>CM076582.1:1195816261-1197136202 GCA_034641835.2 Pinus albicaulis
ATCTGCCGACACCTAACTTAAGGGATGGGTGTGGATATGTAATTTTGTATAATAAATAATATTGGGAAATAAGGAAGGTCAAGAGTCATTGGGAGATGAATCCCAATAGCCTCACCTCCATGTATAAATGCATGTTCATTCTTCATTCAATAACACATTCTGATTTGAGGAGTTACCTCCTGGTTTGACATGGTATCAGAGCCAATCCCACTATTGGCATTTCTGCCTGTGGTGTAACTCCCTCTCCTTTGCTCAGTCAGTTTTTAATAATAGTTTTTGCTGCTCCTACTTATTGCTATACTGTTATTCTGCATTTTTTTTTCTCTGCATAGCTCTGACATTTGCAGCTCCTGCAGCTCCTGAAGATTCTGCAATCCTGCAGTTCTTGAAACACTGCAAATTGCAGCCCCCTCTGCAGTCCTGCAAAGATCCCATTCCTAAATTTTCGTTTGGCCTCTCGGCCTCTCCATCGCTCATACACCTCCTGTGCCCTCACCTCACTTATCTCTCCTTCCCATTCCATCACTGGATCACTCCCTCCCATTTATATTAACATTAAATATATATTTCATATAATAATAACATCGTCCCCGCCTGCATAGACCATTACAATACTTACTGAACATCTAATTCACGCTGCCTATATACTGATGATCACCACGCTCATCATTGAATCACGCTTATTTTATATCTCCTTACCACCACCATATTTTATAATATCATCATAGACAATGAACACGTTGTTCACCCATTCGCACTTCAATACCTCTCCTGCCATCATAATGTATAATCTCTCACCCCTAGCTACTATTAATACATATATAACACCACTGTTATCACTATCCCACTGTTATTATCATCACTGGTTTTGGAACCCATTTATTACTATGCCTTCTATATATAACATCACCTGATTAATATATATAATAGTTGTTTCGTCGACTATCCCACTATACATACGCTGGTTCAACTCCTACATATACCGCCTTCTATCTATTTAATACGCTGGTTTGATTGCTCACCTCCCTCTGTTGACTGCTCATACGCTTTCATATATAATACGCCTCCACGCGTTTGTAATACCATAATACCGCCCCTAATCTTACAACGTATTTTTAATATCTTCCCTCTAATTTGTCTTTTTAATATACCTCCCTCCATACATAACATTCCATACCGCCCTCCATTTCATAATACCACCCTTCCATTTCATAATACCGCCCTCCCATAACATTCCATACTGCCTTCCCATTTCATAATACCACCCTTCCATTTCATAATACCGCCCTCCCATAACATTCCATACCGCCCTCCCATTTCATAATACTGCCCTTCCATTGATACCGCCCTCCCATTTCATAATACTGCCTCCCATACAAATTTTTTTTTCTCCAAAAAAAAAAAAAAATACATATATTTTTTTTGGTGCAGACCAAATATTTCCAAAGAAAGAATTTTTGTCCTTTTAAATTCAAGATATTCTCTCGGTGAAATGTGAAGTCAAGCTACACTTTTTGCCCTTTTTTGAGAAAAAATTTTCATTTTTTTCGGTTCTTCAACTTTCTGCAAACTATAACAATTTTTTTGTGTAGAATTTCATTTTGCAATAAAAATAAAAGTTGTGAGAAATTTTGTTAGCTTTCTATTACTTATTTTTTGAAATTTTTTTATGTAGATTTGATATGTCAACTTAGCATTTCTTTGAGTGTGTGTTTCTTAACAATCAAAGGATTCATAAGAAGTCATGTTATGTCGCAATGTTGTATTCATTGAAAATTTGTGTTTTTGAAAAAACAAAATGTGTTACAACAATCTAGACAGAGTCTACTTTGTTTTCGTCATATTTACAAAGCTAATGGATGCATATCATAATTACTAGAATTTTTTGAACTGGTCCAATATGAAAAACTACGTATTTTGGATATGTTTCGCGTCGCAAGAAATTTCTTAACATATAAGTTATAAACTAAAAATATAAAAGCTACCCATTAGAGACGACGGACCAATGTAATGCCCTATAATTTTTTCAATTTTTTTTACAATGTATTTTGGGAGATACAAAATTTTGATTTCACTGAATCACAATGACCCTCAGAAATTGTTTGCACCCATTTTATTAGAAAAATAATTAAAATTAATAAACGTTTATGAAATTCCATAAAAGTTATATTTCCTAAAAGTAGATTCAATTCTGAAAATGCTTGTCTTGGTTCCGACAGTTAATTAACAACCTTTCATGGAGTTTAATCAGTCCAAAGTTGCAGAACCGTTTTCAGAGCCTGGTTTTGCGTAATTGGTGACGCATTAGTTCGGCCGAACTTTTAGTCCAAGTTCGGCTGAACTATGTTTTTCGCTTACGAGTCGTTAAAACTAACGTCTTAATAGTTCGGCCGAAATTCTTATCAAAAGTTCAGCCGAACTATTGTGTAACTCTCCGTCGGTCGGAAAATTTTGTGGAGCCCCCTACAAAACACACATTTCGCGTCAATATAAATTGTCGCGAAATGATTCACAATTTTCGCACATTTCAGATCCAAAGAAAGAGTTTTTGTCCCCTTTAATTGAGCAAATTTCCAGAGTTGAAAGTTTTCTAGCAGAATTTTTTCCTCTTCAAAAGAATTTTTTCCAGCAAACTAATGCATTCTCTCATATCCATTGTTGGGGTGGTTCTCTCCGGCAAAGAGAACTATCTTGAATGGTCTCTGAAGATTAAACACACACTCATTTTTAATGAGTTGTGGAGAGGAATCTATGAAGGACAAGAAGGAAATCCACTAGCAAAGCCCACTTCAGACAAAGAGCTCGCCATTTGGGAAAACAAGAACTGCAAGGCCTATGCCTTGATTGCAGCTTCCGTAAATGAAGAGGTGAGTCGCCACATTTCATCATTCTCAAATGCCTATGATGCCTTGAGCAAGCTAAAATAACTCTATGACTCACATTCAGAATTAGAAAATGTTCAATTGATGATTAAGTTGTTCAGTCTTGAAATGAAGAATGATGATCACCTTGCTTTAGCTTCAGAAGTTAGATCTATCATGCATGATATTGATAGCACTGGTGTAAAAATGGACATACCTCTCATAGCATATGTTAAGGCATTATATCCGACTTACTCACATTATATTGAGTCATTACAAGCAAGTGGAAACCTTGAGCATATCACCTTTGATACACTTGAGAAAAAGTTTGCAGAAAGAGAGAAAGCTTTCGGGAAGATGACAGTCCCTTCGTCTTCCGAAGAGGCTGCATACTTGGCACATAGAGAAAAGAGTCATGCTCCAGATTCATCTAGAGGAAGAGGTGGCAGAAGAGGAAGAGGAAGAAGAAACTTCACAGAAAGGGGGGGCAGACAATCTGACAAATCCAATCTTCATTGCACACGTTGCAATAGCGATGGACATGATGCATCCAAATGCAGAACACCATGGGAGAAAATTGAGCAGCAAAGAAATCAAGACAAAGGTAAAACTAATGACAAAGACAAAGGTAAAGCACCTGAATCCGCTCACTATGTTCTAGCACATTGTAACAATGGAGTAACTAAAGACTTATTTGATGTTTCATTTACTTCATGGAGAGATGATTGGTTGCTAGATTCAGGAGCAACATGTCACATGAAATTTAGAAAAGATTTTTTTGAAGAATTCACTGACAAAGTTGATGGAGCAGTATATTTCGTAGATAAATCCAAACTCAAGCCATCAGGGCTTGGCACAGTCAGGCTTAAACTGCCTAGTCTTCCAGATCATATTCTACATGAGGTTCTATACCTCCCTAAGTTGAGGAGAAACTTGTTGTCCCTGGTCCAAATCCGCCAGCAAGGACACTCCATTCACTTGTTTGATGGCAAGGCAGAGGTCAGAAAAGCATCAGATCACTCACTTGTCATGGAGGGAATAAAAGAAGGGAGACTCTTGAAGCTGAAAGGTTCATCTGCTCATGCTCAAAACTTTGCATTCAGTTCACATCATGATGAAGGTACATTCCCATCAAGTCTTTTATGGCATGCTATATTTGGACACTTAAACTATGAAAGCCTTCGTTTGTTGAAGAAAAATTGTGTTAATGGACTGCCTACAATTCCTAGGAAACCTAAGGAATGTGATGCTTGTATTCTAGGAAAGCATAGCAAACAACCATTTCATGATTCACACTCCAGAGCACATAGAAAACTTGAGCTTTTTCATTCAGATTTATGTGGCCCTATGCCTATTGCTTCTGCAAATGGAAATAAATACATGATGGCATTTATTGATGACTACACCAGAATGTGTTGGATTTACTTACTGAAGAATAAGTCTGATGCTTTTCAAACTTTCAAGAATTTTCATGCATGGATTGAAAATGATGCACAAGCACATATTGGCTCTCTACGTACTGATAATGGAAAAGAATACACTTCAAACGAATTTGAAAATTATCTTCGTCAACATGGAATCAAACATCAAACAACTGTGCCATATAATCCACAACAGAACGGTGTAGTTGAAAGAATGAACAGAACTATTTTAAATATGGTCCGCTCCATGTTATTTTTGAAGAATGTGAAATTGATGTTTTGGGCTGATGCAGTTCTATGTGTTGTTCACATAAATAATAGGTGTCCTTCAAGTTCAATTAGAAACAAAACTCCTTTTGAAATGTGGCATGGCCACATTCCTTCGGTAAAGCATTTCAGGGTCTTTGGGTCCACCTGTTATGCCTTGATACCCAAGGGTCAAAGGAACAAACTTGGTGCTAGAAGTTGAAAATGTATCTTCTTGGGGTACTCTAATACCTCCAAAGGATATTGTCTCTATGATGAAGCAAATAAGAAGTTTGTAATAGCAAGAGATGTCATATTCCTTGAATCTTCCAAGAGTGACAAGGTTGTTGAGTGGCAACTTGATCACCTGGATAGATTCACACATGCAAAGTCTTTCCAAGAATTTGATAATCAGATTCCACATCTTGAAGGGGGGATTCTGATATTGAATCAAACTATGGAATCATGTCCTGAAGCACTCTCTCCCCCACATGAAGAAACAACCATGGATGACACATTGAATGATGTGATTGACAGAATTGGGAGATTGAATCTTGAATCAATCCCAACTCAGTCAAATGAGCAGCCTGGGCCATCTCAGAAAGGTCCTCCCAAATGGCTGACAAAGACACTAGAGAATGTTCATCCTGATGAGGTTGGAAAAATAGGAACAAGAAGTTCCACTAAACAAATCGAAGGTGATGTAGATAATTCTGATTCTCCTGTTGATATGGATATTGCTTATAACTGTGAATTGAGTTTGTCTACGGATCATGAACCAACTTCCTTCAAAGAAGCCGCTTCTCATGATGAATGGAAAGAAGCGATGCAAAAGGAGTATGATGCCTTGATAAAGAATGGCACTTGGAAGCTGGTTGATTCGCCTTTGGGAACAAAACCAATTGGCTGTAAGTGGGTCTACAAGAACAAGTATAAAGCAGATGGCTCACTTGACAAGCACAAGGCCAGGCTTGTGGAAAAAGGTTTTGCACAAAAAGAAGGAATCGATTATGAAGAAACTTTTGCTCCCACAACAAAATGGACCACCATCCGGACTCTCTTTGCCCTAGCAGCTCAGAATGGATGGAAAGTCCATCAGATGGATGTAAAAACAACATTTTTGAATGGATATCTAAAGGAGAAAGTTTATATGTCCCAGCCAGAAGGATTTGTTGTAAAGGGTCAAGAAAACAAAGTTTGCAAGCTTATAAAATCCTTGTATGGCCTCAAGCAAGCACCACGAGCCTGGTATGAGAAATTAACGGAGCATCTTCTGAAACTTGACTTCAAACATTTTGATCTTGATGATGCAACTTTGTTTGTTAAGAAAGTTGGAAAAACAGTTGTATATCTTGTGGTATATGTAGATGATATTTTGATAACAGGGAACAATGAGAGCTATATTGCATCCATGAAGAAAGAATTGAAGAAAGGTTTTGAAATGATTGATTTGGGTCATGTTCATTACTATCTGGGTATTGAAGTAATTCAACATCCTAAATTTATATTTCTTTCTCAAAAGAAGTACATTGGAGATCTCTTGAACAAGTTTGGCATGGATGAATGTAATCCCTTAACCACTCCAATGGAGCAAAACTTGAAGCTCACATCTATTGAAGGGAAGGAATTTGAGGATGCAACTAAGTATAGACAACTTATAGGAAGTCTTATCTATCTGACCACCACCAGACCTGACATTTCATTTGCTGTTGGAATCCTCTCAAGGTTCATGCAAAAACCTTGTGAAGGACATTGGTCTGCTGCAAAAAGAGTGTTAAGGTACTTGAAGGGGACTGAAGACTTTGGACTCAAATATACACAGGTAGGCGACTTCAGCTTGATCGGATACTCTGATTCAGACTTTGATGGCGACAAAGAAACAGGGGTGTCTACTACAGGTTACACCATGAGTCTTGGATCAGGAGCTGTCTCATGGAGATCATGCAAACAGTCAGTTCCAGCATATTCCACGACCGAGGCAGAATATGTGGCAGCAGCTGAAGCAACAAAGGAAATTGTGTGGCTCCAGAAAATCTTGGAAGATTTGCAGATGAAACAAATGTACTCCACACCACTCATGATCGACAACACTTCTGCAATAAAGTTGGCCAAGAACCCAAAGTTCCATGATCAAACAAAGCACATCAATACAAAGTACCATATAATTCAACATCATGTTCAGGCCAAAACCATCCATCTACATCATTGTTCCACAAATGAGAAAACTATTGATATCTTCACCAAAGCACTTGGAAGAGAAAATTTTGAAAATTTCAGATCGATGCTTGGGCTCACCAACATCCCTTCGGATTAAAGGGGGGGAATGTTGTTGACACCTAATCCTATGGATGGGTGTGCATATTTAATATTGTATATTAATTAATATTAGGAAATAAGGAGCGAGAAGTCATTGGGAGATGAATCCCAATAGCCTCACCTCCATATATAAATCCATGTGCATCCTTCGACTAATACACATTTTGATTTTGAGGTTACCTCCTGGTTTGACAAATTTTTTCCAATTGTTATGAACATAATTTGACCATGAAATATTAATATAATAAACCACCCATGACACTTACATTATTAAAAATAATATAAACATGGCTCTTTATTTCAAAAAACGGGTTTAAAATAGAAACGGGGCAACATTTTTCTAAGTAAATTTAATCTATTAATAGTGGGAATAAAAATACACCGAAGTCAAAAAAATTGCGGACTCATGAAGATTGTCAAATCAAAAAATCAAAAAAAGAAGATTGCCCTCGGACGGGGAAACCGTCTTGAACGTTTACGAGAATTCAAAAATATTACGAGAGGTCCAGCACGTGTACTATAATCTAAAAGCGACCCACTTAAGTGGGCAGCGAAGCAAGAAAAACAAATTAACCAAAATAATCCTCACGGTGGTTCCTCGGCGATTCGGCACCATCCTTCGGAAGGTCCGGGATCGCAGTGCTATCTCCACATTCATGCCACCGCTCCCCTCCACGAAGGCCCGAATGCTAGTTGGCTTTTCTAAGCTCGGACCGTCGGACGGGTGCATTGTTCTTCCATTTCGGTCTCTTCACGGAAAACCACGGTGAGTGAAGTTGTGATTCATGGCGGTTGAGATAGAAATTAAGGGAAAAAAGCGCCGGTGCGCATCGTGGGAGAAGGTGAAGTAGTGGGGGAATGAGGAGCGAGGAGCCCATACGGTGGCCAAATCCTAGAACAGCACGCCCACTTCTAGTATACGGATAGTGACTTGCGTGATAATCGTTTGGGTGGGGAAGATGACTCGGTTGAGGAGGCTGGAGGAAGCGCTCGGGAGGTTGACCCTCTAGTGCTCCCCCTATGGCAACGCATCCTTTAACACGGGTGAGGCATGGGTGTAGTCTCAACGATGGGCTAAGGCAGACGGAGAAGAATAATTCCAAGAAATAGAGGAGAGAGCAGGACACAGAGACCAGGACCGAGAGAAATGCGATATGCACGAGGTCTAAGCATCGGTTGGGCGGCCACTTCTCCTTCTTGTCACGGTGAGCGGGCGGTGTAACCCGGCCAACCCATTTCGTACGAAAAACCATAGCGAAACGTCATTTTATCGACCCGGCTATGATGCAATTGAAGAATGCCCATCATAATTAATCTCTCATTAATGAAACCCGAAAGCGGATCATATTAGAGCATGCGGAATCGCTAACAAGAGTGGAGATTCGATCTTGAAACAGTGTTAAAACTTAATGCGATTTGATGTGAAAACCTTGGAACTTAAATATCGGCTAATTGAGCAGTGTTAAAACCCAATGCGATTGATATGAAATTGCCATATCCATGTCCCATCACCTTAAACGCCATCGAATGCACCCACATCCAGGGAACCGAGGAAACTTTTGATTGAGGACACGTGGCGAAATTGATTGGAGCGGATCTTTGTTTGGGCGCTCGGCACGGTGAAATCTGGACCCGAAAAAAGATTAGGGCAAATTTGATAAGAAATTTGTGTCCATGACTCTCCTCCGTGCACCGACCCAACCCGGACCGAAAAATATTAGGGCGGAATTCATTTAGTTTCGTCTCACAAAAATTGGCCGACGTCAACAGGCTATTTTGGAACGCGAATTTGGTTTGAATTATGGTTTATTGCCGTTTGAAGTCCGACGGGCTCGACTTAAGAACAATTTTGTTTGATCCCATCTTATAAAATTTGTGTTGGTTTTATTTGATAATACACATATTTATAATAAATCATGGGAATACCACACTAAACATGTGGAAAAGTTATATAAATTATTGAGAACAATCATTTTTATGTAAAAATATCCAAATGTGCTTTGGGAAATAAGAATTCGAGTATTTGGTTCATATTGTTTTAAAGGAAGGAGTGAAGTTGGAGCCTCAAAAGATGCAAGCTATTACAAAATGACCTATTCCTAAGAAAACCAAGGTTCTTAGAAGATTTTTTAGACTTACATGATATTATTGATCATTTGTTAAGAATTATGCATGCATTTCAAGTCCACTCACATATCTCTTGAAGAAAATATCATTTATATGAAATGATGAGGCTACTTTGGCATTCTCTCTTTTAATGGATGCCATGTCTTCTACACCAACATCGGTTGCACCTACTTTTGGTAAAACATTCATAGTAGAGTGTGAGGCACTAGGACAAGGAATTTACGTAACATTAACACAATAAGGGACATCATTGGCTTTTAAAAGCAAGGAATTCAAAGAAAATATTTGGTGAAATCTACCTATGAAAAATAAATGGAAGCAATATTACATGCAATAAAAAATGGGGATAGTATATCATTGGGAGGTACTTTAAAGTCAAGATATACCATGATAGCATAAATTATTTTTTGAAGCTATGATTTTCATTAGAAGATTAACAAAAATGAGGAGAAAAAATGCAAAGTTTTAATTTTGAGATAATCTGCAAAAAGGGTAAGGAAATTTTAGTACATGATGCTCTTTCTAAAATAGAAGAGGCCTCAAATTTATATCCAATTACATTTTCTATTCCTAGGTGGCTAGAAGAAGCTTGCCATAATGGAAAAATGACAATAGTACTATACAAAAACTAAAATTTATAAAGGATGGGATGAACTCTATGGAGCATTGGGAGTGAAAGAGAGATATACTTTGGTGCAAATGTAGAATATTTTTATGCACGCAAGCATATTTGAATAAAAAAATATTAAGGGAGTCCCATGTCTCTCTGATGGTAGGATGCAGAGTTCCTTAAAACATCTCAAAGGATCAAAAAATATATTTTTGGAAGGAATGAAGAAAGATATTCAAAATTTTGTAAGAGAAGGTCAGGTTTGCATAATAAATAAAAGAGAGATAGCAAAATCTCTAGGGTTACTTCAACCATTCCACATACATATTCAAAGACTAGAAGATATATCAATAGACTTTATTACAGGGTTACTAAAATATAAAGGTAAGTATTACATTTTTGTGGTCATTTATATAGACAAATTTTGTAGATTTTTTTTGTAGAGCTCAAAGTACATAAAGAACAAGCCAAGTGGCAGAAGTGTCCGTGAAAGAAATTCATAGTCTTCATGGTTTTCCTAAAGTAATAGTAACAAGAAACTTTTGGAAATAGTTATTTAATATGAGTGGAGAAACACTAGCTGCCATGAGTTCTACATATCAAACACAATCAAATGGTCAAACAAAAATAGTTAACAAATGTTTTTAAGGTTATCTACAATGTTACTCTTTAGAAAAGCAATATTAATGGATGAAGTGGGTTCGTCAAAGAATAATGGTAATATGATACTTTCTATCAGACATCTACTAAAATTTCCCCATTTAAGGCCCTTTATGGATATCCAACTCCTAGTATCTCATACTTTTTGCAAGATAAGTCCAAAGTATAGGAAACAAAGTCACATATGGAAAATACTAAAGAAAATTTGAAAATTATTATGGAAAAACTTCAAATGACATGAAACATGATAAAAAAACAAGGGGAACAACATTGAAGTGAAAGATAATTTGAGGAGGGTAATTGGGTATTTTTTAGATTATAGCATTATAAGCAATCTTCATTCAAGAAAAATAAGAATAAAGAATTAGCTCAAAAATTTTATGGCCCTAAATAATTATTCATAGGATTGCACAAGTGGTATAGAAGTTATATTTTCCTTCTTCTTGCATTCATAAGGTTTTTCATGTATCTTGCCTAAAAAAGGTTTTGGGAAAAATATGCCAATGTAAATAGAACTTCCAAAATTAGATGAAGAATGAAAGTTGATTCTTGAACCACAAAAAGTTATAGATAAACATTCTGTATCTATTTGACATATAACCATTATGAAGTACCTAATCAAGTGGAATAATATTCCTCTAGAAGAAGGTACATGGTAAAATGATCAATTCGTGATGAAATACCCACGACTAAAGGGTTCATTTGAAGTTTTGACAAAGGTTTTGTTATATGTTTTCTATAACGCGCGGCGGAATATTTTTATTGTTTGTTAAGGTCCCACACAGTGATAAAATTTGAAGGGCAGGTCTGAATTTCAATTATAAGGGCATATATCTATGTCGCCCTTCCATAATGAAAAGCTTTTAAAAAAAAAATTTCAATTGACCACAATAAATTATTTTTACATTTCATTTTCAGAAAGACAAAACCATCAATCTTTATATTAATAAAATATTGTTACATATACAACAATGAAGAAGGCTCCATATTTCATTGCTTAAATATCTCATTGGCAATGTCAACATAAGTCTTGAAGACACTATTATAAGAATTTGGATACATACCACCGGGATATAGGAGATTCTTATGTGTCAGATTGTGTAATGCAATTTTGATTTTGTCTCACAAGGAGCAGCAGCATGGAGGTCTGGATTTTTCTTATAGAACTTTATTATTATTATTTGAAACGTTGTTTATAGATATGAATACAACAATGAAATTATGAGCATGGTGGACAATTAGTCAAGCTCATGATGCCAAACCATGATGATGTAAGTTTGGAATTTAACATTTTTACATGTTGAAGACAAATAGTCAAAATCACTGACAACTTAGTATGCCATAATTAATAATCATTCCCTGTTCACTTTTGTTAATAGGTTTATGTCACACGATGATCTCTCTTCTCTCGCATTTACTTGTATTGAAGATCACTATTCTAGGAATAAGGAGTTATTTTCTCCAAAAATAACCCTAGCCAAACATTGACAATGCATCAAGGATATCTTTCTATGCTTCATAAGTACATATGTTCTACTTCTAAATCATGTCTTGGAAGTGGTTGTTTTGCTGGAAATTATTCACCAGTTGGTTTCATACTAAAGTCTTTTTCTCATTTTCAACATCCAATACATGAAAAAGATAATGGTTTAAAACAACATAAATATTTGAAATTTTGCAAGAATTGTCTGGCACACTTTGAATATGAATTTTGAATTCAAGTGCATGATGCTGTATAGGATCAAGTGTCATTTTGAATACCAAATGTTTCACAAAAAACTTCTCAACATGCTACCCCGCAGTAAGGATTAAATGACAATATTGCATCAACTATTTCCATAATAAAAGTGCACCTCGGCCATAAGACTAAACAACTACAAATGTTGTAGATCTAACAAGACCACACAATCAAATGTATTCCACAAGGCCAATACTGTATGAAAAATGAAAAGGAGTTTGCAACCAAAAATACTTTAGGAAACTAATTCAATTAGATACACCAAACCATCAGTAAAAAGGAAAACCAGCCTACTCAAAAGGCAAGCGTTTACCTCCTTTGACAAAATTTTGAGTTCCGAAACAAGGGCATTTATTTTCTTGTCAATGCGCCTAGTAATTTGAACGGGGTTTGCACCTGCTGCAACAACCTAAACAAAAAGGTTTCATTTCAAATTATTTTCCACAAATTTAAGATACAACCATTGTCAGTTTTGTATTTCCTAACAAGCTCATAAATTTTGACAAAAGAACCAAAATTTTTAAATACCTGATAGCAATTTTTTCACTCAAAAACTATCTTAGACTCAATAAGCCCAACCCAAAACTAAAAAAACAAACACCATAAGACCCTACAAAAATGAATAGATGATCTTAATCCAGTACTATTGACAAAAAGTTACCTTCACACCCTCACTTATTAAACCCTGTGCTGTTGAATTTTATCTTCAACTGCTGCAGCAGAAGAACGGATGCAATAGCAACATTTTTTTTTGGAGGTTGCTTGCACGCCATCCAGAAATTTAATTCAGCATTTAAAATTCCTGCAAGTTTTTTTTGTTGACGGCTGCAGCCATATTTCTGTACAGGATTGTATTTAAACACAACAACCAGCATTAACGTAATTCACCAACCAGAAATTAAACAAACAGAAATTTACCCCCCAGTTTTGTAAATTCAAAAGGAGGACACGTGGAACATTAATATTGGATCGCATGAAATTGAAGGGAATCTGAAAACCTGAAAACCGGACCTGAATTTTTTATAAGGCACATTGGATTGAGAATTTGCATTACAAATTAGGCAGACGACAGCATCCCATATTGGAATGCGAATTTGGTTTGAAATTCAATCTATTCAGAGTTTTGAAGTCCGACGGAAAGGGTTCTTTAATGTTTTGATAGTCTAATTTTATGTATGCTTTAATATATACATATGTTTTAAACATATGTTATATATATATCATATGCGAAATGAAAGGTGGGCCATAGAATTTAGTTTTAATTTTATTATTTTAAAAAGAGGGTTTATTATAATATGTTTTATATGTTACAACATATACTAATAAGAAGGAAATGAAAGCTTGGTAGTTTTTTTTATAGACAATAGGTAAATTTTTTATTACACAACAGTGTGTAAAAAGTGAAAGACTGAGTGTAACTTTTTAAGTGTGTATGCACAGCAGTGCGAAAGTGAAAAACACAGCAGAGTGTTTTAGAGACAGAGTATGTTTGTTTTGAACAGACGGTGAGTTGGTTTTATGCACTGCGTTTTGTAGCAGTCATAATTTTGTAATCCCTCTCAGTGAGGAAGAAGTGTAATAGTTTTTTTTTGAGTTATTGAAGGGAATAGAAGTTTTTTTTCAAAGTATTGAAACTTTGTCTCCTGTCAAAGAAATTTTTATTTTCTCTGTGTTAGAGGAAGGGAGATTTATTCTCCATTCATTGTTCTGGAATTTTTCAATATTCCAACATGTACAAGAACAACAGATGTTGTGGTTCCATCCCCAGCTAAATCATTTGTCTTTTCCGCAGCTTGCCTTACCAACTTGGCCCCAATATTTTCAACTGGGTCCTCTAATTCAACTAATAAAAAGGCCAAAACCATAGCATTGAGATACATTTCATTACACTGTCAATAACAATAAAATTTGACTCGGCCATAACCCTTTCCTTTTATTGTTGTGAAAAGCTTTATGCATTACTCTAATGTGGCTAGTCCATAGGCCAAGTAGACCACTGGGTAACAAATATGTTTCCTTTCACCTTTGAGTTTTCAAATTATGCCTACCAAATCTAAGACATTTAAGAGGGGGAACTAATACAACGTTAAAAAGAAAACGAGAGCACACATCTACAAATTACCTCCTTAGCTACTGTCACACCATCATTAACTATTTTTGGAGAACCATGCTTGCTCTCCAAGACAACATTTTGCCCTTCGCCGCAAGGGTGACTCCAACAAGATCAGCAAGTTTGTTCACACCACCTATAAGACAAATTGACAATGCTTTCAGTAAGTGTGCAATTGAATGCCAGACAATATGCCAAAACAACCCTCCATGAAAAATTAAAATAACACATTAAAATCAAATATAAGTGGACAAGGAAAGATCCACCGCAGTGAAGTTTCACGTGCAGGTGACCTTCCTTTAAACATAATTTTTTCTCTGACCTGCAATTTTTTTGTCATTGAGCCATCCTTGTTGAAGTACAACTCCTTTTCCATAGATCTTGTATTAACTACCTTCTCTCTATCGTGTAATCTCAGAGTCCCTCTTCTGCTTGAGCGATTAAAGGAAATGGGTGAAAAAACTGAAAGAGAAGACAATTGTCTGCCATAATTATCAAACATTGCACCCAACTTCTTCCCCTTTCCATTGTTACCCAATGAGGTAGATGTGGCAATTTTTGTCATACTGCCCAAAGCAGAGGCCATATTCTCTTATCCTGAATATAGAATTACAAGATCTTCATATTAGTATGAACCTTAAAAAACATGACTCTCATTGCTAAAAACCACTTTTAAGTTATAACAGGCAAACTAAACAACTATCGCAACTTTTGGAAACTTCTGGAGAATTAAGAGAGAAACAACCAAAGAGAAATACAACCACAATCCTCATTTTAATGAGACCGGACTATATATTTGCATTAAGATAATAGAAAGAAATCACGACTATATTAAGACCAGCACAAAACAATCTTTAACCAGTGTCTCTCGCGGCCTTCAGGTTGCCATGCTAGAGGTTGCATATTTTTAATTTAAATTCTTGACCTCTCGTGCCCATCTATGAATGCATCCAATGGGATATCTACATCAAATGCTCCTTTATATCTCCAAAAACAAATTCCCTACTACAAGAGCACTAGTATTGATGGATCACCCCACACCATCCCACCCACTAGAAACGGTGAAAAAGGAAACCCGAGAAACCTTCTGAAATATCTCAAGATGACTATATGGGTGATTCTTATGAATCAACCAACCATTCAGAACATGCTCATCAATCCAAACCATGAGTATTATGTGACAATATTCAAGCAGGCACTGAATCAGATTTCTGAAGCTATGTTAGAGAAACCCTAAACTCTCATTGAAAATAGGTGAAATGTGGCACCACTCAGAGATTGACATGTGCCAATTGGTACAAGTGGTAGACAATTGGCATGCTCAAACAACGAGGTGATGCATGAATAACATGAGGGAGAAAATATCAGAAAAGCCCCAAATCTGAAGAACTAAAGCTCATCACCAACCTGAGATTGACAACTTTACATGGTGTAACCTATGAAATCATAAATGGACAAATCATAGTAACAATAAAGTAACCTATGTAACAATAAATTCGAATTCATCCTGGGAGTGGTAATGGGAGAAATCATAGTGAACAACAGGAAACATGCAGAGTTGCTTACAATCAAATAGATGAAAAAACACATACAAAAAACCTAGATAATAATCATGAACAAGCTTAATATTTAATTATGAACTGTAAAGGAACTTACAAAATGTGACATTACGAACCTGGTCAAGCGCACAAGCAAAAATATCCTGGACATGACCCTGGTTGACAAGTTGTATTTCTTATGATGCAAGAGGATTTGTACCTGCACTTCCAAGTCAATCAAAATCCATCATTATCTATACAATAAATACAAGTAATTGATGTAGTATTTTTTACTCTAAGATACATTCTTATGATAATGTTAGAACATATGTTGAAAATGACAAAACATACCTGAATAAGCTCCTCTTCGTTTCAAGAACAATTTATTGGAGTCGCATGAACTTGGAACAAGCCTCCCACGATCTGAAAGAGTAGCAACTAAGTCAACGGTGACTTTTTTGTTGCTACGCTGGATCGAGGGAGGTTTGCTCCAAGATTAAATCGCTCCAATAAATTATTCTCTACTAAACAGGGCCAACCACGTGAAGGTGGAAGCTCTTATGGCCCCTCCCCCCCCCCCTCACATCACTCTCAATTCTCCAATACCCAATCTATATTTCATTTTTTACTTTCATGAGCATAAAAAAAATATTCAATAACTAATAAAAAAACAATTCAACAAAAAATACGCAAGGAAACATTGCAATTAATGCTTGACATAAAAATAGTATGATAAATGAGTTTTTTATATAACGCAAAAAACGTTCCAAGTATGGTAACATTTGTGTTATAATAATACAATATTTTACATTATCAAATTTTCTTTTTCTTCTTCCTATTTATAAAGCTCCTAATTACATCATCAATATCATCGTGCTCTGCTCCTGTTTCGTGCCTTTCGACCCGCACTGCTGACCTAGTTGCGTAGTCACGATGTCTGGTCTCATCCTGTGACGGGGCATCGCTTACAAAAACAGAAAATTTTAAATTTTAATTGTCAGTTTTTAAATATCATTGAACTAGTTCGGTAATATTAATAAAAAATTTGGAATGAGATTATTTATCTGGTGCACTAGTTGTCGCCGTTGACCTAGTTGCATAGTCACGATGTCTGGTCTCATCCAGTGACAGGGCATCGCCTACAAAAACAGATAATATTAAATTTTAATTGTCAGTTTTTAAATATCATTGAACTAGTTCGGTAATATTAATAAATAAAAAATTGCAATGAGATTATTTACCTGGTGCACCAGTTGTCGCCGCTGACCTAGTTGCGTAGTCACGATGTCTGGTCTCATCCAGTGATGGGGCATCGCCTACAAAAAGAGATAATATTAAATTTTAATTGTCAGTTTTTAAATATCATTGAACTAGTTCGGTAATATTAATAAAAAAAATTGCAATGAGATTATTTACCTGGTGCACCAGTTGTCGCCGCTGACCTAGTTGCGTAGTTACGATGTCTGGTCTCATCCAGTGACGGGGCATCGCCTACAAAAACAGATAATATTAAATTTTAATTGTCAGTTTTTAAATATCATTGAACTAGTTCGGTAATATTAATAAAAAAAATTGCAATGAGATTATTTACCTGGTGCACCACTTGTCGCCGCTAACCTAGTTGTGTAGTCACAATGTATGGTCTCATCCAGTGACTGGGCATCACCTACAAAAGCAGATAATATTAAATTTTAATTGTCAGTTTTTAAATATCATTGAACTAGTTCGGTAATATTAATAAAAAAAATTGCAATGAGATTATTTACCTGGTGCACCAGTTGTCGCCATTGGGACTATTGCCCTGTCTTCCTCTCTGGTGGTAAGATCCTCAAGGGAAACATTCTCTGTCATTTAAACAAAAAACGTTATAAGGACAACCATCAAGGTATAATTAGAAAAAATTATAAGTGAAAATTAATTACCGTCACGGCCCTCACTGATAGCAGCATTGTCGGCCTGGTCCCCACTACAATGATCAGGTTGCACGAGAGGATCATCTACATCTGGCTCTAAAACTGGGTTATTTACCTCGTCGGTAGTGTTGCTCCCCTGATTTAAACAAAGTTTTTAGACATTAAATTTATGGACGAAAACAAAAATATTGAAAGGTTAATGTTTTACCTTATCAGGCATTGTAGATCTTGGGACCTGCCCCAAGCTTCTGCGACGTTCAACTACAGCTTGATAGCCAAAACGGAAAGCGATATTTTTATCTTCCTCTGTAGTTATTGTTCCGAAGTCATCACCCTACATTATATATGATTGTGTATTTTGAATCATATCTGATAGGATTACAAAAACGTTTGAAGGCGATACAATTAATTATAAGATGTTTAGCTACTTAATTACAATTCTTGCAGCTAATTTCAAGTAGCCACCCTGGCTGAGCTTGTGATGGCCCTTTTTCTCAATCCTAGCTTTGGTTGCCTTTGAGGTGTCAGGCAACCTAGCATCAAAAGATTGAAGTCAGATATGGCGTAGCACACTTTTATTTTAGACATAAAGAAAATTAAAGCTATTGAATTAAAGTTGTAATTTACCTTGCGGGTCCAGTTGGCATTTTTCCTTCTTTCTTTGCCCTTTTCTCTTTTCCATCATGGATGATTGCTCTCCACTCACTCTCTGAAACTGCGAGAGGACGCTCATATCTAGGGTTAAATTGAAATTGCGTCCTATAGGTGTCCCTGGTATATTTCAAATATTTTCCAGCTACCCGAGCCACCGCTGTTCTGTCAAATGTGCCGACCCCAAAAAGGGCTTCTAGATAATCTAGAAGTTCTTTTTTCAGGTTGGAATTCTGGGAATTCCACCCTGTGCGTATGGTTGGGCCAAAAATTACCAACGCATGGCTCTCCAAAAACCTGTAGAACTCATTGTTTCCTACATAGAAAAAAAAAGATATTATCATTGATTTAAAAATAAAAATCATGATAAATATGTTTTAGATAAAGTACATGAAATAGTTAAAATATTAAAATTTACCTGGGAGTTGTACATGCTTTATAGGGACACCTTCATCGTTCACCAACAACGTGCCATTAATGGTCCCTGTGGAGCTGACACGTGTAGCTCCAGGAAACGCAATAATGTAGTTAGCCATATCAGCCTCATCATTGCCAACACGTTCAGCGGTTGGCTGGGTGTCTGCTTGGGCAGGGTGTGTTTCTTGGCTGGCACCTAAAGGAGTAGAAGGTGTACGAGAGGGTTGCTGGGCAATCTCTTGCCCTTCTGTCCCACTACCACCAACACCAGGTTCAGTAAGTGCCAAAAAACGCTACATACAAAAGAACTTTTTGTTAGTTTAGTCAATGTAAAAATTAAAAATCAAACTATCACAATTCATCTCATGCAGAACAAAAAAAATATCCTTTTGACTTTTTATTATTACCTGATATTTTTCTAGTTGGCTCATAAGTTATTTTATCCTCTCTTCTGTTTCAAGTGTTTGAGGCACGTCTATCAAAGTATTAAATTCCAACCTTGCATCTCGTGCCTTTTTTCGCAACAAGAACACTCGAGATAGGGATGAAGAAAGCTCTTCCTCAAAGAGGGAATCATCAGGCATACCATGGCTAGGTGTCTGCATATTTGAAAAAAATTAATATTATTTAAATTATGTAAATAACTAAAATACCTGAAGATAGAGCAATGCTGGCACTTTACATGTTCTTCCGCTGGCCTCTTTCCGCGATCATCCCGTCTTGGGGTTGTTCCTGTACTGCCCTGATCAGTCTGCCACATTGCAATAAAATTATAAATGTAAAAACTTGAAAACAATATATAACTTGAAAACACAAAATGAAAACTGAAATAATTTCTAATAAGACACCGGAAGACAGAGTTAGAGTTTCAAATATGCCTTGCATTGAATTCAATCCTGGAAACATGTCATTGCACATTAAGGCACCCAAACAAGAGACGAGTTGACAATGAAGACCTTATTGAATATATTGTTGGAGCAACTTCTAGTAAACTTGTTGTGAAGACCTTGAGGACATTTTTGGAGCAACATTATTGAAGCTGATGGTATAGCATTATTGGAGACGATCTTGAAGGGCCTTGAAGTGAAGCTTTTGGAGCAACTATTGAAAAATCCTTAGAGCATTTAAGTAAGGCACTTTCTATCTTCCATCACCTTTTTCCTTTCAATATCCTTTAAACGATTTTGTTGATATCTAATGTTTGACACTATGTTGCCAGGAAACGTGGGTTCGGGGACGGGGACGGGGACGGGGACGACATTTTTTGAAACAGGGTGCATGGGTTCGTCTAGGTATTTTTATATTAATATATATTATAATTTATATATCATATATAATACTATATTTTCTAAATTATAATTTATAAATTATAAATTTAATGACACTAATATATTAATTTGTAAATTACTAATAATTTATAAACTTTAAACTTTAAAGATTTAAACATGCACATCATTCAACATTCAAGTTTCAACATTCACATGTGACATTTGTCATTGAAATTTCAAAATTTATAGTTTGATAATATCATGATTCATATATGATATCAAGTGAAAATTGGAGCTCAGTTTACATATTAATAACTTATAAGAAATTAGAATCATGATTCAAAATTTCAAAATATATGTCCATTGTCATAATAAATTCAAAATTTGCCTCAAGGCATCTCCAAATGGCAAACTGTAAACATGAACTAGGAAATTTTGATATACTAAAATAAAAATAGCTAAAGCCTAATAGTGAGCAATGGCTTCCTCAAGCCATATCATCAGCATCCATGTCATCAGCATCACTTAGATATTCACTTAGCATGCTCTCCAAGTAGGAATCACTCTCATCTTAAGGCTCTGGCTCATCCATAGCAATTTGAGGATGGATGTTTGTGGTAAGTCTACGCTTTCGCTGGGTAAGTTATGAACTTATGATTCATGGATAGGTAGGTATGTTTTAAGGTTTAATTTTTTTTTTTTTTTTTAAGTTTTAACTTCCCCCTTTATAATTGACTATAGCCTATGGGGTTGGATAGGCTGCTTTGTCCTCCCTTGGGCAATTTAATTATAAGAGAACATTACAATTGGAATACTGTTCACTTCCACTGTTGTTTTGTATAATATTTCATAGTAGTCCCAAGGCAGAAAATTCACAGAATTAAGATCCAGGAAACCTCTGGTTAAGAGATTAAATTTCTGTTACATTTAAATTCAAAGCCAGCAGAAATTTCTTCACCAGTAACTACTCTGTCTAAGCCATGCCTAGTATGATATATATGCTATTTGTCTAGTTTTGCATCATAGTCATAGTAGCTACAACACCTTTGGTGTGAAAAAATAATCCCTCTTGGAAATTAGGCTGTGTATGTCCAGATTGTATTCGATCAACCCCATGCCAATAAACATGTAGGAAGAATTTTATACATCTACTATAACAGAGCTGTAACTTTAATGTCTAAGACTTCTTTACCATTAAAAAATAGACATGTTTATTTCTGAGGTTTGATCTTTCTAAATATGCCAGACCAATTCATCCAAATAGCATACCAATTCATTTGAATCATTTAAGTTTTAAAATTTAACTGTAATTTGTATGTTTTAAAAAATAGTTAGAAACAATACCATTTAAAAACTAGGGTTCTCAGTCCTTGGCATTCCTTCACCTGGGCCTAGGGGCACACTAGAATAATTTCACACTAAACCATGCAAACTTAAAAGTAACAATAATCATAATTCCTAATTTCCTATTGTACGATATGATGCAAATTATTCAAAAATGAAGCAATGAAGACATGCAATGTCTAAATTTCAAGATTGATGAACCAATACAAGAAGTTAGAAACTACAACTTTGATTCAATACTCTGTGTCCTAACTCCAAGAAGGAATCTAGTTTGTAGTACATAACATGCATCGTGTATTATCAATTCTTAATTGACAACAACTAAAGGTCATCTACCTCATCAATTCCTTCCCATTTTGTGTTTTTATGTTATATTCCTTATAAAAGTGTCAAATTTCTCTCAAAGTAAGCAACCACTGAATAAAATAAAAAATAGTTGAGATATGATCGAGAAATGGTCATTTATTTCTTGAAAGGATCTTCACAATTTCTTTGGTTGTTTTTCATCTCAAGAAACAAGAAATGACCTAAGAAACTATCGTGATGTAATATAAGAAACAACACGGTGCAATGGCCATTTTCAAAGCCAAATGATGTCCATCGAGGACATGGCCTTTATTTGGTTCCTGTTTCATAGGAGTTTCGGGTAGAAATGGAACTTTGTTGTACCATTTCCAGTAGTAAAAAGGGAAAACCTTCTTTCTCCATGGGAAATAATTTACCTTTCCTTTTTCAAGATAATCTAAATCACAAAAAATATGAACTATACTGCACACATTCTTGGATAATGTGAAAGTGGAAAAGGAATACCCTACACAAGTGATGCACACATGTACATTTGAACACTAATAGATTTTTGTAGTTGAAATGCAATGCTTGTTTTCATTTAAATGTAGGGTTTTAAAAGCAGGGAGAAATAATGGCTGCCAAATTAATAAGCGTTTCTTTGGGAAAAATTTAAATCTTGTATTGGGTGATGAAGATAATAGAGGGTATTGAATCTTTATTCTTGACATCTAGAGAGAACCCTACAGCCTAACACAATCCAATGGAATTGACCAAAAAAACCCAAATAGAGTCAACCCTACTATAGGAGGAAGGGCCTGCAGTAAGACCTTACCATTTTGAAAGAGCTAAGGGCGAATGCTGAGGGCGAATGCTGTTCTGCAAGAGCTCAGGGCGAATGCTGAGGGCGAATGTTGTTCTGCAAGAGCTCAGCGCGAATGCTGAGGGCGAATGTTGTTCTGCAAGAGCTGAGGGCGAATGCTGTTATGCAAGAGCTTAGGGCGAATGCTGAGGGCAAATGTTGTTCTGCAAGAGCTGAGGGCGAATGCTGAGGACGAATTTTGTTCTACAAGAGCGGAGGGCGAATGCGCGCGTGATATCATACGTTAATGTAGCTATTGCGATGGATATAAGTTTCGTATTTTTAATAAAATCATTTTTATGTAGCGCGCATATAAGTTTCGTATTTTTATGTAGCGCGCATATAAGTGTCGTTATTGCGACGGATGCCTCCAAACGTCGCAATTGCGACACTTAGACATTGTGTCGCACTTGCGACGTTTGGAGGCAGCCGTCGCAATAGCAACGCTTTGGGGCATAGTGTCACAATTGCGACGTATTCCTCCAAACGTCGCAATTGCGACACGTTGTCTAAGTGTCGGTATTGCGACACTTTTCTATAAACGTCGGTATAGCGACGGTTTCGGGTGGGATTGAAAAAATTTGGGGAAATTTCCGACATTTGGTCAAAAGCGTCGAAACCAAGTGTCGGAATTTCCCCCAAATGTAGTAGTGTTACCCATCATGATATCTGCTATTTTTCCTGCCAGTTGAATTTTCTTTGTCTCTCTTATTCTTTTTCCTTTTTTCTTCATGCTCAACTCCTTTATTGTCTTTGCTAAGATTGGAATTTCCTTGATAGCTTGCAATAATGGAATCTTAATACAAACATTTCTCAGCTCATCTAGGAAATCATAATTAGGCACCATAATTTGTTTTTCTACACCCCTATCAATTTGTAATCTTTATGGAAAGGGAGGTGTAGAGGTGGATGTTGATGGCTGCTCTAATATAGGAGTTGAAATTATTGGTTCTTTTTGTTTTGATTTTTCAATGTTTGGGTCTTGGAAAGGTGTGTTCTCTTCAAGACTTTTATTCACCAGTAGAGAATCTTCCTCAGAGTTGTTTTGCTCTTGTATGATTACAGAAGGTTTCTTCTTTTCAAGTATTCTTCCGAACCTAAGTTGAACATCATTAAGGTCTAAAGGAGTAATCAAATAGGTTGGAAACTGTTGACCTTCTATCATGTATGTGTTCTGAGGATGTTTATTGTTGGGGTTTGGTATGGGTTGGGCAGGCAACTGATTTGTTTTCGGAGGAAATGGTAATGGAAGTGGTGAATTTTGATGTTGTGGATTTTGAGGATTCTGTTGAGAATTTTGTTGAGGAGGGAAATATGGATATGGTGGATAAGATGGTGGATATTGATAATACTGAGAGTGTCTTCCATAGGGATTTTGTGCTCCTTGTGCCCAATTTTGAGATTGATTCTGGAATTGGGGCCAAGGTTGCTGCCAAGAATTCCAATTTGGTGGGGGTTGATCATACAACTGATCATGGAATCCTTGTGTTTGAGGTCCTTGCCAAGGCCTTCTAGAGACAAAATTGAGAGATTCTGTGGAATTTGTAGGGATTTATTCTTGAAAGACAGCTTTAAGACCAGGAAGTGGAGGAAAACTCTTGGTCTCATGTTTTTCTGAACAAATTACACAGGTCTCTACTACTTTTGCATCCAAAGGGCACTCTCTCAAGGCATGCTTGTTTCTACATTTGGGAAAAAATATTGCTAAGGCATCAGATTCAGTTTTCTGCTTGTTTTGTAACTTAAGGGTGTCTATTTGTTCACTAAGACTCCCTAAAATATCAGATTTGAATTCATCAAGAATATGTCCTATTTCTGCCCTACTTACTGTCCCAGAAGCAGACTTACTTGCCCTTGCAAGAGCAGGGTCTCTTGGTCCTTTTACAGTTTTAGATTTCCCTCTTGAAAGGTTGATACATAATTCAGCTATTTCAGGTAATGTGAGCTGAGATATATCCCCTTTTCCCATCATGTTAAGGATATCTAACCATTCATCCCTAATTGTCTTCAATAAGAGAGATTTCAAAGTGTCTTGGTCTAAGTTTTCCATTTTTTCTCTTTTGATGTTGTGGTTAAATATCTCCAACAAATCTTCCAAATTTTCATCCTCTTTTTGTAACATTTTAAACACTTCCTCCTTATGGTTGACTGGCATACAGTAATCCAAATACCTCTCTAGAAATTCCTGTTTCATGTCTTCCCATGTCCTAATAGAACTGCTGATCAAACTCATAAACCATTTTAATGCTGCTCCTTTCAATGTTGAAGGGAATAGTTTAAGTTTTTGGGCATCTTGTAAGTAATCATAGGTTCTACATAGGACTTAAAATTCAAATAGAAAGGTTTCAGGATCTTCAGTTTTGAGTCCATAAAAGTTTGGAAGGACAGAGGGCGAAATGTTTTTCATAGTTGCATTAGTTTCTTCATCTACTATAGGAAACCCAAAAGAGCTTCCCATTTCTCTTCTACCTCTTCCTCTGCCTCCTTCTTCACCTCTACCTCCTTCTCCTTTACCTCTACCTCTACCCCCTCCAAATAGTGTGTGTTCTCCATTAAAGACTCCTCCTCCCCCTTCTTCTGCCATAGTTGATTCTTCTGTGGAAGTTGAAAATTTTATGTCCCTAGCAGGGGTCCCTGCATCTTCTTCTAAGACAGGTTCAGTGGATAAAGTGGAAGGTATTTCTAATGGAATATCTGATCTTAAGTCCTCTGGAAGTCTAGGATCAATAAAGGATGGAATGTAGGTTTGAGTTGGAGGTGTGCTGGCTCTTGGTCTTGGAGAAACAAGTGGTGTTCTAGGAATCAAGCTTATGCTTCTTATGAATCTACCCCTTGAGTCTCTTTCTCTACGCATATCATTGTTTTTGGGAGGTAAGAAACAAGGCTACCTAGTTACACTTCCCCGACAACGGCGCCAAAATGTCTTCTCAACTTAGTGTTCCTAAATTGATGTCATAAATTTTCAACCAGGGCTAGTAAACTGTTGAAGTGAAGTGCACTATATGTGCCTAGGTATTTGCTTCCTACTTCGTTGTGTTTAGTGTTTTTCTAGTGTTTTTGGTTTTGTGGTTTTGTGTTTTTATGCTAAAGAGGAAAAGAACTAAGTGTTGGTAAAGAGAAGTTGTTGGTCACACTGAAACAGAGCAAAAGCTATTCTAAACTATGTATGGCACTTGAGAACAGAGAATGCAAAATTTAACAAGAAAATAACTCACTAAAACAGAGCAAAATCTCTTCTAAACTATGTATGGCACTTGAGAACAGAGAATGCAAAACTTGACAAGAAAATAACTCATAACATGAACTCAGCCCATTTCATTCATTAGAAGTATATTGGAATAACTTGAGAAAAGGATGAGTTTAGTGCAATGAGGTTCTTCTAAGTAAACAACAACCTACAATATCACAGAGAAAACCTCATCCATGGTTAGAAGTTTGTTGGAACACATTTGGAAAAGGTTGTTTGCAACATAGTGAGGAAATCTACTCTAAATTAACTTATGACACTGAAATTAATCCATTCTACAACTCAGAATATCACTGTTAAGCCTCATTCAAAAGTTAGAAATCTTTTGGAATAGCTTTGGAAAAAGGCAGTTTGTGAAACTATGAGAAATTGTAGAACAATCAAGACTTAAAAATGACATTGCCAATTATTGTTCCTATGATGATAATGTATTAATAGAGATTAAGAACAAGAGTAGTTTGTAAATAATGAAGGCTGTTAAGTCTAATTTAACAAAACTAGAATACAACTATCTAATAAAACTAGAAATACAATGGATAGAACTGAACTAGAATGCAATCATTCAAACTTGAAATACAGTGGACAGAATTGAACTAGAGTGCCATTAACCTCCGGAGTATTACAGCTAAACTAAAATGCAACTAATCTCTAAAATATTACAGCTATACCTTATTCAGTGTTAGTGATATTTTGGAACAATTCATAAAAATAAGACTTTCCGGAACATTTGATGTGAGTAAGCATAAAACATAAAGTTCAGAAGAAAAAAATGCAAATAATCCCTAAAATACTACAGCTATATCTCATGCAGTTTTAGTGATGTTTTGGAACAATTCGTAAGAACAAGACTGGCTGTAGCATCCGATGCAAGTGAGTATAAACATAATTTCAAAAAATTTCTTAAACTAGGAATGAAACAAGGCTAAAGTTACTTATCTAAACAATATGCACAAAGCTTCTCGGGCAGTAGGGGCCCTCTAACACCGGATTAGCATACAAATCTCCTCAAGATTTCCTTAGATCATGCAATGAAGTTGAATGTCTTTCATTAAAGGGAAAATACTTCAGAAACAGAGTATTACGGATCTTTGAGATCTAACAACAAAACATCAATCTAGCTAACTGTCTCTGGGTCTCCTGAGTCATTCTTATAAAAGAAATACATAACTACTCTTGAGAGGAAATAGGGATAAGTGTCTTTCCCAATTAAAATCAAATTATAACTCTCGTGGAAGCCTCGTACTCTTGCTAAAGACATCTGTAGAGTTCTTGTCCCGGTAGAAGTCTGCCTCTTAGTTTTGATTTCTTCCACGTGCATAACCACTTGGAGGTTTTTACTCAGACTTCGTAGAGGACAAGTAACGATGTAGATGAAGTCTGGATTTAAAAAATATGCGTTTTTACTCTAAGTGACACCTGTAACCTGTGTAAACATGAAGATAGCTACGGAATATGCGACTGGCTACAGAATGGTTGCATTCTGTAGCTGAGTCTAGTAAAAAATTACTACAAAAACAAAACCATGAAAATATAGCAAGTCAGTCATTATATGCATTCCTAAAGTGAATTTAATTAATCCTATTGATCTTTTAAGCCTGTAATTGATAAGGAACAAAGGAAATGAAGTGAAATTTGGTGAAAGAGAAGGACATCTTTGGGGCTCAACAGGTGGCGTGTGTGATAGTCTACTACCATGATCATCACCACAGATAGTGGATAATCATCATGGATTGAGATATTTTGTTTTTTGTATCAGTATCTTTCAGATCATAAGGTGTTTTAAACCTATGATCACAGACGATGTAATATTTTTTGAAAACAAAAACTTCTATCTATGATATTACTACTTTCTCTAAATATCTTGTTCAACATGTATCAAATATTGTTTTGGTTTACTGTTTAAAATTGTAAATGTATATTTAGAACACGATTAGCTAATGCATCAGCCATTGTGTTTAAATTTATTGAAATGTGTTGATATTTGATGTAATCAAATTGTCTTTCCAAGAGACGAACCTTCAAAAATAATCTTAATAACATTGGATTTTTAATTGCGTATACTCTGTTTAAATGTAATACAATGAGTTCCAAATCTAACCTTATGATCAAATTTTGAATACAAAATTAAATGGAATTAGATAATAACTCAATCACTCCGCCATATTCTGCAATATTGTTCGTTGTTTGACCAAGACTTACCCCATGCATAGAAACTAACTCATAAGTAGGTGAATAGATAACCCAATTTGCAGAAGAAATATTTCGTGTACTACGATAGGCACCATCATCAAAACCAATGTATGTTTGAAGGGATGTCGACATCTGAAATATCAAGAGTAATCAAGATAAGCAGAGATAATAGTAAAAACTAGGCACACCTATCTAATCTAAGGCACACTAACTATAAAAATAACTAATATACAAGTGAGATATTCACACAAGATTCAAGCAAAATATCTCTTCAGATAAAGACCATTTTTGGGCTTATCTAAAGAGACCCCGTCATAATCAGCCAATTCATAGGCCCCTTTGGCAAGCACTCGCTTGACAATGTAAGGACTATGCCACATTGGTTCGAATTTCCCAGCTCCTAGCTTATCGTTAGCTTGGTCATATACTAAGACTATGTCACCTTCTGAAAAAACACGAGGTGTAACATACTGAGCTTTAACGTGTTTTTTATGAGCTTCCGCTGCTAATGCAGCGTTGCGCCGAGTCTCATCTAATTGTGCTAAGTACAAAAAGCGTTTTTCCTCTTCAGAGGTAGTTGGTAGTAACTCTATGGCTAATTGGAGTTACGATATTTTGCATTCAATGGGTAACACAACTTTTAAACCGTAAACCAGTTGAAAATGAGTGAACCCTGTTGCAGTTTTTGCTGAGGTTTGGTATGCTCATAACGCTGAAAAAATCATGGTATGCCAATTCGATTTGTGAGTTCCGATAATCCGTTTGATCATGGTGGTTAAAACTTTATTAATGGCTTCAACTTGACCATTAGCCTGCGGGTAATATGGAGTAGAATTATCATGGCGCAGGTCAAGTTGATCAGAAAGTTCGGTCATCATTGTATTTCGAAAATGACTCCCATGGTTAGTGATAATAGCTTGGGGTACACCGAAACGATCAATCACATGATTGAATACAAACGTAGCTGCAGTCTTGCCATCTGCCATGAATGTAGGCATCACCTCGGCCCATTTGGTAAAGTAATCTACTGCGAGAATAATATACCCATGCCCCCAGCCGAGTGTGGGTTACATGTAATGAAATCAATGCCCCCATTTCGCAAAAGGACCGACAACAATTATGGGGTGAAGAGGAGCTGGTGGTGCATGCATTTTCCGATCAAATATTTGATAGCTGTGGAATTTTCGGACCGCAAGAATGCAATCTTTGAATAATGATGGAAAAAAATAGCCAGCGTGCAATATCTTTTGGGCTGTGGCGTACCCAGACATATGACCACCACATGCTCCAGAGTGGAATTCATTAAAAACCCTTTCAGCCTCTTCATGAGTTATGCAACGTCGAAAAACAAAATCCGCACCACAACGATAAAGTGTGTCCCCAACAATATTGTATTGCTGAGATTGGTAATGGATCTTTCGTCGATTTGAACGTGAAATGTCAGGCCAAAAGGTTTTGGTTTGAAGATAAACGATGATATCTCCATAGCATGGATCTAATGTATTGCTAAGAAACAGAGATTCATCTACAATGGGATGCACTACCACAATTTCCGTCTCACTATTGGGAAAGTCACACATAAGTTTTGCAAACACTAGATATTTCTTTGATTTAGACTTTTCGAATTCTAAATCAAACTCCTGTAGGATAACAATCCATTTAGAGTATTCCCCCCCAAGTAATTGTTTTGTCAAAATATACATCATTGGGTTGCAATTAGAAATTGCCGTTGTCTTGCGTAACAATATGTAATGACGAAACCTTTGTACATCTTGTACGGCTGCCAAGGCCAATTTCTCCACATGTGAATATTTAATTTCGGTTGGATTCAAATTCCTACTTATATAATAAATCACATTCTCATTGTGAAATTCATACTCTTGAACTAAAACCATTCCAATGGTTGAATCAGAGGCTGCTAGGTATAAAAATTAGTCCTGATTGTAATTGGGTGGATGCAATAATGGTGCATGGGTTAACGCATGTTTTAGAGCATCAAAATATCGACCAGCAATCTCATACCAAATAAAAGGAATATTCTGTTTCAACAACCTGGTAAAACCTTTTGTTAACTCAACATAGTTCGGGATAAATCTACGCATAAAGTTTGTTTTCCCTTGCAAACTTTGGAGTTGGCGAAGTGTGGAAGGAGGAGGTAAATTTATGATGGCCTCAACCTTCGAGGGATCGAAACGAATGCTGGCTTTGGAAACAACAAATCCCAATAATCGTCCAGATTGCACACAAAAAACACACTTGTGTGGATTCAAACGAATCTTGTAATGTTTACATCTCATAAAAAATTCTCGTAAATGAGTAGGATGATCTTCCTTGCGTAATGAGTGAGCAGGTAAATCATCTAGATAAGGCTGCACAATGTGTTTGATGTCATGAAAAGTGTAAGACATTACCCTTTGAAAAGTTGCACCAACATTCTTTAATCTGAAAGGTAATTTACAATAAGAAAATGTTCCCCAAGGACAAATGAACGTTTTTTTTGGTTGATCAGCAGGGAGTATGTTTATTTGATTATATCCGGAAAATCCATCCATAAATGAAAACATCTCATTTCCAGCACAATCATCAATGATTTGGTCGATATAAGGGGTAGGATAATTGTCCTTTGGATAGGCTTTATTAATATCCCTATAATCGACACATACTCGTATAGTCCTTGTTTTTTGGTATCGGGAACTATATTAGATACCCAATCTGTTAATGGGATTGGATAAATAAATCCCACTCTTAGTAGTTTCTCAACTTCAGCTTTAATAGTAGCAGCTTTTCGCGGTTGTATCAGACGTAAACATTGTCTAATAGACTTTGCATCTGGGTATGTCTTTATTTCATGAACGATAATTTTTGGATCAATTCCTGGCATTTATTCGTAGGACCAGGCAAACATGTCACGAAATTCTTGAAATAGGGATTTATATGTATTAATTTCGTCAATCATACAAGAAGCTCCTATATGAATGTTTTCAACAACTCCGGGTTTAACTGATATGTCAATAGGAACAGTTTTAGAAATGTTTCCCAAATTAATCTCAGAATCTGAATTTGTAATCATGATTGGATTATGTGGTTCCTTGACATAATCAATTGTAAAAATCGACGAAAAATCATTTTCAAATCTATCAAGTTCAGGTAAAAATGAAGATATATGGTGTAGATCATCCCAAGGTGATTCATCCATAGACAAAATTTCACGAATACTTTCATCAGTATAAAACACTTGTTGAAAAGGATCAGAAATAGATGTCAAGGCAAAGCTTGATAGTGAAGAAAATTCTTCAGTGACTACATTCATTGGATCAATATTAGTTGAAGGTGTGTTAGAAAATCACTGTACCGATGTATATGTTATCTCAAAAGGATTCAAAGGCATCTCGCCATTGAAAGAATCCATTTCTGATGCTAAAGGCACAATCCAAGGATCATCGAATGGAATAGTGCTTGATGAAATCATATTGATATTAGCAATGGTACATGGTACATTGGGTGGAGGCATAGAAAAATTTCCCTTCAAAACATAATCTTTTACTAAACCTACTCCAACATCTTCATAAGGAATAGTCGATTTTCCAACATGCTGAATACTATCTGTAGAGGCTGGGTCAGACGAATAATATGACAATTGATCGATTTTCACAATCTTTCCTTTATGAGGAAACATGATTAACCGAAAGACGGAAGACACGACAGCAGTCATAGCATAAGACCAACTTCGACCCAGAAGAAGGTTGTAATCCAGAGGGGCATCAACTACTTTCACATCTAGATTAACAGTTTTACCTTCGATCTCTATAGGTAGATCCTATAAAATTCCATACGGATGGAATCCTATTCCATCAAAAGCTTTAAGGATTGTCGGAGATTGGTTGAACGTTGGAGAACCAAGAATTTTCCAACAATTTAACGACATAATGCACGTGGATGCCCCCTCATCAATTACAGTACGGAAAATTCGTCTGTCTTTTACTAATACCAGAATCTAAAAAGCCATTTGATGGGGTAGTCTCGGTGTAAAATTTTCTAAATCGAAGACCATAAGGTTAGAATCCTGAAGATCTATAGCTCCACTAGCTGATAAAAGTAAAGGGGAAATCGCCAAGTCTTCAACAATGTTGTAGTTCTGAGCAGCTCTCGCATGTGCATTGAAAGCTGACTTCTGAAGTACACCTTTAGCGGGCGGTTTAATTACTAGATCAGAATTAGGTTTCTCGATATGGAGTGGATCAGAAACCGAAGGAGATGTAGTTGGTGTTGAATTATAATTTTCTACTTCTTTACCAGTAACAGGATTTTTACTTCCATAGTCTTGCTACGACGCGTTGCAACCATAACCTCAGACATCATTAAAATATCTGCTGATGAGTGTGAAGAATATCCTATCATTTTGCTATCTTGAGTAGGAAAATGATCCTTCAAGACAACGGGTGTGGGCGAACCTTTAACGAATTTAGAGACCTCAGATCGATGCGGGCACTGTTTAGTAATGTGATCCTCATCACAAATAAGACAAGGATAACGAGGTTTTCGTTTATCATCATATGGTTCAGTTTTTTCAGTTTTCTCTTTGGGCGACGAAGTCTGTTTTCTCTTATTCTTACCTTTCTTCTTATTACCATTTTTGGATTTAGCTATATATGAATCTACAACTTGAATGTCGGCAAAAATTTCAAGGGAATAATCTCCTTTCGGTGAATCAGGTAAAGTTATTATAGGAGAAGTAGTTTTTGCGGACTTCTTCTTACTTTTATTTATAAAAAGTAAACCAATTACACCATCTGCAGCATGAGACCCTGAAGGAGTTGCAGTTATTTGACCAGGACGTGGTAAATCAGGAATTTTTTCGTACAAAGTACTAGAATGTGTATATACGAGGTCTAAGTACTGAGCTTGAGCAATGACCTGTTCCTCAGTAATAACTCCTCCTTTAGCAACATCTTCAGTGATCTTTGGAAGTAATGATTTGATGAACCATTCTACCAAAATTTGATTCGGAATAAAAACTTTCACCGAATGTATTCTAGGTCTCCATTCATGTATGTGATCGGATATGTACGTAGATGTAGATTGTTTTAATGAAGTCAATAATTCTATGCCATTGTCGTATCTGACTGGAAACTAAAAATATGTTAAGAAAGCAGTTGCTAAAGCATTGAAATTTTTGAATGAGCCACACGGTAATTCAATGTACCATTTGGTAGCTAAGCCTATCAGTGTTCTATGAAACAGTAGTAATCGAATAGAATCATCAATAAAAGAGTTGGATGTGCACCAGAGGTGGTAATTCATGACATGGTTCGATGGGTCCTCTCCTGATTTCCATTCAAATTTATGGATATCACTGGGCAATGTATTTGGCATTGGCAGCCAATACGGAAGATAATAGATGGGATCATTCGTTAGGCGCGAAAAATCAAGTAAATCCAAAGTTGCTATGAATGGAAACCGACAGTTAGGGTCTTGAGCAAATTGATAACCTTGTGGAACTATACTAGTACCAAGAGGAGGATATCCAGGATATCCTGGAATAGCCTGTGCGTTTGGGATTGGAATACCTCTCGGGTAACCAGGATTAGTCGGACCATATTGAGGTTGAGACGGTATCTGATACGTGTAAACAGGGTACATTTGATGCTGGTATACTGTATTTTTTGTTGCAAGCCCATATTGATACTGCCCTTGATATGATTGATAAAAAAACTGAGGTTGGCTTGTGAAAATTGTACTTGCACCAGGTTGTCCCGTAGGCAGCTAAACGATAGTTTGGATTGTAGGTCCAGGTTGTGGTGAAGAGACTACAAGGATTTGTTGTGATACTTGAGGGGCTGTAGAAATAGGAGCTACAGAAACTTCAGGAATAGGTGTGGTAGCTTGAACAGAAGTTGGAGCAGCAGTTTGAGTTGGAGTTCTAGGTGTACTCGATCCAGGCTGTTGAATTGTACCAGATGCAAGTACCTGAATCGTAGGTTGAATAGGTTGTTGGATTTGACTGTAACCCATTGGCTGACCAGGTTGTAAATTATGTTGAACTTGTGATGAATCCCACACCGTGTTTACTTGGGGGTATGAAGGTCCCATTGAAGGTTGTGTTGCATAAGAAGGACCATAACCAGGTTGATAATTTGGAACATATGATTGATAATTAGCTAGATAATTCCCACTTCCTTGAAATAATTGTTGTTCTGGGTAGAACTATGGCCCTAAAGGAAGCTGCTTACCCTGGAAAGACAGTTTCCCTGGTGTAGGGTACTATCCTTGAAGAGATTGCGGACCCTGAGTTGGGTATTGACCTTGAGGTATGTACTGACCTGGACGTATGTATTGTCCTTGCAGTTGGTATGGTACTTGAGGTATGTACTGATCTTGAGTTTGACCCCCAGGTGGTAAATTACCACTTTGAGGCTACCCCCCTGGCGGTAAATTACTACCTTGACGGTGAGGGTTAGGAATGTTTCCAGACATCATGTAAACATGTTCTGCACTCAAATTTTCAGTATTTCATTCATTTGGACCAGATGATGGTATATGTTTGTCAGGAGAAGGAGATGCTCCTGAGAATGTACCAGAGAGCGACTCGTATCCTACTAGAATAGACAGACCACCATACAAATATGTTTTTGGTGATGCAAAAAACATGGATGACTCACCAGACATGTTTAAAGGAGGTCTATAACCTCTTGGTATAGCGTAAAAAGGAATTCGGGGTGCCGAATAATTTAGACCAGTATTGTGTAGAAAGTATACCAACTGAGAATACCAAGGATCTTGTTTGAAATGGCTATAGTAAATCGATTCACTTGGCCTAAGATCTAAGGAGTCTTGATTTGGAGGAAGAACAACTTCTTCTTCAGTGTCAGTAACTTCTTCAATATTAATGAGACTAGGAGGAAGATTTTCAGTGATACGATACTTCACTCTGGGTGAATCAAGACAATGAGGGGTTGGAGTAATGAACTCAGAAGTAGTCTCAAATATAACAGTTTCAGTTTCTAGTTTAGAAATTTTAGGATCCGAAGCTGATAATTCACTAGTGGTAGAAACAAGTTCAGCTAGCTTAGAAATTGAAGCTATTCTTGGGGTACTCTCTGTTGTTCGAGGTTGATCTACTTCATATTCAGGATGAACGATTATTGATGTTTCTTCGTGTTCAGTTGATCCAGTCCCTGATGTTTGTCCTTTCTCAGATTTAAGTTTTTCTAACTAGCTTGGTGTGTATTTAGGGGGTTTCCCCTACATTCTACGTGATTTTCTAGGTAATTCTGCCACGATTAAACAAATTTAACACACGGAATCAAAGAAAATTTCAATAAAATGTTCTAAAGTATCTAAGGAAACAATCAAATTGATCGCACGCCTATAAAATATAAGAGAGTAATCCACATACAAACAGTAGATTCCCGCACTAAAAACATAGTTGGTGATGAAATACAACGTTGTAGAATTTTAATGCAGAAATAGCATTAGGAACAGTTACCCCGACAACCTGCTTAATGAAACAGTCCAGTGCAAGTTTCTCCACTTAAACCATCTCGAAGTGAAGAGAGCCCTCCAGAAATTTCAGGTGAGTCTAGTCGACATCTGCTCCAGGTACAGTGGGACCTTCCCTCCTCCGTCACCTTGGGAAAGAATATTAATGTTTATAGCCACTAAGGTCACCAATGGTAACAAATATACCTGGGGAATAGTCTAAGATTCGATATACACACAAGGGAAGAGTAGCAAGCTCAATACCCTTGAAGGCTCCTTGATATAATCCAAGGTTTATCAACAAGTGACCCCAGGCTCCTCGACAATGGTCTATCCGAGGTTTACCGTTTTTAATACGTGCACATTTGCTATCTTTCCCAATGAGATAGTTATGATTACCTCACTGGTTCAGACATGATCTCATGCTTGACTCTTTTAAGAATATATTCCCAAAGCATACATGCTACAATTGGATTTTCCTACCGCAAGATTGCTACTTGTTTGTTTTAATTTTCTTGGAATGTTAATTACAACCTATTCCAAGACACTAGCCTAAGCTATGTTGGTGGAAAAGAGCCCTAGAAAATGTAAAAATATCTAGATTGATTTTAATTAAAGTGTTTTTTTTAGTTTGGTTGTTTCTTAAGACAGAAGTTATGGAAGTGAAACTTTAATGATGTTTTATGACCCGACTCAAAATACGCTAAATGCATCAATATGAGAGTGAAACTCTTTCCTTTTCAATGAAACATATTTAAAGGAAATATTTGAGAGATTTAGATAACTTTCAAAATGCCAATTCTTTCGCTTATAAACAAAAATATTTGAAAATAAGACTATTTCTTTGAGAACTCAATCTCATATGATGATCAATTACTTATTCAAAATAAAATCCTTCATCAATCAGATCAGAAACTACAAATCTTTTAACAAAATTTTTCCAAAAAGAAAACCTTATGAAACTCCTAAGAACATAGAATTCAAAAGAAAAAGAAAACACTAATGTTTGAACTCTATCTAGAAAGTTTTGAGGATGTTTTGCTTAGTTTGTGATCGAACCAAGAAGAATTTCTGCTTATCTTTAGCAAAAATCAAAACATTCAATAATGGTTTTAAGTGAAATTCCGGTCATAGTAAGCTTAAGACTTTTCTAAATTTGCAAATGAAAATGGAACTCAATTTTCATAAAAGAAAGGGTTGCAATAAGTTCAATGGCTCAGCAAGAAAACAACAACATACCAGTAAGCTAAGGTATATGATGGTTTCTAATAAAGAGCAATAAGAAAGTAGGGTAAACACTTACTTATAAAATGCAAATTAGATGAAAAACTACTCAGACACAAGAATTGCTGAAAGAAATTCACACATAAGACTTTGACAGTCAAGACAAGTTGGGGAAAACACAAAGAATCTGGTAATCTTGCTCCTGAAAAGATAATTTTTATTTTTTCTAAATTTTTCTACAAGTCTGCAAGTTTCAATAGAGAACAGTGCGGTACTGCACTATTCTGAACTAAAAACTGCGGAGGCTACCGCACTGTTTTTAAACAAAAACCATGGAGGCTAGGAAAAACTCAGAAAAAATAAAAATTTAGATTTGCTTTTTAGGGATTTTGGTAAGTTATCTAACCAACCCAGTTTTAGACTAATTAAAATCGAAAAATAAAACTGAAAATTAAAAAGAGAAACTAAGTTATATTCCTCAGCGGAGTCGTCATTTTGTTATTGATCAGGAGATCAAGTCCTTTGTGTAAAAAATGCTCAAAAATTTAGTTGCTCAGAATTGGTCCAAACCAGATTGACTGGAAAGAGCTCAGAAAAATGATCCTGTAGACGTGAACGGCACTAAAAACCGATGTTGTATGAGAAAGTTATTCAACTTTGAATTTTCTCAATTTCAGTAAAAAAAATGGCCAAATGGACTTTACAAAATATTTTATTAAAAAAAGAATATTCCACAGAATATTATGGGAATATTCTGTGGAAAATTCCAAAAAATATTCTTCGGAATATTTCACAGGCGGCCAATCAAAGGGTGCCACATGGCCAGCCCGGAGGCCGCCATGTGGCCCCAAGATCCAAATGAAATGGGCGTTCAAAATTATATTTTGGTCGCGGACAGGTTCGACCCCGGGTCAGGGAAATAACAACGGAGCGGCCCGACCGTCGAGTCACATGGTGGTTCTTGTCAACTATGGCTTCGAGTTTATATTTAAACTTTAAAACTTGTTTGGGCGGGGCCCAAAAGGGGGCCAGCCCCCACAGCATAGAACCTTTGGCTCGGAACCCACAACGTAATTCATCGGCGCGCAACTCCGTCAGACGTGGTCCCATGGGCCGCGGGTATGGTGCTATGTGCCTTAAATATTTCATGTATATATTAAAGTTCCCCGAATTAAACTCAAAGTTCGTTTATGAACTCCGTTCGGTGCGGTCACGTGGAGCTGCACGTCCAGCCCCCCATTTCGGTGGTCTTGTTGGCGGTCTGCCCAATTTTAGCGCCTGTCCCTATATTGTCGGCGCTATCTGGAGTTCCACCACATTTGGTGGAGCTTTTCTAGCCCTAACTGGACAAAAACTTGTACTAATCATAACTTTGGCTAGGGAAGTCCTTTTGAAGCGATTTTTTTTTTTTGATTTGGTGGTATTGAAGCATTCTGGAGCTGTTGGGACAGGTTGCAGAGCCATCAGGGCACTCTGTCAGTGATTTTATCAGCGAATTTGCTTGTGGAGCCACCAGGGCTTGGTGAAAGATCAGCTGTATTGGACTATACTCATCCATTTGAGGTGAATGAATAGTCAATTTTTACTGTTTTCAGTCCTCTGTTTCTGAATTTGCAGCTATTTTATCCTTTTGAGGCTTTCTTCACAGTGTAATACTTATTTTTAGCATTAATGAAAGAGGGAAAAGCTTATTTGGAGGCTTTTGGACCCAGCAGAGGTAGCCCAAAAGAGGGGTGAACTGCTTAAACAAATGCTTACTATTATGCTGTGCATTTTTGCTATTATATTCCAGATTTTACTACATTAAACAGTAACTTTTAATAAGTCCACTTTTCACAATGAGACTTATACAGTGATCAAAACACCATTGTTCCACTTCAAACCACATTACTTCCATTGCAGAATACCTGTACTTGCTTATTCACACATAAAATTTGGTTAATGAATACTTTGCAAACATAAACAAATACTTTCATTGCCAGATCGATTTAGTGTTTACCTTATATTTCTTTAGGCAGAGCCAGTAAGAGGGCCAGAAGCTTCTGGTTTCATCCTTTCTAGTAAAGGTGAAATAACCAGTAAAAGCCCCTACTGTCTATCTCTGTATAAGAAATATTTTGTTCACACATTTCAGATCAGATTGGTATCAGAGCTCTAGGTTTTGCTTAAGAGTTTGTGAAATTTGTGCAAGAATATTGTGTTATTCTGCAAAATTTGATGCTTACTAGGTTGAAATTGAAAAGAGGGGAAGGTCAATTGGTTAGAGAACAAGTTAATCCTCAACCAAGGAGGGCTAGAGTGCCATTATATCCACCTTCCATTTCATCCTCATTAGCCTTAGAATCAGCCACAAACATGTCTTCCAGAGAAGGAGAAGTACATGAGGAAGTGGATCCCAAGGAAGAAGAAAGAGTCTTTAGAAAATCTTTCTTGGACATGACTGAGATGGTTAGGATCCTATACCAGGAAAGAAATGATAGGATTGCTGGAGAAGGGTCTAGAAACCAAAGAGAAGAAGGAGATTCTTCAGGAGGGAAGAAAGACAAGGATGATTCTAAGAAAGGGAATGGAGGAAATGGTGATCCTTCATCTCCATCGTCATCCTCTTCCTCCATATCATCCTCTTCAACTTATGTTAATCAATCACACAAAACAAAAACATCTCTTAAAAATCCTTTGTTAAAGCTTGATGTGAAGTTTGAATTGCCGATGTTTAATGGTGATGTGAATGCAGAAAAATTGGATAACTGGATTAGACAGCTGGAAGTCTATCTAAGAATTTAGAATTTGCATGATGATGACACAAAAATCCAATTAGCCTCTTTGAGAATGGATGGAGCAACTTTGGTTTGGTGGGAAGCCAAGACCAGGGAGGAAATTAAAAAGCATGGTAAGATAACTCTAACTTGGAATGAGTTTATTACTGCTATTAAGAAACAGTTTTATCCTCTTGCTCATATTCAGAAAGCAATTATGAATTGGCAAAATTTTAGGCAACTTAAGGGTCCAAATGTGCAAGATTATACCCAAGAGTTTAGAAGGAGAGCACTTCTGCTTGGAGTAGAATTACAAAGTCAAGACACTTTGTTGAAATACATAGGAGGTTTGCACAATTATCTGCAACATACTATTCTAATGTTTAATCCTACCAGCTTAGATGAAGTCTGTGTCCAGGCTACACATTTAGAAGCTAGAGGAAAGAATACTTTTGATGAGGATAGTAATGTGAAAAACAAAGGAAAGAAGAGAGTTGCAAATTCAAGAAAAGAAAAAGGAAAGTTCTTTTGCAAGAACTGTTCAAAGACAAGTCATGATGAAGATCATTGTTGGAAGCTTCATCCTGGACTGAAACCAGAAAAATATAAGAATAAAAACAAGACTAAAGAAAAAGAGAAAATTGTAGCAACAGTTGAGCAAGACTTAGGGTTAGACTCAGGAGATGAGACAAAAAGCATAGCCATGGTTTTAAAGAACATTAAGGGGAAAGAAGTGGTGTAAGACACAACTCCCAGTTCTAGCACTTCGAATTGTCACAAAGATACTCATGAAGAAAATAGGAGGATAGAGCTTTTCCATGTGAGGGTAATTTCAAAACATACCAAAATTGACACACTATTTTACAGTGGGTCACAAGCGAATCTTATATCTGAAGACTTGGTCAAGCAGCTTAAACTTGAGACCATGCCACATCCAAAGCCTTATCCACTTGGATGGACATGCAAGGATGCCAATTTTCAAGTCTCAAGGAAGTGCATATTGCGCTTTGCAATAACTGCACATTTTATTGACACAGTGGAACTTGATGTGGTGTCACTTGATATCTCAGGTATTGTTTTGGGAAGTCCTTATTTATTTGACAGGAAGGATGTCTTTTATCGCCATGAAAACAAGTATCACTTGTTCAAAGATGGTAAAGAGTACATTGTGAGAGATCACAAGAAGAAGCTGGAATCTTCTTTACTCCATGCAATTCAATTGAAAAGACTGGTTAATGCAAGTCAAAGTCTAACTTTGTTGATGTTGAAACGACCAGATTTTGAGCATTCGCCTTTTTATGATGTTGCTAATAATATGTCTCAGTTTAATAACAGTTTGTCTTTGAAAGAAGATGATGTTATGTTGCACAAATTACCTTTTGGGTCAGCCAATGCAGTGAATGAAGTGTCAAAGCAAAGCAGTGCAAGTAAGGAGGACACACAATTCAGCATGGGAAAAAGTTGGTTTCATAATGGTAGAATTCGCCATGGGAACAGTTTGCAAGGTGAAAGTTATTTTAAGTCTTCTGGGAAGTTTTATCAGTGTAGAAAAATTTTGTTTTCTACAGATTACAATTTATGTTCTGCAAATTTTAATAATTTTCATCATGACTCTGTCAATCTTAGCAATGGTCAATCAGTTGATTCCAGAGACAGATTATCATTTTCTCAAAAGATCCATTTGATGAAATCGGGTATATTTCAGTTATTCAAGGGTGAAAGAGTGGAGAATCAGTCTCCACATTATCAGTTTCACTAGTCAGAGAGCTTTTGGGGTCCAAAAGCTTCCCATTTGGGAGGTGTGATCAGGAGATCAAGTCCTTTGTGTAAAAAATGCTCAAAATTTTAGTTGCTCAGAATTGGTCCAAACTAGATCGACTGGAAAGAGCTCGGAAAAACGATCCTGTAGATGTGAACGGCACTGAAAACCGACGCTGTATGAGAAAGTTACTCAACTTTGAATTTTCTCAATTTCAGTAAAAAAAATGGCCAAATGGACTTTACAAAATATTTTATTAAAAAAAGAATATTCCACAGAATATTCTGCGAAAAATTCCTCAGGCGGCCAATCAAATGGCGCTACGTGGCCCCAAGCTACAAATGAAATGGGTGTTCAAAATTATATTTTGGTCGCAGACAGGTTCGACCCCGAGTTGGGGCAATAACAACGGAGCGACCCGACCATCGGGTCACATGGTGGTTCTTGTCAACGATGGCTTCGAGTTTATATTTAAACTTTAAAACTTGTTTGGGCGGGGCCCGAAAGGGGGCCAGCCCCCACAACATAGAACCTTTGGCTCGGAACCCACATCATAATTCATCGGCGCGCAACTCCGTCGGACGTGGTCCCATGGGCCGCGGGTATGGTGCTATGCGCCTTTAATATTTCATGTATATATTAAAGTTCCCCGAATTAAACTCAAAGTTCGTTTATGAACTCCATTCGGTGCGGTCACGTGGAGCTGCATGTCCAGCCCCCCATTTTGGCAGTATTTTTGGCGGTCCACCCAATTTTAGCGCCCCTCCCTATATTGCCGATGCTATCTGGAGTTCCACCACATTTGGTGGAGCTTTTCTAGCCCTAACTGGACAAAAACTTGTACTGATCATAACTTTGGCTAGGGAAGTCCTTTTGAAGTGATTTTTTTTTTGATTTGGGGGTATTGAAGCATTCTGGAGCTGTTGGGATAGGTTGTAGAGCCATCAGGGCACTCTGTTAGTGATTTTATCAGCGAATTTTCTTGTGGAGCCACTAGGGCTTGGTGAAAGATCAGTTGTATTGGACTATACTCATCCATTTGAGGTGAAAGAATAGTCAATTTTTACTGTTTTCAGTCCTCTGTTTCTGAATTTGCAGCTATTTTAGCCTTTTGAGGCTTTCTTCACAGTGTAATACTTATTTTGAGCATTAATTAAAGAGGGAAAAGCCTATTTGGAGGCTTTTGGACCCAACAGAGGTAGCCCAAAAGAGGGGTGAACTGCTTAAACAAATGCTTACTGTTATGTTGTGCATTTTTGCTGTTATATTCCATATTTTACTACATTAAACAGTAACTTTTAATAAGTCCACTTTTCACAATGAGACTTATAGAGTGATCAAAACACCATTGTTCCACTTCAAACCACATTACTTCCATTGCAGAATACCTGTACTTGCTTATTCACACATAAAATTTGGTTAATGAATACTTTGCAAACATAAAAAAATACTTTCATTGCCAGATCGATTTAGTGTTTACCTTATATTTCTTTAGGCAGAGCCAGTAAGAGGGCCAGAAGCTTTTGGTTTCATAACCAGTAAAATCCCCTACTGTCTATCTCTGTATAAGAAATATTTTGTTCACACAATTTCAGATCAGTTATGCAAATAAATCCTTCTTGCGGACAAGAATGATCTCCCTAGTATCCTATGGATATCTAGAAACAAACAACCAAATGCAAAACATTTTCTCTAGATCATTTGCGATTCAGAATTATTAATAACAAAGTACGAGGACATGCCCCTACCTGAAGTCCAACACTTGCCGAAATCTTCCATCCAGTCACTCTAATAGAGGTCACTTCAGCATGTGAAACCTGCGATCAAAGACAGATAAAAGATTAAAATCACCTGCAAGATATAATAATTGAGAAAACACTAATCTATCTCAGTGATCAAGGAATCCAAGAATTGAAATACTCATATAGATACATGAACAATTCAATGAGAAAATTAAATCCATTTGTATTAACTTGTATAATAAGAAGTAACCTTACAACCTTTCGCCTCGATGTTATACAGGTTCTTCCGGGGTCCTGAACAATCATTCTCTCTTAGATTGACAAGCATTCTTCTCTCTGAACTAGCATAAAGTTATGGACATGAGTGTGTGATCATTCTCATATCAAAAATGGCTAGTATAGAGAGTATGCTCTCTTTAAGAAATTCTTCAGCAACTAATATGTATCTTTACCATTTACAACCTACCATCTACCCTTGAGACTGAAACATGAGCTCAATTTATAGGGAAATGGAGGTAGTTTCAGTTCCTTGAAGAGGGGGATGGATTCCTCTCATGAAGGGATTTGAGCTCCATATACCAAGGGATAAACTCCATGAGTAAAGCGATAGAGCTCACGAGTATAGGATAAAGCTCGAACTGAACGCGCTTCTAGAAGTTTCCAGTTGGGAGAATATTCGACCAACTGGACTTCTAGAACTTACTTTTTCCTTTATTTGACTGTTTACGGGGTTTCACAGGTTTAATATGCAAAACGTGCGGGATGTGCCGCAGTCTATAGAGAAAATATCTGCGGATCCGCAAGCAAGGGCTAGGAAAAGTGTGGAGTTAGACTTTTTAGGATTTTAATAAGCTTTTCTCCAATTCCAAGACTTGGTTTAGGAAAATTATGGTTTTTGACTTCTAAGGGAGCGTAATACAAGTAATGATGAACCTATATGGACAGTCAAATGTCATGGTGACAAAATAACGTGTAACACATACCGAGTTGGTTTTTTCATTCATTAATAAGAGTTCCTTTCCTTAGTAATTTATGTGTAAATTTACTGGATTCTACGTATCATTCATGGTTTTTATATCCTCAGTAATTTTTTTGTTTATATGTTGGTTATGATTGTGTTTTATAACAGTGAAAATGTATGGTTCTCATCGTGTTTTGTTTTGTAAATGAATGATTAGTGAATATATGACCTAATATATGATACTGCAACTAATGATATAAGGCATTAGTGCTTCTTAGCGATTCTCAGACAAGTATGAGACCCTTATGCTAAAATTTGTTGTTTAAACATGAAGAATGCATATTTGTGACATGTTTAACGAAATCCCTGTCATGGCTAGTAGGGGTTGAGTCAAGTCCTTGTTCAAGTGATTTCATTTGCATCTTTATTACATTGTTATATTTCATTTCTGGAAGTGTCATGGAGTTATGGGCAGTGACCTGAGCCCTGGGCTTGAAAAAGTGGCACAAAAATCAGGGTCGTGGGCTCAGAACTACCTGGAAAAGTATCGATTCACATGCATGCTCATGTTTGGCAAGCGACTGGTGGTTTCCAGTCGCACTCTTACCCATATCAAGGGAGAGACATGGGCCTTGATGCACTAAAATTTCAGCTTTCCTCAGGGGATAGTGTCCTGGAAGGTTTAGATGGCTTATGGGTGTCCTGTAGCAGGTGCAAAAGGTATGTGTTATTGGGTTCTATTGAGTCCACTTCCTTAACTGACATATAGGGAGTTGAGTCATGCCATAGTAACTCTTTGTCACATGTTTACCCCAGTCGACCAGTTACTTCGGTAGATGTGGGAGGAGGGTGTTACATGGGGTACGATATATGGAAGTTTTCAACTTTGGATATTATGTTTAGGTTTTGGCTTGTAGTTCTTGTAGTTCCCAAAGCCAATTCTTAATGGGTGGCGATCATGGTAGGGTTAGGAGTGACATGTACTATATCTATGGGAATGATCCAAAAAGATGTAAAGATTAACATAATTGAATGAGTTGTTATTTTATGGGAGGAATTCATGAGTATGGAGGAAGCTTGAGGGGTGACATTGTAGGAGAGTTACCAATGCAGAAAGGGCCTCACAAAGGTGAAACTTCAAAGAAGCATTTTATCCATGATTAATAAGTGTATTGGGTTAGTTGAATATTGGTACTTCTCAATGATTCCTTCTCTACAGGGTTACATTCAAATTCTAAGGGGGGAAGATGGTTTGGAGTTGAGGTTTTTCCAATAATTAATGTGATGTAGAGTTTGGGAGGTGAGCTCCTGGTCTTTGGTGGCTTGGTCTTTCATCCTATAGAAGAAATTGGTGCTACTCAATGAGGTAAATTATCGTAATTTTCCTGGTTCTCCGGCCTCATGATAGAGGAAATTTTTGTTGCTTGGTGTGGGTAATTGTGGATAGAGGAAAGTGTTGTTTCTTGGCCTAGGTAATTGTGGTAAGTTTCCTAGTTCTTAAGCCTCATGAAAAACAAAAGTGGTGCTGCTTAACATGGATAATCATGGTAATAAAATATTATTATGTTACCATGTTCAGTTCAGTTGCAAGGCTCTGGTTTATGGTTTGGTGCTCATGTTGTTTATATTAATTCAAGTCAATTGTTATTATGATGGCGGGAATTTATTTTGTGGTGGTGTTACTAAGAATTCCTTGGATTTAGTTTCCTAAAGTTAAATTGAAGGAAAACATAACAGTGTTGGTAGTATATATTGGTAATATATGGATCTAGTTAGGAGGAGATATGATTAAATTGTGCTCTCTAGTTGTTGCGTGGGCATCGTTCTTGCTAGGAGAAGTATCCCCAACCCTTTTTTTGTTGATATATGTGTATATACGACCTCTTAGGGGGGTTTATTTAGTTCTTGGCATGAGTGGAATTGCAAGGATATTGTTGTGGTTAAGATCGATTGATGGTGGGTCGCTTATTGTTGCGAGTGACAGGAAACCAACATTCTCTAGTCCTTCTATGTGTCACAACAATTAGAACTCAAAATTTAGAGAGGGACATTCAACCTTCAAAGTGGGTAATTGTGTTTTCATAGAGGGGCTTACATGTCAATCTTAGGTTTTTACTTGAATTGTTGAAAATGCAACAAGAAAGTCTCAATTTTATTTTTCCTACATTAAAATTGAGGAAATTCAAAATTCACATCATCAGAAAATTTGGATGAGTTAACTGAGGTGACATGGCTCTTGTCACTCAGTTAATAACATTGAGTTCGAGTTAATGAATTCAAGTTCAGTTTACTTGAGTTGATTCCTAAAAAATATAAGTCTAGCTCACAACATCTAGCTTAAGTTTCAAGGGCCAGAGGAAAAAATGGATGTAATTTGAGTGAAATTGGAATAAATTACTCATGAAGTGAAGGAAATGTCCAATTTGGTGGTCACTATGAATAGTTTGCATGAATATTAGCCTCCTAGTAGAAAATAATATGAACTATGATGATAAGTATTTTTTTTTTGGTAGGTCAATACTGACTTCTTTACAAATGAACACGTTTTGAAATTTCCCCACTCTTTTTTGGTGAATAGAGTCATAAGAATTTGTAAATAGTTTAGGGGAAATATGAATTTCAAATTATGTTTTTTAAGGAATTTGAAATGGATTATGTACTCCTTATGTAAAATCACTGAGCCCTCAACTCACTCTTTTATCTTAATGAAATCATTAGTTATCTTTTGAAAATAAATCAAAATAATGATAATTTGATATTTAAAGTATTTTCTTTTCCCTTTTTTTAATGATGAAATTCACATGTCAAGGAAACCCACCAATCACTTCCCCTCATTTTGAGTATGGTACCCAAGGTAAAATAATCAGTTGTACTTTTCACAACCTGACTGGACAAGGACATGAGGTGAAGCTCATAATATCCATAAAATGATAGCCTATGGACTTACCTCTTGACATCTTGCTTGTAATTTACAACATTAAACCACTCAATCTAACCCATCAAACTATGTGTGTGTGTGTGTTCGTACTTAGAGTAAAATAGTAAAATGAGGTATGCTTAAGACTTCCTTTATTTAGAGGATATTGAAAATGTGGTATATATAAAATCCCCAAGGATTAACTAAATGAGTTGAACCATTTTCCCAAGGGTTGTTGTTAGTGGGGAGGCCATAATAGGTCACAAGTTCAAATCTTATCAAATCCCTTAATGTTATTGACCTCTATTGTGGTTTTTTGTTAAGTCATTCTCCATCTATATATTCCTAGGGAAAAAAGGATCCCATGAGATTTTCCTCATATACACACACACACACAGATCACAAATCCATTGACTAGGGGGTAAAACCTTAAAATACATTATCCTTATAAAGAGAAAATTGTGTGTACTTTTTTATCCAACCCATAAATTATATGGGTTGGACAATTTTCTCAACGTCAATATTAACAATCTCATATAAAAAAAACCCATAAAAAACATTGAAGATAGGAAAAATTGTTTGTTTTGAACACAAAATTCTAGTTCTAACACCAAAAAAAATCCATCATCGTTATTTCTTAAGCATTCATATATTTGCATCTCAATTTGATTTTAATTCTTCGAGTGCATAATAGATCTTGAGCTAAAATGTATCTATGAAAGTCAATAAGAATTACCCTTCCTATAAATATACTTAGGAATAAATGTAACATAACATTTCTATTTGTTTCCTTAATTCTTGGTATATAATGTGTTTCAGAGGATAAATTTCATTTATTCTCACACTCATGTAACCTTTCAAATGAAAATTCAGGGCCTCACAACCTCTTGAAAATATCCCCAAAAGATCATAAAGCCTCTAGAAAATTCACTCAACTCTCGGATAGAACCAAACACTCTCCTCTTCAATAAAACACCAGATAAATGATGTAACCTCCATTATTTTCTCAATAATCCGTGTATAGTAATGGAAAACCTCTCCTTTCACTAAAATGATGCCTCAAGAAACCCATCCATGTCTTAACCAACTCAACATGACATTGTGTTATGTGAATGGATTAAAAGGCTTCGTATCTTTACCATACCCTTACCTTGGTATAAATCACATATATGCATTGAAATTCCATAAAACATATCAATTGAGATATCAAAGCATGGATGATAGAAATATTACCCACTTCTTTTCAGTGCACATGTAATATTAGCATGGCTAATTTGTCATATGTATCATTTCTATTGACATCTCTAGTGTTACCAAATCAACTAATGCCTCTTGAAAACTCACATGATTCGCTTTATCAGTCTCTTCACAAGCATCCATTTTTCCTTAACCTTTCTCAAGATTGACTATCATAGCCAATTTCATTATCAACGTCTTCAACTATCATGGCTATAAAACAAATCAACACCCATATTAACTTCATGCCATACTTAGTGCACATGTGACAATATATCATGTTTAACCAATATGAATTGTGATGCATACCTAATTCAGACATGCTTAAAATCCTGGTTTATTAAACCCACAGTTTCCAAACCTCTATCAATTAGGTGCTTCCTTCAGCCCTGTTTACAATCACCTTACAATATAATAATCCATTTTTCAAATAATACATTGAGAGGATTTGAGGGGTAGGATATCCCTTTATATGAAATAACTAGTGGGGGGAGCTAAAAGGGTTATACCCTTTACAAAAAATTAATGCAAGTCCCTTTATATGAATCTTATCCCTTTTATAAATAAAACCTCAGTTGCACATTAAGATCCTTTATAACAATATCACTCGTCCCCTTTATTTGTGTTTGAGAACTTAAGGAAATTGGGCTCACCTTTTTAAACAATATGCGCCTACGACCTTTGCTTATGCCTTAGCTCCTCTCGCATCCTTCGTTTTATATACTAGCATCCAAAATATTGCTCAATACCTTTCTCGTTTAGTTCTTCCTCCGTGTCTCGAAATTGTGCCTTATCGCCCAATGCATGAACAAATTGGCCTCAAATGTCGAGCTTTCTTTTATATATATATATATATATATATATATATGTATGTATGTATGTATGTATGTATGTATGTATGTATGTATGTATGTATGTATGTATGTATGTATGTATATGTATATATACTGCAAACCTCCAGGCTCCAACCTCTTAGGATGGCCCACAATCTCCACGTCATGTGATCATGTTTAATCACTTTATCAAGGCCCACTCAACTCTCTTTTTATTAATTGAACGAAAGTCGACTTTCAGCCTTCTCGGTTGAGCCACTTACTCTTCGTTCAAGTGTTGCTTCCAAGATTATGTAAATGGGTGTGTGTGCCCTGGCTCCACTTGGCCTGCATTTACTATTGTGCTTTTGTACTTCAACCTGGTCCACATTCCACATTTTCCCGATCCTCTCCTATTATGCAAAGGCTTCCTCTTCTAGGAGACGAACTCCGGGGAACGAAAATTTTTCCATCAGCTACTAGTCCTAAATTCCATCAGTTGTTGTTCCCAACCCTTTATCAATTGTGCACAAGGATTTTCCTTCGGGATGAAGTCAAAATTCTCTTGTAGTACAACTCAGGATCCATGTAGTCCCAACTCTTTTTGATTGGTTAGATTCCTTAATACGTAAGCCCAACATCCACTCAACTTGGATGCTTCCTTATCCGCTCCTCCTTTTTTCTTTTGGGGGAGAACCTTTGACCTGACTCTTGTCAAATGACACCTCTTTCCCAACAAAACTTAAGTTTTATTGCTCGATGCTATTAATTAATGCATTCTCTTCAAGTTTTAATAAAGTAAGTGTTGCACTCCTTTTATATGCTTTGTGCTTGACCTTGTTATGCAATGGATCTACATAGGTCTTAATGAATTAATTCTTAGCCCTATTTTGATCATGTGGCCTTATTCAATCTAGTAGAACCACCATGCTTCTACTGCGTCACTCGGATCACAATTCTAACTCTAAGAAATAGATCCATTCACTACCTTAACTTATATACAAAGCATTTACAATAAAAAAGTGCACTCCTCTGCAATGATTTTGTTGCACGACTCTAATTGCTTGGATCTTCATTCTGTTTGTTCATCCAACTTAAGCTCTACTCCAAAGGCTTTCTACATCCTCTATACAATTGGTCCCTTTGTGGTTCACTCACATTTTTAGACGCTCTCCCCCCTGAGCTTGATATAATGATTGTGCAACTTCTATAATGATTCTAATACATGTTCAAACCATTATCTCTCTTGAGCTTATCTGTGACAAACCTACAATCCATTCAATATAATGCAATTCCAAACATAACTGATAAAAGATGACACTTGGCTTGAAAACACTTGACGCAGAGTATCCCCTTCACATTAATACACACAAATAATTTACAAAAGGCCCTTATGCCCCTTCTTCTTGATATACATAAAATTGACCCTCCAAACCCTTTTGGCCTCACTCTTGTACTCTGGACTCTCCTCTCCACACACTTCTACTTCTATATACACTCCATGCTTTGGTTACATAATTATACAATTACGATTATGAACTAACTTTTTTTTTCAGATCCACAAAATCCTCAACAATCCTCTATTCTAGGACTCTCTAGATCCACCTATCCTTCAAAGGATTTAACTACCCTCAAATCTCTCCAACTCACTCCAATATTCTCAAGATATATCATGAAGAATAGATTTGATTACAGTTTATTTCCTAATTACATATTCTTCTAGAAATCATTGAACGCATGGGAAAATAAAAATAATTAATTAATAAAAATTAATTAGGGAACCAAATTCCTTGGTAAAGAAATTGCCCCTAGTCCACTCAAAATATAATTTTGACTTGGAAGTTGAATGCTCTTGCATCAGACCACCAAGGTAAAAAATAATCATGGTCTCCTGACCATGTGATGATGAAGTAAGTATGCCTTCTTTCTACAATATTCCTCCTTTGAGACACCTTTATCATCAACTTCCTCGTTTCTTCAATCTCTATGTCCATTTGATCCCCTAGATGGTACATATTTTGGAATTCTCTGTTTCTTTCTTGCTGACCTTTGTTGCTGATGTTCCTCATTAGCTATTGCTTCACCTTGATTTCATCCTCTTTCAAACTAACAAAACTTGTCATATTTTCACTTTGTTCATTAATAGGTTTGGGATTGTCCAACCAATCTTCTAGAAATATAAGCTCTGATGTAAAATCACCAAAATTTTCCATGTTAGTTTTCAATTATGCCCTTTTTATCATATGAATATTCTTCCTTACTCCATCTTTCATAACTTTATCTTCTTGAAGAAATTATGTACCATCATCATTGTCCATGTCAACTTCCATAATTTTCCATTAATTTCTCAATTTCAACCTTCTCCTCGAGCAGCTTCATTTCTTCATCAACTTGTAAAAACATATAATTTGAATTTTGTTCATTACCTGCATTCACACACAATTAATTAGTCTAAAAAACATGAGGCTTCTTAGTTGCATTTAACGCCTATGCTAGCACATCCTCATCTTGGTATGAACTAATTTATTATTCCATCAGATTTGTTAATAAACCTTTAATCCTCATCTATAGCTTCTTCCTCAGTAATGTACAATGCTTGTTCATAAAAAACCAAATTATACTCAACTATTATAAGTTCTTCTCTCACTTTAACATACATTTGTTACCTCAATTATTTCTTTAACAGAGGCCATATTACTTTATTTTGCCTCATCATCCATCCATATCTCGGGTTTTCATGTAACATTTGTTTCAAAAAATTGAGTTCTAATTTCAACTCAATCACACTCTCTCTCCCTCTCTCTCTCTCAAATTCTTCATCAGTCATCCTTTTGATGTTTGATATCTTGGTACTCCCTCCTCTTTGACTGTGACTCTTTCCTGAACCCATCATATGAACATTAGTAGCTATTTTTCCTTTCTTCTTCTCCTTCTTGTGAACTCTCCTTATTCACCTTTGAGCTGCAACAAACCTTATTTTTATTGTAACAAGTATGCTAATTGCTACTGTACCAAGTTCTCCTTCTTGGTAACCTTCACTTTCTCTCTCCCTCTAGGAAATTATACCCACACTCACTATGGAATTACCTTCTGGAAAATTCTACCCAACTTCTTCTTGCTAGAAGTTCTTCTCTTCTACTTCTCAGTATTAGAACCTCTTCTCCTTTTCCACATAATGTCTTCTCCTCAGCTTTCAAGCTATTAGGCTACTGCAATTTACTCTTCTCACTTCTCCTTGAGAATTTGTTTTCCTCTCCTCTTTTTCCCGTAGCAATTGAATCATGTTGTTGGGTTTTGTCACAATTTCCCTTTCTTCTCAAAGTCTGCTTGCTCCCTCTTCTCTTCACAACATTGTTGGCTTCTCGCTAATGTCTACTCCAACCTGCAAACACAATTCTTCATGATCAGAGTTGACACAAAATAAAACATTATAAGATTTGTACCAAGATCTTCAATAATATTATTGTTGGTCCACTTCTCTGAACAAATTTTCCTCCAAACATCTATACTCAAAAAAATCATGCTTAAAAGTGTATCATTGCTTGCAATCATCTCTTATTTGGAAAACCAACTCTTTGCAAAATAATTTCAATATTATTTCTTCTTCAATCAAACTGAAACAAAATATAAGGGATCAAATATTTCCTCAGTTATTCATATTGTTAAATATTTCTGGAGGAGAATTATGTAATGAAATTTTTATCCGTCCAACGTTTCAGATGGTTACTCCATCCATCATCTGGGAATATATAGCTTCCTCGGTAAACGCTATCTGAAAAGAATTTTTATAGGATACTAGTTCCTTGCTCCTATAAAAATGCTTTTCAACTCTTGTTTTCTCACGAATATCTATGGTCCATGATGATGGATGGAGTAATCATCTGAAACATTGAACGGATCAAAAATCCATTACAAATTTCTCCTCCATAAATAACTAACAATATGAAACAAAATACGTTTACGTGCAATATCTCTACATTGTTTCATCATAATTCAAGTCTGATCTATCTAAATAGTCAACCATTTCTATTTTAAAAGGAAACATCACTTCTCTCAAATAAAAATGCAAACAAAAAAAATTACTTACTGTTGCAATATAATCTCATTCAATTTTTCTTTTCAAGAGCTTTGTATGTGTTGGATCTGCCTCCCCTATTTATGTGCTTCAATATTCTTGACTCAAGATGTTCTCCTCCATCATCTTCCAAATTTTCCAACGTTTTTCCTCCAAGATTTACCTTGTGGTCACCAGTATTCAAGCACAAATATAAATTTCAGAACAAACAAATTTACCTTCTTTCAGACTCCTCCAGATCTGATTCTTTTATGACACATTGCTCCACAATTCCTCTATTGTTATTTCATATGTTGGGTTGCTTCCTTCAATGTTATCTCCTTGGAGAGATTTCATAAGAAATCTTTGATATTACCTTTCCCTCCAAATATTATCAACCTTCCTATTTAGGTTTCTTAGGTAATTCTACCTTTGACACAAAATGATGTAGTCCCAATTCAAACATGATTAAAATTTTGGTTTATTCAATCCATAGTGCCCAAAACACTATCAATTAGGTGCTTTATTCAACCTTTCTTACAATCACCTTATAAGATAATGATCCCTTTTTCAAATAATATAGTGGGAGGACATCCCTTTATATGAAATTACTAGTGGGTGGAGTTGATAGGGTTATACCCTTTAAAAACCCAATCAACGCATGTCCCTTTATATACATCTCGGCCCTTTTATAAACAAACCCGTAGTCACACAATAGGCTCCATTATAACAATATCACTCGTCCCCTTTATTTATGTATGAGAACTTAAGGAAGTGGGGCTCACGTTTTTATACAATACATGCCTACGACCTTTGCTTATGCCTTAGATCCACTCATAGCCTTGGCTATATATATTAGAGCCAAAACTTGTGCCCAATGCCTTTCTCATTTAGTTACTCTGCCTTGTCTCAAAATTGTGCCTTATAACGCGGTGCATAAAAGGCCCAACCTCATTATATATTGAAAACCTCTAGGCTCTAACCTTCCGAGCTGGCCCACAATCTCCACATCACGTCCCCATGCTTTCCCACTTTATAAAAGCCCACTCAACTCACTTTCTACTAACTAAATGAAACTCTAGCTTTCGGCCTTCCGGGCTGGCCCACTGACTCTTTGTTCAAGTGTTTCTTCCAGGATTATGTAAACAAATTTCTGAGCCCTGTTGTACCTCTGTAGAAAATTCCAGGTCAGGAATTATGCTAGAGCATCTATAATGTTTTGTTGGTTTTTAAAGTTTTTGGATGACCAAAGCTCTAAACCATTTAAAGCAGGTGCAATCCTTAATTACTTATGATGTATTTAAAAGGTTTGATTCTTCACCTATAACAGTAATTTAGCTTTGATGAGATGTGTAAGGTTTAAACTTTAGAAGTTATATGATTTGATAAATATCAAACTGATTATTTAGCTTGTCATATGTAGTGGATGTGTGTAAAATACTTTTACAACCAAACAATATATATTTAAAAATTTAAGGGAAGATCACAATTTAATGATGTATAGGAGTTATCTCAGACAAATATTCCAATAAAATAATCTCTTTAAAGGATTATAACTTCATAGCAGATTTCAAAAAGATTGATACTCAATCTATTCTTACCCAAACTCCCATAAACTTAAAACACATGTAGAAAAAACATAGTGATAATAATTGACAAAGAAGAACTTACAAGAACACAAGTTGTTTCGAAATAAATCCAGAATCCTTTTATTAGTTCAAAAATAACTTAGAAGGGTACAAGTCTACTCAAAATTCTATCACAATGGTTCAAACATTTCTAAGTTTTATTTCTAATTATTTATAGAATCTTTTACATCTAATATCAAATTCCAAACTAAAATATATTTACAAAATAATATATGTTTTTAAAAGTAAAAATATTTCTAGATATAGGGGGGAAATAGGAAAAAATGATGGAAATTGTTTCGTTGTTGAGGCTATGTAGGAATCAGGTGATGACTGTTGTTGCTTTGCTAGAAATGTTGTTCCTTTTATGCTGAAAATCTTGAACTGTAGTTACACTTCACTCGACCAATTCTAGCAGTAGGTCCTACCTCTCTTCACCTGGGATATAAAATCCAATCATATTTCTGAATCTTTCATCCAACTCGGTGTAAGTGTCGAAATTAGGTTTATTTACAAAAAGGTGGTGGACTACGTGCTGGATATTCAAATCAGATTGTATCCCCTGTATGAAAACTTCACCACTGATAATACCTTTAGCATTTGCAAACTTGGTGGCATTAGCACCTATGTTGTACATTTTTTTGTGATAGTTTTCTAATTGGATCAGTTTATCAGTAGAATTTATGAGAGTGGTCAATCCCTTTTCCTGTAGCATTGTGAATTTCCCATTCAATCTCTTGACCTGTAATTCAAGATCCTTGCATTTCTTTTCCAACTGTATCATTAGATTCTTCTTTGTCAAGACCCTACTAACCTCCATGACTATTGACATTCTGTCTGGAATATTTAGGTCTTCAAGTTCCTCCTTGGTTTTGGAATTCAGTAGCTTGATGATCTTTTTTACCTCTTCTGGATTGTGTTTGAAATGTACCTTTGTATTTTCTATTATTTCTTTAACTCTGTGCACAAGTCCTTCCTTTTCAAAAGTAATCTGTATTGAAGGTCACATTTATGTTATATTGGCATTTATATTCTGCTAAATACTATTCTTAGACTCTGCTAACATTTCGATTACAAAGGATTGATATTCATATTTCTGTATTTTTTGCATGACTCTGTAGTTTTTCTGAAATTCTGACAAATATGCATTGTCATTTTTGGGTTTACTTTCTTCCATTTTAGCCAATGTTGTTGCTAATTTATATTTATAGGACTGATTTATTGTTAATTCATCTAGAGCTTTAGTGAGCTCTTCTGTAGACCCTGAAACTGTAGTCCCTGTTGAAGTTTCTGCCATTGTACCTGTGCCCGATGTAGATGATCTTGCTGCTTCCCACTATTGTTTTTCTTTCAGTAGTGCTTCCATGGCCTGCTCCATTTTTTTTCATATGTGCATTTTGTTGAACCACTATAGTAAAAACTTTCTCCATTTATAGCTCTATATTGGAAACCTCTTTAACTTGAGGATGCACTGTGGAGGGTAGCTTCAACTTCTTCCTCAATTCTTGGATATCTGCTTCCTTGTTTTTTATTAACTCTTCTGTTGGTTTAACATCTTTAGGATCATGTCCTAACTTTATGACCATATCTTCCAAATATTTGATCCTGTTATCCTTAGAAAATGATGACAATCATGGTTGTAACTTAGAAACAATCATGGTTGAGCGGGTGAGTGATGCAAATATTAACTCGCATGTCTAATTATGTAAATCGATCTGATCAATTTCATGTATCTTCTAGGTTTCAATTAAAAATTGGAGGTTTTATAATCTTCAGTACTCCTGGGAGTTTGTACTAGTGGTTCCATGAAGGCCATCTGGAATTGTCCCTTCTCTGCATCAAATGTAGAAATTAGTCTATGCTAGGTCATGGTTGTTTTATTCCAAAACTCTGAGTATGTAGAAGCTTTCAGTGCTTCATTATTCAATTTTATTTCTCTGTATCTTGAAAATATACTCTTCTAAGTAGAAATATGTGAATTGGACGACACTGGAGATTGTACATTTGTTTCAACAGTATTTTATTGTACTGATTCTTCTACTTGGGTAGAAGGAAGCATAGGAGTCCCTGATAAGATCACCGTGGATGGTTGTTTTGTGTCCCCTCCTTCTAGAGTTTCATATTGAATAGTTATTGTTTGTGGATTTACTTGAGAATCTGAATTTTGAGTATTACCTTGGTCCTTGGTATTTTTCCTTTTAAAAACAAGGAATTGTGCAGCTTCAGAGTTAGTTGGGGACATGTATTCTCTCTCCCTTTTAAAAATCTTCTCTTTAGAAACAGGTGTCTGCATAGATGACTGGTTTACCAATATTTATTTGGCTTCCTGCAAAGTACCTTCTATCCATTCTTCCTGATTGGCATGTTGCTCAATCTCAGACCTCAGTGTGTGTGCATACGGAGTACTTTTCTACTCCAATCTAAGCTTGTAAACGATGCCCCGAGGATTATATGAGCAGGAGAAACTGAGTTGGAACTTAATCTGACTTAAAATTGTATCTATTTATTTTGTTACATCTCTGGTGTTGGTGATGTATGGTCCTATGTGTGCTTTGAGCTTAAACTATGCCTTCTTATTGTAGGAAACAAAATGAAATTCATCCATATTTAACATTTTCCTAGAGTATTATAATGCAAAGATCCTAACAGGTACAAAAAATGGCAAGCTGTAGGGAGGCAATTATGATCCATAAACTATGATTTCAATGTAGTTATGGTAAAGATATCGGTCTCCCACTTTGGCTTGTTCTAACAAGTGAAAAATATTCTTTATTTTTTAGAGATCCTAGGAATGACATCACCGCTTAACAAACATAGTGAGGTATGCAAAAAAATTTCAACATGATATTTATAGGAATACTCCTCTGAGTTATTTCTAACTAGATAATTCCAGTGAATGACTGACCAAGGCTTACCTTCACTATCAGTTTTTTGTAAAGGGAACTTGAATTTCTCTACCTGATAATATAGCATAAGGTAAACTAGTACTGACTGGTATTTGAAGACACCTTCTGCTTTGAAATTAACTAATTGTTCATGGATTTCATTGGCCAAAAACTAACTGTAATTGAAAATGAGAGAGGGTTTCTTATCATCTGCAAAGGTAAACATAAATCCTAACTGTTTCTCATCTACCCATAGGTCGGGATAGTATCCAAGCAGTCGGGTTACCATGGAAATTACCTGCATGGAAATTTCATGGACGATGGAAGTTGGATATGGGGGACTGGTCTTGGGAAAATCAACATTCTAAGGAAGCAAATATTCAAATATCTAGGCTCTTTGAGGGAATGTCAACTTGTTATACAATTCCATTAGAATTTTAGCAGAAAAAAGGTGATGGGAAGGTTGATATTGAATTTGTAGGGCCTGAAAGATGCTTTCGGGAGAATTAGAGAAAATAACTTCATTTTTGTGGGAAATTACAACCTTTTGACTTGGAAAATACCTAAGGTGACACTAGACGGTGAATTCTAGAAAGAAATGAGTCTAGGGGAAAAAAAATGTGGGAGAAAGGATTCCCAGATACTCAATTCGTCAATTTTATGTAAATACTTCTGCCTAGCCCAATTATGCAATTCGTAGAGGTAAAACTCTGACAAATTTTCTGCAATTTTATGTTGGGTGTCTACTAAAGGGGATTTATCAAAGTCGGGGACTGGAGGAATAAGGGGATTGGATTCTGTAGCTTTTCCCTTTCCCCTATGGTTCGACATTGCATGAGATGAAGGATGAGATGCAGAAGAAAAATGCTAAAGATACTTCGATGGAAGCTGAGAGCTTGGTAGAACAAGGTTTGAGCACTGGGTTACCTATAATATTTTGGTTGAGTGTAGGAAGATCGTTGTTGACAGCTGACAATTGATATGAGTTTGCTTTTCGTCTTATAGGATCAATGGTGAGCAAAGGTGACGTGGAGGTATGATGATATAGCAGGATAGGTGGCAAGAATCGAGTGGCGGGAAGTAACGGCTATGTCGGGGGAGATGGTTGGTGGAGGAGGTGACCGTTCACGGGAGCATAGGTTGTATTTCGAGGGGGTTGTGGTATTGGGAGGTGACCCCCCGAAAATGCCGAGAGGTTCCCATGTTAGCCTCAGAAATTTTTGCGGAACAACCCACCACCTGCCACCGCCCCCCTCCCCCTTGTATTAACCGTCGAGAGCGCCGGGGGGGGGGGAGGGGTGGTGAAAAAGCTTGCCCGTTGTAGGTCTTGGTAGATTAAATCAGGTTTGTTGTTTCCAGCACAGACATTATTTACAAACAAAAAACTTATTTTGTCATATTATAACATTTTCAAATGCTCGAGAAATCAAATAAATCGATTATCCAAAATTTTTAACTTAACAACAAATTTAACGTTTATGAATCTGATAGTGACATTTAAATGTGCGTCACTAATTTTATTCTTTTTCTAGGGATTTTGATTTTTCTCCTTTTTTTTGTATATATATATATATATATTATCATTTTTATCATATTCATTTTTTATCGCTTTTCATTTTTATGTTTATTTTTCTTTATTATTTTTATATATAATTATTTATTTTTCTATTTTTCAATAATCATAAGAAAAAATAAAATGATGTTACAACATTGGCTCCATCTAGGGACTGCTTCTCCCTATGAGATGTAGAGAACACGTATATCCATGTGCCTTCTCCTCGAGCCATGGAGTCTTTGCTGTGAAATCATATTATGACAGTGAAATATAAAATAAAAATCAGTTATGTACAATGAACTAGGACTAGTGCAATCAACTTCAGTATTGAATATAGTGCTTTAGATATTGTCCATTGATAGAAAAATGTGGAGTATTCTCCTTCCAGGTTATGCAGAATAAAAGTATTGGTTCCTTTGACCTTTGCAATACTGAATGGTCCCAACCAAATATTATCAAATTTACCATGTTTCCATTTTTCTTCTCTTCAGGAATCCCACTCCAAAACCAAATCTCCTTCCCTGAAATCTCTTTCTCTAGCTTTCCTATCAAACAAAATTTTCATTTTTTTTTTTATATTAAGAAGTTTATACTGAACTTAATCTCTATCCTCATTTAACTCTATAATTCGATTGACTCTGCTAGAAAAATCATTAGGCTCTTCATTTTATTGTTGTAAAAACTTCATGACAGAAAAGGCTAGCTGTGTAGGAAAAATGGCTTCAGTGCCATAGACAAGTTGAAAAGTGTATTTACCTATTGATCTTTTGGGTGAATTTTTGTTGGCCCAAGCTGCATACTTAAGATGATTGTCCTAGTTTCTCTTATGATCTACAAGTACCTTTTTTATCACCTTTACCAAACTCTTATTGGATGATTCTGTCAATTCATTCCCTTGAGGGTAGTATGGAGTAGAATGATGCAATAGAATCTAATATTTCTGGAAAAATTATATCATATTAACACTACTATATTCCTGTGCATTATCTTTGACTATATGTTGAGGACAAACAGATCTAGATAGTTTATTTTCCTCAATAAATTTAATGACAACAGTATTTGTAGCATTTTTTACTGGGATATCTCCTACCCACTTTGAAAAGTAATCAGTAGTAGTTAAGATCCATTTATGCTAATTTCTGGATGATGGATGTATTTATATAATGAAATATAGTCCCCACTGTAAAAATGGTGCCTCAATCAAAACTGGAACAAGGGGTAGTGATGCTAATCTTTTCTTGCCAGCAAAAATCTGACATGGAATGCAGCTTCTGGATTTTTCTCCCACCTATAAAAAAAAATTTGGCCAATAGAAACCTGATCTCAATATCTTGTATGTTGTTGCTCTCCAAGCATAATGACCCCCATGTTGGTGTGCCAAAATTCTCTATTTTTACCCCCTTCCTATAATCATTAACCTTTGTTATATCTCCATAAACCTTCTCATTCCTGCACTAGTCCAAGAAAATTGTCTATTCCTACATAAACTTCAGAATTCATGATTAAGGTTTATTAGGTGCTTTATTAATCATTTTAAATGCATTTTGTACCTTTAAATATTTCTTGTAACTTATATTTACTTTCCTAAAAGTATTCAATAAGATAAGTATTAATCATTATGTTAGCGTGATCTAGTGCAGGAAAATTCCTGCACCGCCAACAATCATTGTTCTATGATCTCCGCAACAACTCAATTTCTCCACATGGTCATTTTGGTCCACGTCTTCCAGTTCAGTTGCAGATTATCTAAAGTTAAACACAGGCAAAGTATAGTCATGGATGTTCCCAAAGATAGGGTCTACAACCAATGATTAGCTCATGTCTTATTATAGCTATTGGCCCAATTTTGTAATTTTGTTTGTTAGTCCGTTCATCTGAAAGGCTTGATTTGGGAATGGCTTTATAATTAGAAATCATGGCCATAGGCCGAAGGACTATGTAAAAGATAGCTCTTAGATAGAACTAGGTTAGTGGTAGCAGCGTGATTGTAATCCTGTTTAATTTGTAATTTCGTTATCACCCTTGTTCTGGGCTGGAATGGAACCATAATGTATATTTTTTGATCGAATTTAATACAAGGAACTATGCCATGATTTTCTCACATTGCGTCTAATATTTTATTGATGCGTTGATTGAAATGCTGAAGAGTTTCATTTCCTAAAGCGGGAAACAAGCTGGTTTGCTAGGGCCCAACCAACCCAGATCGTTTACCCTCGTGCTTTCGCTAGTTTAAAAGGTTTGTGTGTGGATTTATTTACTTGCAGATGTGTGGCTTAAATATTTATTTCATTCTTGCTTCAGAGTTCTGATTTAATCTCATTTAATAGTCAAAGTGTGAACAGACCGTTGTGTGGAAGTCTAAATTGAATTTATTTATTTCCTACAATTTCTTTCCTAGTTTGCTTCCACTTAGATCGTGCAGGAAGATTCTTCCTGCACCAGTGCATGTAGGATTATGCACTATGGTTTGCTCATTTATTTATATCAAGTGTTCTTTTCCTTTTCCTGTATACAATTTAATTTACTTCTGCAAGTAAGCATTACCATTAGAAGAAAGCATTCCTAACATTAAAAGCTAAACTTATGAAGGTTAAGAATGACTTCGTGAAATGAGAAAGAACGCCATTGCAACGTCTTAATTTATGTTTTCACCTCACGATTTAAAGAAATAGATTAAAATTAATCTGTAACATTATAAGTGAACTTGTCGAGATTTAGATTTCATTGCATGCAAATTCCTTTGATTGAAATTTTTCTTTCATTGTTGAAGATTGTTTCGCTTTATAAGTTTATTTTTATTGCAAGTTCAGTTGATTAAATCATTCTTTTCCGTGTGTAATTTATCTCAGAATTCAGCTCGCAATTGCAATTCTTTTTGACACGTCCTTTGATTCTTTTGAAAGTAAATTGGAAACCTTGTTGTAGGAAGCTCTATCCCAGTGCAAGAACCAGTGTCTTTGTCACAAACAGAGTGCTCTAAGCCTTAAGTCTTAGAGCACCTACAAAAATACATAAGAATTCAGTATAAGAGGCTAAAATATACTTTTCACATAAGTTTTTTACCTACACTAGTGCAGGTAGATTGCAAGAGTACAGGAACAATTGCTTAGTGTAAAAGTAAAATCATTTAGAAGGGAGATCTTTTCAAGGGCCCACTTGTTAAAATTCCACTATCTTCACTGAAGATAAACATAGAGTTTTATTTCAGCATTTAATATTGTTTCCAGCTATGTGAAAGTTCCTTTACTTGATTTCTTCGGAAATACATTCTTTTACATTGCAACACTAGAATTGTTTTGGTGTCAACTGCCTTTGAAATTGTTTTCTGTTTGATTCTGCAATATTTCAATTAAGAAGTAGGAATAGGAATAGGAAATTTTCATACCACTTCTAGCATTACTTGTCCTTCGTCTCTAAGTTTACAAACCCCCGGGTTGACAATTAAGTGTTGAAGGATCTTTCTTAAGTGCAATCCCTGCACCCAACACCCCACATATTCCTTCATGAAATTGATCTATAACACATTCTGATTCACTCTCAGTCAGACATAGAAGTAAGATGTTTAATGGATATTTCCAATATAGGTTAGCATTGATAATACAATACTTCATAGCCTTTAGTCTAAGAGTTCTGCATTGTTTTTTTTTTAAACCAGGAGGGTACTTAAAGTCACGACGAAAGCGTACAACATCAACATACCATTCAGATAACAAGAAATTTTCCTCAATATGAAGTGGAAGAGGATTTGAATTTGTAGAAGAAGAAGGTTCTTTGGGATTCCTCTCTCCTGATACCTGCATGATAGTGTTTATTCCAAAAAATTTACAGTTATATTCAACCGACAACTTGGCTAAACCTTGTCCTTTTATCAGTTTAGTAGATTTGACTAGATCAAATTAAATAATTTTAGCTATCCATCTTCCTCTCCTCCCATATTTATCAGGTCAGGTCAAAATGTTTTTAACAACATTATTTGGGACATAAGTAGTAATAGGATAATGAAGGACATAAGTTCTAAAAGCTTTGAGGGCTTGCACAAGAGCATAGACTTGCTTTTCAATGTTGTCATATTTTAGCTCTACATCTCTTCACTTTACTAAAGAAGGAAATCGGTTTTTCATCTTGGTTATCATTCTTTTGCAATAAAACAACAGCTAAAGTGGTGTCAGAGGCAAAATAAAAAATGTTGAAGGGTTTTGTATAATCAGGGTTAGCTAGTATCGGGGCTTCAGAAATATCCTTTTTGATTTTTGTAAAATAAAATCTAGCCTGCATTTTCCATTTAATGCCATCATCTTTTTTGGGCATGTCAATTATATTTCTAACAATCTCAGCATAGTTTCGTATAAATCTTCTTAGAAAATTGATATTTCCTAAAAAAGCTTGAATTTCCTTTTTATTTCCAGGTAGAGTAATTACCTCAATAGCTAAGACACATTTTGGATCAATTACCACTCCTTCTTTTGAGATGATGTGGCCAAGTAACTTCCCTTCTTTTATGGAAAACAGGGATTTATTTGGGTTAAGTGAGATTTCGAATTTTATGCACCTATCAAAAACCTTTCTCAAGTGCTTTAAGTGATTTTCATCAGAGTTTGAGAACACCGTTAGATCATCCAGAAAAATAAAAATAAATTTATTAGATTTTCAAACAAAAGCTAAATCCATGGCTCTTTTAAATGTTTCTCTTGCATTAGTTAAGCCAAATGGCATCCTAGTTGTAGGTTTTAACCATGTATAGAAGTTATCTGCAAACGAATTCTTAAAAACAAACATAAGCAATAACGTGAGCATAAAACATAAAACAGATATACACAAATATTTTTCTCCTGGATCCCAAATCGGGACTACTGTCTTGATTTTTCATGATATTCCTTTTAGTGTTACAACACATATATATACATGTCGAAGCATTCATAAACTCCAATCCATTAACTCTAGATTAGAACATAACCATAGTTCCCTTGAACGGATCTACAAAATACTAGGGGAAAAAAACCATCATGACCCAAAACCATTTGCAAACCCATGAGAAAAACCATAGGGGGGTCCGCCAACCTAAAATAAGGTCCAAAAAAATTATCAGGGAAAGAATATAACACACACCCAAGATTCTCCCACTTGTTGTTTTATTTCTGCAGGGGACCACAAGAGAGCTTACTCATTAGTCTAGCCCGGCAACACCGATTGTTTCTCTACACCAAGAGAACTTTTGAGTGCTCACAGACTTCGTTAATGCATCTGCAACATTCTTAAAAGTTTCCACATTTACCAGCAACACCTTTTCATCCTCAACCATATCTCTCACAAGGTGATATTTAACATCAATGTGCTTTGTCTTTGAATGATAAACATGGTTCTTAGCCAAGAAAATTTCCCTTTGGCTATCACAGTATATCCTTATAGTTGGTTGGACCAACCCCATACTTGAACACAATCTCTGCAACAAAATTGCTTCCTTTCTTGCGTGAGTGGTTGCCATGTATTCTGCCTCTGTAGTTGAAAGAACTACTACAAACTGTCTTTTACTCATCCAACTGACTGCACCTCCAAATAGGCTAAACACATACCCACTTGTAGATCTTCTTTGGTCCAGATCTCTAGCCCAGTCTGCATCAACAAAACCAAGAATGTCCAAAACTCTGTCCAATCTTGGTCTTCCCTAGTAGTAGAAACCATAATCACTAGTTCCACGCAAATATCTGAAAACCTGCTTCACTGTTGTACAATGCTCCTTCCCCGGTTTTGACATAAACCTGCTCAATACTCCCAATTCATGTGCAATGTATGGTGTAATACATACCATTTCATACATCAGGCTACCCATTGCACTTGCATATGGAACATGAGACATATCCTTCTCTTCTTCTTGTGTCTTGGGACACTATTCAACAGATAGCTTTACACCTACAGGAATAGGAACCTTCAGCAGTTTACCATCCTGCATATTGAACCTCTGCAATATTGTCTTGAAATACTTCCTCTGGTTTAACCAAATCTTCCTCTTTTCCCGATCTGTCTTAATTTCCATGCCCAAAATATAGTTTTCAGCACCAAGATCCTTCATGTCGAATTTGGAGAACAATTGGGTCTTTAAATATTGGATAATTTCTTTGTCATTTACAACCAGCAACATATCATCCACATACAAGACCAAATAAATAACACGGTCACCAATTAATTTAAAATACACATAGTGATCCTCTTTGCTTATGGTGAAGCCAAGTCCCCATATATAGGTATCAAATTTTTGATATCACATCCTTGGTGACTATTTTAACCCATACAGAGACTTTTTTAACCTGCATACCAGTTCTTTGTTACCCTTCACCGCAAAGCCTTCAAGTTGCTTCATGTAGATCTCCTCTTCTAGATCCCCATGAAGAAATGGTGTCTTCACATCCATCTGTTCTACCTCAAAATTAAATGCAGCAACAACAGATAAAAGTAATCTAATAGAAGTAACCTTGGTAATAGGAGAAAAAACATGACCAAAATCAATTCCCGACACCAGGGAATAATATTTTGCTACCATCCGAGCTTTGTATTTATCCACCTTGCCTTCCTCATTCATCTTCTTCTTAAACACCCATTTTCTCCCGATGGGCTTCCTTCCAGCCAACAACTCCACTAGATCCCATGCCTCATTTTTGTGCAAGGATGCCATTTCTTCAACAATGGCCTCCTTCCAGAGTTTTCCATCCTCCGAATCCACTACCTCCTTGACATTTCTGGGATCATCATCAGTGATAGTTAAAGGAAAATTTGAATAGAAAGCTAATGGACTATACCTTTTTGGTTTCCTTCTTTCCTGAACTGATCTTCTCACAGCTAGAGTTTATGGCTATTCCTCTTCTGAATATTTTTATGTTGTAGAGTCTGATTCATCCTCCTTTAGCTCAAACTCTATCTTCTCAGGTTCCTTTGGTAGGACTTCATGTTTAACAATATCTTTCACCTCTCTAAACACCACATCTCGGTTGTACACAACCTTCCTAGTTTCTGGGTTCCAAAGCTTGTAACCTTTTAAACCATCCTTATACCCAATAAATATGAATCTTTTATATTTATTATCCAACTTGGTCCTTTTCTCCTTTGGAACATGTACATATGCATCACATCCAAATACCCTCATATGTGAAAGAGAGGGTTTCTTAACAGTCCATACCTCATGTGGAGTCTTATTCTCCAACATTCATGAAGGTGATCTCTTAACCAGGTAACATGCAGTCTCCACTGCCTCTGCCCAAAATTCTTGTCCTAATCTGATACCACTGAGCATGCTTCTTTCCTTTTCCATCAGCGTTATGTTCATTATTTCTGCAACTCCATTTTTCCAAGGTGTGTATGAAGAAGTCTTTTTTCGTGCTATACCACACTTCTTACAGAACTCTTCAAATTCCTTCTTGCAGAAATCTCCACCATTATCTGTCCTCGGCACCTTTATCTTCTTCTTTGTCTGGTTTTCCACCAGAGCCTTAAATTTTTTAAATCTGTCAAAGAATTCAAATTTCTTCCTCAAGAAATATATCCATGTATTCCTTGAGAAGTCATCTATGAATGAAACATAGTACACATACTTACCTAGTGATGGAAACCCATGAGTCTAAACACACCACTGTGCACAAGCTCTAATATTTTTTTCTCCCTCTTAGCACTAGAAGGAAAACTCACCTGATTCTACTTCCTGTATATATAATGTTCACAGAAAACGAAATCTAGAGAGAAATTATACATACCTTCTACCATACCATTACCTTGCAGTATCGGAAGGCCCTTCTCTCCAATATGTCCAAGCCTTTGATGCCATAGCATGGTCTTTTCTCCAGAGACTATTAGGCTTTCTGCTCCACCTTCAGGAACCACAAAACTATTGCACCCATCAATAACAATGATACCGTGAAGCTTGTACAGAGTTCCAATCCAAACTCCCCGCATTAATACGAGTGTTCCCTAAACCATCTTGCAGGTATCTTTCTCGAACACTATTTTACACCTGCATAATCCATCTTGCTTCCATAAATCAGAATTATGGCCAATGTAGAAATATGTAGAACACCAGGAAGTGTTCTAATCCCTCCACCTTGCAGCTTCAGCTTGACTTTTCCACGTGTGATGATTATGGCCTTCCTATCATCCCCTAAGAATACATCACCACCATCATACTTCTCATACTCGTAGAACCACTCCCCATGGAGAGTGAAGTGAAAGGATGCACCTGATTCAATCAACCATTCCTCATGATCTACATGTGTATTTGAAGAAGAAGCCAAATACACATCCCCAACTTCATCCGAGGTGGTTTTTTCCTCTATAGAAGGAGCATCATCATATACATTTCCTTTCCCATGAGCTTTAGATATGCAGTCCTTTTTGAAGTGCCCTTCCTTTGTGCATTTCCAGCACACCTTTATAGGCTTTTGGTGGAGATTAATATCTCCCTTTATATTTAGATCTCCAACTCGAAAACTTATTTTTGTTTCTGTTTTGGGACCTTCCTTATACAGATAAGGAATCTCCATTTTGGCCCTCCATATTTCTCTGTCTCATTTCCTCCGACAACAAGGCTAAGAAAATTTCATCAAAATTCAAGGTAGTTGTATTTCTACTTATTGCTATAACTAGAGACTATCCCATGAATCTGGTATAGAATGCAACAAGCTGATGCACATATCTTCATCTGAGATTTTAATATCAATAGATGGAAACTGACTTACCACAGTATCGAAGGTGTTCATATGATCTGTCACCGAATCTCCATACTTCATCCTCAGGTTATACAACTTTTCCGCAGGAACAATTTATTCACCAAAGACTTAGATTGGTACAAAGTCCCTAACTTGACCCACAAATTCTTCGTCGTAGCTTCCCTAGATACATTCAACAATACTGAACCTGAGATACACAACCATATTGTGCTCTTTACCTTCCGATCCAACTTTGCCCAGTCTTCATCTGACATTGTTGTTTTTTTAGTACCTGGATCTACCGTGATTCACTGATCTTTATCCACCAGCATATCCTCCCTCTTGAGCTTCCACAACTCAAAACTCTGACCATTAAATTTCTCGAACTCTATCTTTCCACTGCTTTCCATCTTCTTTCACCGCAAGAATTGATCCCACAAATCTCCCACTGAACAAGGTCTACCATAGGCCCGAGAAAAAAACCCCTCAGTAGCAAAGGTGTCCCCTTGAAGCCGAAATCGTTCTGATACCAAATTTAGGTTTTAACCCTGTATATAAATTATTTGCAAAAGAATTCATAGAAACAAAAATAAATAATAGCGAGAGCATAAAACATAAAACATATATACACAAATATTTTTCCCTTGGATCCCAAATCGAGACTACCAGTTTGATTTTTCATTATATTCCTTTTAGTGTTACAACACATATATGTACATGCCAAAGCATTCATAAATCCCAATCCATTAACCCTGGATTAGAACATAACTGCAGTTCCCTTGACCGGATCTACAAAATACTAGGGGAAAAAAACCATCATGCCCCAAAACCATGTGCAAACCCATGCATAAAACCATATGCATGTCCACCCACCTAAAATAGGGTCCAATTTTTTTTTTTAAGGGAAATAATATAACACACACCCAACACTAGCATACATAAATGTACCTCGAGGAGTGGTGAATGTTGTTTTCTCTCTGTCTTCTGGACTCACCAAAATCTGGTTATATCCATAAAAACCATATAGCATGGAAATTCTACTAAAACCTAAGACTCTTTGAAGTAATTGATCCATTTTGGGAAATGGATGATTGTATTTTAAGGATGATTTGTTCATATTTCTAAAATACACACACAATCTTATTTCACCATTTTTTTTTCTAACAAGAACTAAATTTTGAATCCACTCAAAAAATCTAAGAGGAACAATAATATTTGCATGCAATAATTTTTTAAGTTCCTTCTCGACAGTTGGAAGCAAAATTGGATTTATTCTTCTTCATTTCTGTTGGAATGGTTTGACTTCTTGTTTTAAAGGGACCTTGCTCAATAATATTTGTGTCATAAGTTTTATGCTCTTCATAGGACCAAGCAAAGACATCTTTATAATGCTTTAAAATATTGATATATCTGTCTTTTTTGTCATTGGGTACTGATACTGAAATTTTCACATTCTTATTTCTTCATCAGTTCCAATGTTAAAGCCTTCTACATCCTCTTGTTGTTGTGTATTTAATAACGAAGTTTTTAGGACTTCATTATTATCAAAAATATTTTCAAGAGGGATTATACCTTTGGGAATGAAATTGTTTGGCAGCTGGAGGATATCATGATCAGCTATCTTATTTTTTAAATGTGAAGTTTTATTTTCATGAGTTTCATTTTGATCGATAATTTTTTCTCCCTCAATTTGTACAGTTGCAAAATCATCAATTTCCTGCAAGAAACTCTTCAATTGTTCATCATCTTCAAACACTTTCCATTGTTTAATATTTTCAGGAATTGAAGGCCTATACTTCACCTGAATTTGGTATTGTATTTGCATTGGATCAAGAATTTTAAAGGAGATGGCAGAAACTGCTAAAGAGTCTGCATATATGTTTTCATTTCTTGGGATCGATGTAATTCTAAAATATTGAAAATAGTTCTCTACGGAATCCCATGCCTCATTTCGGTAAGATCTAAGCCTAGGATGTTTTTCTTGGCATAAATTTCTTACTTGTTTTACAGTTAATGAGTCACTGAAAAGACTTTTAAGTTTTGAACTTTTAGAATTTTAGCTAACTCAAGGCCTAGAAGTAGGGCTTCATATTCTGCTACATTATTAATAACATCAAAGTTTAACTTAAAGGATTGGGTTATGTTTTCTTTATCTAGAGAAATTAATAAAATTCCTACTCCAGCCCCATCTTTAGAAAACTCCCCATCAAAGCATAACTTCCACACATCAGTTTTTATACATTTAGGCTTATTTACAATATTTTCTATGCTAAGTTGGAAAATTTGGAGATCATTATATGAGAATGTGAAACATCCAAAATCATGTTCAACAGCATAAATGATATAATTTATTGCTTGATCAGCTTTACAAACAGTGTTAATGAATCTTACCTCCCCGTATAACCTAAAATTTTCACCCCCATATACAGGAATAGTGGCATAAGACATATCCATTTGCATACTTCCACCTAGTTTGGAACAACATGATCTTGATAACAACATTCCAAATTTGGGAGGAATATATGTGACTACAATGTTCAGCACTACACTTTTTACAAGGATTTGTGCAAAAGTTACAACAAGGTCTTTTATCAGTCCGAGACAAGGAACTTTCTTGGAGTCAATGGTGTATAAATTATGGTAAGGTCTAAAAATTTGCAATTACAATTGATCCATGATTACTTTGGGAATCAAATTACGAGAGGCCCCAAATTCTAGCATACATTTATATAGAAGAAAATCATGAACTTTGAGAGTAACATAAAAGGGAGGAATGTTTTCATCAATCATGTCTGAACTAGGAACAAAAACCACTGAAGGTTTTTCGTCCTATAAACTGATCACGTCCCTTTAAATAGCTATACATGAGGATTGAATCCATTTTGATACTTGATTTTTATATCTTGTGTTTTTGGAGAGTTCAGATAATGGAACATGGATTTTCACTCTCTCTAGCTCTTTCTCTACATTAAAAACTATTGGAACAATTATTTTAGGCGCATTATGTTCATTTTGTTGAATTAATGGTTGAATGACAGTTGTTTGGGTTTCAAAAAAAAAATTTGGAGGTTCATTAATTATGATATTCTTAGCCAGCCTACCGGGACCTGGCCTAGGCCTCAAATCATATCTTCTTCCTAATTGTGAAATAAGATATTAAAAAAATGCTTGATACTTTGAGACTTGAGAATTTTATTGACCTTGGGTTGAAGATTGATCAAAAGAAATTGTGACCAGAGCATTTTTTAATGATATGTCACCCAGACAGTTAATGTGATTAGTACCCGATGGACCATTTTCTTCAGGTTCCTGATCATCAACTAATAATGGAGGTTGGACCTATTGGTTAGTATTTGGTCTTTGCAAGATTTGAGGTTGAAAAGGTATTTTGTATTGAGTCTGAGTTATATTTGTCACTGGTTGAGCTACCCTTGGTTGTGCTTCCAATTTTGAAATTATATTAGAAATATTTCTCAAAAAAGAAGTAATTTCATCTATCTTAATATCTTCATCCTTACTCTTTTTAAAAGAAGTACTTTCGTCTCTAGACTTCGTTTTTATTTTAGCTTTTTTAGCCTTTCCTTTAAGTTTATTTGATGCAGAAATATTTGCCTCAACCTTGATAGCATTTGACATTTTCATATCTGCCAAAGTGACATATATTCTTTCTCTTAGCATGACAACAAAATCATCATAAAATCCCTTTGAAAATATATTCTTGGCTACAACTACTGGTGGTTTACAGTCAGGTGGAATTTTATTGAATCTTTTAATGAAACCAGAAACAAGTTCTTGAGGAATTATTTTTAAATCATCAAATTATGAAAGGTAAAAGACTGGATCCTTTTTTACTCCCCATTGATTCTTAAAAATATTGATTAATTCATTCAATGTTCGAATTGAATTTGTATGTAATTGTATGAACCATATTCTTACATTTCCTTCAAGGGATTGAACAAAAAGTATCATATATACATTTTCATGGTCAACGTTCATATTATCAACAAAATATAAAAAGGCAGCTAAATGATTTTCAACATACAAACCAGTATCTCCATTAAACCTAGGAAGGTGTTTAAGATATTCATTTGTAAAATCATTAAGTTGATTAGGAAGAATTAGTGCAGGAAGAAGATGATGATGAAGGTGTGGATAACCTTCCTTTGGTGTGGTGAGAAGAACTTGTATAAGCTTTTGGAAATTGTGATTGGATCACTAATTTCTATAGTTATGGATCAAATTTTCAATCACCCTCAATTAAAGGATTTGTATATACATAAAAACTATCTTTATGTTTTTCAGAAGTTTTTGGAAAATTTTGAATGGTAGAAGAGATATAATCACTTGGTTCTAATTCAAGTAATTCTATCCCTAATTTTTTTTCTAACTTAGGAGATTCTGAAACAGTTTTAGGAATTTGATAAGACTCTAATTGATAAACAAGAAGAGCGTACTGCATATCAAATCCTTTGGACAAAAGTTATAACAATTTTGGTGGTAGAACTGATAGTTCAAGAGGATTGATGCAGGACTAAAGGGATCAACATCTGAAACAATTTCAGGTGGAAATGAGGTAGAAGTTAAAGATGAAGCTTCTAATCTTCTCCTCAAAGAGGAAATTCTCACCAACCTCTCTGGATCTGAAAATGGAGAATAGAGATGAGGATTTGAGATATATATGGTGGGCTTTGGTGAAGCCATATTTATTATGTGGAGTCTCCAGGTGAAATATTTTAATTTGTAACTCACCTTTTATTGACCATTAAATGGAGATTTTAATCATTATCCAAAGGAAAAATAATTCAAATTTTTTGTTCCCAAGAAATGACGCCAATCTGATGTTGTACTTCCGTAGATAATTATATGCCAGGAATTATGCCACAACATCTATACTATTTTATTGGTTTTTAAAGTTTTTGGATGACTAAATATATAAACTGTTTAAAGCAGGTGCAATTCTTAATTACTTATGTTGTATTTAAAAGGGGTGATTCTTCACCTCTAATAGTAATTTAGCTTTGATGAGATGTGTAAGGTTGAAAATTTAGAAGTTATATGATTTTATAAATATCAAAATGATTATATAACTTGTCATATGCAATGGATGCATGTAAAAAAGTTTTACAACCAAACAATATATGTTTAAAACTTTAAGGGAAGATGAAAATTTAATGATGTAGAGGAGTTATCCCAGATAAACAATCCAATAAACTAATCTATTTAAAGGATTATAACTTCATAGGGGATTTTAGAAAGATTGATACTCATTCTATTCTTACCCAAACTCCCATAAACTTAAAACACATGCAGAGAAAACATAGTGATAATAATTGACAAAGAAGAACTAACAAGAACACAAGTTGTTTCAAAATGAATTCAAAATGATTTTATTACTTTAAAAAAACTTAGAAGGGTACAAGTCTGCTCAAAAGTATATCACAATGGTTCAAACATTTGTAAGTTTTATTTCTAAGTATTTATAGAAACTTTTACATCTAAGGTCGGATTCCAAGCTAAAATATATTTACAAAATAATATATGTTTTTAAAACTACAAATATTTATAGATATAGAGGAAAAATAGGAAATTTTTTTGGAAACTACTGCGCTATTGAGGCTATGTAGGAATTGGGTGATGATTGTTGTTGCTTTGCTGGAAATGTTGTTCCTTTTATGCTGAAAATCTTGAACTGCAGTTACACTTCACTCGACCAATTCTAGCAGTAGGTCCCACCTCTCTTCAATTGGGATAGAAAATCCAATCGTATTTTTGAATCTTTCATCCACCTCGGTGTAAGTTTCAAAAGTAGGTTTATTTATAAAAAGGTGGTGGACTTCATGCTGGATATTAAAATCAGATTCTATCCCCTATATGAAAAATTCACCACTGATAATTCCTTTAGCCTTTGCAAACTTGGAGGCATCAACACCTATGTTGTATAGTTTTTCTTGATAGTTTTCTAATTAGATCAATTTATCATTAAAATTTCTGAGAGTGGGCAAACCCTTTTCCTGTAGCATTGTGAATTTCCTGTTGAATCTCTTCGCCTGTAATTCAAGATCCTTACATTTTTTCCAATTGTATCATTAGATTCTTTTTTGTCAAGACCCTCTTTGTAGAAAATCTCTAGCACAGCTCTGATACCATGTATAAATTACACCAATGGATCCAATCCGATCATGAATTGTACTAAAACAAGATACTGAATCCTTCTACAATATTTTCCAAATTTATATCACGATCACTCAATCACATGCAAGTAAGAGAAATAAGTAAATCAATCGCACAACACAAGACTTTCCTAGGGAAAGAAACTGCTCAAAACCCCTCCATCTTTATTGTATAATAAACCAAGGAATCATGAAACAGTATAATGCATATGTGCTTACCACAACCTCATACACTCTACCAATTGCTCACAGTGATCTAGGAAAATTTGGACAAACAAATATCCAATTTCCTGCCTACCCTTAGCCTACCTTGCTCACACAATCCCTAGAGAAATAAAACCTTATTAAATAGAAAATTCAACCTTCCTTGATTGCGCAATCCATCATGGGCTTCTTGTGGCTTTATAACTACACCTGGGCAGTTTGCTAAAAATACAACAGATAGTTTATTTTCCTTAAACCTTTGTCTCAACTGGGTCTCCATCAGAATTGACATGCATGCAGCTATTAATAGTGAATCATTAGTTACTTGGTAGATCACTACTTGTGAACTAAATCTATTTTAATTAACTTGATCTTTCACTAGCTCATCAATTAGTTAGAACTAGTTAAACTGGTTTTAACTGAATTAATGTGAGTTAACTGATCACACTCACACCACACTAGTGCTACAAGTGCAACTAGACCCTGTAAATAATAGAATCACTCTACATGCCTATCCTTTGACCCTCAACTCGAAATTATTGAACTAACTAAGTCTATCACACTTAGTTAACTATTACAAGTTGTTATGAGATAAGATTACAATTTATTTTCCAATTTATTTAAAAATTGGTTGCACACTTTCTCACTAATGTGTCACTAGAATCCATCACTCATGTGTGACCTGGGATCCCACACTAGATTGTGTGCATTTTCTTGTTGAATTTCAACACTCCCTCTCAACAAGAAATGGACTATCTACTACCCCGATCCTGCCTCTATAGTATTCAAATTTTCTCTTCGCAAGCACCTTCATCAAGATATCTACATCTTGATCCTCCGTGGGAATGTACTGCAACAACATAATGCGCCTATGAACACGGTCTCTGAGATGGTGGTACCAAATGTCAATATGCTTGGACCTGTCATGGAATACCGCATTAACCGAGAGTTTTGTACAACTCTGGTTATCACAATGTATCACTGTCGGATCGATATGATGACCGAACAAACCAACAAGTATCTTCCTAATCCAGATGGCCTCACATGAAACCAGACTAGATGCCATGTACTCTGCCTCGACTGAACTCAGTGCAAATGATCTATGCTTCCTGTTGTACCAAAAAAATGTTGCTGATCCTATGTTTAATATGCCCCCTGATGTTCTCTTATTGTCTGATGGTCTACCTGCCCAATCTACATCAGTGAAGCCTTGAAGCTTCACTCCCTTTGTTCGTCTGTGCCATAATCCATACTCTGTAGTGCCCTTGAGATATCTCAAAACATGATTACCCGCCTTCCAAAATAGCTTGGTAGGCTTAACCATAGCTTGACTAAGCCGGTTAACTGTGTCGCATATTTCTGGTCGTGTGTTCACCAAATACATAAGTGAACACACAAGCTGCATGTAAACAGTAGCATCCACTACCTCACCTGAAGTAGCATCATCCTTCCTCCAGTTTCCTGCAAGAGGAGTCTCCATGAGTTTGCTACCCTCCATGTGGAACTTCCTAAGAATCTCCTTGGCATAATTTCCCTGAGATACAAATAGCTCCCCATCTCTTTGCCATATTTCCCATCCAAGGAAATAGTGTAAGATCCCCATGTCCTTCATCTCAAACTCTCTTTCAAGATCCTCTTTGCAAGAAGTTATGAGCTGCTCATCACCTGTCAGTATAATATCATCAACATAAAGTACAATAATCAAAAGCTTACCATCAACCAAAATATGATATAGGTCTGCATCCGCTTCACTCTTTGTGAAGCCCAACCTGGTAAAATAGATGTTGATCCTAGTATACCAAGCACAAGGTGCTTGCTTCGGCCCATACATTGCTCTCTTGAGTCTGCACACATGCGACTCCCTGTCAAAGGTCTCAAAACCTTATGGCTTCTCAATTTACACTTCTTCCTCAATAACTCCATTGATAAAGGTTGTCTTTACATCCATCTGATGTATATTCCACCCAATTTGTACTAGGAGTGCAAGGATGGATCTAATCGATGAGTAACTTGAAACCGATGAAAAATTCTCCTCATAGTCAATCCCCTCTACCTGTGAGAATCCTCTGGCCATAAATATAGCCTTGTATTTATCCACACTCCCATATGTTGCTTGCTTCACCTTGTAGATCCACTTGGATCCAACCACTGACTTCCCCACTGGTCTTTGGACCACTTCCCATGCACTGTTTCTGATAATGGAGTCATACTCCTCAACCATGGCTTCAACCCATGTGGGTTTCTACACTAATTCCTCAAAAGAGGATGGTTATATCACAGTACACTCGCTCATAAGAGCCATGTATCCAGTATACCTGTCTGGGGACCTTCTCTGCATGTGCTGTGATGTAGGTGCACCTACATGCTCTATCGCATCTAGCATCAATCTGTCAGCCTCTCTGGTGCACTTCCTACCATTTCTGGTGGATGGCTCTGCATGAGTGGTTTCTGACACTCCATGATCGTCTAGATGTGGTTGCTCCACATCCCTAGGTTCATCCTTTGGAAATAAGAGTTCCTTATTTGCATGCAAGTCAAGCTCCCTCTTAATGGACAATCACATGGCTTTCTCCTCATCAAATTTAACATCTCTCCTGACAACTGTCATCCTGTTAGCCGGAAAATACACCCGATAGTTTTGGGGAGTATCAGTGTACCCCACAAATATCCCAACCTATTTTTTTGGTTCTAGCTTCTTCCTGGCACCTTTGGTCATATGGAAATAAATAGATGAGCCAAAAATTTTAAAATATGAAACATCTAGTTTCTTACCTGAAAAATAATCCTCTGGTGTACTCATGCCAAGTATCCGATGAGGACTACGGTTCTGCACAAATATTGTTGTGTTGCATGCCTCTACCCATAGATTCAATGGTAGGCCCTGATCATGTAACATAGCTCATGTTTCTCCCACAATTGTTATGTTCTTTCTTTCTTCAACCCAATTCTCTTGTGGGTTATGAGGTGAAATCAATTCTCTTCGAATACCTTCTTTGGCATAGAAGTTGTTGAATTCATTAGACATATACTCACCACCATTGTCGCTCCTTAGAGCCTTCACCTTCTTCCATGTATCTTTCTCTACCAGTGCTTTGAAATCACAAAACTTGGAGAACATAGGATCTTTCTTCTACAGAAAGAAGATCCAAAAATTTCTAGAGAAATCATCAACAAAAATCACATAATAACTATGCTTTTCTATGGACGGTGTAGAGAATGGTACACACACATCTGAGTGAACTCTCTCAGGGATTTCCACTGCTCGGTTCTCCTTCTCATGAAAATTGGATTTAGTATACTTCCCCATGGTACATCCCTTGCATGTGTCTATCTACGCAAGAGTACCCTTTGGAAGACCTGTAGAAATCTGTTGCATGATCCTCAAAGCATTGTGGTGAAGATAGCCCAATCTTTTGTGCCATAACTCACCTATATCTCGGTTCACCACTTCCGTTGCTTTACTACTCGATGTTGCGCAACCATCGACATCAAGTTTGTAGATGTTCTTCACATGAAGCTCAATCTTCTTTACTTGTCCCATGGCTTTGTGACAAAGGAATGCCTTTCCTTCACTGAAAACCACATCATATCCAAGATCCTCCAACATAGCAACTGAAACTAAATTATTTTTCAAGCCTGGTACATGCATGACATCTTTTAATATGAAATATTTACCTGACTGTCTCTAGAGAGTAATTGTACCAATCCCGGTAGCGCTATACCTCCCGTCATCACCCATCTCTATGTGCATATTAATATCCTTCTCCTCCAAGCAACTAATTAAGATTTCTTTGTTTCCCGTCATGTGGAAAGATTCTCCACTATCCAAGTACAACATAGATCCCATCATAGTTGACGCTATGCATGCGATGAGAGAGAAGTCCAACTCAAACTGTGAGGCCAAAGCTTCACCCGCTGCACCTCCTAGAGCCTTCTTGTTGTTCTTCTTCTTTTGTGGAAAATTTTTGGCATAGTGTCCATGATCATGACAGTGAAAACATTTCACCTTTGACATGTCACGCTTCTTGCCTTCTTTTCTGGTCTCATATTTAGAATAGGACTTCTTCCCCTTCCCCTTCTTTGCCTTACCAGCCAAGGCACAATTTTCCTCATCATCAGTCTTGGATGAGGATCCATCCCTGGTATTTCTCCAAAACTCTTCTTGTACCAAATTTGACCATAGTCGCTCCCAATCTGGTAACTTCTCCCTCCCACTCATAGAGTCCTGGTAACTATGCCAGCTCTTGGGAAGGCCTAGAAGTGCTAGGCTCACCAAGTCATCATTAGCTATAGTAATCCCAACACTTCCAAGCTCATCTCAACATTGAGTGAACTTTGTCAAGTATTTATGGATTGTGTAGACCTTATCCATTTTGATTTTCCTGAGCTTGTCCTTAAGTGCCAATTTTCTATGGTCACTGATGATTTGAAATAAATATGTCAAGGCCTTCCACATAGCATATGGAGTTGCCTTGCCATGGAGAATCGAGACAATATGATCTCGAACTCCCTCTAATAAGATCCTCCTCGCCTTTGCTACCTTATTTTTCCATGCATCAAGAAATTGGGCATCTGCTACTATGGGCTTGGGAATATCATTGTCTATGAATTCCTTCAACCCATTGTCCTCCAACACTGCCACCATCATGTCCTTCCATGCAATATTATTCAAACTGCCCTCGAGTGCATATTCGAGTCTAAGGCCATTAAAAGACATCTTGATCAACTTATAGCTCCAAAGTAAGTACCTGAAAATTTGAATACTGCTCAACACAAACTCAATTTATACTCCACTATTGTGATTCCTGGCGCTTTGATACCATGTAGAAAATCTCTAACACAAATTTGATATCATGTAGAAATTATAGCAATGGATTTAATCCGATCATGCAATGTACTAAAACAAGATACTGAATCCCTACAATATTTGCGGAATTTATATCACAATCACTCAATCACATGCAAGTAAGAGAAAGAAGTAAATCAACCACACAACAGAAGATTTTCCTAGGGAAAGAAACTACTCAAAACCCCTCCATCTTTACTATATAATCAACCAAGGAATCATGAAACAATATAATGTATGTGTGCTCACCACAACCTCATACACTCTACCAATTTCTTCACACTGATCTAGGCAAAATTGGACAAACACATAGCCAATTTCTTGCCTACCCTCAGCCTGCCTTGCTCACGCAATCCCTAGAGAAATAACCCCCTATTAAATAGGAAATTCAACCTTCCTTGATTGTGCAATCCATCATGGGCTTCTTGTGGCTTTATAACTGCACCTGGGAAGTTTGCTAAAAATACAAATTATATTTTACTTGCCTTAAACCTTTGTCTCAACTAGGTATCCATCAGAATTGACATGCGTGCAACTATTAATAGTGAATCATCAGTTACTTGGTAGATCACTACTTGTGAATTAAATCTATTTTAATTCACTTGATCTTCCACTAGCTCATCAATTAGTTAGAACTAGTTAAACTGATTTTAACTCAATTAATGTGAGTTAACTGATCACACTCACACCACACTAGTGCTACAACTGCAACTAGACCCTGTAAATAATAGAATCACTCTACATGCCTATCCTTTGACCCTCAACTCGAAATTATTGAGCTAACTAAGTATGTCACACTTATTTAACTATTACAAGTTGTTATGAGATAAGATTACAATTTATTTTCAAATTTTTTTAAAAATTGGTTGCACACTTTCTCACTAATGTGTCACTAGAATCCCTCACTCATGTGCAACTTGGGATCCCACACCAGTGTGTGTCCATTTTCTTGTGTAATTTCAACACCCTTCACCTCCATGACTATTTGTGTTCTGTCTGGAATATTTAGGTCTTCAATTTCATCCTTGGTTTTGGAATTCAGTAGCTTGATGATATTTTGTGCCTCTTCTTGTCTGTGTTCCAAATCTACCTTTGTATTTTCTATTGCTTCTTTAACTCTGTGCACAAGTTATTCCTGTTCAAAAGTAATTTGTATTTAAGGCCACATTTTTGTTATATTGGAATATATATTCTGCCAAATACTGTTCTTAGCCTCTGCTAACATTTGGATTACAAATTATTGATCTTCATATTTATGTATTTGTTGCATGAGTCTGTAGTTTTCTGCAATTCTGAAAAATATGCATTGTTATTTTTTAGTTTACTTTCTTCCATTTTAGCTAATGTTACTGCTAATTTCTCTTTCTCGGACTGATCTATAGGTAATTCATCTAGAGCTCTGGTGAGCTCTTCTGTAGACCCTAAAATTGTATTCCTTGTTGAAGTTTTTTCCACTATAACTGTGCCTATTGTAGATGCTCCCACTGCTTCCCACTGTTGTTTTTCTTTCAACAGTGCTTTCGTGGCTTGCTCCATTTTTTGTATATGTGCATTCTACTCAACCACTATAGTAAAAATTTATATTTTTCTTGCTCTATATTGGTAACCTCTTTGGCTTGAGGATGCTATGTCGAGGGCAGCTACAACTGCTTCCTCAAAGCTTGGATATCTGCTTCCTTGTTTTTTATTAGCTCTTCTGCTACTTTAACATCTTTAGGATCATGTCCTAACTTTATGACAATATCTTCCAGAGATTTGATCCTATTATCCTTACCAAATGATGACATATTTTCAATTTTTAATTAGGAATTCATGTTATTTAAAGATGACTATAACTTAGAAACAATCATTGTTGAGCTAGTGAGCGATGAAAATATTAACGTGCATGTCTTCTTATGTAAATCAATTTGATTGATTTCATGTATCTTCTTGGTGTCAATTGAAAAAATGGAGGCATTATAGTTTTCAAAACTCCTGAGAGTTGGTACTATTGGTTCCATGAAGGCCATATTGAACTTTCCCTTCTATGCATCAAATGCAGAAATTAGTCTATGTTAGGTCTTGGTTGCTTTCTTCCAAAAATCAAAGTAAGTAGGAGCCTTTGGTGCTTCATTCTTCAATTTTATTTCTCTATATCTTGAAATATACTCTGCTGAGTAGAAATCTGTGAAATAGATGACACTGGAGATTGTACATTTTGTTCAATAGTAGTTGATTGTACTATTTCTTGTACTTGGGTAGAAGGAAGGATAGGCGTCCCTGATAAGATCACTGTGGTTAGATGTTATGTGTCCCCTTCGTCTGGAGTTTCATCTTGAGCAATGATTATTTGTGGATTTACTTGAGAATATGAATTTTGAGTATTACCTTGGTCCTTGGTATTTTTCCTTTTAAAAACAAGGAATTGTGCAACTTGAGAATCAGTTGGGGACATGTATTCTCTCTCCCTTTTTAAAATATTCTCTTTAGAAACATGTGTCTACCTAGATGACTAGCTGACCAGTCTTTCTTCGACTTCCTGCAAAGTACCTTCTGTCCATTCTTCTCGATTGGAATATTGCTCAATATCAGGCTTCGGTGTGTGTGCATAGGAAGTAATTTTTTCTCCAATATATGCCTGGAAATGATGCCTTGAGTATCATATGACCAGGATAAACTGAGTTGGAACTTCATTTGACTTAAAATTGTATCTATTTCCTTTCCTGCAGCTCTGGTGTTGATGATGTATGGTCCTATGTGTGCTTTGAGCTTAAATTGTGCCTTCTTCTTGTAGGAAATAAAATGCACTTCATCCATATTTAACATTTTCCTAGAGTATTCTAATGCAAAGATCCTAACATGTAAAAAAACTGGCAAACTATAGGGAGGAAATTCTTATCCATAAAATTTTATTTCAGTGTAGTTATGGTAAAGATACCCATCTCCCACTTTGGCTTGTTCCAACTGTTAGCGCTCGAATCTGCCTCAGGCTGAAGGAAGGCAAGGTTCAAGGCAACATCAAACCAAGCTCAGCCTCGTAGCTAGCCCTACGAGGACAGGAGAGGGCTCTCTCCAGTCAATCTCGATAAAATGAGAAATAGGGTGCGAGATGACTTAAATGGGAACTGATTTTAGGCTAGTAAATAGATAGGAAAGGGTATTTTGATAAATGACTGGGTTTTCTGGGCTGCGTGGGATCAAGGAACAGCATGAGCAGAGAATTAAATCAAGGACACAGATTGTTTCGTGAGGCAAGATAGGCAATAGGTTTAGCATTCCAATTTGAAATTATATGGAGTGGCAAGACAGTTGAGATGGCTGAAAAGGGCATATATAATGAATCCTTCTCAGACAGAAGAAATTACACAGAAACATGAAAATATTTCCCAAGGCAGAGCAGTTATCTGGATCCTACCTTTCTACTTAAAAGCACTCATTTGGAAATGATTATGGATGAACTGTAAACATAACAAGAAACATATGAAACAGAGCAGAAACATATGCCAAACATTGTACCACAGGAATCTCATGAATCAGAGTTGTATCTTGTCATTAAAACTCTGTCAAAACTGTACAGTGAAGCTCTATGTTATCCCTCCACACTTCTCCCAGAACTCTCCTTTTACAAATGGTTTTCAATACAATATATAGACTCAGAGGTGTGACAACAAATCGATGAGAAAATAAGGAGTTGTTTTAACTAAAATTACAAGAATAGAAAAAGTCATCCATTTGTTCTAAAAACAGAACATCGTTCCCCTTGAATTCCTCTGATGGCCAATTGAAAGACAAAAACTGGAGCGCAGATCCATTTGAATCATTAACTGAAGTCATAAATAGGAAATCGAATCCTATTCTTCTGCTGTAGTAGGTATTATGCGTTTTAATTTGGCTTTCGGTTTCTGAATTTGCGCCTTCCATCTGGCATTTGAATAAAAATTTAATTTTTAAATGAAAATGGCTTTTATAGTCCATTTTTCTTGTCATTGGATAATATTTGACCTGTTCAACAAACTACCATACTCTCAAATTCCTTGTAACTCAGCAGTTTCCATACAACTGGAAACCTCCTTTTTATGAGCATCCGCTTGCACATTACTCAAAGATATGCATGGCAACAATCAATGGTTTCCTGCTTTAGTAACATCCTGGAACTCATTTCAACAACGTTCCGTGATCACTTCAGAAGGTGGAATTGTTTTCTGACCAAAAGTCTTTCACAGCATGACGAAGAATGCAGACAATGAAATTCCCACATGTTTCTATTCAACGAGTCACCAACAAATGTCAATCTCTTGCCTCTCAATCTTTCCAGCATATCAGTTGCATTCAACCTGGGTATACTGCAATCATGTGGCTCAGGAAAGAAATGTGTACACGCGTTTTCCATTTTCTCCAAATCTTTCGCTGTGTTAAGGTTTTCCATATTGCTAGGAGCTACATAGAGGGTGTAGTCTGGCCCAGAATACTCGTAATATTCATTATAAGGCAATCTATTTTGGGGTTCAACACCTACAGCAACAGCAGTCTCATAGTACCAGCAGCGAGCCACATTACGGATAATGTAACCACCACCAACCAGCATATGTGGTACATTAAACGACCGAACAAAACGAACACAATCCGCATCCTTGATTGACAAATTGAAGCACCCTAACCGGTCCCCTGAGAGTTAATCTGCTCCACATTGTAGAACAACTGCACTGTCTCTTGTAACTATCCGCCAACAGCCTCAAAATTCGACCCAATTTGCACAGGAATGGCGTTGTCTGGCACGCAATTAGATGGAAACATTGTCTCTGAAAAGTATATGTCTTCATTAATTAAACAATCCGTTCCTGCAGTCCAAACAGCTTTGACCATCTGATCCATTTTCTATAAATGAATCTGTAGGACCTGAGCCTTTATTTAATTCAATAACTTGAGGTTTTTTTTTGCGTTTTAGTGAGAAGCTCGCAGACATTCCTTCAGGTGTTCTTTTGTAAGTTTCCAGCTCGCCAAATGGAAGATGTTGTTGAGCCAAACGCCGTGATAGCCGCTGCGTTCTGTCTAGAAAATGGTTCTCGTGCCATTGGCTATACCAAATCTCCGATATTTCACTATCAGCCTCAGGAAATTTGGATCCAACAAAGGAATTTACATGAATAACCTTCTTTTGGAGAGATTCCAATGTCAAAGTACCATTTGCTTCGAGTCGATTCCAATCATTCGCATTCTTCCTCTAAAGAGTAATAAATGTCATTAGCATGTAATTGTAGACCTGTACAGTGCAGTTTCATCCATGATCCCAGCGACAATTCATCAATAAACTCAACACAATTCAGAACACTCTCCATCGACTTTGACCACAAAACAACTAGTATCTGCAGTGGCAAACGCATTCACACATTCACTTGGGGCGAAAAAGTTGAAAAATTGAGAAGCAGTGATAAAATTTTGGCCTGGGGTTTCTGTGCGCCGTGCGCAGTGGATGCGCTGCGCACGACCAAAATTACATTGTAGAAATCTGCCATATGCGCCGTGTCGCACCTATGCGCCGCGCCTTCCTCCAATGCGCCGCGCTCAACATTTCTCCATAATTCCGGCCTTTAAACTCAATTTTGCTCCTCCACGTTTCACTTTGGCTTCTTTGATGACTTATTTGCAAATGAACTATTTAAACATAAAAAATATTTCATATACAAAAAGAATCTTGATTTCATTTGGAAAATTTTTCTTCCAATGATGTAGAACTTTGGCACTTTCACCCTTTAAAATAAACGCTGCTTTTTAAGTTTTTTTTTTTTTTTTTTTCACTTGAAATGATGTTCTCTTGGTTGATTTTTGCAGGGATGAGAGCTGCTGAAACCTAAAGGTAACCAGGGCTGCCTGAATATTTTGACAACTGATACTCTTTAAAATACCTTAGATTTATTTACATGACTATGAAATACTTTATTTTTTCTCAAAACAGAGTTTTGAGGAAAAATAGATTTCCAAGCATATGATGATGAAATGATTAGCAGAGAAAACTTATTTCAACCCTCCCTACGTGCCTTTGGCATTATTGAACATTTCTGCAAACCAAATTGACAAAACCCTAAACCTAGTTTGACCCGGTTTGACTCTTTGCTTATCAAGCGACAAAAACAAAACTGTAAATGACGAGAAATGAAATTTGGTGAATTTGACTCTGACGAAGGACTGACAGGACCGTGTCTAACATTGGCTCCAATGGGGATGGTAGCTCCAGCTCCGTGGAGGTGCCAAGAACAGCAGATCTTTGGAAGAGCAGACAGTGCCTCCTTCCATTGGGCTATGGAGTCCATTATTTGACAAATCGACACAAAACCTTTGACTCATTTGACTGAAAATTTTAACTTAAACTGACTGACTTTAAAACTGAAATGACTGAAAGACTGACTCAAAACAAGAATTTACAAAGCTTTTATAAAAAAGGCAACAGTCCATCAAGACTTGAAATCATGATGACAACCACCTGCATACTGATGAAATATGTACAATTATGTATAATGGGCCTTCCAATGTAACCAATCAAGCAGATGCCTTCTTGATTGATTTCCCTGATCAGATCTGCTGGTCAACAATAAATACTGGTAACTGGGCACCAAAAAATATAATTGACCATGATCACCTTCATCACTGAATACAACAATAATCAACTTCACTGCTGACTGCAACAAATCTGCCATTGGATCTTGAAAAACACGAAGATTTACCTCCTGCTGAAAGAAAAAGGTGTCTTTTTCTCCTGCTTCTAATTCTGATCTTCCTTCATCATGTACTTCAGTAAAAATATGTTCCTGGGCTTCAAAAAACTCTGAACAGGTAGATGAGCAGATCTCCTCTTGTAAAAACATTTCAACACATGAAACATATGAAGAAGAATCTGAATGGAAATCCTGAATGGTCTGATCTTCTGTAGTCTGAATATTTTGTGGGTCATCTTCATATGATATAACAGCCAGATTCTCATTACATTCATCAATCATAAGAAAAGAAACTTCAGCTGATTCTTGATTTTTATCATCTACCATAAATTCATCAAGAGAAACTTTTTCACTTACTTGTTGTTCATGAACTAACTGAATTACCTCCTCATGCAGGCTGTGTTCTGATGACGGATCCATAACTCTGTCTTTATTTGAGATGATCTCAACAGCAGATTTCTCCTTTAGAGAATTCAGTACAAGGTATCCCTGGTCATCATGATCTGAATCTGGATCTGATATGGCTGACTGGACATTGTCACATTCTGAATTTGAAATTTGACTTCCCTGCATGCTGTCTTCTATGGACAGATATGAACCGAAACTTTCTCTTTAATTATCTTCAACCATAGGGAAATCTTCAACCTGCTGATCTATAAATCTGCTTACAGGACTGTCATCCTTTTCAGAAAAGGAAGAAGTTCCACCATCACCTTCTTGACCATGTGCACACTGCATATCTGCGTTAACTTGAGCTGGAACATGACCATTCAAGAGTTGATCTATCTCGTCTTCAGATAGAGGAGATAATACCTTTTGTTTCCTTTTGCTCAAACAGTGATTGTCTTCATTGATTTCAAGTGAAGGAGTATACAGATTTTCCTCATACTGCTGATCCATTTCATGTAATTCCTGTTGACTGTCAAGATGCAAAATTGCTTCATCTTCCACCGCACTAAAATCTTGATCTTGCTGCAAATTTTCATGTTCGTCTTTATGTTGCTGAAATGGATTTTCATACAGGGCTTCCATGATCTCATCATCCATGAAATTATCATCTTCATAATATTTCTCAAGGATTTCAATAAAAATAGAAGCATGTTTGCAACAGTCATGAACTAAATTTAATGATGGATAAGATGCTTAATATCTTTCAATGAACAGGGCATGAAAATCCTTTAAACAGTAAATACAGGATGGCGGCAAATTTTCATACCAAGATTGGGCTTCACCTTCAGTGTCGGAGCTCTTCATCAGGCAATCTTGGAAAATCCTTCAGCACGAATGTCACATATTGATATCCTAATAATGTAAGCGAGAGCATTATACCATCATGTCTTGCATTTGTAAGTTCCTTGACCAGTCTACCTTGGGAATCTTATTCGGAAAACCTGGGATGTGATCTCGGCTCATGGGAGCATATCTTCTTGCAATCCGGTCCATCTTGACAATCTTGAAGCTACTGATCTCCCTGCAGTGAAATCACCATGAAGCATCGATTTCTGGATTGTTCAGTGAATGAAGTCGCCGGTGAATGATTTCAGCCTTGCTGTGTTTGCTCGTTGTTCACCATCAACGATCAAATCTGAACTTTGTCATCCTTTACCGGGGAAGACGTCCCCAGTATGGTTGCCACTATGTTAGCGCTCAAATCTACCTTAGGCTGAAGGAAGGCGAGGCTCGAGGCAACTCAGAGCCAGAAAACGCGCCTGTGCAACCAGCCCTAGAGGACGGAAGAACTCTCTCAGTCAATCTCAATAAAATGAGCAATAGGGTGCGAGATGAATTAAATGGGAAGCTGATTTTAGGCTAGTAAATAGATAGGAAATGGTATTTTTATAAATAGTAGGTTTTCTAGAACAACGTGGGATCAGAACGACATGAAATGAGAGAATTAAATCAAGGACACAGATTGTTTTGTGAGGCAAGATAGGAAATAGGTTTAGCATTCCAATTTGAAATTATATGGAGTGGAAATATTGCTAAGAGGTTGACAAGGGCATAATAGATGAATCCTTATCAAACAGAAGAAATTACACAGAAACATGAAAAGCTTTCCCAAGGCAGAGCAGTTATCTGGATTCTACCTTTTTACTTAAAAGCATACATTTGGAAATGATTATGGATGAACTGTAAGCATAACAAGATACATATGAAAACAAAGAAGAAACATATGCCAAACATCATACCACAGGAATCTCATGAACCAGAGCTGTATCTTTTCATTAAAATCTCTGTCAAAACTATACAATGAAGCTCTCTGTTATTCCTCTACACGTTTCCCAAAACTCTCTCTACAAATTTTTTTCAATACAATATATAGACTCAGAGGTGTGATAACAAATCGATGAGAAAATAAGGAGATGTTTTAACTAAAATTACAAGAATATAAAAAGTCAACCATTTGTTCTAAAAACAGAACATCGTTCCCCTTGAATTCCTCTGATGGCCAATTGAAAGACAAAAACTGGAGCGCAGATCCATTTGAATCATTAACTGAAGTCATAAATAGGAAATTGAATCCTATTCTTCTGCTGTAGTAGGTATTCTGCGTTTTAATTTGGCTTTCGGTTTCTGACTTTGCGCCTTCCATCTGGCATTTGAATAAAAATTTAATTTTTAAATGAAAATGGCTTTTATAGTCCATTTTTCTTGTCATTGGATAATATTTGACCTGTTCAACAAACTACCATACTCTCAAATTCCTTGTAACTCAGCAGTTTCCATACAACTGGCAACCTCCTTTTTATGAGCATCCGCTTGCACATTACTCAAAGATATGCATGGCAACAATCAATGGTTTCCTACTTTAGTAACATCCTGGAACTCATTTCAACAACGTTCCGTGATCACTTCAGAAGGTGGAATTGTTTTCTAACCAAAAGTCTTTCACAACATGACGAAGAATGCAGATAATGAAATTCCCACATGTTTCTATTCAACGAGTCACCAACAAATGTCAATCTCTTGCCTCTCAATATTTCCAGCATATCAGTTGCATTCAACCTGGGTATATTGCAATCATGTGGCTCAGGAAAGAAACGTGTACACGCGTTTTCCATTTTCTCCAAATCTTTCGCTGTGTTAAGGTTTTCCATATTGCTAGGAGCTACATAGAGGGTGTAGTCTGGCCCAGAATATTCGTAGTATTCATTATAAGGCAATCTATTTTTGGGTTCAACACCTACAGCAATAGCAGTCTCATAGTACCAGTAGCGAGCCACATTACGGATAATGTAACCATCACCAACCAGCATATGTGGTACATTAAACGACCGAACAAAACGAACACAATCCGCATCCTTGACTAACAAATTGAAGCACCCTAACCTGTCCCCTGAGATTTAATCTGCTCCACATTGTAGAACAACTGCACTGTCTCTTGTAACTATCCGCCAACAGCCTCAAAATTCGACCCAATTTGCACAGGAATGGCGCTGTCTGGCACGCAATTAGATGGAAACATTGTCTCTGAAAATTATATGTCTTCATCAATTAAACAATCCGTTCCTGCAGTCCAAACAGCTTTGACCATCTGATCCATTTTCTATAAATGAATCTGTAGGACGTGAGCCTTTATTTAATTCAATAACTTGAGGTTTATTTTTGCATTTTAGTGAGAATCTCGCAGACATTCCTTCAGGTGTTCTTTTGTAAGTTTCCTGCTCACCAAATGGAAGATGTTGTTGAGCCAAACGCCGTGATAGCTGCTGCGTTCTGTCTAGCAAATGGTTCTCGTGCCATTGGCTATACCAAATCTCCAGTATTTCACTATCAGCCTCAAGAAATTTGGATCCAACAAAGGAAGTTACATGAATAACCTTCTTTTGGAGAGATTCCAATGTCAAAGTACCATTTGCTTCGAGTCGATTCCAATCATTCTCATTCTTCCTCTAAAGAGTAATAAATGTCATTAGCATGTAATTGTAGACCTGTACAGTGCAGTTTCATCCATGATCCCAGTGGCAATTCATCAATAAACTCAACACAATTCAGAACACTCTCCATCGACTTTGACCACAAAACAACTAGTATTTGTAGTGGCAAACACATTCACACATTCACTTGGGGCGAAAAAGTTGAAAAATTGAGAAGCAGTGATAAAATTTTGGCCTGGGGTTTCTGTGCGCCGCGCGCAGTGGATGCGCCGCGCACGACCAAAATTACACTGTACAAATCTGCCATATGCGCCGCGTCACACCTATGCACCGCGCCTTCCTCCAATGTGCCGCGCTCAACATTTCTCCATAATTCCGGCCTTTAAACTCAATTTTGCTCCTCCACGTTTCACTTTGGCTTCTTTGATGACTTATTTGCAAATGAACTATTTAGACATAGAAAATATTTCATATACAAAAAGAATCTTGATTTCATTTGGCAAATTTTTCTTCCAATGATGTAGAACTTTGGCACTTTCACCCTTTAAAATAAAGGCTGCTTTTTAAGTTTCTTTTTTATTTTATTTTGACTTGAAATGATGTTCTCTTGGTTTATTTTTGCAGGGATGAGAGCTGCTGAAACCTGAAGGTAACCAGGGCTGCCTGAAGATTTTGACAACTGATACTCTTTAAAATACCTTAGATTTATTTACATGACTATGAAATACTTTATTTTTTCTCAAAACAGAGTTTTGAGGAAAAATAGATTTCCAAGCATATGATGATGAAATGATTAGCAGAGAAAACTTATTTCAACCCTCCATACGTGCCTTTGGCATTATTGAACATTTCTGCAAACCAAATTGTCAAAACCCTAAACCTAATTTGACCCGGTTTGACTCTTTGCTTATCAAGCGACAAAAACAAAACTGTAAATGACGAGAAATGAAATTTGGTGAATTTGACTCTGACAGGACCATGTCTAACACCAACAAGTGCAAAAAATTCTTTATTTCTGGAGAGATCCTAGGAATGACATGATCAGGTGCTCAATTTTATGCTCAAAAATAAAAGTTCTCATATTGTCTCAGAACCTGAACGACTGCATAGTGCTCGTCATTGTGAATCTGACGCACTTTGTTTCACGAAAAATGGTCGTCGTATTCTCCCGGAAACGCGATCTATTCGCTTGGCTCAACATGCAAATTTTGTGACAGGGGTGTTGACTAGGAATCCGTACCATCCTGTCAGCAAAAGGTATATTCCAAGGAATATTACTTGGAATATTCTCAAAATATCCTTGGAATATTCTTGGAATATTCCCCCAGGTGGACCAATGAACATGTGACAAGTGTCAGCATTAGATTGGTTGGTTTGTGTAGGGTTGGACCAATGAGGTTATGACATGTGGAAAGCCCGGAGGCCGCCACATGCCCTCATGGTTGTAGGTCAAAATTTTTATGGAGGTGTCGGGGTTCAACCCCGCGACCTCCCCACTACCAGCACCAATCCATACCGCCTCCGCTACGTGTTAAGTCTTAAAATATATCAGATCTCATTTATATTTAAATGTAAAACTATGTTAAGGTGGGGGAAAAGAGCGGCCAACCCAAAAGGGCCATCTCCAATCCATATAACTAGTCCACATGGCCACCTCCTGAACCACCGGTGGGAGATCTGAGCTAATGTAAAGGGTTAACCACTAAACCATGTTTTATTAACCCTTAATCACGTTTAATGTGCCATTAACTTAAGCACGTAATTAACGTGTTAAGCGTGCTTAATTAGCGCTAACCTCCACTTAAAAATTAATTGGCAGACCTCCAGATTCGAGGAAACTTCTATTTTTAACTACAGTTAACTAGTTTAGGGCCAGATTTAGTGGGAGAAATTGAAGAGGCCGTAAATTTTGCAATTTTCAACCAATTCAGGGTCAGAAAGAGGCTAGATAGCCATTTTCAGCCATTATGTACTCATTAGAGAAGGTTACAGGAGAAAAGGAGCATTGTAAATAGGTAAATTTGAGATTTTGAGCATAATATAGAGACCCAAGCCATGGAAGTTGGACCAAGGAGATGTAGCCCAAGAGGGGTGAACTCCTTCATCAAATACATGTGTTAATGTTATGTATGGTGATGTTCTGTACTTTTATTATTGTCGTTCAACTCTTATTTTTTATGTTAAACTTCTCACTAAATTGACATGAAAAAAACACATGAGACTTGATAATTTGCATGAAATCCTTGAACCCTTAAGCACACATAAGAAATTTTCTTATAAAATTTGAAAGGGGAATTATCTGAGCATTACTAACATCCTCCATTCAGATTATTTTTGGTAGTGGAGCTCAATTTCATTAGGTTTTGTTGTGCAATAAGGGATCTAATTGTTTGCAAGTTTGTGTCATGCTTACAAGGTTAAATCAAAAGAGGAGAAGGGAATCTAGTTTAGAGCCCTACAGTTGGGTCAAGAGGAAGAAGGGAAAGGTTTCAAAATTCTTCAACACCAGCACATCCTCAAGTTGAAGTTGAGTCTTCAGTGAGCATGTCTCATGAAGGATAACCTATCATGACAGAATATGAGAGAGCATTCAGGAAGCCATTCTTTGATATGACTGAGATGGTTAAAGTCCTCTTTGAGGGGACTGTAAGGATGCAAGGAGAGATTTCAATGCCTCCAAGAGGAGAGGGTTCTCCAGGAGGAGGAGGCCATGGAGATGGTAAGAAGCCACCATCCACTCCACCATCATCCTCACCAAAACCTTCACCTTCTTCATCATCATCTTCCACTACCACAACCATACAATTTTTTCATCCACATACTTCAAAAGGAGTTGTAAATCACCTTTACTTAAACTTGATGTCAAATTTGAGCTATCGATGTATAATGACAAAGTGAATGCAGAGAAGTTCGATAATTGGATTCATCAATTTGAGGTTTATTGTAGAATTCAGAACCTTCAAGTGGATGACATAAAGATTCAATTGACTTCCTTGAGAATGGAAAGATCAACACTTGTATGGTGGGAAGAAAGGACTCAAGAAGAGATTAAAAACTACGGTAAGATCTCAATGTCTGGGTTAAATTTTATTGTTGCCATCAAAAGGCAATTTTATCCTCTAGATTACATGAAAAAAGCCATTATGGACTCGAAAAATTTTAGATAATTGAAAGGGAAAAGTGTGAAAGATTATACTCATGAATTTAGGAGAAGAGCTCTTATTTTGGGTGTCAATTTGTATTCTCAAGAAACTTTGTTAAAGTATATTGGGGGTTTGCACAGTTACCTTAGACATACTATTCTCATGTTCAATCCCACAAACTTAGATGAGGTTTGTGCTCAATCCATATATGTAGAAGCAAGACGGAAACATAGTGTAGATGATAAAAATGATAGTTTCCTTGAGTATGAGGGTAAAGGAAAGGGTAAGTTTAATGGAAGAGGAAAAAAAAATGGTTCTATAAAAATAGAAAAAGAGAAACTCACATGTAAACATTGTTCAAAGAATGGCCATGATGAAGACCATTGTTGGAAACTCCATACAATGTTGAAGCCAAAAAAACTTAAATCCAAAGAGAGGGGAAACTTGTTGCAATCATTGAACATGACTTAGGTTCAGATTCATGAGATGAAACCAAGATTATAGCAATGGGTTTGAAAGGTAAGAACATAGCAAGCACTAGTTCTTCAAGTTGTTCTAATGTAACTCAAGATGAAGATACAATAATTGAAATCTTTCATATTAGAGTCATTTCAAAGCATACCAAGAGAGATACACTATTTGATAGTGGTTCTCAAGCTAATTTGATTTCCAAAGACTTAGTTAAGAATTTAAATGTTTAAACTGTTACACATCCAAGACCTTATCCTTTAGGGTGGATATGTACAAATTCAAACTTGCAGGTAACAAGGAAGTGCATCCTAAGGTTTGCAATCAATTCAAACTTTCTTGACGAAGTTGAACTTGATTTAGTGCCGCTTCATATTTCAGGTATTGTTTTGGGAAGCCGTCATCTTTATGATAGGAAAGCATTATTTCATCACCATGAGAATAAGTATCACTTGTTTAAGGATGGAATTTATTACATAGTTAGAGTGCATAAGAAGAAGAAAATTGTGTCTCTTATACACGCAGGAGAAATGAATAGAATAGTGAATGCAAGTCAAAATTTGACTTTGTTAATGTTTAAGCATAAAGACGTTTTGAATGAGACCTTTAAAAAATATGCATCGAATGAACAAGTTGATTTCATTGAAGTTTATAACGCTTGTAATAAGATGTTTCAGGACTCTAACGGTTTTCCTTTGAAAGGAGGTAAACAAGATGTGAAAGATTTGCAGCAGTCAACATCAATGTTGAGCAGTGTTGGAAACAAGATGTCGGTGCAAGAGAGTGCAAAGGTCCAAGAGAAAGTGGCAAAGAAATTTGAAAAAGAAGGCATAGGTTCCACAAGTACTTTTTTTTGTTTCCAAATGGTACATGGCTATGGCGAAAACACTTGGTCAAAATTAGATGAAAGTACAAGGCAATACAAGCTAAAAATTGCCATGTCAACAGTGTTCGAGGTGAGACAGTTTTCAAGTTTTCTTTGATTGATGACCGAGGTGGGAACAAGTTTTTTTCTACAAGGAAAACTTGTTGTTCTACAAATTCAGGGAAATTTTAGCATGATGGTGTCTACAACAGCAAGACAGGGTCTCTAGAGTCGAGGAAAAAGATTAGTTTTTAAGAAAATCTCAAATTGATGAAATTGGGAAAATTGCAGTGGATTGAGACTAGAAGGGTGAGAGAATTGTACCCTCATCCACATGTTCAGTAATGAAAGAACATTTGGGGTCCAAAAGGATTCCAATTGGGAGGAATGATCAGGTGCTCATTTTTATGCTAAAAAATCAAAGTTCTCATATTGTCTCATAACCTGATTGACTGCGTAGTGCTCGTCGTTTTGAATCCAGTGCACTTTCTTTCACGAAAAATGGTTGCCGTTGTTGGTGAAATAAGATGACTATGAAAATCAATCTCAATACCTACATTAATTATCAACCAAGGATTCGTCTGTTTATTTCAAGAGTTTTGGCATTGTTTATGCTAAGTGAAATCAAAATTTATTTAGGAATGAATGATTCTAAATCGTTTCAATAATTAATCTTTTAATTCTCTAAGTTAAATTTGAAATACTTCAAAAGAAAACCTTAAAGAATTTCTGAACCATAAATCTTGATCTACTCTCAATTGATTTGTAAATAAATTGAATCCAACTTATGAATTGCAGGAATCACACTTACAAAATCACTACTTAACAATTATCTACTAAAAAGATAAATTACAGTAATGAACAACAATCAACTATTCAAACCTCTAATGAAGAATAACAATAATCAAGCATTGGATGTCTATGATAACATTACTCAAAAGGAACAACAATCAATTGTAATGCTAATATGAACAATTCATTAAAGAAGGATATGTAACTGTAATAGTAACATCATCTAAGATTTATCTCAATTGTAAAGGTAAACTATGAAAATGAATTCTAACATCACACAACAATCAGAATAATGAGATACAATAATTAACAATCACAGAAAGGACATAAATGATTATAGAATAGAAGAAGCAACAAGTCTCCTAGCGACCGGGCCTAAAGCCTCCAGAAGCTACTGTTGGGAATACTTAGAACGCGACTATAAAGAAAGAAAGCTTTTTCTCATTAATCATAGTAGAAAATATATAACATCACCGTAGTGAAAATACTCTGTCTTAGTACAAATAATGATGTCCAAATGAAATTTACAACTTAGAAAATTAACCCCCTTCTATTTCACCTATCAGCCTTATATAACCAAATTGCATACTAATAGATGAGAGTAAGTCCTCAGGATCATGATACCTTGAGGATTTCGCAGCTAATAATCAGATTTTACTTGTAGAATTAGCTTGATTCTCCTTTTCTTCCACTAGCCCATGCGATAGAGAAATGGTAGTTTTTATTTATTTGGCTGCTATTGTCCCATCGTTTGAACAAAAATTGTCCAATTCTGCTTTATGCACATAAAGGCAAGAAAAAGTTAGTTTTCATGCTAAAATCGTACAATTTGTTGACAATTGATTTTATTCATCTTTCACAATATTTTATTCTAGATTATTCTCAAGAAAAAATACAAATACATGAAAGTAAATGATTAATTAAGCTAATATGAGGATAAAAACATACCTTTTCCATGACCCAAAATACTCCCCTTCTTACCTTTTTGCATGTCCTCATGCAGTAAGATAGTTGAGGTGTAATTGTGTAAAAGAGTAGGCAAGATAAAGTTCTTCCTGATTTAGTCTAAAACCATTCTTCTGTTTAAGCATTGAAAATGCACGGCTCACATGACATTCAGGTAAATCATAATCAAAATAATATCCCTCAGGGGGATACCAGATAATAGGACACCTGTAATGGCATCCTATCCAGGTAGGGCCCTTGCACACGATGATATTGTTGTACACATTCAGACGAGCCGCAGTAACCTTAAAGTTTCTGTAACCGAGCGGATCCATGTTTTTGACACTGTTAGTGGAAGCTTTCCACCTTTGCTTTGCTGGCAACAAAGCATCATCTTTAATGTCCTGGAAATATTCTCTTCCAACATGTATAACATCTTTATGGAGGGGTCCCAATGTGGCCACAACTCCTTGTTTCTCCAGAAACCTCTTGTGCTAGATAAAAAGGTGTAGAGGTTTAGTGGGTTCCCCTCTAACCCATAAATATAAACCATGCTTCCTCTTTTGAAAGGTATTATAGGCCTTGTCCCATTCAAGTTGGTTTTTAGCAAAAGAGAGGAAGGCTTGGAATTGAACATCTCCAATAAAGGGACTCGGATTAGCATCCCTTTCATCTTCCAAGAAAAAATTGTGTAGGTATAATTCACAGAGAAGACGTTTTACCTTCTTGACCTTTTCCTTGTAGCATTGAAAAAAATCAGAGGTAGTCTTGAATTCAGTAAGTGTACCAACCCTGACATCTCTAATTTTCAGTAAAAATAAGGCATAATTAGTGGCTGGTGATCGATAAGACAAAAAACCAGAGTAAATTGAACAAATCATTTCAGTTTGATACCTGGCCCTTTGAAGTTGATTCTGCATTTTCTTTACTTTCTCCTGCTCATTTCTAAGACTGGAAAAAGTCTCATCTTCAGTTGCATTGAGTGTATCCAACTTCTTTAATAACTCCTAGTGTATTTGTAAAGGTACTACTTCCTTCTTGTGTTGAGCCAACACCTGTTGGGTCCTTGTTAATTCATTTTTCAATTTCAGGATAAAATATTCCCTTACCAGGGGGACATAATGAGGTGTTTCCTCTGTTTGAGCTGCATTGTCACATGTTTTTACCGAATCAGTATAAATAGCGGTTTCCATAGTACCGGTTGTCTCTTGAGGAATACAACAATCTACAAAATATGTTTAAACAACAACACTCATAACACTCATAGAAAATTTTGTTTGAGTCTCCCTTGAACAACTATAGAAATTTCCAGTTTGAGTTCCACTCTCCTTAGTGGAACATTTCTATGTCTGAGTACTAGTGGTTTCTAATTCCACTTTCTGCTTCCGGTTCTTATTGATAGAAATAACTAAAAAACACTCAATTACTAAACACACACATATATTATACACAAATGGTGTATCTGTAAACACACTCACACACATTTATTACATTCAGATTACTCTATTAAATAGAGTTTCTGAGATCCAACTTATTCATAATTTAGAGAGAGAGGTTGAGAGAATTTCTCAACCATCACAAACCAACTTCTCAAATATAGAATGTAAGCATTAACTCCAACATCCCCCCTTAATGATTACGTTACATGATTTATTGAAATCACTCATAAATAACAAAGGGACTCCCTCAAAACATTTCATGTAGATGAAGAAGTGTCCTCAGACACATACTTTTATTGATCATGAAAAAATATTACATAACAAATTGCAGGAGTTTACAAACGTAAACTCTCACTCTCACATTACACAATGAAATAGGAAACAATCCTATTTATAAGCTCTATGTTCTAACTTAATCTAGTTATGGATCACTTGGAAAATCAACAACTGTCCATTTACAATAAATGATCTTTTAACCATTCTACTAACTTTACTCCTATTTTAGAGCCTAGGAAACGACTCTATTCTAGAGTCCTAACAATATACTATTTCTAAGTATCTCAAATATTTATTAAATATTCTAATTTAATAAATATATTTATCCTAACTTTACATTATTTAATTTATGCATTTTTGGATTTATAATTTCCTTTATGAAAGAGGCTAACACTTATCTACATCCTTAAACCATTTTCTTAGTCTTCTAATCATTTTATTCAATTTTCTGTTCTTTTTCCTCAACCTTTTTAGCCCAGCTTTTTCTGCGTCTGTTTTCTCCTCCTCCTTTATGGGGTTCTTGATTGGAGAGGGAACAACTATGTCCATATTAGGTAAAAGGGAGGTTGTGCCAATGTTAGGGTCTTGTTCTAATGGGACAGTTTCTCCAGATTGGTTTTCTGATTCAGGATTTCCTTTTACATGATTTTCTCCCTCATGATATTCATCCATAAAGGAATCGGGTTCCTCTTGGTTATGAAAATCTTCCATTCTTTCAATAGGGGGCAAGATTTCCATGTGGCCAGATCTACCTGCAGAGGCAGATTGATCTTGACCTTGAAAATGCTCAAATTGGCCTCCTTCCTCAAAGAGTGTACCCAAATTCTCTAACACTCGGGCCACCTCCTCTTCATCATCTAATAAAACAATGTTATGAGGGTTTGCAGGAATGGAAAATTTTAGGGGCTAATATTCGCAGGTGGGCTAATTTTCCATTGTTTTTCCAAAAAAAAGATTCAAAATTTTCATTTCTTTCTAAAATTGATTCGCCCAAATTTTACAATATAAAATTATTTTTCCTTAAAAATAGCCAACCTTATATAGAGACTCTATATAAAATCATTATAAATTTTAATAATTTTACAAATATAACAATACAAATTTTATAGTTTGTATATTAGAGAGTAGTGATATTCGCCAATGTTTTTAAACTTCAAGATAATTTTCCATCCTTAAAAATTTTCTTTGTATTGCAGGGGTTGCATGAGATGGCCCTTCCTCATACATTGGGTTTGTGGTATGTTGTTGTGAGCTTAGCCTCAAAGGTTGTATTCATTTTTCTTGGCTAGGGGCTAAGGAATAAATCTTCCTTTTTCTTGCTCTCTTTGGAATTTCTGCCTCTCCAGTTTGTTGTTCTAGGTCATCGATAATCCTATCATCTACTCTTGCCTGTGCATCTTGGTTTTCCTCTGATAGGGGTAAGGTAGGATTTGAAAAGTTATCCCAAGTCAATTTCTGTTGGGCAAGTTCATGAATAATGGTAAGCTTAATCAAGCCATGATGACTGATGGTATAATGTGGGTCTTTGGCTCTTCTAACTCGACTAGCAACATCATGCGATAAGGAATTTAGAAAAAACAACATGTTAACTGTGATTTTATGTCTAAGAATTGCTAACAATTTAAGTTGTCGAGGCTTTACCACATCCTGACGACCATCGTAAGTGATGTATCTTTGAACGGTGGTCGCTAGTTCTCGACATGGTTCCTTTAGTGATGTTGGGTGAACTCCATTAACTTTGCGTATTAGTTCCTCCTCTAGATCCTTAAATATTGTGACTGCTTCATGAAATCGAACATGTTTATCGTTCCATTTTGTGCCTTCCGCTGGAAGTCCTGAGACTTCAGCTATGACTGCTTCAAAGAATATTATATTTCTTCCTTTTACATTTGTGCGCCCATTCTGCAAATTCTGCAGAAATTCAAGCACTATTTCGTTATGGAATTCCTGTAATTTGACGAGATATAAGCCAACCATGTGCTCGAGAATCTCACGAGCCTACTCTGTTAGTCGTAATATTTTAGGTTCACTGTAGACAGACCTCCCCCCCATATTTGATGTGATATTGCAGCCTAATTCGTACCTTTGCATGCACTTTCTCATAATTAGATATTTTGGGACAGCAACAAATACTACATATAAAGCTTTTGAATAGTATTTGTCGCATCAGCAAGGTTTGGCGGAGTTCGGTAATTAATTCACATGATGTGTACCTTCCCCCCTCCAATTAGAAAAGGGCGTCCACGTCCGCCGAGAACGGGAAAAGAGAAAAGGACGAAAGGGCTTCATAAATGCGACAAAAAAATAGTCAGAGCAGTAGAAATACGACAGGAAATAGTCGGAGCAATGCTAATTATAAATCATGGAAATGGTTTAGAAAATGACCGAAAAATGAATAAAGTAGAGAAATAATCATTATGGAAATAATTTTCCTTTGGTGACCAAGTATGACGAAGTTGACAAAGTGATTAATGATAATAACTGTTGGCATCAATTGATCAGACAATATTAATGTAATTCACATAAAAATATAGTTTACCATGCATATTGGTTAACATAAATGTAAACGTTGTTTAAATGGTAAATTCACCCTTGGAAATGAGTCAAATGGAAAGAGTAAGATGTAAAACAATTGGCAATGTAAAATAGAACTTCAATACCACAAGCAGAGTCACTGCTGTCAGCAGGTGTCTATATCCTCGACAGGGTTGCTTTTTAACCCATAAATGAGCCAGGATCCTCCATTTACGATTTAGATGATTTTCTTTATTTCTACAAAGGGGTCACTGTGTTGGCTTGGTAACGAGATAATCATAGTGCCATTCACCAGGGCATAACAAAATGATGAGGTCAGCTCGTGATCAGACCTCCTGTGCTTATGACAGTTAGACTGTCTAGAAGGCCATTACCCTGCTGTGGTGGCCATTATGGGAATGTCACTTGTTAATTTTCTTATGATCATGGTAGGTTGGCTCGTGATAAGACCCCCTATCCCCTTTGAGAAAGCTTATATTATATTTTTCAAATGCATGTTATAAGTGGAGGGCGGTTCACTAACTCCTTAAGAGTTAGGGATGGTGTAATAATTAAAAGAATGCCAATTAAATTTATGCTTATATTCCTATATCATCATACCACAAGGAATTATCGATCAAAAGTGTAAAAGATAAACCATCATGGTATTAATTTAGTGAATCATTTTATAACACACCCAAAGAAGAGATATCCAACAAGTCATTAGAATGGATGAACCATATCAATTCAGAATAAAGATAATCATCATAGGTGTAAGAATCATAATATTGTTAATATAACTTCTTTTTCTTAATTTTGGTATAAATTCCCAACCAAAAATGTGATTTTGATAGCAAAGCATGTGAAAGAAAAGATGGTTGTTCACTATCGAATTGAACGACAGTTGTGCGAATATTGGAACGATAGTTGTTCATTTAACTAAAAAGCAGTTGTTCATTTTATTGAACAACATTTTTTCACTCTATTGAACAACAATTGTTCACTCTATTGAACAAAAATGGTAATTGTGAAATTCATCCAAAAGAAGAAACCATAGCTGTTCATTTTACTGAACAAAAGTTGTTCGTTTGACTAAACAACAACTGTTCATTTTATTGAACAACATATGTTCACTCTTTTGAACATAAAATGTTAATTTTTATTGAACATCAACTATTCGTTTAATAAAACATCGACTGTTCATTTTAATGAACAAAAATTGTTCATCAATTTTGAAAAATAACAACAATGTGTAAGTGAGGTGCCACACCCTTGCAACTTCTGCATTACCTGCTGCAAAAAACAACTGGAAATAAAAAATCTGAATGGAAGAATAGAAGGGGCGTAATGCGGGGCATATCATCCATCGAGCGGTAGCAATCCATCCAACCTCATGGGGAAAGCGTAAGAACCATATGAATAGTGAGTGACTATGTCCCTTCTTTGGTCGGGAGAGTGGGTTCGTAAACTCTCCTACCCTGTTGCTAATCATTGAATGCATCTTCAGAGTCTCCATCAAAGAAATATATTCTCCTCCAGCTCACTGATCCATCTGCTATAGGATTAATATGGTGGAAAACTCAAGCCAAATAAAAAGAAATGGAAGATGTTCACTTGGAAGGAAAAAACAGTTGTCCAAAATAATTGAACAAAAACTACTAAAAAATAACGTGACTTAGCGAAAGAGGAATGGTAGTTACTTTTTGTGTAAGAAACTGTCTCAAAGAAAAAATCCATGCATTTATACAACAATTTTTTATTCTAAAAAAACACAGAAAAAACAAGTTATCATCCTAGATATGTAAAGAAAATATATACATTATTTACAACTGAAAAATAATGATTTTTTTTATGAAAGTAAAGTTGTCGGGTCATTACTCCCCGCAGCTAAAATTTTCATAGTGGGATCATTATGTACCTGTTGGAAAAAATACTCTTTGGTGAGTGGTTTGTGATAGAGTCGTACTTGGTGTCCATTCACCCAGAAAGAAGAGCCAGAACCGTCGATGGTAGTCAGAGTTAGAGTTCCATTGTTGTGCACTTCTTGAATTTCATACGGGCCAAGCAATATTGTCTGCAACTTACCTAGGAATTCTTAGAATTTGGAATCATAGAGGAGCGCCCAGTCTCCTTCCTGAAATGTTTTCTTTTTTATGAGACTGTAATGCCACTTATCCAGTTGTTGTTGAATAATTGTTGTGCGCTAAAGGGAAAGTAACCGCGCTTCATCTAATTCATTTATTTGTTGAATTCATTTATTTTGGGTTTCCGCCAGGTCCAATACCACTTCCTTGGCTGTTCCGAGAGTCTTTATTTCAAATTCAATAGGAAAAATAGGTTCTTTTCCAAATACAAGTTAGTACGGGGAATAACCAGTAACTAGTAGTGTTTCGCCAAGTTATGCGATAGGCCCACAAGGCCTCTGGCAGTCTAGTAGCCCAGTCTCATTGATGTGTTGAGACTGTTTTGATCAAAATTGCTTCAATGACCTTATTAGTGCTCTCAACCTGCCTGTTCGCCTGCGGGTGATATGGAGACGTGACTATGTGTGTGATATGGTGGTTCCGTAGAGTCGTTGTAATATTGTGTCCTAAAAACTGTGCCCCCCCATCTGTTATCACTTCCCTGGGTAAACCATACCGCACAAATAACTCAAAAAGGAAATTAATTACAGTTTCTTTCATAGCTCTTGGAAAATTTATTGTTTCCACCCACTTTGTTACGTAGTCTGCAGCAACCAGTATATAGGCCTTTTGGTTTGATGACGGATTGAATGGGCTAGTAAAATCCAACACCCACAGTTCAAAGGTTGTATTACCAATTGTGGCTGCAACGGAATTTCATCAGATTGACCAGGATGGCTCATCCTCTAGCATCTATCACAAGCCTTGACATACTTCTTGGCGTCTTTAAAAATAGTGGGCCAGTAATAGCCCATATGTAGTATTTTATGTCCAGTTCTGCGATCTGCAAAGTGTCCGCCATAAGGCTCATCATGGCAAGCCTTCAGGATGTCATATATTTCATCTTCACGAATGCACCTACGTATTTTCATATAATATCCTATGTTAAAAAAGTATCCACCAATCCAAGAAAATCAGGCGTTGTGTTGGACAATCAGCTTCCTCTCTTTAGTTGTTAAATTATTTGGTAGTTTTCCTACCGCCAAATAATTTGCCACATCTACATACCACGGTGCCTTAACCATTATGGAAAACAAATTTTCATCTGGGAACTGATCATCCTTGGCCAGCGGATCATTCGTCTTCGGAACCTGTGACAAAAAATTCTATGACTGGGTTTTCCTTTGATGGACGGTCTTTAATGGTAATATCAAACTCCTGCAAATGTAACAGCCAACAGGTCACCCGACCATTAGTAATTGGTTTATTAGCTAAGTATCTAATGGTGGAATGATAAGTGTACAGAAAAATTTGGTAGCCTTTTATATAATGTCTAAATTTATTTATGGCATAAATGATAGCTAAAAATTCCTTTTCTTTTATAGTATAATTGAGTTCAATAGAAGTGAGATTTTTGCTGATATAATAAATAACATAAGGTTCTTTTACCTCCTCTTGCTCGAGGACAGCGCCTATTCCTGTGTCCGACGAATCTGAAGAGATACGAAAAGGCAGCTCCCAATTGGGTCCGCGCAATACTGGATCAATCAAGACTAATTTCTTCAAATTTGTAAAAGCAATGTCACATTTATCAGACCATCTAAATTCAACATTTCCTTTTAAAGCATACAAAGGTGCATCATTTTGTGAAAATTTATTTATAAATCTACGATAATATCCTGCATATCAAAGGAAGTTGCATACCTCTTTTTGAGTGCAAGGTGTATGTAGTAGAATAATTACCTCTATTTTTGCTGGGTCTACCTGTATTCCAGCCATAGAGATGTAGTGTCCTAGGATTATGCCTTCTGTCACCATAATGTGATATTTCTCATTGCTTAAACACAGGCTGGTAGCGATGCATCGTTCCAGGACTTTTTCTAAGTTTTGTGGCACTTGGTCGAAATCGTTCCCATATGGGGTGAAGTCATCCATGTAAAATTCAAGTCCTTCATTTATCAGATCAGATAAAATGCTGAGTATGGCCCTCTGAAATGTGGTTGGGGCGTTTCATAAACCAAAAGGTAACACTATATAGGAAAACGTACCCCAGGGGCAGGTAAAGGTAGTTTTGTCTTGGTCTTCAGGGGAAATTTGGATCTGGTTGTAGTCGTTGAAGCCATCAAGAAAGGAAAAGAATCACTTCCCTGCCAGTGTGTGAAGGAATTGATCAATAAATGGAAGAGGGAAGTGATATTTTTGTGTGGCCTTGTTCAATTCCCTGTAGTCCACACAGATCCACCATTTCCCATTCTTTGTGGGAACAACTACCAATGGATAGACCCACTTACTATCCAAAATAGGATAAATAAAATTCACATCCAACAACTTTTGCAATTATTCCTTTACGATATCTTTGAGATGCGGGTTTAGTCTTCATTGAGGTTGCCAGATAGGACAGACATATTTTTCGGTGCAGATGTGGTGTGTACATAATTGAGGGTCTATTCCCTTCATGTTTGGATAGTCCCAGGAAAAATCCTCCTTATGTTTTTGCAGAACCTGAATAAGTTTTTGTTGTTGATCACTATCCAAATTATCATTAATATTCAAAATCTTTCTTGGTTCAATCTCAACAGGCCTGTTGTTATGAACATCAGTAGTTGGTATATGTTGATCATCAGCATCTTTTGAAGGATCTTCCTGGGCTTCATTATCAAGAATCGCTTTCAACATTTGACATTTCACATTGTTCAAAGTAGTTGATTCATTAATAAAATTATTAATTATATCATCTTCAGTCTGATTCTTGAACTCAAGCGCTTCTGCTACTGTAAGAGGTGAACGGATGTTTTCTTACAGGTATGTAGGCGGATGTTTATGAGTTTTTAGGATGGGCAGACTTGGCTCAGCAGGGGGATATAAAACAAGGTTTTTTACAACATTTTCTTTTGTGATGGTCATGCTACTAGCACGACAACCTATATAAGCATCGGTTGTTGCTAACCAAGGTTGACCCAGAATTAAAGGGTGCCCATATAATCGACTTCTGGGGTTGATAAATAGAAAATCCACTAGGTATTCCTATGAGTCAACATAAACAATAATGTCCTGTAGAGTTCCCTCGGGTTTAACAAAAAAACGTTCAACAATTTCTAGGAAAGTAGTGATTGGTTCCAGAGCTGTGATATCAAGTGTCTCATAGGTTTCTGTTGTTACAATCTTAATGGTTTCACCTAAATCAGCTAGTGTGTTTGGAAAAGAGCAGCCATATATTTGAACGGTAACTATGGGGTTCCCTAGATCTTCATATTTTACTAGTGTTTCCCTTCCCAAAAGGGAAACACTAGTAATTGAGGGTCTATGCCCTTCATGTCTGGATAGTCCCAAGCAAAATCCCCCTTATGTTTTTAAAGACCTATATAATTTTTTGTTGTTGATCACTATCCAGATTACCATTAATATTCAAAATCTTTCCTGGTTCAATCTCAACAGGCCTGTTGTTATTAACATTAGTAGTTGGTATATGCTGATCATCGAAATATTTCGAAGGATCTTCCTGGGCTTCATTATCAAGAATCTCTTTCAACATTTGACATTTCACATTGTTCAAAATAGTTGATTCAATAATAAAATTATTAATTATATCATCTTTAGTCTGATTCTTGAACTCAAGCGCTTCTGCTATTGTAAGAGGTGATTGTTTTCTTCCACGTATGTAGGTGGATGTTTATGAGTTTTCAGGATGGGCAGACTAACTTAGCAGGGGGATATAAAACAAAGTTTTTTACAACATTTCCTTTTGTAATGGTCATGCTACTAGCATGAAAACCTATATAAGCATCGGTTGTTGCTAACAAAAGTCGACCCATAATTAAAGGGTGCCCATCTAATCGACTTCTGGGGTTGATAACTAGAAAATGCACTGGGTATTCCCATGAGTCAACAAAAACAATAATGTCCTATAGAGTTCCCTCGGGTTTAACAACAAAATGATCAGCAAGTTCTAGCAAAGTAGTGGTTGGTTCCAAAGTTGTGATACCGAGTGTCTCACAGGTTTCTGTTGTTAGAATGTTAATGACTGCACCTAAATCAGCTAGTGTGTTTGGAAAAGAGCGGCCATATATTTGAACGGTAACTATGGGTTCTATGGATCTTCATATTTTGCTAGTGTTTTCCTTCCCATAAGCAGATCAGATAAGGTCCCTATGACCTAGACGGTTGGTGAAGTTTTTGGTCTCCTTACAGGCTTTTTCACACATAATTCTTTAATCGTTTTAGCATAAATAGGAATTTATTGAATAACCTGGAGGAGAGGAATTTTAATACATAAATTTTTGAGTTCCCCTAAGAGATCAAAGTCTGGATAAACAATGGGTTTAGGTATCATTAATCTTTTAGGGAACAGAGGAGAAGTGATTATAAATTTTTCAGGATCTTGTTGCTCGACTATGTCTCCTCCTTGTTTGATTTCTGTGTCAATCACAATCGAGGATTTAGTTATGGCAGGTGTTTCTGTCTCATCTTGTTGTTGTTTTTTATTTTCCTCAGGGGTAATGATGCGTCTTGATATTAGCCTAATTTCGCTGCATTATATCTGTTTTATTTTAGGATCTGAATTTTCAAAAATCTGTATCAGCTGAACTGGTCTGTTATTGGGATTTAGGTTTGGTTGAGCTGGTGGTTGGGGACACATAAGAGGCTACGAATTTTGCTATAATGGATGTAGAGCTGGTAATGTCGGTTGAGGTTGAGGACCCATCCCCATAGGTGGATTAGTTATCCCCAGAGGTCGCTGCCAATTTCAAGACCAGTTTGGATTTTGTGACGTGGAGGCAGGCCATTGGGATGGGTACGGATTGTTTTTCCAAAAAGGAGTAGAAAAAGGAGAATTTGGCCAGTCGGTGCTTGGAAACGGTTGGTTTGGCCAAGGTGACATAGGAAATGATTGAGACTTCCAAGTAGAGAAAGGTGATTTTCCTTGCCATGTTGTTCTAGAATTTTGTTGTTGATTAAATGTTGGAGAAGAAAAGAACAGAGAAGGGTCTTGTGACATACCTGAGGGTCAATATTTCCACTATCGACGTTGACTCATTAAGTATATTGGTTATGTTTCTTCCTTCGCCTCTTTAAAAAATACCTTTAACCCTAGAAGTGATGGGCACTAGTCGGTGGCATGGTCTTTAGTGCAAATGGCACATGTCTAGACCATTTCCAATAGACATTACCTCTGATTGTGCTTCTTTCGGCATCGTGGGCAGAAAAAAACTAAATTATGTTCTGCTACAACTTGTTTCTGCTTGGCTTGTAGGACATCCAACTGTGTTGTGAGGGTGCCCAGGATATCGGTTTTAAAATCTTCTAAGAGATTTCTGATTTTCGTCTGAGTCACGCTGCCACCAATAGCTTTATTATTTTTGGCGATAATATCTCGTCCAGTTGGCCTAATGCATGTACTGCCTCGAGAGCACTTGATACACAACTGAATAATATCATCATAATTTTCCTTATAAATATCTCCTTTTCCCACTAAATTTAATGTTTCTATCCATTCATCCTTCATCCCTTTTATCATAGTTACTTTTAAAACATCTATAGATAATGCAGCATAAGGAGACCTTTGTAAATTGTATTGAAAGCGTTCAACATATTCGTCTAGAGTCTCGTTATCTTTTGCAGTAATATTAAATATTTCATCCTTCAAATATCTAGTCCTACAGTGATCTTGATATTTAGTGAGAAAAGAAGTTTTCATTTGATCCCAAGAGTTAATAGTTCCTCCACCAAGCCCCATAAACCATCGCAAAGTTTCTCCCTTTAATGTAGAGGGAAACAATTTTATCTTTTGGGGATCAGTGGTATAATCATATCCACTATATAAAACGTCAAATTCGAACAGGAAAGCATCAGGGTTTTCCGAGGTTAAACAATAAAAAGTAGGGATGCTCTACAAGGGAATGAATTTCATGGGGGCATTAGCAACTAGGTTGACGATAGGATACTCCAACGTCGATGTTTGTCCCGAAGGCTGATTGTGTGCCATCTGATCAAATATGTGCCAATAACCTTCAGGAATCTCTTGGTTTGGGAAGTTGATTTAGGCAGGACTGGTAGACAAATTTGGAAGGGGTCTTATAGCACTACCTTGATCTGGGATATCAGGTGTCTTTTCTTCAACCGAGATCTTAGGAGATCCAGGTTCTGGTGACTGTAGATTTTATCCTTAAACACCACTAGTTTCTCCCTCTCCTTCTTATAGATTGCACGAATTTCCATCTTTTGAAGGCCCGTCATAATGCAAATTTTCTGTAGCTGGAAAGCTCTGTTCAAACCCTTTGGTTTTTCTATGGATCTCGGCATGAGCTGCAGATGCTGAGCCTGCTACTTGAGGGATTACATTAGAGCTCTTTCCATATATGGTCTGAGGTCCTGCTGACGCCTGAGATTCTGCTTTTCTTATGATTTCTTCTATAAAGGTCGATCTTCCAAGGGTCACTGATCCCTTGGGTTTGGTGGATTTGGATCTATTTCTACTTTTTTCTTCCTATTCATTCATAAAAAAACATCTATATCTGTTCTATATGCATCTGTTGGAAAGCAGGCTTTGAGCAAGTGTTTAATTTTTTGGTACGCAGGTTCTTACCTCTCGTTTTCAATACCCAAGTCCTTCGCAGCAATCAAATCCAATCCAAAAAATAAATCAATCTTTAACACTCTCCCCAACAACGACGCCAAAATTTTGGTGCACTAAGGTGATTATGAAAATCAATTTCAATACCTACATTAATTATAAACCAAGGATCGTTTGTTTATTTCAAGAGTGTTGGCACAGTTTATGCAGAGTGAAATCAAAATCTATTTAGGAATGAATGATTCTAAATCATTGCAATAATTAATCTTTTAATTCTCGAAGTTCAAACTGAAATACTTCAAAAGCAAACCTTAAGCATTTATGAACCATAAATTTTGATCTACTCTCAATTTATTTTTAAGGAAACCGAATCCAACTTATGAATTGCAGGAATCACACTTACATAATTACTACTTAACAATTATCTACTAAAAAGAGAAATTACAGTAAATGAACATCAACCAACTATTCAAACCTCTAATGGAGAATAACAATAATCAAGCATCGGATGTCTATGATAACATTACTCAAAAGGAACAACAATAAATTGTAATGCTAATCTGAACAATTCATTAAAGAATGATATGCAACTGTAAGAGTAACAACATCTAAGATTTATCTCAACGGTAAAGGTAAACTACACAAACGAATTTCAACATCACACATCAATAGAAATAATGAGATACAGTAATTAACAATCACATAAAGGACATAAATGATTGTAGCACAGAAGAAGCAGCAAGTCTCCTAGCGATTGGGCCCAAAGCCTCCAGAAGCTACAACTGGGAATACTCAAAACGTGATTATAAAGAAAGCATGTTTTTTCTCATTAATCACATTAGCAAAGATATAACATCACCGTAGTGAAAATATTTTGTCTTAGTACAAATAATGATGTCCAAATGAAAGTTACAACTCAGAAAATTAACCCCCTTCTATTTCACCTATCAGCCTTATATAACCAAATGGCACACTAATATATGAGAGTGAATCCTCAGGATCAAGAAACCCTGAGGATTTCATAGCTAATAATCGGATTTTACTTGTAGAATTAGCTTGATTCTCATTTTCTTCCACTAGCCCATGTGATCGAGAAATATTCTTTTTTCTTTCTTTGGTTGTTGTTGTCCCATCGTTTGAACAACAATTGTCCAATTCTTATTTCTGCACATCAAGGGAAGCAAAAGTTAGATTTCATGCTAAAATCATACAATTTGTTGAAAATTGATTTTATTCATCTTTCACAATATTTTATTCTAGATTATTCTCAAGAAAAAAGATAAATACATGAAATTAAATGATTGATTAAGCTAATATGAGGATAAAAACATACCTTTTCCATGACCCAACAACCGTATTCTCCTGGAAACGCGATCTGTTCACTTAGCTAAATAGGTAAATTTTGTGACAGGGATGCTCACTAGGCATCTGTACCATCCAATCAGAAAAAGGTATATTCCAAGGAATATTCCTTAGAATATTCTCAAAATATTCCTTGGAATATTATTAGTATATTCCTTGGAATATTCTTAGTATATTCATTGGAATATTCTTGGAATATTCCCCCAGGTGGACCAACGAACATGTGACAAGTGTCAGCATCAAATTGGTTGGTTTGTGTTGGGTTGGACCAATGAGGTCATGACACATGGAAAGCCCACAGGCCACCACGTGCCCTCATGGCCATAGGTCAATTTTTTTATGAGGCATTTGGGTTTGACCCCGTGACCTCCCCACTGCCAGCGCCAAGCCATACTACCTCTGCTACGTGTTAAGTCTTAACATATATCGGATCTCATTTATATTTAAATTTAAAACTATGTTAAGGCGTGGGAAAAGAGGGGCCAACCCCGAAGGGCCAGCCCCAGTCCATATAACCAGTCCACATGACCACCACCTGAACCACCGGCGGGAGCTCCGAGCTAATGCAGAGGGTTGACCACTAAACCATGTTTTATTAACCCTTAATCACATTTAATGTGCCTAATCTGTAAAGCGTGTAAATAGCAAGTTAAGCGCGCTTAATTATTACTAACCTCCACTTAAAAATTAATTGGCAGACCTCTAGATTCGGCGAATCTGCTAGTTAACTAGTTTATGGCCGAATTTAGTGGGGGAAATTGAAGAGGCCATAAGTTTTTCAATTTTCGACTAATTCAAAAAGAGGCTAGATAGCCATTTTGAGCCATTATGGACTCATTGGAGCAGGTTACAGGAGAAAAGGAACATTGTAAACAAGTCAATTTGACATTTTGAGCATAATATAGAGGCCTAAGCCATGGAAGTTGGACCAAGGAGATGTAGCCCAGGAGGGGTGAACTCCTTCATCAAATACATGTGTTAATGTTATGTATGGTGATGTTCTATACTTTTATTGTTGTTGTTCAAATTTTTTTTTTTATGTTAAATTGCTCACTAAATTTACATGAAAAACACACATGAGACTTGATAATTTGCAAGAAATCCTTGAACCCTTAAGCACACATAAGACATTTGTTTATAAAAATTGAAAGGGGAATTAGTTGAGCATTACTAACATCCTCCATTCAGATCATGACATCACTGCTTAACAAACATAGTGAGGTATGCAAAATATTTTCAAAATAATTTGTATAGGAATACTCCTCTAAGTTATTTCTAACTAGAGAAGTCCAGTGAATGATTGACCAAGTGTTACCTTCACTATCAATTTTCTGTAAAGGGAACTTGAATTTTTCTGTCTGATAATATACCATAAGGTAAACTAGTACTGATTGGTATTTGAAGACACCTTCTTCTTTAAAATTAACTAACTATTCATGGATTTCATTGGCCAAGAACTTACTATAATTGAAAAGGAGAGAGGGTTATTTATCAACTACAAAGGTAGACAGAAATCCTAACATTCTCTCGTCTACCCATTGATCGGTATAGTATCCAAGCAGTCAGGTTTCCATGGAAATTACTTGCTTGGACATTTCATGGGAAATGGAAGAAGGATATGGGGGACTGCTCTTAGGAAAATTAGCATTCCAAGGAAGGAAATATTCAAATATCTGGGCTCTTGAGGGAATGTCAACTTGTTATACAATTCCATTAGAATTTCAACAGAAAAAAGGTGATGGGAAGGCTGATATTGAATTTGTAGGGCCTGGCAGATGCTTTTAGGAGAAATATAGAAAATAACTTCATTTATGTGGGAAATGACAACCTTTTGACTTGAAAAATACCTAAGGTGACACCAGACAATGAATTTAGGAAAGAAATGAGTCCGAGAGAAAACAAACTATGGGAGAAAGGAATCCCAGATACTCAATTCGTCACTTTTATCTAAATACTTATGCCTAGCCCAATTATGCAGCTCGTAGAGGTCACACTCTAACAGAGTTTCTGCAATTTTATGTTGGGTGTCTACTAAAGGGGATTTTTCAAAGTCAGGGACTGGAGGAATAAGGGGATTGTATTCTGTATCTTTTCCCTTTCCCTTGCAGTTCAACATTGTATGAGATGAAGGACTAGGTGCAAAAGAAATACTTTAAAAGAGAATTAGACAAAAGAGAGCTTGGTAAAATAATGTTTGAGCATTAGGTTACTTGTAATATTTTGGTTGAGTGCAGGAAGATTGTTGATGAAAGCTGATAGTTGATAGGAGTTTTCTTTTCATCCTACAGGATCAATGGTGAGCAGAAATAAATGAATTATGGGTGCCATAGTTTTTTTTTAACAGATGAAACGATTGTATAACGGGCAAGTAAATGTTTATGGAGAGAAGGCTTTAATTAATTAAACAGATCAATGGTAGGAATAAATGATAAAACGTTCATAAAATTTTGTGGGAGATTCAAACGCTAACGGATAGATGACGTGTAGGTATGATGATATGGTAGGACAAGTGGCAAGAATTGAGTGGCGGGAAGTAACGATTATGTGGCAGGAGACGGATGGCAGAGGAGGTGACCGTTGCTGGGAGCGTAGGTGGGATTTCGAGGGGTGGGGTGTCGGTGGCTTGTGGTATTGGGAGGTGACCCCTCCCGAAAACGTCAAGAGCTTGCAACATTAGCCTCAGTGATTTCAGTGGAAACTGCTTTTCACCCCCCCCCCCATTGTGTTAACCATTGGGAGTGTGGGGAGAGGGCGAAAAGTTTCGCCCACCGTAGATCTTGGCAGATTAAATCAGGGTCATTGTTTCTAGCGCGAAAGTTATTTACAAACGACAAACTTATTTTGTCGTATTATAACTTTTTCAAATGCATAAGATATCAAATAAATCAATTATACGAAGTTTTTAACTTAACAACAAATTTAACATTTATGAATGTGATAGCGACATTTAAATGTGAATCGCTAATTTTATTTGGGATTTTAATTTTTCTTAATATATATATATATATATTCATTTTTCTCATATTCATTCTTTACCCCTTTTCATTTTTATTTTTATTTTTCTTTATTGTTTTATATATATGTTTTTATTTTTCTAATTTTCAACAATCATAAGAAAAAATAAAATGATGTTACAACAGGCCCCAAATCCACTTGGGTTGTGTTTATTGTTGCACTTTTGTGCTTTAACTTGGCCCACATGCCACGTTGGCCCCATCCTCATCATTCCAATCCTCACCTATTACGCAAAGGCTTCCTCTTCCAAGAGATAGACTCTAGGGAAAAAAAATGTTTCCATCAACTGTTGATCCAGGATTCTGTCAATTGTTGTTCCCGACCCTTTATCAAGTACATGCAAGCCTTTTCCTCCATAATGAAGTCAACGTTCTCTCGTGGTCCCACTCGCACTCAATGTAGTCCCGATTCTTTCTTATTGGTTGGCTTCCTTTATACATAAGCCTATCACCCACTCAACTTGGTTGCATCCTTATCTTCTCCTCCTTTATTCTTTCGAGGGAGAACCTTCGACTCGACTCTTGTCAAATGACACCTCTTTCTTAACAAAACTCAAGTTCTGTTGCTCGATGTTGTTAATTAACGCACTCCCATGAAGCTTTAGTAAACTAAGTGTTGCGCTCCTTTTTCCATGTTATGTGCTCGACCTTGTTATGCAACAGATCATCAGAGGTCTTAATGAATTAAATCTCAACCCTCTTTTGATCCTCTAGTCTTATTCAATCTAATAGAGCCACCATGCTTCCGCTTCATCACTCTGATCGCAATTCTAACTCTAAGAAACATATCCCTTCACCACCTTAACATCTCTACAAATCCTTTACAATAAATGAATGAGCTCCTCTACAATGCTTTTGTTGCGCGACTCTAATTGCTTGGATCATGGTTTTGTTTGTTCATCCAACTTCGGTTCTTCTATAAAGGATTTCCACCTCTGTACTTCCAACCCCTCTGTGATTTACTTACGTTCTTGGATGTTCTCCCTCCTGAGCTTGATACAATCATTCTGCAACTTATGTAATGATTATAATTCATGTTCGAACCTCTATATCTCCTGAGCCTATCTATGACATACTTGCAATCCATTCAATATAATGCAATTCCACACATAATAGACAAACACTGACACTTAGCTTGCAAACACTCGAAACAGATTATTTCCTTAACATTAATACACACAAATAATTTACGAAATGCCCTTTTTCCCCTTCTGACATGATACACATAAAATTAGCCCTTTTAACCACACTCATGTACTCTCAACTCTCCTCTCCACACACTTCTACTTTTATATACACTCCATGCTTTGGTTACATAATTATATAATTAAGATTCTACACTAAATTATGATTTAGATGCACAAAATTCTCAACGATCCTCTATTCTAAAGGTTCTAGATCCACCTATCCTTTAAAAAAAAAAAAAAAAACTACCTCAAATATTTCCAACTCACTCAAATATTCTCAAAATGTATCCTGAAAAATAGATGTAATTACAATTACTTTCTTAATAACATATTCTTCTAGAAATCCTGAAAATATAGAAAAGTACATAATTAGTATTATATATTATATTGATGGGTCTAGGTTCATAATCTCATACCGTCAATCATTATCTACATAAAGGAATATATGAAATGACGTACCCGATGACTCTCATCCAAATAAGGCCAATATTCTCGCTGCCATGTCGGCATTGATGGAGTGTCTGCACGCTTTACTCTCTGCCATGTCAGCATTGATGGAGCGTCCGCACGCTTTCATAGGCAGCGGATTCCACTCTTAACTTTTACAGAGGGAATCGATTCCCACACGTCAGCACCATGTTCCGTCCGTTCTATGCCTCTGTTGCAAACATGACGCGGTCACATGACTATCTTCTAAACATTCACATGACGCGGTCACATGACTATCTTCTAAACATTCACATGACGCGGTCACATGACTAGATTCTAAACATTCAAATGACGTGATTCTAAACATTAGATATTGGTTTTTAAGTTGTTCATTGTGCCACAAATTTTGTATGTGCTTTTCCCGTTTCTCAACTAAATTAAAAATATTTACCAAATAGAAATGGATAAAAAACTAAAATATATAATCAGAAGAGGAATTTTCTATAAATAAATCTATTGATGATAACTCAACATTTATATGAATGTCTTATCTATCATTCCTTATGAAGGTGATACCTACCAAACATTGTCCTCTCATGAAAGAGTGAATGGTGGACTTTTGGGGGCTAAGTACGATAGTGGCTTTGTCCTCTCATGAAAGAGTGAATGGTGGACTTTTGGGGGCAAAGTACGATGGTGGTCTTTTCAAAGTTGGCACTTTATTTATTTTTTTATTTTTTTATTTATTTATTTTTTGAATTTCGTAGGGCCTTCTATTTTCTATTTATATTGACCAAGCAGGTTACAGAAATATAAGAACGGTCGATGGCCTCAACCTACCCGGAGGAAACCAGGTCTGTTGGCCATCTCAATGCATTGAAAGCAAACCAAAATTGGAAAGTTTTCATCCGTCTGTGTGCATCATCTGCTAGTTGTTCTATATCATACTGTTCTATTTGCAGAAAATAAAAACTAAGTTTATACAAAATTATATATTTCATAAGCCATCATAAAAGGAACCATTAAGCATCTGAGGAGGAGACTGGAGCAGGGTCTTTCGCAGAAGTCCTTGGCATGTCCACTTGCTGGGTTTGCTGAAACTGCTTTTCTATACGACGCACACGGTCATCAACTCTGCTAATACGATCAGCTGCCTGGTACTGGGTGATTTTAATGTGGTAGAGCTGGTTTTGCATATCTTGAAGTATGTCCTTCAGGCTGGTGTCTATCTTTGGCTGCTCTTGGTGAACTTGAGCTGGGGGAAAACTCTGCATGGCCTTTGCAAGAAGGAATTTCAGGATACAGTAAGTGTGGATTGTTCGATGAAATGACGTAAGACGACCTCTGGTATTGCCAGGGTCAATGATAAAATCCAAGATTTCAGTTTCAGCGTCCAAGTCTTCAGGATCTGTTTGTATTTCCTTTTCCCAACCACGGATTTCCTGGCAAATCGTGGAAGAGTTTCCTATGACATAGCTGGCTGCCAGGTCCTCTAGAATCTCCTGGTTCAACTTCCTACCACGCTTCTTGGAGGTGTACTCAGTTTCAGTCTTTTGCTTCCCTTTGGCAGTTTGGGTTGAGCCCCGTCTCTTCCCCATGTCGCGTAAGAACCACCACCTGTTCGAATGGACTGTGCCCGACGCCCTCCACTAAATCCTCCAAGCTCTTGCATGCAATGACCGATGCGTGCAAGAATGAAGGCTAGGAGGTGGCCGACTTACCATTTTTGAAACTTTCCTCCGACGTTCTGACAGCACAGGCTGTCCACCTTGCGTACTCATCAAGGATCGGATGTTATCGTACTGCAGAGAGGTGGAGTTACAGTTTGGCATGATGAGAGGTGATTGATATAAGGACGCACAAACCACCACCTTACCGTGGCTCATAAATGCGCTCGGACAGGTGTACACCCCGATCGGGGGGTTATTTCTTTTGTTATTAATTTAAGGCCGTAGTTTAAAAAAGTAATAGAATGGCTCAAAATCCGGCAGAGATTTTGAAAAAATCTGGCAGAGATTTTGAAAAAATCTGGGAAAGATTTTATCAGAATCTTGTTTACAGTTGTTAAACTTCAGTATTTTGCGTGTCCGAAGGGCTTTTGATAGTGCTGAATCCATTTCCACTCTCAAAAATGGATCCCAAACACTGCGACTACCTCATTTTTTGAATTTTACTGAACCGGATTCCGGTAAAAACCTGCCGTCCGGGATATTCTGTTGCTTGGGAAGACAACTCCTTAATTTAAGGAGTATTTAAGGAGTTGTTTATGTTTTTTATTTACATTATAGTATTTTTGTTAGAATTTGGTAAAAAAAATTCAAAAAACTAGACAATTGGAGTGTTTGAAATGGTTTTTTAATGGTGGAAATAGATTCAGCACCATCAAAAATATGAGCACCCAAAATCTAAAAGTTTGACAACTGTAATATAGATTTTTAAAAATTTCTGACGAGATTTTATCATAATCTTGCCAAAATTTCCATTATCTTTCAAACTAATTTGTAAATTTTTTAGACTACCCTTTAATTTAATGAAATTACACCTAGAAGAACAATTATCTGGTAGGAATCTTTCTTTCATAACCATCTATTCATGCCCATAAAAACACACTATCTTATTGAGAAGAGTTGTGTAAAATAATTAGTAAAATTATATTTTTCAATTCACCTTTTCTTAATCATTTTACTCACCGTATACGCTTTGCTGTGAATGTTTATCGCACGTTTAATCACAATTTTCCAATCTAAAAATAATTTGGAGGCTTAAAATTCAAGTGATGCCTTGTGTCTTCTCAAACTCATATTTTTGCTTATTTATTTTATAAAATAATGATAATTTGATTTTGAGGTATGGAATATATATGGGAAAATATTAAAATGTAATAAGATTATGGAATATATATGGGAAAATAGTTAAATGTAATATACTGAAAAGTTTTTTAAATTGAAAGAATATTATATAAAAAAGTGATATGGAGAAGGATAAATTTAGTTAGTTAAATTATTAAGAAAAGATATTTTGTTAACATAAAGATTATGAATTTAAATTTATTTGTGTATTTTAAAATTAATAGTTGTTATTGTGGTTGGGAGTTGAGTCTTTATCCAATATTCCAAGGAATATGAGGAATCTTATGATTTTTTTTAAAGCAAATATCTTTTACAGAGAAAAAATCTTATAATACACCTTCTCTATAAGATAAAATCATGAGTAGTTTGTATTCAATGATAATTTTATAATACATCATCTTTATAAAGATATTTAATGATGGGTAGTTTGTTATCCAACCCATAAAATATAAGGGTTGGATAATTTTGCTTCATGTCATCATCAACATCTAATCTCCAAAACTATGTATAAAAGCATTCAAGATGAATAAGAAAAGTTCAATTTGAAAATAAATATATAGATACCAATGTAGGCTTATTCTCCAAATCTTTTAAGCATGGAGATATTTGCATCTCAATTTTATTTTTTAATCATATCAATGCATAACATATCGTAAGCTAAGATGGATCTATGTGACTAAGTAATCATTACCCTGGTTGCAAATATACTTAGGGATAATATACATTGCAATTTTTTTTATTTCTTAGCCTAATGGTATGAATTATTTTATAGAGGATAAATGTTCTTTATTCTATCACTTATGTATGCCTATCATATAGATTCAAGGCCATATGACCCCATAATGATGCTCCCAAAATGTGATCAATCATCTAGAAAATTGATTTAACTCCTCAATGTATCATCTAGAAAATTTATTTAACTCTTTAATGTATTTGAACACCTTCCACTTTAATAAAAAAATCACATAAAGAATGTACCCTACCTTCACAACTTCGTAATCCCTCAAAAGTACTAGAATACCTCTCCTTTCACTACTCATTAGTCCTTTGGGAAATCCTTTCATCTCTTAAGCATTAAAGATGACATTATCGTATATGAATGCATTAAGAGATTCTAAAAATATTTACATATCCAAGGCTTCTTACCTTTATTGTAACCTTACCTAGATATAAATCACATATATGCAATTGAATGTTATAAAACATATCAAGTAAAATATCAAAGCATGACTAAATGAAGCATTCCACATTTCCCTTTAGCTCACATGTAATATTTGCATGACCAATTTTATACATGTATGATTCCATTAACATCTATGATGTTACCTAAGCAGTTGATGCCTCTCAGGAACTCACACGATTCCCCTCATTAACCTCTTAACAAGTATTCACTTGTTGTTACCCATTCTCATGAGGTTACCCATTCTCATGAGGTTTACTATCACATATAATTGCATCGTCAACATATTCAACCATTCCTAGTTATACAACAAATCATCACACTCCTTGGATGGTATCATTCCTCAATACTAAGACATTCTCGATTTTTTCTTTACCGACAAAGCATATTTTCACTTTGCTAATGGTAATCAAATGCATTAGATGCACTTTTGTAGTAGTGAATTATCAACCTTAACTCCTTCTCTTCATTCTTACAATTTTAAATTAAGTAAGTTGATCTTTGATCAATGTGTTATATGAATTCTCGTTAAGGCTTATGACATTAGCATCTTTAGCCTTTTTCTTGACCTAAACCTTGATCCTTGAGTCATATTTACAAATACTTATTTTCATTTATGACAACTAGTTAGGCTATTAACAAGGGAGTTGTCTATCGACACAACATAATAGCCTAGATGACGGTTTTTTGCCGGAATCTGGTAAACAAAATTTCAAAAAATCAGGTAATTGGAGTGTTTGAATTGCATTTTTGATGGTGGAAATGGATTTAGCACCATCAAAAACCCTTAGGACACCCAAAATACTGAAGTTTAACTACTGTAACCCAGAATTTCAAAAATCTTTGCCGAAATTTTTCATTATTTTACCAAAATTTCTAAATTATTTTGTGAATTTTTTAAACTAAGACATTAACCAGCATTATATGACGGCGAGCCTTATTTCAGCGGCTATCCGCCCATTAATGCGCCCAGGGGTGGAATGGCCGCCGTCAGATTAAAACCGTAGATCATCGTGCGGTGGCCATTCCACCCCTGGGCGCATTAATGGGCGGATAGCCGCTGAAATAAGGCTCGCCTCATATGACACCCTCAATGGAATATCCTTGCTTATTAAATAAACTACTTTACTTTTACGGAGATTCTATTACTTTGAAAAGTTGTTCTTTCAATTTGGCACAATAGTTTATTGGGGCCCTTCAAAAGTTTTTATGGAGATTCTTATTGCAATGTTTCGAAACTCCCCAGTGAACTACCAATCCAAATCAAAAGGATACCTTTTCAAACTCCTTTACAATGCTATTGGCCATCTCAAAAATACATCTTTCAAAACTTCCTACTGAACTATCGAGTCTCTCTTAAAGATCAATTAATTGAACATTTTTTGAAAAGCACCAATGAACTATTGGGCCTCTTCAAACAATTAAGTCAACATATTTTGAAAGAGCCCATTGAACTATTGAAAGAACCCATTTAACTATTGAAAAAGAACCCATTGAACTATTGAGCCTCTTTGAAATATCAACCCAAAATATCTGAAAAGGACGTCGGAATGGACGGAGAGTCCGCACGCTTTACACTACACTCTGCCATGTCAGCAGTGATGGAGGGTCCGCACGCTTTTGTGGGCCCCATATTCCACTCTTAACTTTCCTCGGGGGGACTGCTCCCCACATGTCGGCAGAACGTTCTGTGAGTCCTGTGTCTACCGGAATTCCAATTTCCAACGTTATGGAAACATGACGTGGTCACATGACTTTAGGATTCCGGTATAAGCTTCTTAGTTATGTTACACATTTCTTTATGTGTTTTCCACGTGTCATGATTAATTAAAATATGCACCAAACAATTTTTATTTTTTTTTCCAAATTGATTTTTCACACTGAAAGAAATCGGTGAAGAAATCAAAAGCTTTTTCATTATGATAAATTTATGTGAAAATTACTGTGGATTAAAATTTAATTTTTTTCATTAATATATATATTTTTAAATAATCCACTTATGACAGCCCAACACTATTTGTGATCCCCAAGTCAAAGTACTCATCAGACATGGTCCTCTAATGGCAGTGTAAGGTAGATTTCCTACCAAGTCAAAGTACCCACCAGAGATGGTCCTCTAATGGCAGTGTAAGGTAGATTTTCTCCCAAGTCAAAGTACCCACCAGACATGGTCCTCTAATGGCAGTGTAAGGTATATTTCCTCCCAAGTCAAAGTACCCACCAGACATGGTCCTCTAATGCAGTGTAAGGCAGCTTTCTTTAATCAGTACTATGGTGGATGTTTCAAAGTTGGCACCTTATGCCCAATGTTTGCTTGTTATTAATGCAATGCAATGAGATTAAAGCTTCTAGAAGAAGAATGACATTGCACCTTCTAGAAGAACAATGACATTGGAGGAATCTACCCATAAGTATATTTATTCATGCCCATGAGCATTTAATTTTATGAGAAGCTTTGTTCTCTACAAAAGTTATAAAATATTTTTTATTTTATAATTTACTATAAGAAATATGTATAATGTTTATTATTAATTTGATGTAATATATAAAGCATAAAACTACAAATATATCAATTTGCACATGTCACATTAAAATTTGAGGTTTGTTATTATTTATTTAATTAATACAAATTTAGTATAAACTTTGTGTGTGTTTTTTTTTAAATTTACATTTATACAAATTTATAAATTGTTTTATGTATAGTATTTTTTTTACATAAATTAAGTATTTATAATCTATTTTCTTAATTAATATGGATTTTTTACAAAAATACTTTATGATCTAGATTTTTAGATTTAGACACAAATATTAATTTTTAGAATGGCTACTAGGCATTTATTTTTTCAATTATTTTTTCAAGTTTCTTTGACAAATAGCATTAACATCTTCTCGCTCTTTAAATTCTAAGTTCAAAATGCACTTTGTTGTTTTCTTTAATTAATATTGTTCTATTGTGCCTACATACACTATGCTCTAGGTTAATGGTCAATGCCAATGATAAATTCAATGAGACAAAACTCTATTGTTCATAGTTCCTTTAAGCACTATAGTTGTTGTCTATGTTCTCTAAGTTCTAGATTTTAGGATGTTAGTCATTCAACAATTATACAAAGCATGCCTTTACCTCCATCGAATAATAGGCAAAAATAATGACTTTGTTGTTAATTGGTTCACTACTATCTCTGTGGATATTAGGACCAATATTAGCCGTCAATACCACTACACTTTCTAAAATTAAGCAATTAATCTATAACAGCTAAGATCAAAGCTTTATATAATGGGGTGTGATCAGATAAGGAAGTGTTCAAGTTTGGGTGTTATGTTCAAGTTTTAGTGTATGGTGCCGAAGGCCAATGCTCAACAATAAGCTAGCATATTGAATCAACTGGGACAACCTCCTCATTTAAAATATGCTCTACTCTTGTAATTTGTTAAGAATTCAAGTCTAGTCATTAGTAATTGCATGCCTATAATTAATGTCAAAATCATTGTCCAATAATGGATTTAGATACATTTTGTTACATGTTCATTTTTGCTTCACTCAAATTTTTCTTTTTTGTAAGTCTATCAATTCTATTGATCCATCAAAAATGAATTACATTACATCAAAGTAAATCAATATTGCCATAATCATGCTACACAACATTATATTTTTCCTTCTTTGAATTAGGCTCTAAGATTATACATTGGCTTGTCTTTCTTACCTTTCCTCTTCTGAACATCTATCCAACCCGAGGGATTGTTTGAGACATCCACTTTCTTTCCTTAATATGTTTCCATTTTTTAGTGCTCCAACATCTTTTTTGGCAACTTGTCACTATCTAAATGGTCTGATTCATGGGTACATTTTTTCCCACTCTTTACAGATGCCAAAATTATGGTTGAATTTTGTGCGGTACTGATTGGAGGTTGAGCTTCCTCCCATGATGGTTGAGATGACATAATATGAGTCTAAGATAGGTCTACAAGAGTAGTGTTGGCATCAGGAGTCTTGTGATTCTAAGAATTACTCAACCCGTGAGCCACAATGGACTTAGTACCACTGGTTCTGTTTGGATCTTACCTTCCTTGATTTTTCTTCTTGGCTTCAGGGTGCGAAGAGGTACATTGTGAATATGGGCAAACATTTTGTAGGTTTCCAGGCTGCTGAAAAGATATACAACGAAAAGTTGTATTTTCATAATCAACTGGTTGGGAGTAAACCATACACTAGTAAAAAATGATGAAATTAATGACTAGGTTACTAAAAATGTTAGTCACTGCAATTATTTCAAGTGAATTACTACTAAATTTGAGCAATTTTATGTGACCAAACTAAAAATGACTAATTTATTCTTGGAATAAAATATATGACTAGATAATAAGTGACTAAACTAAAAGAGACTAATTTAGTCTAGGGATAAATATATGACTAGACTAGATAATAAGTGACTAAAGTAAAAGTGACTAACTTAAATGACTAATTTAGTCTAGGATTAAAATATATGACTAGATCATAAGTGACAAAATTAATAATGATTAATGTAAATGACTATTATAGTCCAAGAATAAAAATATGGCCAAATAACAAGTACAACAAGTATATGAATTAGTCATTTATGTCAGTAATTTTTAATTGTGTCACTCCATATATGAAAAATTGCAATTTTGGTACCGAAGTGTTACATTTCACTATAGGTGTCTCTGAATCCATTTGCAGTGTTAAAATTTAGAGACAAAGGGGTCTCTGAATTTATAATGTTAAAATTATGAATACCCTTTTGTCTCTAAAGTTTAACAGTGCAAATGGATTCATCTACAATTAACATAATTGCATGCATCATCTATCAACTTTACACTAATGTCTTCATTATAATTTTAGTAAAGGTTATAATATTAATTAGATAGCCAAATTAATATTTATAGTATATTTAATATTTGGCCATAAAGTTTAATTTTTAAACTTCATTTATTTATGTTAAAAGTGTGAGTTTTTTTAAATCCAAGGTTAAATCTTCATATTTACATTTAATAAATAGATAAATATAACATTTCTTATGTTAAACGTGTGAGTTCATTTAAATCTAGTATTAAATCACCATATTTACATTTGATAAATACTAAATAGATAAATAGGTATGAAAATTTATTAATTTAAGTATGAAACTTAATTAATTTTTTAATGATGTATGAACCTTTGTTTTTTTGTAAGTCAATGTTATATTCATGTAGGAAAAAAGGAGTACATATAGCTAGTTAAAAAATAGGTGGTCTCAGCTCGACTCGGTTTGTTGACAAAAATTTGCACCAAATTTAAAAAAATACAAAAGAGGGACTAGGGACATTGTCCATAAACTGTTGGGCCAGAGGCACCAAAACACATATAAAAAATAAAGAACACCAAATAGCATACTAGTCGTCCAACGTGATGGATGCTGGGTTGTCCAGGGTTGTTCCTAGATGCGATGGAGGACAAAAGTCACACTGACCATGCCCTTCAAAGTGCGCCAACCAAGTCTCCAACTTTTCTACTTTCTTAGTGAGTTGATTTTGGCCTCGCCAAGCCACTACCAGTCTCTCCCGGACTTGGCACTGTAAATAGTGCATTCGGTCCAATGTTGCCATATGCTCTACATGCTCCTCACAACATAATCTCTCAGTTGTGTCCACTCTTTCCATCAGGATTTTGATAAGTGCATGACAGTTCTCTAGGTAGCAATGTTGTATAACCTGCCCCTCATTTACCTCAAATCAATCAAACCCACGATTCCCCTTACCACCATGACCTCCTCCGCCCCGACGACTCTGCTTTTGAACCCTCAAATCCCCACCTATTTTATCCCCACGCTTACCTATGCTATCCCCTCGCTTACTTTGATTATATTTGATTAATAATCAAAGTAGTAAATCTCTTCTTGCTCCCCTTCAGTCATGCATAGTAGGGACTTTGAAGCCCTTTCCTGTAGCTATAATAGAGTCTCGCATAGCTTGGTAATAAGGTGAGTGAGCAAGAATATTAAATGGGATATCTTCATCATACCACCATCTAGAAATGTATTTAAAAGAAGATTCTTTTCATAGTTACAAGACATGCCATATAACCCTCGATGATGGAGAGCTTGACCTTCACATTTTTGTTTGACAACTCAGTTTTCCTAATGGGGGAGATGGTGAAGGGGGTATATTAGCATATATGGCATCACTAATGAACCCTGGTTTTGAAGGAAAGAATGGGAAGAAGAATCCTTTTGGAGGACTGACAACTTTGGTACATTGACAGAGGAAACCAAATATGTAATATGATAGCCAATGTCCCCATAATTCCATTTCTCTATCGAAATTTATTCATCGAATACTTATAATGTACCTTAACTCGACATGGTGTCAGTTTTATGTACCCAAGCTCACACAGTGGACCAAAGACAAGATAAAAACCCCTACAATGTCACCATCTTAGAGCTCGAAGGTGTGACTGTGGATTAGAGACAAGATCAAAACCCCTGCAACACCACCATCTCGGAGCTCGAAGGCGTGACCTATGATAATGAGAGGGTTTTCAAGCTTAGCGTCATGGGATTTGGCCTCGACAGAATAATCTTGCCTTTCATTTTCAATTGCACCAATTTAGACTCCCTCGAATTGTTGGAAAACTATTTGACTGGAGAGATACCAATGAAGCTCCAATATATGGTAAATTCAATCTAATTCCCTTATTGTGAATCCTTTGTGCTTATCTAAATGTAAAAGATCTCCATGATAGCAGGATCACGGGAAAAGGTGGTGGACTTTAGACATTGAAAGACTATATCCAAAGGTAGTTTTGGCCCATGGGTACCTTGATCTTGAATACTTTAGAAGGAAACAACTAATAGAGAAATATGATGTGTATTCTTTTGGAGTAATGTTACTGGAGTTCTTGTGTGCAAGGGAAACTCTTAATCTTGTTTTTCCCAGAGAAAAATTCAATATAGAAGAGTGGGAAATGCACTGGAAGAAAAAGGGCAAGCTTGAAAAAATCATTGACCCTCACATTGTTGGGACCATCAACTCCGGTTCTCTAAAAATGTTTAGGGAGACTACCGAAAATTTCTTGGAAGAGATGGGCTTCGACAGGCCTTCCATGGGAGATGTTCTATGGAACCTAGAATATGCGTTTCAAATCCAGGAGATATCCATGCAAAATGATCTAGATGAGAATAGTACAAATCCTATTGTAGATGTTCCTTTGTGCTACCCAGATCCTGAGCCTTTTGGTACAAGTTCAGTATGACTTCAAGTCTTGTACGAAAGTTCTCAATTTATAGATTTCATTAATAAGCATGTGGCATTTTGGAGTTCTCAACATCCAACGGAGGGATAGTTGTGAGAATTTACCTATTGTTTGGAACATGTTCTCCTTCAGTGGATATGACACATAGTGGATCCATACCTTGGTGCAATATTTCCTTACCTCGGGATGTTTGCACAAGATTCAGGGCAAAGTGAAAACACAACACTAGTGGCTTTGGTTTGGGAGGAGAGCTACAAGTATGTAGAAGAGATTGAGGGCACATGCATTATGTTCCTTTTGGCTACCGAGAGCCTAGGAATTTTTATACTAACGTTATTGGATGAGGTGTTGGTGGAAGTGATGATGATTTAAAAGATGCAACCACAAGCATTGTGTTCTCACAATTGGTGAATCCTCGTGGGAGGTGATCACAAAACAAGACTCATTTGCCATGTTCCAAATTTACCAAATTAGTACATGCAGATAGAACATTGGTGAATGTGAAATGGTTAGGTTTGGTACTTGTTTTTTGCATATCACATTAAAAATCTAGTGCCTCCTCGTAAAATCCTCTCCTCGTATAATCATCCACCATTATAGACGATTACACCACATTTGGTTTAAACATTTAGTTAGGTAGGTAGGGTGCCCCTATCTACCATCTCCCTATAGAGTAATTTGGTCACATATTCTTTCTTCTATGATACTGGTTCCTCTCTCTTAAGTCCTATCTCTCGTCCTTCTTCTCTCTCCCTTTCTCTCCTACCTACCTACCTCTCTCTCTCTCTCTCTCTCTCTCTCTCTCTCTCTCTCTCTCTCTCTCTCTCTCTCTCTCTCTCTCTCTCTCTACCCTCCAATCCTGTCACTATATCCCTCCCTCTATTCTTCTTTTTGTCCCCCTTCCATCTTTGTGTCACTGTCTCCCTCTCTTACCCTTCTCTACCTCTCTCACTCCTCTCCCTCTCTCTCTCTTCCCCCTAACCCCTTAACCACTAACTCATTATTCCCCTAACCCCAATCCCTAATCCCTTAACCACTAACTGATTATTCCCCTAACCCCAATCCCTAATCCCTTAACCACTAACTCATTATTCCCCTAACCCCTAAATGCGCCTAAATACCCTAACCCCTAAGCCCCTAATCCCTAACCCCTTAACCACTAACTCATTATTCCCCTAACCCCTAAGCCCTAAGCCCCTATTCCCCTAAGCCCTAAGCCCCTAATTCCTAATTCCTTAACCACTAACTCATTATTCCCCTAACCCTTATAACAGTCCTTAAAATCGGTTGGGATTAGCCATTCCAAACGAGAGTAGGTCTAGTTGGGACCTACGATTGGGTTAATTCCCCCTTATTGGCAAGGTTAAAATGGTTAATCTTCGATAGAAAAAATGTAGATCAAATATTTCATTAAAAAGAGGGAACCATACCCTCTCTACCAGGCTATTCCTATCAGTCGCTTGGCCTCTTCTTGCTCCCACATGAATGTAGTCTTGCTTGACTGATACAGAAGAAGGTTTCACATTATCAACTATTTGTTTGGGACAACTTTCAGTTGTTTCAGCACTGTTACATTCTTCAAGCTTATCCTTTAAATCATCCTAGTCTTGTGTACTCTCTCCAACTTTGTAGTGCTTTCCATTCCTCTCAGTCTCATCTGTTTCCTTGGTCTGTTAAGGGACAAGGTCAACAACATTAGGATGTTTTTGCAATAAACAAGGGTATTTCTAGGACACAGTCAGGCGGTGCAAGAGTATAAGAGCCAACTTTCTCATGAATGTGGGACACTCGAACTTAAGCTTTTCTGTAGTAGTCATGAGGTGTAGTGTGGTTATTGAGACTACATCAGATGGCTATTCTTCGGACTTAAATTGCGTGAAAACACTGTGGCTGAGTTTGAAACTAGAGATTGAACATATATTTGATTTAATTGTAATAGACATTTTCATCAATAAATGTAAAGCAATGACTAACAAATACTAGAAATTAATAAATAGAGAAGACATGGCAACAAGCAACAATACCTACAAAATTTTTACATTGAGACACAAAGAATAAGCAACTATTGTGCACAAACAAAGACCAATGAAACTATCATCTTAACCCCTAACCCCTTAAACACTAATTCCCAACCCCTAACCCATTTAACCCCCTAAACCTCTAAACCCTAACCCATTTAACTGCTAAACCTTAAACCTATAAACCCTTAACCCCTAACCCCTAAACCCTTAAACACTAACCCATTTAACCTCCTAAACCCCTAACCCATTTAACCCCCTAAAACTTAAAACTCTAAACCCTAACCCCTTAAACCTTAATTCCCTACCCCTAACTTATTTAACCCCCTAAACCCTTAAAACCCTAACCCATTTAACCCCCTAAACCCTAACCCCATTAACCCCTAACCCCTAAAATCCTTAACTGCTAAATCCCCTAACCCCCTAAACCTCTAAATCCCTAACCCATTTAACCCCATAAACCCTAAACCTTTAACCCCTTAAAACCTAATTCCCAACCCCTAACCCATTTAACCCCATATACCCCTAAACCCCTAACCCATTTAATCCCCTAAACCGTAAACCTCTAAACCTCTAACCCATTTAACCCCTAAACCCTAAACCTCTAAACCCTTAACCCCTAACCCATTTAACCCCCTAAACCCTAAATCTCTAAACCATTAACCCATAACCCCTTAAACCTTAGTTCCCGACCCCTAACCCATTTAACCCCCTAAAACCCTAACCCATTTAACCCCCTACCTTAACCCCTAACCTATAAAATCCTTAACTGCTAAATCCCTCAACCCCCTAAACCTCTAAACCCCTAACCAATTTAACCCCATAAACCCTAAACCTCTAACCCCTTAACCCCTAACCCCTAACCCCTAAAATCCTTAACTATTAAATCCCCTAACCCCCTAAACCTCTAAACCCCTAACCCATTGAACCCCCTAAACCCTAAACCTCTAACCCTTAACCCCTAACCCCTTAAACCCTAATTACCAACCCCTAACCCATTTAACCCCCTAAACCCTAAACCTCTAACCCTTAACCCCTAACCCCTTAAACCCTAATTCCAAACCCCTAACCCATTTAACCCCCTAAACCCTAACCCCATTAATCCCTAACGACCCTTAACCCCTAAAATCCTTAATTGCTAAATCCCCTAACCCGCTAAACCTCTAAATCCCTAACCCATTTAACCCCCTAAACCCTAAACGTATAACCCCTTAACCCCTAATTGCCAACCCCTAACCCATTTAACCCCCTATACCCTTAAACCCCTAACCCATTTAACCCCCTAAACCCTAAACCTATAAATCCTTAACCGTTAAACCCTAACCCATTTAACCCCCTAAATCCTAAACATCTAAACCCTTAAACCCCTAAACCACTAACACCTAATCCCCTAACCCCTTAACTCCTAAACCCCTAAACCATTAATGCTTAACCCATAACCCATTAACCCCTCCCCCTAACCCCTAAAATCCTTAACTGCTAAATCCCCTAATACCTAATCCCTTAACCACTAACTCATTATTCACCTAACCCCTAATTGCGCCTAAATCCCCTAACCCCTAATCCCCCAATCCCTAATCCCTGAAACACTAACTAATTATTCCCCTAACTCCTAAATGAACCTAAATCCCCTAACCCCTAACCCCCCAATCCCTAACCCCTTAACCACTAACTCATTATTCCCCTAACCCCAATCCCTAATCCCTTAACCACTAACTCATTATTCCCTAACCCCTAAATGCGCCTAAATCCCCTAACCCCTAAGCCCCCAATCCCTAACCCCTTAACCACTAACTCATTATTCCCCTAACCCCTAAACCTTAATCCTCTAACCCCTAAGCCCCTATTCCCCTAACCCCTAAGCCCTTAATCCTTAATCCCTTAACCACTAACTCATTATTACCCTAACCCTTATAACAATCCTTAAAACCCGTTGGGATTAGCCATTCAAAATGAGAGCAGGTATATTTGGGACCTACGATCGGGTTAATTCCCCCTTATTGGCAAGGTGGAATACCATGAGCAAAACCATGGGTTGCAAAAACCTCTCCTAAATTTACTATTTTATCTCAATTTTATTTTAATAATTAATTAATTAATTTCTTTAAAAACTCTTCTAGATAAATCACATAATTTTTTTAAGGTCAATGCCTTTTGAACCACTCATTGTGTGGTTCATCATGGTTTATCATTTATGTTTTTAAAATAAATTTATTAGAATGAAATTGAATTGATTTTTGAAGCTTCCTTTTAAACAATTGTTGACATTACAAGGAATCACGAAGTGTGCTCAAAATCCATCAAAACAACAATGAGTATGATATTAAAAATGATATTTGGAGGGCATAACATTAAAAATGATGTTTGGAAAAATGGAGGGAGGGAGTATTAATTTTTCATTTAAATTTTAGACCTCAAGTTAAAATAACATTTCTCTTGCCCAGCATGGAGTGGGAGCATGGAAGAAGTCGTCGGCAAGGAGTTTTGAGGGTTTGTAGGTGCAGGCAGCAGAAAGCTATGGAGAAAAGGCATAGAGGAGCATGGGGACTCTAACAGCCGGTATGAAGGTGAATGGAGTAGCGGTCGGATTAGGAAGCACATGATGAGGGAGAGAGACACAGGCAAGTTTTGCAGGTCGAAAAAGAAAGGGACGCGGAGGGAACTCTTAGGTCGAGCAGGCAGAAGGGTGACTGCGTGAGGAAAATCCATGAGCTGGAAGAGTAAGAAGGATGGACACGCAATGGGGAAGGAACCTCGGGTGAGGAAATGACAGTGGATTGAGGGAAATGATGGCAGTGTTAAGCAAGAGAGAGCACACAGATCTGAACGCGGGCCAAAGGAGAAAAAAGGGACGCAACAACAACTGCAAAATGAGGGAAATGATAGCCAGAAATCTTGACAAGGAGATGGACGCGGAAGAATGGAGATGCAAGGGCAGCTGAGACAATAATGAAGAGAGAAAAAAAACGAAGAAGCGAGGTGCAACAAGGAAAAATGCAGCAAAAAAAAAAAAAAAAAAAAAAGAAGAAGAAGAAGAAGAAGAAGAAGAAGCAGAGAAGGTTTGAAGTCCTTTTAAAAAACATTGAAAATTATTTTGCCCGGAATTTGAAGAACTTTTCACTCCAATTGATTCAAAATTTTATCTATGTTAAACCCAACTTTTTTTTCGGAAAATAACAAGGTTGGCCATGGGAGAATGTGGTGTGATAGCTGAAACCATGTTTTATGTTCCTGCAAAGTACAGTGCTATGGCATGTTTCATTTTTGCTCTACTGGTTTAGAACATGATTGGTGGGAAGGAACATATCAATATAAGTTTATTGAAGAATGCTTAGCTACTGCTGTTGGATCGACATTGCAGTTTCTGGAATTTTTCTCAGCATTTGAACAAGTATGTACTTCTTATCCAAAATGTGTTTTAGGTTCATATCTATGGTTCAAACTGGAAATTTTTCACTGTGGATATTTTCTTTTACATTGTCGTAGTTATACCTTCATCAGTACCAATTTTTTGCTACAAAACACACTAGTGTGACAATATGAAGTGGAAAAAGTTTAATATTGGCCAGTTTACACCATGATTTGGGCTAACATCACTTCCTACTTATTCAGTTCTTGATTTCTACATGTGAGATATATCCCACATCACCTTTCCATCCTTTCAGAGCTATGCTTTTACACTAGTCAACAATAATTGTTATAGAAGTTCTTTGATTGTTAAATAAAAGTAATATTTCCAAGGCAGAATTTTGGTAGTATCTGTAAATGGGTCTTATAGATGTACCTTACCGATATATGACACTATATGCTATGCTTAGTGCAAGTGAAATACCAAAGCCTCTCTGATCATCAAGAAAATATGGTTTTGTTAGGTCTCTGTATTATAATGAATTTCCACTGTGTTGTTGTCCACATGCTTATATTGAAACTATGAAATTTTAGTCCCAATTGTCAGGACTTGGCCTTGATTCTATCCAAAGCAGCTCCTCTTTTTATAGGGCTTTGACACATGCTTACCATTCAACATAGCAGTATATGATAAACTTTGTATTTATAAACAAATGAGCAATGATGACTCAAAAATGCCACTAAATGAATGAAAAAACCACTGTTCTACGAGGGTGTGTCCCTTAGGGTGGGAGGGGGCACCTCCATGTTTCCCATGTTCCCAAGGTGTCTTTTTCTTGTATGATGCTCCAAGAAACATTTTTCCACATATCTCTTTTGGGAAATGTGGTGAAAGATAGAGGGAAATGCATTTCCCCAAAAGGGTTTTTTATTTTTCCCTTTTTTGGGATGATTGAAGAAACATTTCTCTACATATCTCTGTGGAAAACGTAGATGGAAAATTTTCCCTAATTTGAAGGATGCATTTTCCAAAAGAAGGATTTTAAGCTTTTCCCTATTAAAAAATGCGCTTTTGGATGACTATTTTGGATGTCTCTTAGAAAAAATGAGTTGCCAGTTTTTATGGTGGCCCAAATGCTTCTACTTGCTTGTTTTACCATCCCTAGACATGCAGCCAAGACTGTGATTCCTTCTATTCCTTCTCCAAATGACTCTTTATTCACATTGTGTTCACTCATTCCAATGCCATTGCAACCATCGCCTAGTCCAATATGCCATCATTTCGACACGAGTCATTGATCCACATTGTACTTTTGACTAATCAATGCTCATTAAATTGTACTTTGTCAATTTTGGATTTTTGGCCATGTTATTAGAACCCCATTGTCGAGGTTCCTAGTGTAGTCAATGTTCTTTATCCATGGTCTGTTCACTCTTTCAAATGCAAGTGCAACCCACACCTAATCCAATATACCATCATTTCAACATGAGTAGTTGATCCACATGGTAATTTTGACTAATCAACACTCATTAAATTGTGCTTTGTCAATTCTGGATCTTTGGCGAAGTTATTAGAACCCCATTGTCGAGGTTCTTAGTGTGCTTGATGTTCAAGGTGATCAAAGGTTATAGAGTTTTTTCCACTTTTAGTGGTATGTAGAAGTAATTGATTGATTTCTAGTAAGTTCGTTCCAATTATATATTGTGCGAGCTTTTAAAAGCCAAAAAAAATATCTATCACTTTTCAGATAATATCATTGGATTGTTTACATATATAATCACAAAATATAGCAATAAGTGAGACAAAAAACTATATATGGAAGGAAACAACCCCCACAAAATTATTATTCGTATACTCTTGGTATTCTAGCACTTGTGGAATAAGTTGGAGAGCTTCTCTACCAGGGTATTGACTTCATGGTATATATGGCCACACGAGAACCAATCCAGCTTGTTGTAGACTTGTTTGATACCTTGCAAAATGTGAGCCAAATGAGGAGCCACTATGCTGACTTTGTTGCAGACTCAATCCACAAAAAGTTTTGAATCCCCCAAAATATTTAGTTTTTGACATATTTTTGGTTGACCACATTGACAAGAGCCTAGAGAGTTGAAAATTCAACTCTCATGTTTGTGCCCATACTTGGAGCATATTGATATGCAAAAAATGAGCAACTTTTGCATATTTCTTTCCACAATGATTTTATTTCATTGCTTTGATCTTTGATGTTGTGACATCAATTAAAAAATCCATTCCTCCATTAGTAGGACTGCCTACATACAGACCTCCACTTTCAGGTTTTGTTTCTTTAAGTGGTTCACACCCAATGAATTTCTACTCATCGATGTTAGCTAGGTCATATGGTAACATTTCATCTACTTTTCATCAACCTTTAAAGACAAAAATCGGCATATCAAATGATTCACGCCCATTAACAGGACAAAATAAACTAGCTACAATGCATTTTGGTGAGATGTTGGATATATTGAAACCATTCCCATAGGCTTCAGAAACCAGCTTGGCTCCAGTTCAAGTTCTCAATGGAAAGACAAACTCCTTGCCAAAATATCTTGGCAATTAATCAAGTTCTCTTGCAGTTTCATTTGTCAACAACGAAAATAATTGTAGTTTATAGTTTTCTATCAGTCCTCCATCTGAAGTATTGACTATAGATAAAGCAGATGGAGTTAAACTGTCACTAGTGAACATGCCTACTGTGACAACATGTGATCTCTTTGATGGTACGGTTTCAAATTGTTCTATATTTTTTGCACTTGAGTCTGGATTAGATCATCATACTAGTTAAAAGAATAAAAACACATCTAAAAAACAAGAAGGTATTTCAATAAATGAATGTTAAAATAAGATGACAAAATCTAAGCACAAGCCTAAAAAGCAACAAATGCAACAACATGTGGCATTGGTAGGAAGCTCTTCAAATATGGAAAGGGAGTCAAAAGGAGAGGTGGTTGCAGAGGAGTCTAAAACTAGAAGTTCTCACAAGCAGGTGGAGGAGTTACTTTTGAGTCAGAATTCATCATCTACCTCAACAACTCCTTTAATGACAACCCTACAGAAGACAATTAAAGTTGTTGATGGAGGGGCTAATTCTGACCTAGCTATAGAAACAATTCTGCATTTTTCACTACCATAGCCTGATTTTGCAGCCCATCCTTATGGTTCATTTAGAAATCCCACAAAACGTGAAAAGATACTATTACCAAATAATTCATAAGGAAAAATGGTTAATGTTGTGGACACTCCCTCGTTAAGGATATCAGGAGTTTCATCATCTGTAGATGAGATCACCGAAAGGGATATTTCCAGGGGAACCTTGGAACCTTTACAAGATTCAGAATCTATGAATGAATTGATCATTGCTGATATGTCTTCATCTTCAGGAAGCTCTGGTGAGGGAAATGAAGGGAAAACATAAACTTCTAGGCTATTTATAGAGTTTTCTACAAAGGATGTTGGAGTAGTAAAGAAAGCAGCAGAATATATGAAGTTTGATAATAATAATGTTCTTGTAGTAACATTGAAGAGATCAACATGCAGTGAGGATGGCATTAAATCATATTCAAAACTTAGAAATGTGAGGAATAAACAATCTGAAGCAACAAGCGATAATGCTAGACAAAGCTGCAACAATAATTTTGTTAATTCTGTAATTGGAGAGAAGCAAGATCTTGGAAATGTTCTCCATCCTGAGCATGTGACTGTTGTGGCTTCTGATTCCCCATCTGAGTTTTCAAGTTCACCTGATGTTGACATAAACAAAGAGTTGGATTATTTTTCCAATTCTGTCATTGGAAAAGAAAAATCTAGTTTACATGTTGGGGAGAGAAAAATAAATGGAATGCATGAGAGTAGATTGGCATCTCAACTGGCTACACATGAAAATGGCACATTGGATGTTAATCAAAATATGCTCAAAGAGAAAAAGGGTGAAGTGTTAGTTGTATCTGAGCAGTCAACAACAAATACAGGCAAGGTGTCTGAATGGGAATTACAATCAAAAGCTACAACAGTCCTCCCTAAAGCTGATATGGCTATTTGGAGGAAAAACCAGGTTTTATGTCTGGTAACAAAGTTGTTGACTGCAAACAATCTTTTGGATATAGAAACAAAGGTAGGGTTATCCATGATAGTGCTAAAGTACTTGGGGAAGGTTCAAATTCCAATGTGAAGGCAATTGACACACAAGATAGGGGCCAAGTATCCACCACTAATAGTGATATTTGTGAAATGTCTACTCAACTTCAGGTGTCATCTTTGTCTGTTGAAAGTGAAGGAAGGTAAGATTTAGTATCTAGATTGACAGAAAAGGAGAATAAAAGTTCTTCCAATGTTTCTGAGAAGAATAATGTTGCAAATATTGGTGATGCTTCCAAGGTAGTAGTTGTCAACAAGAAGAAGAAAAAGAAGGATCTTTCCAGTAAGGCAAATGTTGCAGTTCCCACTGGGATTTATATAATGCTTATAAGGTTCAAGATGAGAAGGAGGAAGATGTGAACCTTCCATAACCATCCAAAATAGTAACCGATGATGTTAAGAGTAAGACTTCTTCAAAAGAGCTTGAGAAGCAAGTACTGAAAGAAGTGAATGACTAGGAATATGCAGCCGAGCTTTCAACTCCTATGAATCAAGTAGCTATTTTAGTTACTGAATTTTCAGGAGATAGAAAGTACTCTAGAGATTTTTTGTTGACAATCAAGGATCAGTGCAAAGATCTACCAAATCATTTTGAAAGTTGTCCAGACATTATTGAATTACTTGGAAATTCCCAAGCACTTACAAGTCATGTAGGAGAGGCTGATGCATTAGCAAGCACTGCAAGAGGAATTGACAGGAAATTGAGTGGGAATTATATACTTGAACATCGTGGGAGCAATATGACCAGTTTGGATGATGATAGATGGGCCAAGCTGGTGGATGCTTTTGCTGATGGCTGTGATATGCGGATGGATGTGGATCTTAGTGGTTCCTCTACTGTGTTTCGACCTGGCCAAGGTTATAATATTGGATTTGCAAGAAATACATGTGCAACACAAATGAGTATGAATTTCATCCTTCCTGGAGAGCCTTACGTGCAAGCACCACTTCCACAAGTTGGACTAGTGAACATTAAGTTTGATGATGATAGGTGGCAACATGTTTCTGATTTGTAGAAGGGTTTGATTCCTCCTCCATAGCCTTCTCTTCCCACCGTTCATATATCAAAGAACCAATATGAAGTGGGCAAGGTTTTTGATGAGGATTAGTTGAAACAAAGACAAATTAAATCCATCCTTAATAAATTAACGCCCCAAAACTTTGAGAAATTTTTTGAATAGGTCAAAGAAGTGAACATTGACTATGCATCATGTCTTCATGGTATAATATTCAAATAATTGACAAAGGCTTGATGGAGCTGGCTTTTTGTGAAATGTATGCAAAATTCAGTTTTCATCTTGCTGCAGGAATACCAGAATTTAATGAACATAATAAGAAGGTTGTTTTCAAGCGAGTTCTTTTGAACAAATGTCAGGAAGAAATTGAAAAATATGAAAGAGAGAGGTAGAGGCTGAGAAAGCATAAGAGCATGGTGAAAAAAGCCTTTCGACAGAAGAAATATGAAAGAAGAAGGCTGCAACACGACAACGAATTCTAGGAAATATAAGGTTTATTGGTGAAATTTCTAAAGAAAGTATGTTGACCGAAAGAATTATGCAAGCATGCATCAATAAATTAATTGGTGAATTTCAGCATCCAGAGGAGGAAAATGTTGAATCTTTGTGCAAAATGATGAGCAATATTGGTCATATGATTGACCATTCAAAGGCTGAGGAACATATTGATGCTTACTTCGATAGGATTACAAAAATGTCCAATAAACAAGGGCTTCCCTCTAGGCTGAGGTTCATGTTGAAGGATATGATTGATCCAAGGAGAATGGATGGAAACAAAGGAAGAAAGTTGAGGCCCCAAGAAAACAGAGAAAGTGCATCGGGATGCTGTGCAAGAACTACATGGATAGGGAGGACGCTCTCGAGGTACCAATATGGGACATTCAGGTCAGAGACTCGTGGCACCACTTGATCATGGTGGGAGAGGACCTGTGATGCCACCTTACAAGGTAGGTGCACAGACGGTTTCACTTCCACATAGGAGTGGGATTAAAGGGCCACAACCCCATATGGGACCATGTGACCATGGATTCACCAGTCAAGATGCTTATATTATGGATAGGGCTCAATTTGAAAATCAGTCTATGCTAAGATCTTCAACACACAGAGCTTCTAATGATGTCCACTTGACTCTTGGTCCTAAGGGAGGTCTTGGCAAGGGAATAAGAGGGAGGTCTCAACCTCTGCCATATGCTAAGAGTGCTCTAGAAGATATTAAACCATTCACATCCTGAGTAATAGACGAACAGGTGCAGGTCCGATTTCAGGTTGCAGTTATAACCAGATGCCAGTTGGTATGAGAGATGAAATTTTGACAAGGACTTATGCTGCATAAAAGCCTTTATTTGCAAAATCATGTGTCTAGGAAAGAAATATTTTGGATAATGACATAAGATATTTTAATAATTCATACTCATCAGGTGATAGAGGTGGGAAGACTGCAAATGCTAAATTTCAACTGTAAGAACATTCTTTTCAAAGAACTTTGAGTTCAAAACTCATTGAGGTTCAACTTAGGAAAAAGGCTGAAATGGCAATCAAATAATATTACAGGTGCATTCCTTTACAAAGATTCCATGCATTTTCATTATGTCTTTTAGAGAAGTCAACACTTTTCCCTGACTTTTTCTTAATTTTGCATGACATAGCATCCAGTGTGAGAGATTTGAAAGATGCAATTTTTTTTTGTAGATGACCTTAAAGCACCATTTTTCCATTCAACTATGGTTTTGCTTTGGATATTAGATTCTTTTTTCAAGAAATATGTTTAAATTGGTCTTCTAGGGAATCTACTTACACATTTATGCAAGTCTGAGCCTTTCTTGCTAAAACAAGGACAATTTAATGAGGGGTAATGTGAAATTTTATGCTTTTTCTTATTCAAGTATGAATTTATTTAAGGACTGCTACAATCTATGGTCATTTGCGATTATGAATTATAACTATATATAATTTTGATTTTTCTAGGTTGGAGACTTTACTATTTTCATTGGAGGATGCTATTGTTGATGCACCCAAGGCTCCTGAGTTCCTTGGTCATGTAGGGTCAAAATCCACTAAGCTGATTCCATGTCATTAGAACAATTTTGCATCCTTCCTTGAAAACAAATCCATTACTGAATAGAAGTTTCCGAAGAAGGAATTTATAACATGAAACCAAAAAAATTACAAGCAATGTTAGTTTGTATTTCCAAGGCGTATGATAGAGAAAATTGGATTTATTTAGTGCTACTCATCCATATAGGGTTCAATGTGCAATTGGTTAACTAGATAATGAATTGTCTTTCCTCAATATATGTGCAATTCTAATTAATGGCTCAACCTATTCTTCTATCATGCCTACAAGATACCATGGGTAGGTATGAATAATGGCTCCTCTACCATCTTTTACTGTAGAGTAGGTGGTCTCAACAGAGATATAATAGAGTCAAAAAGAACTATAAGCTTTACAACTATACAAATGGGATTTTCCCTAAATTTCACATATTTACTCTTTTTTTATTATGTTTTGCTTCTGGGTGATATGACCAAGGTAGATACAATTATGCTGAAGGTAGTTCTTTAATTGTTATCATTTAAATTATCCATATCTCCTGGAGCCCAAAAATCCATTTGATTTGGATAAGCTTTATTTATAACCTCAAAAGAAACCCTATTATAAGATGAAGGACCATTATGTCCTCTTGAATCTTGACAAAGTATGATGGAATGAAATTGGGTGAAGACCAGATCTAGGTTTACCATGTCAGAACCTAGGTTCATTGAGATGACGACCTTGGTTTGAAGATATCTACCATACAAACTAGGACCACCCATACTTGTCGTTTCCATCTCTCTTTCATCATTAATATTAAGATACTGAGAACCTATAACCCATGGAGGCCCATGGTAGTCATTGCAATTTAATTTATTAGAATACATTCCATTTCTTCTTATGAGATTTACCACATCCAAAAATGGCATCATTCACATAATTTTGAAGAAGTATACAAATTAGATCAACATAATTTTTTTCACATTTATGATTTCCCTCACATTTGTTGGTTCTTGAAGCTTGAGCACTTTCATAAAAAAAATAGGCAAAGTCAAACAACAAAAATGGTCCACTGTCTTTTCATTTTCCAATATTATAATGAAGTTTTATTAGAAACACTGTTTGTTTGTTTTGGTTAGAAAAGGGTTTGTTCTTGGTTTTATGTGCCTTTCAATTTATCATATGTAGCATGTTGAGAAATGGGAAAGAATAATGTGTGACATTTATCTCGCAGAAATTGATACCAAATGAAAGGATGCATAGTTTAACCAAGCTACAATTCACTTTGTTAAAGGCAGAGGAACCTCTTTAACAACTGCTTAAGAATACACCATATACAAAGTTTGACCATAAGCAATATATGCATTTTTCTTTTGTAGATATGTTCTTTTTTCTACCCAAGATATCACAACAACAAAAAAATATTGATATTGTAGAAATTGTTTGAGGACGTCATTGAGGTCGATTTTTCTGATGTCCTATTTGATTGATACTTCCTCATATGTCAGGAAGGCTTTAAATATGAATTAATATGCTCATGAAACAAATTAGATTCAAATTTTATAGATATAAAAGATAAAAACAAATGTCAATGTCTTTGTTTGATTGTTACTTGACTCTGCTGTGGGCAGGTTATAGGAAATGCGATTGGAAAAAGGACGGGGAGACGATGCATATCACGTCTTGGATATGGTTCATTCGTTGTTATAGATCGCTTAGACACCTAAGCCATCGAATTTGGAAATGTTTCTAGTAGGAATTCCTATGGTTTTTAATGTTGTGATTATTTCACCTCATGGTTATTATTTTGGGCAAGAAAATGCTTTAGGAATGTTAGACACGACATCGATGGACAGGTAAACAAATTTTTTATAATTGCAATTTCCATTCCATGATATCCTCTCTTTATTGTTTGATTGTATTTTGGATGTTTCTTTTGATTTTGTCGTCTTTTAACAATGAAATTGAAAATACTTAGTACCATGTCTATTTAAAAAACAACCAAAGCTTGAAGATGAAATTAGTATTACACTATATTGATTGGAATCATTATAACTATTTTGTGTTAAAATATTTTCATGACTATCATAAAAAGTTACTTCATGTTGTTATTTGAGTACATGTTGTTTATATACTTGACTAAGTTCATGTGTTAGAAAATGAAATGTTGTTGTGAATAAAACGACAAGGATTAAACATCACACCTCAGATTATTTGTTTTCACAAGTTATCTACAGCTTGAGCTTTTTAGCATATAACTTAGTTGACATGATTGTTCCTAAGCTTTCCTTGAAAGTTGAATACTAAGTCACTAAGGTGTTCTTTTTTATATATGGTGATATTTTATTTAATTTGTTTATACAGGTTATCTAGCCACATTATAGTGGCAATTATCACCCCAATGAAGAAAATTTGTTCGAGTTTCTTACTTGTATGGGGAAAAATGGCTTTGACATTTCCAATGTTGAGGTATATGTCCTATAAATTATTTATAGTCTAATTTAGTGTATATTCTAGTGTTCATTGTCTTTCATGTTTTACACTCTGCATTGTATCTTCTTTTGTTTTCATAAAACGAACTTAGTATTGATGGTAAGAAGCATGAATAGAAAAAAGAAGGGAACAATAACATTGGAGCGACAAATGAAAAAATAGAGAGAGTAGAATTGGTCTGGTGATACTCTTAGAGCCAATATCCCGCATAAGACACAAATATAAATACTAATGGTCAACTCTTTAAAGTTGGTGAATTCACCTGCAATGCCTTGAAAACACAACAATAATGTTTTGAAGTGATGAAACAACATTTCATGTGTAAATTATAGTCCAACCAATATTAAGTTGGAAAATCATATTGTAATACTTTAACATTTCATATAATATAATTTATGTGGTTGAAATTATTTATAGTTGCACTTGATATTGTTTAGTATTGTAATTAAAATATGCGACTTTGTGTTTTTATATTAGATGAACATGCACATTGTATGACACTTTTTAAATCATACAAATTAATTTATGTTGATTAATAATAAACACAAAATCAATTTAAAACTACTAAATTAGTAGTTTATATTGATTAATGATGAACATAAATAAAATGAATATACGACTAAATTAGTAATTTATAATTATTATTAATGAAAGTAAATGAAATGAATATAAACTACTAAATTAGTCGTTTATATACTGAATAAATGACTACTGCAAATGATAGATTTGTGACTATAAATTACGACTAAATTTTGCATATATACGACTATTAGTAGCTAATTTACAGTATCTTATAACATGACTAAAATTTAGTCATATTTCTTCAGTCATTAATTGGTTTCAAACGATGACTAAAATTTGCATATATATGACTATTAGTAGCTAATTTATAGTATCTTATAACACGACCAACATTTTGGTCATATTTCTTTGGTCATTAATTGGTTTTCTCAGGTGATTATATTGTAATATATTTTGTTGTATATTTGGTCATTAATTGTGACAGTTAATGACCAAATCAAAGATTAAATCAATGACTAAATCAATGACCAAACCAATGACTAAATTAATGATCAAATCAATGACTAAATCAGTGACGAAATTAATGACCAAATATACAAATAGGCAACAAAATTGAGATAACCAATCAATTACTAATCTAAAAATGACCAAAAGTTGGTCGCGTTATAAGATACTGTAAATTAGCTACTATAGGTCACCGATTGAAAAATAGTCGCTTATATGCAAATTTTAGTCATTTTTTTAGTAACTAATTAGCCATTTTGTACTAGTGATATTTCCCCATTTAAGGAGGATTTTACCTGACAATCCTTTACTGAGGTCCACTTCCCCACAAATGCGAATAAATGTGTGAATTCCTTTCGAAATCCTTTCCAAATCAATCTTGATGAAGCGGCCTAACAAATTTCCCAAATCTTCTAAGATAGTTGGATGTGTCAAATGGATGGGAAATTTTGGAAACCTCATCCATAATGGAGTTGCAAGATTTGACATATATAGAGGATTAAAATTCAAAAACTGGGGTTGATGGGAGAGATCAAATTAGCCCCAAAACTAGGGAACCTAATTAAAAAACTTATTTTGATCCTCTAAATTCCGAAAAAAAAACAATAAAAAATCCTTTTTAGCATAAAAGTACCACAACATTTGGATACCAATTCTGGCGAACCCACTCCTCAAGAGCCGATGAAGAAGGCCAAAAACCAATGAAACAAAAAATGCTTAAAATAAGCATTTTTTGTTCATAATTTGCAGCTACGAAAGTGGATGCAATTTTTTTCACCTCAAGAGAAGGGGTTTCAACTAACTGCTCCACCACAAATGTAGATCTGAAGATATCTTTAGGGTTTGGTGAAGGAGGACCTAGTTTTAAAACATATTTAAATGAACTTGGTGGGGCTGAGGTGGATGCACCTTCCCCTTTGGCTCCACCTCAAATTCTTGCTACTGTGTAAATCATGGAATCCTTAGTAATGTTGTATTCACTAAGGAGCTTCTAATCCTAAAGTTGTCATCCTTCATGAATGAGCCGAAAGCATTCATGAGTATGGTGGAATTATGACGTATGTGTTGTCCTTGATGGAAACCCACCTGTAACAGGATAAGTATGTGTTGACAGGATGTTCTCAGCTCAATTCGGAGGTGAATCAGTGATGGAATAGAATGAAAAAATGTTGGGAAAGAGGCTTGCAAGTTAGAGACAGAAGAATTATGAAGGAAACTATTTGAAGAAATATACGTGGGTTATATAATGAAAATTTGTGTACACATGCGGGATGGAAGAATCAAAGTCGCGTACATTTGGCACACTTCTTTTATTAAATACCAAGGGTCTTTACCATGGTATTAGCCCACAATAATGAGATTAGTAATGACTATTTGATCCCGTCAAAGATTATCACCGACACTAGTGTGGTTTTGGCTCATGGTATTGGCTAAGGCTCAAACTATATAAAGGAGGTGAATATCAAAGTGCTAGAGGTGTGAATGAGTAAAGGTGATTGATGAATACTTCAATATGAAGTATATTTTCATTGTATGGGCTATAGTTGATAAGTTAATATGAAATAATTATGCGCCTACAAATACAATGATGGATCAGGATCATGAGACCTGAAATGACTTACCATTGTATGATATGCTCATGGATTGACTAGATCTATGATTTGACGCATGTTTTTCTCTTTGAATATTATGATCTGGGTCTGTTTGAAATTATAAAGTGCTGCACAATTATAGGTCAACATTTGTAGATATGTATGCAGGTTGGTCTCTGTGAAAGCGTGTATACACGCGAGATTGATTAATAAAAGGCGTGTACATAAAGTAGGGTTTCTACTGACAAATATGTCTGATCAATCTGATCAGTACTATTGCATTTTTGTTGTTTGTCAATGATGTATTCATGTTGATCTAGGTTTAGTAGAAAAGTCTGAAGTTGAAATGATTGAATGTTGATTGGTTGAAGAATATCCATGATGCAGCGAGCTATATGGGGTTTCAGAGATCTTTAATCTAACATAATACTTCAGTATGTCTGTGTGTAATTTTGTTTCTGATTCAAATTAATGGTTTGCCAGATCTTGGTAGGTTGAGATTTGTACGCAAGTTTCTTTTCACAAAAGCGTGTATACACGCGGGTTGACTTAAGTGAAGTAGTATATATATATTTTTCTATGAATAATCAGGGCTGCAGCTAATTCAATATGTTGATGCAGTATTTTGGGTTCAATTTTGATATTCTAGTTACAATGATCACACTGTTTTTTCTAATTTGGTGATTGGTTAAGTGACAATTTTCTTCAGTGAATGGTTGGTTCAGTGATTGATTGGTTCAATGGTTTTTTTTCAGTGATTGATTGAATTTTTTGCGTACAGTGATCAGTTTCAGTTTTGATATTGGGCTTAAATGATGTTAGTGGGTTCGGTATGAAAATTTGATGAAAAGTAGCCTAAAATTTATGATGTATTGAAGCAGCTGGATCCAGTGTGAAAGTTTATGAAACGTGGTCCAAAGATGGTGCTGAGGGTTAGAGCATTCAGTGAGGAAGTCGAAGCTTCCTACCAGTGGTAGCTGGTGATCATATCAAGGGGTCGAAGCTCCCTTCCAGTGGGTGCTGGTGAACGAGATCAGGGGGTTGGAGCTCCCTTCCAGTAGGGGCTGGAGAACGAGTGAAGGTTGTAGCCTTCAGAAGGTGGGTGCCTGCGTGTTGGTATGAGTCCGCACCAGTACAATAATGTAAGAATTTTTTCATTATAATAAGATTGAAGACAGAGACAACAACAACGGTGGTTTTCTCCCACATTGGGTTTCCACCTTAAATCCTGGTGTTCATGTGTGTTAATTATGTGTGATGGTTTACTCTGTTCTTACTCCAGATGTTTATTGCTTATTAACAAGATGATCAATCAATGATGCACAACTTTAAGTTAAACAATCGATGATTTATCTAAATTATAATTTTACGGGGTATAAGCGAGTTTCCTTAATAACATTCACGTACATACACTAGTTTTCTTCAGTCAAATTGCGTATAGAATTCATAAAATAAAAGTAAAATTTTAAGTGAGTTTTTCAAATACTGATTCACCCCCCCTCTCAGTATTTTCCCAACAATTGGAATCAGTGCATGTCCTTTAAAAGAGGCTTTATTTCTTGAAGGAAGATCCACCAAGATGAGCAATCAAGAAGGGACAACAACTATCAGGCCACCACTCTTCAATGAAAGTAATCTAATTTTCTGGAAGGCAAGAACAAGAGCCTATCTACAGTATCTTGGAGTAGATGTATGGGAAATCGTTGAAGGAGGTTATTAGTATCTAGCCACAACTCCCACAAATGCGGCAGGAAATAAGAGATATGAAACCAATGCAAAAGTTGTCAATTCTTTTTTGGGAAGCTTGACAGAATCATAATGTGTCAAACTCATGCAGCTAAATTCAACAAAGGCTATATGGGACAAAATCATCCAGAGCTATGAAGGCAATGACAAGGTAAAATGATAAACTTCAAACTCTTAGAATTCAATATGAAACTCTAAAAATGCATAATGATGAAAGTATTGAAAACTTATTTCTAAGAGTATATGAGATTGGGAATCGTATGAGAAATATGGGTGAAGATATAAAATACTCAACCTTAGTAGAGAAAATTTTGAGATCTCTAACTCCAAAATTCGATTCAAAAGTGTCTTCCATTGAAGAAAAGCAAGATCTATAGAACCTTACTGTTTTTCAACTCCATGATAATTTAAAAGACTTTGAAATGAGAAAAGGAGGTCCCTCAGAAATCAGAGAAGTTGCATTCAAAGCATCTACAAGAGGAAAAGAAAAGGAATAACACAAGGGATCAGGCTATATATCAGAAGAAGATGAGGCAAAATTTGTAAAGAAAGTCCAACTAGGCACCAGAAGGTTCAGAGGTAAGCTTCCCTTCAAGTGTTTTGCTTGTGGTAGATTTGGTCATTATGTTGCTAAGTGTCCCTATAAAGAAAACCATGAAAAGGGGAAAGGAATTGAAAAAGGAAATAGGAAACCGTTTGAAAACATGAAATATTATTATACTCATGAAGATAGTGATGGTTGGTCAAATAGTGAAGAGAGAGATTCTGACTAAGATTTTAAATTACTCATGGCATTTGAAAGAAGCACTAATGAGTCTAATGACAAATTCATGGATGCTTTATTAGAAAAGGATTTTTTCATTGAAAAAATCACTCAACTTAAAGTATGTTTATAAGAATATAAAATAGTTATAGATACTTTAAAGAAACAACTCATAGAAAAGGAGAAGCATAATGAGAAGCTAGAATGGGAAATAGTAAGTCTAAGAAAGGAACTTGAGAAGATAAAAACTCTAAATCTTAGATTTTTTAAAGGCTCTGAAGCCTTAGATGAAATCATCAAGGTACAAATCTCTCCTCTTATGAAGACAGGTCTTGGATACACTGGAGAAACATTAAAGACAGAAGATTCCTCTGCAAAAACAAGAAGCTATCTAAATGTAGAAAAAACCAGTCAGCAAAACACCAACTTCCAGCAAAAGAATAAAGATACTTCACACGTAAATCATGTCGTCTCTAATCCAAGGATAAACAACAACAGAAGCCTCAATCAAAAGCTAAATAACTCCAGACAATACTATGATCACATAAATTTCTACTTTAATGGAAAATGTTTCTCATGTCATAATTTTGGTCACAAGGCTGCTCAATGTGTTGCATACAAAGCCATCATGACTAGAGAAGCAAGAAAACAGAGGAATGAGACAGGAATAAAGAAAAACACCCATAATAATTTCTCACCTCTTAAATACGAAATTGAATGCTCATTTTGCAATAAATTTGGACACAAGGAATTTGAATGAAGGAGCCAATTACAACCAACATCTCAAAAGGATCAAATATCAACAACTTCTAAGGTATGGAAAAGGAAGGACTTAGAATCTGAAATCTGTGGCATAACATTGTATGCACAAGATCAATCAAATTAGTGGTACATTGACAATAGATGCTCAAAACACATGACAGGTGATAAAGATAAACTCATTTCATACAATGCACTAGAGAAAGAAAATAATGTTACTTTTGGAAATGACTCACCTGCTGTCATTAAAGGTAAAGGATCTGTTTTTATAAAAGAAAAGGTTAAAGCTGGTAATGTTATGTTTGTTGATGGATTAAAGCATAACTTGTGAAGTGTTATTAAAATGTGCGACCAAGGAAATGAGGTTGTTTTCAAATCAAAATAATTTGTGATTCGTGAACTTGACACAGGGAAGACCATAATCAAGGGAACAAGAACTCCTAGTAATCTTTATGTATTGAAAGGTGGCCAAGAACAATGTTAATTAGGCAAAGCAGAGGAAAACTGGTTACGGCACAGAAGGTTGGGACATCTAAGATTCTCTCAACTACACAAATCAAGCAAGCTCAAAGCTATTCATGATTTTCCCAACATCACCTTGTCAGAAAGTACCATATGCAAGTCATGTCAATTCGGTAAGCAAACTAGGGTTCAATTCAATGCCAAAGAAGGATCAGCAAGTAAGCCTCTTGAACTTATACATATTGATTTGTGTGGGCCAGTAAGGAAAAAGTCACCTTGAGGAGAACAATACTATATCTTATTTATTGATGAATTTTCTAGAATGTGTTGGATTGGTTTATTGAAATACAAATATGAAGAATTTGATAAATTCAAATCCTTTAAAGAATTAGTTGAAAATGAGTTAGATCTAAAAATCCAATGTCGCATATCTGACAGAGGAGAAGAATTCATATCAGAAGAATTATTTGATTTCTGTGAACATCATGGCATAAAAAGGAAATTTTATGTAGCCATAACTCCTCAACAATATGGGATGGCAGAAAGGATGAATAGAAAAATTCAAAAAATGGCTCGTGCTATGCTTAATGAGTTTGGAACACCTAACACATTCTAGGGTGAAGCAACACATACTGCAGTAAATATTCTCAACAAAGCTCATGTTCGAGTAAATAGTGATAAAACTCCTTATGAACTTTGGTATGGTAAGTCTCCTACTGTAAAGTACTTTGGAGTCTTTGGAAGTAAGTGCTTCATCAAAAATAATGATGAAAAACTTGGTAAGTTTTAAGCTAGGGTCAATGAAGGAATTATTCTTGGTTACTAATCTAGAAGGAAAGGATACAAATGTTACAATAATATACTTAGAATTTTTTTTAATTTATTGATGTTGTAATTAGTGAAGCATGCACATATTCCAAAAAGGTAACAACAACAGAAGATGATGGTGATGAATTCTTTCCCACATCAAATCATATTGATGTAGAAGAGGAAAATAATGAAGCATTAGAAGAAGGCACAACCGATAGGGAAAATAATCCATCTAGGTATGTTCAAATGAATCACCCAGAAACTCAAATTCTAGGAGAAAATGAAATTGGGGTACAAACAAGAAGAACACATGTAGGATCTCCCAGTCATCTAGCTTTATTATCCACTATTAAACCTCAAAATGTAAATCAAGTGGGAAAAGATGAATGTTGGGTCCAGGTCATGGATGAAGAATTTAATCAAATTAAAAAGAATAATACATGGGAATCAATTCCAATGCCTCATGATAAAAATGTTATTGGAACTAAATGGATATTCAAAAATAAATTGAATGAAAATGGAGAAGTCATTAGAAATAAAGCTAGACTCATTTGCAAAGGTTCTTCTCAACAAGAAGGTATAGACTTTGAAGAAACATTTGCACCTGTAGCCAGACTGATCCGGATTTAGGCAGGAATGCAATAAAATAAAGAAATATACATAAACACAGAGATGCAACGGAAACAATACTTCATTTTATTATAATCAAATGACTGAAATATGCTTACAGACATAATGGAAATAAAAATAGCTAGGGTGTTGGTAGCGTATCTCTGAGAAGAGATGTGGCAGCTACAGACCTCTGAACTGTGTTACAATGAGGCTCGAGGGCCTATTTATTATTGAGAAACAATGGAAAACCTGAAACGCCCAAAAAACTAACCCTAGGAGATGAAGCGCCAAAACTATGGCTCCCGTTTGGGTAAATTGGTGTTTCAACTTCCCGAGGACGTAACTTTGGCATCTGATCTCCGTTTGACGCGCTCAATATCTCATTAGAAATATCTATCCGAGGACTAAAATTTTTGGTGTGAGAAACATTGGTCCATGGGTCCATTTTGCTCCCGAGTTTCCCAAAAAACATCGTTTAGGGCCTCAAAACAGCTCTGGATGTTCAGGACCCGAAAAACTGCTAAAAATAGTAAGTTGTGATGCATCTTAAAAACTGAAGGAACTGATGTTGGGGGTTCAAATGGAATAGTTCGGTGGCCACCAATATCCACCTGGATCATTAAGGCCCAAAAACGGCTCCGAGAGTGGAGGACTCGAGAACTTGCTAAGAATAGTAAGTTGTGCTAAATGTGAAAAGCTGCAAGAATTGATGGTGCGGATCTAAATAGAATAGGTGGGTGGACACCGATATCCACCTGGATCATTCCTCCCTCCTTAGGAATCAATGGTCCCCATTGCGTTGAGATCCTCCATGAGATGAGGCAAATTCTGTTCGACTAGGTATTAGATTTGTCGAATATGTCATGGACTAGCAGGCGGACATGATGGATGCGTTTAGTAAATTTGGTTTCTTTATCAGCCTCATATAGCACATGTGTGGATTCTGTATGTGTAGTTGCAGGAGGTATGGAAACATCAGAGGGCGTTACGCCAGGAGTCAGATCAACAGAGTGCTTGTCCTGAAAGTGTAGAGGAACCTCTGCGAGTGGGGAAAAAATTTCCTCGTATTCCTCCATGACTTTTTCCATCTGCTGTAGCCATGTAGGGGAGCCCTATTTCGAGGTTGTGGCCACAATATTCTCCTTTCCCTGTGAGCGAGTTGTAAGGAAAATAAATTTCCTAGTTTGGGAAAGAATCTTACTATGTTGTTTTGTAGTAGTCAAAGAGATGACAGGAGGCAGTACTACCTCCAATATCCTGTAGAAGTTACTTCCCAAAGTAATAATAACAGCATGAGGCCTAGACTCATACACAACATGTCACCTCCACAAGTATGGTTGGCCTAATAATACATCAGCTACATCAAGAGGAGAAACATCACACAATACCTCATCCGTGAATGGCTTGATAATGTACGGAAGGCGTCACTGTTGGCGGATGCAGATATCTCTCCCTTGGTGAAGCCATCCAATGGCATAAGGCTGTAGGTGTGCTATGGTTGGTAGGCTGAGCCGCTTCACGACCTCTGATGAAATGAGATTCTTTTGGCTTCCACTATCAACAAATAATTGCAGTGGAGAACCCTTCACCCACATCTGCGAATGGAAGAGGCGCTCCCGCTCCTCTAGATCCTCGGGATCCTCCCTCTGGATCTTGGTGGTGGCAACAATGGCACTGGGATTCACATCAATGATATGCTTCCCTTTGTCATTTCCTTTTTCTAGTTCTGACTCAGGATCAGAAAATGCATCTGATTCGGGTGCCTTTAGTTCGGCCACTAACGATTGTTTGGCCTGACACTAATTTATGCTATGAGTGGGGCTGCTATGAAATTCACACCACTTCCCCACGTCCTTCTTTGGATTTGTGGTGTTTTTCTAAGTCGCCCTGCTTTGGCCTTGGTTCTGCGGTTCGGGGGCACCTTTCCCTGGCTTCGGATTCACAGATCCAAAGTCTCGCTTCTTCTGCATAAATTTCTACTCGATCTTGGTGACATAGCGATATGTTGTGCCAAGCGATGTAATGTCGAGGAACTCCATTTCCTCCTGAATGTGTTTGTGCAGACATTTGCACTACTTGAGCACCAAATGTCTCTCTGAGTCTTTAATACCCAACTTTGTGCGCAGGGTATGGAACAAATTCGTCAGTTCGTGCACATCTTGATCCCTTTGCTTCTACAGCGTGGTCCATTGGATGTATTTGTCCTCATAGCTCCCCACGGGGTAATATTTTTCCTTGATGCTATCTCAGAACAAATTCCAAGTGGGTGTGGCTAAGAACAAAAAGGTTTCCCCTTCGTCCTCTTGCTCACAGAGGTTTCCCACCAGTCTTTGACACGGGGAGCAGCTTTGAGGAGTGCAAAAATAATATTTTCTCGATCAGAGAAATCATGGACCGAGAAATACCCTTCCAGAAAATTTAACCATCTATCTATGGTGTCTGCATCTATCTGGCCTTCAAATACAGGAATTTCAAATTTTACCTGTACCTTGAAGGGACTGCCGCCTCCAGAGTGGTTATTGGATGCAGATGCGCCGTAGGTGGGTAGTCGTTGAAGGATTTGAGCAAAGTTATCCATCATCGCGTTCCTTTGCTTCTCAAGGGCCTCCTCGAGAAATATTTTGATAGGATCTCCTGCTCCCTTGTCTTTCTTTTCTTCCGCCATGGGAGGTCGTCGGGGTTTGCGAGGCTGATCTTGCAAGGGTTCTACCAGATCGAGCCCTAACTCCTTATACCCTAACCACATTAGGGACATGCAAAGAAAAACAGAGAAAGAGTAGACCGCTATGATACCACTGATCTAGATTTAGGCAGGAACGCAATAAAATACAGAAATATACATAAACACAGAGATGAAGCGCAAATAATACTTCATTTTATTATAAGCAAATGACTAAAATATGCTTACAGACATAATGGAAATAAAAATAGCTAGGGTAGTGGTAGTGTATCTCTGAGAAGAGATGTGGCGACTACAGACCTCTAAACTATGTTACAATGAGGCTTGAGGGTGTATTTATTATTGAGAAACAATGGAAAACCTGAAACACCCAAAAACCTAACCCTAGGAGATGAAGCGCCAAAACTGTGGGTCCCATTTGGGTAAATTGATGTTTCAAATTCCCCGGGATGTAAATTTTGCATCCGGTCTCTGTTTGATGTGCTCAATAGCTCGTTAGAAATATCCATCCGAGGACTACAACTTTCAGTGTGAGCAACATCAGTCCATGGATGGATCGATGTTGCTCTCGGTTTTCCTAAAAAACGTCGTTTAGGGCCTCAAAACGGCTCCGGAAGTTCAGGACCCAAAAAATTGCTAAAAATAGTAAGTTGTGCTGCATCTTATAAAATGAAGGAATTGATGGTGGGGGTTCAAATGGAATAGGTCGGTGGCCACCAATATCCACCTGGATCATTAAGGCCCCAAAACGGCTCCGGGGGTGCAGAACCCGAAAACCTGCTAAAAATAGTAAGTTGTGCTGAATGTAAAAAGCCGTGAGAATTGATGATGCGGGTCCAAATGGAATAGGTGGGTGGCCACCGATATCCGCCTGGATCACAGACTTGAAGCCATAATATCGTTTCTTGCATTTTCAAGCTTCCATGATTTCAAATTTTACCAAATGGATTTAAAATGTGGTTTCCTTAATGGAGATCTAGAAGAAGAAGTATATATTGAACAACTAGAAGGATTCCTTCTAGGAAATGATGAAAACATTGTTTGCAAACTCAAAAAGGCATTATATGGGCTAAAGCAAGCAGCTCGTGCATGGTATTATCGTCTTGACAACTATCTTCAACAACAAGGTTCCTCAAATGGGTCCAAAGATAGCAACCTATACACAAAAATAGATAATGATAAACCATTAATTATTGTTTTTTATGTAGATGATATCATCTTTGGTAGCAATGAAGAATATGTGAGTCAAAAGTTTGCTTCTGCCATGCAGCAAGAATTTGAAATGTCTTTAGTTGGGGAACTAACATTTTTTCTTGCTTTACAAGTACAACAAGCAAAGGATGGCATATTTCTCTCACAAACAAAATATCTCAAGCAGATTCTGAAGAAATATGGGATGGAAGACTATAAACCAGTGTGTACTCCAATGATGATAGGATGTAGCCTTAGCTGTCATGATGAATCTCCCACAATAAATCAACCAAAATACATGTCTGTGTTTGGAAGTCTTATTTATCTAACAGGTAATAGACCAGATATCATGCATGCAGTTGGGATTGTTGGGTGTTTCCAAGAAAATCCAAAGTAAACACATCTTCAGGAAGTTAAATGAATATTAAAACATTTACAAGGAACTCAATACTTGGCTTATGGAATCCAAAAGATGCAGATCTTACTCTTCATGCTTACATAGATGTAGACTGGGTTGGAAATTTTGATGACCAAAAAAGCACTAGTGGAGGTGAATTTTACTTAGGGCCCCAATTGGTATCTTGGTTTAGAAAGAAACAAAGTTCCATTGCCTTATCTACTGCATAAGCATAATATGTGGTCGTTGCATCTTGTTACACACAACTTCTCTAGATGATGCAGACATTGTAGGATATTCAACTAAACTGTTCTCCACCCATTTCCATCCTATGTTATAATACACATGCTATTAGCATTTCGAAAATTCCAGTTATGCACTCCAAAACCAAGCACGTTCCAATCAAGTACCATTTTCTAAGAGAACAAGTGCTTGAAGAAAAGGTTAAATTGGAGTATTTCCCTCCAAAGAGAAATTTGCTAATATATTTGCAAAACCTCTTCCACGAGAAGCATTTGAACATCTCAAAGAAAAACTGGGAGTAGTCTCTGCCTCATCTTTATGTTGATCAAGTCATCTCATACCTTTATGCACATGTGATATCTCATAAATTTACTGTATGTACGCGGGTTTTATGAACTACAGGCACACATATATGTGAGTTTCTATTTAGAAATATGCGTATATATATCTATGAATAGAAAACCTTTGGTCTAACTCAAGAACAGCTTCTGATATGCTTTAGTCAGCTATTCCTGTTCATATGTTTATTACAGTTTGCAGCGGCTACTTTTAACTAGTTTTGAGCACTCTATGATTTGGTTCAATATGTCATTTATGATTTATCTAATTGATGAAGATACTTTGATGCATGAATTTGATGATCTGATAGTGAGCAGGGAGCATAGGTTCAGGGGGAGCATTAGCTTTGCTGCTAATGATGCATTGTTGGCATTATGTTTAATATGTTACTAAATATGCTCATGTGTTTGATTGATGATGCATATATGAAGACCTTTCTATGTTTACATGATGATGATGTTGTTGCCATGGATGATACGTCATTGTCTTATTTTATGTCATGTTGATCTCTCATTGTTAAGGTTATTTAGTCTTGGTTATAAATTTCATATCTGTTAAGGTTATGTAATTATTGTTCTATGTAGTCATTGATTATGTCGAATATGTAATCCCACTTTGTTGGGTGATTGAGTCAAATATGTAATCCCATGTTGGCAAGCTGATGGTATGTAACCCCGCTTGGTTGGGTGGTTTATGTAAGCTAAGTCATAGAGTCATGTACTTTATTATAAATACTTCAGAAGCTTCAACATGTGCTCACGGGGACCATTAGTCTGCCCTTTTCCCTTGATGTCAAAGGGGGAGACTCTCTTGGTTTTTGAATTTGGTGAGTGATATGTTTTTAAGGTATCTACAGGTTATGGTGATCAAACACCAACATGGTTGCTATCAATTCCAAAGGGGGATATTGTTGGAATTATGGTGTATGTCTTGTCCTTGATGGAAACCCACTTGTAACAGGATAAGTATGTGTTGACAAGATGTTTTCAGATCAGTTTGGAGGTGACTCAGTGATGGAACAAAATGACAGAATGTTGGGACAAAGGTTTGCAAGTTAGAGACATAAGAATTATGAAGGCAAATATTTGAAGAGATATATGAGGGTTATATAAGGCAAAGTCGCATACACATGCGGGACGGATTAATCGAAGCCACATACATTTGGCGCACTATTTTTTTAAATACCAAGGGTTTTTACCATGGTATTAGCCCACAATATTGAGCGTAGTAACGACTATTTGATCCCGTCAATGATTACTGCCGACACTAGTGTGGTTTTGGCTCATGGTATTGGCTAAGGCTCAAACTATATAAGGAGGTGAAGATCAAAGTGCTAGAGGTGTGCATGAGTAAAGGTGATTGATGAATACTTCATTCTGAACTATATTTTCATTGTATGGGCTATAATTGATAATTTGATATGAAATAATTATGCACCTACAAATATAATGATGGATCAGGACCATGAGACCTGAAATGACTTACCATTGTATGATATGCTCATGGATTGACTAGATCTATGATTTGACCCATGTTTTTCTCTTTGAATATTATGATTTGGGCTAGTCTGAAGTTCTGAAGAGCTGCGTAATTATAGGTCAAAATTTGCAGATATGTACGCAGGTTAGTCTTTGTGAAAGCGTGTAGACATGCGAGATTTCTTAATAAAAGGCACATACATAAAATAAGGTTTCTACTGAAAAATATGTGTGATCAATCTGATTAGTGCTGATGTATTTTTGTTATTTGTCAATGATGTCTTCATGTTGATCTGGGTTTAGTAGAAAAGTTTGAGGTTGAATTGATGGAATGTTTATTGGTTGAAGAATATCCATGATGTAGTTATCTAAATGGGGTTTCGAAGATTTGTAATCTAAAAGAATACTTCAATATACCTGTGTGAATTTTTTTTTCTGATTTAGATTAACAATTTGTCAGATCTTGGTATGTTGAGATCTATATGCAGGTTTCTTTTCAAAAAAGTGTGTATACACACGGGTTGACTTAAGTGAAGTAGCGTATATATTTTTTTCTATGAATGATCGGGGTTGCAGATGATTTAGTATGTTGATGCAGTATTTCAGGTCCAGTTATGATATTCTAGTTACAATGATCTCACTGTTTTTTTTTAAGTTGGTGATGTTGAGATTCAACAAGATGATGAGCTTAGTGAAAAGAGTCGCCTTCACTCAGTGGGCCTGCAGGCTATTTTTGGCGCAAGTTTATTTTTAGACTATGTCTATTTTTAGACATGTCGATCATATTTCAGAAGTTGCAGGATGCTATTTGTGGATGGTTGATCAAGTTGGAAAAATAGATGAAATTCTATTTTTAGAATATTGGGCGAAGTCTATTTATAGATCGTCAATCTAAAAATAGATGCATGTCGATTTTTATTAGCTCTTAATAATCAGACTCTAAAAATCAACTTATTCTCTTGGAGCACTTCAGTTCAGTGCACAGATGTGGCACATCAGCTGAAAAAAGGAATTACGCTATTCCTGAGGGTTTACTGGAGCTATTGCATGGAGGAATCAGTTAGAACTCAAGTGGCAGAGTTATGACACAGTTGGAAGAAGTAGTTATGGAGTTGTATTTAGTTTAACACGGTTAGACTCAGTTGAGCTAGTTGTATCTAGTATAACTGATTGATACACTAGTGAGAGTGGAGTGAATTAATTAGTTAATTAATTCACAAATAATAACTCATTAATCAACTGAAAAATACATCAGTTAACTACATTGCATGGCAGTTTCAGTGGAGACCAGTGGAGAGATAGGTGAAAGGGCAAGATAGACTATCTGTTGTGACTATAGTGATGCGTTGATTGCATCCAACACTCAGTGGAGATGCCAATGAGGATTGCACAGTCAATACAAGAGTAATTTGAATTCAGTCATAGCTATTCTTCATCAGATATTGCACAGTGGAGGCAGGCTAACAGGTGGCAAAGATCGGTGCATGGATTTGCAAGATTATGCCTGTATAGTGTATGACAATTGTACTGTACTGAGAGCTTGTGATAAGCTTTGTATGTTTGTATGATATTTTCATATGATCTCCATGTTACATAATATATAGTTGGGGTTTTCAGCTTCAAGCTTTCCCAGTTAAAAACTGTGTTATGTGCGATTGATAAATTTTTGTTTATGCTTCACATGTGTGATCAATTAATTTTTCCGCAAAAGATTAACAAGTGGAATAGATTCACTATCTTGCATAAAGTTAAATAGTGTGAGATCAGGTGGATCTTGGACATATGCATGCTTAGTGCATATAATTTCTACAGGTGATTGGTTAAGTGATTGTTTGCTTTAGTGATTGATTGGTTCAATGGTTGTTTTCAGTGATTTATTGAATGCTGTGGGTACATTGATCAGTTTGAGTTTTGATATTGGGCTTAAATGATGTTAGTGGATTCAGTATGAAAATTTGATGAAAATTAGCCTAAAATTTATAATGTATTGAAGCAGGTGGATCCAGTGTGAAAATTTATGAAACATGTTCCACATATATTGTTGAGGGTTGGAGCCTTCAGTGAGGAAGTCGAAGCTTCCTATTCAGTGAGGAAGTCAAAGCTTCCTACCAGTGGTATCCGGTGATCATATCAGGGGGTCGTAACTTCCTTCTAGTGGGTGTTGGTAAACGAGATGAGGGGGTTGGAGCTCCCTTCCAATAGGAGCTCGAGAATGAGTGAAGGTTGTAGCCTTCAGCAGGTGGGTGCCTACATGCTGGTATGAGTCTGCACCAGTACAAGAATGTAAGAAGTTTTTCATAATAATAATATTGAATAAAAATACGACAACAATGGTGGTTTTCTCCCACATTGGGTTTCCACCTTAAATATTGGTGTTCATGAGTGTTGATTATGTGTGGTAGTTTACTATGTTCTTACTGCACATGTTTACTGCTTATTAACAATACGATGAATCAATGATGCACTACTTTAAGCTAAAAATTTGATGAATTATCTGAATTATAAGTTTATTGTGTATACATGAGTTTTCTTAATAACTGCCACATACATACACTAGTTTTCTTCAGTCAAATCGTGTACAGAATTCACAAAAGAAAATTTCAAGTTTAAGTGAGTTTTTTAAAATATTGATTCACTGCCGCGCCCCTCTCAGTATTTTTCCCAATGGAGTACTGTGCATCTTATCATGTAACCTTTTCATAAGCGAGAAAACAATATATGTGTTTGAAATCTATAAACAAAAGGACTCCCCTAATATTAGTTTCAATGGAATCGAGAAAATATCCATATCTGAGCTCTAGATCATTGCAAACCCTACATTTCCAAACCCTTCAACATCGACCATTCGTGAAACCCTAGTAGAGAAATTTATTGATCACTGAGGCTGAGTTTATTTAATATAAAGTATTTAATAATTTTTTAACAATAAAATAATGTTATCTTACTCAATAATGTTAACTACATAACAAGATGATATTGTGTGCAACAACAACCAATATTTCTTTGTTCATTCAACTAGTTGCAATGATCTAATTGGGAATTCCCTCCTAATAAAAACTATGTTAGCATTTGGATGTTACTAGAGTAATCTGAGATGCTATGTCAGTTGATACTTTGATTGAAATTATCTCCAACAATGAATAACAACAAGAATGTCTATGCCTCCTGCAAAACCAACATTACCCAACTTTAATACAAGCAACACGTGAAAATTCATACGAACAATCCAACATTTGAATTTGTCTTTAATATATCGAGAAGAAAATTCTAATGCCACCCTAAATGAGGCACAATGTGTTGACATAATAGTTACTTTGTAAGAGCCTGGAGAAATGAACCCATAAGGTGCCAAACTAACTTGAAATTGGAGCCAACCAACATTCAAAAACATGACAGGGAGAAAGAGGATGTCCACTAGCATGTGTATGGCCATATGTCTTGCATAAAATTCTTTTGGTGATAAGGATGAAATTGTGTGACCCTTTGCTCAATATATAATCAACCTCAAAAAATTTATGGGTAAGAGAAAATTCTCCACCATGACAAGTCAAATGCCTAGCTTATAAGAAGAAAATTTTCCCAACTTTCACGACATTTTTAAAAGTTCAATTTAACAACTTCCTATCAAAATACAACGACTCGATAATGGTAGCTATTAATCTTAAAATTCAAAAGGGATTGGAAAATGATCATTCCATAATTGTTGTAGTTAATTAAACAAACCAAATATATCCAACAATTAATGTCAATGGAGTTTGAAATTTATTTCTAAGTACCGTATATGATAAATTGTAGTTGGAAATCCATCATCATAACCCATTAACTAAGCTAAGAGAAACATTTCACAAAATAAATTACTTGAAAAGCATAGAGAAATCCACACATGAAGATATAGTGTTTATACTCGAAACCCAAATGGGAAAATAAAACTTCAAATGGTTGCTCGGTGTATTTCAGTAATCTCTAATTTACAATGTACTGAACGATTTTTGTGCATCATCATCTCCTTGGTCAAAATACTCTTTGAGAATGAAGTTACAAAAATAAATAGAGAGATTTGGGGTAATGGGAAGGCCAACATGCATGACCTTTCATTTCCTATTTCATAGTCTTTTCTCTCATATTATTATTTTTTCTTCTTATTTATTTATCTTTTTGGTTTCTCTCTTTCTTCTTATTTACTTTTACATTTACAGTGTCCTCCATAGTTATTCTAACCTTCATTAATCACCAACTTAAATTCTAGATACCAAGTCTTACAACCATTCACTTATTTAGATATATCTTGGATCAATGTCATAAAACTTAGGCTATGGTTATCAGTTTATTGGTATGACTAGAATGTAAGAAATTCATAAGTTTAAATCATAGATCACACAAAAATCATACAAACTAATTCTTTTTTTATTCTCACATCTCACGAATCTGACACAAGGAATAGTTCATTGACCACAATAATCAGAATCTTGAAACCATATGATGAAAGAAGAAATCCAAAAGTCTCATTTGATTCTTATATTATTAACATTAGGTTTGACCATCTTTATAAGTGTTAACACTTATAAGTCTCATTATATTCTTATATTTTATGAACACTACAACATCTCGATGATATTAAGTTGAGATTTAAAGGTTTACATTCATTTACAACCACTACAACATTTTCCCCATATTGAGCCCACATTAAATATTTACAGTCATTTTCAGACACTATAACATGTCTCCCATACTAGGTTGTAGAGCACTTCTTGGTGCAATAAAAATTGGTATATAAGCCCCAAAAATTATTTCAATGAGTTTAACCATTTTCCCTAGGGTTTTTTCTAGTGAGGAGGCCATAGTAGGTCACAAGTTCAATTTCAATTGAATCCTCTGAGGTTACTAATTTCTATTGTATCTTGTGGATGACTCACCCTCCATATAAATGTTCCAGGGGAGAGGGGGATCCCATTATATTTTCTTTAGGAAAACAATTCTCACACACATACATATCACGAGTCCATTGGTTGCAAAGTAAAACCTTAAAATGCACCATCCCTATAAAGGGAAAATGATGGGTAGTTTGTTATCCAACCCATAAAATATAGAGACGAGAATTTGTTCAGTAATTTCAAGTGGTTGGTCTCAAAAGGTAAGTAAGGTCTTAGTAGTATTAGTTCCCCAATCAATTGAGAATCTCAAGATAAGATGATCGAGCAATTTGGGTTCGTCGAGTGATTCGGTCTAGGTGCTAAAATGTAACTAATTCCAATGTCTCCAAGCACATCCATCCTGAGAAATATCTTCTCTCATTAACATGTGGTATAATAAATGAAATAAAGCTAAGTGTGCAAGGAAGCAAAAGCTGGTGCGACCACCGGGAGAGGTTCAAATCTAGGTAATTAGAATTCCAGAGGTGTAGATCTCATAAGTGCTCCGTGTTTAAAGATTCCAGGTTCCATTGCCATAAAAGTGTTATCCTCACGAATCACTAGGGGTTTGGTTTCTTTTATCATTTATTAGTGGAAACTGTATTCTCCCAAGCCTTGTCAAGGGTTAGTGTGAATGATGTACTTTTTGATTCTCTTATTTAGTATTAGTCTATTTGGCAAGGTTTTTTTCTTGATCCTTCTCTCTATGTGGTTGCAACAAATGCTTTGGATTATTTGTTATAAGTTGCTAGATTGCAAGGGAAAAAAAGGAATTTCTTAACTTAGAGGCACTTCTCAATTTTCATTTCACAGACGAATTGACTTCAATGTTTGAATTGACTCAACAATCTATTTAGGATACTATTATGTTCTTAGACACATTTGCAGAAGTAGTTGGAGCGGTTGTTTGTGAGGAAGAAACAAAGGTATTCCTTATTGGCTAGGATAATCCTCCTAATTGGTTTAAGAAGAAATTGAATATTATAAGACCCGTAGAGATAATTAATTATTTGGATATCCCTAGGCTGGACAATTTTCTCAATGTCAATATTGACAATCTCCTCTCCAAAACCACCCGCAAAAAACATTGAAGATGGGGAAAAAATAATTTTGAACATAAAATTATAGCACTAATACAAACATAGATTCGTATTCATGATATTTAGTGCATTGAGAGATTTGCATCTCAATTTCATTTTAATCATCTCCATGAATGCTAGATCTTAAGCTAAGATGATTCCATGCAAGTAAGCAATCATTACCCTCACTTCAAATATACTTAGGGATAGATACATTGTAAAAAAAAAAATTGTTATTGTAATGCTTGGTATAAATTGTGTTGCAAAGTATAATGTCATTTATTCTCACATTCATGTAACTCTACCATGCATATTTAAGGCCATACAACCCCTTGACATAGTTCCCAAAAGTTCATCGAGCTTATATAAAATTTACTCAACTCTTCAACACATCCAAACAACTTCCTCTTTAATTAAACACTACATAAAAAATGTACCCTCCATTCACTACTCATACTCCCTCAAGATTACTCCTATCTTTTCACTACTAAAGAATCCCTCATGAAACCCATCAATCTATTAACCAACTCAACATGACATTGTATAATGCAAATGCATTAAAAGGCTCTAACAATATTCACATATAAAAGGTTCCCTACCTTTAGCATGCCCTTTCTTGGGTATAAATCACATATATGAATTTCAATGTCATAAATCATACCAAAGGATGACCGAATGAATTCTTACCCATTTCCCTTCAACATGCATGCAATATTGACATGCCCAATTTATACATGTACGATTTCCAATGGCATTTGTAATGTTACCTAATTAATTGGTGTCTCTTTGGAATTTACATGATTCACTTTATCAATCTCTTAATAAGCATCCACTTGTCCTTATCTTTTTTCAAAGTTAACTATTATAGGGAATTACATAATCAACATATTCAACCATTCCTAGTTATAAAAAAATCAACAATCATATAAAATCCTTCCATACTCATTGCACATGTAACAACATATCATGTTTAGCCAATATGCATTATCACATGTATGCCCAAGAATATTAACATGAACATTTGATGGCATATTATGCTTAAATATGTTCACTAGTACATATACATTCTAGTTATTTGTACTCTTTTGCATTTTAGTGGGCATTCTTATGCCTTAGTATTTTATACGAAACAACTTTCCCAATTTTGGAGAAAGAAAACAACAGTGCAAGAGAAAAGTTTAAGGAATTATCTCTTCCAATTCCTTGACATAGCATGGAACTTCCACACCATAGTAAATCTACTCGATGGAATCATTCTTATTCACATAGTATATTGTTAGCTATGATATTATAACCCCAATAGGAATACTTTTTCTTTCACATAAAATTGCACATACTACTCCAAACATAAAACTCTACTATACAAGCAAAGAGACATTTTAGGTGAGAAAAACATCCCAATTCTAACATCTACCTTGTTGACCATATACATTCTAATTCTCACAGGATGGTTCCATATGATGTGGTGCCTCATTCTCTTGATATCTTGAACACCCAAGTGGATTGAAGTACATCATTCTTCTCATTACCTCTTAATATACTTCCAGAATTCCTTTAATTCGTAACAAATAACTTCATTTTTTAAGACAATCTAGATGAGAGTGGGATCGATCTACAACATTTGCGACGTCAAAGGCTTTGTCTCGTTTTCCCGGTGCAGGGAAAAAAATTGGTGGTTCCTTAAACCCGAAGCCTAATTACGCACACCATTTGATGGCTTTAGTTGTGTCGTCTAGCATGGGGGTTTTTTTATTCTTTACTGAAGTTGGAGTTTCTAAGATGATCAAAGATGGAAACCTGATCGAATCTGTTGCATGTAGTGGTTCCTCAAGGATAATTTTTAGCTTGAAAATAACCGATCGAATTAAATGGGTCAAATTTTCCATTGTGGCATCAACAGATCAAGCCCTCGATTGTTTGTTCTACGAAAACAACTGATGGAGATGAAATCGTCGTCCCTTGGGGGTTAGAGAAGTCATCAGTGAGTTTTGCAGACAATTATCCTGCGTTGATTAATGGTTTTTTCTTTTTTATGTGCATAGCTTCATACCATCCCATCGTAGATCTATTGGTTAAAAAGGTGGATCAGTTTGCAAAGGAGAAAAATATTCCTGAAAAGGGTTTTCATAATCGGATTCGTACCAAACAATCTTTGATTTACAATATTGAACCACATTTGGAAGAAGTCAATGCAAAAATGAGCTTCCAATAACCAGATCTTGATTCGTCATTTACAGAGTTGATCATAAAAACAATGGAAGAGGCAGATCTGGGGATGAGACAATAGAGAAAGGAAATTTTCCAAAATGTAACTCGGAAATCAGTTTCAATTAGAGTTTGGAATGAAGATCGGATACAAAATATCAAGCAGAGGATCCAAAATTAGATGGGCATCCTAACAGAACTTCAAAATTTTATTTAGGCAAGGAAATATTTTCAAGACGACTGCAAGATGCAGAACTATGGAATCAAACATGATTTGACTATTATAATTAATGTAATATTACTTCAAGGATGCCCTAGATCTAGTTCTAAAGGTCCAGTTTCTTTCAAGGATACAGTTAAAGGAAGACCTATCTCACAAAAAAAACCTGGTTTTCCTTCCAACCTCCATAACCCCTATATTGTGGAACAGATGAACCAAGTGCCGACATTGACAATGAATCTCCCAGAAGTCAATTAGCTCTACTTCAAATTCCATTCAAGAGAAATCATATGCACATTTTGTTAGGTCTCTATAATACTAGTGTATCCCCTTATTTTTATTGTTAGTATAGCCCCCTTATTGTTAATATTGCACCCATGTAGTCCCCATATTGTTATTATTGTGCCCCATAGAAGCCCACTATTGTTATTGTTGCGGCCTTACATTGTTATTGTTAGGTCGGTTAGGATTATATTGTGACCCCATGGACTCTTATATATAGAAAGGAGGTTTTTTCATTTATACCATCCAAGAATTATTCATTTATGTAATGTAAAGGAGGTTTCCCCCTTGAGGTGACTGATTTATAAGGCGTTGATCCCGCTTTTCTTCTATTTTTGGAGCAGGTTTCATAACATTTGGTATCAGAGCTTTGGATTCTAGGGTTTTGTTGCTTCAAACAGGTCATCGTGGAATTTTCACTATAATTTTTTTTCTACGAAGTTTCAGATGCTAAAAAACAAAACCCATTTGCAAAAACATCCAAAGGAACTTCTTGTAAAATTTCAGATCTTTGTTTGCAATATTTTCAGAGATATGATCTGTGGAAGTTAGGGTTCTTGCAGACTCCCAAATTTCATCTCAAAGAGGTGACCTTGGGAAAATTGTCATAACTCTCTCTCTGAGCATCAGATTCGAATTATGTAAAAAGTGGTCGAAATAAAACGGACTCTAGTTTCCATTGTATCGATTTTAGAGCTGAAGGAGGAAACAGTGACACACGAAATGTTGTACAAGTTCACTCTATTGAACCAATCCATAATTAGGACATTCTGGGAGATTGGGCATTAATTTGTCTTGAAGAATCCAAATTAGGTCTGACCTGTGGCATTGCAAAGAAGACTCAGAGGGCTACTACAGGACTTTATTTCAGATCTTGAAGATCCTAAGTTACAGAGTTACAACCGTTTCAATATCGAGCACCTAAAGAAAGAAAAATGTGTGTAATTTTTTTTTTTTTTTATAAATTGCATAAATTTTGTTTGAAAAAACAGTTGAAGTGATTACAAGGGAATATTGAAGCATTGTTATCAGTATTGGGTTCTATAATGCCTCCCAAAAATAATTCGACACCCATTAAGCCCTCATAAAATTCTACTATAATGCATGAAGAGGAAGAATTTCACTATGATATATCAAAATTATGGTACCAAGTGCAACAAATTTTGATCTCACAAAGAGCAACCAAAGATAACATAGATGGTTTAAAGTAGACATGGAGGCTAAGGTGGATGGTTTGAAGGATGAAATGAAAGCTAATATCGATGATCAAGTAGTGTAATGTCAGATAGAGCATCAACAACAATTTCTCCAACTCTTAAAGGATAACCTAACTTTGCTGCAAAATCGAATGAAACTACAAGCAGATCAATATCACAGGGAAAGAAGTTTTGATGTAGGTGACTGGGTATTTTACGGCTATAACCATACAAACCAATGTCCCTCAAGCAAGCTAAGAAGTATAATAAATTATTTATAAAGTACTATGGTCCTTACAAGGTGTTGCAAAAGATTAGTACTATGGAATACACATTGGAGTTGGTTGCATATTCTTGAGTGCACCCAGTTTTCCATGTTTCATGCTTAAAGAAGGTTATAGGTGATAAAATCTCAGTTCAAACAATATTTCCAGAACTTGACGAGGAAGGAAAAATCATATTGGAACCTGAAGCAGTCATAGAAACAAGAACTCGACAACTACGAAATCGATCAATTTCAAAGTATCTCAGCAAGTGGAAGAACTTACCCGCTAAAGATTCCACATGGGAGGATGATAATTTTATACAAAATCATCCAGAAATAATCAAGCATTGAGGAAAACACTTTTCTGAAGGAGACAAGAATGTTAGGTCCCTATAATACTAGTGTATCCCCTTATTATTATTGTTAGTATAGCCCTCTTATTGTTATTGTTGTACCCACGTAGTCCCCATATTATTATTATTGTGCCCCATAGAAGTCCACTATTGTTATTGTTGTGCCCTTACATTGTTATTGTTAGGTCGGCTAGGATTATGTTGTGACCCCATGGACTCCTATATATAGAAAGCAGGTTTTTTCATTTATATCATCCAAGAATTGTTCATTTATGTAATGTAAAGGAGGTTTCCCCCTCGAAGTGGATTATTTCTAAGGCGTTGATCTCTCTTTTCTTCTATTTTTGGAGCTGGTTTCATAACATATTTAATGGATTCTGGCCCAAGACAGAGGAATTACATTGATGGATAACCTCTAATTGGATTGAAAATTGTGATATCCACCTATTCCCTAGAGGGTTTTTTATTGTGAAATTTGATGCAACAAAAGATATGGAATTCATCTTAAAAGAGGGACCATGGTTTTGCAGCAATGCAAGAATTTTTATGATCCCATGGTTTCGGGGATTTGATGCAAATACCATTGTGGTCTCCAAAATTCCTATTTTGGTCAGGTTACATAATATTCCTTTGCATTTATGGCATATCAAAGTGCAAGAGGGAATTGGAAATTATTCGGGGAAATTCATAAAGGTGGGCATGGATAGACTTACAAAAGGAATATTCTCATTTGCATGAATCCATGTCGAGGTAGACCTTAGTAAAGGATTACTTAACTGTATTATATTGATTCATAATAATGTGCAGTGGTCGCACACTCTAGATTTTGAAAATAGAATGTTTAGATGTCATTTATTTCTTCAAACTGGACATCTCCAAAATTCGTGTCGCCGGGCAAAGAATCCTAAAAGAAAAAAGAGGAAAGACCAAAATCCAAAGGGCAATTCTCTAGTACACAAGAAGATGAGGTAGAGGAAGAGGAAATGCTAGAAAATACAAGAAGTAATGCTAAACAAAACCCCATGAAATCATAGAGAAGAACGAGGCAAATCAGATAAAACTAATGACATCATCCAAAGTAACAACACCTATAGTTCATCAACAACAGAATGTGAAGACTTCCCTGGAAAAAGAAGCAAGTGGCACCAAAAGAGTACATGTATCAAAGAGCTTTAACTTTGGAAAAGAAACATTTGAAAATATAGAGGTAAATCAAATAGCTATTGTTTCTTCCACTCCAAACTTTGATGGTTAGCGGAAAGTGGAGAAAAAGAAAAGTAGAAAAATATAATTTAGTGATCTTTTGATGGTATGTTTTTAGATGTTTTTGTTTTTTCATCATATGCCTTTTGACATCTACAACATGTAACTTTCATTATTTTATAATGAAAGTTAAAGAAAAAAAAAGACAATCTAGACCCACACATAACTTAGTCATTTATCATCTATTACATTTTATATAAATAAAATTGATTAATATTTTACATTTATTTATACACACATTGTCAATTCATACCCTATAACTTTTTAACATATATACATTTCTTATATAATAAAATGATTTACCCATCTTATACCACATTTTTTATCTAATAAAATGATTTACCCACCTTATACCTGAAGTACATGCCCTCTAGACAAATTTCTTCTAAACCTACTTTTAAATTAAGATTTAATTTATAAATTCTTAATAAAATCATAATTTTTTTTATATATTTTCCACATGTCATAATGGAATGAAATATTAGTAACATTTTTTCCTTCGTGCATTAATACAATTCAATTAATAAACATATGTAAAAAGATTCAAAACTTTGTCATTAAATAATTTTAAAAGATAAAAATAAAAACTATCTCGTATAATAATTTTACGACCCACCATGGATGAGTACCATGGTGGGTTCTCCCAAGCTGGCACGTTACTTTTCATGCGCAGTTTGATATTAATTTAATGAGATTAAACCTTCTTGAAGGACAATAACATTGCTGGAATCTTTCTTTCATAAGTATTCAAGCTCATGAGCATTTAATTGCGTGAGAAGCTTTCTTCCTATATATGGATTTTCGTATTTATCTTTCTCACAAGAGTATATATTCCTGTCTACGAGCATTTAATTGTTTGAAGAAGCGTTGTTCTTTAAGTAATAATAAAAATGGCATCCCCATGAGCATTAATTGTTTGAAGAAGCGTTGTTCTTTAAGTAATAATAAAAATGGCATCCCCATGAGCATTAATGGTTTGAATGGCATCTCTATGAGCATTAATTGTTTGGAGAATTTTTGAATTTTTAAAAAATATAATAAAACTGGATAATTTTATGTTTAATGAGGATGATGAGTTTAATTATTTTATGTTTTTATTTTTATTTTTATTAAAATTTAGTGATAAAATTTTATTTAAAATGTATGAATATTTATAATTCTAAGAAATTTGAGATATAGATTTAATAGTAAAAATTTGTTTTTCTAACTATTTTTTATCAGATTTTGGATAATATGTTTAGAAAAGAAAAAAATTTAGGTTTTTTTTTGTTATTTTTTCTCGAAGAAAAATCGTAATTTATTTCACTGAAAATCAAGGAACAAAATTACTTTTTGCAGATGTCTGAAAGTATTAGATTAGATTAACCTTTCGACCGATGCACAAAAAGAGAAAAGAATAAATATAATAAAAATTGCATAAAATTGACGGGGCTAAGTGTGATAATAATCAATTAGTTTCCCCTCGTTTCCTTTATTTTTTTTCCACATTTTTACAAACTCCTTGATTCGGAGCAGGTAATATTATTTCCAGTTGGTTGCTTTCCACCTTGTGGGGAACTTTTTTGTCTGAATCTGAACTCTCAGTTGTATGGGTTCGCTTTATGCCCCCTACTTCCTTTTGAAAAGGTATGACCACCTTCTGCTACTCTGCTACTATGATCTTTGTGACTCCTTGGATGTTGTTGTTTTCCTCATGTTGATTTCCCAGAGTTTGGATCACTACTAAATCAATGGCTTTTCTGCATGTTTAGTAGAATCTTTCTGCTTCTCTTCTCCCTCCTCCACTTGGGAGCCTTGATGGTTTTGTGCTTCAGGTTGTTGAAGACTCTCATCCATTTCTTCCTCTTCATCATCTGAAGAAGAAGAATTTGAAAATTGACATCCCTTTTGCTTTGTGATTTTTTCTTTGTCCTTTCACCAGTTTCCTTTTTTTATAGCAGCATTTACTATTTTTAGCAATTTTTCATGTCTTGAACTTCCATAACAGTTTTGAACCCTTAACGGCATTTTTGAGGTCTTCTGTAGCCCCATAGCCAAATGCAAGGGACTATGGAAAAACCTATAGTACTCAGAGAGATCTTTCCAATGATATATCGTACGCGCCAAACGGAGTTATTATGACCAAGTTACGACCCCTAGAAGTTGGTTGCCAAGCTAACCCCAATGGGGCCCACAAATTCTTGGTGTTTCATCTCCTGGGGTTAGGGTTTTGGTTGTTTATGGTTTTCCTATGCTATTCAATAATAAAAATGCCCTTGAGCCTCATTGTAACACAATTTAGATGCATGTAGCCTCCACATCTCTTCTTAGAGATAAGCTACCAGCGCCCTAGCTAGTTTATTTCCATTATGTTTGTAAGTATATTTCAATTATTTGATATTATTGAAATGAGGTTTTATTTCTGATGCATCTCTGCGTTTATGTGTATTTCTATGTTTTATTGTGTTCCTCCATAAGTCCGGATCAGTGGTATCAGAGCGGTCTGCTATTTTTCGATCCTTCTTTGCATGTCCCCAACAAGGTTGGGGTATAAGGAGTTAGGGCTCGATTTGGTTTAACCTTTGCAAGATCAGCCTCACAAACCCCGACGATCGTCCATGGGGGAAGAAAAGAAAGACAAGAGAGCAGGAGATCCTATCAAAATATTTCTTGAGGAGGCCCTCGAGAAACAAACGAACATGATGATGGATAACTTTTCCGAGATCCTTCAACGATTTCCCGCTGGTGGTGCATTTGCATCCAGTAGCGACTCTGGAGGTGTAACTCCTTTTAAGGTACAAGTAAACTTTAACATTCCCATATTTGAGGGCCAAATAGATGCAAACATCATAGATAGATGATTGAATCTACTAGAAGGATATTTCTCAGTTCATGACTTTTCCAACTGGGAAAAGATTACTTTTGCACTCCTCAAAGTTTCCCCCCATGTCAAGGATTGATGGGAAACCTACTGTGAGAAGAAGGACAAGAGGGAACCCTCTCTGTTTTCGGCCACACCCACTTGGGATTATTTCCAATACGCCATCAAGGAACAATATTATCCTGTGGGGAGCTATGAGGACTAGTACATAAAATGGACTACACTACGGAAACAAATGGATCAAGATGTGCATGAGCTGATGAATCTGTTTCATACCCTGCGCACAAAGTTGGGTATCAAACATTCGGAGAAACATTTGGTGCTGAAGCACCGCAGTTATCTACACAAATACATTTAGGAGGAAATGGAGTTCCTCGACATCTCCTCACTTGGTACAACATACCAGTATGCTGCCAAGATTGAGCAGAAATTCAAACAGAAGAAGAGAGACTCTGGATCTGTGAATCAGAAGCAAGGGAAAGGTGCCCCCAAACTGCATAACAAAGGACAAACCCAAGGTAGGGTGATCGAGGATAACCCACCAAAGCCGCAACCAACTTACAACACTGAGAAGCCAAAGAAGGACACGGGAAAGTGGTGTGAGTTCCAAAAGGTCTCCACTCACAACACAAGTGAGTGTTGGGCCAAGTAGTCACTAGTGGCCAAGCTAAAGGATTCTGAATTGAATGCATGATCCAACTCCGAATCATTACCTGACAAGGGGAATGGTAAAGGGAAGCAGATTATCGATACAGAGCACAACACCATCGTTGCCACCACAAAGATCTAGAAGGTGGAACTGAAAGATCCGGAGGAGGGGGAGCACCTATTCCATTCCCAGATGTGGGTAAAGGGTTCCCCGTTGTAGTTCATTGTTGACAGTGAGATCCAAAAGAACCTCATTTCAGTATAGGTCATGAAGCTGTTGGGCTTTCTGACCACAACACACTCACAATTGTACACCATCGGGTGGCTTCACCAAGGATAAGATCTCCGCGTCAACTAGCAGTGTCGTCTTCCCTATGGCATCAAGCCCTTCACCTATGAGGTACTATGTTACATTTATCCTCTTTATGTTTGTGATGTATTATTAGGCCTACCATACTTGTGGAAGCGACATGTTGTGTATGAGTCCAGGCTTCGCGTTGTTATTGTTACTTTGGGAAATAAGTTGTATAGGATACCGGAGGTAGCACTGCCTACCACCATCTCTTTGGTTACTGCAAAACTATGCAGTAAGCTCATTTCCAAAACCGTGAAATTTGTTTTGGTGATGATCTGCCCTTATGGAAAGAAGAAGACTGTGGCCATGACCTCCAAACTGGGCTCCTTCGCCCGAAAACAATAGATGGAAAAGATCGTGGAGGAGTACGGGGACATCTTCACCTCACCCGCAGGGGTGCCTCTGCTTTATCATGTCAATCACCCGATCGATTTGACCCCAGGTGCGTCGCTGGCTAATGGACTAATCTATCGACGCTTTGTTCTGGAGAATGACGAAATCACAAGGCAGATTCAAGAGTTGTTGTAGAAAGGTCACATCTAGCCAACTTCATCACCCTGTGGGAGCTCGATCGTGTTGGTGTAGAAGAAGGATGGGACTTGGAGACTTTGTATTGACTATCGGGTGCTGAACAAGATTATTTCCTGGAATAGGTACCCGATCCCACAGATTGATGACCTTCTGGACCAATTGAAGGGGGAAAAATATTTCAGCAAGATCGTCTTGAATTCCGAGTATCACCAAGTACTAATCGAACCCTCCATTGTGTGGAAGGCTGCCTTCAAAGCCAAGGAGGGCCTTTTCGAATGGTTGGTAATGCCTTTCGAGTTGACAAATTCTCCCGCAACCTTCATGAGGCTGATGGAGGACATCTTGCAACCATTCATCAACTCATTTGTAGTGGTGTGCTTAGATGACATCCTAAGCTTCATCTAGACTTGGGAAGGACACCTCCACCACATCCGACAGGTCCTCCAAATATTGTGGAAACACAAGTTGTGTGCCAATTTGGAGAAGTGTGTTTTTGGCATTACCCAGGTTCAATATCTAGGACACATTATTGTTGAGCGGGGGGTGCATGTGGATCCAGCCAAGATCCAAGTCATTTAGGATTGGAAAGCCTCAACCACTCTAATAGAGCTTTGCAACTTCCTAGGTCTTGCCAATTTCTACCATAGGTTTGTGTTGGGATTCTCTCATATAACTTGGCCATTGAGTCAAGTCACCAAGGGAGGAGAGAAAGAAAAATTATTTTGGTCTGACTCTCAACAGAAGGCGTTCGTAGAGTTGAAACATTTCCTCTACTCTGCCCTAGTGCTCACATTACCAGACTTGCAACAACCATTTGAGATCGAGACAAATGCATCTGACTATGCTATTGGGGAATTTATTACTCAACAAGGGCATCTAGTGGTGTATCACATTGAGACACTATCCGAAACTGTCCGGAGTATCCCACTTATGACAAAGAGATGTATTCCGTTGTGCAGGCTTGAAGAAAATGGAAGCATTACATTTTGGGGAAGGAAACGGCCATCCACACAGACCACAGACCCCTGCAGTTCGTAAAGACACAAGGAAGTTGCAGAACGATTGCCATCAGAAGTGGTCCACATATCTACAATAGTTTCATTTTAACATCAAGTACAAGAAGGGAAACACTAATAATGCTGCAGATTGCCTCAGCTGACCACCGACTGTGGCACTAAACACCGTGCTCAACTCTTGTGGGAACGAGACTTATGATTGGACGCTTCGCTACAAAAATGATCTAGAATTCGGCCACACATACAAGATGCTCTTGTAGGGTAAGCAAGTTCCAAATTTTCACATCCTGGATGCATTGCTATGCCACCCGGGACACCTTTGTGTTCCTTCAAGGGAGCATGCTAAGATGATTTTGTAAGCGCACTAATGTTGGGTCGCTAGGCATTTCGTGGTCAGGAAAATAGTGGCGGTACTGCAGAAGTATTTCTATTAACTGAACCTTCGATAGGATTTCAGGAAGTACATTAGATCCTGCACTACCTATGCCATTTCCAAACCAACCATCAAGAATCAAGGCCTCTCTACTCCTCTTCCTACCCCTAGTTGACCTTGGGAATCCATCTTCATGGATTACATGTCAGGCCTTCCTTCTACTAAGCATGGCAACGATTGTGTTTTCGTGGTCTTCGACAGATTCTCGAAGATGGCCATTATAGAGTCCTACAAGAAAATATCACAGCAAAAACCAATACTAAACTCTTCTTTGAATCAGCGTGGGTACACATTGGGATCCCATAGTCTATCATCTCATATCGAGACAACATGTTCCTCAGTACATTTTGGTCCTACCTCTGGTCGATGCTGGACACCAAGCTCACCAAGTCCATAGCTTTCCATCCCCAAACTGATGGCTAGAAATAGGTCGTCAACAGGACGATCGTACACATTATGTGTATGTACAACTAAAATCATCCATGCACATGGGATGAGAGACTCCCCTATGTACAACACAACTATAACTGGGCTCTCCACAACTCAAATGACCACAACCCCTTTTAGTTGGGCTTGGGATTCCATCCACTATGTCCCATTGACGTAGCCATGAAATTTGCGACTACTCAGGTAGATTAGACTCATGTCCAATCTGAAGCTGACAAGGCGAACAAATTTATTGAGCGCATTCAGCACATCCACCAATAGGTTCATGACATAATGGACAGATCCAATGCTAAGTACAAGCAATGACATGATCAACATTGAGTGCCACACAACTTCTAGGTGGGCGATAAAGTGTGGCTACATTTGCAAAAGGAGTGCCTCGCTGGAGAAAACTGCAAGCTTCAGCTGCTCTGATATGGGCCATACACCATCACCAAGTTTGTAAGGGACAATGCCTTCCAACTCGGTATTCCACCATTTCTTGGTCTGCACCTAGTGTTCAATGTGGACCGCCTTCGGCCCTAGTTTCCACATTTACTGTACACATCCAACATGGAAGAACCACTCACACCAACTGAGTTAAAACCAGAATGCATGGAACAAGCCACAAGTGATCAAATCATGGACACACAGATAAAGAACACCCGCCAGCAGAGGATCCAACTATATTGAGTTGTCAAAGTAGACCAACTCCTTCACCAAGGAAAGTTGTTCACCAAAGACCAGGTTCAACATAAATTTCCTCACCTCATGGAGGCTCTACACGTAATGGGGACCATTGATTCATAAGGGGGGAGGAATGATCCAAGTGGATATTGGTGACTATCCACCTATTCCACCAAGAACTCCTGTTAGTTACATCAGTTTACTTTTTTATATCAACATTTACTATTTTTAGTAGTTTTTCGGGTCCTGAACTTTTTGTAGAAATTTGAATAACTGATATATTATTCACCAAGATTCTCCTGATCACACACTATTTTAGCTTCATGCACAATACAAAATCTCTTCTACCATTGATCATCACATGCGGAAATAAAATTAATTGGATGCATACATTAAAACCATAAACAATCACATATATGAACACAGTATTTAATGGGAAAGCTTAAAGCTGAAAACCCCAACTATCTGTATATTATATGTCATGGAGATCATGTAACAATCATTATACAAAGCTCCTCACAAGCTCTCAGCACAACCTTCAATTGCTACACACTATCAAGCTAGATCTAGCAAAACACATGCTCCAATCTCTACCACCTGATAGCCAGCCTCTATTGCGTAATCAATGTTGTAGGATGGCTCATTAAATAACATAAACCACCTGGATTGTACTGCGCAATCCTCATGGGCTTCTCCAATCACTGGTAGTTGCAAATATGCAACAGTATAGTCACAACTGATAGTTAACCTGCTCTTTCACCTATCTCTGCACTGGTCTCCACTGAAACTATCCATGCACTGAAGTTAACTAATGTATTCTTTAGTTGATTAATGAATTTATAATTAGTGAATTAATTAATAATTAATTCACACCACTCTACACTAGTGTATTAATCAATTAGACTAAATACAACTAGCTCAACTATGTTTAGATTAGTTAAACTGAACACAACTCCATTAACTCCTCAATCAACTCCACCAAACTCTGTCACATGAGTTCTAACTGAAGTATCCATGCAATAGCTCCACTTAACCCTCAGGAATAGCGTAATTCCTTCTGTCGGCTCACATGCTGCATGTAGCATAAGCGCTGCAGAGTAACAAGAAATAGATAAATGTTTATAATTAAATATTATTTAAAGAATACCTTATATTAGACACCTCTACTTTGTTATTTTAAGACATGATATAAAATAGATTGTAATAATATTAAAGTGGAAGTCCATCTATTTTTTCCGACATGACCAACCATCCACAAATAACATCCTGCAACTCAAAGAACATGATCCATATGTCTAAAAATAGACTTTGCGCCAAAAATAGCCTGCGGGCCCACTTAGTGAAGGCGACTTCTTTCCACTAAGCTCATCATCTTGTTGCAATCTCAACACTCCCTCTCAACAAGATAAGGATTATCTCCAACTTACTATCCCTGCACCTTTGTATTGAATTTTCTTTAGTGGTCTGTCAGTGAAGTATGACATCACAATCTCAGTGAGATATATGGATATGTTTGATCTTCCGCTGCACACAATCTCTGATGTGATGATACCGGATGTCAATGTGTTTAGATCTATCATGAAATACTGGATTAACCGAGAGTTTGTGCTGGCTGGGTCTCTGTAATCTGCAGTAGGATCCTAAGGTCAGCCAGGCGACTTGAAGCCGAGATCTTGCCTCAGTAATATAGCCTGCATGCGTGACTGCCATATACTCGGTCTCTGCTAAAATGAGTGCCACAGATATCTGCTTCCTACTATACCAAGAAACTGTTGTCCACCCGATACTGAAAATCCCCCCAGATGTGCTCTTTTTGTCCGTTGGGCTCCCTGTCCAATCTGCATCCGTGAAGCCACATAGATTCACCTCATCCGACTGTCTGTACCATAATCCATATCCCGATGTGCCTCTAAGATATCTCAATACATGCTTGCCTGCCTTCCAGTAGAGCTTGGTAGGCTTAACCATAGCTTGTGAAAGCTAGTTAACAACATAGCATATGTCGGGTCGTGTATTGACAAGATACATAAGCGACCCCACCAACTGACGATAAATAGTGGCATCCACTACCTCCGCTGAAGTAGCATCCTCCTTCCTCCATCCACCAGGAAGAGGAGTATCAACAGGCTTGCAGCCATGCATGTTGAACTTCTCCAGTATCTCCCAGGCATACTTGCCTTGAGAAACAAACAGTCCATCACTGCGCTGCCAAATTTCCAATCCCAGGAAATAATGAAGGAGGCCCAAGTCCTTCATCTCAAACTCCTTTGCAAGATCAGCCTTGCATGAGTGTATCAATAGTTCATCACCTGTTAAAATCAAATCATCTATATAAAGTACAATGATCAACAACTTACCCTCCACCACAATCTGGTATAGGTTCGGAGCCACCTCACTCTTGGAGAATCCAAGCCCGGTGAAATAACTCTGCCTATCTATGTGTACCAAGCACGAGGTGCTTGTTTCAACCCATACAACGCTCTCTTGAGCCTGCACACATGCGACTCACTGTTGAAGATCTCGAAACCTTCGGGCTGCTCTATGTACACCTCCTCCTCAATCACCCTGTTGAGGAACGTAGTCTTCACATCCATCTGATGAATGTGCCACCCCATCTGCGCTGAGAGAGAAAGAATCGTCCGTATGGAAGAATACCTTGCGACAGGTGCAAAGGTTTCCTCATAATCGATCCCCTCAATCTATGAGAAGCCTCGGGAAACAAATCTTGCCTTGTACTTCTCCACACTCCCGTCAGCTACTTGCTTCACTTTGTAGATCCACCTCGAACCCACCACTGATTTCCCCTCCGGCCTTGGGACAATCTCCCATGCACTGTTTCTGACAATCGAATCATACTCTTCCACCATGGCATCTACCCATGTGGGATCCTCCACAGCTTCCTCGAATGATGATGGCTCCGTCACGATACACTTGCTCATAAGAGACATGTATCCAGTATACCGGTCAGGTGACTGTCTTTGTCTACGCTATGATGTAGGTGCTCCTACAACCTTCTCTGCATCTTGAACCAGTCGCTCAGATTCTGCAGTGCGCTTCCGCCCTCTGATGGTTGGCGCTACTTGAGTGGTCTCTTCCACTCCATGAACCTCATCTTGTGGATGATCCACATCCTGAGACTCATCCTTAGGAACTAATAGCTCCTCATTTGCATGCAAGTGTGGCTCCCTCTCAAGCGAACACTTCATGGCTTTCCCCTCATGAAATTTGATATCCCGTCGCAAAACAGTCTTGCGACTGTTTGGAAAATACACACGATAGTTGTGGGGTGTATTAGTGTACCCCACAAATATCCCAACCTCTGCGGTCGGCTTCAGCTTCTTCCTGGCATCCTTCATCACATGAATGTAAACAGGTGAACCAAAAATCCTCAAATGTGAAATATCAGGCTTCTTACCAGAAAACGCCTCCTCGGGTGTACTCATGCCAAGTATCTTGTGAGGACAACGGTTCTGCACATATACTGCAGTATTGCATGCCTCAGCCCACAAGTGTATGGGAAGGCCCTGATCTTGTAACATCTCCCGTGCAAAACCCACGATCGTTCTATTCTTCCGCTCAGCAACCCCATTCTGCAGTGGGTTATGAGGTGCTATGAGCTCTCTTCGAATTCCTTCTGCGCTGCAAAAGTCCTTGAATTCACCAGAGATGAATTCACCACCATTGTCGCTCCTAAGAGCCTTCACCTGCTTCCCCGATTCTTTCTCAACCAGTGCCTTAAACTCACAGAACTTTGAGTATGTCTCGCTCTTCTTCTGCATGAAGAAGATCCAACACTTGCAAGAAAAATCATCAACAAATATCACATAGTACCTGTACTTTGTTGTCGAAGCTACTGAGAAAGGTCCAAACACGTCTGTGTGAATTCTCTCAAGGATCGTCGTGGCGCTACTATCCTTCTCGTGAAAGGTGGCTTTCACAAATTTTCCCAAGGTACATCCCTTGCACTGATCTGACTGCACAAGAGTACCTTTGGGAAGCCCAGTAGAAATTTGCTGCAGTATCTTCAAAGCTCCATGGTGAAGGTGGCCCAATCTCCGGTGCCGCAACTTGCCATCATCCCGGGTCACCACTCCTTCTGCCTTGCCTGCCATTGCTGTGCAGCCATCTACCTGCAATTGATAAAGGTTCTTAACTCGAACCCCTATCCTCCGGGTCTCACCAGTTGCCTTACAGCGCAAGAAAGCCTTTCCCTTGCTAAAGACAATATCATATCCCTTGTCTTCTAACATCGCCACAGAGATAAGATTCTTCTTCAATCCTAGAACATGCATCACTTCCTTCAATACGAAGGGTTTACTAGACTCCCTCTCAAAGGAAATGGTACCGATACTAGTCGCACTGTATCTACCATCATCGCCCATCTCGATGTGCACTCCAAGATCTTTCTCATCTAGATCAGTAAACAAATCTCAATCTCCTGTCATGTGAAAAGACACACCACTGTCAAGAAACCACACTGAACCCATCACACTTGAGACCAAGCATGCGATCAGTGAAAAATCCAGCTCAAACTGCGAGGCTAAGGCCTCTCCAGCTGCAGATCCAACAACCTACTTATTTTTCTTCTTCTGTGGACAATTAGTGGCGTAATGTCCGTGTTGGTGACAGTGAAAGCACTTCACCTTGGACATGTCCTACTTCTTGCCTTTCGCACCGGATTGAGAAGCATTATTATTGCTCTTCCCCTTCCTTGCTTTGGCAACCAAAGCGCAATTTTCTTCATCTAATTTCTTTGATGAAGATCTGTCCCTGGTACTCTGCCTTATCTCCTCTTGCACAAGATCCGACCAAAGTCACTCCCATCCTGGAAATTTCTCCCGACCATTGATAGAGTCCTGATAGGAATGCCAACTCTTCGAAAGCCCAAGGAGAGCCAAGCTCACCAAGTCCTCGTCATCAACAGTAACCCCCACACTTCCCAGCTCATCCCTGCATTGGATGAACTTCGTGAGGTACTTGGGCATACTGTCGCCTTTCTCCATTTTTATGTTTCTAAGTTTATCCTTGAGCGCCAACTTCCTCTGGTCCCTCTTGCTTTGAAATAAATATGTCAAAGCTTTCCACATCAAGAATGGAGAAGCCTTACCATGAAGGCTGGACACTATGTGATCCTTCACACCTTCCAACAGAATCATTCGACACTTTGATGTATTCTTTTGCCAAGCGTCAAGTACAGCATCATCGCTAGAAGTAGGTTTTGGAACTTCTGCATCTATGAACTCCTTCAACCCATTGTCATCCAGCACCGCCTCCATCCTATCCTTCCATGCAATATAATTCGAGCTGCCCTCAAGGGCATACTCCAATCGCAATCCGTTGAAATACATCTCAACTTCGACACCAAGAAAACACTGCTGCAAATTCGAATTCCACCAACTCAAAACTCAACCGCTTCAATGTTTTGCAATTGCTCCAATGATCAATATCGCTCTGATACCATGTAGAAATTTGAATACTTGATATATTATTCACCAAGATTCTCCTGATCACACACTATTTTAACTTCATGCACAATACAAAATCTCTTCTACCATTGATCATTAATTGCGGAAATAAAAGCAATCGCATGCGCGCATTAAAACCATAAACAATCACACATATGAACACATTATTTCATGGGAAAGCTTAAAGCTGAAAACCCCCAACTATCTTTATATTATATGTCATAGAAATCATGTAACAATCATTGTACAAAGCTCCTCACAAGCTCTCAGCACAACCTCAAATTGCTACACACTAATCAAGCTAGACCTAGCAAAACACATGCTCCAATCTCTGCCACCTGACAGCTAGCCTCTATTGCGTAATCAATGCTGTAGGATGGCTCAATAAATAACTTGAACCACCTGGCTCGTACTGCGCAATCCTCATTGGCTTCTCCAATCACTGGAAGTTGCAAATATGCAACAGTATAGTCACAACTGATAGTTAACTTGCTCTTTCACCTATCTCTGCACTAGTCTCCACTAAAACTATCCATGCACTGAAGTTAACTGATGTATTCTTTAGTTTATTAATGAGTTTATAATTAGTGAATTAATTAATAATTAATTCACACCACTCTACACTAGTGTATTAATCAGTTAGACTAAATACAACTAGCTCAACTATGTTTAGATTAGTTAAACTGAACACAACTCCATTAACTCCTCAATCAACTCCACCAAACTCTTTCACATGAGTTCTAACTGAAGTATCCATGCAATAGCTCCAAGAGAATAAGATAATGTTTATAGTCCAAATATTATTAAGAGCTAATAATATTCGACATATTTATTTTTAGACTGGCAATCTAAAAATAGATTCCGCCCAATATGTCTAAAAATAGAATCCATCTATTTTTTCCGACTTGACCAACCATCCACAAATAGCATCCTGCAACTCATAGAACATGATCCATATGTCTAAAAATAGACTTTGCGCCAAAAATAGCCTCCGGGCCCACTTAGTGAAGGTGACTTCTTTCCACTAAGCTCATCATCTTGTTGCAATCTCAACACTTTTGGAGCAATTTTGACCCCGTAAACGATGTTTTTTTGAGTCTGCTGCAGTCCTATAGCCAAAGGCAGGGGACTGCGGAAAAACCTATAATACTCAAAGAGACATTTTCGATGAGATATCGTACACAGCAAACGGAGATAATATGACCAAGTTACAACCCTGGGAATTTGGCTGCCCAACTAACCCCAATGAGGCCCACAAAATCTTGGTGTTTCATCTCCTGGGATAGGGTTTTCCTATGTTATTCAATGATAAAAATTCCATTTAGCCTCATTGTAACATAGTTAAGAGGCCTGTAGCTACCACATGTCTTCTCAAAGATAAGCTATCAATGCCCTAGCTAGTTTATTTCCATTATGTATGTAAGCATATTTCATTTATTTTATATTAATGAAATGAAGTTTTATTTCTACTGCATCTCTATGTTTATGTGTATTTCTGTGTTTTATTGTGTTCCTGCATAAGTCCGGATCAATTATGTTAATAGTTAGCTATGCTCTTGAATAGAAATGCCTTGTCCTTGGGTGTAACCTAGATACAAAATCTAGTTGGCACTATAATGACACTCAAGTATCTAAGTTTTAGATCATTTATTTTTATCACCAAAAAATCATAAAATGTGTTCCTTTATATCCATTCCAATAATAGGAAAAAATATCAACTTTGTTGTCAATTGTTTCATTGCTCTATTTGTGGATAGTTAGACCTAATGCTAGCCACCAATTCCACTTCAATCTCTACAATTAAATAATCACTCTATCAAAGTTGAGACCAAAATTTTTTTGTGCATGAATGGGGTAGGATATATGAAAATTTTCAACTTTGGATACTATGTTTAGGTTTTGGCTTGTAGTGCTTGTAGTGCCCAAGGCCAATGCTTAACAATTAAGATATCTAAATGAGTCAATTGAAACATTCTTTTTTATTGCAAACGTACCATTAGGTACATCTCCTATTGTAGTTTGGTAAGAGTATAAGCCTAGTAATTAATAATATGCATGGTTGTAGTTATGCTAGAATCACTATCCAACAACAGATTTGAGTATAATTTGTTACATTTTCATTTATGCTTTATATAAGCCAAGTTTATTGAATTTAGAGTCTCCAACAAATTCTGAACAATAAAATAATGTTACCTTGCTTAATAGTGCTAACCACATGTGAAAATTTAGATCAACAATCCAACATTTGAATACATCTTCAATAACTCAAGAGGAGAATTCTAATGGCACTCTAAATGATGTATAATGTGGGGGAAAAATAGTAACTTTATAATAGAATGGATAAGTCTAGGGCCTCAAATTTCTAAGCCAACTTGAAATTGGAGCCAACCAACACTCCAAAACATGATAGGGTGAAAGGGGTTATCCACCAAGATGTGTATGGGCATATGGCTTGCACAAAATTTTCTTGAATCTAAGGATGTAGTTGTATGACCCTTTACTCATTGAATAATCAACCTCTTACAGTTTGTGGGTAAGAGAAAATTGACAACCATGAAAAGCCAAATGCCTAGATTATAGGAACAAAAATTTCCCAACATTCATAACATTTTTTAAAATCTCAATTTAAAAACTCCCTACAAAAATGCAACAGATCAACAATGTTAGATATTGATCTTAAAATTCAAAAGGGATTGGACAATGGCCATTCTAGAGTTGTTGTAGTTAATTCAACAAACATTGTGAATTAAATATACCTAATAGTTAATATCATTGGAGTTTGAAATTGATTTCTAAGTAAGGTATATCATAAATTATAGATTGACATCCATCGTCATAATCCGTTAATAAAGTTAAGAGAAATATATCACAAAAGGAATTAATCCATAAGCATAGAGAAATCCATACACGAATACATGGTGTTTATGTTGGCAACCCAAATGGGAAAACCAAACTTTGAATGGTTGCTTGGTGTATCTCAATAATCTCTAGTTTATAAGGTAGTGAATGAATTTTTGTGCATCGTCATCTCCTTCGTCAAAATATTATTTGAGAGCGAGATTGCCAAAATAAATAGAGAAAGTTGGGGTAATGGGAAGAGAAACCTGTATGACCTTTCATTTCCCATTCCTTAGTATTTTCTCTCTTATTGTTATTTTTTTCTTTTTATCTTTTTTCTTATTTACTTTTACATTTGAATTGTCCTTCATAGTTATTATAACCTTCATTAGTTTTTGAATTAATTTCTAGCTATCGAGTATTACAACCATTCACTTATTTAGATCCATTTTGGATCAATATAAAAAAACATACAATATGGCTATAAGTCTATTGGTATGACTAACTACTAAGAAATGCATACATGTAAATCATAGATTGCACAAAATGCATATCAAAATAATTCTCTTTTTATCTCACATCTAATGAACCTGACACTATGTATAATTCATTAAACATGATAATTAGGATCCCAAAATCATAAGATGGAACAAGAAAATTAAAATTTCAATATTCATATGTTCTTAACACTTATAAATATTGTCTCAAGAGTTTGAATATGAAATGTAAAATAGTAACTAAATCATAACAAGAAAAAAACAACTAGTACGAAATCAATTACATTTTTTTAATTCATCTTCTTCTAAGCTTTTCACCTGCAATATACACTTGTATTTCTCTTGCTTAAATCCTTGAGGGGGATCTAAACCCCTTATAAATTTAATCTTAACCTCATAATTGAACAATAAATTAGAGGCTCAAATTTTAGGTGATCCCTGGAGGCTTCCAAACCCTAATATTTTAACTTGATTTTTTCTTTCACCCAATACTTTGAAAAATAATTATAATTTAATATTTGATGTATTGGTTGCTTTTATTTTCTTTTTAACAATGAAATGCATATCTCAGGGAAACCCACCAGATAATTCCTCTCATTTTGAGGATGTTACTCAAGGTAACCAATTGGTTGCAGTTTTGGTAACCTAACTCACTGGGATATTGGGTGAGGCCTATAATATCCACAATAGATTAGCACAAGGAAATAACACCATAACATCTTACTTGTAATTAATAAAACACACACACAGACACACACTTAGAGCAAAATAGAAAAATTTGGTATGCTTAATCGTTCCTTTATATATACAATTCAATGTGTTGAACCATTTTCCCAAGGATTGTTGTTAGTGAGGAGGAAGTAATAGGTCACAAGATCAAATCATATTGAGTCCCTTAGGGTTACTATTCTCTATTCTGGTTGAAAATTGAGGCTTCCTCCATCTAGATATTCTAGGGAAGAGGAGGATCCCATTATCTTTTATTTAGAAAAAAAATTAAAAAATTAACACACACCCATATCACAAGTGCATTAATTATAGGGTAAAACCTTAAAATGCATTATCCCTATAAAGACAAAATGATGGGTAGTTTTTTATCCAACCTATAAAACATATGGGGTGGATATTTTACTCAACATCAATATTTACAATATAATCTCCTAAACCACCTATAAAAAATATTCAAGATGGGAAAAAAATATAATTTTGAACATAAAATTATAACACTAATACCAATGTAGATTTGTATTCATGATTTTTTAAGAACTAAAATATTTGCATCTCAATTTCATTTTAATCTCTAAGTGCATAGTAAATATGAGCTAAGATGGATCCGTGGATGTAAGCAATCATTACCCTCACTTCAAATATACTTATGGATAGATACATTGTAAAAAATTATTTGTTATCTTAATGCTTGGTATGAAATTTGTTGCAAAGGATAATTTAACTTATTCTCATATTCAAGTAACCATACCATGCAAATTTAAGTCCACACAACCCCTTGATTTTGTTCCCAAAAGGTCATTGAGCTTCTAGAAAATTCACTCAATTCTTCAACACATCCAAACAACTTCCTTTTCAATCAAACGCCACATAAAAAATGTACCCTCCATTCTCATCAATACTCCCTTAAGAGAACTAACAAGCCTCTCCTTTCACTACTAAATAATCCCTCAAGAAACCCATCCATATCTTAACCAACTCAACATGACATTTTATAATGCATATGCATTAAAATACTTTAAAAATTTTAACATATTAAAGGATTCCTACTTTTACAATACCTTTACTTGCACATAAATCAAATTTATGAATTGAAATGTCATAAAGAATATCAATTTACATATGGAAGCATGACCAAAGGAATTCTTACCCATTTCCCTTAATTTACATTCAATATTGATGTGACCAATTTTATACATGCATGGTTTCAAATGAGATTTGTAATGTTACCTAATCAATTGATGCCTCCTGGGAATTCACATGATTCCCTAATTAACCTCTTGATAAGCATCCACTTATCTTTATCATTTCTCAAAGTTGACTATCATAGGGAACTACATCATCAACATCTTCAACAATTCCTAGTTTTGAAACAAATTAAAAACCACATTAACATCATGCCATATTCATTGCATATGTAACAATTTATAATCTTTAGCTAATACACATTATCACATATATGCTCAATAATATTTCCATGCTTTGTTAGTCTATCATTCAATATGTTCATAGTGCATATATATTCTATTTATTTGTACTCTCGTGCATTTCAATAGCATTCTTATGCCTTACTCTTTTATACGAAACAACCTTCTTAATCTTCGAGAAAGATAACAACAAAGAAAGAAATGAATATCTATTCTAGTTCCTTGACATAGCATGAAACTTCCACAATATAGTTGATCTACTCAATAAACTCATTGGCATTCACATTATAGACCACTAATTATGATATTCTCACCCAAATAGTGATACTTAATTTTACTTCAAACACAAAACTCTACTATACATATAAATAGAGTTTTAGGGTGAAAACCATCCTAATGATCACAATATAGTCTCATACAATGTGGTGCCTGGTGCCTCATTTTCTTAATAGCTTAAATGGCCAAATAAATTAAAGTCAATCATATCACAATATGGTCTCATACAATGTGGTGCCTCATTCTCTTAATAACTTAAATGGACAAATAGATTAAAGTCAATCAATCACCTCACCTTCTTTCAAAATGATTCCAAACTTCTATTGATTCCTAACAACACGCTCCACCTTTCTAAAACAATCTAGATCCAAAGATAATTTGGTCCTTTTATCATCCATTACATTTTTGGTAAATGAAGTTCATTAGTGTTTTACATTTATTTACGCACACACTAGTAATTTATACCCTTACAACTTTTCAAAGCATATGCATCATTTTTTCCAATAAGATAATTCACCTATCTTATATATATAAGATGAAAATGAGCCTTTAAAAAATCACTTCCTTTATTAATAAAATTCAACCTTCACTTTGTAAAATTAAAAAATTGAAAAAAAATCAAAACCATTTCTAATACATATTTAAATACAAACCTTTTTACTATTAAGTATTTTTTAAGAAACAATCCATTGATGACAATTTGACAATCCAACACTTTTTATGAATGTGTCTCACTTTTTATGAATGCGTCTTCTTTATGTTCCCCACTTCAAAGTACCCACCAGACATCGTCCTCTCATGGCACTATGGTGGATTCTCCAAAGTTGGCACCTTACTTAGCCATGCTTAGTTTAGTTTGTTATTAATTTAATGAGATTGAACCTTCTAGAAGGAAATTGACATTGATGGGATTATTTTTTCTCTCCCAAGTATTTATTAATGCTTATGAGCAATTAATGTTGTGAGGAAGCTTTGTTCTCGAAAACTTAACTGTATTTTCGTATGAGCAATATTTCTAGGAAGGTTTCTTCTTTCGAAAATATTTTGTGAGAAAGATTATTTTTTTGAAAATTTATGTATATATATTTTTATTTAATAATATATATATATGGTTAATGTTTAATAAATATGGATATATATATTTTTAAAATTGATAATATAATATTAAGTGAAATTATTATATTTATTACTTAAAATACATAAACAAATTTAGAGTTCTAAAATATATCCAACAATTGATATATGTATTTCTAATATTTTTTAATATATTTCAGATACTTATAAATTAAAAATTAAAAATTTGATATATATATATATATATATGTCATTCCTATTTTATTTTTTTTGAGATTTCAGATTATGTTTTTTGTTTTTGATTTTGTTTTTTTTGTTTTTTTTCAGATTATGTTTAAAAAAAGAAAGACATAGACTACTTTATAAATATAAAATTATTAAATATTCACTATTTATTTAATATAAAAAATGATTAATGGTTTACTACTTATTTAATATAAAATTATTATATTGTTAAAGTTTTATTATTATGATTTAATAAGTTTAGATAATACTTTTAATTTTATTTTTTATTATTTTATTTTTATATTTTCATGTAACAAAGTATTTTTCAAATATATAAGAAAAGGTAAAATATTTTTTAGGGATAAAAAATCATTCAATAACTAGATTTGAAGCCATTACAATAATATACTTGAGCTCAAAATATTACGTGCAATGCCATATATTAATAATAATAATAGATGAAATAATATTAATATATAAATAAATAAAATAATAAATAATAAAGAAAATGAAATAATAATAAATAAAGAAGAAAATATAATAATAGTAAATACTTTGAAGTTATATATATATATATATATATATATATATATATATATATATATATTATAAGAATAAGTAAAGTTAACAAAAACAAAAGGTATAAAATAAGCTAAAGTTAAATTAAGAAAAATGTTGAGTTAAGAAAACTTACAACAAAGAAATAAAATTGTAAAATCTCTTTTGGTAATAATCACATATAATGGAACGTTGTCGACGCGTTTCGAACCAACCAGTGTGGTTCATCATCAGGACTAGGTTCGAAACGCATCGACAACGTTCCATTATATGTGATTATTACCGAAAGAGATTTTACAATTTTATATGGATCACAGAAGCATAGATTCTAAAAACAAAGAAATAAAAGTTGGGATGTTGACACATTGATTGTGTGCATGCAAATCCCCTTCCATTTTTGGAAATATTTGTTCTATTTAATGAAAGAAAAGGGATATAAGAAGCATTCATTCATTCGAATGAAGGAGAGTGTTGTGAGACAAAGGATTCTCTGGAAAAATAGTTGATTCAGGACTCAGGGGTGGCCATTTCTAGAAAGATTATGTGTAGTTGAGCCCATTTAAAATCCTCAAGATGATCGAACCAAATGCTTATAAGCTCGAGTTATCATCCCATCTAAGAAGGATGCATAATGTGTTTCATGTTTCTATGCTTAGAAAATATATTCCTAACCCATCCCATGTATTGAAATTTGAGAAATTACATATTTCCAAGGAGGGAGTCCTTTAGGTTGAACCATTCTATATATTGGAGCACCAAGTTTGTCGGCTCAAGAATCATGAGTTTGAGCAAGTCCAATTTCAATGGGACCAATATGGCCCTAGGTCAGTTACCTGAGAGGATAAAGATGTTATTTTTCATGACTTTCCTTATCTATTTGATTAAATTATGTGGTGAACTGGATAAGATTGCAGCTTAGATAGATACTTTTGTGAAACATCTAAATCATGTCTTATGGTTAAAATTTTATTGATGCATCTAAATCATACACTATGTTGCTATGTATGAAGTTATGATTTTAGTTAATTGTTACGTCAATGTAGGAATGTTGAAGTATAATGTTGTGACATGATGTTTCGTGATGTGATGGCATGTGGTAATTGAACATAAATCTTATGAGAGGATAGTGATGCATATGTGGTGCTTATTTATTTATTTAGCTATGATAGTGATGTTGTATGCATATGATGGATATGATATGCATGATGTGGCATATGGATTATGATGTTATGACATGAGGTTATATTGACATGTGCACTCATTTATTATGTGATGTCATGATATATATTTAATATAGATATGTTGATGTTATAACTAATGCATTATATGCATGTTGAGATGTGGTGTTTGACTGGAAATCCATAAATGGGCCGAGATCTTATGGGAGTCCATACCTACGAGGGAGAATATACAACACCATATGGGTTGGGGACAAACTCGATCAACATTAAATATGCCAGTGGTTCCTTTGTCTTGTATAGCTCTTGATTGGATATGGGACCATCTTGAGGAGGTTAAGTGCTTGATATTGTATTGGGATGCCAAAGTCCAAACCGGGTGTGAGGAATTTGGTACCTGGGGATGTGCACCTTAATGAGTGTGGAGGGAGTTGGGTCAACCTTGCAAGATGCCCAAAGTCGTTGAGCATTGGGACCAAATGTCTTCCTTGGGGAAAATGAGGTCTAAGGGTTGGGTCTATGGTATAGACCAATGAAGTGTAATGTCCCCTAGTAATGATTAAATTTAAAAAATAAAAATAAATAATAATAATAATAATAATAATATAATTAAATAAATAGTAAATAAATAATAAGTCAATAATAGTAAATACTAAATAAATAATAAAGAGAATAACAACAATAAATAAATAAAATGGTAAATAATAAACTAGAGTTCTAAATAAAAATATATAAAAGTAAACTATAAAATAAGTGAAGTTAACAAAAGTAACAAGGAATAAACTAAGAGAACCATAAAAATAGTAAAAATAAGTAAAGCTAACAAAAAGTAAAATAAAATAAAATAAGGAGTTAAATTAAGAGTAATATTAAATTAAGTAAAACTTAAAATAAAGAAATAAAAGTTGCATGTTGACACATGGAATGTGTGCATGCGGTTCCCTCTCCATTGATTGATATATTTAATAGACATTGAGGAAGATTAGACGCGGTTCCCAATGATAGCAGTGTAAAGTTATGATTTATTTATTTATTATATTTTTATGAAAGTAAATAGTATCCCTTATAAGCATGCCCAACTTGGAATTATGTTCATGAATATAACAGAGTACTAGATAGACACTTAGGGCGACTAAAAAAAAGGAAGGGAAATCAACAAGAGTTAATGGCATACTCTAGAGCATGATGGAAGATTTTGGATTTAGGAATTATCATGATTAAAAAGCTTGGCACTCTTGATATCACATGTAAATGATGATTGAGGATGATTAGTAAAGGCCATAGGGATGACCTATACAATTTCAAAAGGCCAAAATAGGAAGTTAATAACTAGAATGCTCATATAGTTGTAAGTTGACAAGTTATAAACTAAGAAAATATTTAAAGGTAAATGATGCAGGAGCATCAAGGCCAAATTCCATTTTTTAATATGTAATAAAAGGGGGTGTGATATTTTAATTGTTTTATTAATTAAATTGTTATTTTTAAATAAAATAGGAGATAATTTAGAAAAGTGAGGATTTTGTAAATATTCTTTTATTAATTAAAAGGATATGAGAGAAATTAGTATTAAGTAGCAAAATTAGGAGTAGGAATTCTATGTACGGGACTTTGTTGAGTCCACACCTAAAAATTAGATTTAGTTGAGGATTAGGTGGAGAGATTTTTGGAGTGAATTAAATTCATTATTTATGTATAAATATGAGTCGTTTTTGTGAGGAGAACACACTTGAATAGTTGAAGAGATGAGGGGAGTGAGTGAGGAGTGGTTTAACGGGCAAAGAGCCAAAAGGCCGCCCAATGTAATATCTGGCCACAGAATTTTATTGTAGTTATGTTGAGTTAATTTGTATGGCTCTTTTTCGCTTTCATGCTAATGAAGTTAGATGTTTCTACGATTTTATTGTAGAAACCTTGAGTATTTTTCTGATTTCAGGAAGGAGTTGTATTCTTATATGCAGGATCTGCTTTCTAGCAGAATCCCTGCATCATTTTTGGTATCAGAGCGGGAGAGTTGCCTGGTTGAATTTGCAATTATGTATGGGTTTTGATTTCAGGTAGCGGCACAAGGAGGGACTTATAACAGCGTTTTTTTTGTGGGTTACAAATCACTGTGGTGATTTTATGGACCTGTAATCACTTGAAGGAGCACCGGAGGAGAACAAGGCTCTGCGTAAGCCTGGAACATTTTCAAAAGAAGTGCACTACGTGAATTGCAGTTACGTTTGTTGATAAAGGCCATGGTGTTGAATGAGCGGCGGTGAAAGACCTTCAAACAGCGCGTTGACCAAAATCAACTAGTGGCACGAACTGTTGACGCAGCAAAGGTAATGGGCATTCCAGATTTATGAAGAACTGTGGTTAATTGAATGTAGGTAGAGAAATCGATATAATTTTAAAGCCATCGACTCTTGCTGTAGGAATCGATACAAGTTCGATTCTTTGTTGTGATAAATTAATACAGGTGGTCACCGATTGTTTGCTGGAGAAATCGGTATGATTAAGTTTGGGTCTTGCTGTAATATCTAATTGAAGTTGTGATAATCGATCTGAATGATAGAACCTCAGTTATTTTTGTGCGACGGTTGACATAAGTGTTGGATGCTGCTGTGGAAATCAACTAAAGTTTGCCATCGATTGTACTGTATGGGCGATGTAAAAAAAAATCGATATAGATATAGCATCGATTTCCCTTGTGATGGTCAACATAAAGCTGGACTTTGTATTGTGAAGATCAATGTAAAAATCGATATAACTGTAGCCATCGATTTTACTGTGAGAATCAAGTTCGATATGGAGATGAGGGTCGGTGTGTGAGCTATTGAAGTAGAGCTCATTTCTGTGAATGTGTTGAGGCTGAGAGAGAAGGAACTGTTGAACTGGAGAAATCTGAAGAAGTGAGAATTGGCCGCATAGATGCACAGTCATGGAGCCTACGATTTAAGTTAAATACACAGATTTCAGTGCGCTTGCAATAGATTTTCTAGAACATATTTGCGAGAACGTTGTCAGAACATATTCACATGTCTTTTGGTACCATCGCATTCGTGTAAGCACTATAAATTTCCAGGTTGAACTTTATTCTGCAAATTGACTAATGTGTTGTGAGTGCATGTTAACTTTTCTGGTACGTTGTCATATGTGAAGGTTTAATTGAAATACTCATAATACAATGAGAGTTTCTGCGTGTGAGAGAAGCTATTGGAGATCTGTGCAGATGCAAGCTTGTGGTGAGTTTGGAGCGGTCACATTCCAAAATGAATTATCATGCTTTGTGTAAGATCCAGCGCGAGAGCTAAAGTGCCGCATGAACTGTAATTAATTGTGGGGTGAGAACAGCCACGATGGAACTGCTTTGTTGTGGCAAACCCCATAACGCCAAAATTGATTGCTCGACCCTTATATATTTGAAGATGATTTAAGTATGGAATAGTATGGAGAGTAGTTCATACTCTTAAGGAGAAGAGAAATTGCATAGGCAAATAGAACCGGGAATAGTCCATTCAACATGTAAAAATCTTGAAGATTCTGATGGTACGAAAACCTTTTTTTAGTGGATTTGCACTCATTTTTTAGAGTAAGTGATCCAGTTGTGAAGTTTCAGACGTCGAGTCAGGGTTTGTAAGGCGGCATTTCAGATGCTGCACAAGAAATCTGTTGCTTCAGTGATCAAATGGGGCAGTTGGAGCTACTACTGGGCTCGAAATAAAACTTGTCTGTGCTTATTATAGCGCTGGTGCGAATGCCGAAGGAATGGTAAGTACGTTTGTATTTACCATAGCAGACTTTTATTACGTTGACTGAATTGGGCATAGATTGAGGACGTAAAATTGTGTGGGCTAATGTTATTTTAAAGGATTTGTGACATTGGAATGTGGAATTCCATACGGGTTGGTTGATTAAACAATGACAAGTTTGTTGGAGGAAAAAAATAAGGGCGCACCTAAATAATGGAAACAAAGTCGATTGTTGAATTTTGGAATTTGGGCTTTACACAGTTTGAGCTTATGAATAAAGCAAATGGTTAGTTGACTAAAGGCTTCTATAAGAATTTTTTTTATAAAGTTATTCATAAAGTTTGAAGATTTCATGAAGCATGGTTATTAGCCAAACTGTAAAAGAAAGTGGAGCTTCCGCATTTGAGAATGGGGTTAGAGCTAGATTTTTGGGATTGGATTGAAATTTGGGTTTAATGCATGGAAAAAGTGATTATTGGTTCATAACCATAAAGTGAAAATCGAAGGAGAAAGCTTCCAATATGAAATGGCTTATTAAATTATGGTCCAATGATTTGAGTATTTAAAAAGAAGCTTCCGCACGTATTGTTGTAAATTGCCCAGATTGAAGTTTATGAAATTGTATGAAATTGCCGGAATTGGAGTTTTATTTGGGAAAAATTTTTGAGATGCATTTTGTATATGCTAAGTTGTTGTTTACAGCAATTTGTAGCAAGAGGTTGCCAGGGATTGGTTCCAACACAAAGAGAAGCCAAGCGCAGCAGGAAAGTTGCATGACAAGAATTGCGGGGAAGTGGCTTAAATGAAGTCCACACATGAACAGATGTAGTTCAAAAAGGAGGGGAAGATGATTGTTGATAGTCATTTTCGGAGATCTGATGAAGAGTATGAGCGTGAGAAGGCTGAGATAACAATTCGCCTTGAATTTTTAATGAAGTTGTTGCAGGAAAATATGAGAAACCAAACACATGGTTGGACCATGAAAAGGAAGGTGAAGTGGCAGAAGATACACGCAAGAAGGGAAAAGCAGGTAAACATACAGTTGATGGAGGAGCTGAGGAAGCTCGAACAGATGCCGAGTTGTGAAGAACTCAGAAAGGCTGAGTTAGAAATGGATATTTCCATTTGTGGCCCGGAACATGGCGAAATTCTGGGTGAAGAGATCAGTGAGGAGGATCTCATGAACTATTGGGATAGTTCAGAAGCATCTGAAGAAGTGATGGCAAGAGAAACAGATGAGGCTATGAAGCCTTGCAATTTTTCTCATAGTTTATGTATGTTTTCAGGATGTGCGAAAGGTGGTGAATAGTCTGATAGAACTGTCACGAAGAAGAATGAAGTTCTTGAGGTAAAGTCTGGTAGAGAATTCCTTTCAGAGAAGGAATGTGGTGATTGGTTACAACAGGAAGAAATCACAAATGACTTCTTGGTTGGGATAAGACAGCAAGTCGAAGCTGTTATGGAACCGAAAGAAAGTGGAAATGCTGAAGGAAAATTCCAAGGAGGTAAACAAGTGTATTTGTTTAATGAGATTGCTGACAAAATTTTATAATGTAATGATGTTGAAACCAGGAAATTTCAGGAGGATTGCCAGAGGGAGAATGGAAGTAGTGATGAGACGGAAGGGAAATCTACAGAAGAACTGAATCAAATGAAGGATTCAGAACAGCAAAAAGAGATGTCGACTGAAGCATTCAGTGAGATCACAAGGTCTTATGTGTTTAAGACTAATGATTTGTGTGTGATGACAGGTACATCACAGAGTGTCGAACAAACTTTGAAGTTTTTTAAGGAAGAAGGGTTGAATCTGAAACTTGTTCAGAATGATGCTGAGATATCAAGATCTCAGACAGAGGAGTCTTATGGAAATATTCGGCAGAATATTGAAGCGGGGAAAGAAGGACCATCTGATGATTGATCAATAGCAAGTCAAGGTATGGAAAGTTGTGTTAAATTTCCGAGTTCTATTCTAGTTGAGATTGTTCAGTTATATCGGAAGTTAGATCTTCAGAGGAGAGAGTTGGAAAAGCAGAGGATCTATTTACAGGGAAAGTTGCTGAAAGACACAGAACAGGGAAACATTTTTCAAACAGATGATGTGGAGGAGGGACTAACTGATAGTCTCACAGAGGAATTGAATCAGCATACTGATGTGCTGATAAATGAGGGAATTTCAAAGCAGCATACTGTAATGTTGCCAGCAGCAGAAGGGGCACTGAAGCCTTATGTTTTTTATTCTAACAATTATGTTAGGAATTTACCGCAGCAATAAAACAATTTACGGAGAACATAAAGAATTTACTGAGAGAAATAAACATAAACATAACCATGAAAGAACCCAGCAACAAAACACATAAACATAAACACAATGTTTATCCGGGAAAACCCCAAATCCGGGGAAAAACCCAACCAATGAAATTTCATTAACCATTGGCCAAAACCCTAGCCAATCCGGCCAAGTGAGCCTTCACCGCTCACCTCCAGGCCTACCTTACAATGAAGTATTCCCAGCCTTTTATAGGTTCCATTACATGCAATACCATGGGCTGAAAACCATGGGTGCACAATACCATGTGCCCCAAAATCACTACTATTTACCCTAGTCAACATTGACTTTATCCCGAGTCAATTTTACCTAACAATTCCCCCCTTAAACTTGACTTGGGGATTATTGACTAAATCTAGCCAAACCTACTAGATGAGACAACCCCGCTCACTCTAGCTTTGTTAACTTGACATCCCCCCTATCACCTAGGTCTAACCCAGACTTTACCAGTGATTACCTAGGGGTACGCATGCCATACCAGGTCTTACAACAGTATGCCCATTTACATGTAAAATTAACTCCATTATAATATATATTTTTGTTTCATTGTTGTTGTCTTTGTACATATGAAATCAATGTCCATATAAAAAGAACCCATCTACCAGATTACATGGGTCACCAACTTCTGTAACCGCCAGTCTTCTAGGAGTTCTCTTCAAATACATGGTTCATCAATTAATTAATCCACGTGCAAACATCCTCTCATCTTTGAATTTCTCGGACCAACTTCTTATCACTGCTAGTAGCGAGATCTGAGCTGGCAGCACCATTGTTCTCTTTATCCATTGAGAAACCCTCCATGTAATTCCCCATGGAATCAATCAATTGGATATTTCCTATTTCCTAGAAACACCATGCTCCATATGGCCAGATCTGCAAAAGGGTGCATTTATTTCTCCATTCACAAGCCAATAAAACCCTTGGCTACAAAAGCGTCCCTCTGAAGCCAAATATGGCTCTGATACCATTTGTTAAGAATTTACTGGAGAAATAATAAATTTACCGAGAGGAATAATAATCATGAAAAAGAACTAGCAACAAATCATAAACATTAACACAAATATTTTACCGGGAAAACCCCAAACTCCGAGGAAAAACCCAACCAATGAAATTTCATTAAACATTGGCCAAAACCCTTGCCAATCCGGCCAAGTGAGCCTTCACCACTCACCTCCAGGCCTACCTTACAATGAAGTATTCCCAGCCTTTTATAGGTTCCATTACATGCAATACCATGGGCTGAAAACCATGGGTGCACAATACCATGTGCCCCAAAACCACTACTATTTACCCTAGTCAACATTGACTTTATCCCGAGTCAATTTTACCTAACAAATTATTTTGTGAGTACAGGTTTTATTGCAGATGTTGGAGAAAATCTATTAGACGGAGAAATTGAGCTGATGAGGCGGATGATGATGAAAGTATTCCGGAAGAGGCCAGCTGCAGTAAAAAAAAGAAGAAGTAGCACGAGAAAGACAACAAAAGATTGCGAGAGCACAACCAGTGGGGCAATGCAGCATAAAGTGTGGAAACCTGGAGAAGAAAAATAGACAGAAGCAACGACAAGTGGGAAATTGCAGCACAAGATATGGGATCCAGGCATACACAGATCCGAACACATGATCATGCGATCATGTTTAATTTCAACCTTGGGAGTCTAATGCAGGAGCATCAAGGCCAAATTCCATTTTTTAATATGTAATAAAGGGGGGTGTGATATTTTAATTTTTTTATTAATTAAATTGTTATTTTTAAATAAAATAGGAGATAATTTAGAAAAGTGAGGATTTTGTAAATATTCTTTTATTAATTAAAAGGATATGAGAGAAATTAGTATTAAGTAGAAAAATTAGGAGTAGGAATTCTATGTACGGGACTTTGTTGAGTCCACACCTAAAAATTAGATTTATTTGAGGATTAGGTGGAGAGATTTTTGGAGTGAATTAAATTCATTATTTATGTATAAATATGAGTGGTTTTTGTGAGGAGAACACACTTGAATAGTTGAAGAGCTGAGGGGAGTGAGTGAGGAGTGGTTTAACGGGCAAAGAGCCAAAAGGCTGCCCAATGTAATATCTAGCCACAAAATTTTAATGTAGTTATGTTGAGTTAATTTGTATGGCTCTTTTTCACTTTCATGTTAATGAAGTTAGATGTTTCTACGATTTTATTGTAGAAACTTTGAGTATTTTTTTGATTTCAGGAAGGAGTTGTATTCTTATATGCAGGATCTGCTTTCTAGCAAAATCCATGCATCAGTAAATACTAAATATGACAAATGTCTACCATTGGTAAAGGAGATGGGTAGAAATCCGAAGTTGGGTTACCTTTTTGTGAGAATCGGGGGTGGAAAATTTTTTTTCTCAACAATTTGGCCAAAATTTTATAAAATTTCGGCCGAACTGCTTAAGATTTCGGCTGAACTTTCGAAATTAGTTTGGCCAAACTCATTCTGTTGTTTACATTGATGGCATACTGACGGTGTGGGCAAATAGATTTTTGGCTAGAGATGGGAAAACCGGCAACAAAATTTTGGACGAATTAATAGTCCGGCCAAACTTTTATAATAGTTCGGTCGAACTTGTTCTTATAAATATATCGGCTCACAAACCTTAGTAGGTTTCGGGCATATTCCATTGTCTGTTTGTCTCGCGTCTGTCATCTCGCATCTGTGAGGTGTTGCTCTGTTGCGGTGTTGCTCTGTTGTGGGGTGTTTCTCTGTTGCTATATGACGAGGTGAGGTGTTTCTCTATTGCGCCGCAACGACGAGGTGAGGTGCTGCTCTGTTTTTTTGTCTTGCGTCTATGAGGTGTTGCTTTGTTGCGGTGTTTCTCTATTGTGAGGTGTTGCTCTGTTGCGCCACGACGACGAGGTGAGGTGTTGCTCTGTTTTTTTGTTAATTTTTTTTGTTTGATTTTAATGTTAAATTTTTTTGTTCGCAGGGAATTTGGCCTGCATCCTCCACGACAGCTTCAGCAATCTCCTAGCTCGTCTTCTCGTTGCGGCTTCATCCTTTTGTTGTCTACGAAATTCCAGGTATGTTATCCTCTGTCATTGAATTTACAGTTTTATGAAGGTTAAACATTTAATAAGAAATTAGATTTATAGTACATAGTAAACTCTAATTTCAAATTTTCATTTCAGATATGTCAGAATAAGGACTAAAATTTTACATCATAAATTTGTGAGCTATATTCATAATTGTAGAGAGTAGTATTTTCGGTTTAAAAGGAAGATTTCTAAAAATGTGTTTCACTCAAACTTTCCAAATGAGAATGGTATTATGCTAAATCCACTCTCCAAATTCCTGATATTAGGTTGTCACTATCACTATATTAATTCTCTCCAAACACCTGATATTAGGTTGTCATTATCACTATGTTAATTCTCTCCAAATGACTGATTCTAGGTTATCACTATCACTATGTTAACGCTGTCACTATGTCACTGTCACTATGTTAATATTCCAATTTGGTTTGGAACCTTCCCTAGGTGATTACATGATCTATGGCCTACTCTGATCCTTATAATATACACAGAACCTAGTGACTAAAATAGATATTAGCGAGGGTCTCATGCACTGTGCAGTTTGAACTAGCACGTGCATGTCTAAGAGTCTGTGACATCCTAGAATTGAATCTATGTCAAAAAATTTCACATTATAATTCTTGACGTATATAAGTTTTATGTTTCATTCTTTGTTGAACTGTGTGATGTGTCACTTTGGCTTGGAGGGTTCACGCCTTGTGGGCCCTTTGGAGGTTGCAAGTTTGTATAGCATGGATGTTGTGAGCCCTTATGATTTGTATAGCATGGCTATTGTGGGCCCTAAGAATTGGTTCTGCATTTGAATTTGTTTTGCATTATAATTTTTTTTCATACATTAGAATTAGGTGAGCTACATCCATTTCCCTCAGAAATGGCTAACTAGTGTTGTCATTTCTTCCACTGAAAAATAGACTTTTGCAAGCAGAGAAAAAATATATTCCTGTCAAATACAAATTGAGAAATGACTATTTAGATATCTATTTTCATTTCTTCCACTAAAATTTTCCATGGCCAGTTGCACCTCCATATGGTTCCTTTTCATTACATGTTGATAGTTTGCCTTATAATCCGTACATGTTCTCTCCTCCACATACCATCAGTCTGCCTCCATCTAAGTATATTTTTCTTGAGTTAACTTATTTCAATTACAAAATACCAACAACCTGTTCATTGGCCTTTTTTTATTTTTATTTTTTTATTATTTAGAATTATTTTATTATTATTATTATTTTAATTTAATATTAGTCGACTTAAAAGTTTTAGTGCATCGGAAGAGACATATTATACAACCTTCCTAAATTTAAGGTCTCACTCTTTCATCATTAGTATAACCAGTTGTCGCTTGTCTAGCCTTTTATTGTTTCCTAACAAATTTTTTTGTTTTGATAACAGTTATAGATTTTTGTTAGGAAACAATAATTATAAATTCTTTTTGAGAAATATATTAATAATGAAGGTTGAACCTAGCTACATTCTTCAACATCTAAGAGACACAATTTTATTGTGATATTTTCCCTTCTTTCCAACTTAGTCCATCCTTCTAGAAAAATCCATTTTAATGAAGCAAATATATCCATAGTGATCCACTGATATTTGTTCACCAAAAACTATTCCATTTTGGACTTATATATGCCAAAACTATGCTCATTTAATTTATGCATCTATATCTTTAAACTACTCAACTATTTTATTTCACCATAGGAATCAATTCGATATATCTCCCATTTTAATGGGGTCTATCACATTTCGAGAAAAACACATTAGCCATAAAAGTTTCCCATTGAAACCAAAAGTAATTTGATACAAAACATAGGTTTTAACCTTATATAGTTAATTTTTTCAAATAGATTCTTAATAAAATGAAAAATATTCAATGTAAAACACATGCATTAACATATAATTGTGATTTTTCCCCTTCTTTCCAACTTAGTCCATCCTTCTAGAAAAATCCCTTTTAATGAATCATATATATCCATAGTGATCCACTGATATTTGTTCACCAACAACTATTCCATTTTGGACTTATATATCTCAAAACTATGCTCATGGAATTTATGCATCTATATCTTTAAACTAATCAACTATTTTATTACACCATAGGAATCATTTCAATATATCTCCCATTTTAATGGGGTCTATCACATTTTGAGAAAAACACATTAGCCATAAAAGTTTCCCATTGAAACCAAAAGTGATTTGATACAAAACATAGGTTCTAACCTTATATAGTTAATTGTTTCAAATATATTCTTAATAAAATGAAAAATATTGAATGTAAAACACATGCATTAACATATAATTGTGATATTTTCTCTTCTTTGCAACTTAGTGGACATCCTTCTAGAAAAATCCCTTTTAATGAAGCAGATATATCCATAGTGATCCACTGATATTTGTTCACCAACAAATATTCCATTTTGGACTTATATATCTCAAAACTATGCTCATTGAATTTATGCATCTATATCTTTAAACTACTCAAATATTTTATTTCACCATAGGAATCAATTTGATATATATCCCATTTTAATGGGGTTTATCACATTTTGAGAAAAACACATTAGCCATAAAATTTCCCATTGAAACCAAAAGTAATTTGATATAAAACATAGGTTTTAACCTTATATGGTTAATTGTTTCAAATAGGTTCTTAATAAAATGAAAAATATTCAATGTAAAACACATGCATTAACATATAATTGTGATATTTTCCCTTCTTTCCAACTTAGTCCATCCTTCTAGAAAAATCCCTTTTAATGAAGCGGATATATCCATAGTGATCCACTGATATTTGTTCACCAACAACTATTCCATTTTGGACTTATATATCTCAAAACTATGCTCATTGAATTTATGCATCTATATCTTTAAACTACTCTACTATTTTATTACACCATGGGAATCATTTCGATATATCTCCCATTTTAATGGGGTCTATCACATTTCGAGAAAAATACATTAGCCATAAAAGTTTCCCATTGAAACCAGAAGTAATTTGATACAAAACATAGGTTTTAACCTTATATATAGTTAATTGTTTCAAATAGATTCTTAATAAAATGAAAAATATTCAATGTAAAACGCAGGCATTAACATATAATTGTGATATTTTCCCTTCTTTCCAACTTAGTCCATCCTTCTAGAAAAATCCCTTTTAATGAAGCAGATATATCCATAGAGATCCACTGATATTTGTCCACCAACAACTATTCCCATTTGGACTTATATATCTCAAAACTATGCTCATTGAATTTATGCATCTATATATTTAAACTACTCAACTATTTTATTACACCATAGGAATCATTTCAATATATCTCCCATTTTAATGGGGTCTATCACATTTTGAGAAAAACACATTAGCCATAAAAGTTTCCCATTGAAACCAAAAGTAATTTGATACAAAACATAGGTTTTAACCTTATATAGTTAATTGTTTCAAATAGATTCTTAATAAAATGAAAAATATTCAATGTAAAACACATGAATTAACATATAATTGTGATATTTTCCCTTCTTTCCAACTTAGTCCATCCTTCTAGAAAAGTCCCTTTTAATGAAGCATATATATCCATAGTGATCTACTGATATTTTTTCACCAACAACTATTCTATTTTGAACTTATATATCTAAAAACTATGCTCATTGAATTTATGCGTCTATATCTTTAAACTACTCAACTATTTTATTACACCATAGGAATCATTTCGATATATCTCCCATTTTAATGGGGTCTATCACATTTCGAGAAAAACTCATTAAGATATAAAAGTTTCCAATTGGAACCAAAAGTAATTTGATACAAAGCATAGGTTTTAACCTTATAGAGTTAATTGTTTCAAATAGATCCTTAATAAAATGAAAAATTTTCAACGTAAAACACATGCATTAACATACAATTTACTCGATAAACCCAAAACGAGAAGGTCATTTTTTAATTAGCATATTAATTTTTAGACCATAAGATGCACACACACATGCATATGTATTTATCTATATATGTATATATCCTGCGACAATTATAAACTACCAATCCATTACCTTGGATTAGATAAAACTTTAGTTCTTTAACTAAAAATGTAGAACCATGGGGTAAACTACCATGCACTAGAAAAATTCTAAAAAAAAAACCATGTGATGAAAACCATCATAAAGGGAGAATATTTTTTTTCCCAAAAATGGTTTTTTGGGGCACTACCCTTGAACACTTGTGTGTGGGGAATTTTTCATCTATATGAAACCCTAAAGTGGGGGTCCTTTCCTCCCATTTGATTCCCACCACTATGATTAGAAAAATATATAGTTCATGGGGGTTGTTAGGAATCTATAATTAGCAAGATTGGAAAATTCCAATCACAGAAACAACATTGTTTCAACCACTTTGGGATTCTAGGATCTAGCCCTCCTGAATCTAGAGAGGGATCTCTCCAATAAGTTGCAAAGATGGATTTGTCTTTGAAAGTTTATGGTAATGATGTTAGGCTAGTTATGAAGGCCAAGGGTTTATTTTGTTTTTGGATGGTTGAGCATGAATATTATTCGAGGTGGAAATTCCTAAATGCAAAGGGTTTCAAAGTTGAGAAGTTGCAAGCAAATAGAACAAGCTTTGGCCAAGAAGATAGATAATTGCACGCTTGAGTCCATTGGGCTATGGAGTCATAATAGGGTTTAATTGGAATAGCAAGAGGCAAGAGTGGTCCATGGGGTAAGTCATCTATGTCTAAGGATCTCTTTAAAGTTGATTTATGGAATGAAATGATACATAAAGAAAGGGAATTTAAACAGATGAAGAACAAAGAGTAGCCCAGGATCTGGTAAGTACTTTTAAACTAGCTAGCCTTTGACACACACTTAAGAAAAACATAAAAGTAAACTAGGATCTAGTACTTTCAAACTAGTCAGCCTTTGATACACTTTCAATAGAAAACATTTAAAAACAAAAGGGAAACTTGAAGGCAACTTTTGGAGAAGAAACTAGCGGGCCGGGCTCACCACAAATCCTCTCCTAGCTCTGCTTTACTTGGTAACTTTCAATACAAACACAAAGATAACAAAGAATGGCCTAAGATCTGGGAAATACTTTTAAACTAGCCAGCATTTAACACATTCCAAGGGAAACTTTCAGACAATCTTTTGGGATAAAACTAGGACCAGGGCACACCATATCTTCCTGAGTTCATCTCTACTTGACATGAAATGAAAATAACATTCAGGAAAAATATTTAGCTAAGACAGGAGGGCGAGGGAACGTTAGCATTCCTACTGCTTAAACTAAATTAAATCATTCCTAAATAACACAATTTGGAAGAAAACATACAGGTAAAGATTTTCAGTCAGAGAAGGGTACTGATATACAATAGTTCCTAACTCTATGCATGTTGTTCTTTATAAGAGAAAGATGAACAAAGTGGAAACAAAAATGAAATAACAATTTACAATAAGAAATAACATCACTGTCGACATAGACCAGGATCCCATAAATCAGCTTGTATTGATGCTCCAAAATAGTTACAACTTTAAGTCCAATGCTTTAGTTTAGCAATCATCTACACTTCCCAGACTAACTTATCTATCACAAGCAGAGCTCGAAGATCCAGTGACCACTATTTACAAGTAGAAGTCTCAAGCTCAAGTATATTTCAAAGTTCAACAACCAACATTTTCTCATCTTCTACAGCAGTATTTATAGAAGGATGAGGAGGTGGGAGAGGATAAAAGATCTCCCGGGGCAATTAATACAGACTAATGACTTCTCGGCCTTTGAGGGGCTCGATGAAGAAGCTTACATATGTGTCCTCTGTATTAAATGTTTTACAATTAAGATTAAAGCTCGGTGGGAACTTTTGTTGACTTTTAAGGCTCTGTTTTATGTTAAAGTAACTCTGCTGATATTTTCACATTAAGTTATTTGGCAGAATTAACTCTCTGGCTGCGCTGAGGCAAATATCTAATGTTGATCAATAACTCCGGCCTCTGTTTGAATGCTTGTGGCTACAGGTGGCACTGTGGTAGCTGAGAGGAATCAATTCGCCTCTGTTGAGGCGGTGGAGGCCTTTTTGTCTGTTAAACGCTTATGATTTTCTTTTAACTATGTTTTAATTTGGAGGATTAGGATTTTGATAATCAATATTAGTCGTAATCCCCCAAATTGTCTTCGATCTTCTGTTCTGGTATGTTTTGTCTTCGACACTGATACTCTTTGATTGTGATTTCATTCACTATGTCTTGTTGATGTGCAGGCTGCGTAGGGCTCATATGGCATCAATGCCTCATGAAACATTGACGAGACGTGGAGTTTGAGCCCTGTGAATGATTCTCTTTGATGAATCGAAGGCATGAGAATTTTCATTCCCAGCCTTCGACTTTTTCTTCATTATAATGGACAAAACCATTAATCACCTGCAAAACACGAAACTAATTAAGAAATCCTGCGTTATTTGGGGTAAACTGCTTAAGAGGGTGTGGGGGGTAGAGCGTGGTTGTTGGATGGCATCATCCAATGGTGTAGATCCGTTAGAGGAGGTTAAAAGAAGAGCAGGGGGAGAAAATGAGTTAGATCCGTCGATCTCGCAGAGATCGACGGTCGAGATTGGTCGAAAAAACACTATGAGCGGACGACATGATTTTAAACCAAAATCGGGAAAAACATCCTGGACCGTCCAATTTGGACACGTGGATGGTCCAGATGCAATCGGAGGCATAGGCATCAGCGGGTCAAAAGACATGGAGTGCGACGGAGCGATTGAGCGCTGGCCGTTGATCTGAGGATCAGATCAACAGTGGGGAGTGAATTGGAGGGATGCAAATAAGAGGTGGAGAAATGTAAAGTTGCAATAGACATCTCCGATGTGATTGGTGCGATTGAGGAAGGCCGATGCAATTATGTGATCGGGCCATCACAAAAGAAGGTGGGGTGATGCGATTGCGCGATCGGGGAAAGGCCGATGCGATTATGTGATCGGGCCATCGCAATCGGAGGTCGGTTTTGGGCTTTTCAATCTACCATTCGAAATCCCTCCAATGTGATTAAGCGCTTCGGGACTATTAACCTCTGGTCCCGGGCATGAGTTATATGAATCAAGCGGAGGGCAGAGTTTATGGAAAAGGGACTTAATCGCATCGGAAAGTTTGTTATGGTAAAAGACCTGCGTACTTGGATTTTGCGATGTGATTAGCGCTGAGAGAGGTTAGCTCTTGGTTCCAGCACCAAGGCGTATGGAGGGGAAGTGGTTTAGGGGGCTTAACCGAAGGGGGCTAAAGCCTGTAATAAAAAGGTGTGTTTTTATGGCATTTTAATGGTTTTCAAAGGAATTTGGGGGTTTCGATATAGTTTAAAAATGAGTTTTAAACTATGTAAGGATGATTTTCATGAATGGAAGAAGGGAAATCATGAAAAATAGAGGAATTCTATGTAGAAAAAGGGGAGAAAATGAAGGTTAGTTTTGAGTGGAGGAAAGGGAAAAAATGATGATTTTGCACCAGTCTTTTCTCATTATAGCAGCGGAATTTTTGAGTATAGAATGGGAACAATAGTGAAGATTTGGACAGAGGCATGAGGCCTTCAAAAGTCTTTAAGAGATAACATCTTTTTAGCAATAAAAACTTGTTTCTTGAAGACTCCAAAAATGTTTTAGCCAGCATTTGATATAACAAATTTTATAGCTGGCTAACAGTGGCTCCACTTGGGGATGGTGCCTTCTTGAAGGCATCAAGAACTTCAGACTTGCATTCTCTGGGAGGCTGATCTGTGCCTCATCCATTGGGCTGCCTTTCTTTCCTTGGACGATCTTCTTTTGCTCTGAAAACATATTAGCAACCATAAAAACAATGGATCTTTCATCTACAAGCTTTCTACCTACCCAATCCTACTGATCTAACATTTTTTCTTCTTTAGAGTGCACTTGGATTGGCAAACTCTTTTACAACATTTTATTCTTTTGAAAGCAGGAAATCTAATCTATTTCTACTCCTTATTTCTCCATGGACTCAGATTAAACAGTTGAGTCCATATGTTTCTCTACCTAAGCTACTAATCTGTTAGGATTAAACAGTCTAACAGATTTTTTATTCTCTATTTTCTAAAACAGAAATTTAAAAACAGTCAAGTCAATATTAAGCTGTTTGACTTGCTGTGATCTATGGCATAAAAAAAAAATGCACATAAACATTTATTTTGCAATAAATCAAATAAAAAATGGAAGGCATAAGATCTGAAAAATTCAAAGTACTTACTTCATCTTTTTACAACTCTGTTTTTACTACTGTGTGAGATGTTTTACTTGTTTCTCTGGTTAAGATTTTAAGCTGATTAGAACTAGATTTACATCTGTTTTGACTATAAAAAAAAACAGATTTGAGTCATTCTCTTTGGAAACTTAGGTTCAGATTTTGAGCATGTTTGAACCTTTAATTTCTACCCTAATATATCTACTAATAAGCCAAGATCAAATAGTTTGGCAAATCGAATTCACTATCCTATCAGTAGAAAATTTAAAGCTAATTAGTCAAGATTAGGCTGTTTGACTAACTAGAAGTGTGTCTTTCAGGAGTGGCATTTAAGCTTGCACACTTTCAGATTTGTTTCTTTTTTTTGGTATGGGGCTGTACCTTTATTGTTTTTACAATCTTCCCTCTTTTCTCTTTCACTGTTCTTGTATTTTAAATTTTTATAACTTTGAATGCAATGGTGGATGAGATATTTATAATGAGAAAAAAGATAAAAAGGCTTTCAGAACATGACATGAATCAAGAGAAGTAATGTTTAAGCATCCTGCCATTGACAGGACCCCCAAACAATTCTGCTCCATTCAACTCTTGTAAGAAATAGGCATTGTTACCAGCAGCTGAATGAATAGAGTAAGGGCCAAGCCATAAGTTGTCAAATTTTCCATGCTTGCCCTTGTCTTCCCTCCTTGAGTCCCACTTTAAAACTTTGTCTCCAATTTTGAAATTGCTGGCCTTTGTTCTTTTGTCAAAAATCCCTTTGATGCTGTTCTTCTTTTGTAATGCTTTATTATATACCTCCTCCCTGGTTTGCTGAAGATGAATTGTTTGATTGATCCTTCTGATCATATCATTATCTTCAGTTTGCAACTCTTGAATCAACTTCATAACTGGCACACCCAGGCTGGTTGGAAAAATTGCATCAACGCCATACACAAGTTGGTAGGGTGACATTCCAATAGATTTCTTCAATGTTAATCTGTCAGCCCAAAGTGCATGCACAAGCTTTGTGTTCCAAGACTTCTTGTTGTCCTCCAATAGTTTCTTGATTATGTTCACTAAACTCTTGTTTGAGGATTCTGCAAGTCCATTACCTTAAGGGTAATAGGTCGTGGAATGCCCCAATGTTATCTGATACTTGTGATAGAACTCAACCATCCTCTTTGATCCAAATGCTACTGCATTATCAATGATGATGTTGGTAGGACAACCAAACCTAGAGAGAATATTATTCTCTATGAATTTTATGATAATAGAATCATTGGTCTACCTACAAGGAATGGCTTCTATCCATTTAGTGAAGTAGTCTGTGGCAGTGAGAATCCATCTGTGTTGGGCAGAGGATGATGGATGGATTTCACCTATGAAGTCAAGTCCCCATTATTGAAAAGGGGCTTCAACAGTGATTGGATGTAGAGGCAGAGGTAGCAGCTTTCTTTTGCCTTCAAAAAGTTGACATTTATGACAGGCAATTATCATCTTGTGAACATCAAGAAAAAGAGTAGGCCAATAGTAACCAGCCCTCAAGATTTTTTTGGCTGTTGTCTTCCAGTACAAATGACCTCCACACTCTCCTTTATGAAACTCGCGTTTAACCTTCTCTGCATCATACTCAGGCAAACAATTAAGAAATATACCACTTGCATTTTTCCAATAAAGACATCTATCTATAATGCAATAGTTTACAGCTTTCAACTTTAGGAACCTTGCCTTTGTTTTCGTCAAACCAAGAGGTCTATTCAAATTAAGAAAAACATAAATAATATCAACATACCAAGAGGAGTTCATAAAATGGTTTTCAACAATGGAATTTGAGATTTCCTGTTGATCATCTAAAGCATTAATCATATGAATATCAAGAACTTCAAAATTGGATTCAGCCATCAACCTAGCTAGACCTTGGCCTTTAATAGGTTTAGTGGGTTTTTTCTCTAAATAATATTTAAGGATAACAACAATCCACTTACTTCTCTTACCATCTGGGTCCTGTGTTAGAATGTCTTTCACAACTAATTTTGGGACAAAGGCAATGATGTGTGAGTGAAGGATGTATACTCTGAAGTCTTTCAAAGCCTTAACCAAAGCAAAGGCTTGCTTTTCCATAATGTTATACTTCAAAGGAGCATATCTCAAAGCCTTGCTAAAGAATGCAATATTCTGCTCTTGTCCTTGTGGATTTTTCTCCAAAAGGATAGCAACTATGGTATGTTCTGATGCAAATGAAAAAATATAATTTTTTTTTGAAAAATCAGGACTTATTAGAACCGGTGTTTTGGTTAATGCTTGTTTCACCAGCTCAAAGAACTTCTTTGCTTCCAAGGTCCATTTTACCCCTTGCTCCTTTTTCAACATGTTTGTTATATTCCTAAGGAGCTCAGCCTAGTTGGGGATGAACCTTCTCAAAAAGTTAATCTTTCCAATGAAATATTGCAACTCCTTGATGTTTCGAGGATGAGAGATCTGCAATATGGCCTCAATCCTCTTTGGATATATCTTTATACCCTCCTCGGAAATAATGTGTCCAAGAAGTTTACCTTCTTGGAGACCGAATAGTGTCTTCTTAGGGTTTAAAGATATTCCAAACTTTATGCATTTCTTGAAAAAATTTCTTAAATGTTCTAAGTGCTCTTCATCTGTCTTTGAAAACACAGTGACATCATCAAGGTATATAATGATGAAGAAGCCCAGTTCCTCCGAGAATGCTATGTCCATGGCTCTCTGAAAAGTTGCTCCAGCATTCATTAGACCAAAGGGAATTTTCACATACATGAAAGTGCCCCATGGTGTTGTAAAATCTGTCTTTAATTGATCATCAAGGTGAACTAAGATCTGATTGTACCCTGAATAGCCATCAAGCAAAGAAATTATTCTAGACCCTACCACCCTTTGTAAAATATGGTCCATCTTGGGCAAAGGGTAGTTGTCTTTCAATGAAGCTTTGTTTAAGTCTTTAAAGTCTATACAAAACCTGATCTCTCCAGTTTTCTTCCTAACTGACACCAGATTAGACACCCACTCAGAATATCTAATAGGGACAATAATACCAGCATTATACATTTTCATGATCTCCTTCTGAACCAAAGGCAGCTGAACAGGGTTTATTCTGTGCAGTTTCTGTTTGAATGGCTTCTGGTTCTCCTTGAGAGGGATTTTGTGCTGGATTATTTCAGTTTCATAGGATTTCAGATCTTCGTAACTCCACGCAAAAACATCAGAAAATTCTTTAAACAGCTCTATGTATTTGAGTTTAATGTGAGCTGGTAAAGTCTTAGATAGTTTAATCATCATAGGTTTAAGTTTACTGCCTATATTGCACTCCTCAACTTCAGTCTCTATAGGTTCCAGTTTCGGCTTCTTGGCCACATCGCTAAAATCGAACAACTCTTCTAAAGGGGCCAGACCCTTAGGCAAACTTTCATCTTTGGACTGCAGGGTTTCTAACTCCTCTGTTTCAACCTCAACATTCATCTCTGTTTCATTTTCAAGTTTTCTAGACAACAGGTTTCCATTAGCAAGTTCAGGAGACCTTTCTTCTTCATCAAGAAAATTTTCTTCACCATGGCAGTCGGTTTCATAATCTGAATCTGAACTTGGTAGTTCGAATTCGTTTCTGAATTGCATGAAGTCTTCTATTTTTTTGTCTCTGTCGAACACCTGCCAATATTTTCCGTTATCAGGAACGGATGGTCTAAATTTTATCTGAGTTGTGCAATCTTTAGTTTCATATGGGGTTAAGCATGTTCTGGCTACAAAGGCTAAATTGTGGGCCACAATATTTCTTTTTCTTGGGACAAAAATCAATTTGGACTCCTAGAAAGTTTTTAAAAGGTCCATGACATCGTTTTGGTAGGCCCTAAGTCTGGGATTATTTGTGTTATATTCCCCATTGACTTGCCTAATGAATAACTCTGAATCCCCATACACATTGATTCTTTTGGCTCCTAACTTCTTCAACAAACGTAAGCCTAAGAGAAGGGATTCATATTCCGCTATGTTATTCGAACATTGGAATTTTAATCTACAACAAAGGCTTTCTGTGTGGTTATTCTCAGTGTTGCGAATTTAGACCCCTACACCAGCATTGTTCCTAGTGCAGGATCCGTCAAAGTTCATACTCCACAAAGGATTAGTTTCGAGTTCGACAGTTGGGTCACTATCCTCCTCAACAAGCACGCTTTTGGTTTGTTTTTGAATATCAGCGCTTAGTTGAATTTGTTTTAATTTCTATTGTTTCTCGTTAAGCTGAGGAATGTTTTCTTGACCATCAAGGTTAAAAAGCGATGGACGCATGATTTGTAGTTCAAGACCTGCGTTTGCTTTGATAAAGTTCACGGGTTCAGCAAACTGTTTAGACATTTCTACATTGTGTTCTTCTTCCTCTGTCTCGGGCATTAATTCTGTTAAAGTGACTTGTTCACTAAGTGTTTCATCGTTAAACAAAATAAAAGAATCGAGATCTGTGTTTACAAAATACATAGGAGAGTTTTGCGGTCTGTCTTGACTACTAACCATGTATTGCATATGGGACTCCCTGTAAAGTCTTCTGGTCTAATTGAAAATAGGGATAGTCGCATAGGTCATGTCCATCTGCATAGTCCCTTGTAACTTAGCCCCCCAATATCTTGATAATAACATTCCATACTTTGGGGGCACATCAGCCACAACAATGTCCATTACTAAGAATTTGGCTGGAATTTGGTCTAAGTTAACGCAGAGGTCTTTGATTAATCCTAAACATTTTACTCTGCTCGAGTCAAAGGAGTAAAGGTCTTTGTAAGGTCTGGTAATTTCTAGACCAAAGCTCTCCATTACAGCTTTTGGCATTAAATTATGAGAAGCCCCGGAATCATGCATAGTGTTATGCAAAATCTTGTCATGAACATTTAAACTCACATAAAAGGGAGGAACAGGTCCCTCTTGATATTTACCTTCAATATTTAGACCAAAAATAAGCCTTGGTTGTTCATCGTTAAGATTGGCTGTGTCATTATTATCCTCAATGTTTAAAGCCTTCAAAATTTGGGTCCTATATACATTCTGGGCAGCTAACTCAGTCAGGGGAACAAAGATTTTAATCTTTGAAATTTCCTGCTCCAGGCTGAAAGGAGTTTGATTCTTTGAAGAACTTGTCTCAGCCTTGTTAACTTCCACTCTATCAGCAACATCAGATTTCCGATTTGTTCTATTTACATTTGACAAAATTGTTTTCACAGGAGTACTAGATGACGTGTTAGTACTGCTAAGGTCTGCACTCTAGTTGGTAACGTTTTGGGTGCCTTTCTCTTTACCTTTATCAGAATTTCCAGCTACTTTTCTGTCCTTCTATTTGACAATTTTAGGCTTGTTTACAGTGTTGTTTTGTGAAGATTTGTCAGAGTTTTTGGCGTTGGGAGTTTTTTGACTAGTTTTGCTTCTAAGGTCATATTCTCTTTGAGACTCTATGATGACATTTTCCATGTCTTGATAATAATTTTCATCATCATCTCTTTGTCATCATAAGGTGTGTATAGACCTTGTTTTCTATCATAATGAATCTCAAAGTCATCATTATCTACTCCTAGCATGTTGATATCATCTTCCTCTGTTATTTCATATGTTTCTTCAACCTCACTCACATAGTTTTGATGAAAGGGAGGAGTGATCTGTTGATCATCTTCCCTTGGTCTATTTTGAGGTTGGTTTCTTTTAAAATTATGATTTTGGTTCTAATTTCTATTTTGAGGAGCATTTTGGTTTTGGCTTGCTTGTGCTCTCTTAATTATGCTCATCTCTTTCATCATCTCCTCCATCATTCTTTCCATCTTTGAGCTAGAAGTATAAGGTGTGTTTTCTTCCCTGAAGGATACTCTCTTCTCATTTTTCATCCTTGCTCTTTTCTCCATCAAGTTAACTTCCACAGCAAGAGCCCCTTTTTGCATCTCTTCAAGAGTTGTAGGATCTCTCTCCCTCAACTGATAGGCCATTTCAAGGTCAAACCCTTCAGGAAACTTGTTTAACGCTGAGCCTTGTGGAGGTTTTAGATCTGGGGAAAGTGCATTATATACACTTTTAAATCTAGTACAATAAGCTTGTACACTTTCCCCAGTGTTTCTATGGAGGTTCTTGTAATCAGAAAGGACTTGGAGAGGATTCTTCTTTACTTCCCATTTGTTTAAGAATCATTGTCTGATGGAAGGCTTGGATATCACTATACTATGGGGGGTTAAGCCTTTAAACCATTTTCTTACTTCTCCCCCTAAGCTATGAGAAAATAGTCTAAGTTTGACAGAATCATCATCAATTTCATTTCTGTCAAAATATTCATTCATTTTATCCATATGTTGTGATGCAGTTGTAGCATTGCTAGCATCGTATAATGGAATTTTGGACTGATAGTCCTGTGGAAGATTGACTAATGGTACAGGAAGGACTAAGGGAGCATACCATGCTGCCATGATATGAGGTGGAGGTGGATTTACAAGAGGTGGATTAACAAAAGGGAAAGTGGGCTAAAATGGAGTGGTTTGGACAGTGAATGTTTGGTGAACAGATGTGGATGGAACAATAGTATATTGGTGAGCTGATCTTGGAAGAGAGACACCTAAATTGTGAAAGAAATGTAAATCAAGTGGTGTCGTTTCTCTACTACCAGGATGTTCACTTCTTTCTGGGGATGAAAGTGAGGACTCAGAGTCTAGCTGAATTATATCATCAAATGACCTAGTTCTAAATGGATTTACTAAGTCAGCTGGTCATTATTGTAGAACTGAAAGATTTTCAGGAACTGAATTAGCTCTCAAGGGTGATTTGAAAACAGTTGAAAATTTTATCTTAGGAGACTTCCTAAGGACACTTTTTGGGTTATCAACTATCTCAGGTGGGTTTGGGTCAGGATGGGCTCTAGTATGAATCTTTCTAGGAGCCACTATGTTGTGTTTTTAGACCCAACTAAACAAGAAAATTTCAACCAGATATGACAATCTTTGAGAGGTTAACTAATCCGTTTTACACAAATTTCAATCCTACAGTCCCTTAACTGAGTTTGAATGATATTTAAATGATCAGGGTTCTTCCCAGTGGAGTCTTAAGGTCTGTTAAGGATTGTGGAGTCGCCAAGTGGAAGTTTTTAGCTCTTTTCAGAGGTAAAAGGGTTTATGGTCCGCCACCATGTTTATTAGATACCAATCTGAAATATTTTTGGGTTTTTCGAGTTATTTTTTAGTTGTGTGGTTTCTAAGAGTGTCCTAGATCTGTTTCACAACTTAGCTACGGTTATGAGACAAAGACAGTGTACTCTTATGGCTAAGCTAGCTGATTTTTCAAGTTAAGATAAACTCTTATGAGAACCCGAGGGTTTGCCTAGTTTGTCACTGATTCAAACAAGTTTTCATCAAGATTACCATTACTTGGTAGTGCTTGAAAAAGGCTGCTTTTACTCATGATGTTTGTAAGAAATTTTAAGGGGAACCAGAGATTCTAGGTTAGATCCCCAGCGAAATCGCCAGAAATGTTAGGAATCTGTAATTAGCAAGATTGGCAAAGTCCAATCACAAAAACAACATTATTTCAACCAATTTGGGATTCTAGGATCTAGCCCTCCTGAATCTGGAGAGGGATCTCTCCGATAAGTGCAAAGATGGATTTGTCTTTGAAAGTTTATGGTAATGATGTCAGGCTAGTTATGAAGGCTGAGGGTTTGTTTTGTTTTTGGATGGTTGAGCATGAATATTGTTTGAGGGGAAAGTTCTAAATGCAAAGAGTTTCAAATGTGAGAAGTTGCAAGAAAATAGAACAAGCTTTGGCCAAAAAGATAGATAATTGCAGGTTTTAGTCCATTGGGCTATGGAGTCATAATAGGGTTTAAATGAAACAACAAGAGGCAAGAGTGGTCCATGGGGCAAGTCATCTATGTCTAAGGATCTCTTTAAAGTTGATATATGGAATGAAATGATACATAAAGAAGGTGAATTAAACAGATGAATAACAAAGAGAAGCCCAGGATCTGGTAAGTACTTTGAAACTAGCCAGCCTTTGAAAAACACTTAAGAAAAACAAAGAATCAATCCAGGATCTGGTAAGTACTTCGAAACTAGCCAGCCTTTGATATACTTTCAATAGAAAACACTTAAAAACAGAAGGGAACTTGAAGGCAACTGTTGGAGTAGAAACTAGCGGGCCGGGCTCACCACAAATCCTCTCCTAGCTCTACTTTACTTGGTAAATTTCGACAAAAACAAAAAGATAACAAAGAATGGCCTAAGATCTGGTAAGTACTTTGAAACTAGCCAGCTTTTAACACATTCCAAGGGAAAATTTCAAACAGTCTTTTGGGATAAAACTAGGACCAGGGCACACCATATCTTCCTGAGTTCATCTCTACTTGACATGAAATGAAAATAACATTCAAGAACAATATTTAGCTAAGACAGGAGGACGAGGGAACGCCAACATTCCTAGTTCTTAAACTGAAATTAAATCATTCCTAAATAACACAATTTGGAAGAAAACATACAGATAAATATTTTCAGTTAGAGAAGGGTCTCGATATACAGTAGGTCCTAACTCTATGCATGCTTTTCTTTATAAGAGAAGATGAACAAAGTGAAAACAGAAGTAAAATAACAATTCAAAATAAGAAATAACATCACCGTCGACATAGACTAGGATCCCATAAATCAACTTGTATTGATGCTCCAAACCAGTTACAGCTTTAAGTCCAATGCTTTAGTTTAGCAATCATCTACACTTCCCAGACTAACTTATCTATCACAAGCAGAGCTCCAAGAGCCAGTGAACACTATTTACAAGTAGAAGTATCAAGCTCAAGTATATTTCAAAGTTTAGCAACCAACATTTTCTCATCTTCTACAGCAGTATTTATAGAAGGATGAGGAGGTGGGAGAGGATAAAAGATCTCCCAGGGTAATTAATACAAACTAATGACTTCTCGGCCTTTGAGGGGCTCGATGAAGAAGCTTACATATGTGTCCTCTATATTAAATGTTTTACAATTAAGATTAAATCTCGGTGGGAGCTTTTGTTGACTTTTGAGGCTTTGTTTTATGTTAAAGTAACTCTGCTGATATTTTCGCATTAAGTTCTTTGGAAGAATTAACTCTCTGGCTTCACTGAGGCAAATATCTGATGTTGATCAATAACTCCGGCCTCTGTTTGAATGCTTGTGGCTACAGGTGGCACTGTGGTAGCTGAGAGAAATCAATTCGCCTCTGTTGAGGCAGTGGAGGCCTTTCCGTCTGTTAAACACTTATGATTTTCTTTTAACTGTGTTTTAATTTGGAGGATTAGGCTTTTGATAATCAATCTTAGCCGTAATCCCCCAAATTGTCTTCGATCTTCTGTTCTGTTATGTTTTGTCTTTGACATTGATACTCTTTGATTGTGATTTCATTCACTGTGTCGTGTTGATGTGCAGGCCGTGCAGGGCTCATATGGCATCAATGCCTCATGAAACATTGACGAGACGTGGAGTTTGAGCATTGCAAATGATTCTCTTTGATGAATCGAAGGCATGAGAATCGTCATTCCCAGCCTTCGGCTTTTTCTTCATTATAATGGACAAAACCATTAATCACCTGCAAAACACGAAACTAATTAAGAAATCCTGCGTTATTTGGGGTAAACTGCTTAAGAGGGTGTGGGGGGTAGAGCGTGGCCATTGGATGGCATCATCCAACGGTGTAGATCTGTTAGAGGAGGTTAAAAGAAGAGTAGGGGGAGAAAATGAGTTAGATCCGTCGATCGCGCAGAGATCGACAGTCGGGATTGGTCGAAAAAACACTATGAGCGGAGGGCATGATTTTAAACCAAAATCGGGAAAAACATCTTGAACCGTCTGATTTGGACATGTGGACGGTCCAGATGCAATCAAAGGCAGAGGCATCGGCGGGTCAAAAGACATGGAGTGTGACGGAGTGATTGAGCGTTGGCCGTTGATCTCAGGATCAGATCAATGGTGGGGAGTGAATCAGAGGGATGTCAATTAGAGGTGGAGAAATGTAAAGGCACAATAGACATCTCCAATGTGATTGGCGCGATCGGGGAAGGCCGATTCGATTATGCGATCGGGCCATCGCAAACGAAGGTGGGTTGATGCGATTGCGCGATCGGGGAAAGGCCGATGCGATTATGCGATCTGGCCATCGCAATCAGAGGTCGGTCTTGGGATTTTGAATCTAACCATTCAAAATCCATCCGATGCGATTAAGTGCTTTGGGACTATTAACCTTTGGTCCCGGGCATGAGTTATATGAATCAAGTGGAGGACGGAGTTTATGGAAAAGGGACTTAATCGCATCGGAAAGTTTGTTATGGTAAAAGACCTGCGCACTTGGATTTTGCAATGCGATTAGTGCTAAGAGGGGTTAGCTCTTGGTTCCAGCACCAAGGCGTATGGAGGGGAAGTGGTTTAGGGGGCTTAACCGAAGGGGGCTAAAGCCTGTAATAAAAAGGTGTGTTTTTATAGATTTTCAATGGTTTTCAAAGGAATTTGGGGGTTTCGATATAGTTTAAAAATGAGTTTTAAACTATGTAAGGATGATTTTCATGAATGGAAGAAGGGAAATCATGAAAAATAGAGGAATTTTATGGAGAAAAAGGGGAGAAAATGAAGGTTAATTTTGAGTGGAGGAAAGGGGAAAAATGATGATTTTGTAGCAGTCTTTTCTCATGAAAGCAGCGGAATTTCTGAGTATAGAATGGGAACAGCAGTGAAGATTTGGACAGAGGCATGAGGCCTTCAAAAGTATTTAAGAGATAACATCTTTTTGGCAATAAAAAATTGTTTCTTGAAGACTCCAAAAATCTTTTATCCAACATTTGATATAACAAATTTTATAGTTGGTTAACAGGGTTATTCACATAAATAATATAACACATACCAAACATACAATAATTCTCCTTAATGTGACCATCATTGTTGCAATGGTTATAAATATTTCTACTACCCTTGCATGGATGTTTAGTGGCTATTTTATTCTTATCCTCCTATTTCTAGTTCTTATTCCCCTCCTTTAAAGCTTATTGGTGCTATTTTTTCTTCAAACCACTTAAGTACCCTTTATTTTGGCCTATGGTTTCTAGATAATGTGCGTATCAAGAAATGACTTACCATTGTATGATATGCTCATGGATTGACTAGATCTATGATTTGACGCATGTTTTTCTCTTTGAATATTATGATCTAGGTCTGTTTGAAATTATAAAGTGCTGCACAATTATAGGTCAACATTTGTAGATATGTACGCATGTTGGTCTCTGTGAAAGTGCGTATACACGCGGGATTGCTTAAAAAAAGGCGTGTACATAAAGTAGGGTTTCTATTGACAAATATGTCTGATCAATCTAAACACTACTGTTGTATTTCTGTTTTTTGTCAATGATGTACTCATGTTGATCTAGGTTTAGTAGAAAATTTTGAAGTTGAATTGATTGAATGTTGATTGGTTGAAGAATATCCATGATGCAATGAGCTATATGGGGTTTTAGAGAGCTGTAATCTGACAGAATACTTTAGTATTTCTGTGTGCAATTTTGTTTCTGGTTCAAATTAACGGTTTGTCAGATCTTGGTAGGTTGAGATTTGTACGCAGGTTTCTTTTCACAAAAGCGCGTATACACGCGGGTTGACTTAAGTGAAGTAGTGTATATATTTTTTTCTATGAATAATCAGGGCTGTAGTTGATTCAATATGTTGATGCAGTATTTTGGGTTCAATTTTGATATTCTAGTTACAATGATCTCTCTTTTTTTTCTAATTTGGTGTCTGGTTAAGTGACAATTTGTTTCAGTGATTGGTTGGTTCAGTGATTGATTGGTTCAGTGGTTTTTTTCAGTGATTGATTGAATTTTTTGGGTACAATGATCAGTTTCAGTATTTACATTGGGCTTAAATGATATTAGTGGGTTCGGTATGAAAATTTGATGAAAAGTAGCCTAAAATTTATTATGTATTGAAGCAGGTGGATCCAGTGTGAAAGTTTATGAAACATGGTCCAAATATGGTGTTGAGGGTTAGAGCTATCAGTGAGGAAGTTGAAGCTTCCTACCAGTGGTAGCTGGTGATCATATCAAGGGGTCGTAGCTCCCTTCCAGTGGGTGACAGTAAACAAGATCAGGGGGTTGGAGCTCCCTTCCAGTAGGAGCTGGAGAACGAGTGAAGGTTGTAGCCTTGAAAAGGTGGGTGCCTGCGTGTTGATATCAGTATGCACCAGTATAATAATGTAAGAATTTTTTTATTATAATAAGATTGAAGACAGAGACAACAACAATGGTGGTTTTCTCCCATATTGGGTTTCCACCTTAAATCATAGTGTTCATGTGTGTTGATTATGTGTGATGGTTTACTCTGTTCTTACTGCAAATGTTTACTTCTTATTAACAGTCTGATCAATCAATGATGCACTTCTTTAAGTTAAACAATTGATAATTTATCTGAATTATAATCTTACTGGGTATACGTGGGTTTCCTTAATAACATTCATGTACATACACTATTTTTCTTCAGTCAAATCATGTATAGAATTCATAAAATAAAAATAAAAGTTAAGGTGAGTTTTTAAAATACTTATTCACCCCCCCCCTCTCAGTATTTTCCCAACAATTGGAATCAATGCATGTCCTTCAGAAGAGGCTTTATTTCTTGAAGGAAGATCCACCAAGATGGGCAATCAAGAAAGGACAACATCTATCAGGCCACCACTCTTCAACGAAAGTAATATACTTTTCTGGAAGACAAGAACAAGAGCCTATCTCGAGTATCTTGGAGCAGATGTATGGGAAATCGTTGAAGGAGGTTATTAGTATCCAACAACAACTCCCACAAATGTGGCAGGAAATAAGAGATATGAAACCAATGCAAAAGTTGTTAATGCTTTATTTGGAAGCTTGACAGAATCATAATTTGTCAAGGTCATGTAGCTAAATTCAACAAAGGCTATATGGGACAAAATCATCTAGAGCTATGAAGGCGATGACAAGGTAAAAAATGATAAAATTCAAACTCTTAGAATTCAATATGAAAATCTCAAAATGCATAATGATGAAAGCATTGAAAACTTATTTCTAAGAGTAGATGAGATTGTGAATCGTATGAGAAATATGGGTGAAGATATAAAATACTCAACCTTAGTAGAGAAAATTTTGAGATCTCTAACTCCAAAATTCGATTCAGAAGTGTCTTCCATTGAAGAAAAGCAAGATCTATAGAACCTTACTGTTTTTAAACTCCACGAGATTTTAACAGCCTTTGAAATGAGAAAAGGAGGTCCCTCAGAAATCAGAGAAACTACATTCAAAGCATCTACAAGAGGAAAATAAAAGGAAGAACACAAGGGATCAGGCTATATATCAGAAGAAGATGAGGAAAATTTGTAAAGAAACTCCAACTAGGCACCAGAAGGTTCAGAGGTAAGCTTCCCTTCAAGTGTTTTTCTTGTGGTAGAGTTGGTCATTATGTTGCTAAGTATCCCTATAAAGAAAACCATGAAAAGGGGAAAGGAATTGCAAAAGGAAATAGGAAATGGTTTGAAAACATGAAAATTATTATACTCATGAAGATAGTGATGGTTGGTCAAATAGTGAAGAGGGAGATTCTGACTAAGATTTTAAATTGCTCATGGCATTTGAAAGAAGTACTAATGAGTTTAATGACAGATTCATGGATGCTTTAGAAGAAAATGATTTTTTCATTGAAAAAATCACTCAACTTAAAGTATGTTTATAAGAATATAAAATAGTTATAGATACTTTAAAGAAACAACTCATAGAAAAGGAGAAGCATAGTGAGAAGCTAGAATGGGAAATAGTGAGTCTAAGAAAGGAACTTGAGAAGATAAAAACTCTAAATATTAGATTTGTTAAAGGTTTTGAAACCTTAGATGAAATCATCAAGGTATAACTCTCTCCTCTTATGAAGACAGGTCTTGGATACATTGGAGAAACAAAAAATACAGAAGAGTCCTCTACAAAAACAGGAAGCTAACTTTCAACAAAAGAATAAAGATACTTCACACGTAAATCATGTCCACTCTAATCCAAGGATAAACAACAACATAAGCCTCAATCAAAAGGTAAAAAACTCTAGACGATACTATGATCACATAAATTTCTACTTTAATGGACAATGTTTCTCATGTCATAATTTTGGTCACAAGGCTGCTCAATGTGTTGCATACAAAGCCATCATGACTAGAGAAGCAAGAAAACAAAGGAATGAGACAGGAATCAAGAAAAACACCCATAATAATTTCTCACCTCTTAAAGATAAAATTGAATTCTCATTTTGCAATATCTTTGGACATGAGGAATCCGAATGCAAGAGAAAATTACAACCAACATCTCAAAAGGATCAAATATCAACAACTTTTAAGGTATGGAAAAGGAAGGACTTAGAATATGAAATCTGTGGCATAACATTGTATGCGCAAGATCAATAAAATAAGTGGTACATTGACAACAGATGCTCAAAACACATGACAGGTGATAAAGATAAACTCATTTCATACAATGCATTAGAGAAAGAAAAGAATGTTACATGACTCACCTGCTGTCATTAAAGGTAAAGGATCTGTTTTTATAAAAGAAAATGTTAAAGCTGGTAATGTTATGTTTGTTTATGGATTAAAGAATAACTTCTGAAGTGTTATTAAAATGTGTGACCAAGGAAATGAGGTTGTTTACAAATCAAAAGAATGTGTGATTCATGAACTTGACACAAGGAATACCATAATAAAGGGAACAAGAACTCCAAGTAATATTTATGTATTGAAAGGTGGCCAAGAACAATGTTAATTAGGAAAAGTAGAGGAAAACTGGTTATGGCACAGAAGGTTGGGACATCTAAGATTCTCTCAACTACACAAATCAAGCAAGCTCAAAGCTATTTGTGATTTTCCCAACATCACCTTGTCAGAAAGTACCATATGCAAGTCATGCCAATTCGGTAAGTAAACCAGGGTTCAATTCAATGCCAAAGAGGGATTAGCAAGTAAGCCTCTTGAACTTATACATACTGATTTGTGTGGGCCAGTAAGGAAAAAGCCACCTCGAGGAGAACAATACTATATCTTATTTATTGATGACTTTTCTAGAATGTGTTGGATTGGTTTATTGAAATACAAAGATGAAGAATTTGATAAATTCAAAGCCTTTAAAGAATTAGTTGAAAATGAGTTAGATCTAAAAATCCAATGTCTCATATCTGACAGAGGAGGAGAATTCATATCAGATGAATTCTTTGATTTCTGTGAACATCATGGCATAAAAAGGAAATTTTACGTAGCCATAACTCCTCATCAAAATGGCATGGCGGAAAGGATGAATAGAAAAATTCAACAAATGGCTTGTGCTATGCTTAATGAGTTTGGAACACCTAACACATTCTAGGGTGAAGCAACACATACTGCAGTAAATATTCTCAACAAAGCTCATGTTCGAGTAAATAGTGATAAAACTCTTTATGAACTTTGGTATGGTAAGTCTCCTACTGCAAATTACTTTGGAGTCTTTGGAATTAAATGCTTCATCAAAAATAATAACGAAAAAATTCGTAAGTTTAAAGGTAGAGCCGATGAAGGAATTATTCTTGGTTACTCATCTAGAAGGAAAGGATACAAATGTTACAATAAGATACTTCAAAAAGTTGAATGTATTGATTTTATAATTGATGAAGCATGCACAGATTCCAAAAAGGTAACAACAACAGAAGATGATGATGATGAATTCTTTCCCACATCAAATCAAATTGATGTAGAAGAGGAAACTAATGAAGCATCAGAAGAAGGCACAACCGATAGGTAAAATAATCCATCCAGGTATGTTCAAAAGAATCACCCAGAAACTCAAATTCTAGGGAAAAGGAAATTGGGGTACAAACAAGAAGAACGCTTGTAGGATCTCCCAGCCATCTAGCTTTATTATCCACTATTAAACCTCAAAATGTAAATCAATTGAGCAAAGATGAATGTTGGGTCCAGGCCATGGATGAAGAACATAATCAAATTAAAAAGAATAATACATTGGAATCAATTCCAAGGCCCCATGATAAACATGTTATTGGAACTAAATGGATATTCAAAAATAAATTGAATGACAGTGGAGAATTCATTAGAAATAAAGCTAGACTCGTTTGCAAAGGTTGCTCTCAACAAAAAGGTATAGACTTTGAAGAAACATTTTCACCTGTAGCCAGAATGATCTGAATTTAGGTAGGAATGAAATAAAATACAGAAATAGACATAAACATAGAGATGCAGTGGAAACAATACTTCATTTTATTATAATAAAATGACTGAAATATGCTTACAAACATAATGGAAATAAAAATAGCTAGGGTGCTGGTAGCGTATCTCTGAGAAGAGATGTGGCGGCTACAGAACTATGAACTATGTTACAATGAGGCTCGAGGGCCTATTTATTATTTAGAAACAATTGGAAACCTAAAATGCCCAAAAACCTAACCCTAGGAGATGAAGCGCCAAAATTGTGGGTCTCGTTTGGGTAAATTGGTATTTCAACTTCCCAGGGAGGTAACTTTGGCATCTGATCTCCATTTTATGCGCTCAATAGCTCGTTATAAAAAAATATCCCAGGACTAAGACTTTTAGTGTGAGCAACATCAATCCATGGACCCATGTTGCTCTCAGTTTTCCTAAAAAACGTCGTTTAGGGCCTCAAAACGGCTTTGGAAGTTCAGGACCCAAAAAAGTGCTAAAAATAGTAAGTTGTGCTGCAACTTAAAAACTAAAGGAACTAATGGTGGGGGTTAAAATGGAATAGGTCGGTGGCCACCAATATCCACCTGGATCATTAAGGCCCCAAAACGGCTCCAGGAGTGCAGGACCGAAAACCTGCTAAAAATAGTAAGTTGTGTTGAATGTGAAAATTTGCGAGGATTAATGGTGTGGGTACAAATGGAATAGGTTGGTGGCCACCGATATCCACCTAGATCATTCCTCCCTCCTTAGGAAGAAATTCTCCCCATTGCGTTGTGATCCTCCATGAGATGAGGCAAATTCTATTGAACTAGGTATTAGATTTGTCAAATATGTCATGGACCTGCGGGCGGACATGATGGATGTGTTTAGTAATTTGATTTTTATCAGTATCAAACAGTATATGTGTGGATTATGTATGTGTAGTTGCAGGAGATATGGCAACATCAAGCGACGCTGTGTCGGGGTTCAGATCAATGGAGTGCTTGTCATGAAAGTGTAGAGGAACCTCTGAAAGTGAGGAGAAAATGTCCTCGTATTCCTCCATGACTTTGTCCATCTGCTACAACCATGCAGGGGAGCCCTGTTTCGAGGTTGTGGCCATAATATTCTTCTTTCCTTGTGAGCGAGTTGTAAGGAAAATAAATTTCCTAGTTTGGGAAACAATCTTACTACGTTGTTTTGCAGTAGTCAAAGAGATGACAGGAGATGGTACTACCTCCGGTATCCTGTAGAATTTATTTCCCAAAGTAATAATAATAGCACGAGGCCTAGACTCATACACAACATGTCACCTCCACAAGTATGGTTGGCCTAATAATACATTAGCTACATCAAGAGGAGCAACATCACACAATACCTCATCTGTGAATGGCTTGATAATGTATGGAAGGCGGCACTTTTGGTGGATGAGGATATCTCTCCCTTGGTGAAGCCACCCGATGGTATAAGACTGCGGGTGTGTTATGGTCGATAGCCCAAGCCGCTTCACAACCTTTGCTAAAATGATATTCTTTTGGCTTCCACTATCGACAAGGAATTGCAGTGGAGAACCCTTCACCCACATCTGTGAATGGAAGAGGCACTCCCCCTCCTCTGGATCCTCTGGATCCTCCCTCTGGATCTTGGTGGTGGCAACAATGGCACTGGAATCCACATCAATGATCTACTTCCCTTTTTCATTGCCTTTCTCTGGTTCTGACTCAGGATCAGAAAATGCATGTGATTCAGGTGCCTTTAGTTTGGCCACCAACGACTATTTGGCCTGACACTCATTTGTGCTATGAGTGGGGTTGTTATGAAATTCACACCACTTCCCTGTGTCCTTATTTGGATTTTTGGTGTTGTTCTGAGTCACCCTGCTTTGGCCCTTCCCCCTGTTCTGCGGTTCGGGGGCACCTTTCCCTGGCTTTAGATTCACAGATCCAAAGTCTCGCTTCTTCTGCTTAAATTTCTACTTGATCTTAGCGGCATAGAGATATGCCGTGCCAAGAGATGTAATGTCGAGGAACTCCATTTCCTGCTGAATGTGTTTGTGCAGACAACTGCGGTGCACCAATTGTCTCTCTAAGTCTTTAATACCCAACTTTGTGCGCACGGTATGGAACAAATTCGTCAGTTCGTGCACATCTTGATCTCTTTGCTTCTACAGCGTGGTCCATTGGACATATTTGTCCTCATAGCTCCCCACGAGGTAATATTGTTCCTTGATGCTGTCTCGAAATGAATTACAAGTGGTTGTGGTCGAGAAAAAATAGGGTTCCCCTTTGTCCTCTTGCTCACAGTAGGTTTCCCACCAGTCTTTGACATGGGGAGTAGCTTTGAGGAGCGCAAAAATAATCTTTTCTCAATCGGAGAAATCATGGATCGAGAAATACCCTTCCAGCAAATTTAACCATCTATCTGGCCTTCAAATACAGGAATTTCAAATTTTGCATGTACCTTGAAGGGAGTGGCGCCTCCAAAGTGGTTGTTGGATGCAGATGCGCCGTAGGTGGGTAGTTGTTGAAGGATCTGAGCAAAGTTATCCATCATCACGTTCCTTTGTTTCTTGAGGGCCTCCTTGAGCAATATTTTGATAGGATATCCTACTCCCTCGTCATTCTTTTCTTCCGCCATGGGAGGTTTTCAGGGTTTGCGAGGCTGATCTTGCAAAGGTTCTACCAGATTGAGCCCTAACTCCTTATACCCTGACCGCATTGGGGACATGCAAAGAAAAATAGAGAAAGAGCAGACTGCTCTGATACCACTGATATGGATTTAGGCAGGAACACAATAAAATACAGAAATAGACATAAACACAAATATGCAACGGAAAAAATACTTCATTTTATTATAATCAAATGACTGAAATATGCTTACAGACATAATGGAAATAAAAATAGCTAGGGTGCTGGTAGCGTATCTCTGAGAAGAGATGTGGCGGCTACAGACCAATGAACTGTGTTACAATGAGGCTCGAGGGCATATTTATTATTGAGAAACAATGGAAAACCTGAAACGCCCAAAAACCTAACCCTAGGAGATGAAGCGCCAAAACTGTTGGTCTCGTTTGGGTAAATTGATGTTTCAACTTCCCGGGGATGTAACTTTGGCTTCTGATCTCTGTTTGACGCGCTCAATAGCTCGTTAGAAATATCTATCCGAGGAATAAAACTTTTGGTGTAAGAAGCATTAGTCTATGGACCCATGTTGCTCCCGGTTTTCCCAAAAAACGCCGTTTAGGGCCTCAAAATGGCTCTGGAAGTTCAAGACCCGAAAAACTACTAAAAATAGTAAGTTGTGCTGCAACTTAAAAACTGAAGGAACTGATGGTGGGGGTTCAAATGGAATAGGTCAGTGGCCACCAATATCCACTAGATAATTAATGCCCCAAAACAGCTCCGGGGGTGCAAAACCCGAAAACCTGCTAAAAATAGTAAGTTATGCTGAAAGTGAAAAGTTGCAAGAATTGATAGTGTGGGTCCAAATGGAATAGGTGGGTGGCCACCAACATATTCCTGGATCATAGACTTGAAGCCATAATATTGTTTCTTAAATTTTAAAGCTTCCATGATTTCAAATTTTATCAAATGGATTTAAAATCTGGTTTCCTTAATGGAGATCTAAAAGAAGAATTATATTTTGAACAACTACAAGGATTCCTTTTAGGAAATGATGAATTTTTTTTTTTCAAACTCAAAAAGGCATTATATGGGCTAAAACAAGCACCTCGTGCATGGTATTATTGTCTTGACAAATATCTTCAACAACAAGGTTCCACGAATGGGTCCAAAGATAGAAACTTATACACAAAAATAGATAATGATAAACCATTAATTATTGCCTTTTATGTAGATGATATCATCTTTGGCATAAATGAAGAATACGTGAGTCAAAAGTTTGCTTCTGCCATGCAACAAGACTTTGAAATGTCTTTACTTGGGGAACTAGCATATTTTCTTGCTTTACAAGTACAACAAGCAAATGATGGCATATTTCTCTCATAAACAAAATATATCAAGCAGATTTTGAAGAAATGTGGGATGGAAGACTGCAAACCAGTGTGTAATCCAATGATGACAAGATGTAGCCTCAAATCTCATGATGAATCTCCCACAATAAATCAACTAGAATATAGGTCTGTGATTGGAAGTCTTCTTTATCTAACAGGTACTAGACTAGATATCATGCATGCAGTTGGGATTGTTGGGTGTTTCCAAGAAAATCCAAAGGAAACACATCCTCAGGCAGTTAAATGAATATTAAAATATTTACAAGGAACTCAATACTTTGGCTTATGGAATCCAAAATTTGCATATCTTACTCCTCATTCTTACACAGATGTAGACTGGGTTGGAAATTTTGATGACCGGAAAATCACTAGTGGAGGTGCATTTTACTTAGGGCCCCGATTGGTATCTTGGTTTAGAAAGAAACAAAGTTCCATTGCCTTGTCTACTGCATAAGAATAATATGTGGTTGTTGCATCTTGTTACACACAACTTCTCTGGATGATGCATACAATGTAGGGTATTCAACTAAATTGTTCTCCACCCATTTCCATCCTATGTTATAATACACATGTTATTAGCATTTCAAAAGTCCAGTTATGCACTCCAAAACCAAGCACATTCCAATCAAGTACCATTTTCTAAGAGAACAAGTTCTTGAAGAAAAGGTTAAATTGGAGTATGTTCCCTCCAAAGAGCCAGTTGCTAATATATTTACAAAACCTCTTCCACAAAAATAATTTGAATACTCAAACAAAAACTGGGAGTAGTCTCTACCTCATCTTTATGTTGATCAAGTCTGCTCATACCTTTATGCACATGTGATATCTCATAAATTTATTGTCTGTATGTGGGTTTTATGAACTACAGGCGTGTATATATGTGATTTTCTATTCAGAAATATGCGTATATATATCTCTGAATAGAAAACCACGGGTCTAACTCAAGAACATTTTCTGATTTGCTTTAGTCAGCTATTTCCTATTCAAATGTTGATTACAATTTGCAGTTTCTACTTTTAACTGGTTTTGAGCACTCTATGATTTGGTTCAATATGTCATTTATGATTTTTCTAATTGATGAAGATACTTTGATGCATGAATTTGATGATCTGATAGTGAGAAGGGAGCACAAGTTCAGGGGGAGCATTAGCTTTGCTGCTAATGATGCATTATTGACATTATGTTTAAGATGCTGCTAAATATGATCATGTGTTTGATTGATGATGCATATATGCAGATCATTGTCTTATTTTATGTCATGATGATCTCTCATTGTTAAGGTTATTTAGTCTTGGTTATAAATTTCATATTTGTTAAGGTTAGGTAATTATTGGTCTATGTAGTCATTGATTATGTCAAATATGTAATCCCACTTTGTTGGGTGATTGAGTCAAATATGTAATCCCATGTTGGCAAGCTGATGGTATGTAACCCCACTTGGTTGGGTGGTTGATGTAAGCTAAGTCATAGAGTTATGTACTTTATTATAAATACTTCAGAAGCTTCAACATGTTCTCACGGGGACCATTAGTCTGCCCTTTTCCCTTGATTTCAAAGGGGGAGACTCTCTTGGTGTTTGAATTTGATTACTGATATGTTTTTAAGGTATCTACAGGTTATGGTGATCAAACACCAACATGGTTGCCATCAATTCCAAAGGGGGGGATTGTTGGAATTATGACATATGTGTTGTCCTTGATGGAAACCCACTTGTAACAGGATAATTATGTGTTGCCAAGATGTTCTTAGATTAGTTTGGAGGTGACTCAGTGATGGAACAAAATGACAGAATGTTGGGACAGAGGTTTGCAAGTTAGAGACATAAGAATTATGAAGGAAAATATTTGAAGAAATATACGAGGGTTATATAAGGCAAAGTCGCGTACACATGCGGGACGGATTAATCAAATCTGCATACATTTGGTGCACTATTTTTATTAAATACCAAGGGTTTTTACCATGGTATTAGCCCACAATATTGAGCATAGTAACGACTATTTGATCTCGTCAAATATTACTGCTGACACAAATGTGGTTTTGGCTCATAGTATTGGCTAAGGCTCAAACTATATAAGGAGGTGAAGATCAAAGTGCTAGAGGTGTGCATGAGTAAAGGTGATTGATGAATACTTCAATCTGAACTATATTTTCATTGTATGGGCTATAATTGATAGTTTGATCTGAAATAATTATGCACCTACAAATTTAATGATGGATCAGGACCATGATACCTGAAATGACTTACCATTGTATGATCTGCTCATGGATTGACTAGATCTATGATTTGACACATGTTTTTCTCTTTGAATATTATGATTTGGGTTTGTTTGAAGTTCTGAAGAGCTACGTAATTATAGTTAAAAAATTTCAGATATGTACGCAGGTTAGTCTTTGTGATAGCGCATATACACGCGGGATTTCTTAATAAAAGGCGCATACATAAAGTAGGGTTTCTATTGAAAAATATGTGTGATCAATCTGACTAGTGCTGTTGTATTTCTGTTGTTTGTCAATGATGTCTTCATGTTGATATGGGTTTAGTAGAAAAGTATGAAGTTGAATTGATGGAATGTTTATTGGTTGAAAAATATCCATGATGTAGTTATCTAAATGGGGTTTCAGAGATCTGTAATCTAATATAATACTTCAATATGCCTGTCTGAAATTTTGTGTCTGATTTAGATTAACAGTTTGTTAGATCTTGGTAGGTTGAGATCTGTATGCAGGTTTCTTTTCAGATAAGCATGTATACATGCGGGTTGACTTAAGTGAAGTAGCGTATATATTTTTTTCTATGAATGATTAGGGTTTCAGTTGATTTAGCATGTTGATGCATTATTTCAGGTTCAGTTCTGATATTCTGGTTACAATGATCTCACTATTTTTTTAAAGTTGGTGATTGGTTAAGTGACTGTTTGCTTTAGTGATTGGTTGGTTTAGTGATTAATTGGTTCAATGGTTGTTTTCAGTGACTTATTGAATGTTTTAGGTACATTGATCAGTTTCGGTTTTTATATTGGGCTTAAATGATGTTAGTGGGTTCAATATGAAAATTTGATGAAAAGTAGCCTAAAATTTATGATATATTGAAGAGGGTGGATCCAATGTGAAAATTTATGAAACATGGTCCACATATAGTGTTGAGGGTTGTAGCCTTCAGTGAGGAAGTTGAAGCTTCCTACCAGTGGTAGTTGGTGATCAGATCAGGGGGTCGTAACTCCCTTCCCGTGGGTATTGGTAAATGAGATCAGGGGGTTGGAGCTCCCTTCCAGTAGGAGCTCGAGAACGAGTGAAGGTTGTAGCCTTCAGCAGGTGGGTGCCTGCGTGATGGTATGAGTCTACACCAGTATGAGAATGTAAGAAGTTTTTCATAATAATAATATTGAAGAAAAAGACCACAAAAACGGTGGTTTTCTCCCACATTGGGTTTCCACCTTTAATATTGGTGTTCATGTGTGTTGATTATGTGTGGTGGTTCACTATGTTCTTACTACTCATGTTTACTGCTTATTAATAGTATGATGAATCAATGATGCACTAGTTTAAGTTAAAAAATTGATGATTTATCTGAATTATACTTTTATTGTGTATACGCGAGTTTTCTTAATAACTATCGCGTACATATGCTAGTTTTCTTCAGTCAAATCGCGTACAGAATTCAGAAAAGAAAAGTTCAATTTTAAGTGAGTTTTTAAATATTCATTCACCGCCCCTCTCTTAGTATTTTTCCCAACAGAGTAATGTGCATCTTATCATATACCCTTTTCATAAGCGAGAAAACAATATATGTGTTTGAAACCTATAAACAAAAGGACTCCCCTAAGATTAGTTTCAATGGGATCGAGAAAATATCCAAATCTGAGCTCTAGATCATTGCAAACCTTGCATTTCCAAACCCTTCAACATCGACCATTCATGAAACCCTAGTAGAGAAATTTATTGATCACGAAGGTTGAGTTTATTTAATATAAAGTATTTAATAAATTTTTAACAATAAAATAATATTATCTTGCTCAATAATGTTAACTACATAACAAGATGATATTGTGTGCAACAACAACCAATATTTCTTTGTTCATTCAACTAGTTGCAATGATATAATTGGGAATCTCCTCCTAATAACAAATATGTTAGCATTTGGGTGTTCCTAGATTAAGCTGAGATGCTATGTCAGTTGATAGTTTGATTGAAATTCTATCCAACAATGAATTAACAACAAGAATGTTTATGCCTCCTGCAAAACCAACATTACCCAACTTTAATACAAGTAACACATGAAAATTCATACGAACAATCCAAAATTTGAATTTGTCTTTAATATATCAAGAAGAACATTCTAATGCCACCCTAAATGAGGCACAATGTGGAGACATAATAGTTACTTTGTAAGAGCCTCGAGAAATGAACACATAAGGTGCCAAACTAACTTGAAATTAGAGCCAACCAACATTCATAAACATGACAGGGAGAAAGAGGATGTCCACTAGCATGTGTATGGTCATATGTCTTGCATAAAATTGTTTTGGTGATAAGGATGAAATTGTGCGACCCTTTGCTCAATATATAATCAACCCCATAAAATTTATGGGTAAGAGAAAATTCCCCACCATGACAAGTCAAATGCCTAGCTTCTAGGAAGAAAATTTGCCCAAATTTCACAACATTTTTAAAAGCTCAATTTAACAACTTCTTATCAAAATACAATGACTCGATAATGGTAGCTATTAATCTTAAAATTCAAAAGGGATTGGAAAATGATCATTCCATAATTGTTGTAGTTAATTCAACAAACCAAATATATCCAACAATTAATGTCAATGGAGTTTGAAATTTATTTCTAAGTACGGTATATGATAAATTGGAGTTTGACATCCATCATCATAACCCATTAACTAAGCTAAGAGAAACATTTCACAAAATAAATTACTTGAAAAGCATAGAGAAATCCACACATGAAGATATAGTGTTTATATTGGAAACCCAAATGGGAAAATAAAACTTCAAATGGTTGCTCGGTGTATTTCAATAATCTCTAATTTACAATGTAGTGAACAATTTTTGTGCATCATCATCTCCTTGGTCAAAATACTCTTTGAGAATGAAGTTACAAAATAAAATAGAGAGATTTGGGGTAATGGGAAGGCCAACATGCATGACCTTTCATTTCCTATTTCATAGTCTTTTCTCTCATATTATTATTTTTTTCTTATCATTTATTTATCTTATTGATTTCTCTCTTTCTTCTTATTTACTTTTACATTTACAGTGTCCTCCATAGTTATTCTAACCTTCATTAATCACCAACTTAAATTCTAGATACCAAGTCTTACAACCATTCACTTATTTAGATATATCTTGGATCAATGTCATAAAACTTAGGCTATGGTTATAAGTTTATTGGTATGACTAGAATGTAATAAATGCATAAGTTTAAATCATAGATCACACAAAAATCATACAAAATAATTCTTTTTTTATCTCACATCTCATGAATCTGACACAAGGAATAGTTCATTGACCACAATAATCAGAATCTTGAAACCATATGATGAAATAAGAAATCCAAAAGTCTCATTTGATTCTTATATTCTTAACATTAGGTTTGACCATCTTTATAAGTGTTAACACTTATAAGTCTCATTATATTCTTATATTTTATGAACACTACAACATCTCGCTGATATTAAGTTGACATTTAAAGGTTTACATTCGTTTATAACCACTACAAAATTTCCCCCATTTTGAGCCCACATTAAATATTTACAATCATTTTCAGACACTACAACATGTCCCCCATACTAGGTTGTAGAGCACTTCTCGGTGCAATAAAAATTAGTATATAAGCCCCAAAAATTATTTCAATGAGTCTAACCGTTTTCCCTAGGTTTTTCTCTAGTAAGGAGGCCATAGTAGGTCACAAGTTCAATTTCAATTGAATCCCCTAAGGTTACTAATTTCTATTGTATCTTATGGATGACTCACCCTCCATATAAATGTTCCAGGGGAGAGGGGGATCCCATGATATTTTCTTTAGGAAAACAATTCTCACACACATACATATTACAAATCCATTGATTTCAAAGTAAAACCTTAAAATGCACCATCCCTATAAAGGGAAAATGATGGGTAGTTTTTTATCCAACCCATAAAATATAGAGACGAGAATTTCTTCAGCAATTTCAAGTGGTTGGTCTCAAAAGGTAAGTAAGGTCTTAGTAGTATTATTTCCCCGATCCAATAAGCATCTAAAGATAAGATGATCGAGCAATTCGGGTTCGTCGGGTGATTCGGTATAGGTGATAAAATGTAAGTAATTCCAGTGTCTCCAGGTGCATCCATCCTGAGAAATATCTTCTCTCATTAACAGGTGGTATAATAAATGAAATAAAGTTGTGTGTGCAAGGAAGCGAAAGCTGGCTCGACCACCGGGAGAGGTTAAAATATAGGTAATTAGAATTCCAAAGGTGTAGATCTCATAAGTGCTCCGTGTTTAAAGATTCCATGTTCCATTGCCATAAAAGTGGTATCCTCGTGAATCACTAGGGGTTTGGTTTCTTTTATCATTTATTAGTGGAAACTGTATTCTCCTAGGCCTCATCAAGGGTTAGTGTGAATGATGTAATTTTTTATTCTCTTATTTAGTAGTAGTCTCTTTGGAAAGATTTTACTCTTGATCCTTCTCTCTATGTGGTTGCGACAAATGGTTTGGGTTATTTGTTATAAGTTGCTAGATTTCAAGGGAAAAAGGGAATTTCTTAACTTAGAGGCACTTCTTAATTTTCCTTTCACAGATGAATTGACTTCAATGTTTGAATTGACTCAACAATCTATTGAGGATACTATTATGTTCTTGGACACATTTGCAGAAGTAGTTGGAGTGGTTGTTTGTGAGGAAGAAACAAAGGTATTCCTTATTGGCTAGGATAATCCTCCTAATTGGTTTAAGAAGAAATTGAATATTATAAGACCTGTAGAGATAATTAATTATTTGGGCATCCCCAGGCTGGAAAATTTTCTCAATTTCAATATTGACAATCTCCTCTCCAAAACCACCCACAAAAAACATTGAAGATGGGGAAAAATTAATTTTGAACATAAAATTATATCACTAACACAAACATAGATTCGTATTCATCATATTTAGTGCGCTGAGAGATTTTCATCTCAATTTCATTTTAATCATCTCCATGCATACTAGATCTTAAGCTAAGATGAATCCATGCAAGTAAGAAATCATTACCCTCACTTAAAATATACTTAGGGATAGATACATTGTAAAAAAAAAATTGTTACTGTAATGCTTGGTATAAATTGTGTTGCAAAGTATAATTTCATTTATTCTCACATTCATGTAACTCTACCATGCATATTTAAGGCCATGCAACCCCTTGATGTAGTTCCCAAAAGTTCATCGAGCTTATATAACATTTACTCAACTCTTCAACGCATCCAAACAACTCCCTCTTTAATTAAACACTACATAAAAAATGTACCCTCCATTCACTACTCATACTCCCTCAAGATTAATCCTCTCTTTTCATTACTGAAGAATCCCTCACGAAGCCCATCAATCTATTAACCAACTAAACATGACATTGTATAATGAAAATGCATTAAAATACTCTAACAATATTCACATATAAAAGGCTCCATACCTTTAGCATGCCCTTTCTTGGGTATAAATCACATATATGAATTTCAATGCCATAAATCATACCAAAGCATGACTGAAGGAATTCTTACCTATTTCCCTTCAACGTGCATGCAATATTGACATGCCCAATTTATACATGTACGATTTCCAATGGAATTTGTAATGTTACCTAATTAATTGGTGTCTCTTGGGAATTTACATGATTCACTTTATCAATCTATTAATAAGCATCCACTTGTCCTTATCTTTTTTCAAAGTTAACTAACATAGGGAATTACTTAATCAGCATCTTCAACCATCCCTGGTTATAAAAAAATCAACAATCATATTAAAATCCTTCCATACTCATTGTACATGTAAGAACATATCATGTTTAGCCAATATGCATTGTCACATGTATGCCCAAGAATATTAACATGAACATTTGATGGCATGTTATGCTTAAATATGTTCACTAGTGCATATACATTCTAGTTATTTGTACTCTTTTGCATTTCAGTGGCATTCTTATGCCTTAGTATTTTATACTAAACAACTTTCCCAATTTTGGAGAAAGAAAACAAGAGTGCAAGAGAGAAGTTTAAGGAATTATCTCTTCCAATTCCTTGACATAGCATGGAACTTCCACAACAGAGTAAATCTACTCAATGGACTCATTCTTATCCACATAATATATTGTTAGCTATGATATTATAACCCCAATAGGAATACTTTTTCTTTCACATAAAACCGCACATACTACTCCAAACATACAACTGTACTATACAAGCAAAAACACATTTTAGGTGAGAAAAACATCCCAATTCTCACATCTACCTTGTTGACCATATACATTCTAATTCTCACAGGATGGTTTCATATGATGTGGTGCCCCATTCTCTTGATAGCTTGAACACCCAAGTGGATTGAAGTCCATCATTCATCTCATTACCTCTTAAAATACTTCCGGAATTCCTTTGATTCGTAACAAATAACTTCATTTTTTAAGACAATCTAGATGAGAGTGGGATCGATCTACAACAACATATGTGACGTCAAATGCTTTGTTTCGTTTTCCCTGTGCTGGGAAAAATATTGGTGGTTCCTTAAACCCGAAGCCTAATTCCGCACAACTTTCGATGGCTTTAGTTGTGTCGTCTAGAGTGGGGGTTTCTTATTCTTTGCTGAAGTTGGAGTTTCTAAGAAGATCAAAGTTGGAAACCTGATCGAATATGTTGCATGTAGTGGTTCCTCAATCATAATTTTTAGCTGGAAAATAACCGATTGAATTAAATGGGTCAAATTTTCCATTGTGGCATTAGCGGATCAAGCCCTCGATCGTTTGTTCTACGACAACAACCGATGGAGATGAAATCGCCGTCCCTTGTGGGTTAGAGAAGTCATCAGTGAGTTTTGCAGACAATTATCCTGCGTTGATTAATGGTATTTTCTTTTTTATGTGCATAGCTTCATACCATCCCATCGTAGATCTATTGGTTAAAAAGGTGGATCAGTTTGCAAAGGAGAAAATTCTTCTTGAAAAGGGTTTTCATAATCAGATTCGTACCAAACAATTTTGGATTTACAATATTGAACCACATTTGGAAGAAATCAATGCAAAATTGAGCTTCCAATAACCAGATCTCGATTTTTCATTTACAGATTTGATCATAAAAACAATTGAAGAGGCAGATCTGGGGATGAGACAATAAAGAAAGGAAATTTTCCAAATTTTTATTAAAAATGTAACTGGGAAATCAGTTTCAATGAGAGTTTGGAATGAAGATCGGATACAAAATCTCAAGTAGAGGATACAAAATTAGATGGGTAGCCCAACAGAACTTCAAAATTTTATTTAGGAAAGGAAATATTTTCAAGACGACTGCAAGATGCAGAACTATGGAATCAAACATGATTTGACTATTATAATTAATGTAAGATTACTTCAAGGATGCCCTAGATCTAGTTCTAAAGGTCCAATTTCTCTGATATAGTTAAAGGAAGACCTATCTCACAAAAAAAATTGGTTTTTCTCCCAACCTCCCTAACCCCTATATTGTGGAACAGATAAACCAAGTGCTGATATTGACAATAAATCTCCCAGAAGTCAATTAGCTCTATTTCGAATTCCATTCAAGAGAAATCATATGCACATTTTGTTAGGTCCCTATAATACTAGTGTATCCCATTATTTTTATTGTTAGTATAGCCCCCTTATTGTTATTATTTCACCCATGTAGTCCCCATATTGTTATTATTGTGCCCCATAGAAGCCCACTATTGTTATTGTTGCGCCCTTACATTGTTATTGTTAGGTCGGTTAGGATTATATTGTGACCCCATGGACTCTTATATATAGAAACGAGGTTTTGTCATTTATACCATCCAATAATTATTCATTTATGTAATGTAAAGGAAGTTTCCCCCTCAAAGTGGTTGATTTATAAGGCGTTGATCTCTCTTTTCTTCTATTTTTGGAGCAGGTTTCATAACATTTGGTATCAGAGCTTTGGATTCTTATAAGGTTTCGCTACTTCAAACAAGTCATCGTGGAATTTTCGCTATAATTTTTTTCTACGAAGTTTCAGATACTAAAAAACAAAACCATTTGAAAAAACATCCAAAGGAACTTCGTGTAAAATTTCAGATCTTGGTTTGTAGTATTTTCGGAGATATGATCTGTGGAAGTTAGGGTTCTTGTAGACTCCCGAATTTCATCTCAAAGAGGTGACCTTGGGAAAATTGTTATAACTCTTTGAGCATCGGATTGGAATTATGTAAAAAGTGGTCGAAATCAAACGGACTGTAGTTTCCTGTGTATCGATTTCAGAGCCAAAGGAGGAAACAATGACACACAAAATGTCGTACAAGTTCACTCTACTGAACCAATCCATAATTAGGACATTGTGGGAGATTGGACATTAATTTGTCTTGAAGAATCTGAATCAGGTCAGACCTATGGCATTGCAAAGAAGACTTAGAGGGCTACTACAGGACTTTCTTTCAAATCTTGAAGATCCTAAGTTACAGAGTTACAACAGTTTCAATATCGAACACCTAAAAGAAAGAAAAATGTGTGTATTTGTTTTTTAAAAATTCCATAACTTTTGTTTGAAAAAGCAGTTGAAGTGATTACAAGAGAATATTGATCAAGCATTGTTATCAACATTGGGTTATATAATGTCTCCCAAAAATAATTCTTTACCCATTAAGCCCTCATAAAATTCTACTATGACGCATGACTAGGAAGAATTGCAGTATGATATATCAAAATTACGGTACCAAGTGCAACAAATTTTGATCTTAAAAAGAGCAACCAAAGATGACATAGATGATTTAAAAACAAACATGGAGGCTGAGGTGAATGGCTTGAAGGATGGAATGAAAGCTAACATCGATGACCAAGTAGTGTAATGTCGCATAGAGTATCAACAACAATTTCTCCAACTCTTAAAGGATAACCTAACTTTGCTGCAAAAGCGAATGAAACTACATGCAGATCAACGTCATAGTGAAATAAGTTTTGATGTAGGTGACTGGGTATTTTACGGCTACAAGCATACAAACCAATGTCCCTCAAGAAAGCTAAGAAGTATAATAAATTATTTATAAATTACTATGATCCTTACAAGGTACTGCAAAAGATTAGTACTATGGAATACAAATTGGAGTTGGTTGCATATTCCCGAGTGCAGCCAGTTTTCCATGTTTCATGCTTAAAGAATGTTATAGGTGACAAAATCTCAGTTCAAACCATATTTCCAGAACTTGACGAGGAAGGAAAAATCATATTGGAACCTGAAGCAGTCACGGAAACAAGAACTCGACAACTACGAAATTGATCAATTTCAAAGTATCTCAGCAAGTGGAAGAACTTACCCACTGAAGATTCCACATGGGAGGATGATAATTTTATATAGAAGCATCTAGAAATAATCAAGCATTGAGGACAACACTTGTCTGAAGGAGACAGAAATGTTAGGTCCCTATAATACTAGTGTATCCCCTTATTATTATTGTTAGTATAGCCCCCTTATTGTTATTGTTGTACCCATGTAGTCTCCATATTATTATTATTGTGCCCCATAGAAGCCCACTATTGTTATTGTTGTGCCCTTACATTGTTATTGTTAGGTCGGCTAGGATTATATTGTGACCCCATGGACTCCTATATATAGAAAGGAGGTTTTGTCATTTATATCATCCAAGAATTGTTCATTTATGTAATGTAAAGGAGTTTTCCCTCTCGAAGTGGATGATTTCTAAGGCGTTGATCTCTCTTTTATTCTATTTTTGTAGTTGTTTTCATACATATTTAATGGCTTATGGCCCAAGACGGAGGAATTACATCGATGGATAACCTCTAATTGGACTGAAAATTGTGACATCCACCTATGCTCTAGAGGGTTTTTTATTGTGAAATTTGATACAACAAAAGATATGGAATTCACCTTAAAAGAGGGACCATGGTTTTGCAGCAATGCAAGACTTTTTATGATCCCATGGTTTTTGGGATTTGATGCAAATACCATTGTGGTCTCCAAAATTCCTATTTTGGTCAGGTTACATAATATTCCTTTGCATTTATGGCATATCAAAGTGCAAGAGGGAATTGGAAATTCTTTGGGGAAATTCATAAAGGTGGGCATGGATAGAGTTACAAAAGGAATATTCGCATTTGCACGAATCCGTGTCAAGGTAGACCTTAGTAAAGGATTACTTGACTGTATTATATTGATTCATAATAATGTGCAGTGGTCCCAGACTCTAGATTTTGAAAATAGAATGTTCAGATGTCATTTATGTCTTCAATATGGACATATCCAAAATTCGTGTCGCCGGGCAAAGAATCCTGAAAGAAAAAGAGGAAAGACCAAAATCCAAAGGGCAATTCTCTAGTGCACAAGAAGATGACTTAGAGGAAGAGGAAATGCTAGAAAATACAACAACTAATGCTGAAAAAAACCCCATGAAATCATAGAGAAGAATGAGGCAAATCAGATAAAACTAATGACATCATCCAAAGTAACAACACCTACATCTCATCAACAACAGAATGTGAAGGCTTCCCTGGAAAAAGAAGCAAGTGGCACCAAAAGAATACATGTATCAAAGAGATCTAACTTTGGAAAAGAAACATTTGCAAATATAGAGGCAAATCAAATGGCTATTGTTTCTTCCACTCCAAACTCTGATGGTTGGCGAAAAGTGGAGAAAAAGAAAAGTAGAAAAATATAGTTTAGTAATCTTTTGATGGTATGTTTTTAAATGTTTTTGTTTTTTCTACATATGCCTTTCGACATCTACAACATGTAACTTTCATTATTTTATAATGAAAATTAAGAAGAAAAAGACAATCTAAACCCATGCATAGTTTATTCATCATCTATTACATTTTAGGTGAATAAAATTAATTAATATTTTACATTTATTTATATACACATTGTCAATTCACACCCTATGACTTTTTGACCTATATACATCTCTTATATAATAAAATGATTTACCCATCTTATACCACATTTCTTATCAAATAAAATGATTTTAAACCTACTTTTAAATTAAGATTTAATTTATAAATTCTTAATAAAATCATGATTATTTTATATATTTTCCACATATCATAATGGAATGAAATATTAGTAATATTTTTTCCTTCGTGCATTAATACAATTCAATTAATAAACATATGTAAAAAGATTCAAAACTTTGTCATTAAATAATTTAAAAAGATTAAAATAAAAGCTATATCGTATAATAATTTTACAACCCACCATGGATGAGTACCATGGTGGGTTCGCCCATGCGAAGTTACTTTTCATGCGAAGTTTGTTATTAATTGATATTAATTTAATGAGATTAAACCTTCCAGAAGGACAAGAATATTGCTGGAATCTTTCTTTCATAAGTATTTATTCAAGCTTATGAGCATTTAATTGCGTGAGAAGCTTTGTTCTTTGAAAAGCTATATATGGATTTTCGTATTTATCTTTCCCTCACAAGTGTATATATTCCTTTCCACGAGCATTTAATTGTTTGAAGAAGCGTTGTTCTTTAAGTTATAATAAAAATGGCATCTCCATCAGCATTAATTGTTTGAATGGCATCTCTATGAGCATTAATTGTTTGGAGAAGCTTTGAATTTTTTAAAAATATAATAAAATTGGATAATTTTATGTTTAATGAGTTTAATTATTTTATGTTTTTATTTTTATTTTTATTATAATCTAGCGATAAAATTGTATTTTAAATATATGAATATTTATAATTCTAAAAAAATATGGATATAGATTTAATAATTATTATTATTATTATTATTATTTTTTATAGGATTTTGTATAGTATGTCTAGAAAAGAAAAAAATTTAGGTTTTGTTTTTTTTATTTTTTATTTTTTATGAAGAAAAATCGTAATTTTATTCAACTGAAAACCAAGGAACATAATTACATTTTGCAAATGTCTGAAAGCATTAGATTAGATTAACTTTTCGACCAATGCACAAAAAGAGAAAAGAATAAATATAATAAAAATTGCACAAAATTGACAGGGCTAAGTGTGATAATGATCAATTAGTTTCCCTTTGTTTTCTTTATTTTTTTTCCACATTTTTACAAACTCCCTGATCCAGAGCAAGTTATACTATTTCCAGTTGGTTGTTTTCCACCTTGTGGGGAACTTCTTTTTCTGAATCCGAACTCTCAGTTGTATGGGTTCGCTTTATGCCCCCAACTTCCTTTTGAAAAGGTATGACCGCCTTCTACTACTCTACTACTATGATCTTCGTTGCTCCTTGGATGTTGTCGTTTTCCTCATGTTGATTTCCTGGAGTTTGGATCACTACTAAATCAATGACTTCTCTGCATGTTTAGTAGAATATTTCTGCTTCTCTTCTCCCTTCTCCACTTGGGAGCCTTAATGGTTATGTGCTTTAGGTTGTTGAAGACTCTCATCCATTTCTTCCTCTCATCATCTGAAGAAGAAGAATTTGAAAATTGACATCCCTTTTTCTTTGCAATTTTTTCTTTGTCCTTTTTTTTTTCTTGAGGGCATGAGTTTTACAGGTGCCATGTTTGATGGCAGATCTGACACCTAAATGCAACATTTTCAAAGTCTAACCACTATGTCCACTTAAAAACTTGATGAGTCAAATGGATGCAATATGAAAGTTTATCTCTATTGTTTACACTATGTTATCAAATTAAAAATTAACAATGAATGAAATATATAGTATTCATTTTTATAGAAAAATGTCATTTAATGTCAAAATTTGATATTGTTCATAATATATTAATATGCAATTTTAGATTATAAAAATTATTGTTTATTTTTAATTCATATGGATATAAATTTATAGATTATTATGTGTATAATTTATTTACACTAATAAATCAGAGATTGTTATTGGCATCATATATAGATTATCAATATTATTAGAGTCGTCATCGCTATAACTTGATAAATGTTGTTGACAGACGTATTATGTAATTGGAGGTCTTATAGGAAAATCATTTTACCAACACAGATCCTATGCGAAAATAACTTTGGAGTTATGTTCTTATATTTACACGAAGAGATCAATATTTAAAATGGTTAAAACACATGTATTATTTTAAGTTTATCTCGCAATTAGCAAAAAGCTTCTCTTGTTCTTCAAATTATAAGTTCACAATGCATGTTGTAGTATCCTTTAATTACTATTGTTCTATTGTGCCTACACAACACTATACTTTATGTCACTGAATAGTTCTAATGGAAAATTCAATGAGACAAAACTCCGTTGTTCATGGTTCCTTCCACCACTGCTGATCCAGGTGGATATTAGTGGCCACCCAACTATTCCACCTAGACCTCTAGTCAGTTTCATCAGTTTTCTTTTTTATAGCAACATCTACTATTTTTAGCAGTTTTTCGTGTCTTGAACTTCTAGAGCAGTTTTGACCCCATAAAACACGTTTTTGAGGTCTGTTGCAGTCCCTTAGCCAAAGGCAAGGGACTATGGAAAAACCTGTAGTACTCAAAGAGATCTTTCCGATGATATATCGTACGCGCCAAACGGAGATAATATGACCAAGTTATGACTCTGGGAAGTTGGCTGCCAAACTAACCCCAATGGGGCCCACAAACTCTTGGTTTTTCATCTCCTGGGGTTAGGGTTTTGGTTGTTTATGGTTTTCCTATGTTGTTCAATAATAAAAATTCCCTTGAGCCTCATTGTAACACAGTTCAAACGCCTGTAGCCTCCACATCTCTTCTCAGAGATAAGCTACCAGTGCCCTAGCTAGTTTATTTCCATTATGTATGTAAGCATATTTCAGTTATTTGATATTATTGAAATGAAGTTTTATTTCTGTTCATCTCTGCGTTTATGTGTATTTATATGTTTTATTGTGTTCCTCCATAAGCCTGAATCAGTGGTATCAGAGCGGTCTGCTATTTCTCGATCCTTCTTTGCATGTCCCCAACGAGGTCGGGGTATAAGGAGTTAGGGCTCGATCTGGTTTAACCTTTGCAAGATCAACCTTGCAAACCCTGACGATCGTCCATGGGGGGAGAAAAGAAAGACAAGGGAGCAGGAGATCTTATCAAAATATTGCTTGAGGAGGCCCTTAAGAAACAAACAAACACGGTGATGAATAAATTTTCCCAGATCCTTCAATGATTGCCCATCGGCAGTGCATTTGCATCCAATAGCGACTCTGGAGGCGCAACTTCTTTTAAGGTACAAGTAAACTTTGACATTCCCATATTTGAGGGCCAAATAGATGTAGACATTGTAGATAGATGGCTGAATCTATTAGAAGGATATTTCTTGGTTCATGACTTTTCCAACCGGGAAAAGATTACTTTTGCACTCCTCAAAGCTGCCCCCAATGTCAAGGATTGGTGGGAAACCTACTGTAAGAAGAAGAACGAGAGGGAACCCTCTCTGTTTTCAGCTGCACCCACTTGGGATTATTTCCTAGACGCCATCAAGGACAATATTATCTCGTGGGGGGCTATGAGGACTAGTACATAAAATGGACTACACTACGACAAAAAATGGATCAAGATGTGCATGAGCTGACGAATCTGTTCCATACCCTGCGCACAAAGTTCGGTATCAAACATTCGGAGAAACATTTGGTGTTGAAGCACCACAATTATTTGCATAGATACATTCAAGAGGAAATGTATTTCCTCGACATATCCAAACTTGGTACAACATACCGGTATGCTGCCAAGATTGAGCAGAAATTCAAATAGAAGAAGAGAGACTCTGGATCTGTGAATCATAAGCAAAGGAAAGGTGCCCCCAAACTACATAACAAAGGATAAAGCCAAGGTAGGGCGGCCCAAGATAACCCACCAAATCTGCAACCAAATTACAACACCGCGAAGCCAAAGAAGGACACGGGAAAGTGGTGTGAGTTTGAAAAGGTCTCCAATCACAACACAAGTGAGTGTCGGGCCAAGTAGTCACTAGTGGCCGAGCTAAAGGCTTCTGAATCGGATGCATGCTCTGACTCTGAATCATAACTTAACAAGGGGAATGGTAACGGGAAGCAGATTATCGATGCAGAGCGCAACACCATCGTTTCCACCACAAAGATCTAGAAGGTGGAATTGAAATATCTAGAGGAAGGGGAGAACCTATTCCATTCCCATATGTGGGTAAAGGGTTCCCCATTGCAGTTCATTTTCGATAGTAAGAGCCAAAAGAACCTCATTTTAGTAGAGGTCATGAAGCGGTTGGGCTTGCCGACCACAACACACTCACAGTTGTACACCATCGGGTGGCTTCACCAAGGACAAGATTTGTGCATCAACCAACAATGTCGTCTTCCCTATGGCATCAAGCCCTTCACCTATGAGGTACTATGTTACATTTCTCCTCTTTATGTTTGTGATGTATTATTAGGCCAACCATACTTGTGGAAGCGACATGTTGTGTATGAGTTCAGGCCTCGCACTATTATTTTTACTTTGTAAAATAAGTTGTATAGGATACCGGAGGTAGCACCGCCTACCAATATCTCTTTGGTTACTACAAAACTATGCAGTAAGCTCATTTCCAAAACCGGTAAATTTGTTTTGGTGATGATCCACTCTCAGGGCAAGAAGAAGACTATGGCCATGACCTCCAAATTGGGCTCCTCCGCACGAAAACAATAGATGGAAAAGGTCGTGGAGAAGTACGGGGACATCTTCACCTCATCCACAAGGGTGCCTCTGCACTGTCAGGACAATCACCCCATCGATTTGACCCCAGGTGCATCACTTCCCAATGGACCAATCTATCGGTGCTCTGTTCTAGAGAACGAAGAAATCATAAGGCAGATTCAAGAGCTGCAGTAGAAAGGTCACATCTGGCTGACTTCATCACCTTGTGGGAGCCCGATCGTGTTGGTGCAGAAGAAGGATGGGACTTGGAGACTTTATATTGATTATCGGGCGCTGAACAAGATTACTGTTTGGAATAGGTACCCAATCCCACGTATTGATGACCATCTGTACCAACTGAAGGGGGAAAAATATTTCAGCAAGATCGTCTTGAATTCCGAGTATCACCAGGTACCAATCGAACCCTCCGATGTGTGGAAGACTACCTTCAAAGCCAAGGAGGGCCTTTTTGAATGGTTGGTCATGCCTTTCCAGTTGAAAAACGCTCCCGCAACCTTCATGAGGCTGATGGATGACATATTGCGACCATTAATTAACTCATTTGTAGTGGTGTACTTGGATAAAATCCTGAGCTTCATCTAGACTTGGGAAGAACACCTCCACCACATCCGACAGGTCCTCTAAATATTGTGGCAACACAAGTTGTGTTTCAATTTGGAGAAGTTTACTTTTGGCATGACCCAGGTTCAATATCTGGGACACATTATTGTTGAGCAGGGGGTGCATGTGGATCCAGCCAAGATCCAAGTCATTTGGGATTGGCCAGCCCCAACCACTCGAATAGAGCTCCGCAACTTTCTGAGTCTTGCCAATTTCTACTGCAGGTTCGTGTTGGGATTCTCTCATATAACTTGGCCCTTGAGTCAAGTCACCAAGTGAGGAGAGCAAGAAAAATTCTTTTGGTTTGAATCTCAACAGAAGGCGTTCATAGATTTGAAACATTGCCTCTGCTCTGCCGCAGTGCTCACATTACCAGACTTGCAACAACCATTTGAGATCGAGATAAATGCATATGACTATGCTATTGGGGTAGTTCTTACTCAACAGGGGCATCTAGTGGCATATCACATTGGGACACTGTCCGAAACTGTCCGGAAGTATCCCACTTATGACAAAGAGATGTATTCCATTGTGCAGGCTTGCTGAAAATGGAAGCATTAAATTTTGGGGAAGGAAATAGTCATCCACACAGACCACAGACCCTGCAGTTCATAAAGACACAAGGGAATTTGCAGAACTATTGCCATCATAAGTGGTCCACATATCTACAACAGTTTCATTTAAACATAAAGTGCATGAAGGGAAACACTAATAATGTTGCAAATTGCCTCATCTGACCACCGACCGTGGCGCTAACCACTGTGCTCAACTCTTGTGGGAATGAGAATTATGATTGGATGCTTCGCTACAAAAACGATCTAGAATTCAGCCACACATACAAGATGCTCTTGGAGGGTAAGAAAGCTCCAAATTTTCACATCCAGGATGCATTTCTATGCCACCTGGGACACTTTTGTGTTCCTTCAAGGGAGCGTGCCAAGATGATTTGGGAAGCGCACTAAAGTTGGGTAGTTGGGAAATTTTTGGTCGAGAAAACAATGGCGGTACTGCAAAAGTATTTCTATTAACTGAACCTTCGACAGGATTTCGGGAAGTACATTAGATCCTGCACTGCCTTCGCCATTTCCAAACTGACCATCAAGAATCAAGTCCTTTGTACTCCTATGCCTACCCCCAGTTGACCTTGGGAATCCATCTCCATGGATTACATGTCAGGCCTTCCTTCTACTAAGCATGGACATGCCTGTGTTTTCGTGGTCATCGACAAATTCTCAAAGATGGCCATTATGGAGTCCTGCAAGAAGAATATCACAGTAGAAGCCACTGCAAAACTCTTCTTTGAATGAGTGTGGATACACATTAGGATCCCATAGTCTATCATCTGAGATCGAGACAACAGGTTCCTCAGTATATTTTGGTCCTGCCTCTGGTCGATGCTAGACACCAAGCTCACCAAGTCCATAGTTTTCCATCCCCAAAATGATGGCTAGACAAAGGTCGTCAACAGGATGATCGTGCACATTTTGCGTATGTAAAACTAAAATCATCCATGCACATGGGATGAGAGCCTCCCCTATGTACAACACAGCTATAACTGGGCTCTCCACAACTCAAATGACCACAACCCCTTTTAGTTGGGTTTTGGATTCCGTCCACTATGTCCCATTGACGTAGCCATGAAATTTGCGACTAATCGGGCAGATTCGACTCATGTCTAGTCTGAAGCTGACAAGGCGAACAAATTTATTGAGTGCATTCAGCACATCCACCAACAGGTTCATGAAATATTGGACAGATCCAATGCTAATTACAAGCAACTACATGATCAACATTGAGTGCCACACAACTTCTAGGTGGGCGATAAAGTGTGGCTACATTTGCAGAAGGAGTGCCTCGCTGGACCCCACCGCAAGCTTCACCCACTCTGATATGGGCCATACACCATCACCAAGTTTGTAAGGGACAATGCCTTCTAGCTCGGTATTCCAAAATTCCTTGGTCTACACCTAGTGTTCAATGTGGACTGCCTTTGGCCCTAGTTTCCACATTTACTGCACACATCCGACATGGCAGAACAATTCACACCAACAAAGTTAAACCCAGACTGCATGGAACAAGCCACAAATGTTCAGATCATGGACACACGGATCAAGAACACCCACCAGCAGAGGATCCAGCTATATCGAGTTGTCAAAGTAGGCCAAATCCTTCACCAGGGAAAATGGTTCACTAGAGACCAGGTTCAACATAAATTTCCTCACCCCATGGAGGCTCTACATGTAATGGGGACCATTGATTCATAAGGGGGGAGGAATGATCCAGGTGGATATTGGTGGCCACCCACCAATTCCACCAATACCTCCAGTTAGTTTCATCAGTTTCCCTTTTTATATCAACATTTACTATTTTTAGCAGTTTTTTGGGTCCTGAACTTCTGGAGCAGTTTTGACCCCGTAAACGACGTTTTTTTGAGGTCCACTGCAGTCCCATAGCCAAAGGAAGGGGACTACATAAAAATCTATAATACTCGGAGAGATATTTTCAATGAGATATCGTACACGCCAAACATAGATAATATGACCAATTTACGACCCCGAGAAATTAGCTGCCCAACTAACCCCAACGAGTCCCACAAACTCTTGGTGTTTCATCTCCCAGGTTAGGGTTTTGGTTGTTTAAGGTTTTCATATGTTGTTCAATAATAAAAATTCCATTTAGCCTCACTGTAACATAGTTAAGAGGCCTGTAGCTGCCACATCTCTTCTCAAAGATAAGCTATCAACACCCTAGCTAGTTTATTTCCATTATGTCTGTAAGCATATTTCATTTATTTGATATTAATTAAATGAAGTTTTATTTCTGCTACATCTCTGTGTTTTATTGCGTTCCTGCATAAGTCTGGATCTATTGCGTTAATATTTATCTATGCTCTTGAATAGAAATGCCTTGTCCTTGGGTATAACCTAGATACAAAATCTAGTTGGCTATGTAATGACACTCAACTATCTAAGTTTTAGATCATTGTTTTTTATCACCAAAAAATCATAAAATGTGTTCCTTTATATCCATTCCAACAATACGAAAAAATATCAACTTTTTTGTCAATTGTTTCATTGCTCTATTTGTGGATAGTTAGAACTAATGCTAGCCACCAATTCCACTCCACTCTCTACAATTAAATAATCAATCTATCAAAGTTGAGACCAAAAATTTGTTGTGCATGAAAGGGGTAGGATATATGAAAGTTTTCAACTTTGGATACTATGTTTAGGTTTTGGCTTGTAGTGCTTGTAGTGCCGAAGGCCATTGCTTAAGAATGAAGCTATCTAAATCAATCAATTGAAACATTTTTTTCATTGCAAACATCAAAGGATACCTTTAGGTACATCTCCTATTGTAGTTTGGTAAGAGTGTAAGCCTAGTAATTAATAATATGCATGGTTGTAGTTATGCTAGAATCACTATCCAACAATAGATTTAAGTATAATTTGTTACATTTTCATTTATGATTTATATAGGCCAATTTTATTGAATGTAGAGTCTCCAACAAATTCTGAACAATAAAATAATGCTACCTTGCTTAATAGTGCTAACCACATGTGCAAATTTAAATCAACAATCCAACATTTGAATCCATCTTCAATAACTCAAGAAGAGCATTCTAATGGCACTCTAAATGATGTATAATGTGGGGAAAAATAGTAACTTTATAATAGAATGGATAAATCTAGGGCCTCAAATTTCTAAACCAACTTGAAATTGGAGCCAACCAACACTCCAAAACATGATAGGGTGAAAGAGGTTGTCCACCAAGATGTGTATGGGCATATGTCTCGCATAAATTTTCTTGAAGCTAAGGATGTAGTTGTATGACCCTTTTCTCATTGAATAATCAACCTCATACAGTCTGTGGGTAAGAGAAAATTGACAACCATGACAAGCCAAATGCCTAGATTATAGGAAGAAAAATTTCCCAACATTCATAACATTTTTTAAATCCTCAATTTAAAAACTCCCTACAAACATGCAACGGATCAAAAATGTTAGATATTGATCTTAAAATTCAAAAGGGATTGGACAATGGTCATTCTAGAGTTGTTGTAGTTAATTCAACAAACATTGTGAATTAAATATACCTAATAGTTAATATCATTGGAGTTTGAAATTGATTTCTAAGTAAGGTATATCATAAATTATAGATTGACATCCATCGTCATAATCCAGTAATAAAGCTAAGAGCAATATATCACAAAAGGAATTAATCCATAAGCATAGAGAATCCATACACAAAGCCATGGTGTTTATGTTGGCAACCCAAATGGGAAAACTAAACTTTGAAGGATTGCTTTGTGTATCTCAATAATCTCTAGTTTATAATGTAGTGAATGAATTTTTGTGCATCATCATCTCCTTCGTCAAAATATTCTTTGAGAGTGAGATTACCAAAATAAATAGAGAAAGTTGGTGTAATGGGAAGAGAAACCTGTATGACCTTTCATTTCCCATTCCTTAGTATTTTCTCTCTTATTATTATTTTTTTCTTTTTTTCTTTTTATCTTTTTTCTTATTTACTTTTACATTTGCATTGTCCTTCATAGTTATTATAACCTTCATTACTTTCCTAATTAATTTCTAGCTATCAAGTCTTACAACCATTCACTTATTTAGATCCATTTTGGATCAATATCAAAAAACATAGAATATGGCCATAAGTCTATTGGTATGACTAGCTACTAAGAAATTCATACATTTAAATCACAGATTGCACATAATGTATATGAGAATAATTCTCTTTTTATCTCACATCTCATGAACCTGACACAATGTATAGTTCATTAAACATGATAATTAGGATCCCAAAATTATATGATGGAACAAGAAAACCAAAATTTCAATTTATTCCTATGTTCTTAACGCTTATAAATATTGTCTCAAGATTTTGAATATGAAATCTAAAACACGAACTAAATCATAACAAGAAAAAAAAATTAGTACGAAATCAAATACATTTTTTTAATTCATCTTCTTCTAAGCTTTCACCTGCAATATACACTTTTATTTCTCTTGCTTAAATCCTTGAAGGGGGATCTAAACCCCTTATCAATTTAATCTTAACCTTATAATTCAACAATAAATTAGAGGCTCAAATTTTAGGTGATCCCTGGAGCCTTCCAAACTCTAATATTTTAACTTTATTTTTGCTTTCACCCAATACTTTGCAAAAGAATTACAATTTAATATTTGAAGTATTGGTTATTTTTCTTTTCTTTTTTAACAATGAAATGCATATCTCAAGGAAACCCACGAGATAATTCCTCTCATTTTGAGGATGTTACTCAAGGTAACCAATTGGTTGCAGTTTTGGTAACCTAACTCGCTGGGATATTGGGTGAGGCCTATAATATCCACAATAGATTAGCACAAGGAAATAACACCATAACATCTTACTTGTAATTAATAAAACACACACACACACACACACTTAGAGGAAAATATAAAAATTTGGTATGCTGAAGCATTCCTTTATATATACAATTCAATGTGTTGAACCATTTCCCCAAGGATTGTTGTTAGTGAGGAGGAAGTAATAGGTCACAAGTTCAAATCATATTGAGTCCCTTAGAGTTATTATTCTATATTTTGGTTGAAAATTGAGGTTTCCTCCATCTAGATGTTCTAGGGAAGAGGAGGATCCAATTATCTTTTATTTAGAAAAAAAAAAAAAAAATTAACACACACACATATCACAAGTCCATTAATTATAGGGTAAAACCTTAAAATGCATTATCCCTATAAAGACAAAATGACGGGTAGTTTGTTATCCAACCTATAAAACATATGGGGTGGATATTTTACTCAACATCAATATTTACAACATAATCTCCTAAACCACCTATAAAAAATATTCAAGGTGGGAAAATAAGATAATTTTGAACATAAAATTATAGCACTAATACCAACGTAGATTTGTATTCATGATCTTTTCAGAACTAAAATATTTGCATCTCAATTTCATTTTAATCTCTTAGAGCATAGTAAATATTGAGCTAAGATGGATATGTGGATGTAAGAAATCATTACCCTCACTTCAAATATACTTATGAATAGATACATTGTAAAACATTATTTGTTATCTTAATGCTTGGTATGAAATTTGTTGCAAAGGATAATTTAATTTATTCTCATATTCAAGTAACCATACCATACAAATTTAAGTCCACACAACCCCTTGATGTTGTTCCCAAAAGGTCATTGAGCTTCTAGAAAATTCACTCAATTCTTCAACACATCCAAACAACTTCCTTTTCAATCAAACACCACATAAAAAATGTACCCTCCATTCTCTAATCAATACTCCCTTAAGAGAACTAACAAGCCTCTCCTTTCACCACTAAATAATCTCTCAAGAAACCCATCCATATCTTAACCAACTCAACATGACATTTTATAATGCATATGCATTAAAATACTTTAACAATTTTAACATATTAAAGGATTCCCACCTTTACAATACCTTTACTTGCGTATAAATCAAATATATGAATTGAAATGTCATAAAGAATATCAATTTACATATGGAAGAGTGACCAAAGGAATTCTTACCCATTTCCCTCAATTTACATTCAATATTGACGTGACCAATTTTATACATGCATGGTTTCAAATGAGATTTGTAATGTTACCTAATCAATTGATGCCTCCTAGGAACTCACATGATTCCCTGATTAACCTCTTGATAAGCATCCACTTGTCTTTATCATTTCTCAAAGTTGACTATCATAGGGAACTACATCATCAACATCTTCAACAATTCCTTGTTTTGAAACAAATTAAAAACCACATTAACATCATGCCATATTCATCGCATATGTAACAATTTATAATCTTTAGCTAATACACATTATCACACGTATGCTCAATAATATTTCCATGCTTTGTTAGTCTATCATTCAATATGTTCATAGTGCATATATATTCTAGTTATTTGTACTCTATTGCATTTCAATAACATTCTTATGCCTTACTCTTTTATACGAAACAACCTTCTTAATCTTCGAGAAAGATAACAACAAAGCAAGAGCGGAATATATCTTCTAGTTCCTTGACATAGCATGAAACTTCCACAATATAGTTGATCTACTCAATAGACTCATTAGACTCATTAGCATTCACATTATAGACCACTAACTATAATATTCTCACCCAAATAATGATACTTAATTTTACTTCAAACACAAAACTCTACTATATACCCAAATAAAATTTTAGAGTGAAAACCATCCTAATTATCACAATAGAGTCTCATACAATGTGGTGCCTCATTCTCTTAATAGCTTAAATGGCCAAAAAGATTAAATTCAATCATATCACAATATGGTCTCATACAATAGGTACCTCATTCTCTTAATAGCTTAAATGGCCAAATAGATTAAAGTTAATCAATCACCTCACCTTTTCTCAAAATGATTCCAAACCTCTATTGATTCCTAACAACACGCTCTACCTTTCTAAAACAATCTAGATCCAAAGATAATTTGGTCCTTTATCATCCATTACATTTTTGGTAAATGAAGTTTATTAGTGTTTTACATTTATTTACGCACACACTAGTAATTTACACCCTACAACTTTACAAAGCATATGCATCTTTTTTCCAATAAGATAATTCACCTATCTTATATATATAAAATGAGTCTTTAAAAAATCACTTCCTTTATTAATAAAATTGAATAAAATTCAACCTTCACTCTGTAAAATTAAAAAATTGAAAAAAAATCAAAGCCTTTTCTAATACATATTTAAATGCGAACCTTTTTGCTCTAAGTATTTTTAAGAAACAATCCCTTGATGAAAATCTCACAATCCAACACTTTTTATGAATATGTATCACTTTTTATGAATGTGTCTTCTTTATGTTCCCCACTTCAAAGTACCCACCAGACATGGTCCTCTCATGGCACTATGGTGGATTCTCCAAAGTTGGCACCTTACTTAGCCATGCTTAGTTTAGTTTGTTATTAATTTAATAAGATTGAACCTTCTAGAAGGAAAATGACATTGCTGGAATTATTTTTTCTCTCCAAGTATTTATTAATGCTTATGAGCAATTAATTTTGTTGCTGGAATTATTTTGTCTCTCCAAGTATTTATTAATGCTTATGAGCAATTAATTTTGTGAAGGAAGCTTTGTTCTGGAAAACTTAACTGTATTTTCGTATGAGCAATATTTCTAGGAAGCTTTCTTCTTTCGAAAATATTTTGTGAGAAAGTTTGTTTTTTTAAAATGTATGTATATATAATTTTATTTAATAATATATATGGTTAATGTTCAATAAATATGGATATATATATTTTTGAAATTGACAGTATAATATTTAATGAAATTATTATATTTATTACTTAAAATATGTAAACAAATTTAGAGTTCTAAAATAAATCCAACAATTAATATATGTCTTTCTAATCATTTTTTACTATATATTTCAGATTATGTTACTACTTAATAAATTAAAAATTCATAGTTTGATATATATGTCATTCCTATTTTTTAGGAGATTTCAGATTATGTTTTTTTGTTTTTGTTTTTCGTTTTTTTTCTAGATTTCAAATTAGGTTTAAAAAAGGATGACATAAAATATTTAGACTACCTTATAAATATAAAATTATTAAATATTCACTATTTATTTAATATAAAAATAATTGACTGTTCACTATTTATTTAATATAAAATTATTGTATTGTTAAAGTTTTATTATTATGATTTAATAAGTTTAGATAATACTTTTAATTTTATTTTTTATTATTTTATTTTATTTTTTCATGTAACAAAGTATCTTTCAAGTATATAGAAAAAGGTAAAATAATATTTAGGATTCAAAGATCATTCAATAACAAGACTTGAAGTCATTAAAATAATATACTTGATATAAGCTCAAAATATTTGTACAATACCATATTATAATAATAATAATAATAAATGAAATAATATTAATATATAAATAAATAAAATAATAAATAATAAAGAAAAGATAATAATAATAATAAATTAAAGAAGAAAATATAATAATAGTAAATAAATAAAATAATAAAAAATAAACTGAAGTTATATATATATATATATATATATATATATAGAATAAGTAAAGTTAACAAAAACAAAAGGTATAAAATAAGCTAAAGTTAAATTAAGAAAAATGTCGAGTTAAGTAAAACTTAAGACAAAGAAATAAAAGTTGAGATGTTGACACATTGATTGTGTGCATGCAAATTCCTTTCCAATCCCTTTCCATTTTTGGAAATATTTGTTCTATTTAATGGAAGAAAAGGGATATGAGAAGCATTCATTCAATCAAATGAAGGAGAGTGTTGTGAGACAGAGGATTCCCTGGCAGAGTAGTTGATTGAGGACTCAGGGGTGGCCAGTTCTAGAAAGATTATGTGTAGCTGAGCCCATTTCAAATCCTCAAGAGGATCGAACCAATTGCTTATAAGCTCGAGTTGTCATCCCATCTAAGAAGGATGCATAATGTGTTTCATGTTTCTATGCTTAGAAAATATGTACCTAACCCATCCCGTGTATTGAAATTTGAGAAATTACAGATTTCTGAGGAGGGAGTCCTTCAGGTTGAAACATTCTATATACTGGAGCACCAAGTTTGTCAGCTCAAGAATCGTGAGTTTGAGCAAGTCCAATTTCAGTGGGACCAATATGGCCCTAGGTTAGTTACCTGAGAGGATAGAGATGTTATTTTTCATGACTTTCCTTATCTATTTGATTAAATTATGTGGTGAACTGGATAAGATTGCATAACTTAGCTTAGATAGATACTTTTGTGAAACATCTAAATCATGTCTTATGGTTAAAATTTTATTGATGCATCTAAATCATACACTATGTTGCTATGTATGAAGTTATGATTTTAGTTAATGTTACGTCAACGTAGGAATGTTGAAGTATAATGTTGTGACATGATGTTTCATGATGTGATGGCATGTGGTAATTGAACATAAATCTTATGAGAGGATAGTGATGCATATGTGGTGCTTATTTATTTCTTTTGTTATGATAGTGATGTTGTATGCTTATGATGGATATGATATGCATGATGTGGCATATGGATTATGAGGTTATGGCATGAGGTTATATTGACATGTGCATTCATTTATTATGTGATGTCATGATATATATTTAATATAAATATGTTGATGTTATAACTAATGCATTATATGCATGTTGAGATGTGGTGTTTGACTGGAAATCCACAAATGGGCCGAGATTGTTGGTTTATTTGATGATCTTATGGGAGTCCATACCTACGAGGATACACCACCATATGGGTTGGGGATAAACTTGATGAACATTAAATATGCAAGTGGTTCCTTTGTCTTATATAGCTCTTGATTGGATATGGGACCATCTTGAGGAGGTTAAGTGCTTGATATTGTATTGGGATGCCGAAGTCCAAACGGGGTGTGAGGAATTCGGTACTTGGGGATGTGCACCTTAATGAGTGTGGAGGGAGTTGGGTCAACCTTGCGAGATGCCCAAAGTCATTGAGTACTGGGACCAAATGTCTTCCTTGGGGAAAATGTGGTCTAAGGCTTGGGTCTATGGTATAGACCAATGAAGTGTAATGTCCCCTAGTAATGATAAAAATAAAAATAAATAATAAATAATATAATATAATTAAATAAATAGTAAATAAATAATAAACCAATAATGGTAAATACTGAATAAATAATAAAGAGAATAACAACAATAAATAAATAAAATGGCAAATAATAAACTAGAGTTCTAAATAAAAATATATAAAAGAAAACTATAAAATAAGTAAAGTTAACAAAAGTAACAAGGAATAAACTAAGAGAACCATAAAAATAGTAAAAATAAGTAAAGCTAACAAAAAGTAAAATAAAATAAAATAAGGAGTTAAATTAAGAGTAATATTAAATTAAGTAAAACTTAAAATAAAGAAATAAAAGTTGCATGTTGACACATGGAATGTGTGCATGCGGTTCCCTCTCCATTGATTGGTCTATTTAATAGACATTGAGGAATATTAGATGCGGTTCCTAATGATAGTAGTGTAAAGTTATGATTTATTTATATTTTTATGAAAGTAAATAGTATCCCTTATAAGCATGCCCAACTTGGAATTATGTTCATGAATATAAAAGAGTACTGGATAGACACTTAGGGTGACTAAAAAAAAGGGAAGGGAAATCAACAAGAGTTAATGGTATACTCTAGAGCATGATGGAAGATTTTGGATTTAGGAATTATCATGATTAAAAAGCTTGGCACCCTTGATATCACATGTGAATGATGATTGAGGATGATTAGTAAAGGTCACAGGGATGACCTATACAATTTCAAAAGGCCAAAATAGGAAGTTAATAACTAGAATGCTCATATAGTTGTAATTTGACAAGTTATAAACTAAGAAAATATTTAAAGGTAAATACTAAAGATGACAATTGTCTACCATTGGTAAAGGAGATGGGTAGAAATCCGAAGCTGGGTTACACTTTTGTGAGAATCGGGGGCGGAATTTGTTTTTCTCAACAATTCGGTCGAACTTTTATAAAATTTCGGCTGCACTGCTCAAGAGTTCTGCTGAACTTTCAAAATTAGTTTGGCCAAACTCATTCTGTCATTTACATTGACGGCGTACTGACGGCGTGGGCAAAAATATTTTTGGCTGGAGATGGGAAAACCGACAACAAAAGTTCGGATGAACTAATAGTTCGGCCGAACTTGTTCTTATAAATATATTAGCCCGCAAACCTTAGTAGGTTTCGGGCATATTACCATTGTCTGTTTGTCTCGCGTTTGGGAGGTGTTGCTCTGTTGTGAAGTGTTGCTCTGTTGCTCTGTGACGAGGTGAGGTGTTGCTCTATTGCGCCGTAACGACGAGGTGAGGTGTTGCTTTGTTTTTTTGTCTCGCATTTGTCTGTCTTGGATCTGTGAGGTGTTGCTCTGTTGCGGTGTTTCTCTGTTGTGAGGTGTTTCTCTGTTGCGCCGCGACGACTAGGTGAGGTGTTGCTCTATTTTTTTGTTTGATTTTAATTTAATTTTTTTTGTTCACAGGGAATTTGTCCTGCGTCCTCCACGACGTCTTCAGCAATCTCTCGGCTCGTCTTCTCGTTGCGACTTCGTCCTCTTGTTGTCTGCGAATTTCTAGATATGCTATCCTCTGTCATTGAATTTACAATTTTATGAAGGTTAAACATTTAATAAGAAATCAGATTTATAGTACATAGTAAACTCTAATTTCAAATTTTCATTTCAGATATGTTAGAATAAGGACTAAAATTTTACATCATAAATTTGTGATCTATATTCATAATCGTAGAGAGTAGTATTTTCTAGTTTAAAAGGAAGATTTCTAAAAATGCTTCACTCCAAACTTGCCAAATGAGAATGTTGTTATGCTAAATCCACACTCCAAATTCCTGATATTAGGTTGTCATTGTCACTATGTTAATTCTCTCCAAACACCTGATATTAGGTTGTCACTATCATTGTGTTAATTCTCTCCAAATGACTGATACTAGGTTATCACTGTCACTATGTTAACACTGTCACTATGTTAATATTCCAATTTCGTTTGGAACCTTCCCTAGGTGATTACATGATCTATGGCCTACTCTGATCCTTATAATATACATAGAACCTAGTGACTAAAATAGATATTAGCGAGGGTCTCATGCACTGTGCAGTTTGAACTATCATGTGCATGTCTGAGAGTCCGTGACATGCTAGAATTGAATCTATGTCAAAAATTTTCACAATAATTCTTGACGTATATAAGTTTTATGTTTCATTATTTGTTGAATTGTGTGATGTGTCACTTTGGCTTGGAGGGTTCACGTCTTGTGGGCCGTTTGGAGGTTGCAGGTTTGTATAGCATGGATGTTGTGAGTCCTTACAATTTGTATAGAATGCCTATTGTGGGCCCTAAGAATTGGTTCTGCATTTGACTCTGTTTTTCATTATAATTTTTGTTCATACATTAGAATTAGGTGAGCTACATCCATTTCCCTCAGAAATGGCTAACTAGTGTTGTCATTTCTTCCACTGAAAAATAGACTTTTGCAAGCAAAGAAAAACTATCTTCCTGTCATTAACAAATTGAGAAATGACTATTTGGATATCTATTTTCATTTCTTCCACTAAAATTTTCCATGGCTAGTTGCACCTCCATATGGTTCCTTTTCATTACTTGTTGAATACTTTGCCTTATAATCCGTACCTGTTCTCTCCTCCACATACCATCGGTCTGCCTCCATCTAAGTAGATTTTTTTTGAGTTAGCTTATTTCAATTACAAAATACCAACAACCTGTTCATTGGCCTTTTTATTATTATTATTATTTTTAATTTAGAATTATTTTATTATTATTATTATTTTTAATTTAATATTATTCCACTTAAAAGTTGTAGTGCATCGGAAGAGACATACTATACAACCTTACTAAATTGAAGGTCTCACTCTTTCATCATTAGTATAACCATTTGTCGCTTGTCTAGCCTTTTATTGTTTCCTAACAAAATTTTTTGTTTTGATAATAGTTATAGAGTTTTGTTAGGAAACAATAACTATAAGTTCTTTTTGAAAAATATATTAATAATGAAGGTTGAACCTAGCTACATTCTTCAACATCTAAGAGACAAAATTGTATTGTGATATTTTCCCTTCTTTCCAACTTAGTCCATCCTTCTAGAAAAATCCATTTTAATGAAGCAAATATATCCATAGTGATCCACTGATATTTGTTCACCAACAACTATTCCATTTTGGATTTATATATCCCAAAACTATGCTCATTGAATTTATGCCTCTATATCTTTAAACTACTCAACTACTTTATTTCACCATAGGAATCAATTCGATATATCTCCCATTTTGATGGGGTATATCACATTTCGAGAAAAACACATTAGCCATAAAAGTTTCCCATTGAAACCAAAAGTAATTTGATACAAAACATAGGTTTTAACCTTATATAGTTAATTGTTTCAAATAGATTCTTAATAAAATGAAAAATATTCAATGTAAAACACATGCGTTAACATATAATTGTGATATTTTCCATTCTTTCCAACTTAGTCCATCCTTCTAGAAAAATCCCTTTTAATGAAGCAGATATATCCATAGTGATCCACTGATATTTGTTCACCAACAACTATTCCATTTTGGACTTATAAATCTCAAAACTATGCTCATTGAAATTATGCATCTATATCTTTAAACTAATCAACTATTTTATTACACCATAGCAATCATTTCAATATATCTCCCATTTTAATGGGGTCTATCACATTTAGACACAAACACATTAGCCATAAAAGTTTCCCATTAAAACCAAAAGTAATTTAATACAAAACATAGGTTTTAACCTTATATAGTTAATTGTTTCAAATAGATTGTTAATAAGATGAAAAATATTGAATGTAAAACACATGCATTAACATATAATTGTGATATTTTCCCTTCTTTCCAACTTAGTGGACATCCTTCTAGAAAAATCCCTTTTAATGAAGCAGATATATCCATAGTGATCCACTGATATTTGTTCACCAACAACTATTCCAATTTGGACTTATATATCTCAAAACTATGCTCATTGAATTTATGCATCTATATTTTTAAACTACTCAAATATTTTATTTCACCATAGGAATCAATTTGATATATATCCCATTTTAATGGGGTTTATCACATTTTGAGAAAAACGCATTAGCCATAAAAGTTTCCCATTGAAACCAAAAGTAATTTGATACAAAACATAGGTTTTAACCTTATATGGTTAATTGTTTCAAATAGGTTCTTAATAAAATGAAAAATATTCAATGTAAAACACATGCATTAACATATAATTGTGATATTCTCCCTTCTTTCCAACTTAGTCCATCCTTATAGAAAAATCCTTTTTAATGAAGCAAATATATCCATAGTGATCCACTGATATTTGTTCACCAACAACTATTCCATTTTGGACTTATATATCTCAAAGCTATGCTCATTGAATTTATGCATCTATATCTTTAAACTAAACTATTTTATTACACCATAGGAATCATTTCGATATATCTCCCATTTTAATGGGGTCTATCACATTTCAAGAAAAACACATTAGCCATAAAATTTTTCCATTGAAACCAAAAGTAATTTGATACAAAACATAGGTTTTAACCTTATATATAGTTAATTGTTTCAAATAGATTCTTAATAAAATGAAAAATATTCAATGTAAAACACATGCATTAACATATAATTGTGATATTTTCCCTTCTTTCCAACTTAGTGGACTTCGTTCTAGAAAAACCCCTTTGAATGAAGTAGATATATCCATAGTGATCCATTGATATTTTTTCACCAACAACTATTCCATTTTGGACTTATATATCTCAAAACTATGCTCATTGAATTTATGCATCTATATATTTAAACTACTCAACTATTTTATTACACCATAGGAATCATTTCGATATATCTCCCATTTTAATGGGGTCTATCACATTTCGAGAAAAACACATTAGCCATAAAAGTTTCCCATTGAAACCAAAAGTAATTTGATACAAAACATAGGTTTTAACCTTATATAGTTAATTGTTTCAAATAGATTCTTAATAAAATGAAAATATTCAATGTAAAACACATGCACATTAACATATAATTGTGATATTTTCCCTTCTTTCCAACTTAGTCCATCCTTCTAGAAAAATCCCTTTTAATGAAGCATATATATCCATAGTGATCCACTGATATTTTTTCACCAACAACTATTCCATTTTGGACTTATATATCTCAAAACTATGCTCATTGAATTTATGCATCTATATCTTTAAACTACTCAACTATTTTATTACACCATAGGAATCATTTTGATATATCTCCCATTTTAATGGGGTCTATCACATTTCGAGAAAAACACATTAGCCATAAAAGTTTCCCATTGAAACCAAAATTAATTTTATACAAAACATAGGTTTTAACCTTATATAGTTAATTGTTTCAAATGGATTCTTGATAAAATGAAAAATATTCAATGTAAAACACATGCATTAACATATAATTTACTCGAGAAACCCAAAACGAGAAGATCATTTTTTTTATTAGTATATTAATTTTTAGACCATCAGACACACACACACACACATGTATGTATGTATATATGTATATATCCCATGGCAATTATAAACTACCAATCCATTACCTTGGATCAGATAAAATTTTAGTTCTTTAACTAAAACTATAGAACCATGGGGTAAACTACCATGCACTAGAAAAATTCTAAAAGAAAAAACCATGTGTTGAAAACCATCATAAAGGGAGAATTGGTTTTTCCCAAAAATGTCTTTTTGGGGCACTACCCCTGAACACCTCTTTGTGGGAAATTTTTCATCTATATGAAACCCTAAAGTGGGGGTCCTTTCCTCCCATTTTATTCCCACCACTATGCTTAAAAAAATATACAGTGCATGGGGGTATTCACATAAAGAATATAACACATACCAAACATCCAATAATTCTCCTTAATGTGACCATCAATGTTGCAGTGGTTAGGAATATTTCTACTACCCTTGCATGGATGTGTAGTGGCTATTTTATTCTTATCCTCCTATTTCTAGTTCTTATTCCCCTCCTTAAAAGCTTCTTGGTGCTATTTTTTCTTCAAACCACTTAAGTACCCTTTATTTTGGCCTATGGTTTCTAGATAATGTGTGTATACACATGGCTCATACATTATCCTTAGCTTCGAAAGAATCACTTGTTTTTGTAGATGGTTATATAGACCCCACATATACTTAAGGAGTACATTTGGGCTCTTGGGAAAGATATGCAATAATATGACCATATTTTTGAACTTAGTACACTCTTATACACCCTTATGTCTACGTAAAGTAGTGTGAGTGATTCCATGGGTCCTCTACACACTTCATAGGGTATAATTGGGACAGGTAGTGTTAACTTCTACAAGTCTTATAGGCAGAGTCTGTAAAGGGCCAGGTAGCCTCTAGATCTCATATTTTATGAAAGGTGACATATCTAGTAAATGCCCCTACATATCTAGCGATGCACCATTGAACAACTTCTTTAGCATCCACAAGTCGGTTTGCAGAGGAGTTCATTTGATATCTTTGAAGTGCTCGTTTTATGCATGCCCCTGTACCGTCATGTTCTCCTTTTCCGTGGTCAGTCTCAAAGAAATTCCAACAATGTTTAATGCAGGTTTTCTTATGAAGACAACACAACCAAAATAATGATCGTGAAGATTTGAATTGACCTGCGCATCCATCTGACCATATCCAATGTTCATTGAATTTTATTCCACGAGTTTTCAAGGAGTCATAAATTTTTCCAAAACAGTGTTGTACAAAATATGTATCATGTGTACGATCGTCACTGATATAAAAGTGATATTCTTTAATAACATCTCGATTTTCACTAGTGCTTTCTATATGATCGACGTTTTGTTCAGCATATCTATATAGAATATGGATGAGCATTGAGACTTGGTCAAAATGATAGTATTCACTCTGAATTTCTTTTTGTGGAACAAATGTGTAGTTTTCTGCAAAATCAATTACTGAAAAAATGGTCCCTGGTGGAAAATATTCATGGGATTTTATGAATTGCAAGTCTTTTCATAGAGCTCTATGGGAATGCTTGGTGTATTTATAAATTGCTGCCTCAAACTTTCTCAAAAAATCTATCACAAAAATTTCTTCTTCTTGTAATTCAATTCTTTTAGCACTATTTGAACTTTGAATCGATGTATGGATATATTCATATCTCTTCCATTTCAATTTCATGTTGGACAATGATTGATCATTTATATCAGTACGATATTTGTTTTCAAATTCAGTCAAATTTCCACAATTAGCACATTTTTTACCACCAACACATTTCTTTTGGTCAAATAATTCATGGCTTTCTCTTTCACATAGAATTTGAGATATGAAATCACAGATAGTGGAAGGAGGAGGTGAATCTTTCCAAAATGCTCTACCAAAATTAAGGAATGTGCCATAATATAACTGAAATTCCACATGATAACGACAACAACAAGTGTCGCGTACAGTGATAGGTTTTACATACCATGGTTTTTGTTGAAAAAAAGCACTGATTGAGACATGAATTTCACGATTCTATTCTTTGAACTTGTTGAACAACTCTATCTAAGTGGTTTCCAAGAAATGTTTTTCATGTTCTTTGTACTGATTTCGTGATATTCTTCTTTGCCTCACATCCCTTGAATTTGGCGAAACACGTGAATTTTTCTTCCAATATTCATATGTTGTTTTTTAACATTTTCTCCAAGTCTATCTTTGTATGGTTCCCTACAAATAGCTCTCCAACAAGCGAGTTCATCATTTACATCTATTTGCAACTAAATTTTCCGATGTTTGTGCAAAGTTTTTTCGTGAGGTTCCTAATGCTCATGCCATATATTTTACCAAGTGATTCTCTTTAGTACTTAATGAAACCATTTCCATATGTATTGCTCTACGTACAACTGAAATATTTTCCTGTCCAGATATTCTAATTGAATTTATAGCACTATTTATATTTTGTATCACATTTTCCTTCATTTTTTTATATTTTGTTGATTTTCGAATACCCAATAAAGTCGTAACTTCTTTTAATTTCCTTAATGATAGGAGACCTTTCAACATTTGGGCTTGAACTGTCACATTTTCCTTTATGAACTACGTATCAAAAATGTGTTTAACACAATATCGTATAACATGCTTAGCTCTTTTATCTCCATAAGTGTGTGTCAACATTTTCTAACATCTCATCATCGACATTGATTTCATCTATACATATTCGAATGAATAGTACATAATAAGTTTACACATTCAATAAATAACTAAATTAATAAACATGTATAATTCAATAATATGTGCATGTGTTCAACATATATATATATATACCTTGTGATTCAATTTCTTCACTTGAATTTCCATCAACATTTTCATAATCTTCAATCATTGGTTCAATATATCTTTCACTTTCTCTTTCAAAATTTTGTATCTCATCATCAATGTTTTAAGGAATATCAGTCTCTGTTTACATTGCAAAATATTTTTCAAATTAGTTCATCAAATAAAAATTAAGCTTGAACACATTTTACACTAGGAAAATTTTAAATATCAAATTCATAATATTTACATTTACATACCTGCTTCAAATTATAGTTGAGGTTGATTTTCCCTTTCAATATTTGAGAGTGCTTCTCTTTTTCTTTTGCAAGATTCTCTCGTCTCTTCTCTATGCTCCTCAGAGTCTCTTTTCGATCATATTTTCTCGCACAATTCCTTCGATTTCCCATGATAATAGAGTATGAAGTTAAAAAAAATTCCTTCAAAAATTTAGACAAAAACTCAATTAAAAAAAAAACATCACAAAATATTTAATTTAAAAAAAAAAAATTCATTTTAAAAATTTTGCAAAAAATACATTCTTCAATCCAAATCACTTACTTTAAAAAATCCGAGAAAAAAATGTCTCATAAAAAAGAAACGAAGCTCAAAATATTTCCTTCCAAGTCCTGCAAAAAAAATTCATTTAAAAAGTTAGACAAAAAGTCATTTTAAAAAATCATTATAAAAGATTTACATCAACCCAAAACATGTACTCTAAAAAAATGTTAGTTCAAAAAATACCTCCAAAAAATGTCCTTTGAAAATTAATTCCAACTTCTTCAAAAATTCCACTTTAAAAAATATTTCAAAAAATCCTCTAAAAAAATATCACTTAAAAAAATACCTCCAAAAAATGTCCTTTGAATATTAAGCCTAAAAAGAGTCCTTTCGAAATTAAGCCTGAAAAGAGTCCTTTGAAAATCAAGCCCAAAACCTCTAAAAACAATGAAAATTAAGCCCAAATCTTCTAAAACAAAAATACCTTCAAAAAAAATGAAGCCCAAAAAACATCCAAAAAATGTATCACATACCTCTAAGAAATGTCCTTTGAATCTACCTCCAAGAAAAGTCCTTAAACCCAAAACAATCATTTGCAAAAATTTCCTTTGAATGTACCTCCAAGAAAATTCCTTAAACCCAAAACAATCCTTTTACGTCAATTTATATTGCCGCGAAATGTTTTTTTTGGAGGGGCTTCGTTGTATTTTCTGGCTGACAGAAAGTTAGGTAAAAGTTCAGCCGAACTTTTATGTCATTAGACTTGACGGGCCGTCAACACAAAAAACAATTCGGCTGAACATTTTTTAAGAGTTCAGTCGAACTAACAGTCTGCAATTACACAGAGCCAAGCTATGAATACATATCTTACACTTTGCACTGATTAAACTCCATGAAAAATTCTGAATTAACTGTTGGAACCAAGACAAGAATTTTCAGAATTCAATCTACTTTCAGGAAATATAAATTTTATGGAATTTCATAAATATTTACTAATTTTAATTAATTTTGTAATAAAACGGATGTAAACAATTTTTGAAGGTCATTATGATTCAGTGAAATCAATATTCTGTATCTTCCAAAATACTACAAAAAAAATTGAAAAAATTATGGTGCATTACATTGGTCCGTCGTCTATAATGGGTAGTTTTTATATTTTTAGTTTATAACTTATATGTTAAGAAATTTCATGCGTCGCGAAACATATTCAAAATATGCAGTTTTTTCATATTGGACCAGTTCAAAAAATTTTAGTAATTATGATATGCATCAGTTGGCTTTGTAAATATAATGAAACCGAAGTAGACTCTGAGATTGTTGTAACGCATTTTGCTTCTCAAAAACACAAAGTTTCAAAGAATACAACAGTGCGTATTAACATGACTTCTTATGAATCCTTTGATTGTTAAAAAACACACACTCAAAGAAACACTAAGTTGACATATCAAATGTGTATAAAAAAATTCCAAAAAATAAGTAATAGAAAGCTAATAAAATTTCTGACAACTTTTATTTTTATGGGCAAAATGAAGTTCTAAACAAAAAAATTGTTTTGGCTTGCAGAAAGTTGAAGAACAGAAAAAAATGAAATTTTTTTCTCAAAAAAGGGCAAAAAGTGTAACCCAAATTCACATTCTATGATGAAATTCAAGAGTTGGGATGTGAATTATTTCTATGATGTTATGATTATAACTAATGCATTGGATGCATGTTGAGATGTGATGATTGGTAGGAAATCCACAAAATGGCCGAGAGGGTTGGTTTATTTGATGATCTCGTGGGAGCCCATACATATGAGGGAGAATATGTAACACCATTTGGGACAGGGAAAAACTCAGTCAACATAACATATGCCAGTGGTTCCTTTGTCTTGTATAACTCTTGATGGATAGCTCTTGAGGGGACGTGGGACAATCTAGAGGAGGCCAAGTGCCTGATATTGTAGGCCAAGTGCCTGGTATTGGATTGGGATGTCGAATTCTGGAAGGGGTGTAAGGAATTCGATGCCTGGGGTTGTGCACCTTAGTGAGTGTGGAGGGAGTGGGCCAGCCTTGCGAGATTCCTGGAGTACTACTGCATGGAGTACTGAGTCGGGTGCCTTCCTTGGGGTAGATAAGGTCTGAACCGGGCGTGAGCCTTGGGACCAACCTTGGGCCATGGTACAGATCGATGAGGCTTATGCCTGGTTCCGAAAGTGGGAAAAAGGACAGAGATTCCTTGATATTTTCTGGTTTTTGTGGAAACTTTCGATGCCTGCTGGTTATACTAGTTCAGCAAAGGGTGTTGGGCAAACGTGAAGTAATAAATAACTAAATAAATAAAATGCTAAATCATTCAACTTAAATTCGGGACAAAGTTCCTTAAAGAGGGGGAGTATGTAATGTCCCCTAGTAATGATAAAAATAAAAACAATAAATAAATAATATAATATAATTAAATAAATAGTAAATAAATAATAAGATAATAATAGTAAATACTTAATAAACAATAAAGAGCATAACAATAATAAATAAATAAAATAGTAAATAATAAACTAGAGTTCTAAATAAAAATATATAAAAGTAAACTATAAAATAAGTGAAGTTAACAAAAGTAACAAGAAATAAACTAAGAAAGAGTTAAACTAAGAGAACCATAAAAATAGTAAAAATAAGTAAAATTAACAAAAAGTAAAATAAAATAAAATAAGGAGTTAAATTAAGAGTAATATTATATTATAAGTAAAACTTAAAATAAAGAAATAAAAGTTGCATGTTGACACATGGAATGTGTGCATGCGGTTCCCTCTCCATTGATTTGTCTATTTAATAGGCATTGAGGAAGATGAGATTCATTCATTCATCATTCTTTTATCCATTTTCTTGGGAGAAAGATATTGTGAGACAAAGGATTCCCTAGCAGTAGTACGTTGATTGAGGGCTCGGGGATGGCTAGCTGTAGAAAGATTACATGCAACTGAGCCTACGATTGGATGGAGAGTCGTCCTCAAAACTTTGTTGTGGTTAACATGATTCAAATAGCATTTAACTCCGAAAGCACAAGTAAGGAATATCGTCGCTACAGGTAAGTCGTCTCTGCTCAAGTTTTTCTTAAAATTCTTTGCTAATTAATTGAATAGTTTTTGTGTTGATTATTAATTTCATATTTGATATAATTAGTTTCATGTTAAATTTTGGGGTTGTTACATAAAGCTTTATGCCTAGTTTCAAACGTTGGGAAAAAGGGCTTCAGATTCCTTGGGATTTCTCGGGCGTTGTGTAACTTTCGATGCCTGCTAGTATACTAGTTCAACAGAGGGTGTAGGGAAATTGTGAAGTAGTAAATAAATAAAATAATATAAAAGTTAAATGATTAAACTTAACTTCGGGATGAATTTAATTAAATAGGGGGAGTATGTAGTGCCCCATAATAATAATAATAATATAAATAATTTTAATATACAAATAAATAAAACAATAAATAATAAAGAAACGATAATGCTAGAAAATATATAATAAATAAAGAAGAAAAGATAATAAATAGTAAATAGATGGTATAATAAATAATACAGTGAATATATATATATATATATATATATATATATATATATATATAAAGTTAAAAATTTAAGAAAAAATGCACAAAATAACAAAAGTTAAAAAAAAAACTATTGAGTTAAGTAAAACTTAAGATAAATCCCCCAGGGGTGGAGCTTATTGGCTAACGAAGGTACTACTAAGGTGTTTATGTCGTTGTGAAAGTCACATGTTCAAACAACAACTTAGATGTGCATTGTGCTTGGGGGCGATGTGGTTGTACTTATAGGTTATAGTGGCAACCATTGAGGATCGATCCCATGTCACATAAGTACGAGAGCCGGCGCGTTACCAATTTCGCCTAATAAAAAATTAATACAAAGAAATAGAAGTTGGCATGTTGACACATGGAATGTGTGCATGCAGACCCCTTTCCAATCCCTTTCCATTTTTTGAACCATTTGTTCTATTTAATGGAAGAAAATGGATATGATAAGCATTCATTCATTCTTGTCAAAAGATAATGTTGTGAGACAAAGGATTACCTGACATTAGTAGTTCATTGAGGGTTCGAGGGTGGCCAACTATGGTCCAACTATAGAAATATTCTATGAAGCCGAGCCTACAATAGGATGGAAATTCACCCCCAAAACTTTATTTCGTTCAACAGGATTCAAGTAGCACCACAACTCCATAATCGACAGTAAGACACACCTTCACTATACATGTAAGTATTTTCTACTTGTGGTTTTCGAAAATTCTATGCTAAATCAAAAAATGTTGTGACAATTATTAACATTGTTTGATGTAATTGGTTTGTATATTTATTTTTTGGTCATTACAGTGTGTCAAAATTGAACCTAGGTGGTGATTATAATAATTATTCTTCCAAACCACCCAAGATAAATCCAGTTGGCTCTTTATTATCATATTTACATGAAGATATCAGTCTTTAGAATGGCCATAAGACCTATATTCTTTTGAGTTTCTCTCATAATTAACATAAAGCTCCTCTTTCTCTTCAAATTATAAGTTCACAATTCACTTCATAATTTTCTTTCATTACTATTGTTATATTTTTTCTACACAACAATATGCTCTATGTTAATCGCTAGTGCCAATGGAAAATTCAAAGAGATAGATCTATGTTTTTCATGGTGCCTTCAACAACCATGTTAATTGTCACATATGTTCTTGAATAGAAGCAAATTGTTCTTGGGAGTAACTTGAACACAACATCTAGTTGGTAATGTAATGATACTCAAGTCTCTAAGATTAGATTATTAGTTGTTAATCACCAAAAAAACATACAAGACATTCCTTTGCCTCCATATTAACAATAAGAAAAAAATAATGACTTTGTTGTTGACCAATTCATTGATATATTTGTGGATAGTTAGGACCAATGCTAGCCCTCAATGCCACTGCACTCTCTATAGTTAAATAATTAATCTATAAAGGTTTAAGTCAAAATTTTGTTGTGCATGAATAAGGTATCATATAAGGAAGTGTTTAGCTTTAAATACTATGTTTGGGTTATTGGCTTATGGTTCCCAAGGTAAATTCTCAACAACAAAGCTAGCCTACTTAATTAGATAAGGCATGTTATACATTGGAAACTTCAAAGGTTAGTTGCAAGTACATCTCATCTTGTAGTTTTTTAAGAGTTCAAACCTTTTCATTAATAATATGCATGACTATAATTAAATTTTGAACCACTATCCAACAACAAATTCAAGTACATTTTGTTACATACTCATTTTTGCATCATTGAGGTTGAGTTTATGAATGTAGAGTCTCCAACAAATTCTTAAGAGTAAAAAATCAATACCTTACTTAATAGTGTTAACCACATAAATAGATGATTGTGTGTGTGTTTCTCAACCAACATTTGTTTTCTCATTCAACTAGATGCAATGACCTATTTGGGCATTGCTTCCTAACAATAACTTTGCTAGCATTTGGGATTTCCAAGAGTAGGCGTGGGGAAATATAGCAATTGGTCATTTTTATAAAAAAATTCTCCAATAATGAATAACAACAAGAATTCCTCTTTCAAAGCCAACATTAGTCAAATCTACTACTATTAACATGTGCAAATTTATACTAGCGATCCAGCACTTGATTTTCTCTTAAATAAATAAGGAAGAAATGGTTTTAATATGACTCTAGAAGATGCACAACGTGGGGATAAAATAGTGGCTTTGTAAAATCATGGAGAAATGAATCCATGAGATGCCAAACCAGCTTGAAATTAGAGTCAACCAATATTTAAAAAGATGACAAAGAAATGGAGGATGTCCACTAGGATGCATATGGCCATAGAACCTGCATGGAATTATTTTAAAGTGAAGGACATGGTTGTATGACCCTATACTCAACAAATAATAAGCCTCGTGTGGTTTATGGGTAAGAGAATATGCCCAAACATGGAAAGATAAATGCAAATATTCCAAGAAGAAAATTCTCTTATCATTCATAAAAAATTTAAAAATTCCAATTCAACAACTCCCTATATAAATGCAATAACTTTGTAATGGTAGCTACAAATCTCAAAATTAAAGGAGATTGGAAAATGGTCATTTTAGAGCTATTGTAGTGAATTCAATGAGGGAAATGAATCAAATATATCCAATAATTAATATCAATGGAGTTTGAAATTGATTTTTAAGTAAGGGATATCAAAGTTTATAGCTCTATATTCATCATCCTAATATGTTAACAAAGTTAAGAGAAACATTTCACAAGTGAAATTACTTGACAGACATAGAGAAATACATACACAAGATGCAATGATTACGCTAGAAATACAAATGGGAAAAACAACTTTGAATAATTATTTTGGAAATCTTTGGTTTAGAATGCAACAATGGCTCTTTGTGCATCCTTATCTCCTTGGCCAAAATACCAGTTGAGAGCGAAATTAAAAATGAAATATGGAGAACTAAGGTAACATAGAGGCCAACATGAACGATCTTTCATTTCCCATTCCTTGGTCTACTCACTCCTATTATTATTTTTCTTTTTTGTTTATTTATCCTTTTCATTTCTCTCTTTCATCTTATTTACTTTTACATGTATATTATCTTTCATAGTTTACCTAACCTTTAGTAATTTCAAAAATAAATTGTAGGAATTAAGTCTTATGAACATTCACTTTTTCAAATCCATTTAGGATCAATATCACAAAACTTAAGCTATGACCATCGATTTATTGATATGACTAGAATGTAACAAACACATAAATTTAAGTCATAGATCACACAAAATGCATAGAGAAATAATTATTTCTTTGTCTCACATCTCATACACCTAACACAATGAATCTATCATTGATGATTGATCATGATAATTAGCTTCCCAAAATCATATGCTGGAACAACAAATAAAAAACCCTATTTGATATCTTATATTATTTCGCGTTTATAAAGATTGTCTCAATAATTTGAATATTAAATCCTAAAAACTAAGTAAGTCATAACAGTAAATAGAAATTAAATTACATTTTAAATTCACTTTCTCTTAAGATTTTTACTTTTAGTATACACTTTAATTTCAGTATTTTTCTCGAATCCCTAAAGAGGGAGTAACATTATTATTATCACTGTGTGACATGTAGTGATGGGTTGTTTGCATTATTTTATTCATACAGGAGAGATTTTTCGTTTTCCCTAAGTTGACTTTGGTGTTTTGCAAATATTTCATCCAATATATCATCGTGTCTCCACATTCTTGGGCTAAATCCCGAGGGGTGATATTTGATGTTGTACTAGTTCATTTAGACTCCCAGGTTGTTTCAGGTCAGCTCCCAGGGCATTTCATTAATTGCAATGTTGAGGTTTGTAGTCGGTGACAATATAGGCAGAGAGATCGACGAGCTTATTGATTGAATGCTTTGGTCCTTTGAGAACTTCGTCGGCCATGCAGTGCATCCTGAGATAGTAAATGTGAGCTCTAGATTGAATGCTCAGGTGATCTGACAACTTCTCCAGCCATGCGATGAAAACTAAGAAAATACAGGTAGAGAGCTCAGGTGTAAATGCTCTAATTCTTTAAGAACTTCGCCGACCAACTTGCTCATACTCAGTCAATACCAAAGTTCGTCATTTGGCGTGGCTTGAGTATAATGTTGAATTACAGGGGTGGGTTTCTCAATGTTTGTAGAGGGTGTTTGTTTCCCATTGTTTTCATAAGCCTTCTCTCTCTTTTCATCTCTCTCGCATCCCTTTCACAAAGGAATGAACTAGCTTATTTGGTAAAAGTTGGTTGATTTTATAACATATTTAATATTTACATGGTGAAGCCGAATCTTTCTCCAAGTTGCAGGCACAATTTGGTTCTAGGGTTTGAAGATTTGCATAATTTGTTCGGGTTTCCTAGTGTTTGCAAGAGATCTAGAAATTTTTGTTGAGTTTCTCATTTTGGGTTTGCAGAAGGTGTTCACAGAGGGTAAGTTCACGTAAATTATTTTGGTACTTCGATGACATTAGAACGGTGTGCTTTAGGAGTAATTTTAGGCATTTAAGCTTTTCAGTCCTATATAATTTTGGTGGGTTTCTCATTTTGATGGGTTTCTCGGTGTTTGTAGAGGGTGTCAGTTTCCCATTATTTGCAGAAGATCTAGAAAATTTGGGTGGGTTTCTAAGTGTTCCCAAAGGATAGATACAGGTAAATTCTAAGTCTTTTTTCATTGCTATCAATTGTAGTGAAAATGCATGGTGTAGATTATCCCTCGTTAGTATGTGTTTTTTTATGTTTTCATGCTACACATGGTATTTTTATTATAATCGTAGTGAAAATGTGTTATGTGCAGTCCTGCTAGTTAACATACATTTTCAATGTTTTCTTGTTAATAAAACTAAGGTTGTGTTAACAATGTTGGATACCGCCAACATGAAAGGGGGTCTCCATGATGAATAGTCCCAATTAGACTTCGAACCAATTGGTGTGGGGTCCCTTCCATAAATAAGTCTCCACTGCCAAATATTCTTAGAGATATGCCTTGGCTACAATGTTCAACACAAGATATTAATGCACATGTGATTTTGGATTAGCAAGTGAGTATGCCTTCTGGAATTTTCAACTACGGAAGGTATCAAGGTTCTTCTACCAACAGGAGAGAGAAAATTGAGCCTTTAAAAGACAAGTAATAGTACTAATCTAGTAAATACACACGAGCATGTACATATGAATGATTTTTTTAAAAACTAAAGAAATAGTTCACATAAAAGCAACGATTGTTAAAAAACATACAACACACCTTCAACATGATAAGTACCAAAGCCACCGAAATAGTTCAACTTCCTTAGCACAGAAGAAAACAACATACTCACAAACATTCAAAAAATATTCTTACAATATTTATGACATACTCTTGAAAGTGTGTTGGCTCAACGAGCTTCTAAACTAAGAAAAATTCCAAGGCACATCAAGATATTGAGCACCACTAGCCCTGATAATGGAGCGTTAGAGAAATCACTTGCTCCTCCAAAATAATTATTTTTCTCTCTAATTCCTAGTAGGAGGAGCCAAGGTGAAAATTCCTTTGCGTGAGCTATGAGGGTGTATATATAACAAATTGGGTGACCATTCACCTCCCTTGTGACTCTTGGACTACATTCATGAATCTTTGACCCCTTCATGATTTTTCACATTCTATGGATGATTCTTGGACTTCCACTTTACATTAAATTTCTCCAATATTGAATTTACATAATCCAAAAATGATGTGGAAAATGATGACTCGTGACATGGACTACATGTTGACATGGAAATTACAAGTCATTATCTGCTACTACTTTCTTTGTTTCTTCTTTAAAGATAAAACATGCTTTTCTTCTTCCTCCTCCATAAGGCTTGAAGATAGGGAGTCTTCAATGTGATATTAATTTCTAGTTATTGTCGCAATTTGGTGTCCCTTTGTCTTTATTGATTGATCAATTTGTATTTACAACTAAAAAGGTGTCTTATAGTAGGGTATCCTTCTTCATCTCGTTCATCATCATCCTATCCTAACATGATAGAATACCTGTAACTGAAATCCACTCATTACAAGATGACATCGGTTTGATAAACCCCTAGTCTAACATGCTTCATGATAACCACTGACTGAGTTGGAACTGAGTGATAGGCTGGGAATCAGGCTCAAGGATTACATAATTGCACAACTCAGGAGGCCAAGGAATAGGGATAATCCTTGAGGCTGCGAAGTGCACAATTAAGGCATTCCAGGGCTAGAAATCTATGAAGTTAAAGGGCTTAAGATGTTAGGCTGAGGGATTGAGGCTTGAGGTTTCACACTACATAGTTTCAGAGGGAAAAATACCTAGGGATTATGCAATTGCGTAGTTCAATAGGTCAAGGTTGAGGCTTGATGTTTGAAACTACGAAGTGCATATAAGAGGATGACAATAGGTATATTCTGCACATTTCTAGAGCTCAAGGGCTAAGGCCGAGCATAGAGACTACATAGTGCAAAGTTATGGAGGTCGGGGAATACAAATTTTTCATTGCCAAGAGGTAAGGTTCAAGCTTGAGGACTAAGACTGCGCAGTACACAGTTCAGGAAGGTTGAGTTAGGCCAAGTTTCTCAGGCAAGAAATTTTCCATATTTGGCTAAGTGTGGGATCATTGAGACTAAAGTGAACAATGATAAAACTTAAGTATGATCACACACTTAGAACAATTGATGACACAACATTGGTTAGTCATAACACATAAACAACATACTTCCCTCAATACGATGACATTGCGATGACTTTCCCCAAGTGTGACACTAAAGCTACACACTGCAACGACAATAACTGTTATGCAACTAGCTCACAAAACAGAAGAAAAGATAGATCAACAACTTAAAAATTATACTCTTCAAAGGGGAATCCTCCTTTACATTACATAAGTGAAAAATTCTTGCATGATGCAAATGATGAGACCTACTTACTATATATAGGACTCTGAGGGGTCGCAATATAATCAAAGCCTACATAACAATAATAATGTAAGGGCACAAAAATAACAATAGTGGGCTTCTTGTTGAAAAGTGTAACTAGGTTGGTCTTCATGTTGACTATGTAATTATGTATTTACAAGACAAAGATAACAAAATGTAATTTGTTGTACTTGCTTCATGGGTTTCATGAGCAAGAACTTTTATTATAGGTTAATAGACTTCTTTTTTATGTCTATTTAGGGTTTGTTTATAAGTATAATTAGTGTCATGTAAATGGAGAACCTAGTCTTAAGTAAAGTGCTCCAAGAACTTTTCATGTACCTTGTGGAAGAATGAAATACAATGGCTTTTTCTCAACGTTGGAATCAAATGATGAAGTCGCCTATATGCAACATTAATGTCAGCCTTCATACTGTGGATAAGTCGGCCTAAAGACAAATTGGTGAGTCGGCCTAAAACCAGGAAGCATACATCTATATATATAAGTTGCCCTGTTGCTCATTTCATAACAAGTCATTGCAGATTCCTCTGAAATTACGGACAAGCCTGCAACAATTTGCGGATTTCTTTTGAGAAAGGAGATAAGCGCATAACACTGAAACTTATGTGGATAAATACAAGATTACTCTAGGGATGATATAGGAAGCATATAAGTGCAGATAAGAATTGCGGACATTTGCTAAGTGCGGATCAAATTCAGGAAAGAGTGCACATTAATTGAGTCAAAAGGTGCAGATGTATACGAACCAACAATGGAGAAGAGCATGTATATAATTGCAGATATAAGAAAATATATGAATGTAGACAGAACAATGTATTAGGTCAACACATAAATGTGGTTGAAGGGCAGCGCATAAATACAGATCTGATTGAATTTAATTTGAAGTTAAATACAGATAAATACAAGATTGCATATGACTGAAGTTAAAATTTCAAACAAGTACAGGAAAGGTACAACAATATAAATCTAAGACTAAGAATAATGGCTCAGGGTTAATAATTTATTGAAGACGGTCATCATAAGGAGAAGAGGCAAAAATAGTGAGGAAGGTAAATCTTTGATTTACCTTCCCACGGTTCAGTCAATTCAAATACAAGCATATACAAGAAGATCAAGGTCTTGGAAGCATATCTAGGTCAGGGGTCTAAGTCTAGGTCATGGTACTTGTCATTTGAAGATCTATAAGAACAATTCTTTGCGATTTTTCCTCTCCAAGAGGGAGAGGTTTTGACCCGGCTCTAGGAGCCTAAGTTTTGTGTCTTGTGCATTTTGGTAATTGACTTGATGAAATATTGACTAACTTAAGAGAAGAAGAAGACTTGAGTATCACAAGTAAGGTCACAAGTAATTATCAAGAAGATAATTTGTATTAATCTATAGCCCTCCAAATTCTCTACATGGTTTCAGAGCTAAGGTGCTGAACACAAGGGTTGCTTGTCAACAAAGACACTGAAGGAAGCATAGATCAAAGTTTGGGTTGGAAAGTCAAATCAGTTTGCAAGGAATACTATCTAGCTACTTCAAGGTTCAAGTACATCCACATTGAAGAAGCTCCTATCTTAAAGGAAACCCTTGAATTCACTTTAAATCATCATCAAGGAAGCTGCAAGACAATCTACTCAAGTAAGTATTCATGACCCTATTTGTCAAGATGCCTTATTGTAAAGAAAGCAACAAGATGGTTGGGTCATCAAACTTTAGTGCTTGGAAGAAAAGAACAGACTTGAATTTAATTGAAGACGAAGTAATGAATTATATCGAAGGATCTACTATCCAACCCCCAAAGAAGATGCTCCAGCCCATGCCAAGCACATGAAGGGAGAAATTAGAGCCCAGATGATTCTCATAGAATCCATCAAAGACTCTCTCATTCCCTATGTATCAAAACTAGATACTGCAAAACAAATATATGAGAAATTGGTGGAGCTATTCTCTGTGAGTATTGTTGGAGAAGCAATCTCTTTGAGACAAGAACTATACAAAATGAAATTATCAAGGGAAGAAGGAATCACTCCATACTTCATGAGGATTTCTGAAATAAGAGATCAACTACAGGAACTAGGAGAAGTAATGTCTGACACTGAGATGACTATAGTGGTGATGAATGCTCTACCAGAGGAATGGGAAAAATTTACTTCTAGTATATACGGGAAGGAATAAGCCACCCCATTCCACGATTTATGGTCTCTATGTAAAATAGAGGAAACAAGACTAAAGGCCAAAGCTAATATAGGACCAAGGGAAGAGAATCATACCTTCGCAGCCTCATACACGAAGAAAGGAAGATTCAGAAAATTTGGCCCTCAGAATAAAAGATGGAATATGGACAACGTGCGATGCTTTGGATGTAATGAACTTGGAAATTATAAAAGAGAATGTCCTAAATCAGAAAAGGAAAAGAGGAAAAAGGAAGAAGCCCATGTCACTAATGAAAGAGAAAAATTTGATGCTAAATTATCTAAGAGAAAGGAAGCAAGAGATATCTATTATGATTGAGATCATATTTCTCTTTAAGTGATCTCTGTTTGATTGTAAAATTGTATGATAGAAATCAATGTACATTAAGAAGCATCTCAATAGAAGCATGGAAGGATCTCTCGGTGAAACAACTTCGGGAAAATCTCTCTACTAAAGTAAAGCAATCATCAGATCAAGGGTCATCATGGAGACAGAGTTCTGGGATGTGATGACATATTGATGAAGAAGGCCAAAGGAATGAAGCTCTTCATTCTAGATAAATTGCTACAGGATGACTCAGGGAAATATATATGAGGTATGCAAACATATATGCTGATATTGGATGATGTGAAGCAATGTCATATGGTTGCAGGTAATGGAATTCCATATTTAGAAGTATGTTCTATGAAGGAGGATCTCTCAATGCACTAACAGATGAAATCAACATGTTATGCCCTCATAGAATATGAGGTGGTTTTACATAAACAAGAAATTAAAATTTGTAATATCCTGGGAATGAATAATGTGCAGAGAGGAAGAGATCATGAAATGCAACCATGTCAAGAGGCAATGATAATCCAGAGACCAAGAAGATATGACTAGGAGATCTCCTGGGAAGATGTGTAGACTCTGACGGAAGTTTAATAAATAAGGATACCCTTGGAAAAACATATCATTAGGAGATGTGTCAATTTTTCTTAAGGATGTCGATGCCTACAAGAAGATGTCATGGTGAAAGATCATCACTAGGGTAACTATTTTTCTAAAAGTTCATATGTATATGTTTATCTAGATAAATTTGTGCAGGGATGCTAATCATAAGAAAGGATGTATGATCCTTGGGGATGATTTTAAGGAAAGCAACATGGCATAACGATGGATCAGATGAGGAATACTGATGAATCAATTTCTGATAGTGGACATGACTCGTGACTGAAAGTGATGGATGATTTGTGCCCTATGAAGCCAAAAGTTGAATATTCCTTAATATCGAAATCTGTGACATCGAGGGGAGTAACTCTTCATGAGTAGCTAGATTGCTGCTACAGGACCCTGGTTGATGAGGAGCCTAGTGGTAAGTTTCTTGCTTGGAAGAAACTTTAAATATGTCCTTCCTGTGTTAAGAGGGGGTGACATATGTGATTCTCTATTACATGTGTCATGCACAAGACCAGGACTAACAACCATAAGTCTTAGTGAAGGCCATGTGAAGAGAATGGATAGACACATCATTTTGGTCTTCACCTGGATGATAGAATGGAGGATTGGGTAATCATCTGGCATTCGATACTCTTTGAGAATGAGATAGGGAATTCAAGATAAGAGTATTCGTGGACCGATATTCTTTGAGGGCTGGCTACCCAAGAGAAGAATAGTCCAAGAAGGTCATACTCTGGGAAAACCTAGGTGGGGTATGTACCTTGGATAGACAATGATTATGGTGTCTATTAGTCATGTGTCTCACCAACATTGTAGCCCATTGTCTCATTGAGATATGGGGTTGTTAGTCAAGGCCTTGCACAAGGACAATGTTGGTTTATATGATGCTATACAGATGCAATTACCTATCCGATTCTTCTTATGAGATTATTCAGTTTGAAAGTAACCATGTACTTTCATGAATAACTCCCTAGTTAAGAGGGAGTGTTGAAAAGTATAACTACGTCGGTCTTCATGTTGACTATGTAATTATGTATTTACAAGAAAAGGATAATAAAATGTAATTTGTTGTACTTGCTTCATGGGTTTCATGAGCAATAATTTTTATTATAGGTTAATAGACTTCTTCTTGATGTCTATTTAGGGTTTTTTTATAAGTATAATTAGTGTCATGTGAATGGAGAAGCTAGTCTTTAGTAAAGTGCTCCAATATCTTGTCATATACCTTGTGGAAGAATGAAATACAATAGATATTTCTCAATGTTGGAATCAAATGATGAAGTTGGCCTATTTGCAGCATTAATGTCGGCCTAAAGATAGATTGGTGAGTCGGCCTATCTTCAGCGTTAATGTCGGCCTTCATACTGAGGACAAGTCAGCCTAAAGACAGATTGGTGAGTCAGCCACAAAACCAGGAAGCATACATCTGTATATATAAGTTTCCCTGCGGTTCATTTGATAACAAGACATTGCGGATTCCTCTAAAATTACGGACAAGTCTGAGACTGTTTGCAGATTTCTTTTGAGAAAGGAGATAAGCGGATAACACTGAACCTTATGTGGATAAATAAAATATTACTCTACAGATGATATAGGAAGCATATAAGTGCATACAAGAATTGTGGACATTTGCTAAATGCGGATCAACTTCAGGAAAGAGTGCGGATTAATTGAGTCAAAAGGTGCAAATGTATTTGAACCCACAACGGAGAAGAGGATGTATATAATTGCAAATATAAGGAAATATATGAGTGCAAATAGAACAGTGTATTAGGGCAACACATAAATGTGGTTGAAGGGCAACGCATAAATAGAGATATGAAATTAAAGAGCAGGAAGTAAACTTTGCGGAAATTGCAGGAAATACAAGATTACATATGACTGAAGTTAAAATTTCGGACAAGTACAGGAAAGGTAGAACAATATAACTCTAAGATTAAGAATATTGGTTCGGGGTTAATAATTTATTAAAGACAGTCATCATGAGGAGAAGAGGCAACAATAGTGAGGAAGGTAGATCTTTGATTTACCTTCCCACTGTTCAATCAATTCAAATACAAGCATATACAAGAAGTTCAAGGTCTTGGAAGCATATCTAGGTCAGGGGTCTAATTCTGGGTCATGGTACTTGTCATTTAAAGATCTACAAGAATAATTCTTTGCGGGTTTTCCTCTCCAAGAGGGAGAGGTTTTTCCCTGGCTCTAGGAGCCTAACTTTTGTGTCTTGTGCATTTTGATAATTGACTTGATAAAATATTAACTAACTTAAGAGAAGAAGAAGACTTAAGTATCACAAGTAAGTTCACAAGTAAGTATCAAGAAGATAATTTGTATTAATCTACAACCCTCCAAATTCTCAACGCTTCTATGGGGCACAACAATAAAATCATGGGGGATACATGGGAAACATAATAACAATAAGGGGCTACACTAACAATAAAAATAAGGGGGATACACTAGTATTATTATAAGGACCTATCATGGTCCTTTTCTTCAAAAAAGTGTTGTCCTCAACACTTGCCATATTTCTGGATGCGTCTGCATAAAATTATCATCCTTCCATGTGGAATCTTCAATGGGAAATTTTTTCCACTTAATGAGATACTCGAAATTAATCGATTCTGTAGCTATTGGGTTCTTTATCCTGTGATTGCTTCAGGCTCAAATATGATTTTTCCTTCTTCATCAAGTTCTGGAAACATTGTTTGAACTGGGAGATTGCCACCGATAACCTTCTTTAAGCATGAAACATGGAAAACTGGGTGTACTTGGGAAGATTTAGGAAGCTCCAATTTGTATGCCATAGTACCAATATTTTGCAACACCTTGTAAGGACCATAGTACTTGGGTGATAATTTATTATCATTCTTAGCTTGCTTAAGGGACATTTGTTTGTATGGTTATAGTCGTAAAATTACCCAGTCGCCTACATCAAAACTTCTCTCACTGCGATACTGATCTACTTGTTGTTTCATTCGATTTTGCACCAGAGTGAGGCTATCCTTTAATAGTTAGAGAAATTGTTGTTGATGCTCGATGTGATCTTCCACTGAATGGAACTTAGAATTTTCTCTTAAATATGATGTGATGGATGGAGGAGGATATCCATAAAGTGCCATAAATGGGGTCATTTTCTTTCCAATATGGAAGGAAGTGTTATAACCCCATTTAGGCTAGACGTAACCACTTAACCCATTGTGTTTGTTTATCAAATAAAAAGCAACAAATATATTCTTCCAAAAAATTGTTCACTATCTCAGTTTTCCCGTCATATTGAGGATGATAAGATGAGCTATGAGCTAATTGAGTACCAAGACAAGAAAATAATTTCGTCCAAAATTTTTCTATGAAAATGGGATCTATGTCACTTAAAATAATCTTTGGGTTTCGATGTATATTTTGAATTGTTTCCATAAATGTAGTAGTAACTGTATTGACTTTAAATGGATGAGATAATGCAAAAAAGTGTGCATACTTGGTTTCTCTTTTGAAAATAATCTTTGTTCAAAAAAGTATTTAAGAGTATCATGATCTGTTTTTACCTTGAAGTGCCTTCATATTAGTTAAGGTCAACATTGCTTAAGTTCATGTAGTTTTTCCAACATTTCCTTCTCATAAATGGGTTTGTGTAAATACTTTCCTTTGATTGGATGACTTTCAAAAGCAATGGTCTTTCCTTCTCGCATTAAAATAGTACCATTTCCTGAGGCATCACATTCCACAACAAAGGTTTTTGTGAAGTATGGCATAACTAAGATAGGTGCTTGTCACATTGTCTCTTTAAGATGCTCAAAGGCCTTAGTTGCTTCTGGAGTCCAATAAAATGCATCTTTCTTCAGTAATGTTGTTAGAAGTTTTGTTATTCTCCCATAATTCTTAACAAACTTGCGATAATACCCTTCCAACTTGAGAAATCCTCAAAGATGCTTTATGGTTGTGGGGATTTTCCATTCCTTAATGGATTTAATTTTTTTAGGGTCTACCTTAACACCTTCATGAGGTACAATATGACCCAAAGAAAAATTTAGGTCATTGTACTCCAAAAAAAAATTTGGAGGTTTTTGCATATAATTGTTTCTCCTCCAAAAGTTTGAGAACCCTGTCAACATGTTGAACATGATCCTTCCAAGACTTGTTGTATATTAGTATATCATCAAAAAATACTAACACAAATTTTATAAGAAAGAGTTTGAAAATGGAATTTATAAATCCTTGAAATGTGATGTAATAGCCCCGTATTAAAACTTCATGTAATAAAGTTAATAAAGGAAAAATAAGACCATGGTCATGGGACACATATTCCAAGCTAAATGTTGGAAAAACACAAAATGACGAGGATAACTTGTGATTAATTAATGGTTATGGAAATTGTAAAAGGAAATGGGAAGGATTTGGAAAGGAAGAGTTGAAATTATTAGCATTTATTTATGAAAATAATGGAAAATAGGAGAAAAGGAAGGTGAAAGGTTGCATGTTGCATGTGAGGAGGAAATTGAAGGAAAATAATGGAAAATGAAGAAAATAGAGGCCTAAATGGTAAAAAGTTTTTGAGGATCAATTCACAGACTTTTGTCAGTTAGTTTTTGAGCTCTCATTCTATTCTCTCTCCCTCATACTCTTGCACACTTAGAGTTTTCTTGGAGCACTCTTGGAGGAGTGTGGCATACTTGGGATTTGGAGCAAGAAGGAAAAGGAAAAGCAAGAAAGCGCAAGAGGATAGTGGGATCAACAATTACAATGGGTTTTACTTGCAGGTATTGAGTTGCATGTATGATTTCCTTGCTAGTTTTGGCAAGCATGCCAGATGCATGTGGTTCCTTGGTTATGATATGTCATTGATCTGAATGGGAAAATTAATTTTGTTGTGCTAAATTCCTCTTCAGAATATAATAAAAGTGCTTGAGGATTAAAGGATTAAATTGCGAGTTTAACCATGAGTTTTTATGTGTTTTATGTAAATTTCATGAACAAATTAACATGAAAAAAACACTGAACAAAAACATATAAAAGACATGAAAATCACCATAAACAATAACACAACAACACATGATGAATGATTTCACCCCGCCTAGGCTACGTTTCCTTGGTCCAGCTTCCAATGGCTTGGCCCTCCTCTATTATGCTCAAAAGTGTGATTACATACATTTTCAATGCTGAAACAGCTCTGAAACCTGCTCCAATGGCTCCAAAATGGCCAAAAATTCATGTCTAGCCTCTTTCGGCTTCGAATTTGGTCCAAAAATGGAGAATTTATGAGCCTCCCTATTTTTTTGCTACCCGCTCCACAATTTCCCCAAAATTTGGACCGGTCCTACAATTTCACCCCTTTTTCGACTAACTGGGTGACAATTTCCGAGAATTTTGGCAAAATTTTCAAACAGTTAAAACGCACAATGATGCCTTAAGTCTAAAAAAATAAATTATTGTATTGGTACGTGATATATATATTTTTAATAAAAAACTTGCGCCAGATTACTGACAAAACATATAAAACATGTTTCTCGGAGCATATGGTATCGGTTTTCCACGAAACGAGTTGTGTCAGATTCAGAACGATGAGATCTATGCGTTCATTCAGATTCCACACCATTCCGACAACTTTCATTTTTTAGCATAAATTTGAGCACCTGATCACTCCTCCCCACTGGAAGCTTTTGGACCCCAAAATATCACTTTCAGTTGTTCAGAAAATGAGGGTATTGTTCCCTCACCTTTCCAATCTCGATCCATTTGGCCTTAGACGGAATTTTTCCTTTGAACCCCACACGAAGGTAGTCTACACTCCCTCATTTTGATGTCCTTGTTCTTCTATCAAGAATGGTGTCTTGCTAAAGCTCATCAAGGTATTCTGGAGAAAATTCTTCAATAGATGGAATCTGAACATTTTCTCCTTGATCTTCAATAAAAGGAGGCTCATACAACCTTAATTTCTCAACATTAACAATAGAGTAAATTTGCATGTATGAAGGAAAATCTAACTTGAACCATTGTCACCAATCTTTTCCAAAATTCTAAAAGGACCATAACATATTGGTTTCAGTTTTTTACCTTTCCCTTGAAGCCTCTCTTTGCTAATCTGAAGCCAAATTTCGTCACCAACTCGGAACTTGTGATCTACACGATGCTCATTGTGCCTTGCTTTGTACTTTCCTTGTCTCTTTTCAAGTTGATCTTGAACTGTTTGATGTATCAATTGGATTTGTTCTATGAACTTCATGGCTTTGTCTATGTCGCTATGGCCATCAATAGAAACATCCTTCCCAAAAATTAAATCCAATGGCGATCTAAGCAAGTATCCAAGAAATTCCTCAAATGGCGATGTTTGTGTAGAGGATTTTTTTGCACGGTTGTAAGCATGTTGAATTTAATGCAACTGTTCATCCCACAACTTAGGATGCTTAATGCAGTATCCTCAAAGAAGATGTATGATTGTTCGATTAACCAGTTCGGTTTGACCATCTATTTGTGGATGAAAGGTTGTACTCTTTTTCAACTTGGTATCCATGAAGTCCCACAAAATTGACCAATAATTCCCAACAAATCAAGAATCTTGATCACTAAAAATGGATGTGGCAAACCAAAAATGAACCCAAACATGTTGAAAGAATAGTTGAGTTTTTTATCAGTTGTGATTTCATTTTTGCATGGAATTAATATGCACATCTTGTTGAACCTATCCAAAAATACATACAAATAATCATGACCTATTTTTGACAATGGAAGATGTCCTAAAAAATCCATAGAAACACTCTCCCATGGACGTGAAGGTACGAGAAGTGGTGTGTAAAATCATAACTTCCTATTGCTAGGCTTACTGACTGCACATAATTAACAACATTTAATGAAATTTGACACACTTTCAAGCATACGAGGCCAATAAAAATAATTTTGAAGATGTGACATTGTTTTTCTTACACCAAAATGTCCAACAATAAGAGAAGTGTGTGCTTCCCTTATGACATTCACTCTCTCCCCCTGTGGAATAAAAAGCTTGCCCAAATGATACCGTCAATTTATTATGTACATGGTAATCCAATTCCCCTACTTGGTTTCCTTGACTCAAGTTTTCATAAACATCTTGAAAGTCATTATTAAATGCATATTGCTCAACGTAACTTGCATGCAAAATAGAATTATGCTTGAGTAAAGTAGATGCACTAACAATAGGCCTAGAAAGCATATCAACAACCTTGTTGTATATACCTTTCTTATATCTAATGACCAAGTGGAATTGTTGTAGGACACCCATCCATCAAAAGTGCCTTGATTGCTGCAACTTAGTTTGTGATTGCAAGTATTGTAATGGTTGGTGATTGGCGTGTATGATGGTTTCCTTTCCCATCAAGTAGTGTTTCCACATTTTCAAACTTTGAACCAATGCATAAAGCTCCTTTTCCTAAGTAGGATAGTTAATCACTGCACCATTGAAATTTTTTGAATGAAATGAAATGGGCTTACCATGTTGCTTAAGGATTGTGCCCTTGGAATAGTTGCTTGCATTAGTTTAAATCTAAAATGGATGTCTCAAGTCTACTAGTGCAAGTACTGGGGCTGAACTGATCTTCTCTTTCAAAGAATAGAATGCTTTTTTTTGTTTTCCTCCCCACCAGAAGACCTTTTTCACACTAGTCAATGCATGCAATGGAGCTGCGATAGAAGATAAGTTAGCAATAAACTTCCTCCAATATTGAGCTACTCCCAAAAAACTTCTTACCTCCGTGACTGTCTTTGGCGTTGGCCAATTCACATTGACCTCAACCTTAGAGGGGTCTATCTTCAACTCACCTCCTCTAAATATATGCCCCAAGTACACCAAATAAGTTTTACCAAATTCACATTTTGACATCTTCAAAAACAGATAAAAGAACTTTTGGATTAATCACATCATTAGGATTAGGTCAACGTTTCGAACCAACTAATGTGGTTCATCCTCAGGACAACGTGGAGATACTAATCGATCTCAATGAATAAATAATGGGGATGCATCATTGCCCGGAAATAACTATTGAGAACTAGTTGTTAAGAACTAGCCATTAGGACTCGTTGTTAGGAAGTTAGTTAGTAAGCTAAAAATAAATTAATTGTTTAAATAAAATCTTGTTTAATTAAAATAAAATATTAAAAAGGGGGATTATAAATTATTATGCAATGGGTAAAAGGGAAGGGTAAATTTTTTAAAACAAAATAAAAATAAATAAATAAAGAATTATAAAAATAAATCATTTAATCAATTAAATAATAAATTTAGACAATATAAATTAATAAATAATTTATTCATTCAGTTATTTATTCTTAAATAATTTATTGATTTTTTCTTGCCACTAATTTAGGTCGTATTGCATGGATCCCTTCTCAATAACACCAGCTCCCAGTGATGATTTCTTGGGTGTATATATTTAGAGCTTGGGTGGTTGGAGCAGACAAATAAAAAATGCATTTTCATAGGTACGCAAAATATTTCCATGTTCCTAAATTTTTCTTCGCTAAAACAAATTAAACTTATGGTGGATCCAACATTTAATTTCACTGAGCGAAAATAGAGATGTGATTAAAGTTTGGGTGGGGTTTGTTAGATTCCTCAAGGGTAGGGAGATCCATTGGATATGTTATTGTACCCATGTAATAGTGCATTGAATGCACATTTTCAATAGGTGTATTGAATATGGACCTTAGTTCAGATCCTCTAAAATTGGTTCTGATTATTTATATACAGCTATAGGTTTCATGTTTCAGTTCAGATATATTGTTTCTGTGAATTGGAAATATGCATCGTTCAACTTCAAAACCTCTAAAGTGCACATGAGATCGATGGCAACAAAGAAAGTGGTAAATGAATGATCACTGGAAGGTGTCATTGCTCAAAATGAAGGTCAATTTTCACCCATATCTTGTTTCATTCTTTTTTTGGCCTAAAATTCCAAGTTATAGAAGAAATTGGTTTCACCATATTGGAAAGAATTCAGATTATTGGGTTTCCTATTGATTTGAATGAAATATTCAAAATTTGCAGGAAACTAAGAGTGAAAATATCTATTAGAGTACCAAACAGGGAAAATTTTAGGAGCTAATATTCGCAAGTGGGCTAATTTTCCATGCTTTTTCCAAAAAAAAGATTAGCTAATTTCAAATTTTTCTAAAAATTATTCGCTAAAATTTTATAGTATAATTTTTTTTCCCTTAAAAATCACCAAAATTTTATATAGAGATAAAATAAAATTAATAGAAATTTGAATATTTTTACAAAAATATTTCCAAACATTTCACAGATTGCATATTATGGACTAATTAGATTCGCCAAGGTTTCTAAACTTTAAAATAAATTTCCATCCTTAAATTTTCCCTGTACCAAACATTAGTAGCAAGCTCGCTGATATTCCTCCACTTGATTACTCTTGAAGGAATTATGGGAAAAAACTAATAAAACTTATGGTGGATCCAACATTTAATTGCACCAAGTGAAAAGAGAGATGTAACTACAACTTGGGTGGAGTTTGTTTGATCCTTCAAGGGTAGGGTGATCCATTGGCTCTATTCCTATCTCCATGTAATAGTGCATTGAATGGACATTGTCATTAGCTATATTGAATATGGACCTTAGCTCAGATCCACTAAACCTTGTTTTTTTTTATTTATATACAACAACAGGTTTCATATTTCAGTTCCAATATATCGTTTCTATGAATTGGAAATATTCATCGCTGGACTTCACAACCTCTGAAGTGCATAAGAGACTGATGATGATGAATCAGGTGGTAAATGCACGAGAACTAGAAGGTGTTATTACTCAAAAGGAAGGTCAATTTTCAACCAAATCATGATTCATTTTTTTTACCCCAAAATTTCAAGTTATATAGAACAAATTGGTTCAACCAGATTGGCAAGAATTTAGATTATTCGGTTTCCTATTGGTTTGAATGAAATATTCAAAATTTTCAGGAAACTAAGAGTGAAAATATTTGAGTATCGACCATTAGAATCAAATTGGTTGATATTCCTCCAAATCATTACTCTTAGAGGAAGTATCTTTTTCTTTTTCTTTTTATTTTATTTTTCAGAAGAAAAAAAAACGTTGTATTAATAAACAATTCACAAATCAAACATTACATTCTCATCTATATAGTTGAGAAAATCTCAGTCCAAGTCGCCATATTGTTTCGAGGACAACTTCTAAGAAATAAAGAAGCCCAAAAAGACCATGACGGGAACAAAAATTACTGGGGGCAAATAGCCACACCATTCAAAATTCCAGACCTTATATGCAGTCATATACCATCATTGAACAACATATTGTGGGCCAGAAGAATGTAAGAGAATTTATCTTAATCTATACAATTCAGCTTAATATATCTTCCTATCCATAACCAACAGATGTGAAGATTGTTTGTAATTCAGGCTTGCTTGATGTATTAACAATGCACAGTAGAAAAAATAGTGACCGTTTGCTTGAGAGGAAAAATTATAAGCTGGCTCGCTTGGTTGTATCATTGTTCAGGCTCGCTTGATGTATTAACTACACAGCAATAGGGAAAAAAGTGACAGAATGCCTGTGAACATAATATAAGCAGGCTCCCATACAAGGAGTACTTGTGTTAAGTTATGCAAGCTCTCTTGAATTGATATAATATAAAAACCGGCTCGCTTGTAAATTAGAAAAACAGGCTCGCTTGAATTGAGAGAATCTTCAGGCTCGCTTGGATGATGAGCAGTGTGTATATACGCATGGCAAGAATATAAACCAAAAGCAGCAGACGGATTTAGAAACAAAAATACTGGAGTATATGATATGAAAAAGAGTTTGGTTGATAAATTGACAGATCCTACGCTTCATGGATAGATAGGGAAATATGGAATTGGAATAGAAGAGTCCTAGATTTGTGCCCCGTCCCTGAAATGTACCACCTGAATATTCCCAAAAACTGAATTGATTCCTTTTTTAGATAGACCGTCGGTCCTCATGTTGTTTTCTCTATAAATGTGGGAGATAGGAGGATTGCCCATTCTGTGCCATAACCTTTGTGTCCTCCTGAGCCAACCCTGTAGCTCCGGAATATTCAACTGAAGACTGCCATTGATACAACCAATAATCAGCTTAGAGTCTCCATATATATGAACCTCTGTTAGTTGAAGGTTGATTGCAGCAAGAAGTCCACTCCATAAGGCCATAATTTCAGCCTTGTTATTAGTCCCCGGACCACCATTCCAATGTAAATGGATACTTTCTCTGCTTGATATCTTAATCCAAGCACCACAGCCTGTGATGCCCTCCTTACACGCACCATCAAAAAAAATTGCAGGGATGGATATCTCATGTGGACAAATTCTGTGAGATCCATCGAAAGTCTTGTACTGTGGAGGGGGTCGTTCCTTGATCCATCTCATTATGGTGTTGTATATGTTGGGAAGGAGGAAGGGAGTACCGTAAAAAATGAGCCGATTCCTAGCTAGCCAGACTTCCCATATGAGAAAGAAGGGCAGAGATATAAACTTGTTTTTTAATTTATCCCAGTGTCCAACAGTAGAGATAAATTCATTTGGAACCCAAGATGGTTCAACTAAATGCACACTGAATAATTTCCATAACTGAACAACAACTGGGCAATGGAAGAACAAGTTTTCAGTGGATTCCTCCGATCTGCAACAAATAGAACATCTGCTAGGCCCAAGAAAGCCTCTTTTGATAATATTATCCCATGTAAGAATTTTGTTCCGCCAAGTAAGCCTCCCAAAGAGAATGATTTTAGTTGGCAGTTTCCGAGTCCAGTAAGGGCCAAAAATACAGGTAAACTGACCAAAATATGTTTGTGTATTGACACTGCAGTATATATCTTTGACTATAGAAAGAGGCCCCTGTGTCGGCCCATCCCAAATCACCAAATCTCCCCCCATTATAAAATCCCATTCCTCAAGATATAAAATCCCATTCCTCAAGATTATTACTCTTGGAGGAATTATGGGAAAAAACCCATCAAGGGCTCCCTCTAGGTATTGACTGAATATTCTTTTGTAAACAAATTGAAATTATGTAAATCAACAAAACATTGGATGTTATAATTGATTAATGTTAAAGGATACATGTGATCCCTTATTTTTTAATTGCTTCATGAGTATATGGAATTTGATTCAATTTTATTTTTTTGGTGGATACCTGCAATGAGTTTCATGTGGATGTATGACATGTATAAATATTTTTGCGGAAATTGAAATTTGAGATACTGCGAGTGGGGTTGTGGTTCAATTGTAAGGGTGATGGGTTCTCAGGCACCCACCAGGGTTCCACCCCGCCTGATGGCATGTCTGCTTAATCGTTTCCCTTTATGGGATGACTTGGATTGACTGCTATGATATGATTTGTCTCACATGGGTGAATTTTCTAGATGCGATTCTTCCAATCTAGCTTGTGAAAGAATTGATTTCAAGGAAAAAAACAATGGTATGCTTTAAATAGGTAAAAGTGGACAGTGAGCCATCATAACACCTTTGTTTAAATACAGGTTTCAAGTTGTGGATTTAATACATGTTTTACTAACTCTACCGTCCCTTCATTTCAAATTTTAGGTCTTATTTGAAATTTTCTTAAGCTCACTAATGGCCTATGGTTATAAATGCCTTTTCTTCATTTTTCATTTCACATAATTACCTCTTAGAGAGTTTTCTTAGTAAAATTATAGGAAACATTTGTATAAATGTTAACTGAAACATTTCACTAAAATATAGTTCCTTTCAAATTTCTAGTTTTACTTATGAAAAACAAAATTTCATTTCTTAAAAATACCCTTGAACTCACGAAATTTTTGTAGTGCACATTATGACATATTGGCATTATACATAAATCATTGCAAGAAAGATGAGATTTTATTGCTTTGTTGATTATACCTGCCAACTATGGGTTCCTGTGCAGTAAACTATCTTTCCACCTTTTTAAATGTGATAACAGGGGTTAATTTTCTATGGCGTTTGTGTCGCTTTTCTTGCATAATGTATCTTTTGTTCACTTTTAATCTATTGCCCCTCCTTTTCTCATTAAATTTTAAATAGTCCAAGTTCTAACACGATTATGTTTTCTATTGTTCACATTGACCTTAAATAGTTATTGTCGAAATCTTGTTATTTTGGCATAGAGTCTTCATTGTGCATTGTATGAGATAACTATAAGTTGTTTCTATTATTCACATTGATCTTAAATAAATGTTGTGGAAGTATTTTTTTTTTCATAGTCCCTTTATTGTGCATGTATGAGAGACCTCTTGGATTAATGCACTTCCTCCTTCTTGCAGGGGTTATTATAAATGTAGTGATAGGAGAGGTTGTCTTGCCAAGAAACATGTGGAACATTGCTTGGAAGACACCTCAATGTTGATCGTGACATACGAAGTAGAGCACAATCTCTCTAGGAAACTCTCAGGAAGCTCGAATATTCGGGTGCACCCTTGAAGTTTCCTATGCATTGTTTTTCTCTTTTTGATTTTGTAGATTAGCTGATGGTACAACAAATTGGAAAATACATGCCTTTTGTTTGGAAATGTTTTCTTTGGTGTTGGAATATTGGAACCTTAAGTTTGACACTAGGCTTTCTCCTTCGTAATTGGATCCTTTAAATCAATGATAGAATTTTTCCTTAACCATAATTCATGAATTTCAAGTTATATATACAAGTAGATCTGATAATTAATTAGGCCTTGGATGATGTATGGTTGAGTTTAATCCCAATATCTATGGTTTCAACCACTTTGTTTCATCAATAAAAATATGAGAGGTGTGTCCCTCGTAGAAAATACAGAACAAGAAAGAAATGGTGTATTGTTAGTCTCTTGAAATTTTTTTAGCTTTTATCTCCAATGATTGGTGGTTGTAAATTAATGCTTAAGATAGGACCTAATGAAGTTATACATGTTTGCAATTTATTTGCTTAAAGATTTCATATATGGATATAAAGTAATAATGTGATTATACGGGTTGGTTTCTTTATCAAGAATTTCTCCACAAACCTTTTCGATTAGAATGCCTCGTGATTATAGGCTTGGAATTCAATTTATTGTAAAAGATAACGATGACAAGAATATTGAATATTCTGTTGGCCTTTACACAAAGCTTCAAATTATTGAACCCAACAAAAATGTGACTTCCATTCACATACTTTAGATTGGCCTTTCTGATTGAAGCCTTTCATTTGTAGCTTGATTTTTTTTAAATGTTCTCCAAATTCTAGAGGAATCAACTCACATCACTTCTTGTGGTTGTCATCTTGTGGAATCGGGCATGTTTTTTATTGAAATAAAATTTCCCAAAATGTGTTGGTTTTTTAATTATGGAATGAAATTATAAAAATCATGTGATGACAAGAGCTTAATTCATTTTTGTTGAAACAAATCCATTCCATATTATGTTCAACATCTTCATTTCTTACATTTTTTCTTTAAATAAATATATCAAAAATAAGATTCTTCCTTTCTTACAATTTTCCTACCTCATTACCATGCAAAAGGAATTTTTTATCTGAGTTTCTATCATATTTGTTTGTCCCAGTTTCTTTATAGACTTGCACCATTTTAATTCCTCAAAGCCAAAATTCTCAATCATGTTTATTTATCCCATTTTTTTCATGGACTTTGAATGAAAATATATTTATCCCCATTGTCTTCATGGACTTGCATCTTTTTCAGTCCTTAAAGCCAGAATACTATGATATTTGTGTGTCTGAGTTTATGTATTCTATTATATTTTTTTATGCCAATGTTTTCATGGAGTTGTAATTTATCCCATTCTCTTGAATATATTAGCATATAATCATTTTAACCTTGGCCTCCTGTCAGAAGGAACAGATTATAGGGGGAGGGAAGTAATCTCAATCTTGGTTGGCCAAGGAATATATAGAGTTCACAAGGAAGAAGAAACAAGCTCCTTTATTTACCAGCCAGACCATAATCACTTTAGTAATAGGCATTTTATGGCTCTGTTATGCACAAAAATCACATTAGAAAAATGCATTGACATGCCACCACGTGCCTCTTGTTGGTTTAATCTCAACCTTATAATCCAACAATAAGTTAGGGGCTCAAATTTTAGATTATTCCTTGAAGCTTCCCATTATGGCACTTTTGAGGCAAAAATTGGCCTTAAAAAAAAATTGTACTAATAAAATCAACTTTAAAAGAACTAATAAGATTCAAGATGATGATGTTATCCCTAGGGGTAAATATTTTTGAAGGGAAATGAAAAAAACTATTTTTTTTATTGTATTTTCAACTTATCTTTTTTATAGGTTTACTCAAATTTCACGTGTAGGAACACATTGGATGCATAATTAAATTTTGCATCCAAGGAGTACACACTTTGCATACTTTGAGTAGACCCACACCAAAAAAATAGAAATGCATGTGTTTCTTTCAAGAAACACATTTTTTCATGTATTTTCAATTTTTATAATGTGGGTATGCTCATAAGTATGCATAGTGGGTGCTTGTTGGATGTGGAATCCAACATGTGCCTACACTTTGAAATTTTAGTTAACTATAAGGAGATAAGTCGAAAATAAAAATCAAAAATATTTTTTTTCATTTCCCTCCAAAAATATTTACCCTTAGGGATGAAATCATCATCTTGAATCTTATTGGTTCATTTAAAGTTGGCATTTAGGTAACCTATAATGAGATAAGTTGAAAATACAATAAACAATAGTTTTTTTATTTTATTTTATTTAAAATTTCATAACTCCTATTTATTTATTTTAATTATTATTTTATTATTTTCCTTAGGAGGCCCATATTAAACCTCATAATTCCCCTAATGAAATCCTAATAGTCAAACTTTATTTTTTTTTTGTTTCACCCAATATTTTGAAAAATAATTATAATTTGATATTTAAAGTTTTTTGTTTTTGTTTTGTTTTTTTTTCAACAATGAAATGTAAATCATAGGGAAACCCACCAAGCACTTACCCTCATTTTGAGGATAGTACTGAAGGTAAAATAACCAGTTGTATTTTTGGAAAATCGACTGGATAGGTACATCAAGTGAAGCTCATAATATCCACAAAAGGCTAGCCCAAGGACTTACCCCTTGACCTTTTACTTGTAATTCATTACATTGAACCACTAAAGCTAACCCATCAGATTTTTTTTTTGTGTGTGTGTGTGTTCGTACTTAGAGGTAAAAATAAAATGTGGTGTGCTTAAGAGTTCCTTTGTTTATAGGATGCTAAAAATGTAGTATATATATAAACCCCAAGAATCGAATCAATGAGTGGAACCATTTTCCCAAGGGTTTTTGTCAGTTTGAATGCCATAATAGGTCACATGTTCCAATCTAATCAAATCCCTCAAGGTTATTGACCTCTATTGTGGTTTTTGGTTGTGTCACTCTCCATCTATATGTTCATAAGGAAAGGGGGATCCCATGATATTTTCATTGCACACGTGCACGTGCACACACACACACACAAACCATAAATACATTCATTAGGTGGTAAAACCTTAAAATGTATTATCCTTGTAAAGAGAAAATTATGAGTAGTTTTTTATCTAACCCATAAAATATATGGGTTGGACAATTTGTTCAATGTCAATATTGACAATCTCATCTCCAAAACTACCCTTAAAAAAATTCAATATGGGAAAAAAGGTTTATTTTGAATATAAAATTCTAATGCTAACACCAACATAAACCGTCAATGTGATTAAAGCATTAAGATATTTTCTTTTCAATTTAATTTTAATCCTTATAGGTTTTAACATGTATGAATAATACCTATAAACGAATTCCTAAAAACCAAAAAATATATAATGGCAAGAATAGGAAATAACACAGATACTTTTCTCGTGGAACCAAAACTAGGAAAACCAGATTAATTTTTCGTTATATTCCTTTCAGTGTTACAATACATTATATACATGTCGAAGCTTTCATAAACTCCTATTCCATTAACCCTATATTAGTACATAATCGTAGTTCCTTTAACCAGACCTACAAAGCCATGGGGAAAGCCATTGTGTGTAAAACCATGCACAAAACCACCCAAAAAAAATATTTTGGGGTGTTGCCCCAAACCCTGTGCAAGGGGGACTAACACCCCCCTACATACCCACCAACCCCCCCTCTAACCCCCCTTTGTTCATGGTGCATATAAGTTGTGCAGAGAATATAACACACACCCAACAATCCTCTTAGTGCATAATAAATTGCGACCTAAGATGGATCTATGCAAGTAAATAAAAATTACCCTTAATTTAAATATACCTAGGGATAGAAATATTGTAAGAATTTTATTTGTTTCCTTAATGCTTGGTATAAATTGTGTTTCAAAGGATACATGTCATTTAGTCTTTCACTCATGTAACCTTTCAAATGCAAATGCAAGGGCACACAACCCGCCAACAAATTTTCCCAAAAGGTCATCGAGCTCCTAGAAAATTCACTTAAATATTGAACACAGACAAACACTCTCCTCTTTAATCAAACACTACATAAATTATATACCCTCCATTCATTTCTCAATAATCCTTCTATGATAATGGAAAGCCTCTCCTTTCACTAATTAATAGTCCCTCAATAAACCCATACATCTCTCAACCAACTCAACATGACATTGTGTTATGTGGATGCATTAAAAGACACTAACAAACCATACATATCAAAGGATTCCTATTTTTACCATACCCTTATGTAGGAATATACAAGGTAAGCTCCTTAGATCAAGAACCAAAGGTCACCGCTCACAAACAGATCACAAATCAATACACCAACATAATCACGTGGTTAAATCCCTTGAAGAGGGAAATAGTCCACGGCCTGAGCCAACGCAGCCACTTAAGGCAATTTATTAATATAAAAGAAAAGTTACATATGTTTCTCTCATAAACGGTTAATAGAAAAATGACCCTCCATGCTCTTTAAATAGAGATCATGGACCAATCGGGTGTTAAGCCACAGATCAAGTGTCGTTAAGAGAGAGATAACCGTCGGATCACTACAAATCGTGACTGTCGGATTATAAGTTACAAATGTACATGGTAAAGAAACACACTTTACCTAACTCTACACTAGAATAAGTTATTCTTAATTGTTTCTTATGTGTCAGAATATCCTAACATCCCCCCTTAAGAACAACTTGGGATAGAATTGAAGGATTTATAAAAGTGATACAAAAGGAGCCTATTTCCTATGTGTCAAAATATCCTAACATCACCCCTTAAGAACAAATTGGGATAAGATTGAACATTAGGGGAATATTGAGGTCTAAAATGGGCCTCCTAAGAAAGATGTATAACCAAAATAAACTTGATAAGAACCAATAGGATTCAAGATGATGATGTCAACCATGGGGGATGATTCACCATTTTTTAAGTAAAAGGGTAAAAAGATTAAAAAATAATAAAATAATAAAACTACTTTTTCAACTTGTATTTTCAACTTATTTCCCAATTTTTTTACTCAAATTTTGAGTGGGAGTACTCGTTGGATGCAAAATTTAATTCCTCATCCAAGGAGTACACATGTTTCATACTTTCGATGAACCCGCGACACGAAAAATGAGAATTACATGAAAAAATGTGATTGCAAACATGTTTTTCATGTATTTCTCATTTTTCGTGTAGCGGGTTCCATCGAAAGTATTCAACATGGGTACTCCTTGGATGGGGAATTGAATTTTGCATCCAACGAGTACTCCCGCTCAAAATTTGAGTATAACTTTGGGAAATAAGTTGAAAATACGAGTTGAAAAAGTATTTTTTTCTTTTTTCCCTCTAAAATTTGATGATTTAATCAAATCTTATTTTTTTATTTCTATTATTATTTTATAATTTCCTTAGGAGGCCCATTTTAGACCTCGGAATTCCCCTAATGGGATTTACAAAAGTGACACAATAGGAGAAGGAAGGAGGCAGTAGAGCCTATCCTCCCTTAATGACAACTTTCCTAAACTCCAATCATGGAGCGAAATTTGGTAAAATTCGCTTATGTGAGAGCCTTTGTAAAGATATCGGCTACTTGGTCATTGGTTGGATAGTACTGCACTTCAAGAACACGATCATGAATGAGCTTTCTGATGATTAAGTGTATGTGGATTTCAATGTGTTTCATATGTTGATGCTGAACTGGATCTTTACATAGTTGAATGGCACTCTGATTATCACACCAAAGTGTAGTTGGATGCTGCTGATGAAGACCAAATTTAGGCAGGATCTGATGAAGCCACATGGCTTACTTGCTGGCTTCAACTGCACCACAATACTCTACTTCTGTTGAAGAAAGAGAGATGGCACTTTGTTTCTTACAAGACCAAGTAATAGGTCCTGAACCAAGAGTGAATACATATTTTGCAGTAGACTTCCGATCATCAGGGTCACTAGCCCAATCAGAATCAGTGAAACCAATCAACAATGGAGATGCTCCTGGAATGTAATGAATCCTGAACTGAACTGTACCTCGATTATATCAAAGTATTCTTTTAGCTGCTTTCCAGTCACTTTCATGATGTTGGTTCATAAACCGAGCGACAAGACCAACAACAAAGGAAAGGTCAGGACGGGTATGGGTTAAATACAAAATTTTACCAACAAGTTAATGGTATAAGGAGGCATCAACTTTAGGGGTAGTACAAGTGACTGAAAGCTTGAATCCAAACTGAAAGGGAGAAGGGGCTGGCTTGTAGTCTTCCATGTGAAAGTGGTGTAGAAGATCACAGGCATACTTGGACTGAGAGAGGGTAATGCCTTCCTTGGATTGCAAGACTTGAAGACCAAGGAAATAATGCAAGTGTCCTAAGTCTGTCATTTCAAACTTCTTTTTCAGGCTAGAATTCACATGGTTTATATGGTTTGGATCACTACCAATAAGGATACGATCATCAACATAAAGAACAAGGATGGTGAAGGACTTAGCCACTTTCTTGGTGTAGATAGTGTTGTCAGAATGACACCTAGAAAAAACATTATCTAATAGAAATCTATCCATTTTGGCATACCAAGCCTGAGGAGCTTGTTTGAGACCATAGAGAGACTCCCTAAGGATACAAACAAGGCTAGAGTCATTTTGGATAAAGCCAGGGGGTTGTTCCACGTAGATTTCTTCATGCAAATCTTCATGTAAGAAGGCAGATTTAACATCCATCTGATGGAATTCCCATTTAAAGGAGGCAGCAAGGGAAAGAACAAGGTGGATATAATTCATTTTGGCAACAGGGGAGAAGGTTTCAGTATATTCAATGCCTTCAACTTGTGAAAATCCTTTAGCGACGAGACGAGCTTTATGTCTATCCACTTTTCCATCTGGTCCAAACTTGGTTTTGTAAACCATCCGCATCTGATAAGTTTTCTTCCTTTTGTAAGAGGAACAAGATCCCAAGTATCATTCTCCAATAAGGAACGATATTCTTCATTCATAGCTTCATCCCAATCTGGATGAATAGAGGCTTAATCAAAGGTTTCTGGATCAGGATTTTTTGGAACTTGAGCCAATAAGGAAGAGGCTCTTTCGAACTGAGCACGAGTATGTCGTCGATCTGCAGGGTCACCTGCAAAGAACCTGTTGCATCTCGAGTAGAGCAGACCCATCTTGGAAGATGTGGAGTAAAAGGAATAATTTCAAGAGGTGGAGGAGGATTGTCATCCTCGCTGTCATCATCTGAACTAGAAGGAATGCTATTAAAAATAGAAGAGAGAGAGAGAGAGAGAGAGGTGGCACATATGCTGAATCAGGCTTGCAGGCCAAAGGTGGCACACTCGCTGAACTAGGCTCGTTGGCCGATATATTTTCATCAAATTTTACATCTCTTCTAATGATTATATTTTTGGATTTTGGTTGAAGAAGTCTATAACCTTTGACATCTTCAGAATATCCAACAAAAATTCTTTTTTTACTCTTAGGTTCTAAGACTTTATGTTTCACATCTGGAATATGGGCCCAAGCATCACTTCCAAAAACACGAAAGTGACTTACATCTGGTTTGATTGAGCTCCAAGCTTCTTCTGGAGTTATGTTCTTTAAAACCTTAGTAGGAGTGCGATTTTCCATGTAATTTTCACAGTTAATTGCTTTTGCCCAAAAATTGAGACTAAGTCCTTTAGATTGAAGCATACAATTAGCCATTTCTTTTAAGGTGAATTTCTTCCTTTTAGCTACACCATTTTTTTGTGGAGTATATGGAACAGTGTGTTTCAATTGAATGCCATGCTTAGTGCATAAGTTGATAAATTTGTTGTTAACATATTCTCCTCCATTGTCTGATCTTAACTTAAGAATTTGATGTCCATATTGTTTCTCAACAAAGGCCTTAAAGGCCAAGAACATGTTAAAAAATTCACTCTTGAGTTTTAAGAAGTATACCCAAGTGCGTCTGGAAAAATCATCAATGAAAGTTAAGAAGCACTTGCAACCAGAGAAAGAAACAACATGAAGTGGACCACATAAATCACTGTGCACAAGCTGCAAAGGGGCTGAAGCGTGCCAAGAGGCACATTTATCAAAACTATCCCGACGATGTTTTCTGAGTACACATTTGGAGCAAACACCATCTCGACAAGATACCATAGGAAGACCCATCACCATAATTCCTTACATAGAGTTTGAAGAGAGCGATAGTTTAAGTGACCAAATCGCTCATGCCAAATCTTGCACACTTCATCATTATGAGCAACAAAAATAGAGGGAAGACATGATGACCCAAAGTTTTCAAACTTATACAACATTGTGGAATCATCAGCAATTCCAGTAGCTAAAATATGTCTAGGATATTTGAGGTCCTTGATTACAACATCATGAGGTGAGAATTCTAGTATTTTCCCTTCACCTGAATGAGTTATCTGATAAACAGAGAGAAGGTTGCATGAAAAGGTAGGAACACATAGTACATCATTAAACTGACCATTATCTAGATGAATGGTTCCAGATCCTACAACACTAAGAGATCTATCATCATCAACATAAATATGTTTGGTGTTACAATCATTTAAAGAAGAAAACATGGCTTTATTTTTTTCCGTGTGGTAAGAAGCTCCATAATCAATGAGCCACTCATGAGAAGGAGAAGAGGAAGATACATTTAATGCATAACCAGATCTTGATGCTTGACAACCACAAGCAGAAAGTGCCATTCTTGAGGAGGAAGGTGAAGAGTGCTCCAGATTGATGTTGTGCTTCTTCATTGCTGCTTCTAAGGTGTTAGCCACCTGTAAAATTTGATTATCCCAAAAGGTGGCTAAATCTACTTTTGAGCCTTCAAGGAACAATTTTTCTCACTAAAAACTGTTGGCTCTTAAAGACTTTTTGAAGGCATCATGCCTCTGTCCAGCCCTCACTGTTGTTCCCATCTTGAAAAACTCTGAAATCCTGCTGATGTCCAAAGCCAAAATATTGCTGCAAACACCATTTTCTCCTTTCCTTTCTCTCCAAATTAACCTCATCTTTATATCCCCTTATTTCCCACAAAAATCCCCCATTTTCACATTTCTGCCTTTCCCCTCATCAAAATCCCCTTTATAAGGTTTAAGACTCACTCTTGGCCTTATCAAAACCCTCATTTCCTTTGAAAAACATTGAAAATCATTCAAAACCCATTTTTTCATATGTATTTTACTTAAGCCCTCGTGGGCTAAGTCCTAACCACTTCCCCACATGTGCCCTCACCATAAACACCAAGCCCTAACCTTCTTGGTGCTTATCGCATCGGAGAAAATCCAAAGCGCGCAAGTATTTTTGCCTTGTTTGAAAAACTCCGATGTGATTGGCCCTTTTATATAAAGCCCCGGTCATATCATCCTCTCATGCGCCCTTGGCCCCGCAGTCGGGCGCTTAGCCACATAATATATATTCTACTCGAAATAATAAAACCTTTGTTTTATTATAAACTTTGGGTTTTTATTCATTTTATAACTTTTTCCGCCGGATCGAATTTCGATTTAATTTCCACCGTCGATCTAAATCCACAGATTGATGGTGCAGAGTTCATCTCCTCATGGTCCCCACCGCCCGAAAGTTGGTTGCCCGAAATCGGCGGTATCCATCGCACCGCCTTCAGGCCAAAAGCTGTTTTCTTCCGATGGCTAGCGATTCCATACACTTGCCGCCACGCGTCCCGTGTACTATTTGAAAACCGCTGTCCATTGCGCATGAACGATTGGACCAGGACGCCTAGCGATATTGCTGCCCACCGTCCGATCTGGGGCGGACCATCCAACGGTGATTGCTCGCCGAAGATGCCCGACGATTAATGAAAGTGCCCACGTGATAATTGGGTCATGGCGCGGTGTTGAATCAATATCCGTCGTCGATCTGATCTGTAGATCGACGGTCCATATTCCATCGCCCCGATTCCTCCGTTTGACTTTCAACCTCCACTTCCGACCGTTGATCTCTGCGCAATTGACGGCTCAGATTCAATCTCCTTCTGCATGTTCCACGATCTCTCTCGATTAACCCCGACCGTTGGATGATGCCATCCAACGGCCACGCTTCTTCCACTCGTCCTTTGAAGCAATCAACCTATAAACGCATGGATTTCATAACTTTGTTTGTATTTTGCAGGGTTTTAAGTGATTTTCCACTGTAACTGAAGAAAATCCAGAGGCTGAGGGTGATGATTTTTTGTTTTCGATTTACCATAGGAAATCACTTGCGGGGTTTAAAGTTCACGTTTATCAATGATTCATGAACCATTGACACATTATGAACCCTACGTAGCCCTGTACAACAGAAAATAATGCAGTAAATCGGGCACAGACAAAGAGTATCAATGCCGAAGACCTAAATGTATCAGAACAAAGGATTAGAGATAGTTTTGTTGGGATTACGGCTAAGACTATTATCAAGAGCTTAACCCCCGATTTAAAACACAGTTAAAGAAGAAAGCACAAAGGATTATCAGACAGGAAACCTCCACCGCCACATATGAGGTTAATCAATTTCTCCCAGCTACCACAGAGCCACTTGTTGCCTCAAACCTTTCAAATAGAGGTCAAATTTATTGAAAAAGATCAGATTTCGCCTCAGCACAGCCGGAAAAGTTACTTCTGCAATGAAACTTAATGCAAAAGATATCTGCAGAGTAACCCTAGCATCACACAGAGCCTCAAAGGTCAAAAAACCTCTCATCGAGCTTAATTCATAAGTGTAAATCAATTAATACAGTGAAACACCTGTACAGTTTCTTCATTGAGCCCCTCAAAGGCCAGAAACCATCAACTCTGTATTAATTGTAAATTGAGATCTTTTATCAGATCTCACCTCCTCATCCTTCTATAAATACTTCTGCAGAAGATGAGTGAGGGGTTGGTTGTAGAACTTTGATATACATTTGAGCAAAAACTTCTGATTGTACATAGTGTTCACTGGATCTTGGAGCTCTGCTAGTGATAGATAGGTTAGGCTGAGATGTGTAGATGGTTGCTGACCAAAGCACTGGACTTAAAGCTGTAACTGGTTTGAAGAATCAATACAAGTTGATTTATGGGATCCTGGTCTATGTTGACGGTGATGTTTCTCTAATTGTAACTTGTTATTTTTGTTTCTGTTTTCATCTGTGTTTCATATTCTCTTATAAAGAATAGCATGCATAGAGTTAGGACCTACTGTATATTAGTAACCTTCTCTAACTGAAAATCTTTATTTGAATGTTTTCTTGTAAATTGTGTTATTTAGGAATGATTTAATTCAGTTCAAGCATAGGAATGCTGGCGTTCCCTCGTCTTATTGTCTTAGCTGAATGTTATTCTTAGATGTTATTTTCAGTATATGTTTTGTGAAGATGAACTAAGGAAGATATGGTGAGCCCTAGTCCCAGAGTGATCCCACAGACTATCTGATTGTTTCCCTTTGAATGTGTCAAAAGCTGGCTAGTTTCAAAGTACTTACCAGATCTTAGGCCATTCTGTTGTTATCTCTGTATTTTTCTTGAAAGTAACCAAGTAAAGAAGAACTAGGAGAGGATTTGTGGTGAGCCCAGTCCGCTAGTTTCTAATCCAAAAGTTGCCTTCAAGTTTCCCCCTGTTTTAATATGTTCTCTATTGAAAGTGTATCAAAGGCTGGCTAGTTTCAAAGTACTTACTAGATCCTAGTTTACTTTTATGTCTTTCTTGAGTCCATGTCAAAGGCTGACTAGTTTAAAAGTACTTATCAGATCCTGGGCTGCTCTTGTTTCTGCATCTGTTTATTTCTCCTTTTTATTGTATCATTCCATTCCATAAATCAAATCTTCAAAGAGATCCTTAGACATAGATGACTTGCCCCATGGACCACTCTTGCCTCTTGCTGTTCCAATTAAACCCTATTATGACTCCATAGCCCAATGGACTAAAACCTGCAATTTTCTACCTTTTTGACCGAAGCTTACTCTGATCGCCTGCAACTTCTCACTTTTGAAACTTTTTGCACTCAGAACTTTCCACCTTGAATAGTAATCATGCTCAACCATAAAAAAAAAAAAACAAACCCTTGGCCTTCATAACTAGCCTAATATCATTACCCCCAAACTTCAAAGGCAAATCCATCTTTGTACATATTGGAGAGATCCCTCTCCGGATTCAAGAGGGATAGATCCTAGAATCCCAAAGTTGGTTGAAACGATGTTGTTTCTGTAATTGGACTCTGCCAATCTTGCTAATAAATTGCAGATCCCTAACATAAGGCTTCCATCTTCTTAAAATATTTGGATTCTATATGGTCATCACGATTACAAAAGTTGCAATGTCTATCGGTCTTCTTCCATTTTTTTTTATTTTCCTTATCATTTTGGCGAGTTTATTTTTCTTTTTACGGCTAAAACTGCTTAGGACCCTTGTTTGGTTTCAGACCATATTTTTTAGGATACTTCTTCTTGGGATTATTTTGATATGATTATTGTTGGGCTACTAAGACTTTCTTAGAAACATTTCCAGGAGTGATAAGACCAAGATGTAAGATTTTTTCTTGTTCTCTTATCAAATAATCACAAAAGGCATCAAAATAGGGATTCTTGTAGGTGGTTCCTAAAGAGATGATGGCTTCTCTAGTGGAATGGACGGTGGAAACAAATACAGAGTATGCAGGACCAAGCTTAGCAAAAATGCAATACATGAGGCTACCATCTTCCTTTTTGACCTTACAACCTTCTAAAAGAAGTCTAGGGGTTTTGAATTTGGACAAAAATTCTTCAATAGAGGAGAAGTTATTGGGGTCCAAAGTAAGCAACTCATTTTCAAGCTGGTGGGCCCTGATTTGATTTTGAATGCCAAAAACAGTATTTAGCTTTTCCAGGGCTTTAATAGGGGTGTCAATGTCAAGGATGTGAAATCAAAGATCTTGAGCAATGGACATTCCTATCAACCCTCGTGCTTGATTTTGTTTATTTTCCCATTTAGGAACTTTATCATCATCAGAAGGTTTAGTTTCTTGACCTGTGGCTATTCTATAAATCCCTTTACTTCTAAGTATATCTACCATGTGAGGTAGCCATTGGAAATAATTGTTGTTGTTAAGAATAATCGGGCATGCACTTTTCATTTAAAAAAATGAAGCTGAGAAAAATCTAAAACTAACTGCTCCAATGGAAAGATCTTGAAAAATTAGGTCGTTTAAAAAAAAATGGCTCGAGAAACGGCTTCCGGATGAAGAAGTTACGCCTTTTGAAAAAATGAGTCAAGAGGAGCGTTAGTTTGTTGTACTAACACTTTGTTTTGGAGGATCCTCAGCGTTAATAACACACAATTCAAGAGCAGAGAGCGCGTTATAACGCACTGGTCAAGAGTAGAGAGTCAAATTTCCTAACGCGGGTCAAATTTCCAAACAAATTTTTAAAGACTCTCTTTAATCTGTTTTGTTGTCAACTGTTCTTCCATGTGCGTTCTTTTTCCTGCACAAAAAACCGAGCAAACAAAGAAATGAAAGCCTTGCGATAGAATGTTAGGTTTTCGATTAGCCTTACCAGCAAATATCTATATTTTTTTACTATTTCTAATTTCCCGAGATCGCACAAAGACGCGGGGAAAGAGCATACGTAGTAAAAAAACTCTTCTTCCTGTTTCTGATTTGCCGAGATCGCACACAGTGCAAATAAAAGAGCATACATAGAGAAGAGGGTATAGATCCAACAAATAAATAAAACCTAAAAACTGAAATAAACAGAGGGAATCGAAATAAGCATAACTATTAAAAAATATAACTGCAAAACAGATATTTTACTCTAGATCTAAACTAACATAACTTGGGCAACTAGAAACCTTTTCACATGAAACGAAAGGAGTTCCTCATTGTAACAGATGCTCTAGATACAACAGAGAAGTTCTCTAGGCCCGAAAATGTTTAGAAATAATATATCTAGAAAACGACAGTCACATGCAGTAAAACTAGCTTCGGATTTGGATCAACAACGGATGTGACCGTCAAAATAGCTCTGATACCATGCAGGAATATACAAGGTAAGTTCCTTAGATCAAGAACCAGAGGTCACCTCTCACAAACAGATCACAAATTAGTACACCAGTATAATCACATGGTTAAAACCCTCGAAGAGGGAAACAATCCATGACCTAAGCCAACGTGGCCACTTCAGGCAATTTATTAATATAAAAGAAAAGTTACATGTGTTTCTCTCATAAACGGTTAACAGAAAAATGACCGTCCATGCTCTTTAAATAGAGATCATGGACCAATCGGGTGCTAATCCATGGATCAAGTGTTGTTAATACCGAGGAGAGAGATAACTGTTGGATCACTACAAATCGTGACCGTCGAATTATAAGTTACAAATGTACATGGTAAAAAAACACACTTTACGTAACTCTACACTAGACTAAGTTATTCTTAACTATTTCCTGTGTCGGAATATCCTAACATCCCCCCTTAAGAACAACTTGGGATAATATTGAAGGATTTACAAAGGTGACACAAAAGGAGCCTATTTCCTATGTGTCGAAATATCCTAATATCCCCCCTTAAGAACAAATTGGGATAGGATTGAAGGATTTACAAAAGTGACACAATAGGAGAAGGAAGGAGGCATTAGAGCCTATACCTTACCTTGGTATATATCACATATATGCATTGAACTGTCATAAAACATATTAATTAAGATATCAAAGCATGGATGAAATAAATATTACACATTTCTCTTTAGTGCACATGTAATATTAACATGAGAAATTATATATATATATATATATATATATATATATATATATATATATATATATATATATGGTTTCCAATGAAATATCTAATGTTATGTAATCAACTAATACCTCTTTGGAGCTCACATGGTTCCATGTACCAACCTCTTGACAAACATCCAATTTCCCTTATCCTTTTTTCAAGATTCACAATGATAGACAATTGCATTATCAACATCTTCAACTATTCATGGCTATAAAAAAAAAATCAACAACCACATTCACATCATGCCATACTCAGTGAATATGTAACAACATATCATGTTTAGACAATATGCATTATCACATATATGCTTAGGAATATTTACATGCACATTTGATCACATATTATCCCTCAATATTTTCATGAGTGCATATATATTCCAATTGTTTGTACCATTTCATTTAAGTAGCATTATAATGACTTAATCTTTTACATTCAAAACAATTTTATCAATCTTGAAGAAGGATAAAAACAAATAAATAAAATTTTTTTATGGAATTTTATCTTCCAATTCCTCGACATAACATGGAACTTCCACAACATAGTTGATCTACTTAATGGACTAACTACCACTAACATTATACAAATAATTAGCTACGGTATTCTCATCCAAGTGGAAATACTTTATTCATTCACATAAAATTGCACATGCTACTTCAATCATACAACTATACTCTCTAAAGAAAGATAGTTTTAGAGAGAGAAAGCATCCTAATTATCACATGTGCCTTGCTAGCCATGTGCATCTTGATTCTCACAAGATGATTCCCCACGATATGGTGTTTCATTCTTTGGATATAAACACCTAACTAGATTGAAGCCCATCATTCACCTCACCATGTCTCGAAATGGTTCCAAACTTCCTTTAATTCATAATACTCCTCTACCTTTCTAAGGAAATCCAGACCTAAGCATAACTCGGTCCATTATCTCTGCTTTTAGGAAACTGAAGACCATTATTGCTTAAAATTCTTTATGCATGTATTTCCAATTCTTACCGTACATATTTTTTATGCATACACATATTATTTGATAGGATGTTTCACTCGTCTCATACATGAGATGCATTCCCACTTTCTTTCCAAGAAAATTTCCTCTACCCTCCTAGTTCTCCATGGCACTTTTATTAGGAATTCATAATACACTGTTGGAAATACTGAGAGGGGGGTGAATCATTATTCCTTTCAATTAGAGCATTAGTTAATCTTCAATTATTATCAGTGTTTGTACAATTATAGCAGCAAACAAAAGGAACACAAATGCACACAATTTTTAAGGTGGAAACCCACTTCGGGACAAAAACCACATAATGATTTTCTAATAATTCTTTAATATTCAAATCCAATTGAAAATAAGGCTCCAAATTCCTATAATCTAGAAAATAATTCTTCTCCAGCTCCCACTGGATGAACACTCCAATGCCTGAGATTCTTTAGTGGTCAACTGAACAGATGCCCGAACACCCAATGAGCTACAACTCACCCTAGCACCACCCTACCACCCTATATAAGAATAAAAGAAGTATGGACTCACGTACCAGGGAAAATGGTCCACTTTACAATGATATAGAATGATGTAGAAGAAGAAGACACACTAGACCATAATTCCAACTATGACACAACCACCTAATGATGATCCTAGACCTCTCGACATTGCCACTTCAACTCTTGGCAGATAGATACTAGAACATTTTTTACAATAATGTATTTACAATGACTTAGTACAATGATACCTTTACAGTGACTGTATGTAGTGCTGCCCACTTGAAGACTTCATGTGATGAAATTCTTGTTGTTGTTCTGCACCTTGGTTGTTGCTCTTGTCTTGCTACCCTCTGTTGCACCTTGCTTTGCTTTGCTGCCCTAGAAAGTTTGGTCCTTTGCAACCCTTGACAACACATGATCTAGCTTTTTCTTGCCTTCTAGGAGCTCGATATTGAATCTGGTGTATCTCCATTATTTCATATCCCCAATATCTAATTTTTGGTCCTGTATTATTCCTCTGAGTCGTCTTTCCAATTCCACAGATCTGACCCAATTTGGATTCTTCAAGAGAGAGTTATGCCCAATTTCTCACAATGCCCTAATTATGGACTTTTTTAGTAAAGTGAACTTGTACGGCATGCCACATGTCACTGTTTCTTCATTCGACTCTGAAATTGATAGAGCGAAGACTAAAGTCTATGCACTATCTGCTAAGTTTTACAGAATTCCAGTCTGATACTCAGAGAGAGAGTTATGATGATTTTCCCAAGGTCACTTCTTTGAGATGAATTTCAAGAGCCTGCAAAAACACTAACTTCCACATATCATATCTTCGAAAATATTGCGTACCTTGATCTAAAATTTTGATAGGAGCTTCCTCATGATTTCTTCTTCGTCTCATAAAAATTTCCACTTTTGAACGTTCGTAGAAACAAATTTAGAGTGAAAATTCCACGATGACCTTTTTCAGATGGCGAAATCCCTTACATAAGGAGGATTTGAGGATCATAATTTATATAAATGCTTAGGTTGAGAGGGGCTTCAACAAGTGAACATGGGAGGGATTTTGGGAGCTTAAAAAATATTAATTATGACTTTTCAATGAACCATGCCACAACCCCATGGGGTTTTAGCCCACTAACTGGGGTTACAAACTTCAAACATGAATATCTCTCAAACCGTGAAGAATTACGTGGCGTGCCATATATCAACATAAACATCTTGACAAGTAGAAACCATAAAAATCATTCTTGACCTAGAATATATTAATTTGGTAGGTCAAAATTCCCATGCAATATTGGGGTATCCCCTGGTGCTGCTTGGGTTGACATCAATGACAACCGTTGATCAACATACACATCATGCTTTGCAAACTTTATTGCTTTGTTTCCTTTCTCTATCTCAAAGGATTAAGGGCTTATATCCTTTTTATTTTTAATGCTCAAGGATGTCATATTCTTTAGGTTGGTATCTCCCATGCTTCTACTAGCCATTCTCTTCTTGTACTTACTGGTAGCCATAAGAATCAAGTGCATCACAACTATTCTCTATTGATTATATTTTAATCATCAATTGTAGTTAATACCTCATATGCATCCATACTGCAATCCTTCATTGAATAGTACCATTGCTCAATAACAAGAGGATTCATATCTCTCCCTTTCTCAGAAAAACATATTGGCACTTTGATATCAATAATCAAATGCATTAGATGCACCTTTCAAGGTATTAAACCAACAACCTTGGATCCTTCTCCACATCCCCATAATTCTAGATTCCATATGTTGATTTTTGATCTTGCATTATAAACATTTTTGCTAAGGAATTATCATCCTTAGCATTTCTCTTAACCTCAACCATGATCCTCAAGTTATAAGTTAAATAAGGCACCTCTCTTTCACGAAGGTTGCACAATATAATTTATGAATCCTCCTTAGTCTAATTTATTCCTCTTTCACACTCTTGGTTCTATTATTGAAGTCTTACTCCAAGTCGAGAAATTTAGTGTTCATGCACATAAGCAATTCCATTATTGTTGTAATATCAACATCTCGATCTTGAAGTTAATTTATAATTAACTCTGATTAATTGTGTTGATGGCATTTTATTTATTGTGTCAGCATGGATGTGTCATTATTACAACAACAAAAATGAGCTGGATGAATCCAAAAAAAATTGTATATGTAATATAAATGCTTGATTAATGAATATGCTAAAACAACCAGCTAGGAACATAGGAGAAATGATATGGGCTATGACACCATCAATGGGAAAACAATGAGGGATTTTATGGAATTGTCTTACGAAATCCCTACCATGGAATTCTAATTTTAAATTTGAGCCATTTTCCTTTTACCCAAGGACCAGTTGATTGTGAATAATTGAGTAGTTGGAATAGTCACCCTCATAAATATGGAAGTTGGGGTGGAAGTTGCACTAGTTCTTCATAATATAATGGAAGGACTAGGTAGAGTACATTCTTTGGATTTTGAACTTTACCCACGGATTTTCTAGGATAAATGTGGGACTGTATAGTAGCAAACTGCATTGATTATAGAAAAAATTGGAAGGGGCCAAGGGCCCATGAAGGAAAGGGATGTAAGGGATTCATGGACATAAGAATTTTTTCACACATGCACATGGAGAGGCACCCACAGAGACTAGAGACACACGAGAGCCCGATTAGTGAAATCCGTGAGTAGAATGCTACGAATCCCAAGTGGAATGATAGAGGAAGAATTTTAAGTGATTAAATTGCATTTTGAGTGCCCAAATATGCCCAAAAATAGCCAATTTCATGTTAGAATGATCTTGGTGCATTTTTGGGTCCCTTAAAATGAATTTATACCTAGAACCCACTTGCAATAAGGCTTTGGACTCTATTTAGGCAGAGTGGGTTGTAATTTGATGTGTGTTGGTTGACCATGACAAGTAAGAGCCCAAACATAGTTGGAAAAATACATCCCTAAATCTATCATATGTGTGAAGGAGAGATTCCTTTGTCTAGCCCAAATACTAATTATTTATCACTTTTCCCCTTGTGGTATCATGGCCTAGATAGGGGTGGCTAGCTATAGAAAGTTGAGATGCAATTGAGCCTATGGTTGGGTGGAAAAGGCTCCTTCCCATATGGGTTTCCAACTTGAAAATTCATATAAATGTTGTCTATGTTCATGTGATTAGTATTCAATTTCTCTTTGAATTTTCTTGGGTAAAATTAGAGTTGAAAAATGTATGCCTTATTTATTTTTGTATGGAATTTGGAATGCACTGCAAATGATTATATGTGTGTGTGTGTGTGATACATAACATTCATGCAATATCTAATTCTAAGCTTGATTTTAATATATATTTTAGCATGAATTGGAATAAGAGCCTTTTGGGAAAAAATAGATGTGTGAGGTGGAGAAATTAACTACATAATTGTCTTGCTTAATTATGTCAAAGGCTTCTTCCAATTTTGCTGGGTAGTATCTTTTGGTAAGTCTACATGTTTACATGTTACTCCTACCTATGCATAAATAATGGTGAGAAACAACCCTTTTTAAATATCATTAATTACTTATGGATCCTATCTATTTTGGTGCAAAGACTTACTTGAGTTATGATAAGTAGCAACTCTTGGTAATTATGTTTATTTACATGAATATGATGAATGTTTGAAGCTTCTTTATTCCTAGGAATTGAATTTGAAACTTCATCTATATAAATTGATATGAATTTTGAGAAAGATCAACATAAATTTTAGATTAGTAAATACTAGTAAAAAATCTTTTTACTTGAATATGACAAATTCTTATAATAATCCATTCCATAAAATATTTTTTTCATTTAATACATATATTCTTATACTAAAAAAGAGAGAGAAAATGGACAAGCATTTTTTCAGCACGAAAAAAGACAATTGGTTTATATTATGTATCAGAACAATAAGAGATCTACATATTCTTCTAATCATCAATCAGCTCGAATTACATATTGGGAGGACAAGCCTCATACTGTTCAAAAAACATAAATGGGGAACATAACATCTTTGGGATAAGTTTTACCACAACCTAATAACATTGTCATGTCATTCAAAACAGACATTTTAACAGTTCTCAATCTTTTGGCAAAATATAGTACCATAAGCTCCACCGGTTATAGCAAAAATAACACTTAGGCTGTAGATATGATGACATATATATCCATGGCATCCAGTAAATGTAAAAGCTCCTACCTAGCTACACACGCCCTGCCAATCTATTGGAGTAGGTTGCACGACCAGTGGGCATGGTAAAATTGTCCTTCCTATTACACTAAGTTGATCACTCCTTCAACAATTGATCTCTCTGAATTAATGTACTCGTATTTCATGTCTCCAAAAATACCCTCTAGTCCCTTTTTTGATAGTCGGTTTGCTTCCTTATTTTTATCCCTGTAAACATGACAAAAAAAAATAAAAATGAACTTTTCTCTTAAAACATGAATACACTCAATCCATTGAATTATCAGTACCAGGTTTAAATTGGAATTGTTATTCATATGATTAATGATAAATGGGCAAGCATTTTACCCAACTGCGATATGCGATCTTGGAGCGTGTGCTTTGTAAATTTGATTGAATTCCTCAAAATAGATAATGTTCGTCAATGTTTAATATGAATTTTCTTGTATTTGTGGCAAATATTGCTATTTCTACTCCATCGTGCATCAAGAGAATTTGTGAATTTTTCCAAGTAAATGCGTTATATTTCACTAACTATTAATAATAACATGCGGTCTCAGCGAATTTAACAAAGTCTCTAAAAGTTACATGTTAAATTTTGCGAACGACTAAAATGTTTATTATATGGTAAATTTTGTGAATGGTTAAAAAAATTAATACAGGTAAAATTTTGTTGGTTGAAAAGATTGTCGAAGGTTCATTAGGTTTATTTGAAATTACATGTCAAATTTACTGACAGTTTGGCAATTTTGTGAATGGTTGAAAAAATTAATACAAGTAAAATTTTGTTGGGTGAAAAGACTGTCAAAGGTTCATTTGAAATTACATGTCAAATTTAGTGACAATTTGGCTAAGAGTTTATAAAGGTTACAGGAAAAATTTCACCAATGGCTGATGAACTTGTCAACAAAAACGGGGGATAAAATGTTTGGAATTTACCTTATGGACGATAGAAAAAAATATTTGGATTGACTTCATAGAGGGATCAACAAAAGTTTGAGGTTGACCTTATTGGAGATTCGGAAAATGTTTCGAACTTTACCTCATTTGGCTTATTAATATAATTTGCACATTGGAATTTAGCACTTTTACAAGTGATTTTATTTGCACATGGAATTTATTTATTATTCTAAAATAGTAGAATATAAATATTTACATGGATCTATAAATTAAAGTTTTATATTAGCTATGCAAATATATGTTTTATCTCAGTTATGTAAATATATGTAAAGAAAACTAATTAGTTTGGTGGATGACATGGTAGGTAAGGTGGTATTGGTGTTTCCATGGTGTAACCGGGCAAGGTGGCATTGGTGTTGCCATGGTGTAATTCTATGATGACAGGTGGATTGGAATGCCACGACATCTACCAAGTGGAAAGTGTTTAAAATAACAAACATGGTGTTAAGGGTGAAAATCTTCAAATGACTAGATGTTAATAATCATAGACATGGATTAATAAATTTTATACCACCAAAAACTTCTCAACTAATAAAAGGTGATGGCTATCTCATAACAAAACTAACAATTCGAAACCCCATGCCCTGAACAAGATACATATGAGACTAAATATGTGAAAATCGGATAGACTCCACTTCTACAATTACCTTAGAATTATCTAGAAAAAAAACTTGGAAGCATCATCTTTCAATTCTATATTTGTTTTCAACTATCCAAAGACATATTAGAAAAGATTATATGACCCATGTTCTATTCTCTAAAATTACTTTCTAATGATAATGTTTTTTCTCAAATTTTAATTTTAGAACTAAGAGTTATCGCTCTTAGAAGTTCATGCACTTTGCCCTTACACTTGAAAGTTCAAATCTCTATCTTAGTATCATTTCCATTGAGCTATATAGTATAAACATAGATCTCATGAGATTATTTTTCCATAGCCTACAACTTTTCCATACCTTCCCCAAATTTCCTATTAAGCCATGGGAAACTTATACAACTCTATCAAAAGTCTACCCATAATATCCCCAACATTTTAGCATGACATCTAATAAGACTCTAGAACATACCCATCACTTTTCCATACCCTCCCCAAATTTCCTATTAAGCCATGGGAAACTTATACAACACTATCAACCCAACATTTTAGCATGAGATCTAATACCACTCTAGAACATACCCATCACTTTTCCATACCCTCCCCAAATTTCCTATTAAGCCATGGGAAACTTATACAACTCTATCAAAGGTCTACCTATAATATCCCCAACATTTTAGCATGAGATCTAATACCACTCTAGAACATGGGTGAAATTAGGGGGTTATTTATTTTGGTTGGGCCAATTTTTTACAAATATCAATTCAATCTTTTGAAAGGTTTCATTGAACTATTAGCATAGTAATTTTTAGGGGCTAAATTTGGCCCATGGGTGAAATTAGCCAGTTATTTATTTTGGTTGGACAATTTTTTTACAAATAAGGGTTTGAATATACATCACCCAATATTTATTTAAAAAAAAACTAGTTGTAAACCATTAGTTCATGGGAATTTGATGGGGAGAGTTTAAAAAATTATTTAGCCTTGTAAAATTCTAACGACATTCTCTCATTCGCCTTATTTGTATAGTAATAGCAAGTATCAAGATATATTTTACCCTATTTTTATGGGCATACCAATTATTTGGATTTGTTTCTCCTAGTGGAATTTATTTCACTCCACTATATTTTTCTGTTAACCTAAAATTGTTGGAATTTGTTTTTTTTCCATTAAAATTCAAACTACATTCTTCCATCCACCCTATTTTATGGTAATGGAATGTATCAAGATATATTTCATCTTATTTTTATGGGAGTACCAATTATTTGGATTTGTTTCTTCTAGTGGAATTTATTTTCACTCCATTATATTTTTCTATTAACCTAAAATTGTTGGAATTTGTTTTTTTTTTCCATTAAAATTCAAACTACATTCTTCCATCCACCCTATTTTATGGTAATGGAATGTATCAAGATATATTTCATCCTATTTTTATGGGAATACCAATTATTTGGATTTGTTTCTTCTAGTGGAATTTATTTTCACCCTATTATATTTTTCTATTAACCCAAAATTGTTGGAATTTGTTTTTTTTCTAGTAAAATGTATCCTGCACTTCATGGAATATGGAATCATGGGTTTATAGGAATTAGGAATTTATATGAAAGCCATTCCATCACTATTTAAAAAACCATTGCAATGGAGAGATTAGTTTGTCAATTATTCCCTGACATCTAGCTAACACAGTTATTTGATTATATAGTTTTAATTTAGTAAGAATTCACCCACATTAGTGTTCTTTAAACGTTCAAATGAAGAAATTATCCGGCATAAAACATTTGGTAATCATTCACCCATATCTGTGTTATTTAAATGTTCAAATGAAGAAATTATCCGGCATAAAAAATTTGGTAAGCATTCACCCATATCTATGTTATTTAAATGTTCAAATGAAGAAACTATCGCGCATAAAAATATGAATATGATTACTAAAATTTTACTTTTTATTTTATTTTTTACCCAATAAACTATTATATATTTTTCTTATTGTAATAGTAAAGACTATTAATAGAGCTCTATATAAATAGTAGAGGATGTACCATCTTTTTATATTTTTATATGTTTAGATTTAAAATTTGTTTCAAAACAAGGCACTCCAAGAGATTCAATGGGCTTGATCCACCATGTATCATGAAAGGGTGGCTGTTCTCATAACTATACCAATATCTCCTTTCTAATTCAATTAGCTATAAATGATGAAAGTGGAGCTATATTCCAATGTAGATATAAAAACTACTAACTTGTAATGTCTTCCTTTTACTTAGCATAGCATTTTAAAAAATGTTACAAAATAGTTAGTTTCTACAAGTTGGGATTCACATTAACTCATTTATCACCTTCAAAAATAATAATCTCTAAATTCCTTTGATTTTACATCCACCTTTTTGTTTTCATAGAGTGCAATAATTTTATATGTTCCGTTAAAAGCTTATTCATGTTTAAGTTATAAATAGTAGATCTCAAATAGTTTTGTACAATAAGTTGCATATATTAGTTTACCTCACTATTAGAAACATTCTATTTCTTAGATGTTGTAGTTTTTTGATAAAATTTTGTGTATAGAATTAAAAAATATAATCAACAAACATATATAGATAAAAATAATAATAATTAAACCTTTTTTACAAAATATTATAATTTATTAGAGATACTAATTTTGTGCATGAAATAGAAACACATAATTACTTATATAGATAAAAGAGATAGTAAGTTTGTGCATGGAAGTAAAAAATATAATTGCTTATATAGATGAGAGAGATACTAAGTTTGTGTATGGAATAAAAAATTATAATTATTTATATAGATGATTGTTGGTCCTACAAAGTGGGGCCATTCTTTCCCTTCCTTTTATTTGTAAAGGTAAATTGACTATGTTTTCTAGTACAATTTAGATAAATTAATTTATAATTCAATGTCAAGTTTTCATATATATATATATATATAACTTTGTAGTCTAGTGCTTGAATGTTTTAAACGGATTTTGATGTAAATTTTTAAATGAGTTTTGATGCAAACTTATAGTAACACTTGTTCCATTTCATTTTATTGCATTGTATTAGGAAAAAAAACACTATTTATTACTCATAGTAATAATATTAGTGATTTCTAACCCCCAAGGGATAGCTTAGTTGGTCGAGTTCTTGTTGCTAAGTACCTCGCCTATGAGGAGGTCAGAATCAGGAGGTCAAATTTCCTCGATTGTGGATAAACTACATTAAAAAAAAAAAAAGTATTAAGGATTTTCCATTTTTTTTTAAATTATATATACAAATATATTTCAATGTCATCTTCTACATTGACTTATCAAATTTTCTTTATATTATAGCTTCTAATAAATATATTTGAACATACTTATTTAAGTATTTTTATTATTAAACTAACAAGTAATATAAAAATAAATCTTAACCCAAAAAAATAATATATATATATATAGTTTGATCAAGTTAGAAAATTACAAAAAAAATATTTTCCAAAAAATTATGTATATGCACTTAAAATTATATTTATATGACTATCACCAATTAAAAACATAATAATATTATCTATTAGTCAGAATGATATATATATATATATATATATATATATATATATAGGTTTTACAAAAGACTTATATCTATGTTTATTTTCCACTAACAAAAATTTCCATAACACTTGTAAATGATTCAAATTCATATAAATATATAATGTTTAAAAAGTAATGGATGTAGAGATACAGTGAAACTATTTCATTATGATAGAAAAAAAATTAATGTAAGATATAATGTTTATATTTACTATCTTTAAAGTTTTATCTAAGTACACTCAGTATTATTATAATGGTATTTTTATATAACTCAAAATATTATTCTAAAATTCTAACCATATTCTTAATATATATATATATATATATATATATATATATATATATATATATATATATATATATATATATATATATATATATATATATATATATATATATATATATATATATATATATATATATATATATATATATTTTCTAAGTTGGACTAAATTATATTAATGTAACATAATATACAGGATGAGTCGGGTCTCCTGAATTGTTGTGCTAGCCAATTCCGGAGGCATTATAAGTAAAAAAACAAAATAATGATTGCCCTAGATGGGGAAACCAGTCATGATACAACTGCCCTCAATGGGGAAACTAGCTTCATACAAAAAAGACTTAAAAGTTGGGAAAATATTTTGGAAATACATTTTAACATAGAAAATAAACAGAACAGTGAAAAAAGACCTCTCCATGCTAGGTGTCATTTTGTTGACGCGGTGGTTCCTCCACAATGAGGCACCTGTAGTCGTCGGAGGAATCATCCACGTGCGTCGCCTGATGGGCAGCTGGTTCAGGTGTTGTAGCGGTGCGAACTACACTGGCACTGCCCCTCCTGCATTCTTCACCCGGCCATTCAAGACTCCCACTTCCACTACTGCCATTACCATTGTTGTTGGAGGAATTAACATCAGGCTTGACAGGTAGGGCCTCTGACTTCCTCAAGAGCTGCAGAGGCATTGTGGCTATGGTGGATTTTCTTGGTCTTTTCCTGGTGCTTCGTTCTGCAGAAAAAGAGGTTTCTTCCTGGAAACTGATGGCGATGGTGGCCATGAGACGGGGTCTGTCCAAAGCACAGTTGTAATGAAATTGTGCAGAATTCTCCTTATGCAGCAGTGGGCGGGGCTCCAAGTGAATGGATTGAGGAGGATGAGAAGCTTGGCCCCGTCCTCTACCTCGGCCTATGGAGTGGCATTGGACAAGAGTCTCTTCAAGCAGCAAGGTGTCTAGCTCAGGATGAACTGAAAGAGGCAGTCGAGAAGCTTGACCCATATCTCTGCCTCAACGAGTGGAAGGATATTGGGCGGAATTCTCTTCAGGCGGCGGAGAGTGAGATGCCGAGTGAATGGACAGAGGGGGAAGAGATGCTTGACCCCAACCACTGCCTCGGTGGTAGCGCATTATGTGATGTCTAGGCATATTGAAGCAGTCAGAGTCATCTGGTAGGCAGGTGAGCAGAGGCAGGGTGATAGAACGGGTGGAGTGATTGAATTCCTGAGGCAAAGGAGTAGGCGTGAGGCTGCAGTAGAGGCTGTGAGTGAAATGGAGGTCTGGAGCTAGCATGAGGCAGCAATGGAGGTTGCAGTGCCTCCCTATGTGTGTTCGAGAGCTTGGCTCTGAGACCGCAGAGGGGCAGATGCAGTGGGAGGGAAATGGAGGAATGATGAAGCGCGGAGCCATTATGAGGAGAGCAGGGCGACATTTCAGACTGAGAACATTAAAGGCGAAAGGAGGCGAGTCGTTGGCTGATTTAAATGCAGCCGAACAGAGCCCATGCATGGCCATGTGGCACACGCTGGGCTTGTTGTCCCCCTCCAACATTTATACACCCGCATCTGGGAAACCATATTCTTAATATAACTCAATATACATTAGTATATAAATAAAAACATAAAATATAAGTAATACTTTATATAATTGATAAAAAAATTACTATATAATTATAATAATATTTATATAATTAAAAAATATTTATATAGGAAAGATTACTTATTTTAATTTATGTTTTAATGTAAAAATTATATGCATCACATATCATTCTATCTATTGTTGTAAATATTACAAAATAATAAATGTATTTTATTATATATTTATTATTATTATTTGTGAGCTTGGCATGACTACATCTTCAACATGTCCAATATATCACCCCAATCTAGAGGGGAATTGAACCGGTGACTTCATATCAAGGAGTGTCTTAACAATAGAAATTATTCATTTATTATTATTTAAATAATAATAATAAATATTTTTAATATTATTTATTTATTATTATCTTTATAGATGTCTCTTTTTATAATAGGGTTTTTAAAATTTTAATTTAATTATCAGAGGTTATTTGGTGGAACAATTTGACCTATACTAATTTTTAGTACTAGTGAGGATAAGGGTTTGAGATTTATCTAAAAAAAATAACTCTTAACCAGTCTAATTTCCCCCCAAATGCCACCAAGCCAACCCTACTACAACTCACCAAGTGGAGAAAATGCTCATAAAAATGAGCAAGCCCAAAACTTGAAACACGTGGATACGAAAATAATTTCACATAGATTAATGGTCCTTTGAACTTTTCCAAGATGTTGCAGTGATCTTACCCACTGCCAAAATATAACTTGTGATGGTGTTGAAGACTTTCAACATAGCATCATTGACTTAGCCACCAAAACACTATTTTGAGACGTAACACTATTTGCAATGACTTTACAATGTTTTATAATTTAGTGAAAATTTTGCTAAGATTTAACAAAAAATTATAATTCAATAAAATATTCGCTAAAAAATTATATATACATATTATATAATTGAAAAATAGCCAGTACATTTTTATATGTACCATGGGATTCGCCCATTTATTATAAATATAATTCCGAGTTGGGATTTCTTAAAATTTTCCCTGATTATTAGGCCTATTCAAAATATCAGCTCAACATATTTACAAAGACCTTGGTGAACTATTGGGCCTCTTCAAAAGATCAACTCAAGACATTTCAAAAGGCTCCAATGAACCATTAAGCCTCTTTGAAAGATAAACTTCCATATTTTGAGGAAAAGAAGCATTCAATCCAAATGTGAATCCCCTAATAATACATCAATCCAAATGTGAAAAAACATTCAAATGCCTTGATATGCGATTGGGCTATGAATTCAAAATATGTTCTTTCCACCATACCCAACCAGCTATGAAGTTGAATTTAGACAAGGTCCCAACTTCAAAGTCAAAACCACTAGGCCTATTCAAAATACTTTGGACTTAGGTAAAAGGCATAAAGCCCACTTTGAAGGCAATAATTTGGAACAAAACAAGAAAAGTGCCATTATACTAGCTACCATTCAAAGTGTATATTGCATATGTGAGCACCAAGGATTATATCCCAATGAAAGGAATACTTCAAACTTCTAACGAGAACTAACTAACCCACCTCAAATTTACTACCACTCTATATATAGAAAGGGCCTAGACACAATGCTAGTCCCATAAGCTAAATGTAAACAGAGACAACAAATTAGAATCGGATCTGGCCCATGCCATCCAATTTCTAATGCAATACACAATGCAAAGGAAAAAAAATAGAAATCAAATGCAAATATGCTAAGATAATTTGAATTAAAAGAGTGGATAACCTATCAATGCAACCAACATGCATATATAAACATGAATTCATAACATGAATATGACCTAATAAACTCTAATGAAAACTAAATACTATAAAGGTAGGTATCTTATTATTATAGCCTAACTGAGCATGCAACACCATTTAACCAAATGAACTACAAACATGAATTCATCACAAATATGGAAGACTTATCTTTTGAATAAGTTTGTATAAAGAAACTAGTGGTTAGAAAGGAAATTTCCATTCAATTGTAGTCAATCATGCGTGGATGCCACCCCCAAGTTGTGCCATTAGGGTGAGGGAAAATTTGTCTAAGACACTTAGGTCACTCATCCATCCTAATTTCCTTAGAATCAACCAAATAATTGACCCTATAACTCTCCATGTAACACTCCAGCTAGCCCAACCATGCCACTCCCTTTAATTTCCCACACAACAAAAATAATATATATCCCTTCTCTACTCTATAGTCCTACAAGAATATTCTCCCATCTAATACTCCTCAGTGGATTCAAAAGGAGTCTATCATATTGTTTTATTTCAATATCGACTTATCACTAAGTCATTCCTTGGCTCTTAAGCACATAATGAGTAACAATCTATTGGGAAAACATGTATGTCTTCCTCTCAACCCGAACTCTACTCTCACTTGTACCCATCTATATCTCTCCTCATCCCCACAACCTTCAATTCCTCAAATTACTCTTTTCAAACTTATTATAGGTTCTAATTTTAATTTTTAGCATTAATGGAAACATCATGAGCGAATATGCATGGCACACACACACACACACACGCATCTTGAATTACAATGAGTGTGCATATAAGTACATGTAGTGATGATACAACATGTCCCTGACAAAGGACATGATTTATTGTTATTAAATAGTAATATTCCTAAAATTATTATAAGATATTTAGTTTAATTTTATTGTAATATAATTTTAGGTATATTACAAGTCATCCCTCTCTTAAATGCTTCATCCATGAAACATTGGTAAAAAAAGGATATCTCAATCTAAATTATTAATTTCCTAAGGTATTATTCATACTTAGGAAGGTTCCTCCACTTGATAAGGTACTTGTTGATACTTCTAGAAATTAAATATTCAATTTTTGGTGTTGACAAGTGTCACATTGCATCACCTTAGTATGACTCGAGCTCAAACTGGACTTTCCCGTGATGTGATGTTTGGATCATGTTGGAGAGAGACCCCAGGGTGTTAAAATTACCAGAGCGAAAATTAAAATTTTACTGAGAGAAACATTAAAACAACCAGCAACATTTCATAAAACATAAGAAACCATGTTTTATCCTAGAAAACCCCAATCCAGGGAAAAAAACCAACTAACATAATTCCATTAGTCCCTTGGCCAAAACTCAACCAAATCGGCTAAGTGAGCCTTCGTCACGCACCTCCGTGGCACATTATAATGAAGTATTCAAGCCTTTTAAAGGCTTCAGTACATCTAATCAATGGGCACAAAACTATTGACAACCAAAACCATGTGCCCAAAACCACCACTATTTAATTGAGCAACTATGACTCTTTTACTGAGTCAAGTTTTACCTAATAATCCCCTCTTAAAACTTGACTTGGTGTTTCCCTTGACCAAATCTAGCCAAATAGACCAAGAGTGGGAACCACTAATCTCTAATCCCTCCCCCCCTTAAAGGTTTATAACTAGGATATCCAATAATATAGCATGCCCCCCTATCACCTAGGTCTAACTGCAGACTTTACTAGAAATTTCCCAGGGGTATGCATGCCTTACTAGGTCTTATAGTCATATTCCCATTCACTTGTAATTAAATAAAATTCAACTTCATTACAATAATATTTTTTATTTAAATTTTTGTTCTGGCACTTGAGCTTTCATTCTCTAGTTTGATGCTCTCTGATCTAGATACAACTTCTATGCTTATTCTCCCTGTGAACCTGCACACAATGACCTCCATAACCACCTACTCCTTATCCATTTACCATGGTTCATAAACATGAAATATTATTTCAATTTTATTCACCAATATATTTTCTACTAAGTTCCCTCATCTAGGTTGAAGTTTCTTAGCACTTTGAATGCCTTAGGTCCTCAATGAACTTAGAGATGCTCACTTCTTGGTAGATTTACAACCAAGAAATGGATCCAACTTAACACTTGAGATATCCATTATATCCAAGAATCCAAGCCATATATCTTAGTTCTCTTGACAGATCCACAAACTCAATCTCAAAGCCATTATCAAACCACTCTTGTTGGAGATTCCAAGTCAACTAGGCTCTGATACCATGTTGAGGTTTGTCATTACACAAAAACTCGCAGTCATTTGTAAAATTCCAAACATGTAACATTAACTTGAGTGGGTGGCTAGGACCATGTTCCCAAGGTGGCAGTTATTCCACGTGATAAATTTCCATAGGTACGACGGTTATTCCAACAAATCCCCTTCGACTTGACTTGGGAGAGTTGAACCTGGGCCAAGGCTTTGATACCAAGTTAAAATGACCAGAGAGAAAATTAAATTTATTGAGAGAAACATTAAAAAACCAACAACATTTCATAAAACATAAACACAATGTTTTATCGTGGAAAACCCCAATCTAGGGAAAAAAAACCAACTAACATAATTCCATTAGTCCCTTGGCCAAAACTCACCCAAGCTAGCAAGGTGAGCCTTCACTTCTCACCTCCATGGAAAATTACAATGCAATATTCAAGTCTTTTAAAGGCTTCATTACATGCAATACATAGTCACAAAACCATGGGAAACCAAAACCATGTGCCAAAAACCAACATTGTTAATCGATCAACTTTGACTCTTTTACCAAGTCAATCTTTCCTTGACACAAGGTAGGTCTTGAAAAATGGTGCTATATTTTCCAAAAATATTATCAAGGAATTTAGTAACATCAATTTCATTAGATTCCATTACCATTTAATAATAGTGGAAAAAGGTAATATTATGTGTGTGTATGTGGGTGGGGGAGGGTGTGGGATTTTGATTCCATAAAAATTGTATTTTCTCCCATTTTCAAGGAACTTTAGGAACTGTTTATGTAATTTCAAGCATGTTGTACCAATCATGGACAAATGTTGGGATCCTAATATTACACTCACTCCCATAATTTCAATGGCATACATGGGGGATTGTAATTGGTAATCGTTAATTGAAACTTTAACCTGATGGCAGTTCCCTATGTACAAGGTAGTCATATTCCCTAAAATTGCCACTTGAAGGTCGAAAGAGGGATAGACAAGCATGTTTAAATGTTTTACCATTTTAGTATATATGAAATTATGATAATTACCACTATCTCTTAACCCTATTACTCTTGTGTTTTTAATGTGGCCCAAGACCTTGAAAGTTTAAGGTTGAGAAATGCTAATTAACATTATATATGAGAGCATTGGAGTGGAATTTTAATAATTATATCCTTTAGATTTTTTGGAATTTTTATTTAATTTTTATAAATATATGTTTGATGGAGACAAATTACATATCTCCTTGTTGCTATCACTCTATACTTCACATAGATAGAATTTATTTTCCTTGATTATGTAGCTTGGCCTCCATTGGGGAGCATGACCTCTAAAGAACCAATTTTTTTCCATCCCCTTCATTAGATGGTGGAATCCTTTTATTATTGGGAGTATACTTTAGGATTAGTTCCTTAGAGTTGAACCAAGTGAATTGTTGTAGGAACGTTGGTTTTTCTTCAAAAAATTGTCCTTTAGACATGTTTAGACATGCTTTCTCTATATTATTTATATCTATCATTTTGAGTTCATTCCCTATGTTTTATTTCAATACTAATATGGCTACCTGTAAGAGATAAACATATGGAAGTTCAAGATTGTGAGTAGACAAGACATGTAAATAATTAAATTACTCATCCACTAAATTCAATTATTGTAATCGGGTGATTTTGAAGAAAACCTATATTTCCTCAATGCTTTGAAACCTTTTGAAAAAAAATTGTTTGAAGTATTCCAGTTCCTTGACTACGCATTTGAGTACAACCATAATAACCAAATACATGTTGATATTTCTAGGTGAAAATATGTGAATTTTATGTTTTATTCATCATTATACATTTGGTGCAACTCAACAGAACACTCAAATATATAATCCTTCTTGTGACCTTTCCATCATCCTCTCCATCAAATATGGGTACATCATTTTTTTGTTTGTGTGTAAATTTATTAAGGGAACCAAACTTAGATGAATGCTTGGCATTGAAAAGTTTTGGGCTACTCAATCCTTTGTTTTTGCTCTTGTTAACCTCACTTTCCATGGCTTCAAGTGTTTTGGAAAAATCCTCCATTTTATTAACTTTTTGATCCAATGTGTTAAAAGTTAAGGGAACTTAGCTTGTTTGATATCTCATCCATCGAATCCTTTAGTTATTTTATATATATCCTTCCGAGTTTGTTGGATATTTCACTATTGATTGTTGGGCATTTCACTATTGAATATTTTAATTCTTTTAGCTCATTATTGAAGTCCTTGGTAGGCGATGTAATAATTGAATTTCTCATAGCCTTAGAGGATTTTCTATAATTCTTTGTATATATCATCGATAATTTTCGAGAATTATTTGTTTGGATCACTCTACCTACTTTAACTTGGGATACATAAATAGTGTAATGAATATGCAATAAAATTGGATATAGAAAAACATGGGGATGCAAGAACAAAGTGAATGAGATATGGAATGGCACCTAGATTAGGGATGTGGAGCTCATGGCAAAGTGTGATGGTGAGCTAAGGATGGGGAAGGGAAATGTAAGTCAAGGGTGATGGTAAGTTTTACGAAGGAAATGAGATTTTTGTGGGATTTGGTAGGTCAAAGATGAATATTTGGAAAGAAATGGATTCTATAGGAGGGTGGCTAAGGGGTGGTGAGGGCCACGTCAGGGGTGGGGTGAGAGAATGCGACATAATGGATGAATAGACATAATAAGGGAATGGAAAAATGTGGTGGGATGGATGGATATATTTATGGTTGCTAAGATGTGGGTAGTAGTGAGGCTTGGAAGGAACAAGAACATGGTTATGAGGGATGGTAAGGGTGAGTACGTAGTGAAGGGTTGTTGAGAATGGTGGATGCTAAGGGAATCATAAAACATGGAAAAGGGCATGATTTTTCATTATTATATAATAATATTACTAAAATAATTGCATCATATTTATTTTAACCTTATTGTAATATGCTTTTAGGTATATTACATAATGGTTGAAGAGATAAACTGAAACAAAGATCCTAGCATGGAATGTATAACATCCAATGATCCCCTCTAATGAATAATTAGAAAAATGAATGCATGGAGATAAAAAAACCAAAAGAATGAAGAAAAGGTGTGAGAAAATATATGATTTAATTATCCATGCATATCAATTCCCCATGTATATTGAGTCTCTTGCACTCAAGACTTGTACTCAACCCCCATGTTGTCATAACTATAGAAGTTCTACTTCCCCACTTTCCACCACCTACATTCAATAATTTGTGTTTAGTATTTTAAAAAAGCACATAATGAAAACATGTAGGTTAAGAGAATTAGCCAACTCATAATTATTTATCAACCTCTTAGACCCACTTTCCTCTTCCCCTCCATAACCCATCTCATGCTGTTGTGTAACCAGCTCCAAAAATAGAAGAAAAGAGATATGAACGCCTTAGAAATAAGCCACTTCGAGGGGGCAACCTCCAATACATTACATAAATGAACAATTCTTGGATGATACAATTCACAAAACCTCCTTTCTATATATAGGAGTCCATGGGCCATAATGTAATCCTAGTGGGCCACAATGTAATCCTAGCCGACCTAACAATAATAATTTAAGGGCACAATAATAACAATATGGGGGTTACAGGGGTACAATAATAACAATAAGGGGGGCTACACTAACATAATAAGGGGCTATACTATTAATATAGGGACTTAACATGCTCCTCTCCTTCAAACAAGTGTTGTCCTCAACGCTTGATTATTTCTTGATGCTTCTGTATAAAATTCTCATCCTCCCATGTGAAATCTTCTACAGGAAAGTTCTTCCACTTGCTGAGATACTCTGAAATTGATTGTACTTGTTGAGTTCTTGTTTCTATGACTTCTTCATAACTTCTTTCGATGTCATGTTGATCTTCCTGTTGTTTCATTAGATTCTGCACCAAAGTTGGGTTATCCTTTGAGAGTTGGAGAACTTGTTGTTGATGCTCGATGTGATCTTCCACTAATTTATCATCCATATTTGCTATTATTTGATCCTTCAAACTATCCAACTTAGCCTCCATTTCTTCTTTTAAACCATCTATTTCATCTTCAATTGCTCTTCGTAAGATTGAAACTTGTTGCACTTGGTACCGTAATTTTGATATCTCATACTGCAACTCTTCCTCTTCATGCGTCATAGTATAGCTTTTTGAGGGATTAATGGGTGTGGAATTATTTTTTGGAGGCATTATAGAACCCAATACTGATAAAAATTCTAAAATATGCCCTTGGAATCAATTCAAATTGATTCTTCAAACAAGACTTATGCAATTCGGAAAAATACACACCTTTTTCTTGATTTTGAGGAGCTCGATATTAAAATTGTATTATCTCTGTGATTGAAAATCTTCGATATCTCAAATTTAGCCCTGTAGTAGCCCTCTGAAGCTTCTTTCAAATGCCACAGGTCTGACCTGATTTGGATTCTCCAAGACAAATTTGTGTCCAATCTCCCACAATGACCTAATTCTGGACTGGTTCAGTAGAGCGAACTTGTACGAATTACCACGTGTCACTGTTTTGTCCTTTGTCTCTGAAATTGATAGCGAAGAAACGTCAGTCTGTGTACTTGCGACCACTTTTTACGGCACTTCAATCCAATGCCCAGAGAGAGAGTTATTGAAGTTTTCCCACGATCACCTCTTTGAGATGAAATTCAGGAGCCTCAAAAAGCACTACCTTCCACAGATCATATCTCCAAAAATATTGCGAACCAAGCTCTGAAATTTTTTGACGAATTTCCTCAGGATTTCAGCTTCGCACCATATGAATTTCAGACTCTGAAACTTCGTACAAAAAACTTTATAGCGCAATTGCCACGATGACCTGTTTATGAGCCTGAAAAAATACTTAACTTCCACAGATGATATCTCCTCAAATATTGCGAACCAAGATCTGAAATTTTTAGACAACCTTCCTCAAGATTTCAGCTTCGCACCCTAGAAATTTCAGCTTCTGAAGCTTCGTAGAAAAAAAGTTATAGCGAAAATGCCACGATGACCTGTTTGGAGCAGCGAAACCCTAGAATCCCAAAGCTTTGATACCAAATGTTGTGTAACCAGCTCCAAAAATAGAAGAAAAGAGATATGAACGCCTTAGAAATAAGCCACTTCGAGGGGGAAACCTCCAATACATTACATAAATGAACAATTCTTGGATGATACAATTTACAAAACCTCCTTTCTATATATAGGAGTCCATGGGGCCATAATGTAATCCAAGTGGGCCACAATGTAATCCTAGCCGACCTAACAATAATAATTTAAGGGCACAATAATAACAATATGGGGGTTACAGGGGTACAATAATAACAATAAGGGGGGCTACACTAACATAATAAGGGGCTATCCTATTAATATAGGGACTTAACACATGCTATACCACAACTAGCCTGGGATCCTTTAGATATTAAATTTCAATATAACATTTAAATATGTTTATAAATCCATGGAAAGTCTTCATCATGATATATTTAAATCATATTTATTAAAAATACATGCCTAAACATATCTTGTTCAACCTTGGCCTAGCACTCCATGCTAGGAATTCATACTAGCATATTATGTCATTTACACGTGGAGTCATTTATAACTTAATTCTCATCATTACATCCACTTATTTACAATTAGGTCAAATCATCAAAGGGTCAAAACTAGGTTATTATAGATTCAATATTTATTTGATTTTCTCTCTCTATTAATTTTTGCTGGTTGGCATCTGCGTTTTTGTTGGGTTCTTTGTTTTTCATGCTACCACTCATTGTCTATCATATTTATTAGTAAAGAAAACTTTTAGACAACTGATATTTCCACCAATCATAACTATTATATCTTTCAAAAGTAGTCACTCAACCTCTTTATCATTTGTTTCTCCCCTTATAATGGGTTGTATCACACCAACAATAGAGCCACCTTCACTAAAATGAGTATTGGAGCACAAAAAATGGAGAGGCTCTCCCAAAACCTCTTTTAGGTAAAGACATTGTGTAACCAAGACCAGTTGCATGAACCCTCCCAAACCATATTCTACCACCCATATTGAAGAGGTAAAATATGTAATTACAGATTTTTATCATTATATTGATTGTTAAAATTTTTTGTCTCTTGTTCCATATTGGGCTACAATTTCAATTTCTTAAATTAGAAGATAATTACAATGAGAAATTTGAAAATTTGATGGAAAAACTGGTAGGGGAGGAAATTGTGACAAATATTGGGTGTGGAAAGTGAAGGAGAGGATCTTATGGAAGATGAAGTCAGGAACCTATAGTGGAGGCAAAATTAGGTTGTAAATAGGCATCTTTCATTTTGTTTTTCATTTGACATATATTTGGATTATATTGACATTCAAGTATGGAAGAAGACGAAAAAAAATTGCATGCTTTGTTAGGCCAAGTAGCTTGAGATAAATTGTACGTAAAACTATCAACTATTGTTATATATGAATTTAATTCTTCATTATGTTTTCCCATCTAGTTGGAGCATATTTCCCAATATTTCATAAGTCCTCTTCTCTCATTTTTTTTTTACTACTAGTCCATGGGAATTATATATAGTTTCATATACTATTAATTCCACATTATCATCTCATTTTACAGAAGTCAACCCTTGTAGAAAATTACAATTGATTAACACAATTTTATGGATGTTGTGAATGATGTTGATGTTGTTGATATGGTTCCAAGATATAATTGGTGTTTAATCATATACTATAATTAAGTAATTTCATTTGTTTTATGGACCTGTTTATATTTCTTTTTGCATTCATTTCTATATACCTATTTGTATGTGCTTATGTTAATGCAAGCATTATTCCACGATGTAGTAAGCCCCATAACCCAAAATGAAATGGAAGCACACTCTAGTCATTATCTTACAACATTTTTAAGTAAGATAAATCTAGATTTACTTCCCTTATATTTTATTCCATAGACAATACTTTTTTTTTTAATTGGAACAAGAAAATATTGTATTATTTTTAAAAATTTATAGCGAGTGCTAACATTTTAATAGTTTTATTAAGCAGTTAAAATCCCAGAGGCAAGAGCCTCTTTGGAATTACATATAATAGCTTACTAAAGACTTAAAAAAATACATTCTAACTTATCCTACATGTTGCCACCTTAACAAAAAGACTTGTATTTTTTGTGACTCTACAAACCATTCATAAATTGGTGATTAAACATAATGCATGAAAATATTGACCTCTTCTTAATTAACTTATGAAGATGGGGAGTGTCATTACTTATTTTCCATTAGCTCCTTGAATTGATGAACCATTTATTTTTCTTTTAGAGAATCTTGGGAAGAACTTGTAGGATACTTATTGTTAGATGTTGATAAGAGGGAGTTCTTACCAAGGTTCAATGTCAAATTTAAAATCATATTGTATTAAAATTCAAATATGTCCAACCTTTTTTTTTGTACCAACAAGTTCATGGTATTAGTATACTAAGTGATGTAGTTGTTGGTTTCACAGAGGTGGCTTATTGTAGGCAACCTTAGAGCTTCTCATATAATTGTCAACCCGAGGTAAGTCTTCTTATTTCAAGAGTGTCAGCACAATATATGCAAGTGAGATCAACTAATAGTTATTCTATGTCGTTTATGAGAAAGGATTATCTAATCTTCTAAACTCAATCTACTTAAAGGGAATGGTTTGATAGATTATGACTAATTATTCAGTCTATCTTAGAAGAGAGAAACCTATGGTTGAGAAGCATAACGATAGTTTGAACAGTAATCTTGATTAATTGAACAACAATGGATTGAAAAACATTCTCAATGTATTGAACAACAGTCGAAATGAAAGAAATCAAACTAAAATAAATCTTAATGAAAGCAATCTAAATGAAAGCAACAACAATTACTTATATAATTTTGCAATGGAACTCTCTTTGTAAGCTGACTAATTAACATTAATCAACAATTGGACGCCTCACTCTGTTGAAAGGATGATTTAATTCATAAAGATAGGTAATCATTGATCGGTAATTATCCTATGATTTGTAAATCGATTGCAAAGGTGTTGGAAGGAAATGGAAATGTTTAACAGCTATGAAGCATTATTATACAAACCAGAAGATATGAAATGTGATTATTCTGAATCAAGAAGTACAAATGCTAAACTATTCTGGAGGAAGAAAAATTATGACTTTATTGAGTAGAAAAGTATTTTACAACCCCATCAAATAATTGAACATGGATTCTGTAACTAACGCACAACACAGAATTTGGCAAGGAAACTCCCAGGGGTTGAGCCCAGACCACTAGAAGTTTTATTGCGATGAAGACCTCAAAAGGTAATTGTTCAAAACATCAAACTTCAAAAGATAATACAAGAATACAATATGACAGCTCTGTCTTGTTGCGTTGATTACAGAGGGAAAATTCCTATTCCACTCCCTATCTAGTTCATCCCTGGCCCTTTTAAAGGCATTTCCATGTAACGAGATAGTGTTCTCCAAACGACAGCCGCTGCACGTCATTTTCGTTTGAGTCTTGGAGCTCGAATCCATCTCTTTGCCTTCTGTCGGCTCATACATTCGTGTCTCTCAGGTGTCTTCTGTTTTCCGTTGGTTCAGCTGCCCTGCCTTCCTGCATACATAGATACAATAAGTCAAATTTCTATTATTGAAATGTTCCTTTTTGTCGTTAGCTCAATTTCTTTGATTTTCATTAATATTTTCTTTCTTTATTGTCAAAATGAGGAAGAATTCCTAAGACTGTGCCATAATTCAAAGTAATTATAGGGTGAAGACATACCTTAATTCTAGCCCAACAGTAGTGATTGTTGTTCTCATGCACCTTGGAGGTGACAAAGAATAGTGAAGTTGTATTGTATTGAATGTGCTCCTCATGCCTCCTCAATTATCTCCTAAATTCCATAACATTCCTGTCATCCATAGTTATAGAAAGGGTTCTTAAACATGTACACCAAACCAAGTATAAAGGAACAAAATATGCATGATAGCTTCAAGCCAAAAATATGAAAGAGATGACCACCAATTCCACCCATAAAGGACCTACTAAATTAGGAACATCATGGTCTATAAGGCATGGTGTAGTCCCAGACGTAAGATAATCAAAGAAACCAACTAGGAACTTGAAATTATGTGTAATACTCCTATATTGAAACCAAATTTAATTTGTAATTATTTTTTAATGATATTGTATTACCTATGTTGACATAAATGTGTCATCATTGTGAGAAAAATGAATTGAACGAATCCAATAAAAATGTATATGTATTTAAATATTTGATGAATAAATAGGCTAACATAGTTGTTGTAAATATAGGAGCATTGGTATGGGAAATGATACCATCAATGGGAAAAAAATAAGGGCAATTCCATAATTGTCTTGCCAAATTCTTGTCAAGAAATTTGAATTTAAATTTGAACCTTTCCCTATCACCCAAGAATCAATTGATTGTGAAAGAATGCATATTTGGAATAGTCACCCTCATAAATATGGAAGATGTGTGGCAATTATAATAATTCTTCATAATTTAATGAAAGGATGGGTTGAGTACATTCCTTAGATTTTGAAGTTGACTCGTGGATTGTCTGGGAGACTAACACAAATACGGGACTATGCAATAGTAAATTACATTATACATGGAAAAATATGGAAGGGGGTAAATACCCATGAATGGAAAAATGGTTTGAAACATGTATACATAGGGAATTCAACTACACACACATATAGGGAGACACACATAAAGAACATAGAAACAAGAGCGTCTGAGTAGTGAGAATCACGAGTGGAATGCTACCAAGCCCAAGTGGAATGGTAGCTGAAGAATTATGGGATTAAAATGCAATTTTGGGTGCCCATATATGCCCATAAAAGTACCAATAATTTTAGAATGGTGCTAGTATGTTTTGGGTTCCCTAAAAACGAAATTTTCTTGTCAAACAATTCCAAAATACTTTTGGACTCTACCTAGGTAGAGTGGGCTATGATTTGATGTGTGTTGGTTGAGCATGATAAGAAAGATGTGGGGAAATTATTGAAGGACTATAGGGTAGTGAGAGGATTCCCTTATTTTCTTTACTAACCTAACTGAGAGGAATTTAGAGAACATATAATCCTATAATTAGTTGAGAAAGGAGATCCCTAACTTTTTCATATGTGTGAAGGAGAGTTGATTTCACCTCACCCAATTACCAATGGGTTATCATTTTTCCCCTTGTGGTATCATGACTTAGCTAGGAGGTGGTTAATTGTACAAATTTGATGTGAAACTAGTCCTATGGTTGGGTGGAAGAGGATCCTTCCCAAATCAGTTTCCAGCTTGAAATTTCAAAAAAATGCTACCTATGCTCAAGTGATTATTATTAATTTGTTCTTTTAATTTTTTTGGTAAAGTTAGAGATGCAATTTTTTTAATATGATTATGGAATATTTATATATTCATGCAATATATAAATTTATATTTTATTCATGTTTACATTTTTGTTATGAAACCAGCTCCAAAAATAGACCTCCTTCTATAAATAGGGGTCCATGGGATCACAATATAATCCTATCCGACCTAACAATAATAATGTAAGGGAAAAATAATAACAATATGGGGGTTACAGGGGCACAACAATAACAATAAGGGGGCTACACTAATAAAAATATGGGACTACAATAGTAATATGGGGACCTAACATGCCCCTCTCCTTCAAAAAAGTGTTTTCCTCAATGCTTGAGTAGCTCTGGATGCTTCTGTATAAAATTATCATCCTCCCATGTAGAATCTTCAGTGGGTAAGTTCTTCCACTTGATGAGGTACTTTGAAATTGATCGATTTTGTAGCTATCGAGTTCTTGTTTCTGTGACTGTTTTAGGTTCCAGCATGATTTTTCCTTCCTCATCAAGTTCTGGAAATATTGTTTGAACTGGAAGTTTGTCACCTATAACCTTATTTAAGCATGAAACATGGAAAATTAGATGCACTCGCGAGGAAGAAGGAAGCTCCAATTTGTATGCCATAGTACCAATATTTTGCAACACCTTGTAAGGACCATAGTATTTTTGCGATAAATTATTATCCTTCTTAGCTTGCTTGAGAGACATTTTTTTGTATGGTTGTAGCCGTAAAAATACCCAGTATCCTACATCAAAACTCCTCTCGCTGTGATGTTGATCTGCCTGTTGTTTCATTCGATTTTGTGCCAAATTGAGGTTATCCTTTAAGAGTTGGAGAACTTGCTGTTGATGCTCGATGTGATCTTCCACTGCTTGCACCTTATAATTTTTTCTTAAAGATGATGTGATGGATGGTGGATGATATCCATAAAGTGCCATAAATGGGGTCATTTTTGTTGCAGTATGGAAGGAAGCATTATACCACCATTCCGCCAGAGGTAACCACTTGACCCATTGTGTTTGTTTATCAGATACAAAACAACGAAGATATCCTTCCAAACATTTGTTCACTATCTCAGTTTAACCATCAGATTGAGGATGATAAGATGAGCTATGAGCTAGTTGAGTACCCAAACAAGAAAATAATTCCGTCCAAAAAATTCCAGTAAAAATGGGATCTCTGTCACTTACCATAATCTTTGGGTTTCCATGTAGCTTTTGAATTGTTCCCATAAATGCAGTAGCAACTATACTTGATTTAAATTGATGAGATAATGCACAAAAGTGTGCATACTTGGTAAATCTATCAACTACCACCATGATGACACTCTTTCCTTCGTACTTAGGTAAACCTATGATAAAATCCACTGAAATCTCCTCCCAACGTTGACTTGGAATGGATAAAGGTTGTAGAAGACCCGAGGTCTTAATTGTCTCAACTTTCTTTTGCTGGAAAACCAAACATTCTGCTACAAAATTTTGAATATCAGATTTAAGGCCATCCCAAAAATATTATTTCTTCACCTTGTGGTAAGTTTTTAAAAATCCCGAGTTTCCTCCTAAAGGAGAAGTGTGCAATTCCAAAAGAATCTTTTGTTTTATTTGGTAATTCTTACAAATATATAAGCGATCTTTATACCATAAGGAATATTTTTTCCAACTAAATGTATCATATGTACTAGGATCTTGCTTCAAATTTTGAATGAGTGCCCACACTTCTTCATCCTTCTTCCATTCATCTCTTGCTTCGGTTATCCAATCTAGTTGGATAATAGAAATTGCACAAAGCAATGCTTCCACCTCTTCATCCTTTGTTGAGAGTGCATCTAAAACAACATTTAGCTTCCCTTTTTTGTAGATGATTTCAAAGTCATAACCTAACATCTTTGTGACCCATTTTTGCTGCTCTTCTAAAGATAATATTTGTTCCAAAAAGTGTTTAAGACTATCATGATCAGTTTTTAATTGAAGTTCCTTCGCATTAGGTAAGGTCGCCATTTATTTAGTGCATGTATTATTTCCAACATTACCTTCTCATAAATAGATTTTTGTAAATCATTTCCTTTGATTTGATGACTTTCAAAAGTAATGGGTCTTCCTTCTTGCATTAACACAACACTAATTCCATTTCCTGAGGCATCACATTCCACAATAAAGGTTTTTGTGAAGTCCGGCATAGCTAATAGCGGTTCTAGGCGCATTGCCTCTTTAAGATGTTCAAAGGCCTTAGTTGCTTCATGAGTCCGTGAAAATTCATCTTTCTTCAATAATGTTGTTAGAGGTGCTACTATTCTCCCATAATTCTTAACAAACTTGTGATAATACCCTGTTAACCCGAGAAATCCTCGCAACTGCTTTATGGTTGTGCGGACTTTCCATTCCTTAATGGATTTAATTTTTTTAGGGTCTACCTTAACACCCTCGTGAGATACAATATGACCCAGATATTACACCTCTTGTACTCCAAAGAAACATTTGTATGTTTTTTCATATAATTGTTTATCCTCCAATAGTTTGAGCACCCTGTCAACATGTTGAACATGATCCTTCCAAGACCTATGGTAGATTAGTATGTCATCAAAAAATACTAGCACAAATTTTCTAAGGAAGGGTTTGAAAATGGAATTCATCAACCCTTGAAATGTAGAAGGTGCATTGGTAAGGCCAAAAGGCATGACCATAAATTCATAATGACCCTCATGAGTTCGAAATGCTGTTTTTGAAATATCTTCAATCTTCATTCTAATTTGATGATATCCTGAACGAAGATCCAACTTGGTAAAATAAATTGCTCCATGTAATTCATCCAATAATTCATCAATCACAGGAATGGGAAATTTGTCTTTAATGGTGAGCTTATTGGGCTCCCTATAATCCGGACACATTCGCCATGATCCATCCTTCTTGTGTACCAAAACTACAGGAGCAGAGAAAGAACTTTGACTAGGTTGAATTATACCCGCCTCTAACATTTCTGCAATCATACGTTCAATTTCGCTCTTTTGGAAGTAAGGATATCTATAAGGCCTGATGTTTGGAGGAACACTTCCTGGAATCAAATGAATAGCATGATCACGAATAGGTGGGAGTCCTTTGGGAGTTTCAAACACCTTGGAATGATTGTCCAAGACTTGTTGGAGATCTGCAGAAATAGATGATTTTGATGTTGGAACATCTAGTGAGCATAATTGTGCAATTACGCCTCGTTGTTATTTCTTTAGAAGATTTTTCATGACATTAGAGATTATTATATTTCCTGGCTTCCCTGCAATACCTCGTAATTCGACTTCCTTTCCTTCTGAAAAAAATTTCAAGAAAAGTTCTTGAAAATTAAAAGCTACCGTCCCCAAAGATTGTAACCATTGTACTCCTAGTACAACATCAACACCTCCCATAGGAATGGAAAGCATTGAACTATTCAATACATATTCCCCCATGGTTAGCTTGATATTATGGCATTTTCCAGAGAAATTTATAGTTCCTCCATTTGCAACCATCACTTGACATTCTGGTGCTGGGTATAGGAAACAATTTAATTTCTTGGCTACCTTACAATGAATAAAATTATGGGTGCTACCTGAATCAATCAACACTATTACCTTTTTCTTCTTGATTTGTCCTTTTATCTTGAGAGTTTGAGGAGTGGTAATTCCTGCCAGTGCATTACACGATATGGTCGGATTCATTTCATCCTCTTCTAGGGCTGGTTCCTGGTGTATATCCTCTTCTTGTTCATTTTCTTCTTCCTCTTCACAATCTATGTAAAATAATTCCTTCTCAGCACACTTATGACCTTTAGTGTATTTGCTATCACAACTGTAGCAAAGCCCTTTTGCTCTTTTTTCTTCCAATTGTTGTGGTGTCAACCTTGTAGGTTGTGGGAGTCTAGGAGTAGCAACACTTCCATCTTTATAGATGTGAGTGGTAGGCTTCCTTGTCGCCATAATTTTACATTCAATTTTTCTTGCCAACCTGAATGCCTTCTCCAATGAATCAGGTTCCCAAATGCAAACTTCATGTTGGATGTTATCCTTTAAAATCCCTATGAAGACATCAATCTTGTGTTCCTCTGGAATATCAATTACCCTTATATTCAATTTTTGGAAGTCCTCAATGTGCTCCACTACTGAACCCTTTTGTTTGAGATTTATCAATTGGCTAAAGAAGGTGTTGCTCTTTGTATCCTCATAATGTGTTATCATTTCCTCAGTAAAAATTGACTAAGTGACAATTTTTTTACGGGAGCAAAGCCATCGATACCATACAAATGTATCTTGTTCTAAATGTAAAGTTGCAATGCGTACCTTTTGTGTGTTTTGTACATTACTGAGATCAAAATATTGCTCCATCTGTAGTATCCATGTTACGGGATCCTTGCCATCAAACTTCCTCATATCCATCTTTGGAATATGATGGTTCTTCCATCCAACATTAGAGTTTATGAAATCACGATTAACATTTATTTTGTTCTCATCATGAGTTTCCTCTACTATCTTTTCGGCATTAAGAAACATTTCTTGCATCAACTTTGTCAAACCTTCCATGTGTGCATTTAGATCATTCTTCATGTTTTCCATGTTGTCTTTCATGTCATCCATCTTAGCTTCCATTCCAGCTTCCATGCCATCCATATTAGCTTCCATGCCTTTCTTCAAAGCTTTCATTTCATTTTTTGTTGCTCTTTGCGAGAGCGAAATTTGGTGCTCTTGCTCTTGTAATTTTGATATGTCATGTTGCAATTCTTCGTCTTCATGAATCATAGTAGAGCCTTATAAAGGTTTAATGGGTGTTGAATTTTTTTTAGGAATAATTTTATAACCAAATACTGATATCTATTCTACAATATTCCCTTTGAATCAATTCAAACTAATTTTTCACACAAGACTTATGCAATTTGAAAACAAAATACACACCTTTTTATTGATTTGAGGAGCTCGATATTAAAACTAAATTATCTTTGTGATTTCAGATCTTCAATATTTGAAGTTCGGCCCTATAGTAGCCCTCTGAAGCTTCTTTCAATTTCCATAGGTCTCACCTGATTTGGATTCTTCAAGGAAAAGTTATGTCGAATCTCCCACAATGACCTAATTATGGACTGGTTCAGTAGACCGAACTTGTACGGCATGCCACGTGTCATTGTTTCCTCCTTTGGCTCTAAAATTGATACAAAGGAAACTACAGTTCATTTACTTGCAACTACTTTTTACAAAATTCCAATCTGATGCTCAGAGTGAGATTTATGATGATTTTCCCAGGGTCACCTCTTTGAGATGAAATTCTGAAGCCTGAAACAACACTAACTTCCATAGATCATATCTCTGAAAATATTGCGAATAAAGATCCTAAAATTTTCCATGATGTTCCTCACGATTTCGACTTCGCTTTATAAAAATTTCAGCTTCTGAACCCTCGTAGAAAAAATAATTATTGCAAAAATTCCACGATGACTTGTTTAGGTTAAATTCTGGAGCCTGCAAAAATCCCTAACTTCCATAGATATTATCTCTGAAAATATTGCATACCACAATCTGAAATGTTTCCACGACGTTCCTCAGGATTTCAGCTTCACGATATAAAATTTTTAGCTTCTGAACCTTCGTAGAAAAAAAGTTATAGCGAAAATTTCACGATGACCTGGTTGGAGCAACGAAACCCTAGAATCCAAAGCTCTGATACCAAATTTTATGAAGCCAGCTCCAAAAATAGAAGGGAAGAGAGATCAACGCCATAGAAATCAGCCACTTCGAGGGGGAAACCTCCAATACATTACATAAATGAACATTTATTGGATGTTACAAATGACATAACCTCCTATATATAGGGGTCCATGGGATCACAATATAATCCTAGCCGACCTAACAATAATAATGTAAGGGAACAATAATAAAAAATGGGGGTTACAGGGGCACAACAATAACAATAAGGGGGCTACACTAATAAAAATAAGGAACTACACTAGTAATATGGGGACCTAACAATTTTTTATATTACTCCAAGTTTACAATATTTTAGGGAATAATGCGATATCTAAAGTATAGAAATTAACCACATAATCTTCTTACCTAATCATGTAAAAAGACATGCATAATTTTTGTGGGATGCATGCTTATATTTTACTCCTACCTATTTTTGTGTTAAGGAATGCATAAATAATAGTGGGAAACAACTGGTGGGAAGTATGCTTAATTACATATGATTCCTACATTTTTTGGTGTAAAGAATTTCATAAATTATGGTGGTAATTGACTCTTGGTAAATATGTTTGTTTACATCAGTATATAGAATGTATGAAGTTATCGTATTCCTCATAATTGGATTTTAAACTTCAATTAGATAATTTCATATATATTTGAAGCAAGGTTTACATAAATTTTAGGGTTGGAAAATACTAGCAAAAAATCTTGTTTACTTAATTAAATGTGATAAATTATGGTAATAATCCATTCTCCATGAGTGAAATTTCCCTTTATGCATTAAAAATATGGAAATATCTATATGCATATAATACTCACATTCATGGATTTTCTATATTCTATACATGATGAAGACATGAATTTTGAGCAAGAATTTGTTGGAAATCACGATTGTCGCTAGACCAAAACCCATAGGTGTTAGTCAATGATCACATTTCTAGATATAAATATCCACGAGAGGTGGTTAGTCCATGTATTGAAACACACATGGAGCATCGGTTTATCCAATGTCTAACAATATCCCCCTAGCACGAATAGGGTGTGTATCAAACTCGTGACCTACACTCTAATATCACTTGTTGGGAATCACGATTTCTACTAGCCAAAAAGCCAAAAGTGCTAGTTAATGATTGCATCACCATAGATAAATATCCATGAGAGGAATTTAGTCCATGTTGAAAAACACACAAGGAGCATTGGTTTATCCGATGTCCAGTAGCATTTTACCCAACCTATGACCATTGGAGTTAAATATAGAGAATGTTGTACATATTGAATAATTCATCCAATAGAGATAATCCTCTTTAATTTCTAATGCAAATTGTCCTAGATATTTTGTGGATCTTGTTAAAATCTACTCCATCGTGTTTGGGAGAATTTGTGAGGCTTTTAGCAGGTAAGGATATTAAATTTAGCTGAAGAATTAGACAAAGTTTCCAAAAGTTAAATCTTAAATTTCATTGATGGTTAATAACACCATGGGGGTTTGATGAGTTAGATAAAGCTTCTAAATTCAAATAATAAATTTCTTTGATGGTCAATAATACCATTGGGAGTTCCTCAAATTGAAAAAAAATTCAAAATTTATCGAGGGTTCCACAAATTGGAAAAGGTTACTAAAATCCAACTCCTAAATTTTACTAGTGACCGTTGAGCCCATCAATGGTCAATGAAAAATTTGAGGTATTTAATTTATCAATGGTCAACTCAAATTTTTGGAGTTTTCCTCATCGATAGATCGACAAAAATTTTGAGATTGGACTCATATAAAGTTCAAGGTATTTATGCATTGGTGGTCGATGAAAAGTTTGAGGTATTTACATTATCAATGGTCAACTAAAATGTTTGGAGTTTGTCTCATTAATGAACTAGAAAAAAATTTGAGGTTGCTACTCATCTCCCAAAAAGTTTGGAATTTTACCCCATCAATCAGGGAAATAGTTTGGGTTGCACTATAGATAAATTGCAGATTCTCCAAATGGCCAATGAAGCCTTCAACACTTCATAATTTAGCATGTGGGTTTGGTTCCCATGTGAATATTATTCACATGTGGAATTTAAATATTATAATAAAGGTGATATTTATGTGGAATGAAAGGATTAAATTTTTATTTAAAATCCCACTTATATAAACACATGTAAATTAAATTAATTGGACCAGTGGATGACATGGTAGGCTAGGTGGCCCTAGTGCTGACATGGAACCACACGAGGGTGACATGTGGACTTGGGATGACATGGAATCTACCATGTGGTAGTTTCTCAGTAGCATTGACATGGTGCAAAGGGTGAAAATATTCAAATGACCATATATTGATGATTTAGACTTTGATTTTAATAAATTTTACACCACTAGAAGGCTATTAACAAGAAGATGGTGATGGAGATGTCATAAAAGAGTTTTGAATTGAATAATATAAGAGAAAATCTTATAACCCCATACCCTCAACAAGGTATATATGGGGTTGGGTATGTTACATTGTAACCATATAACCAATTCAAACTGGGAATAAGGCTCTAACCTAATATTCATTCCACAATAGAGGTGTCACCCATAACCAAAGAGACTAGGCTTTTGAGATTAAATGAGGAAAACTAGAGTGAAAATAATCCAAAAAACCAACTAATAATAAAGATACATGAAAATATACCCAATAATTTGAGTTCAAATAGTTACAACCAACATGCTAGAGAACCCAAAAAACCAAACCTAGGACTTAGAACCCAAAACACCAATATTCCAAGCAACCACCATAATATTCTTCCTTGGTATCAAGATATAACTAGGATTCTAAACCTCTTTCTTGGGTCCCATATCCTAAAGACCTAATATAAGGTAGGATCAACCATGGATGTTTCCAATTTGTATGGATGTGAATTTTTTAGCCCCATAGTGCCAATGCATAATCAAAATAAAACATTTAAAATACAGAGCAAAGGGAGATATTCACATGTGGTAGGGAGTGGCCTCTATCCTCCAAGCTCTCATTCTAACACCAAAACAATGGTTAAACCATGTATATATTAATGAATGAATGATGTGATATTAATTAAGAGATTACATGATGATACAATGTGAGCTGACCCCATTTTGTGTATATTTGTGTAATGTTAAGTTAGAGGCCATTTTGTCCCAATAATTTGCTTCTTGGTTAAATTCTCATTTCATGTCATAATAGAAGACTTTGTCTATAGTGTTTTCCTCCTGCCTGGATCTGGATAGGACCATTGCTAGCATTGACTTTAACAGAAAAATGTCATTGGCATGGCTTCAATAACCACCAAGGAAACTTCAATGTAAATAGTGGTATGTTCCTTGATTCCTGGGCTAATTGAATGCCCTTCAATAATATGTAGTCTTCTAGTGAATCTGACTATGGTTATTCCTTTGGGATCATAGGGGATCCCACCTGCTCATGCCATGCCTTATTCTGTAGACAATATTAAACACTTAATTGATCATAATTATGATGACATTTTGACACTGGATTCCTTTGTAAGTTTCCATAGAGTTTTCATCTCCCCCTTTTTAAATGTTTAATCTAATTTGGGACAGCCTTATGTAATGTTTACAACTATTGTAGTAAAACACTACATTAGTTGTTTTTAGTTTGCAAATATGATGTTTTTAATGCTATCTTGTCACACTGATATTATCTTTTTTAATATTCATGCTAATTTTGATGACATGAAAAACCTTTATGTAGATGACACACATGCACCCAATGACATAATTGATGAGAATGGTAAATCTAATACCCATCTCAAGTTGGGAATGCGTCAAATATTAGACTTGTATACCACAATATGTTTAATTTATTCACTTCTAGTCATTATTGCCATCATCGTGTTATGTTGACATCATTGCATTATTTTTCAATATTTGTGTTATTTTCTATTTTGTCGGTGTTAATATATTTTCCTAGGATGAAACCATTATTAGTTTGTTATGTTCTACATATTTTACGAAATTAATGATTTACACCATGTTCACAAAGATTATGTTGACATTATCATTGGTCATGGTTAGATGATCAATTTGGAAATGGTGAGGCTATTTGACAATTTACATTCAATATGTTCTCTATTTGGTGTTATGCCTATCTTCTACCCTTAATATTGAACATTAAACTGATGATGAGCTAGTCCATGGTAATGGTAAGATATAATTAGATCCAAATAATAGAATTAAGCCAACATAATAGAAATAAGCCAACATATTACCATAGAATTAATGACACTTGAGAAAAATTGAAAATAAATATGATAATTCTCAAGACATCTTACCATGGTGGAAGATAAGAACTACCAAGGACACCATCACTCTAGATGATGTGTGGGAAACAAGTAGTAACTAGTAGACTATGATACAAAATTATGGCAAGGAGCACAATTGATACAAGTGCCCACAAACTATAGATATATTTTCCAAAATGTCCCACAAGTAGCGAGGAACCTCAAATAAACCTCACATGTCCAAAATCAATAAAGAGAAAAAGCACCAATAATTTTTTTTTAAATGCAAGAATGGTTAATACTTCATTACTTTTGGATAATGAAGTTCCCAATGAATTCCTCTAAGTACATTCCAACATACTCTTCAATACTTTGTGGAAATATTTGGGCACTGTTTTGAATCCACACTTTATGAAATTATTTTAAATAGTTAGTGTGTGTGAAGTTAAATTTTATATTATTACAATGTCTCTTACATGAGTTGGATTTGATTTTTTTCATGCATGTTACATGTGATGTAATTAATTATAAAATGAAAATGAGACTCAGTTATCCATTTATTTACATCCTTCAAATAGAAAACTTGGTCAACATACTAGAAATAACAATAATAATATTACATTTCTTAAGTCTCACAATAGAAACAAGGTAAATTACATAGTGGTAGTCCCTACCGATATGCCTAGGTTATAACATAGTATACCCAGTTTATCTACTGGTTCTCACAATATGCTAAGATTAATTATTTAAAAGAAATAATTACCAATTCCCAAGCTTGGATTATATAAAACAGAGTTAACGCAAGTATCTTTTGTTGATCTTCAAAACAGGGTACAAATTTGATAGAATGTTTGTGATAACATAGTTGAATCTTGATAAGGTACTCGTTAAGATAATTTAATCTTGTACATGTACTTCAATAGTGAAATAGAATTACAGTTCTGAGTTGTCCTGATGGAGTTTTCTTTTGGAAAAAGATGAATTCCCACCATACAAATAAAATAGATAATCCCTTGGTTGGGATGATTCATCGCAAGAGGGTAATAGCTGATGTGAGATAATTCAACTGTCAGTGGGCATGGATAATGTGTGATAATTAAGGACACCAACATGGTGACAAATGTCATGAGAAGATGGGCCTGACTTGAAAGAGACAACTTTGGGAGGCAACACTAACCTAGTATCTTCTTCCATGAAATTAAGCACTAACCTATACCATAGTTATACCTTAAGGGACCATTAAAATCCAATCTTATCAAGGGAAACCATCCATTCACTCATTGCCTCTAGAACATCTGAGTTGAGTGTCTCTCACCTCCTTTGAAATCCTAATCTTCTTTTCACCTCCCCTCTAATTTTGAGCTTCTTTGATTTCATTACTTTCAACAGGAGTTCAGTACCAGCCATCATGACAATGGAAGAAAGAAATGAATTGGAGCAATAGGGCTTTACATCCAAGGATTACATAGACCCACCCCATGCTGCTTTCGTTGAGAATAGTGAAGCTTTAGTCATTCTACATGGCTTTGATATTAGAATTCACTACCATATTGTTGTTTCTCTATATCACTATTGCTACTACGAATGGGCACTCTAGGAACTTAAAAAACTATGGGAGCTTTGGGGTGTTGGGTATTTTCTGGTCGTTTGGGGGCATGCTTTTCATTTTGGTTTACTACACTATAGGTATTTCAGGTCAGTAATCCTTGCAATAAGATGAGCCATGATATATCTAATGTTAATGCTCAGAGATATGGACCAGTCGAGGCACACTATTGTGATCGAGATTGTTGAATTTCTTCTTGTGTTTGGTGTTGCAGGTGGGAATATCAATCCTGTTATCACTTTTGGCCTATTTTTAGCTAGGAAAGTTTCTTTGCTAGGGTCTATTTTGTATATGATATCCCAGTGTCTAGGGGCCATTTGTGGGACTGGATTGGTTAAGGCCTTCCATAAGAGTTTCTATGATAGATATGAAGGTGGAACTAGATATGTGCATCATGGATACAAAAAAGGTGTGGGTTTGGCTGCTGAAATCATTAGCAAAAAATTGTTAAGCTCCTTTTCTATTAAATCCATTTGGACTGCTCCAATATTTTTTTGTTTTTCTTTAGTATGACATGTTTATTTATCTTTGAATTCATTTTCAAGCCTAAGTGATGAGATATTTTAAAGCATGCAATACTATAATTATGCAATTATTTGTGTTGTGGACCTGCTTTTGCCTTGAAAGACATTTAAATATTTGCTTGTTTGTCTTCTTTATTACCATAACACTAACACGTCCAAAAATTTACCTACCTAAGAATGGAGGGTTAATAACTTCATTTTTACCCATTTACAACATGCATTGTACTACCCATCTTTACTGATTAAACCATAAAATGGCTTCTTAAATAAGGAATGTAGAAATAATAATTGGTTGCATAACTATCTACATTCAATATGGAAATCACAAATGAGATAAATCAAATGTAGAGATGCAAATGTTAGGAAAATCTACATTCAAACTTAGGCGCAAAAACACAAATTGTACAGGAAAAAAATAGTATGCAAAACTTGCCTTACCAATATTGCATGTAAACATTAAAAAATTATAGTAACAATTATAGAATGATTCTTTGGGAGTTTGGACGAGTGATGAAACTAAAAGCAAGAGTGCCACAAAGGTAGAACATCTTCTACAGAAATTGGAAACTAAGGGAGATAAAAGGAAACACATAATGCGTTGAAAGTATGAGGTTCCTATGGTGCAATCCCTAAAAAAATGCCATAAACCTATGGCTTTGGTATATGCATTAAGTCAAAGCATGAACGATCAATTCATTTTTTTGTAATTGAGGTGTAAATTTATAGAGAAATAAGATGTGTTGTTTTTTTTTTTTTTTGTAATAGCATATTTTGTATAAAAAAAAACGAAATTCTTTTTGGAGGCATAAGGTGTGATTTTTTTATTGAATCTCATAATTTTGGAGTGATAAGGTGTAAAATTTTGAAGGAAACAAGTTTGTAATTTTTCCTTTGAGGGGGGGCTACAATCATAGAAGTAAAATTGCATGAACATTGTAAAGTCAAATTTTGAAAGCTTATTGTAAAATTTTAGAGAAGCTAACTAGAGTTAAGTGCAAAGCTCAGTCACTTTCTCTTCAAATGACTATACTAGGGTCAAGGCCAAGCCCCGATAGATCCTTTTTTGTTTGTGGTGTGTTTTCCATCTTCTTTTTGTGATGCATGATCCATATTGGTGCATACGTTTACTTTTACAATGTCCAAGATGGTAAATTTATTTTTTGAGTCTCACAAACTTGAAGGCTCAAAGAATTACAAGACATGGAAAAGGCACATAGAAATCACTTTGGTTCACAATGAAATTTGGCACGATGTATGTGATGGTGATGTTAAACCAAACAAACCTACAGATGCAGTCTCACTAACTAAATGGAGAATAAAAAATGCCAAAGCATTGGCATTAATTAAATCTTTAGTTAATGATGAAATGTATGTTCACATTGAAAATGTTTATGATGCATGGTCTACTTGGAGAACATTTAAAGATTTATTTGACACACACTAGAATATAGTAAATTTTATCTTCAATTGAAGTTCCTTCAACATAAATTGACAGAAGGGGGAGATGTAATTGAATACATTTCCAAGCTTAAGAACATTAAGTGGAAATAGTAAAATATGGGTTTCAAGCAGTGGATGATAGTTTCATGACTAATATTTTGATTGTTGGTTTTCCTTCTTCATATACACATTTCTTGGAAACCTTACAAGTATCTGGTAAGCTAGAAAAGTTAAAATTTGATCAGTTAAGTGAAATTCTAGTTCACCATGACAAAAATTTTGGAAAGAAGAAACAGATTGGGGAAGATGTCTTCTTTATGGAAGTTAGTACTAATAAATCTTCAACTGGAAATTTTGGAGGTAGAGGAAGAGGGCACAACAATCAAAATCAAGGAGCACATAGAGGACAAGGTCATGGTAGAATTCAAGGCAATATGAACAACTTTAGTAGAGGCAACAGTTCTAGCAGAGGCAGCATTCAAGGGAGAGGCAACAGTCAAAGCAAAGGAAATAACCAAGGAACAGGACAAAGTCAAGGAAAAGGCAAAGATTTCAAATAAGTTTTTTGTAAAACATGTAACAAAGTTGGTCATTATGTTGGAGATTATCGAACTTCTATTGAAAAAATTTCAAAGTTTCAACAACCCATGGCACAGTTTTCTAATAATCAAGAAGATGATGGCTCATAATATGTATTTACTACACTTCAAAGTTCATAATCAACAAAATTGCAGGTCTCCACATATCTTAAAAGTGATTACAAAGATGGTTTGATTTTAGATAAATGGGAAACATAACATATTACTTTTCGATGTGACTTCTTTTGGACTTTTCAACAATGCCATCTCAATTCAATATTTCTTGCTGATGATACAAGACACAGTCCCCATGGAAAAGGAGTAGTAAAATTTTATCTTCCTGGCATTGGAGCAAACATAATTTCATTATTTTTGTATGTACCAACTTTCAAGAAGAATTTGTTGTCATTAGTCATGATTCGACAAGAAGGACATCAGGTTGTTATGGAGGATTGATTGGTAAAAATCAACTCCATCAAAAAAAATATGAAGAAATTCATGATTGGATATCAAGATGGAAAAATTTTAAGGATGAAAGGAACAATAATTCCATGAAACTCTGATTTTGCAGGAGCAACAAGTACAAATATTTCACCAATAAGATTGTGTCATTTTAGATATGGGAATTTAATATTTGAAAGCCTCTCTCAACTTCAAAAGTATGGAATGGTTAAAGAAATTCCAACTTTCAAGAAAGAAAATACAAGATGTGAAGCTTGCATTTACATGAAACAAAGTTGAGATACTTTTCCAACAATTTCATGGCGTGCAAACTTGTACTTGCAATTGGTTCACCGTGACATTTGTGGACCTCTACATACTTCTCTAGGAGGTTGTAGATACTTTTTACTCTAATTGATGATTTTAGTAGAATAAATTGGGGTTTATTTTTTGAAATAAAATTCAGAATCATTCAAAAATATTCGCCAATTGGTTGAGAATGAAGTTAAAGAAAACATTGGCACTCTTAGGATAGATAATGGAGGGGAATTCACTTCCAATGAATTCCAAACTTATTGAAGGGATAATGATATCAAAAGGCAACTTACAAATGTCTACACTCCATAAAAAAATGGAGTAGAAAATAGAATGAATCACACATTGTTAGGGATGGCAAGATCCATGCTACCTTTCAAAAATTTAAGTCCTTTATATTGGGCAGAAGCAATACATACAACAATCTACTTAAGGAACAAGTCTCCTATTATTTATTTGGATGGAATTACACCATATGAAGCATGGTTTGGTTTCAAACCTCGACTCAAACATCTTAGAGTTTTGTTTTAGTGTGTTATTCCTTAGTTCCAAAATAAAAACAAACTAAGCTTGATTCACGAAGTTTGAAATGTACATTGATTAGGTATTCCGTTGAAAAGAAGGGATATCGTCTTTGGTCCAATGGAAAGTTTATTGTCAGCATGGATGTTATATTTGATGAAACAAAAAGAAAGCGTTCGATAGAGATAAAACGTCTTCTACAGAAATTGGAAACTAAGGGATATAAAAAGAAAAGAAAAATGAAAAATCAACCAAGTACACAACATTGGTATGATGTTGATTTTCCTTCACCAGAAAATGGTTCATCCAATTCACCTACTTCATCTAAACCATATGGATCTTCTAGAAGTTCATTTGAATCTTCTAGTAGTATCTCAACTGATTGTGACTCTCCACCCCATGAACCTTCAGATGATCGAAGAACATCTATTTATATCAATCCACTTTATAATTATGGTGATTATTCAGATCCACAAACAAGTGAACATCAACTACCTAAATGGGTCATTCAACTTTTGAAGGATGTTAGGCCAGATGAAAAAAACAAAACAGGAACATGAAGTTCACAAAGAAATGAAGGAAATTTTTCCTTAATAAAAAATTATTTTACTGAGTCCTCCACATACAAAGAGGCAGTAAAACATATAGAATGGAAAAAGGCAATGGTTGAAGAATACAAGGCAGTGATGGAAAACAACACTTGGGAGCTTATTGACAACTCTAACACTATGAAACCCATCAGATGAAAATGGGTTTACAGAATTAAGTATAAGCCAGATGGAGGCATTGACAAATACAAGTCAAGGCTTGTTTCTAAAGGTTTTGCACAACAAGAAGGAATCACCTATGAGGAAACATGTGCACCTACAATAAAATGGAATACCATTAGATTAGCACTTGCATTAGCAGCTCAAAAAAGATGGAAAGTCCATCAAATGGATGTTAAAAGTGCCTTCCTCAATGGGGAATTGCAAGAAGAAGTATATATGAATCAACCTTCAGGTTTTGAGATTGAATGGAAGGAACACAAAGTATGAAAATTGATCAAGGTTTTATACGGATTGAAACAAGCTCCACGATCTTGATATGCAAAAATAGACGAGTACCTTCGCAAGGTTGGCTTTAAGAGAAGTGAATCTGATGATACTTTATATGTGTGCCAATAGGGTAAAAATATGGTGATTCGTGTTATGTATGTGGATGACTTGATCGGACAATAATGATCATATTTTGCACGTAAAGAAGGAGTTTCTAGCTGGATTTAAGATGACTGATTTGGGATTACTTCACTACTATCTTGGAGTTGACGTATCCCAACATCCAAACAATATTTTCATTTTTCAAAGAAAGTATGCATATGAACTTCTTCGAAGATTTGGAAAGCAAGATTGCAATCACGTTCTCATCCCAATGGAAAAAAACTTAAAACTTTCAAAATTTGAACGGGGGGAATTAGTAAAAAATACTACTTATAGACAGTTGACTAGCATCTTGACCTATTTTACATCCACTCGTCCAGACTTATCTTTTGCAGTCAGTATTCTATCACTCTTTATGCATGAACCAAGGGAAATCCACTGGAATGCAGCAAAAAGAGTCCTTAGATATATCTAAGGGACGAAATATTTTGGTCTTGTTTACAAAAATACTAACAAATTTGTACTTGGTGGATATTCAGATGCAGATTTTGCTGGAAGTATTGATGATTGGGCATCAACTTCAGGTTATTTGATGGACATGGGGTCAGTTGCAGTTTCTTGGAGTTGCAAGAAGCAAGCTACCGTGGCCACTTCTTCAGCAGAAGCAGAATATATATCGTCATGGGAAGCAACATGTGAAATTGTTTCGTTGTGCAGAGTTTTGTAGGATTTAGGCGTTCCTCAAGCAGAAGCCACATCTTTATTCATCGACAACCAGTTAGCCATAAAGCTTGCCAAAAATCCAATTTTACATTCCAAAACAAATCATGTGGACACAAAGTATCATTACATGAAGACACTCATCACAAAGGACATCATCAAACTAGTATATTGTCCTTCAGAAGATCAAATTTCAGATTTCTTCACAAAACCACTTGGTAGGATCAAATTTACTAATGTCAAGGATGAACTTGGTATCTGTTGTAATGTACTTTTGGATCAAAGGGGGGAATTTTAGATGACCCAAAATACATAAACTATAGTTTAATTATTTAGAGTCCAATATTCAATTATCTAGAACATTTAATTAAATATTGGAGACATTTTAGAATAGCTAATTGTTGTAAAAGATATGACATCAAGAAAGGTGTCATTTCTTAGGAACTAATTTAGGAAAATAGTTAGGAGTGTTTTTATGAGAGCATTAAATGTAAATGGACACTTGTAAATTAAATACGTGATCCATAACAAAATTAGTTTAGGACACTAGCTTATTTAAATATTGTTTTTCTTCTCTTGCAAGAGTGTTCAGTGATCGTATGTAAGCTCTTGTAGATTTTATGTAATTTGTTTTTCCTTATTAATACAATTTGTGTGTATAATGACATTTATGCTATTATTTCAAACAATGTTAACATTATGATTAAGATTTTACGAAATTTAAGTCACTAGAATTGTTTGAAGTGTGCAATCACTCATGTGTACAGAAACAAATAAGATGCAAAACTTGAACAACCAATATTTCCCATAGGAAATAAACTGTTATAGAATGAATCTTTGGGAATTTGGACCAGTTTTTTCGATGGATTCGGAAAATTTTGAAGCTTGATATTATTATTAGAGTGACACATATTTGTTTTAAAAAATATTATGAAATTGCAATCATTGGAATTGTTTGAATTTTTCAGTTACTCAAGAGATAACATCCATAGAGATTAATGTGGTAAAACTAAAATTTGGGAAGAAATACAGTTGAAATTTTTGTTTGTAAATTTTTTTGAGACATAGGGCTTACCAGGTAAGGTTGGCTTCAGGTCAACCATCAATTGAATGATTGACAAGTTTCCATCAACAATAATTGTTCCCATAATAGCGTGAGAGTCTCCAATATTTGCAATGGCAAGGTCTTGTCCTTGATAAAAGACAAAGTGCAAAGATAAGCCATTGGAAAAATGTCAAGCTATAAGTTTAATAATATTCAATCAAAATATGCAACAATTTCACTAGACAGTGTTCAGTCAAAGCTCTGTAACATCCATTACTTTAGGGCTTTTACTGCCTTGACCAAAATTGATTTGGGATAAAATAAGATAAAGATGATTTTATCATAAGGTCATTGTAGCTTAATAGGACTAAAATAATACACCTAGAGTAATTACTAAGTGTTAATGCTAAAGCAACTTCTAATCAATACTATCTAAAATAAAAAATCATATTAAGTTATGTCTGGCTAAAGGATAAATTATCTAACTAAGACTAGTTATAAAATAAGGTGCAAGTGTAAGAGAGATGCTAGAAACTAGAGAGTTTCTGTCCTGAGCAGAAAAGAGAATGCCAAGGCATGTTGGAGCTAGTTGAGGAGGACAAGTGACGGGACTACAAGACATTTTCATCATTGGAGTCATCAATAGTTTTTAATATTTCCAATGCAATGGCATATGATATACTCTCGAGAGTGGCTGAGGCTAAGAGGGCCTAGTTGCATGATCCTTGGTGTTTGTTGGGGATGACGAGAGAATTTTATTTCAAGTGAGTTGTTGTATTGAAATATGAAGATTTGATTTATATTTTTATTTGGAAAAGCTTTAGGTCTAAACCTAAATTCATGCCTATTAGGCACCTTAGTTCTCATTGTGGCTTGACAAGTACACACCAACTGCTTATGATTTTGTTTATGGCATTCGTCATGACCGGGGAACACTCTAAGTCACCTTCCCTCAAAGAAACAAGGGTGAATGCTAAAATCTAATTACTTAGAGCCTTTGTTCCTTGAAGTGAAGGCTGACACCAACCATACATGGGTCAGCTCATTGAAATATGAGAAATTCAATTGAGGATGCATAAATTATTTTATGCCTATTTGATGACAGTCACCGTAGTTGTTCCATTGCAGAAGAAATCCAAGATGGGATGTAACTTGACTTTCTTATCCATCACCTTGAAAGCTCGTAGATGAGATTCTTTCCACGCAACAAACATCTTGGAATATTCTTTGTGAATATTCCCATTTGAATCATTGTGTAATTTGTTGTAATCATTAGCTTTGAAATTGTTAATATTTTCATGATTAGGCCATTTAGTTAACAACAATTCTTGCCACTGGTTCATAAGAAAGTTCGGAAGAGAGTTTCTAACCCTTTTGCTAACAAAGTGTCTGTATGGCTCATGCCCATCAAAAACTCCAACAAATCTTATGTTCTCATGTGATCCAAAATTCTCTTGTGACTCAAAATTATGACACAAAAACAACATTACATTTCTGAAACTCTTATTAATCTGAAAGAAATTTACAAATATTTGTAGTTCATGATGTAAGTTTTCCATGCAATGAATCTACGAAAGAAAGAAAATATTTGAGACAAGAAAACTAGATCAAACTATGTTTTCTATATTTTCCATGGATACTAAACATGCTTAAAATTCCAATTAAGAGAAGAAACATTTACGCTAATTCCGAGAGAAGAAACATTTACACCAAAATAAATACCTTCAAAATGCACCAGAGGATTGACAATAAATTTGTCCCAAAGAAGCATCAAAATACTTCTATTGCAACTTATCCACTTACTATAGAATGGAAATACTTCACCCTGATATGAGATGTTGGAAGAAAAAATGAGCTTGCATAATTATGGAATTTAGCAAAATACAAAAGGATGAAATTAAGAGAAAACTATTTATTATTTAATGTAATTTCACCTTCTTTAGAAGTAGAATTTCAAGGATTACGACTAGGAGATTTATAACTTGAAGAAGCTTCAATACCATTTCAAAGAAGCTTTGCATCTTCACTCCAACCTCAAAGGACCTTCCAATCTAATAATGCTATCTTTGTGAAGGCTCAAGTGGAAGGGGGTACAAGAAGAGGACATAGTCAATTGGGTAGGGATAGTATCCGTAGCTATTGTGGGTAACACAATGGAGAGGGTCAAATTGAAATTGGAGAAGAGAGAAGGGGTTCAATTTCCCTTCAAAATCTAATCTTAGCAGGAAAACCCATTCAAAACTCTTTATAGTTTAAAATTTTAAAAATATCCAAAAATTTCACAATAACAACAGCTACAACCTAGTACAAAGAGGTCACATGTTGCAAGGAAAACATAATTCCGGGACAACCACCAACACTGATCGAGCCATACATAGTGAAAAACTTGGAGGAAATGCCTCAGGTGTTGAGTAGAAATGTTGAGGTAAATAACATGTTTTCGTATTTTCACAATAAAACTTCAAGGGCGATGAAGAATGAGCAAAATATTAAATACATTAATAGAAATATTAAATACAATAATAAGGGATATGCACAAAAACGTTTTAAGAAATACAATTTAAAAAATAGTTGGGTCATGGAATAGAACACCTGTGGTGGCCATTGGGAGACCCTAATACAATGGACCATCTGCATTTATTACACATGCTCTTGCATAATCATTTTGATAGTCTCCAAGAGAGCCATGAGCCACCCATACTCATCTCTACTGTAACAAATTCATCCAAACCCATAAGAATAAAGGACGATCTATGGCGTCGTCAGCCACCCTTCGACAAATCCTTCCGCTTTGGCATAAATAGGCGCGTGTATCCAAAGATATTTGTTAAACAACATAATGCTATTATGTCTGCCTCTATTGATGGGTAGAGGTGCACCATTTTTACACTCGTGTGGTAGTGTGAGGGGACGTAGAGGGGTCTTACACCTCCTATATTCCATAGTGGACCTAAGAAACAGGTGCATGGTTTCAAGGAAAACTCGTCAATGCAATGTTGTAATTTTTGGAAATACACACTACAAGGTAAAAGGGCTTTAATGTTGGGAAAGGGATTTAACATTGGGTTATTCGCAGCATGGGTATTCCATTTAAATTTTCAGGCCAAGGCTTTAATGTTGGGATATTGGAAACATGGGTATGCCATTTGAATGGCCAGGCCAAATGCGATAGGAAATCATGACACATATTGGAGTAAAAGGAGGGTGATCATGGTATGGATCCTGGTAGTAGGTGTATATGGATTACATTGATGTTATAAGACAAGATTTCGGGTCTCTATTATGTATATGCCCCAAACTCTTTTTTTTATCTATATATGTTGATGGTTCTATTTTTGGGTATGGATCTTACTCTTATGCTGGTGCTACTTATACTACTACGGGTAATGAATCGGTCTTCCATTGTTTTAATAACTACTGGGCCAATTTCTAGATAAACTAAGTAAAGGGCCTTAGCCTTAGTCAAATCAATGGTGGGGCTTTAGTGGAGCAACTAAGAAATGAGATTTACACCTACCTTTTTGTAAGTGCTCGTCTTGGTTTGTGTTGATCTGCATGCAGGAAAACACAGAATGATTAATGTAATTGTGCTTAACCTAAGCAAAAGGGAATTATTGTAGACGACTACATAATGTTTTTCTTTGCAGTTTTGAGACAAGTCGTAGCAAGGAAATGAACCAACGTATTTCTTGCTCCAAGTTCCTTTGACGAAAAAAGGAAAAGTGGTAGAAAACACATTTTTTACAGTGCAACAGAAGAGACAAGTTGCAGACCAACCAAGGCATGGGGAAGGTAACTAATGAAGCTTAAGACTTTCCAATTCCTTTGCCCATCTCAGTTATACAAAAAAAAAACTACACGTGGAGGAGTGAAAGATGCTCTTGTTATTACCTACAAAATATTACACCCATACACCCTTTCTTCTTAGTAGCTTTTGTTACCTGCAAAAGCTTACACCCTTTCTTCTTAGTAGCATTTGTTACCTACAAAATCTTACAACCCTTCTTCTGAGCAACACTTGCAAAATCTTACACCCCTTCTTATAAACAATGTCTCATTTTTAAATAAGTTATTGGTATACTCTATTCCTTGTTTCTACTGGTAAAATATTTAGACTGAGGCTTGAGAAGCACAACTACCTTATCTATGGCGCTTTCCTGCATAGTCCATATGAAAGTGATGAATTCTCAGTGAGGGAAGGTAGCTAGTTGATTTGGTAATACTAATTTCATGTTATGTCTGGTGGAAAGTGGCCAAAAGTTGAGAGATGGTGGTAGCTAGCACCTGAGAGGTGGCAACTAGATAGTTGGTGGTGAGGTGATGGGAAACTTTGCATAAAGTGCAAATGTCAATCGTTTTATATAATTGTTATATTACATAAAATAAAATAATATGTCACAACATTTTTTGGACTTTGGATCAAATATAACTTGTTACAACATTTCTACATTGGGATAAACAAAGTCTACAATAAGAGGACGGTTTTTTTCCAACTAAATAAATTTTGTGGATGAAAATTGTCACTCTAAAACTTTGGTTAAACGATGATAACAAAAAAAATTAGTCTAGGAATAAATTATTTGGACATAAACTATCTACCAATCGTTATAATCTTGCTGAAGGAAGGGACTAATAATAAGAGTAATCACTATTTTCCTATTACATTATCAATTGTATGATTAAAACTTTTAGGTAACGTCTGAAAAGATATCATGAGTAATATTGGTGTTATGAACTTAAGTAAAACTGGTGTTATGTTGTTTTGATATTATAAAACTTGCAAAATTTATATTCATTGTTATATTTTTATTTTATTAAATTGTATTTTGTTTAGAAAAAGGATCAATTTAAATTTGCTTCTACATTTTATTATTTAGTATTATTATTGTTATTGAAGCATGTTGTGTCTGTGTGTGTGTGTGGGGATTGTAAACATATAATTTCCATTTTATTACTTTGAAAAATTATTACATTTTATTATTATAATAATTTTAAGAATATAATCTTTTATAAAATACTTTAATAGGTTTTTATAAAATCGAGATAGATTTTTCATCTTCGTCTTGAGGATGAATCCTCAGTAGTTGGTTTGAAACGTAAACCAAAAAAGAGTGAGTATGTGATTAATCCAAAAAACAATCTCAAAAAAATACAAAAAAAACTTAAATATATAAAAATATGTCTCTCGTAAAGAAATCTCTTAACCCACTAAATAAAATTACAAAAGATAGAAAATAACCTCTAAGTCATGAAATTAAATCACATAAAATATACATAGGTCTTTCATCTCCTTAAATTTGCAACATTTTCATATATTTGTAATTGTTTATTGTGGCATATTTTATTAAATCATTCTATGTAGCATCAAATGAAATGATATAAACATATATAGGTTTCCATCTCCTTGAACTTACAACCCTTCATATATTTCCAAATTTTTAATGTGACTCTCTCTCTCTCTCTCTCTCTCGCTATATATATATATATATATATATATATATATATATATATATATATATATATATATATATATATATATATATATATATATATATATATATATATATATATATATATATATATATATATATATATATATATAAAGAGAGAGAGAGAGAGAGGAGAGAGAGAGAGAGAGAGGTGTTTAAGTTGTATTAATTTAAAATATCAAGTAAAACATATACAACCAATAAGCATGATCATCATCAAATATGTTTTTGGGTAGGTGGTCTCAATCTGCCAGTGGGAAACTATATATTTTAATTTGTCCAAAATTAAGGATTTTTGAACATTTCTAGCATAACTAAAGTATCTATGATAATATTGTAAAAAATAAAAACTAGAAATAAGCATTCAAACTCAAGTGTCTGAGGAAGTAACAAGTGTTGGATCTCTAGCAATTGATCCTAGAGGAACATGAAAAGCAAGTTCACATTGGAAATGGAGCTCAATGTGTGCTAACTTCTCATCAATCCTCTCTAAGTAAAAACTCTAATTACGTTGGTTCATTTTGACATCCTCCAAACCAACAAAGATGTTATATCTTTTAACATGCTTGTCCATCAAGATCTTGCTTAGAAATGTCTTCATCTACCAATACAAAGTCAGGGCACCAAAATAATTATTCCTTCATCCCCAAGTATGCCTTGGGTCAGGAATCCAAGTGGCTACATCTTCTAGGACCTTTGAATCCAAGAAGGCTTATATGTCATGAACAACACGAGACTCCAAATCGTGGATTTCATTTTGGGCATCAAGGGGGACAGTTGCATGCTAAGTATCAACGACTTCCTGGGCCTGTTGTTGAGCTCTATTGCGGCCCTAGGAGCCACCACCTTCTACCCCACTCCTATTGTGCATATGTTGGCATTGCATCTTCAAAAATTAAAAAATGGGCCATGGGGTTGAGACCCAAGACACGTAGCACCAAGACAAAGAGAACCCAATCTCCATACCATGAATACCTCGAACCACGAATAAAAAAACTGACCAAAGGAAGAAAAACACAAGTTAAAGTATGGATAAAGACGAACAAAAGAGAAACATCCCCCACCAACGTGAAGCCTCCAAAGAAAGTCAATTACTAGGGACAACCCATAAGGGGCATCAAAATTATAGACATGTAGACACAAACCCGAAATTATCAGCAAACCCAAGACCGATGGAAAGAATTGAAGGCATAGAGGGCATTAAGCCTAGATTAATTGACCACAACCAAAGGTGACCCAATAAGAAGGACAAGCTATGTCAATTAACTCAAAAACGACACCAAATTTGTACCATAGAGGGTCATTCATACCACTACGAGCATTAGAATGAACCCATAGAAAAATAAAAACATTTCCAATGATATACCAGGAGAAATTCAGAGAATAACCTTGAAGATTAAGAGAGACTCAACAAAGATAAGGAGGTACCCATTCATCGCATGTTGGAGAAGCATCACACTCAAGATTGGAGGAGCTACACTGAAGTCTACAGAGTCAAACACACAAATAAACCCAAATATTTCCCCAGTTTGCATGCCATCTGTGTTCATCCACAACAACTTGCCTTAATCAAACTACCATGCAACCCACATAATAGTAAGCGCAATGCATCTTGTAAAACTTACCATAAAAAAATTCCTACTATGTTGAGACCTGAGAAAATTCATCCTGCTTCGCTTCAAGTTTCCTCCCTACTTTCACTCCAAAGGCAAGGGAACAAGTTGTTTCCTCTTTGTGCAAGCTTGTAAACATTTATCACCCCCTGTTAACTCCTAATGTTCATAAACCATCACTATGAAATGTGAAATTAAGCCACATACTTATGCATGTGAGGGGGAAGTCATGCTAATCCCAACATTAAATCTTCTCTCGATTTCAGGGTGGCAGGCATGACCCCTTGCCCTCCTGCTTCTCCCAAGAATAACCCCATTGAGAGAATCTATTTTATATTTATAATTATCTAATTAATTTATATAGAAATTGTTATATAGAACAATTTCTCAACTCATAAGATGAAATTATATAAAATATATAGCTTTTCATTCTTCTTAAATTTACAATTTTTCATGGATTTACATAGATTTACAACTTCTTTCTCTATACTTTATTATATCATTCATCATAACACCAAAAAATTATTTCTAAATTAAACATTCATTTCTTTTATATTTATAACAACATAATTAAACTATATAAAAATTGTTTTAATTTTAATAAAAAAAATTCTCATACATCATTCCCATAATTCCAATTCCAATGCTTAATGGTTTAAGAATTTTTTTTAAAGCAATGCCATATATTATTAAATCAGATATACGAATATTTAATCCACAATTACATTGTTTCAAATTTCATATTATTAAATCAAATATGTGAATATTTAATCCACAATTACATTGTTTCAATTTTTTTAATATAAATTTATATCTATGAAATTTTTATAATAAGAAAATTACATTGTTGCAAATTATTTTAATATAGATTTATATTTATGAAATTTTTAAAAACAATTCAGGGTTGAAAATTTTTTTGAATTAAAATATTAAAAATATTGTAAAATTATTAATTAAATGAAGGAATTATATATATATATATATATATATATTAATGTTATTATATGTTTAATAATTGATAATATTTATAATAGGATTATGAAAATGAAATTATTGTCCATAAAATTAACACAAAAAGTAATATTAAATATAATAATAAGTGCGATGTTGATTTTGTTTGAATGTGATATATTAATAATATTAAACACAATGTCATTGTTACATAACAATACAAACACTAATAACATCAATATTGATTAGATTTATTCAAAATTCATTCGGTTTATTATTCATGGAATATAGGCATTTTAGATGAGTGGAAATGAATGATTCCATAATAGATGTAAGCAATAGAGAGATTAACTATTATATGATTCGTTTTAGATCTCATTTATGAGATTCAAGTACATTAAATATATATGTGTATATAAACAATAGACGAAAATAATTTTGGCATTATTCATTAGCAAGTTTAAGGGAGCTAATGTGGTCTCTAAGATAGCTCCTAAGGTCTATTTCTAGAACTGGTATTTGATTAGGTTGTTTACTTCATTAACCATGTATATCTTACTTTTTAGTTTCAAGGAGTATCAAAAGTCTATGGAAATTGTAAAGGTATACATACCCACCTTTTTGTAAACATTTGTAAACATGTTTTGATAAATATTCTTAAGCTCCAATGAGAATATCCAATATTCTTGTTATCCCTTTTCATTATTCTAAAATGTTGCAACCATAATTTCAAATATCCACCAAACATTTAATCATTGTTATAAATATAAACATTTCTAACTTAATCACACTTTTCTTGCATTTCAAATAAATGTCTAGGGATTAATGGCATTTCCAAAATTATCAATAACCAATTACTTGGTATATTGAGTTATAGGATTCTAGCTTTCTTGTCCTTTTAAACATGTTTTGATAAATATTCTTAAGCCTCAATGAAAATATCCAATATTCTTGTTATTCCTTTCTATTATCCTAAAATATTGCATCCATAAGTTTAAATATCCACCAAACACTTAATCGTGGTTACAAATATAAACATTTTTAACTTAATCGCACTTTTCTTGCAATTCAAATAAATGTAGAGACTAATAATCTTTCCAAAATTATCAATACCATTTTACTTGGTATATTCATTTACAAGATTCTAACTTTCTTGTCATTTTCCAATAAGTAGTGTGGCACTCGTCTTCCAAAAGTGTCATAGTGGAATAAAAATATCATTATCATTGAAATATAATTTCTCATTAATAATGTCATTGCTAATACCAAACCATAAGTATCTCATTAAGAAAAAATAAAAGAAATTTCACATTAAGAAGAATGAAAAAGAATGGGACTATAATGTATATATACAACATAATGTATATATACAACTTAACAACATATTTGAATATAAGAATAAAAAAATTTGTATCTATAATTACACATAATGTAAAATCTTTACATTTTAATGCTTAGTATTGATAATGTATACATGGGGCCAAAATGTTAAGTGTGCTCTCCAAGGAAATCTTCCTTATATGGTGTACTACAAAATTATGAGCACAATCATAATAAATCTACACTTTAAGGTAACGGCGTCGAGGCCCAAGTCACAATCGAATGGGACACTCGAGTCATCCACTATAGATACCCCGAGACCATTTTTCCACTTTAGAAAATGGTGGGCAAGAGAATGTTTAGGAATCACGAGTTGAAACGCCTTTCTTGTAAAATCTAGAAATAATAATGCAACAAAATCTTCATGCATTTTCCATGTGTCCCCCACATTGCGGTTGAGAATAGTAGATGGCAACATAAAGCCAAATTAATTGGCTAAAGATTCTAGAGGTCAAATAATTTTTTAAACCTTGGGAAAAGGAACACCCCACATTAAATATTAAGAAATTATGTCACGTTTGTGAAGGTACAAACCTTTGTCTTGTGCCTCAACTCCATTATATTCCATTCATAAAAATCTTCAAAGGCATTGGAATCTCAATACTATGAGAGACTCATGAGTGGAATACAAAGCGTTCATGGAATTCTAGGAGTGACATTTTGAAATTGAAGGTGGGTTGAATTTGGTCTCCATAGCAGTTGGGTATAGAAGCTATTCTTGCTTTTCAAAATGAGGGAATAACTTTCTCCTTTCAAAAATTGCATCGTTGAAATTTTATGAACCAATCACTCATTGCAAGGGAATAAATTCAACCCATTGAAAAACTGTTTCATTCAAAATCTATGAAGCAGTGATTAGGCAACTCTTAAGTCAAGATATTAGTATCTAATGATATCAATTCTCTCGAATTTGGAATAACCACAAACTTCATATTTTAATGGTTCTCTATGCGGTGATAATGGTATAAGTGGAAAGTAACAAGTAACTTATTGAAAATTTAGAAAGTAGTCTTTTAAGATGTTTATATTTTATATAAAATCTTTTATGGAATATATATAATGTGTATTGATTTATCAAATTAATATATGAGTTTTTTTTTATGGTTTACTTTATTGATTTTGATATTGACAAATTATTCTTGTATATGTTTTTAGTAAATGGTTTTAGTTTTTTTAAAGATGAAATAAATAAGAATATTTGTATTAAGATTTATAAAGCCTATTTTCAATTCATATAGTTTGAACTTAGAGATATGCTTTCTCATAAACTTCACCACTATAAAGACTTTTATATTTGGCCATGTAATGATGGGTTCATGTAACATTTTAAAATAAACCAAACTTTGATTACCTTGTAGCTTGTGGATTCTTCTAGCTTATAGCTTGCTTTTGCTAGTTTTTCATTAAGATAAATCAACATATTCCTTGGGGTGCCAAATTTTCCATAATTGTTCCTTAAAACTTGAGACTAAGGACCACTTTATATTCATAGATTCACTTTGTTCTCTCTAGAGACTCTTAGCTTATGAGGATGGGTGCTTAGCTCTCTTAGACCAAGACATGTTCAACCTTCATTGATGGCTCACTAAAGGACAATTCCCTAAATCAACATGTAATGGGTTGATTTTTTCTTACTTCCAACCCTTAGGCATCAATAGGAATAAGCCTCATGCCCAACTTCTAAGTTCTACAAGGCATCATAACCTGTAGACTATGATTGCATCATGTTGATTATGCATTTCCTTGCAACCTTGAATGCTAGATGTGCTTATCCAAAGTGACATGTCTTAGATAGAAAATCTCTTTCTACTCGAGCTTCTTCATCGTTCCCCATCTTATTGCTCCTGAGTTTCTTTTTCCTTCTTCTATATTATTTTCCCTTGGGATTTTATTTATCCCCCTTTTGTCGTCTTTACATATTGTATTTCTTGTAGTCCCATTTAGCCTGTAGTGGAAAAGTATATATACTTCCAATTGAACTTATATTTGAACATTTACTTTTAAAAAGCTAGAGTTATTGATGAAACATCTTTATTGGATAAACAATGAGAGAAAATTTTAGAAGAGAAAACTATTAACATCAAACAAAATATCAATATATATGTATGTGTAATAATTATAATATATATCATATAGAAAAAAAATATAAATTTGAGAATGTTTACGACATAACACAATATTGTCAAAAATATTATATGATTGCTAATGTCATTATGAGGATGAGAATGATGATTACCATTTTCTTAGATCTATTTTGATTTATGATGTTTGATATATAAATGATTAATTGATTTATTTTTTTGAATATTTCGTTTTTATAATTGAAAATATTAATGAGAAACTTTAAATTGATATTTTTTGTTAATTAAAATATTGACGTTAAATCAAATAATTTTTTAAAAGAAAATTAATCATTTTATGTTTTTGACTTATTTAAAATCGACTCAACAATTTTTGTCAAAATTGTTAATTTCAATTGATAAAATTGTTGTTTATATTAAATATAATTCAACACCTAAAAATATATGTATTGTCACTAAATCATACATTTTTTTTTGTAAGCTTGGCAAGACTACATCTTCATCATGTCCAATATAACACTTCGATTGGAACCCCGTAAACCATACAATATTAATATTTATAATTCTATCCAATTAAAATTAATTTTCCTTATTTCATACCAAAAACACATCAATTTCTCTTTCCATAATCTCAAATAGTCTTAATATATATATATAATACATTTGAATAAGAGATAAATGATTGTTTTCCTCGTAATATATATATATATATATATTACGAGGAAAACAATCATTTATCTCTTACTAAAATTCAACTGTAAATTAAAAATATACTATTATGAAACCAAAATAATGTAATTGAAAATTACAATTTCTTTTGTTGTTAAATACAAACCTGCTTCCTTTTGGCATTTTCATTAATTTCAATCTTCAATCATAAAAGGGTATCAAACGTGGTTGGTGCCGTATCTAATTTATTACCACATGGACTAGTCTAGCTAGCACATAGCACATGGTTACTATTAAAGTACATTAAGTGTCCCACTATATTATTGCTCTAAGTGTCCCACTATAATAATGAGAACAAAAATGAGGTCAATTTAATGAAATTCAAATCTCTTATTACAAATTTATAAAGTTCAATCTTCAATGAAATCAATCTAGATGGTTCTAGTTTGGTTAGTGAATGGTTATCATTAAAGTACATTCACTACCCTCTCGTGGGTATCACGACAAGTTGGACTTTATAGGCCACCGGAACATTGGCCAATGGGATAGTGATGTTGGAGTGTAAAATTCAAGAAGATCTTGCTATTTGTCTTTTTCCCTTCCACGTGTTATGATCATACTTTTACCCAATTTCAACACTCTAATAAGGTTGAACTTGACAAAAGTACTAGTTTGATTCTTGTCAAATAAAAATCTACCCCCTTTGCCTAACATTTTCAACATGTTCACTAGGAAGCTTCATAGAATATACCAAAGTGTAAAATGATATTATCTTTATTAAAATTAATATCATGGAAATATGATATTGGAGTTATATTTAATTTACAGTAGCCTATTAATTTTTATTTAAAAAATTATATTATTTTTAATTATAAAAATTTAATTTTAAATTATATATATATATATATATATATATTTTAATTTAAAAAGATATATATTACAAATTTTTATTAATTTATGTGAAAATTATTAATGACAAAGTTATTGTGATAAGGGAAAGAAATAATTGACTATAATTAAAAAAATATAAATATTGTTGAGTTAAGGTTGATTGATCATAAAATAGATAAGATAATTTTGATATAATTATTAATGCATCTTATATCATTAGATATGGTGAAGCATATTTAAAGTTTTGACCTATTTGATTATAAGGTGCCTTTGAGGTTGGATAGAGTTAATAAAGATATCTTGAGTGTTAGTTTCTTTATTTAAAGATTTGCATCCGAAATATTGGTTTTATGTGCGTGAAAGTTGTTATTTGTTTTTGGATAAATAGTTGTAAAGTAGATTTTTTGTGTAAAACAATTTTTTAACTATTTAATAATGAATAGAATCTCCAAAAAGTTAATTTGATAACCATTGGTTCTTAATAATTGTTAGTTTTTCCTTTGAAATCCAATTTTAAAGATTCAAGAATCCCAACTTTGTTTCAAGGGTTTTTTTTCATAAACACCATCAAAATATGCTCAAAAATATTTATATCAATGAAAAACATGCATATTATCTTTAAACATAAAATGATATATGACTAGCCTAGTGATATAAGTTAGATGGCTAATGAACTTCGATAAGCTTATGATACTTATGCAAGCACGAAAGACAACTGTGGAAAAAGGTTGACAAGAATTCATATTTCACTTCTAGTATCTATATGTTGTGGTAACTTTGTTGTTAATTTTGTTGTACTTGAAGTAATTATGATAGTTCCTAGTTATAATATGTTATTTTTTAAAGGGTTAGTTCCTAGTTATAGTATGTTATTTTGTAAAGGGTAGTCTATAGGACGATGGAATAGTTTGAGTGACACCTTATTTTATGGGGCTATATAAATGTCTAAACTGGCCCATTTTTAGGTATCTTGAATGGAGACTTTTGGTCAGAATGGAACTCACAAAGTCATGACAGCTTTGAGAAGTAAATTCCCATGTAATTCACTTAGTTCTCGATAGTAATATAAATTTATATTAAAAAAAATATTAGCATGATGGTTTAAAAAACCTTTTAATAATGCAAATAATCACAAATCTCCAACTACCTAATATTTGGGCTTGGATATGGTCGTTAAAGATATCTTGAGTATTTATTTCCTCACTCAAGGGTTTGTAGGGGAAATATTGGCTTTATATACTTGGTGTGTGCTCAGAAGGTTGTCATTTGTTATTGGATAAATAGTTGTAAAGTGAAATTCTCGTGTGAAGCTTTTTTTTTGGTAACTATTTAATAATTTAATAGAGAATCCCAAAAAATTGTAATTATATAACACCATATTCTTGAACCAAGGTTGTCATTTGTTATTGGATAAATAGTTGTAAAGTGAAATTATTGTGTGAAGCATTTTTTTTTGTAACTATTTAATAATTTAATAGAGAATCCCCAAAAAAAATTATTATATAACACCATATTATTGAGCCAACTGTGAACTTAATTTTACAACCATTTGTTATTGGATAAATAGTTGTAGAGTAAATTTCTTGTGTGAAGCATTTGTTTGTAACTATTTAATAATTTAATAGATAATCTACAAAAAAAATTGTAACCATCTAACACCATATTCTTAACCAAATGTGAACTTAATTTGACAACCATCTATTCATAATAATTATTAGTTTCCTTTCCAATCCAATTATAAAATATTTGACAACCTCAACCTTGTTTCAAGTGATTTCTTTCATAAACATCATCAAAATATACCAAAAGATATTTTTATCAATGAAAAACATACATATTATCTTTTAAACTTAAAATAATATATAACTACCCCAATGACATAAGTTAAATGGCTAATTGAATGTCAATAAGGTCACAAAACTAATGCAAACCAGAAAGAGAATTGTGACACATAGTTAACAAGAATTCAAATAACCTTAAAAGTTAGCCATATAATTTAAAAACTTTTTAATAATATAAATAATCACAAATTTTCATTTATAAAATACAAAATAACAATGAAAAACTTAATATTTGTAATAAAAAGTTTCTAAAATTTAATCTTCTCTTTTCAATGTAAATTCACTTATCAACATAATTAATAATTTAATTTTAAACACGAAATCTATATTAAATATTATAATAACAACAATAACTATAAAATATAACAATAACTTAACACCATAAATATTAAATGTTAACCATAAACTTAAGGTAACAACCACTCAGAAAAGAATAAATTCACCCAAAAAAATATTTTGTTTAATAATTTAAAGTTATCTGGAAACAAAGTGTGCAAGAAATTACTCAGGTAAATCAAGAAAGTACACCAACAACCCTTAAAAAATAATTGTACCTAAATTTATTTCCCAAATTTAATGAAGCGCTTGAGGATAAAAAATAATATTAATTATCAGCCCACAAAATTTCACATCACACACATTTCCTAAAATCAAACCACATTACTTTACCAAAGTTAGTAACATATTATGTTAGGGTATAAATAATATTAAACTAAACTTTCTAAAAAAAGAACAAGACGTACAGCTATTAAATATTACAGCACTGTGACTGCAATTAATGTAAAACAAAATTAAATATTTAACTAACAAACAATTTCTAATTATAAAATGTGATAAAAACTCATGTGAAGAATGCCGATTATAAAATGAATGCTGATTATTAAATATGATAATAACACTGTAGCAGTCAGATCATTTTTTTTAACGGATGATTTTATTTAAAATTTAATTAAGAGTAAGAAAATTATAATTTTAAATGATTGAGTTTATAAATTTTGGATGTTTTAAAATAATTAGAAAATGAATTTTGTATTTAACTATTATATGTTTTGAAAATTTTGGTTGGAATATAATGAAATAATTTTTAGTTGAATTATGATGGTTTATTATTTAAAATGTGTTTTTATTATAGATTAGTATTTTGAAAAATTCATTGTTTCACAATTCAAATTTGTGATTCGGACAAATTTTATTAGATTATGGACAAATTCAATTAGAAAATATATACTAAAAAAAACTATCAAATCTATTTTTATATTAAAAATATATGAAGGAGTCTCTTAACAGAGCACTCGATCACTATCTATCCAAAATCATGTAGACAAATAAAAAATCACATTATTACACTAATAAATGTCAAGTTGAAACTCTTAATTTAGAAAATTAAAACTAACATAAAAATTTGGAGTTGTCTTCAGTGTGAATTTTTGGACTTTCTGTAACTGAATCAGATGGGAAATTTTGAGATCAATCTTGATTTGTGTGTTATTTAAACTGGTTTTTGACTGTATATTCAGCAAATGGGAGTAGTTAGATGGCCTAATGTTATCTTCAAGGAAGGCATGAGTGAAAGAAAGAAAACATGGATGAGACAAAACTATACTTGGATGCAAAAATGGAATATATACCTCAATGCTTGTCCCAGAGTAGTAAGGAGCTAAAGAATTTTGTTATGGAGAAGTTTCTGAAACAGATATGGGGAAAATAGTTGGGTAGAAAGAAGTACTACATTGAAGAATTCAACCCTACCTATGATCTCCAACAAAAAGAGTACATTGGAGCTAACATTCCTTGGAGGGCAAAGGTTCTTATTGCTCAATTAAGAACCAACTCCCGTCAACTTATGTGTGAAACACGACTGTGGAAAAGGTCTACAGTATTTCATTTTGGAATGTAATGCTTTCAAAGACATTAGAGACAATTATGGGAATATGTTAATATTTGTTTCTTGGCATTGTCTTTTCTATGGGATTGTTGGAAGGTTGGGCGAGCTCATCATCAATGCAAAAAGCAAAAAACAGGGAACTCATAGTCCCATAGGCCTTTTTTTTGCAGTGGTCTAAAGACCCCACAGAATAATTCAGAAATTCCAATAAGATTATAAAAATTTTTGGCAAATATTTTGAAAATCTGGATTACAGTTATTAAACTTCAGTATTTTGGGTACCCTAAGGTGTTTTTGATGGCGCTGAATCCATTTCCACCATAAAAAATGCAACTCAAACACTCCAACAACCTGATATATATATATATATATATATATATATATATATATATATATATATATATTACCGGATTCGGCTAAAAAACTGCAAATAGACAACTCCTATTTTTAGTCTCGTTAAAATCTCATTTCATTTTTCAGCACCCTAAAAAAATCTAGAGCATTTAGATTGTACAAAGTTACTCATCAAACTTGTAATTTCTATAAATTCCTGCCGTATTTAAATAAATTAAACTAGAAAAATGCAAAAAAACTTCCAAAAATCTCACTAAAAACAAGTCTTAAAACTTCCAAAAATCTCACTAAAAACAAGTCTTAAATTTTTTAGGTAAAGTACTGGAATGTAACATTTTCCATGTGAACTTCACTGGCATGTGCTAAAAGCGTGTAATCAACTAGACAATCTGAACGTCCAATGGAAATACTATTGAATTCAGGATCTCACCAAATTCAGAATGGGTAATGCTAAAATGGTGGAAGAGACAGCCGGGGATGGTTGGCCAGATCTCCTTCCTGAAAAACTCGGAATTTTAGGATCAAAAAATAAACAATGGAATTTAGTTTGACTCCGAATTCCAAGGCCTGGGAAATGACAGAACGCGACCGCCCAGGTAGCCAGACATTATCATGCACATGGCGCTTGCTTTTCAGAGTCTGCTAGGGTTTGTTGAGTGCCGAGGTCATTTAGTTTTTTCAACCAAGTTAATTCTGTTAAAAAGATTATTTTTTGATCAAATTTATAAGAATGGGGTAAAATTTTAAAATACAATCAAGTTTATTTTTAAATTTAGATCGGTCAGAAGATAAAAAATGGAAACCCTAAAATGTTACTAATCTATCTGCCCATTAGTAATTTAATTGTGGAATGTTTTTCCAATTTTGTCAGAATTTTGGTAAAGATTTTAGGCAGGTAATTCGTAAAATTTGAATGTTTCAAACATTTATTGGAGGGTGTTGAATTTATTTTTAATTCATAAATACATTTTAAACCATTAAAATTTACAGTAATAAAAAATTATATTACTAAATTCAACTTAAAAAATATATCAGATAATTAAACTGCTCTGTTCTGCTCATTAATACACCTAACAGATAACCCTAACTCAGATCATCCTAACTTGTATTCAAGCTAAGATTGTAAGGTACAGGGATTGAAATTTGAAATTTAAAATTTATAAATACATTTTAAAGGAGTTGTATTTAGTGTTATTTTTTAGAATTTTTGGTGTTGAAATTCGGGGAAAAATTAAGGTGAAATTTTGATTTTTATTATTTAAATTGTTGTTTTTATTGTATATATGGATTTAGCAAAACAGTTGTTTTTACTGTACATATAGATTCAGCAAAACTGTTGTTTTTACTGTATATATAAATTCAGCATTCTAAAAAACCTCTAGAATATTTCGATTCTGCAAATTTGTCTATCCAACTTTTGTTTTTAATGGAGTTCTACATAATTTTAAAGAAATTAAACAAAAAAAATAGACCAAAAAATTCTTAAAAAATCGCTAAAACCACTCACATTTGAATAGAATAGTTTAAATTCATAATTCATAATTCATAATTCATGCTGTGACAAAAATATTTATATCTCAGTATTTTACAAAAAAGACAAAAGCATCAGATAATTAAACTATCTGCCCTCTAATACACCTAACAGATCACCCTAACTTGTATTCATGCTCAGATTGTAACGTACAGGAATCGAAAGTTGGAATTTTAATTTGAAGGCATACGTGGGTCACATCTCCCATCTTGGGAATTATAACGGGTCACCGTTGTCAGGTGTTTGTTAGAAGCTTCTCTCGGGAGGCTAAGTGCTTTATTTCAGGGTATCTGTCTCGCTGTCACTTCCTCTGGTCCAATGTTATGTTACCCACAAAAAGGCTGTAACCTGTCCCCTTCCTGTGTAGTATGAGAGTATAGAAAGGTGGTGGTATGTAAAGTTGTCTGAAGATTGCGTATATATAGAGGAAGTTAGGAGGGATTATGGGAGCTATGATTTAGTATCGTTGGGAGTGGTTAGATAGGGAGTTGGGGTCTGATCAATGGCAGGCTCTGGTGTTGGTGGTGGTGAGTTTTGGGGTGACCGGAGATCTGCCAGCAGAGGAGGATGGAGATCTGCTAGCACTGGAATGTGGAGAGCTGCTGATGATGTTTTCAGTCGGAGTGCAAGTTTCAGGAGAGAGCAGGATGATGAGGAGGCCCTGAAGTGGGCTGCCATTGAGAGGCTCCCAACTTATGAAAGGCTGAGGAAGGCTATTCTCATGCAGGAGTTGGACGATGGAAATGTTGTGCATGAGGAAGTTGATGTCTCAAGGCTAGACCTCAATGATAGGCAAAATCTCATTGAGAAGATCCTGCGCGTTACCGAAGAGGACAATGAACGCTTCCTGCTCAAACTTCGGGATAGAATTAACAGGTGAGCGGTTGCCAGTTATTTTAATCAGGCACACCATTTTTTTTTTCAATGTTAGAAGCTGTGAAGCCTGAAGAATTCCTCTGCAATGTACCCAATATAGGGATCCTGTTTCAATTCAGCTCTACTCTACATATGCTTCTGCTTATCACTGTGGCAATCATATCCTTTCCCATCGTGGAAGTATTACAATGAAATGTAGTGTCACCCCAGCTGTGACAAACATTACCTTCCCCATCTTGGGAGTATTACAATGGAATGCAGCCTCATTCCAACCATGGGAAGCCCGTCCTTCCCCATTTTGAAAGTATTGCAATTGATGGTGGCCTCGTCCCATTTCCGGCATGCATGCCCTTTCCTACCTGGGAGTAAGCCTCGCCTCCACCATCGGTTGGCATGGGCTAAATGGTCCAAGAGAGGCAAAAAATGCCTGTGAAAGATTTAAAGATTTGAACCATGGTGGGACTATGAAACTCTCCTCTGTACTCTCTACAGTTGGGTTGGAAAGGATGCTTTACCATCGAACCAATACCCAGTTGAAAACTGTGCCGTTTTATATTTGTTATTGATTTTAGGCTTTTGAGGCCCTCTCACATGCAACCTTGATAATTTCATCCCTGACCCAAATGTTGTTTTAGTCCTGGGGCAAAGAATAGAAACTTCTTCTGAGATTTGTTTTTTGTTTTTGGATTACAGAGTGGGTTTAGAGCTCCCCAAAATCGAAGTGCGGTTCGAGCAGTTGACAATTGATGCAGATGTTTATATTGGAAATAGAGCTCTGCCAACTCTGTTCAACTTTACAGTCAATACTTTCGAGGTAGGGATAAGTTGCTAACAGTCCCAGGTTAAAAGAAAAAAGACATCCATACTGCTAATTATGCATGTGCGTAATGAAATTTATCGCTATTGTATTTGACAGAGTATCCTCGGCTCCATTGGCCTTGCTCCAACAAAGAAAAGAGTTCTGAACATACTCCACGATATCAGTGGCATAATAAAACCTTCTAGGTGAGGTTTTACGGCCTTATCATGATTATAGATCTTGCATCGATAATCCTAAATGTTTTCTGGATGCTGCCTTTGCCTGATTGACTATAAGACATATTAACTTGTTCAGTTTAAACTCACTATTCTTTTTCCACAGAATGACTCTGCTTCTTGGACCTCCAAGCTCTGGAAAGACAACTTTGCTGTTGGCTCTTGCTGGGAAGCTCAACTCTGATCTCAAAGTAATAAATCATTTGAAATTTCTGTGGGAAACAAGATACTAAGGCAATATAATCATGGACACTGACAAATTGTTCCTTATGTAAATGTTGCAGGTATCTGGTAAAGTGACCTATAATGGGCATGAAATGAACGAATTCGTACCTCAAAGAACATCGGCATACATTAGTCAAAATGATCTGCATCATGGCGAGATGACTGTCAGAGAGACATTAGATTTCTCTGGCCGCTGTCAAGGAGTGGGAACCAGATACGGTATGGACGAAGTTTTGGATCAGTTTCTCCTCTAGTTTGTCTTTCTCCGAGGGCTTCCCTAAAATTCGAATTCCATTTCCTTTCCTATAATCGAGAGAGAATTGGAAAGTGTTTTAAAAGGCTTTGAAACAGACTGAAAATTGTCGTCTGTCATGCTAGTGCATTGTTATGATATTTATCTGTGCTAGTTTCATATGAAAACATATTCAGAAGTCAAGTTTTAAAAAGCTTTGTATATCTTGCTTAACCTTTCACAATGAAACTTGAGTGGCATAAACTGAGAAATAATTGAAAATTGCACTGCATCATTTTCAGAGATGCTTTCTGAGCTCTCAAGGAGGGAAAAGGAAGCTGGAATCAAACCAGATCATGACATTGATGTATTCATGAAGGTCAGTTTCCTTCTAGCAACTTGGAGCAGTAGAGAAAGAATGGATGAACAACTTGTATTTCTGATCTGTTTTGGAATGGACTGTTGTGCAGGCTACAGCCATGGAAGGTCAAGAAACAAATATAGTCACAGATTATGTCCTCAAGGTTGGCTTCTGTAAAGAAACACCATTAATAATCTTATTCTAGATTTTGATTTCTGATTCAAAGTTGAACCAGTGCTAATTTTGGCGACTTCACCCATGGAAATGCAACGCCCTAACAGATTGCCTTGAAATTTTTTTTTATGCAGATTCTCGGCTTGGACATCTGTGCAGATATCTTAGTGGGCGATGAAATGCGAAGAGGAATTTCAGGAGGTCAAAAGAAACGAGTGACAACTGGTATATGTCTCTGTTAATTAGTATGAGAAGTAAATCCAAGAAATTTAATACACAGATAGCTCTGGCTTACCCTGAATTCCCTAAATTGCAGGAGAGATGCTTGTTGGTCCTGCCAAAGCTCTGTTCATGGATGAAATATCCACAGGGTTAGATAGTTCAACAACTTTCCAAATCGTGAAGTGTTTACGCCAAACGGTTCATGTCATGGATGGAACAATGCTCATTTCTCTGCTTCAACCTGCCCCAGAGACATTTGAATTGTTTGATGATATAATCTTACTTTCAGAAGGGCAAATTGTTTACCAAGGACCACGGGAACACGTTCTCGAGTTCTTTGAGTTCATGGGATTCAAGTGTCCTGAGAGAAAGGGCATTGCTGATTTTTTGCAAGAGGTAACCAATTGTTTCATCATTTGAGCTGAATTTTTTGTCACTTGCTGTTGAAACCGTTAACGATCTTTAACTCACGAAGCTGAGGTACGATGCTCCAGGTGACATCCAGAAAGGACCAGGAACAATATTGGGCCAATAAAAATCAGCCATATCGCTATGTTCCAGTCAAAGAATTTGCAGAATCTTTCAGTTCATTTCATGTAGGTCAGCTTCTTGTAGAGGAGTTAGCAGTTCCATTTGGAAAAATGAGAAGCCATCCTGCAGCTTTGGCCACTGCAAAGTATGGCATCGGCAAGAAGGAACTATTCAAAGCATGCTTTTCTAGAGAATGGTTGCTCATGAAACGAAATTCGTTCGTATATATCTTCAAGACTACCCAAATATCCATCATGGCATTTATCACCATGACAGTATTCTTGAGGACAGAGATGAAACACAAAACAATTGCAGATGGAAACAAGTACTTTGGTGTCCTTTTTTTCAGTCTTGTTAATGTGATGTTCAATGGAATGGCAGAACTGGCTATGACGGTTGCCAGGTTACCAGTATATTACAAGCAAAGAGACTTGCTATTCTACCCTGCCTGGGCATTTACCTTACCCATTTGGGTGTTGAGAATCCCTTTATCTTTCCTTGAATCGGGAATATGGATCATATTAACATACTATGTCGTAGATTTCGCTCCATCAGCCAGCAGGTAAGGAGTGACTCAAACTCTTCTTGTTTCAGAATGCAGGTTATTCATCTCATGTTCAGGATACTCAACTCTAATAATCCTTGATGATTTTTTGTCAGGTTTTTCCGGCAGTTCCTGCTACTTTTCTGGGCACACCAGATGTCCTTGTCACTTTTCCGTTTCATTGCATCAGTGGGCAGAACGCTGGTTGTTTCAAACACATTTGGGTCCTTTGCACTGCTGCTAATTTTTGTCTTAGGAGGATTTGTCATTTCTAAAGGTTTGATTCCATATCCCGTGATATAAGCAATTATCAGCATAGAAGCTCCGTAAATAACAGCAGTATTGGCATGGTTTGGGTATTGCAGATGCTGTCCGTCCATGGTGGATTTGGGGATACTGGGCTTCTCCTATGATGTATGGCCAGAATGCTATAGCCATCAATGAATATCTAGACAAGCGTTGGAGCCTGGTAAAACTAAAATATGACCTAACATCCTCAATAACTCCTCCTCAATTTTGGTTTTCAATATTTCGATGTTATTGCGTGACTGAATGTCTTTCGCGCAGCCCAACAATGATCCCAACATAGATGAACCAACCATTGGGAAAGCAATTTTGAGAAGCAAAGGCATGTTCACCCGTGGGTATTGGTACTGGATCAGTATTGGAGCTCTGGTTGTTTTTTCGGTGCTTTTCAACATTCTATTCACTCTGGCTCTGAAGTATCTAAATCGTAGGTCACTTATTTCATTTCAGTTTAAATTTACGTGAAGGATATTTATTTAGGAGAAACTGAAAACTCTCTCTTCAAAGATCTACACTAGTAATCTGAAGTTTATCCCATGAATTTGCAGCTCTTGGGAAACCTCAGGCTATTATTTCTGAGGAGGTTCTTGAAGAAAAACATGTTAATCGCACAGGAGAGGTGTTATATTCCAACAGAAAGAGGAAAACCAAGACTCCAGGATTCTCATCATCTCATCCCGTGAAGGCCTCAATTGAAGGTTTGTATCTCAAAACATGCTCATTAGGCTGTCCACAGTATTTACTTTTTTTGGATTGACTTATCACTGTATTTCAGTCACCAACTTGGCAGCGACGCAATTCAACTCCTCAAGTGGACACTCTGATCGAATGGAAGCTAACGTTTCAGCCAGTAATATGTCTGCCAACAGAGGGATGGTATTGCCATTCCAGCCTCTATCACTTGTATTCAACCATATAAATTATTATGTGGACATGCCAGTGGTAAGTCCATATTTCTTAAAGTAAAACTGCTCAAGTCTATCAATGTCTTTGAGACATAGGAAAAAGGTGCTGAAGAAATGTTGTTTGGTAACAGGAAATGAAGAAGCAAGGCATTGCAGAAGATAGGCTTCAATTGTTAAGGGATGTCAGTGGTGCCTTCAGACCTGGCGTCCTGACAGCCTTAGTCGGTGTTAGTGGTGCTGGAAAAACCACTTTAATGGATGTTCTTGCAGGAAGAAAAACTGGAGGTTGCATTGAAGGAACCATCAATATATCTGGTTATCCCAAGAAACAGGAAACCTTTGCTCGTGTATCGGGCTATTGTGAGCAGAACGATATCCATTCTCCTTTTGTGACAGTCTATGAATCTCTCCTCTATTCTGCATGGCTTCGTCTGCCTTCAGAGGTTGATACCAAAACACGAAAGGTATGCTGCTCAGTCCTCATTTAAAGGGGGAAGGATACTTGATTGGAATTCGAAAGGGGGATCAATGCTGACATGAAAGCCTTTACAATTGTCTATGTAGATGTTTGTGGAAGAAGTGATGGAACTTGTTGAACTGGCACCTCTAAGACAAGCTCTTGTGGGTCTTCCTGGAATAGATGGCCTTTCAACTGAACAGCGTAAAAGACTTACAATAGCTGTTGAATTGGTTGCAAACCCATCAATTATCTTCATGGATGAACCCACATCAGGACTCGATGCCCGAGCTGCAGCTATTGTCATGAGAACTGTACGGAATACTGTTGATACTGGGCGCACTGTTGTCTGCACAATTCACCAACCTAGCATTGATATCTTTGAGGCATTTGATGAGGTATATTTGAATATGAAAAGACTACTCATGTGCCGGGGAAGTTTCTGAAGTTTGTCTTTCCACCTTCAAAAAGCTCACATCCTCTGTCTTGCAGCTCTTACTGATGAAAAGGGGAGGACAAGTCATATATGCAGGACCAGTTGGGCATCATTCTTACAAGCTAATCGAGTACTTTGAGGTAAGGAAGCCTACACCTAGTCAAATTCTTCCTCTGTCTTACTTGTCTGCAACTCCTTCTTGATCAAAAAGGAACAAACATATTTGTTTCTCAGGCTATCCCAGGAGTCCCCAAGATCAGAGATGGTTACAATCCAGCAACCTGGATGCTAGAAGTTAGTTCTCCAGCTGCTGAAACTCATCTTGGCGTAGACTTCGCAGAAGTGTACTCAAATTCCCCTCTTTACCAGTAAGCATGCCTATTAGAACGACTCAGCTCATTAAATATACATTCTACTTTGTACCCCTGTCTTGCTTCTTTGATCCATTTAATGATATCATTTGTATCAGGCGGAACCAGGCACTTATCAAAGAGCTGAGTACACCAGTGCCTGGCTCCAGGGACCTTTACTTCCCTACCAAATACTCTCAGAGTTTCCGTGTCCAATGCATAGCTTGCTTGTGGAAGCAGCACTGGTCTTACTGGAGGAACCCAACATACAATGCTGTTCGATTTTTTTTCACGACTGTGACAGCCCTGCTGTTTGGAAGTATATTCTGGGGACTAGGCAGCCAAACGTAAGCTTTTTGAGCAGCAACCTGTGTCCTGTACAAAAGGTTTTCAGCCATTATATCTGTGAATGTTCTGAGCTTGAACTGATGATATCCTTTGGTACTGCTTTGTTTGATAGGCGCAAACAACAAGATTTGTTCAATGTCCTAGGTGCTATGTATGCCTCAACAATTTTCCTTGGGGTCAGCAATTCTTCAACTGTCCAACCTGTTGTGGGAGTTCAGCGAACTGTGTTCTATCGAGAAAAGGCAGCTGGGATGTACTCAGCTATTCCTTATGCAGTTGCTCAGGTATATATTTATTATCTCCTTTCTTCATGAGAAGAGCATTCTATGGCCGAATTGATCTGACACTAATGTGTTCCATTATTTTGCAGACTGCCATTGAGATTCCATATATACTAATCCAAACCATGATTTACTCTCTCATCGTCTATTCAATGATCGGCTTCCAATGGACAACAGTCAAATTTTTCTGGTTTATATTCTACATGTTCATGTGCTTTGTGTATTTTACCTTGTATGGGATGATGGCTGTTGCTCTGACTCCTGGTCACCAGATTGCTGCAATTGTTTCCTCGTTCTTCTATGGATTCTGGAATATCTTTTCTGGATTTCTCATCACTCGGCCTGTAAGATTAATTCATTGCTTACATTTAGAAAAGGTTTTCGTAATTTCAATCTAGGGATTTTGTATTGCATTGAATTGACATTGCTGAATTGGTATTCAATATCATGTTGCAGCAAATTCCTGTGTGGTGGAGGTGGTATTACTGGGGCAATCCTGTTGCATGGACACTATATGGCCTCATTACTTCTCAACTTGGAGATTTGACTGGTTTTGTAGAAGTTGTTGGTGAAAAGGATACCATGTCTGTGAAACAATTTTTGGAAAGCTCTTTTGGATATAGACATGATTTCCTTGGTGTGGTAGCTGCGACGCATGTAGGGATAGTCCTCCTCTTCTTCTCAGTGTTTGCCTTTGGGATCAAATATCTCAATTTCCAGAGGCGATGAGATGGTTGTAATCATTTATCTTCAATCAAACAGTATGGTGGGGAATTTGAGGGAAACTGATGAAGTTGAACACGAGTTTCTAGTAAATCTTCGTGTTCTCTGCTTCTCTAGATTTCGCGCCTTTTCGCAATTGTCATCCTTACAGTAACAAAATGGATCAATTTTGAATGTCTATAAAAATTCAATATTGTCTCACAACCGGAGCAGATCTGAACAGAGATTGTATTGAAAAACAAATTGAGTCTTGCAATTTTAGCTGTAAGCTGGGTTTGCATTTCGATTGGGTTCTGGCCCAGATGACATCACGAATTCATAATTCCCATCTGGTCTAATTTGGTATCCGTTTGTGATAATCAATTGCAGCTAATATAAATAACCTCATTGTGGTCTTGTTACTTCTGGTATTCAAGATTTCCATAAACCCTACATATTTAAAATAATCACTACCACCCTCGGAGAATGAGATCCGGAGTGTTGCTGTCACTAGCAAGGACGGAACTTGTGGCCTCGTTACTTCTATTATTCAAAATTTCCAGAAACCCTACAAATTAAAAATAATCACTACCACCCACAAATTTAAAATAATAACTACCACCCTCGGAGAATGAGATCCAAAGTGTTGTTATCACTAACAAGGATGGAACTTGTGGTCTCGCTACTTCTATTATTCAGGATTTACACAAACCCTACAAATTTAAAATAATCACCGCCAGGGTTGGACCTTGAGCCCTGGATTTCCAGGGACCCTACAAATTTAAAAAAATCACTGCCATGGTTAGACCTTGAGCTCTGTTTGAGACGAATTCTCCATTTTGCCATTAGACTACAAGATCATGTCACTAACATACATCGCTGTAATGTAATATTCAATTCTAATTGGCAAACTTCAAGCTGACAAAGTTTTGGCAACACACGCAGTGTCCTCGTTTACTCTCATTCCAGTCAGAATTGAACAAGACTACAAATAATCATTCTCTTTCAAGTGAATATGAATTCCAGTTCTATAGATATATTGGAGAGGATGAATGGACAAGACCGCCTCATCATTTCAACTAAAGATGCTGCTCCAAATCCAAATCAGATTACCCTCACTTAGCTCCAACCCTAGGCTTTCAGTGTCTGTTTTTAAGGTTCCCGTTCTTGAGAGTAATGACAGCTTTGCACAACTTTCAGGTTAGTAGAACTAGAAGGCAGACAATGTACAGGCTTGCTAAAGCCTTTATGAAAGGAATAAAGCTATCTGTTTCATTTGTTGGTAATTTCCCATTTTGAATCTGACAGAAACTTTTGAATTTTTGCAATATGGACGCTGCTCTGTAGAAAAAGGCTTAGATTTTGGCTTTTTCCAAATTTAAAATTTATGAAATTGTAATTTTCATTGTAAAAATTGTGATTTATCATTACAGAATATTATCAAATTGTCAAAATGAGAAATCACAATTTTTACAGTGAAATTTACAAATTATCAAATTGTTAATGTAGTTTGGAGGGAGTAAACAACATGAGATCTATGATTCGCAGTTATACTCTGTTTTAGTGAAGCCAATAGGGAAAAATGTGAAAGAATTCGGGATGATCCTCCAACTAGCTACAGGTTGCTAACATTCGGAATCATCTTTGGCTCACAACGTCTCGAGTGAGGGTACCCTCGTTTCCTGGAACAGGGTACCATTAAGATGATCAGGGAGCATTATCGGTCATCGAGTTGTTGTGGACAACCTCTGTTAGATGACTATTGGTTTTGATTTAGATGTTTGTGCTTTTTGAGTTGTTGTGGACAACTTTTGTTAGATGACTATTGGTTTTGATTTAGATGTTTGTGCTTTTTCTTGGTCTTCACAGGTCGCTTTAGGGAGGTGTATTGTTGAAGCACTGGTAGTAGAGGATCTCGGATCTCCTTGTATTTTCAACATCGCTGCTTTAGAGTGGTGTATTGTTGAAGCACTAGTAGTAGAGGATCTCCTTTATTTTCAACATGGCTTTTAGGGTATTAGTGGAGATAGAACAACTCTATTATTTACTCACTTGGTAGAGAAGTGAGCTAATGGGTCGACGCAACACCCTTCGTGTTTTGCACCCGCTCGCCGTTGGCAAGACCCTTTCGGCGAGGCCTCCGCGATGTGGGTCCCTTCTGTCTCCAAACGTAAACTCCCAATTATGTCTTCGTTAACGTTGGCGTTATCCTCCCAACTCCATTTGCGTCATCCTTGGTGTTACCGTCCGCGGAGTTTCATTTGCAGGCTCACCGTCTAGGTCACCGTTCCGTTCACTTCCATTTTCCAGCTCATCAAAGTGACGACTCGCAGAAGTTCATCAATGGGCACCCACTGAATGTATACGGAGTAAGGGAGAAGTTTCTAGGTGGTGGCGTAAATTTGAAATTTGAATACCAAATTTATGGGAGCATACAGTGGAATTTTGGAAAAATTTGCCACACGTGGGAGGACAGACAAGGCCCAGAGCTTTGGAGAGATTTTGACGTTGAGTCCTTTCCGGAGAAGCCCCATTCTCATTTTCATTATGTCGAGCGCCATTTAGGGAATTGCTTGCAAGCTTGTTGAATGTGTGGTTTCCTGGTTTCCTGGAATAGGGTACCATTAAGATGATCAGGGAGCATTATCGGTCATTGAGTTGTTGTGGACAACTTCTGTTAGATGACTATTGGTTTTGATTTAGATGTTTGTGATTTTTCTTGGTTTTCACAGGTTGCTGTAGAGGTGTATTGTTGAAGCACTGGTAGTAGAGGATCTCCTTGTATTTTCAACATGGTTGCTTTAGAGAGGTGTATTGTTGAAGCACTAGTAGTAGAGGTTCTCCTTTATTTTCAACATGGCTTCTAGGGTATTAGTGGAGATAGAACAAATTTGTTATTTACTCACTTGGTAGAGAAGTAAGCTAACAAGTCGACGAAACACCCTTTGTGTTTTGCGGTCGCTAGCCGCTGGCAAGGCCCTTCTGGCGAGGCCTCTGCGATGTGGGTTTCTTCTGTCTCCAAATGTAAACTCCCAATTCTGTCTTCGTTAACGTTGGCGTTACCCTCCCAACTTCGTCTGCGTCATCCTTGGTGTTGCCATCCGCGAGTTTCATTTGCAGGCTCGCTGTTTAGGTCACCATTCCGTTCACTTCCATTTTCCAGCTCGTCGAAGTGACGAATCGCAGACGTTCATCAGTGGCCACCTGCCGAATGTATACGGAGTAAGGGAGAAGTTTCTAGGTGGTGGCGTAAATTTGAATACCAAATTTATGGGAGCGTACAATCAAATTTTAAAAATCTGCCACATGTGGGAGGATAGACAAGGCCTAGAGATTTGGAGAGATTTTGATGCCGAGTCCTTTCTGGAGAGGCCCCATTCTCATTTTCATTATGTCGAGCGCCATTCATGGAATCGCCTGCGAGCTCGTTGAACGTGTGGTTTCCCGGTTTCCTGGAACAGGGTACCATTAAGATGATCAGGGAGCATTATCGGTCATTGAGTTGTTGTGGACAACTTCTGTTAGATGACTATTGGTTTTGATTTAGATGTTTGTGCTTTTTCTTGGTCTTCATAGGTCGCTTTAGAGAGGTGTATTGTTGAAGCGTTGGTAGTAGAGGATCTCCTTGTATTTTCAACATGGTTGCTTTAGAGAGGTGTATTGTTGAAGCACTAGTAGTAGAGGATCTCATTTATTTTCAACATGGCTTCTAGGGTATTAGTGGTGATAGAAAAACTCTGTTATTTACTCACTTGGTAGAGAAGTAAGCTAGAAGGTCGACGAAACACCCTTTGTGTTTTGCGCCCGCTCGTTGCTGGCAAGGCCCTTCCGTCGAGGCCTCTGCAATGTGGGTCCCTTCTGTCTCCAAACGTAAACTCCCAATTCTGTCTTTGTTAACGTTGGCGTTACCCTCCCAATTCCGTTTGCGTCATCCTTAGCATTACCGTCCGCGGAGTTTTGTTTGTAGGCTCGCTGTCTAGGTCACCGTTCCGTTCACTTTCATTTTCCAGCTCGTCGAAGTGACGACTCGCAGACGTTCATCAATGCCACCCACCGAATGTATATGGAGTAAGGGAGAAGTTTCTAGGTGGTGGCATAAATTTGAAATTTGAATACCAAATATATGGGAGCGTAGAGTCGAATTTTGGAAAAATATGCCACACATGGGACGACAGACAAGGCCCAGAGCTTTGGATAGATTTTGACATTGAGTCCTTTCCAGAGAAGCCCCATTCTCATTTTCGTTATGTCAAGCGCCATTTAGGGAATCGCCTGCGAACTCGTTGAACGTGTGGTTTCCTGGTTTCCTGGAATAGGGTACCATTAAGATGATCAGGGAGCATTATCGATCATTGAGTTGTTGTGAACAACTTCTGTTAGATGACTATTGGTTTTGATTTAGATGTTTGTGCTCTTTCTTAGTCTTCACAGGTTGCTTTAGAAGGTGTATTGTTGAAGCACTGGTAGTAGAGGATCTCCTTGTATTTTCAACATGGCTGTTTTAGAGAGGTGTATTGTTGAAGCACTAGTAGTAGAGGATCTCCTTTATTTTCAACATGGCTTCTAGGGTATTAGTGGAGATAGAACAACTTTGTTATTTACTCACTTGGTAGAGAAGTAAGCTAATGGGTAGATGAAACACCCTTCGTGTTTTGCGCCCACTCGCCGCTGGCAAGGCCCTTATGGCGAGGCCTCCGCGATGCGGGTCCCTTCTGTCTCCAAACATAAACTCCTAATTCTATCTTCGTTAACGTTGGTGTTACCCTCCCAACTCTATCTGCGTCATCCTTGGCGTTACCGTCCACGGAGTTTCGTTTGTAGGCTCGTCATTCAGGTCACCGTTCCATTCACTTCCATTTTCCAACTCGTCGAAGTGACGACTCATAGACGTTCATCAATGGCCACCTGCGGAATGTATACGAAGTAAGGGAGAAGTGTTTAGGTGGTGGCGTAAATTTGAAATTTGAATACCAAATTTATGGGAGCGTACAGTCGAATTTTGGAAAAATCTGCCATGTATGGGAGGACAGATAAGGCCTAGAGCTTTGGAGAGATTTTGACGCTGAGTCCTTTCCGGAGAAGCCCCATTCTCATTTTCATTATGTCGAGCATCATTCAGGGAATCGCCTACAAGCTCATTGAACATGTGGTTTCCTGGTTTCCTGGAACAGGGTACCATTAAGATGATCAGGGAGCATTATCGGTCATTGAGTTGTTGTGGACAACTTCTACTAGATGACTATTGGTTTTGATTTAGATGTTTGTGCTTTTTCTTGGTCTTCACATGTCACTTTAGAGAGATGTATTGTTGAAGCACTGGTAGTAGAGGATCTCCTTATATTTTCAACATGGATGCTTTAGAGAGGTGTATTGTTGAAGCACTAGTAGTAGAGGATCTCCTTTATTTTCAACATGGCTTCTAGGGTATTAGTGGACATAGAACAACTCTGTTATTTACTCACTTGGTAGAGAAGTAAGCTAACGGGTCGATGAAACACCCTTCATGTTTTGTGTCCGCTCGCCGCTAGTAAGGCCCTTTCGGCGAGGCCCCCGCGATGTAGGTCCCCTCTGTCTCCAAACGTAAACTCCCAATTCTGTTTTCATTAACGTTGGTGTTACCCTCCCAACTCCATCTGCGTCATCCTTGGTGTTATTGTCTGCAGAGTTTCGTTTGCAGGCTCGCCGTCCAGGTCACTGTTCCGTTCACTTCCATTTTCCAACTCGTCGAAGTGATGACTCGCAGATGTTCATCAATGGCCACCCGTCGAATGTATACAGAGTAAGGGAGAAGTTTCTGGGTGGTGGCATAAATTTGAAATTTGAATACCAAATTTATGGGAGCGTATAATCGAATTTTGGAAAAAATTGCCACGCGTGGGAGGACAGACAAGGCCTAGAGCTTTGGAGAGATTTTGACATTGAGTCCTTTCCTGAGAAGCCCCATTCTCATTTTCATTCTTTCGAGCGCCTGTTGGAATGTATTAATCACTATTAAATGACTAAGACGGTACACATAAATTATCAATCCAGGGACGTCTTTTATTTCAATGACAGTTGCACTGTCTGCGCTGATACATCAAACCAGAAGCAAAATCAAAATAAAGAGGAATTGTTGCCGAATCTATTGTTGAAACTTAACACTCGTGCAAGAATGAAAATAATCTACATGAATGTAATCATGCCTCAATTTAATGGTACCTAACGCGCCACACAACAATTACACCAGCCGGTATTTCTAATCACATCCGTGTAATAGTATTGAAACTGAAGCAGATCTACTTACAGCCAGAACAACAACAACAACACTCCACCAATACGCAAAGCAATAAGAAATATAGTACATCTTTACCACTACAGTTCCCGCTAAAGAGGAGGGCCCTTCCTCCCTTGCAGGGCGTAGGAAGAGATAGAAACTAAATGGAAATTAAACCAAACAACACATGTAACAAAAGCATCGTGGTATCTTTGTATTAAGGTGACCAAAATTACAGAGCCAAAATGTGATACAATTCTCTGCTAACCCCATGACCTCAAGGGTCGAGAGTTATATAATGGTTACATGTTCAGAAAAACAAGGAACAGATCAGTAATGAGAATCTTATGATTCTCATGCTGATCAAAATAAGATACATAGAGTTACAACCAATTCCTTAATAAAAAGTCTGACTGAGAGAATATGGATTAAAATCAAAACTGCCTAAAAGCTGTCATTCTAAAATATAATATGTAATGACTTCTACAACTGTCATGGAAAACGACAGTTGTAGCGTAACAACAATTGAGGACAGGTCGGCATCCGGAAGTTGACGATATCCAATTAGTTATACGACTGTAACAACAATTTGTAATAGCGGGTCTGTAACAACATTGTGATGTAACAACATCGTAGTGTAACAGCTCACAGTAATAACACACTTTCAAATGCTTTTGTATGCCTCATGTTCTAGGTCTTTTTGGGCTAAGAATAATATCTGGAAGGAAAACAAAAGACCAAAGAAATTCCTCCAACATTCATCCCAGCGAGCCAAAAAAAGGAAACGATACATCATAATAATTAATGGAACGGAAAGATAATGAAATAAGGAAAAACAACACTGTTTAAGATAGAAAAGAAGGGAAAAAGGCAAAGGTAGTCCTGAGGTTTGAGGTCACAAGGTAAAAATGGGGGAAACATATGTAGGAAATAAGTACAAAAATCGCACCCAACATCTCCCCCCAACTGAAGCACTTGCATGCCTCATGCAAAAATCTCATCTCCCTTGATAATATCTCTTGTGTAGGTCAGTGAAGTCATAGGCACCGACTGTGTCTTCATCTGGAAACATGTACCCTTGAGTAGCCATCGGTTGTTGTGTCTAAGACTCTTTTTCATAATTGCTCAGTTCATAACGAACCTAGTATTCCTCTATTGGTAGCCATATCAAAGAGAATTTAAATCTTAGTCCAATCCAGGAAGCGCCAAGGGTATTTATTACCTGGGCGTATGCTGGTACATGTGTAACGGCTATTACAAAGTTCTGAAATGCAAACGGGTCCCCTTCCAACAACTCAACACTACTGGCTTCTATACGCTTCAAACACCCAGTCAAGGCTTGGCTCTTCATTTGTGAAAAATGATTAAATATAAAATCCACGATCCTTCTTCTGTAGGTGGCAACAGGTTCCCTTATCCCAGAAGTGCTTAGAATCTTTCTAAATTCCCACCTTAATTTGGCGGCCTGTCCTAGTTCTGTTTGGATCCATAATGTTGTCTTTTCTTCATTGACATCCATAGATTTTGTGGACAGATGCCACTCAATCTGATTCCTCATAAATGACACGAAGGCTCGTAACTGCAAATCCCCCATGTAGTAGAATATAGTTACTACCATTTGCATACTAGCGTGCTCACAAATAATATTGGGCAAAAATAACTCGCACAACAGGCTTTGTTCATCAAAATCAAAAGCACGAAAGACATCTAAAAAGGTGCGGGTAGAAGAACCCATATAGGACATGTTTTCAATAACGGCTTTTAACTAAAATAGATAATAACGTTCCCATAGGAAAGTGGGGCAGGATGGGGAAGGTCGCCTGCACCCCAACAAATTGAGGGCAAGCTCATGGAGCTTTTTCTTATCCACAGTGAGATCCTGAACCTGCTACTGTAACAATAGCAGATGTACCTTATGCTTCTTTACAATTTCCTTCTACTTCCACTCTTCCCAACCTTTCTTCAGTTCTTCCTCATCAATTTCTCCTCTAAAGCACTTATTTCCTTCTGATGTTCTTTCAGTGAGATTACCCCCTCCTGAAGGGAGATTGCCTCTTGTTTCCATTTCTACAATTCGGAAATCAACAAAATTTTCTCAGAACTCCATCCCACGGTGGGACCCGACGTTCCTCTGCATTCAACATCAATGGTGGGTGTAACAGCCTCTCTTGGATGGGTCTGCTCCACCTCTACTGCTGGTTCTTGTGTAACAACAACGTCATCAATGGCTTCTTGTGTATCAACCCCTTTATTTTCGCCTAGGCTAGCCTCTATGCCCGCTGTTGGTTCTTCTGTAACAGCAGTGGCCTCCACAAGTTTTTGTGTATTGGCTACCAGGCCGATTACTATGGGAGGCTCTACTTTAACTGTTGGTTCTTGTGTAACAACAATATCCTTAGCAAGTTCTTGTGGGATAGCCTCCCGAAGTTTCGTTTGTGTCTCCATTGAGCCGGTGTTTGCTCGACAAAATCTATACCCTGATGCTGTTAATTCCTTAGAACATGTTGCGCATATAGATACTAAAATTTCCTTCCCCCTAGCTAATCTTTGCTTTAACTGTTCATTTTCTTTTCTCAAATTTTCAATTTCTGAAAGCAGAACATGGGTTTCATCCTTACCTAGCAAGGAGGGTTCTTTTCCTTCTTCTTCTGATCCTTCTGCTTCTTTTTGCTTCTCATTTGTGGGCAAAGGTTCCGTTGCAAGCTAACTCTCACCCTCTATTTTGGCCAGCTGTCTCCAATCGGATTGTTAGTGGGTTATTTTCCAATTCTGACCCTGACGGGTCAGGTCTGGACTTCAGCTTCTGCATGACTTCTTTCCGAAGTCCCAAACTATTTTCTTCAGCTTGTCCTAAGCCTTTTCCATTTAAATTCTTCCTAGCTCCTTCCTTGCTAGCTTAGGGAATCCAACACAATCAATTTGATAAGTCCATGGTTGGTCACACATGCTTCAAGATGTTTTGTCATCTTAACCGCCGCATCCATATGCTTAATGTTTCCCAATAAGAAATATTGGAGGTTGATCTTCCACTAGTGCCGAAGATGATTTAGTAAAGGGAAGTAGTAATTGAAGAGGATTGTAGATCTTCCCTCGCAAGTAATGTACTTTATCAGACCCAGGGCGACATCTGCCCATGGTTGGGGGAGTGATAATCTATCAACCCCTCTTCGCTTCTTTTCCAGCCTTTCCTCTCCTTCAAGAAAATATTCCTTCAAAGAAGGGTCATTAACTTTCCTGTTGAACCATCTCCGTCCTTTAGCTGGAAATGTGGTCACTCGGGAAACCACTTCTTCTGTTACTTCGATTTGCAAGCCCCTGACTCAAGTCTGGTGGTCGTTCAAATTCTTAGCAAATTCAATTTCAATAGCCTCATCCAAGCCTTCCAACCTCTCAAAATATTCAAGCCACCAGGCGTCCCTCAATACTTGATAAGCTTCCAAACAGTTCTGCAAAGCTTCAATGAAGTCCAGCTCATGTCTTACTGCTGCTCCTCCCATCTCGCTGTTACTTTGAATCACTCCTTAAGCTCGACCAACCGTAATATCCCTGCACTGCTTGTTCTCTCCCAACACCCTGATCTTCTTATCCCGGATTGAGAATTTCGAACAAAGATACAAGACTTCAGCTAAGGGAGGTGATGAGAGGTGACAAGATTTTCAAGTTACTAATTCATACTTCGAACATTCCTACATTAATATCTAATTATGGAAAATGACGGGTTTTAAGTACAAATGCCTTTTCCGACTAGATTTGGTCATAATTAATTATCATGCTGTTTAATTTGATGCATGCGAAATTAATGACGGTTTCAAGACCGTGGACTTCTTGCAATGATTACGAGATTTATCCTCCCCTGCACAGGATTTAATGGTGACGGCCGCCCACGACCATCACATGAATGTCATAACTTTCCATTAATCATCAAATTATTAAATGATGATGTTACCTTTTTAAATGACGTACCTAAGACGATGTGAAGGAGATTTAATGTGATGGCGTAACTGCATCTAGTGATCGTGGCGGTCATGCTTGACTGTTGTAATTATTGTTGCATGTCAGGATAGCGACAAGATAGGAAACACTATTCATGGATGGCAGTGGTTACATGTGTAACAACCAAGACAACCACTATGCTATTCTTTAGAAAAAATGATAATTAGGAAAAATAGATACATAAAATAAACAAATGAGTAACATCATCTTGTAAAATATGTCGGGAAGGAAATATGATTTTTTGAAAAAGGGAAAAAAACTGGGTGTAACAGCCACCACATAAGTGGTTTTCAACTGTTACAAATTGTCTAACTGCATCTCGAAAAGAGGTTTTCACAATCAAATTTTTATTGTTGTTATTATTATTATTATTAGTTTTTTTTTTAACAGGTGTAATAGCCACCACAAGAGTGGTTTTCAACTGTTACACTTATTGGAATTTCAAATTTCAGGCTACACAGGGGAGCATTCCCCTGCTGCTGTAACATAAAGACCAGAGTCCGCGACAATGTTAACAAATGATTCCTTCGAAGCAAGTTGATGATATAACCTCAGACGGTGCCCATTAACCAGTAACGGTGTCTTAGCACTATCAATGGTAATCAATTGTACAGTCCCATTGTCAAATACCGTGTCTACTTAGTAAGTACCTAGCCATCTGGTGCAGAGCTTCCCTTTGAAGTCCTTGAATCTTGAATCGTACAAGAGAGCCCAATCTCCTTTCTGAAATTTCTTCTTCTTAATGAACCTGTCATGCCATTTAGTTCTTTGCTGCTGAATGATCTCTATCTACTAAATGGTCACCAACCATTTTTCTTCCAACTCATTGAGCTGGTTCAATCTTTGTCTTTGCGCTGTGCTTAAATCTAGATTGACCTGTAATGTTGTTCTCAATGCCTTTATTTCAAACTCTATGGGGAATAAAGGATTCCTACCATACACTAATTCGTATGGTGAAAAGCCTATAGTATTCCTCCATGTTGTTCTGTAAGCGCACAACACCTCTGGAAGTTTTTCGACCCAATTTTTTCGATGGCTAGCTACTGTCTTTGTCAAAATTCCCTCAATAACTTTGTTGGTGCTCTCAACTTGACCATTTGCTTATGGGTGATAAGGTGAAGTGATCCTGTGATGAACCCTATACTTCTTAACTAGTTTTTGGATCAAATGAAATGTAAATTGAGGCCCCCCATCCGTCACTATGTCCCTGGGTATTCTGAATCGAACAAGAATATCTTTGAACAGGAAGTCCGAAACACCTGCTCTGTAGCTCTAGTTAGTGCCTTCGCTTCGACCCACTTTGTGACGTAGTCGGTGTAGACCAATATGTATGATCTTTTTTGTGATGAAGGATTAATTGGCCCTACAAAATCCAAGGCCCATTTCTCAAATGGATCTATCACTATTTGACGCTGTAACAACATCTCATCTAATTTCAGACGCTGGCCCATCCTTTGGTAGCTATCACGTCCCTTCATAAACTTCTTGGCATCTTGGAATATAGTTGGCCAGTAGTACCATGTTGAGAGTACTTTATACCCCGTTCTCCTGCTCATGAAGTGCCCTCCACAAGGTTCCTCATGACAAGCTTTCAAGATATCAAATACCTCATCTTCTCTAACACAACACCAAATCTGAAATTCTGGTTCGGTGTGATATAGATTTCCTCTATCCAGGAGTAAGTAGCAATTTGTTGTATGATCTTCTTTTTTCCATGGAAGATAAATGGTGTGGGAATTTTCCTGCAACAAGATAGTTGGTTATATCTTCATACCAAGGTGAGTGAGTAGATATGGCAAAAAGATATTCATCTGGAAAATAATCCTCAGTAGGAGTGCAGTTATCACCTATAGTTAACCTAAAAAGAAAATCAACAACTACATTATCTTTTCCAAGTTTATCTAAAATAGTGATATCAAATTCCTGTAACAACAATAACCATCGTGTAACTCTACCATTGGTAACAGGTTTATTCATTAAAAATCGAATTGCAGCATGGTCAGTGTGTATAAATACTTGATACCCGGTGATTTAGTGCCAAAATTTGTTGATAGCATGCACTACTGCTAGGAATTCCTTCTAGGTCACTGTGTAGTTGAGCTCAACTGAAGTTAAATTCTTGTTGATGTAATAAATGACATAAGGTTTCTTTTCCTCCAGCTTCCCCAAAAAAATACCCACAGTTATGTCAGATGCATCTGTAGCGATATGGAATGGAAGTCTCTAGTTTGGTCCTCGCAAAACAGGTGTTGTTGTTACACAGTTCTTTAACTTCAAAAAGGCTTGCTCACACTTCCCTGTCCACACAAATTCCACATCTTTCACGAGTAAAGAAAACAACGGAGATGCAACCTTGAAAATTTTTCTATAAATATCCTATAGTACCCTAGATGTCCCAGAAATCTACGTACCTCTTTTTGAGTTCCGGGAGTTGGGATTCTCGAGATTACCTCAATTTTTGCAGGGTCTACCTTGATTCCACATGCAGAAATGAAATGTCCTAACACAATCCCCTCGGTCATCATCATGTGGAACTTATTTGTGCTCAAAGCAACATTATTTTGTTCACAACATTCCAGTACCTTTTCCAAATTAACTAATGATGTTTCAAAGGCATCCTCGTAGGGTGTAAAGTCATCCATGAAAATTTCAAGACAGTCATTCAAGAGATCCGAAAAGATACCCAATATTGCCCTTTTAAAAGTTGCTGGCGCATTACAGAGGCCAAAAGGAAGGACTATGCATGCGAAGGTACCCCATGGGCAGGTAAAGGTTGTCTTGTCTTGGTCCTCTGTGGCAATCTGTATTTGATTATAGCCACTGAACCCGTCTAGGAATGAAAAAAAAAAAATTTCCTAGAGAGAGTATCCAAGACCTAGTCAATGAATGGTAAAGGGAAATGTTCCTTTTGGGTGGCCTTGTTAAGTTCTCTATAGTCTACATAGACTCTCCATTTGTCGTTCTTTTTCGGAACAATGATAAGCAGAGATACCCACTGAATATCAGAAATGGGGTAGATGAAATTAACATTAAGGAGTTTTTGTAATTCCTCTTTCACTGTCAGTGTGGGATTCATTCAGCGTTGAGGTTGTCTAACTGGTTTGCAACCCTCTTTAAGATAAATGTGGTGAGTGCATAGGCCAGGATGGATTCCTTTCATATCAGTATAGTCCCATGCAAATGCCTTTTTATATTTCTGTAACAGCTATATCGACAATTTGTTCTGTTCAACAATTAAGTTAGGATTAATGTTTAAATACTTCCCTGGCTCAATTTCAACAGGACTGTTGTCAGTATGCGGAGCAATTTTCAAATGTTCAATATTTACGTCATCTACCTCATATTCTTATCCTATATCTCTAATAGAGGAAAAATAGAGTGAATTTCCAATAAAACCATTAATAATGCCATCCTATGTTTCATCCTTAAAGTATTGTGCTTTTCCAAGTGTGAGGAGAGGTAGGGAAAAATTAGATTCAGGTTCAAATTCATCCCACCAGGGACTATTCAAATCCATATGTGGTTTCGTTGGGGGGTAAAGGTTCAGGTTGTTAGTGGCCTGCCCATCTGAGATCACCATAGATCCGGATCTACATCCGATATATGCATCTACAGTGGCTAGCCATGGTCTCCCCAAGATTAAAGGATGACCCCCCAGGTTGGATTTAGTTTGTAAAATGAGAAAATCAACCAGATAATTCCAAGAAGCTACAGTGATCACCACATATTCTATCATTCCCTCAGGCTTGACATGAGATCTATCTGCTAATTCAAGCACTGTAGGTGTAGGTCTGAGTCCATGAAGTCCTAGGGAGATAAAAATTTCTTTGGTCATTACATTAATGACTGCCCCTAAATCAATCAGAGTGTTAGTTATGGGTTGGTCATCAATATAGATAGTTACTGTAGGATTCCCTGGGTCATTATATTTAGTCAACAAAGGTTGATTAATCATTAGTTCGGACAGTTTCCCCATAACATGGATAGTGGCAGGGTATTTCAGCTTCCTTCCATGCTTTTTGACACACAGATCTCTCACTGTTTTGACATAGATAGGTACTTCCTTAAGAGCTTGTAACAGTGGAATCCACACATACAAATTCTGTAATTCCTTGAGGAACTGCGATTTAGTTTGTGAGGCTGGACCGGTTTCAATTAATCGTTGAGGGTATGGAGGATCCTGAACCCTAACAGTTGAGTTTGTTGTCATAGATGCACCAGCCCTGTTCGGGTTGGATGATGTAGAAACAACAAGTTTTCTTGAGTTGGCTGCTACAGGTGTAACAACAGGTGCTATATCAGTTGTTACAAGTGTAATAGCTGTTTCAGAATCGACTATATCCCTTCTAGGTGACTCACATTCTTCCTCGGTAATGATGGGAGTATGATCTGGTATGATTACTTTTCCTAATCGAAGCTGAACCTCATTAAGCCCAGTAGGAGTGATAAGATAAGTCTGGAAAGTAACCGGGGTGTCTATGCTCTGAGCTGCCTTATTATTCGGATTAAGGTTAGGTTGCATCGGTAATTGGGGTTGGATAGGAGGTGCCATAGTTTGAAGAGGAGGCAGTTGTAACGGTTGCTACATTGGTAGTGCAGAGGGCGCTGGACCTTTGCCATTACCTCTCTAATTCTGACTCCAAGGATAAGATTGTGATGGAGGATATTGCATTGGTGGAGGGGAAGGCCACTGGTTCCATGGTGAAGGAAATTGTGTTGAGGAAGGAGTAGGATATGGCCATGAAAATTGTTGACCATTATAAACATTATTCTAAGGATTAAAAGAGGAAAAATCTGGAGGCATACCTATAGGTCGCGACTGCCATGGTCTATTTGATCCGATAAAGTAGGAAGACTAGACATCCTTGCTTGATTCCTTAAGTACTACTTTCAGCCTGTGTAGTTATGGGCATTGACCGGTGGAATTTGCCAACTCACATATGTTGCACAAGATGGCGCTATTAGGTCCACATTCTCTTTCTAAATGTGTCTTTTTGCATCGAGGACAAAATATTGCCAAAGCTGCTTCAGCTTCTGCTTTTGCTTTCTTAACTTGTACTGTGGTAATCCAGGTAGAGACAATACTGAGAAGATCAATTTTAAAATCCTCAAATAGATTTCCAATCTCTGCTCTGGTTACTCCTCCACTTGTGGACTTCTGTATCCAAACTGAAGGGTCCCGAATTGAACTTCTTCCCTTGACTAATCCTCTTGAACTCCACAGACAGAGATTCATTATTTCATCAAGCGATTCTAGCGATATGTCTCCTTTTCCCAATAGATTCAAATTCTCCAGAAAGTCATCTCTTATTCCTCTTAGGAATATAGGTTTCAGGATTTTCGGGGCTAAGTTACCAAACTTAGACCTTTTTAAATTATAATGGAATCATTCCATGTAGCCTTCTAAGCTCTCATCTTCCTTCTGTGTAATTTTGAAGATTTCTTCCTTCAAATCCCTGGTTCGACAATAATCCTGATACTTAAAGAGGAAGGCCTCCCTCATGTCACTCCAGGTTTGGATTGTGCCAGTACCCAGTCTCGTGAGCCATCTTAATGTTGCTCCTTTCAGAGTAGCAGGAAATAATTTCAACTTTTGGGCGTCTGAAGTGTAGTCATAACTCCTACACAGCACATCGAACTCGAACATAAAGGTATCAGGATCTTCAACAACCATCTCTCGAAAAGATGATAGAGATGGGAAATGAATGTTCTTCATAGGAGCTTCATTCCGTGTCTCCAATATGGGGAATTCAAAAGTAACATTACCATCTGTCTTAATATTTTTGTCCCCCATGGCTGATCCTTCCTAATGGGATGAACTGTCCTCTGTTAGAAAATTATATATTACAGAGCAATACAACACAAAATATATGCGGAAAACACAAGAACACAAAATACATAAAACCAAAGAGACACAGATATACGTGGTTCACCCAGTTTGGGCTACGCCCACCCCGAACAGCCAGTCCTTCCTTTCTATTATCCAGCAAAATGAAGAGACACAACCTACAACAGATCCACTGTAATATCCTGTGTTCTCTCTCATAGTATCCCTATCTGTTTCTCGCTCTGAGAATACACATACAATCCACAGCCGCAATACAATACCCTCATACATGCGAGGGGTTGCCTTCTAGGGAAAAAAACCCTAAACTAAACATAACTTCTACCGCCAAATCATCCGCCTAATGAATGGCCTAGATTGACTAGAAATTACTATACTTTTATAAGGCAATTTTACATCTGTTTTTAGCTTCGGGGGCGATGCCCCCGAAACCCCCCGCCAGGGGGGTCTCCATAAAGTCACAGCCGCCCCCCCTGGATCCCCCAGGCAGTGTTTAATTATAGGCATCATTTCCACCCAATTAAGGTACAGAGGTCCAATGCTTTGATACAAAATAAACAAGATAATCAGACTCCACACCCAACAATCTCCCACTTGGAGACTGATTGTAGCAACTCCACTGCGGCTTCATTTTCTGGACAATGACTCCACTTTGGACCTGGTTGTTTTTCATCTTCATCATCGTACTTGAAGACCAATTGAAATTGAGCATATTCTCAGAATCTCCTTGGTTACAACTTTTGTTAGCATATCTGCAGGATTCTGGCTAGTGTGTATCTTTTCTAGCTTCAACGGTCCATATTCCAACACTGACCGTATGAAATGGTACTTAAGCTGTATGTGTTTAGTCCTGGAATGAAATGCAGAGTTCTTTGCAAGATGAATGGCACTTTGGCTATCACAGTATAACGTGCCCATATCATGCTTCTTACCCAATTCATCCATAAACCTTTGCAACCAAATCATTTATTTACTAGCCTCTGTAGTAGCAACATAATCTGCTTTTGTTGTTGAAAGTGAAACAACATTTTAGATTTTTGAAACCCAACTGACCGTTGTTCCACCTACAGTAAATACATATCCTGTAGTGCTCCTCCTTTTATCTCTGTCACCTGCCATATCTGCATCAACATATCCCTGTAGAGCAATGTTTGAACCACCAAAGCATAATGTTTGATTTTTGGTACCTCTCAAATATCTAAGAATCCATTTTACTGCCATCCATTGTTCTTTTCCCGGATTGTTCATATACCTGCTTACAACTCCCACTGCATGTGCAATATCAGGCCTTGTGCAGACCATCGCATACATTAAGCTTCCAACTGCTGATGCATATGGAACTTTAGACATAAATTCTATTTCTTCTTGGGTCTTGGGGCACATCTCCTTACTAAGTTTGAAATGGCTAGCAAAAGGTGTACTAACTGGTTTTGCATTCTGCATATTAAATCTTTTCAACACCTTTTGTATGTACTCATTCTGAGACAGTGTTAATTTGCGATTTTTCCCGTCTCTAGTTATTCTCATACCAAGGATTTGTTTTGCAACTCCCAAATCCTTCATTGCAAAGGAATTTTCCAATTTTCTTTTGAGCACATTTATTTCCTACATGTTAGATCCTGCAACAAGCATGTTATCTACATACAATAACAATATAATATAGCTAACATCATTTTTTTTTTCAGATAAACACAATTATCAGAGTCACATCTAGTATAACCTTGTTCAGACATAAACTTGTCAAATTTTAGATACCACTGCCTTGGAGCCTGTTTTAAGCCATACAAGCTCTTCTTTAGCCTGCACACTAACTTTTCTTTCCCTTTGACATCATATCCTTCTGGTTGCTCCATATATATCTCTTCCTCCAAATCTCCATGGAGAAATGTTGTCTTTACATATAACTGTTCAAGACGTAAATCTTCCGCTTCTACAAGACTTAAAATAGTTCTGATTGAAGTCATCTTAACAATAGGAGAAATATTTCATCAAAATCAATACCTTTATTTTGTGCAAACCCCTTCACCACAATTCTAGCTTTGTACCTCTGTTTTCCTCCATCTTCTTCCTTTAGTCTGTAAACCCAACTATTCTGCAATGTAGTTTTACCTGCAGGAAACCTGACTAAGTCCTAAGTCTGGTTATGCATTAAAGAGTCCATCTCTTCTTCCATGGATAGTTCCCACTTCTTCTTGGTTTCAACCTGCATTGCTTCTTCATAACATTCGGGTTCACCAGAATCAGTCAACAATAAATAATATAATGAAGGAGAGTATTATTCAGGGGGTCTACTTATCATTGTAGATCTTCTGACACCACTTTCAGGTGTTTGAGGTGTCTGTTGCTGTTGTGGTGGTGGTTGTTGTTGTGGCTGTTGATTATTATTATTTTCAGGCACCTTTACTTTTTCTGTGATCTCATCAAGAACTATGTATTCTTTGTTTTCTTTTTCCCGTTTCTTTTCCTGCAACTGATTCTTATACAAGACCTTTTCATTGAATATTACATATCTGCTCCTAATGATTTTTTGTTTTTCATAATCATATAAGCGATAACCAAAATCATTAACACCATATCCAATAAAGTTACATTTTTTTGATTCTGCCTCAAGCTTTGTTCTATTTTCTTTATTAATATGGACAAAGGCCTCACAACCAAAGGGCTTTTAAAAAGAGTAGTTTACCTTTTTACTTGTCCATGCCTCCTCTGGAATACCACCATCCAAGGAACTTGAAGGCCCTCTGTTTATTAGATAAAAATCAATATCTACAACATCTACCCAAAATTGTAAAGGCAATCCTGCATGCAATCTCATGCACCTTGCACGCTTTATGATTGTTCTATTCATCCTTTCTGACACACAATTTTCTTGTGGTGTTCTTGGAACTATCTTCTCTTTGCGAATTCCATGCTTTGAACAGTACCTATCAAACTCTTTGCTGCAATATTCACCTCCATTGTCTGATCTGAGACACTTCAACTTCTTTCCTGTCTCAATCTCAACCAAAGCTTTCCATTTCTTGAAAGTATCAAATACATCAGATTTATTCTGAATACAATAAATCCAAGTCTTTCTAGTGGCATCATCAATAAAAGTAACATAATAACTAGAGCCACTGAGAGATGATACCTGAGTAGGTCCCCATACTTCTGTATGCACAAGCTCTATTTTTTTTTTCTTTTTTTTTTTTCTTTCCCAACTCAGAGAAATCTGACTTTCTTCTGTTTTCCATAAATGCAATTCTCACAGAAATCCAAATCAACAATTTTCAAACCCGACAACAAATTTCTTGAGTGAAGAATCTTCATCCCCTTCTCACTCATGTGTCCGAGCCTGTGATGCCATAGTGCTGCATCTGCTCCTTTGGAAGTTAAATCATTAACAAAGTTAGAAATACCATTGCATAAATACAATGTACCAACCTTTTCGCCTTTTGCTATTACCAGGGCTCCTTTGGTGACCTTCCAAGTTTAATCTGTGAAAGTTGTCACACAACCTTCACTGCCTAGCTGCCCTGTTGAAATTAGATTTTTCTTCAGATTTGGAACATGCCTTGCCTCCTTTAATAGCCATTGGTTTCCATTCTGTTGTTTTACAAAAACTTTACCCATTCCAACAATTTTATAGGGTTTATCATTACCCAAACGAACTTGTCCAAAATATCCTTGAACATAGTCATGAAAATATTTCTTATCAAGTGTGGCATGGAATGAGGCCCCTGAATCTACCACCCAAGAATCAGTAACATTTTCGAAAGAAAGAATCAAAGCATCTTGTAACATATCACCTGTCACATTTGCTTCATGATTGTTTTCTTGCTGTGCGTTTCCTTCTTTTCCCTTTCGAGATCTACAGTCTTTCTTTAGGTGTCCTTTATTTCCGCATTTCCAGCACACTATCCCTGATTTGGACTTGGATCTGCCTTTTCTTGATTTACTGTGATATCCTGAGCTCTTTCCTCTTTCCATTTTTCTTCCCCGAGACTCTGCACTCAAAGCATTACCTGATGTCTCACCGGAGCTTTTCCGTCCCATTTCCTCGCTAAGGATAGCACCGAAAACATCATCAAACTTTAAAGTACTAGATCCAGAGACAGAGTTACTAATGGCCATAACTGAACCATTCCAGCTTTCTGGCAATGAGCACAAAAATAAAAGAGCTCTAACTTCATCATCAAAGTTTATCCCTACAGAACTTAACTGACTGGTAACTGTATTAAAATAATTCAAATGGTCTGCAACAAATCTACCTTCTGACATCTTCATATTAAATAAACGTTTCATAAGAAATACCTTGTTTGAGGCCGAGGGTTTTTCATATAGTTTTGCCAATGCCTTAATCAAACCCTCTGTTGTTGTTTCCTTCAAAATATTGAAGGCTACCGACCCCGCGAGGCACAACCGTACTATTCAGAGTGTCTTTCTATCGAGAATCTCCCATTCCGCGTCTGTCTTAGTCATCGGATTCTTGTTTTTCCGCTCAATGGTAGGTATAGTTCTTTCTGATACAGATAATCTTCCATCTGCATCTTCCACAGCGGGAAGTTTTGGCCGTTAAATTTCTCGACCCTAAATTTACCATCTTTAGCCATTTCTCCCACTTGAACCAGGAACCCTTATTTCCTGCGAGTTTATCAGCCAAATAGACCTTCGGCTTCGATACCAATTGTTAGAAAATTATATATTACAGAGCAATGAAACACATAAAATACATGCGGAAAACACAAGCACACAAAACACATAAACCAGAGAGACATAGATATATGTGGTTCACCCAGTTTGGGCTACGTCCACTCCGAACAGCCAGTCCATTTCTATTATCCAGCAAAATGAAGAGACACACCTTACAGTAGATCCGCTGTAATATCCTATGTTCTCTCTCACAGTCTCCCTATCTGTTTCTCGCTCTGAGAATACACATACAATCCACAGCCGCAATACAATACCCTCATACATGCGAGGGGTTGCCTTCTAGGGAAAAAAACCCTAAACTAAACATAACTTCTACCGTCAGATCATCCGCCTAATGAACGGACCAGATTGACTAGAAATTACTATACTTTTACAAGGCAATTTTACATCTGTTTTTAGCTTCGTGGGCGCTGCCCCTGAAACCCCCCGCCAAGGGGGGGGCTCCATAAAGTCGCAGTAGCCCCCCCCCTAGACCCCCCATGCAGCATTTAATTACGAGCAACGTTGTCACCCCATTAAGGTACATGGGTCCAATGTTGTGATACAAAATAAACAAGATAATCAGGCTCCACACCCAGCATCCTCGGAATATGCAAGGGATTGAAAAATAAATAAAGGATCAGGCTGTTCTAGGACCAGTTGTTTCACTGCACAACCGACATCCAAATGATGATCAACTAAATGTTGTTCCTTAGGCCCCTGATGCTCCTCACTGGTCTCCCCTTGTCCTTCAATTTTTAGATTTTGATCAATGGCTTTCCACTGCTGTTTCAGATCTGGGGAGTGGATATGTTGTTTGAAGTGTGATGATGTCCAGACACAGAAGGTATCGATGCCTCAAGCTTTGATAAAGTAGCATATTTCTGTGGTCTCGTCTTCCTATTATCTCTGTATGAAGTAGAATGTTCATTTTCTGTTTTTGAGATCAGATCTCCAAAGAATGTATTTCTTCCCAAGTTTGCACTCTTCTTTGCCTTTTTACAACCCGTCTTTCCTGTAGTTAGTTAGAGTGGAGGGTGTTTTGGATTTCTCTATTGTCATATTAGCACACATGGACCCTATGTGTATCAATCATTCCTACAAGTGCTTCAGTTTCTATGGTGGTGAGCCTGCCCAAGTATGTTAGAGCGATGCACATGTTCTTACCTCTCGTCTTATCGCCCAGAAACTATATAGCTGAAGAGACATTGAAAAAAAACACCCAAAAATAACACTTCTAAGTGCACCAATGTAGCAATGGTGAGCCCGCCCAACTATGCTAGAGCGATGTGCAGGTTCTTACCTCTCATCTTACCGCCCAGCAATTGCTAACTAGGAACATCCTATCATCAAACAAACAATTCTGGTTGATTGGATTGTCACTACCATCCCTGACAACGACGCCAAAATTTTGGACTGTATTAATCACTATTAAATGACTAAGACAATACACATAAATTATCAATCTAGGGGCATCTTTTATTTCAATGACAGTTGCACTATCTGTGCCGATACATCAAACCATAATCAAAATCAAAATAAAGAGGAATCATTGTTGAATCTATTGCTGAAACTTAACACTCGTGCATGAATGTAATCATGCCTCAATTAAATGGTACCTAGCATGCCACACAAAAATTACACTAGCTGGTATTTTTAATCACATCTGTGTAACAACATAATAATATCGAAACTGAAGCAAATCTATTGACAGCCAAAACAAAAACAACAACAGTCCACCAATACGCAAAGCAAATAAGAAATATAGTATAGCTACTTTACCACTGCAGTCCCTGCTAAACAGGAGGGCCCTTCCTCCCTAGCAGGGTGCAGGAAGAGATAGAAACTAAATGGAAATTAAACCATACAACACATGTAACAACAACAACGTGGTATCTTTGTATTAAGGTGACCAAAATTACAGAGCCAAAAGGTGATACAATTCTCCGCTAACCCCCTGACCTCAAAGGTTGAGAGTTATATAATGGTTACATGTTTAGAAAAACGAGGAATGGATCAATCATGAGAATCTTACGATTCTCATGCTGATCAAAATAAGATACATATAGTTACAACCAATTCCTTAATAAAAAGTCTGACTAGGAGAATATGGATTACAATCAAAATTGCCTAAAAGTTGTCAGTGTAAAATATAATATGTAATGACTTCTACAGTTGTCGTGGAAAACGACAGTTGTAGCGTAATAGAAATTGAGGACAGGTCGGCATCCGGAAGTTGATGATATCCAATCAGAAATACAACTGTAACAAAAATTTGTAATAGCAGGTTTGTAACAACATCGTAGTGTAACAACTCACTGTAACAACACACTTTCAACTGCTTCTGTACGCCTCATGTTCTAGGTCTTTTTGTGCTAAGAATAACATCTGGAAGGAAATCAAAAGACCAAAGAACTTCCTCCAAAATTCATCCCAGTTAGCCAAAAAAAGGAAACGATACAACATAATAATTAATGAAACGGAAAGATAATGAAATAAGGAAAAACAACATTGTTTAAGATAGAAAAGAAGGGAAAAAGGAAAAGGTAGTCCTAAGGTTTGAGGTCACAAGGTAAAAATGGGGGAAACAGATGTAGGAAATAAGTACAAAAGTGGCACCCAATAGAGCCATTCAGGTAATCGCCTGTGATCTCATTGAACGTGTGGTTTTTGTCAAGCGCCATTCAATAAATCACCTGCAAGCTCATCGAACGCGTGGTTTCTGTCGAGTGCCATTTTCAAGAACTCGTTAGAGCTACCATTTTCAAAGGGAGAGGAAACCATGTGTTGATTTGTTGTCATTTTTGGAGAGGAAACCCAATTTCCATCGGAGTAAGCTAACGGGTATAGAATTTTAGAGGTTTTTCCACCGATCTCACACCCTGGAAGCTCCAAAGATTTTTCTTATTGTTTTCAAAAATTCGCCAAGTGCATTTCTCCTCTGCCAAGCGAGACATGGTTACCATTTACAAAGGTAAATCTATTGTTTTTTTACAAATTCTATGCATTCTACAAATTATCTGCAATTATCTGCATTATTTTTGCTCTGGGATGTTATTCCAGGGAGTTGTCGCAACCGTGACAAGCGAGTTTAACTGTGATCATGGAGTTGCCACAATGACACTTATTTGGGTTGCCATTGCAGAAAATCACTGATCACTGTTGCAACAACTCGTTTGTCACCGTTGTTTGTAATTTGTTGAAAAAATGTGTTTGTAATTTTATTATTAAACACAAAATTACAATATAGGTAGTTTTTTTATTTATGTTAATTGAGCCATGTAAATGTTTGAAAACACACACTCACACCGTTTCAACATTGCCCCCATATTGGGCAATAGACGACTCAATTATTATTAGATTTTAATTAAATTTTATAATTACAATAATGTAGTAGTCATAACTTTTTCAAATGAAGTGTTAGAATCCCCAAACTAAACAAGACGACATGTCCATGTGGACTGCATCATACAATAAACAAGGTAAGGTTTTGGATTGTGTTTAGAATGGGCGATTTTGTTGCATATGCCTTCCATTTGATTTTTAAATGGTATGATTTGACCATTAATCCCATCACATGATGAACCATCATGCCTCAAAAAATGGTTCATCATATGTTTAAATGGTTCATTCATCAAGCAAAAAATTATGCATAGAGGAATAAAGAATGGTGGGCTTCATGAATTCTTTGGTATTGCTCCCAAGTTTGTTTCATCTAGTGTAATTTAACTTTATTGTTGGTTTATTCCTTTTCATTGTCTTATCATCTAGTTTGGCTCAACATCAAACTTGGGTAGGAAAATCCAAACTACAATTAGGGAAATTCATGTGTCAATCTAGGAGGCCCCTTTCAATTTTTTCTCTCTAACCGGGCTGCTATCTATAGCTCTTATCTAATGTCCTCAAATTGAAATGTTGAACTCTAGCAATGAACTATGATCCCAACAAATGCAAGCTCATACAAGTGACCAAAAAATCTCCCAACGATCCCTTACGCTATAATATCCCTCATTGCATTATGTATGTTTGTGATGCCATGAATGCGACATCTAATTAACACTATTATTTCTATACTGCTATCAAGGAAGAAGTTTCCCATACTGAAAACTCAGTTAGGTATAAAATGAGTAATTTCTCTAGTCAACATGTTGAAGTAGAATTGGGGGACTCGATTTTGAAAATCAGGTTCCCTCAATCCAAGTTTACTATTATTTATATACTGGTATCAAGGAAGAAATTTCCCATACTGAATACTCAGTTAGGTAAAAACAGAGTAATTTCACTAGTCAACATATTGAAGTAGAATTCGGGGACTCACTTTTGGACATCGGGTTCCCTCAATCCAGGGTCACTATTATTTCTATATTTCTATAAAGGAAGACATTTTTCATATTGAAAACTCAGATAGGTATAAAATGAGTAATTTCTCCAGTCAACATGTTGAAGTAGAATTGGGGGACTCGATTTTGAACATTAGGTTCCCTCAATCCAAGGTTACCAAAATTTTCAATATCACAAAGTTTTTTTGTGGAAAAAATTGTTCATAACATATACTATGGAGGAAATGGATCATCAATAACAAGAAATTCTTCCTAAATTCTTTCTAATGGACAAAAAGTTTGAAATAGTTTGTATAACAGTTTATAACATTAATATTTTAGTGAAAACCCAAAGGATATTAAGCACAACTCAATGTTAAAAAAAAATACTTCCTCGTGTCTAAAGATACCCTCCAACCCCATCTTCAATGGCTAAGATATCAAGAAATATAAGGATTCCCAACAGTGGTAAAAATAATAACATGTCTACTTGCGTTGGGAAAAAATGTTTTCCTTTGCCCAGTTGTATAGAGGGGAGTTATGATTCTCTTTTTGTTATGTCAATTATATTTTATGTTTCTTTTAAAAATATATATACGCAATATTACTAATAATGTGATAGATGTAATGGACACTACTTGGTAATCATGCAAAATAAACATTACTTTTTTACTCTTTGTGGTCTTTGTTTCCCTCAAGGAAGGTCACACTTCATCTTCACTATATTCTATTTTACCAATATAAATATCATCAAACTTAGAATGAAAAAAATGAGATGGTTATTTTTTTAGCTTTGTTTATTGATAAAGTGATAGTGGTGTTGTTCTATTACTCACTGTTACATTGGCTATTATCCTAATGGGTGTGGGTAATAGGGAGACTCGCTGTTACAGTGATTGCAACTCCCTGTTACAGTGGCGAAAATTCCCTGTTATAGTGAGTTTCCCCCACTATAACAGTGAGTTTCCGCCACTGTAACAATGAGTTATTGCCACTGCAACAATGAGTTGTTGCAACCTTGATTTAACAAAATCTAACAATATTTCGTTATTTTTTTTTTTTTCATTTAATTTTTTCTTCTTTTACAAATGGTGCAAAAGTGGACATTGATCATTCAGCTTTGGTGCCATCAAACTCATGCCAGGCAATTACTAGATTTTTGCTTCACATTGAAGCACTTAGACAAGTGTATCAAAATAATAGAGAAATTCTTCGGACAACCACAAACAATGAAGCTTATTATATTTCCCTGGTTGATGGGCTAAGAGCAGCAAGGAATTATGGTGCAAGTGACATTGTCACTTACACCAATTCACAATTAACAATGTAAACTATGAAATGGGAACTATAAATTGAAAATGAGAACTCTAGCAAAAAAAAACCCAAAAACATAGAAAAGCAACTCGAAAATGAAAAGTGTTGATACTGGAATATCAACCTTTTTTTTTTCTTGGGTAACTTTTCAACATGTTTTAAACATGGCACTAAAAACAATTTTTTTTTTTTTTTGTGCAAAAAAAACACTAACAAACTTTAAAATTTCAAAAGAAAAATGAAAAAAAAAAACAAAAAACAATGAAAAAAACAAAAAAAAACAAAACAATTTTTTTTTTTTTTTTTGGTAAGCTTGGTAGGACCTTTCATTTTTCTCTTTTTTTCTTTTTCTTTTTATTCCAAAACATAAAAATGTCAAAAAAAAAACAAAATAAACCTATAGAAAATAAAAACACAAAAAATAAAAAATAAAAAAATAATTTGAAATAATTATTTAAAAAAAAACATAATTAAAGAAAAAAATCAAGGAAAGAAAAAAAAATACTTTATTGAATAATTAAAAAAAAACATTAAAATAAATCAATAAATTATACATTAAAAAACACATTTAAAAAAATAATAAATTTTAAATTTTAAAAAATAAAAAACTTAACAATTAATAAATTAAAAAAAATAAAAAAACATTAAAATACTAAAAAAATAGAAAATATTAAAAAAAAAACAAATTATAAAAAATATTTATATAAATAAGAAAAAAATTTAAAAGAAAACATTAAGAAAATAAAAAATTAAAAAAATTAAGATATAAAAAAACTAAAATGACAAACAAAAACTATTAAAAAAAAACTAAAACTGATTAAAATTGATTAAAAATAATAATAATTATAATTAAAAAAAATAAAAAATATACAAATTTGGTCTCTTGGGCCACCAACGGGCTCAAATCGATTCTCAGAATTGACTTTTAGCCCATTGGTGGTCCAAGGGGTCGCCTGCCGTGGGTGGGCATCGCTGGAGCAACTATGCCCGCCCATGATATGCGTCCACCAATGGCTCAAATATGATTCCTAGAATAAGATCCGATTCTCAAAATTAGATTTGAGTTGTTGGTGGCCCAAGGGGCGACGAGCGGAGCTGCTGCAACTCCGCCCGTCCACGGTAGGTGGCCACCAACAACTCAAATCCGATTAATCAGATTTGAACTGCCCAAATCCGATTCTGAGAATCAGAATCGATTCTCAAAATCAGATTTGAGCCGTTGGTGGCCTAAGGGGCCGGTGATTTTCAAAATCGAATTTGACATGTTAGTGGCCATCTGCCGTGGGCAGGCAGAGCTATTGTAGCTCTGTCTGCCCACAACAGGTGGCCACCAACGACGATTCTTAGAATTGGATTCGATTCTCAGAATCAAATTTGAGGTGTTGGTGGCCCGAGGGGCCGCATGCCGTGGGCGGGCGAAGCTGTTGCAACTCCACCTGCCCATGGCAGGCGACCCCTCAGGCCACCAACGGGCTCAACGTATCGACTTTGATCCGTTTCGCCCACAGCAGATGGCCCCTTAGGCCTCCAGCAAGCTCAAAGACGATTCTTTGAGCTCGTTGGTGGCCTGAGGGGATACCTGCCATTGGCGGGCAGAGCTAGTGCAGCTCTGCCCACCGACAGTAGGCGGCCCCTCGGGCCACCAGCGGCTCAAAGTCGATTCTTTGATCTCCACCCACCCATGGCAGGTGACCCCTTGGGCCACCAACAACTCAAGGGATGTAATAATTCTTTTTTTTTTTCAATGTATTTTTATTATTAATTTTTTATTTTTAATGATTTATTTTTTTATAACTTAATTGTATTTTTTTTTTTTTAATGTTATGTTTATGAATTTTATTATGTTTATAAATTGTATGTTTTATTTTTATTTTAATTTTTTTTAGTACTTAAAATGTTGTCTAAATCATTTTTCTAGAATTTGTATTTTTGAAATATTGTCGTTTTTTATATAAAATTTATAAAATTTGTTATTTTTCCAAAAAAAATTATTCAAAATTTCCATAATTTTTATTTATTTAACGTGTCTTTTTTAGCGAAAATGTCTTAAAATGTATACTTTTTTTAATTATATCTATATGCAAAATGTATAATTTTTGTCGAGTTTTTTAAATTATTATTTTTTGGTGGCAATTATTTTATGTTTATTGAAATATTAATTAACAATATATAATTATAAAAGAAATCCTAACCTCAAAATATTAATTTTTTTAAAATTTTTATATATATATATATATATATATATATATATATATATATATATATATATATATCCCATTATAAAAAAATTATTGTAAAGGAAAACAAAAAACAAAAATTTGGAAACCTTTAAAAACCAAATATCTTAGGACGAAAAGCATGAAGAGGAATAAGACCACTTGAAAAATGGTTAAATAATCAACATTTAACAAAAATGGTCAAAATCCGCATGAAAATCTTCAACATTTTAAAAAAATTTCCACACTTTATACATTATAAAATTTAAATTGTCAAAAATAAGCCCTCTAAAACAGGGGGTTGATGTTGCATCAACACTTTTCAAAATTAGCATGAAAAATCTCTAACATTTTTTAAAAAATGTTCATACCTGATGCATGAGAAAATTTGAAGTGTCAAAAATATGCTAAAAAAAAGGTGTATTCTGAATCAACACTTTTCAAAATCACATGATTTTTTGCTACCTAAAAAAAATATGTGTATTCTGAATCAATACTTTTCAAAATTAGACGATTTTTTGCTACCTAAAAAAAAAGGGTGTATTATGAATCAACACTTTTCAAAATTAGATGATTTTTTGCTACCTCAAAAAAATGGGTACTCGTATCAATTCCCATTTCAAAGTTTATATTGTTAATTGATAACCAATAAAATGATTGGAATTTACCAAGCCAGAAAACAAAATTTGAAACCCCTCCACAAACAAGAAAAAAACATTGCTGCACAATTTCAAAACTTTAACATAACTTAGTGTTGGAGCAGGGTCCCTTAGGACTGCAATTTTGGGCCAAATATCAGTGTTTTTGTTAGTTTGTAATTGTACACAAAGAAGATTCAAGGGGCTTTGGGGCAGGTAAAAGTCCCTTCATGAGTTGTAATGGGTTAAGGAGTAAACTAGGGGTCTCAAACCATGGTTTGAGGACCATAGTATGAACGCAAGCAAAGGTATAAATAAAATTCTAGATCAAGTCAGATAAGATATCGAAGTCAGGAAAAGTTAAGAAGAATACAAAAATTGATGATAGAACTCTGAAGTTGAATCTGTAGTAGCGTTTGTGTCTGAAAGGCTCCTGTTGGCAGTGTGCGCAGAGACCTAAGTCCGACTGTGTGCAGACCCCATTGGTTGTGTGTGCAGGTAAATCTGGTGAATTGTAAGGGTTTTTATGAATTGTAAAGGTTTTTGTGAAGACTGATTAGTAAATATTTGTTTCGGCAATTCTGTGTACTGAATGCATCTGTGATTCGCTTCTATGTATGATTTATGTTATCTGTAATCATATCGGTTTGCGTACCTATTTATATTGCTGATGCATGAGATAATTGCATAAATCTGTTACTGTAAAGGTTGAATATTACATTGCATATATTTGTTAGAACAATTAAAGGGGATTTCAGATCTACTGTCTGTGTGTGTGCGCAGGGTTAACCTGTGCTAGTTGGCCTAGGGTTTCTGGTTAGGGTTTTTGGTATGCAAGACAATTTGTTTAATGAGATAGATCTGTGGACACCCACTTCATTTAATTCTCTCTCAGGGTATGGAAACCTGGTTCCAACACCCCCCCATACTGCTTTAGGTGAGACTTTGGCCTGCGCAAGTAGGTCATTGCCAAAAGGGCGAGTAGTAAGAGGGTTTTGTTGGTTACGCGCTAACTCTAAACTTGGGTTAGGATCCCTCAAGCCAACAAATGGTTCTGTTGCCAAGATCGGGATCATTTTGAGAGAGATTAGACATTGAATGGTTTATGTTGATAGTGATATAATTTTAGTAGGACATCGAATGAACACCTCCATAACATTGCATTGGTTATAAGAAATCCTATAACCACTAGTTTTATCCTATCTTACACAAATGTACATTCACTGTGAGGTGTATGATGTAACTTTATTTCATAATATATGATATCAACGTGCACATAAATATGTTGAAGGTAGAGGTTATGAGAGACTAACATATCGTGAAAAAAACCATTTTATTGTAAAGAATGATCATTTTAATGGATTTCTATAGAAAATATGTCTTGGGTTAATTTAATGTCACACAATTATTTTATGCACACATATAGAAGGACATCAAGGAACTATTGTTCCAACAAAATAGAGGATATTAGAAACTATCTAAAGAAAGTGAAATTTGACTACTTGTAATCCTAGTTTTTTGCCTACTTGGCTTGTGTGATCCCATTGGAATCTCGTGACACCATGGAATCTGTGCTCAATGCTAATATTCTATAACAATTTGTTAAGTGCCAAGCATAGGAAATTTAACCAACCTGCAACTTACTTGATTTCTAACCATAAATAGTAAGCACAAAAAACCTAAAAATTTGAATAAGAAATTAAAAACCACCTACCAATTAAGTGAAGAAGACGAAATTTGGTGGATGTTAACTTTCAAGATCAAATCAAATTGTACGTTATCTCAAGTGATTGAAAAATTATGTCCAAAACTATCAGAAAATAGGGATGATCGTAAGATCCATGAAGCATATATTAGTTGGTTTCTATGTAGTTTAGTCTCCATTAGGTTACTATTTCAAATCTCATGGGAGGGGTTGAGGGTGAGAGGCACCCGTGGGGATAAAAATTGTACCATTGAGTGCTAGACTCAATTGAGCCTTGGATAATGTTTATGAAAACATCCATAGGTGGGTAGATCATTCTTCCATCAACATTCAGGTTGGCCCCAACATAGACTTAGCCTAATTGAACAAAAAAAGATGATTGAAAATTTCCCCATTAATTCCTAGCATAAGGAAAAAATTTAAATTTTGTGTGAGTTATGTTTTACAAAATTTCAAGTATTCATTGCTATTTTAGCTTGGATTCTCCAGAGCTTCATGATTTTGTTAAGAGGGTTTTCAAAAACATATGGATTGAAGTGCAAGATGCTTTGATACAATCCTGATACATCAATTTTTTCACAACACGAATATAAGATAGAAAGGCTTGGCTAAAAATGGTTTTTAAGGAGGATTCCAAATTAATGCCTTTTTTCTAAGTCAAAGTAGGTTTCAAGGGTTGGGCTTGGGAACCTAGCGAGAATTGAAGTCATGGTAGAATAAAAATATAGGATTCGATATGCCACTGTGACTAATATGTCTTGCTTGAGGACACCTGAACGGATTCACATCAAGGACAATGGAATAATATCAAATCATCTCATCGTTTGAGGACTATCATGAAGCCCTAACTTGGGACTGTAACAAAACCCCGGGGCATAATTCGGCCCAAGCCTAAGACAAGCTTCTAAAATGAATTCAACCCTGGTTAGGGTTGTCTTGAGGTCACATTTGGAGACCCTTTGATTCCTAAAATGTTCTAATATTTGAAGTTGTCCCCCTAGTTCCTGACCACATGTTTTAGTTTTTGGAGCCAACTATTATAAAATTATTAAAGAATAACTGAGGATAGAATAAGTCCTGTGTTATGGAAAAAATTGGTGAAGGAGGTTGCAGGCATAAAATAGGTCGAGTACCTTTATTCAGTGAACAGAAGGAAGCAAAATTTTATGAATATCAAGTCAAGGATGAACCTTTTATGGATTGTTTTATGAAGAGCAAGGAATAGGGTTGACATTTTCGACACAAACTAGACCCTATTTGATGTTTCTTCTAAGCCAAATTTAACTTACATTTGGGCCACAGTAGCCCTGTGAAGGCCACATCTTGAGACATCAAATTTTGACCTAAGGAAAGAGTGAGGTCTATTATTTATTCCAAAAGGTTGATCCATCTCAAGCATAAGTATCAGGCCTATAATTTTAGATAACCATGGTATGTTCTATGCTTAATGCAGTTTACTTCAATATTTCTTATAGGCCCAATTCAAATTAGCAATCACATAAACATGAAAGTAAACACTGATAGAACATAATAATAGATCAACAGAAGACAAGCCAATATAATAAATTAGAATTTGTAATTCTTCTTTTTCAAAAAAGATGGAGAGAAATGTTTGTTACAACAGTCAACAAGATGCCCTAGCCAGCAAAGACATTTGCTTCTCAAACCAGCTCTTCCAACCTCCAATAGGTTTAGTCAAACTCGACCTTTCTTCAGTGTCACACACAGGCCACAAAACAACCCTCAAAACTAGTCAACACAAGTCAATTTCTTGCATTCAAAGACAATCAATGCTGAGGTCAAAGATGTGGTCAAAGTCAACGGATTTCCTCAATTTTTATGCCCTACAATGCGGCCTTCCGAAATCATAAATTCTAGGCAGAAAACGCAGTTAAAGAATGAGGGTTGACCCAATGTCAACGTTGTCTAGATTTTCCCTAAACTAGTCTGAAAACTTCAACAACCTATTTCACATGTGGGAGAGAGAGAGAGAAGCCTCTTGAAGGCTATACAAACAAATCAGATGATGAGGAGTGTGTGTGATGAGATGATGAACAAATGAGCATCAAGTCTCTCTAATTCACATCCATCAATGAGGGTGTGTGACACATCTTTTGGGGCTTGTGAGCCTACATTACAATTTTGGCTGACCTTGAAAATTTGCACATGTGTGGAAAATAAATTCAAAATATAAGTTCTTCTCATCCAAAAAATATGATCTTTAGATTAATATTGCACCTCTCCAAAAGAGGAATCCAACATCATCATATCAACAATGCAACATGGTGTTTGGACCTAGTTACCCAAAATTAACACTCCCTCTCAACTAGGGATAACTCCATCTGTCCACCTATGCCATCATGTTATATAGTACCAATGTGTACTATCATATATCATCTTGCAATCCTGTGTCATCCTACTGTAACATGATTTTCTGGCTTTTCTTCACATCAACAAGAGTGAGTCACAAAGACATCACACTCTCTTGATTTGAAGTCATCTTAGAGGTTAAAACCTCAATGGGACTCAAGAGATTCACATACTAACCCAAAGTATGTTTAGAGGTAAGAACCTCATCAGACTTGATCCCAGATCAAGGTGTTGGACACATCCCATCCTAGACATAGAGAGTACGGAAATCCCCGATGTGCCCATCGGTCATGCTATCGGTCTCTATCCACATTTCCCATCTCATGGGCCAAATGAGAGGTACTTCCCACAAGTTTGAAACTCCATGGGTAGGATGCATGTGGGGCATATATCAAAGAGAGGGTGAACAACCTCAATATCATAAAGGTGGGGAAGAAGCACACTAGCAAGGTTCTATGAACCTCACCATGTAGTTTATTATAGCTCCAAGAAGATATCCCCAAGCCCCTTGGAGCTCCTAGAGCTCATAGTCCAACTCAAGCAGGACCCTCAGAATAGGGTCTGTCCATGATTCCAAGCTTCTCAAGGAAGGTTAAGAATTTGACCTTCCCCAGGGGCTTCGTGCGAATATCTACGACCTGCTCATTAGTCCCAATGTGATCGATACTTACGGTGCCTCGCTATACCTTGTCCTAGACAAAGTGGTACCTAATATCAATATGCTTGGATCGGTCATGGAACATGAGATTCTTAGAAAGACGAATCCCATTTTGGTTATCACAAAGGATAACGATGGTATCTAGCACATGCCCAAATAGCTCACTGAAGAACTTTCTCAACCAAACAACTTCACAACATGCCATACTCACTGCAATGTATTCTGCCTTAGCAGTGCTCAAAGAAATCGATTTCTGCTTCCTTCTCATCCAAGAGATCGAAGAAAAACCCAAGGTGAAATAACATCCATATGTGCTCTTATGATCCACCACACTTCATTCCCAATCGACATCGGTATATCCATGGAGTTTCATACTCCTGGAAGTGTATCTCAACCCATGGTTGATTGTTCCCCGAAGATATCTCAAGAGATTCTTGGCACCAATCCAGTGAATGTGATGAGGCTCAACCATATATTGACTCAATGTGTTCACTGAAAAACATATGTTCAGACATGAGTTCACTAAGAACATCAAGCCCCCCATGAGTTAACGACACTCGGTGGGATTTCCCAACTCAAGCCCAACAGCACTTCCACACAAATTCTTAAAGTTGAGTTCCATCGGAGTATTCACGGACTTGCAGTCCACCATCCCAAATCTCTCCAGCAACTTCACGACATATTTTCCTTGAGAAAGGAAAATCTCACCTAGCTATTTCCAGACCTCCAAGCCGAGGAAATAGTGTATCAGTCCTAGGTCCTTCCTCTCGAAGTCGAAATCTAGCTCCCTCTTAAATTGATGAATGAGAGGGAAAACACCTGTTAGGAAGAGATCGTCCACACAGAGAACCAGAATGAGACGCTTGTCATTATCAACCTTAAAATAAAGGTTTGGAACAACATCACTTCGAGTGAAGCCCAAATTCATCAAGTAGCTATCGATCCTGTCATACCAAGCCCTGGGGGCTTGCTTCTTCCCATAAAGGGATTTATTCAACCTGCATACATATGTGTCTCTATCTTGGACTTGAAACCCCTGAGGTTTCTCGACATAAACCTATTCCTTTATTGAACCATGTAAGAAAGTAGTCTTCACATCCATCTGATGAAGACATCATCCTTGCGTTGCAACAAGGACAATAATCAATCAGATGGTGGTGTAGCGGGAAACAGGTGCAAATATATCATCATAATCTATGCCTTCTTGTTAAGAGAAGCCTCAGGTAACAAATCTTGCCTTGCACTTTTCAACACTTCCCTCGGCTCCATTTGTCTTTTAGTCTCGGGACCACATCACATACATCATTCTTCATAATAGACTCATATTATTTGTGCATAGAATCATTCCGAAATTGATGCTTTACGACTTATTCAAATTTTCTAGGTTCATATCGTACAATAGTGCCCATGGCTGCTAGGTACCCTTGGTACCTATTCATCTTCTTGCTTTCGCGGAATGTTCCTCTCAGAGCAATATGTCTCTAGACATCTTAGAGAGTGTCCCTAATCCATGAGGGTATCATTTTATTTTGAAGGAGGTGGATCAATAGGATCCATCAGACCTTCAACATCGGGAATCGGTTCATCCTTCGGTTCTTACAGCTTCCCTGCTTCTTCTTCTTCTTCTTCTTCTTTGTCTTCATTTAAGCTAGGAATATTCCTAACTTTCTTGAGGGCAACATCTTCATTGAAGGTGACATTGTGGCATATATCCACTTCTGTTCGACGAGGCACATAGATTCTATATGCCTTCAAGGTTTCACTATAGCCCACAAACATTCCTTTCTTCCTAGAAGCATCTAACTTGCTTCTCTTTTCTTTCGGCACATGAAAATAAGCGGGACTTCCAAAAACTCTAAAACGGGAAACATCAAGATTCTTACCAGAGAAGACTTATTCAGGAGTATTGGAGTCCAATGCGAAATATGGGCATCTATTTTGAACATACGTAACAGTGTTGGCATCTTCTCCCCATAGAAACTTTGGAATACCTTGGTCATAAAGCATGGCACGAGCAACTTCCACAATGGTTCTATTCTTCCTTTCAACAACACCATTTTTTTCGGGAGTATACATAGTAGTGGTCTCCCTCTTGATACCAGCTTCCCTGCAATAGTCATTGAATTCATTCGACTCATACTCGGTTCCATTATCGGTCCTAAAAATATTGATCTTCTTCCCAGTTTGATATTCAACCAAGGCCTTGAAGTTACAGAACCACTTGAATGCTTCATCCTTCTTCTTCAAGAAGTATATCCAAGTCTTTCGGGATAAGTCATCTATAAAAGTGATATAATATAAGCAACCTCCCAAGGATGTTATAGGCAGCATACCAGATAGATCAAAATGTATCAATTGCAAATTATCAGATGTCTTCATGACACTTGAGGGGAATGGTCCCATTATTTGCTTTCCTTCGACACAACCTTGACGTACACCTTCATAATCATCTTTGAAATTGGGCATCCCTATCACCACCTGCCTTGCTTCAGGAAGGGCTTTGAAATGAAGGTGTGCAAACCTCCGGTGCCATTGCTCGGATTGAAGGGTTGTATCACATGTCATGGCCCCCAGCAAAATTCCTCCAACCTGATACTGTATCGACTGTAAAACCAAGAGTGAACACTTCTTTGAAGTTAATCTTCCAAATGCATACCTTTCCATCGATGAATGCCACCTTGAATCCTCTGTCTTCCATTGCCAAGATAGACAATAGATTCTTCTTCAATTCAGGTACGTATAACACATCTTGCAAGCGGAGGACTTGAGATTGATTCAGATGAAGGGTCATAGTCCTTGTCCCTTCCATGGTATAGGTGGCATTGTCTCCAAGGTTAATTTCCAAATTAGTATCCTTTTCAATCAAATCAGAGAGGGCTTCCTTATATCCAGTGAAGTGCCTTGAGGCACCACTACCAATCAACCAATTGTCCAATGTATTGGAAGGATATGTAGCAAAGAGGGAATATATAATAATATGTTCATTTTTCCTATAAAAAACATTAGATTCATCATACCTGGAATTCCTTGACCTCTTGAAAGGTTTCCCATTTCCACTTTGATTAGAGGGACCCTTCCTCTTTCCTTTGATCCTGTTGTTCCTTTTATGTCCATTCCCCTTAAATTTTTTGTTGTCATCATCTCTAGGAGAGTCCCTTCTATTGGGGCACTCTCTTATATAGTGACCAAACTTTTTCAAGTGTAACCTTTTCCTTTTATTCCTTTGGGACCCGCTCTTCCATGGTTTTGATTTCTTAGACAGTAGGTTCACCTCCATTACCATTAAATGGATGGTCTCTCTCCATCATGCTTGTCTCCTCTTGAGTGCATCTCGTCAACAATTCATCAAAATCAGGAATCACATTATTATTAAGAATCATAGTATTAAATACATACCAATCTCGGGGGAGTCCTCCAAGAGAAATGAGAACGAGCTCTCGGTCAGCTATTTTTTCTCCAATAGATAAGAGATCATTTTTTATTTATGTGAGACTCATAAAATAAGAATGGATGGATTCTTATTTGCCCTTTTCAATATTCTTCAACTTGTTCTTGAAAAAGAGAACTTGATTAGCATTGCTAGCCCTAAACATGCTAACCAAATTATCATACATCTCTTTGCATGTGCCCAACTCAGAGATATAAGCAACCAAGTGCTTATGAATATAATCCCTAATGATATTCTTTTCTTTGACTTCCCCTTTCTTGCACTTTGTCTTAGTGGCATCCGGTGCATTTTATGGAGGCTCATGGATCTTCCCTTTCACATAATCCATTACATCTTGGTCTTCCAATGTCAAATCCAAAGTCATTTTCCAAGCATGATAATCAGACTTGTCAGTCAGCTTATCATTAGTCTTGAAACCCTTGTAGGTTGAGGAGGTCATTGGTCCTTGATAAGACAACTTCTTCGATGATTGCTTTTCACACTAGCTTGGGCTTTGTCTTCACCTTAGCTCTAATACCATGTTAATTTTATATAACCATGGTATGTTCTATGCTTAACACATTTTACTTCAATCTTTGTTATAGGCCCAATTAAAATTAGCAATCACATAAACATGAACGTAAATGCTGATAGAAAATAGTAATAGATCGAGAAAAGACAAGATAATATAATAAATCAGAATTTGTAATTCTTCTTATTTAGCAAAAATGGAGAGAAATGTTTGTTACAACAGTCAATAGGATGCCCTAGCTAGCAAATACTTTTGCTGGTCAAACAAGCTCTTCCAACCTCCAAGAGGTTCAGTAAAACTCGGTCAAACTCATCCTTTCCTCAGTGTCACACACAACCCACAAAACATCCCTCAAAACCAATCAACACAAGCCAATTTCCTGCGGTCAAAGACAGTCAATGTTGTGGTCAATTGCAGTCAATGTTGTGATTAGAGTCCATGAATTTCCTTGATTTCTGTGCCCTCCAATGCAGCCTTCCAAAATTGGAATTTATGGGTAGAAAACACAGTCAAAGCATGAGGGTTGACCCAAAGTCAACGCTGGTTAACGTTGTCCAAATTTTCCCTAAACGAGTCTGAAAAATTCAGCATCCTGTTTCACATGTGGGAGAGAGAGAGAAGCCTCTTGAAGGCTGTATGAACCAATCGTATGAACAAGAATGTGTGTGATTAGATGATGAACAAATGAGCATCAAGTCTCTCTAATTTATATCCATCAATGAGGGTGTGTGAAAAATATTTTGGGGCTTGTCAACCTACATTACAATTCTGGCCGACCTTAAAATTTTCACATGTGTGGAATTTAAATTCAAATTTAAGTTCTTCCCATCCAAACAAGATGATCTTTAGATCAATCTTGAACCTCTTCGAAAGAGGAATCCGACATCATCATATGAGCAATGCAACATGGAGTTTGGAACTAGTTTCCAAAAATTAACAACCTTATATGGATTGTTGTATGAAGAGCAAGGAATAGGTTAAAATTTTCGTCACAAACTAGACCCTATTTGGTTTTTTTTTTGTAAGTCAAATTTGAACTTACATTTGGGCCATAGTAGCCCTGTGAAGGCCACATCTTGAGGAATCAACTTTTTACCCAAGGAAAGAGTGAGGAGTATTCTTTATTCCACAAGGTTGATCCATCTCAAGCATAAGTCTCAGGCCTATAATGATTGAACAAGGAGTGGATATATAGTAGGACTCAACCCTTGTCTAAGAAAATCTAAACCAAATTCGGCCCTGTATTAAGACTAAGCTAAAGCATTCTTGGCATACTTTGAGGCCCATACCTTTAAGATAAATTTTAATACAAGAAGGGTTGATCCATGAATTAGATCAAGGATGGTGATCATTGTTGTTTAATGTTATCTCCATGGATTCAACTCAGGGATTGAGATGAACTAGTGTTAGGTTAAACGAATGAATAGATAAGGTTTCCTACACTACGTTTACAAGATTAATATTGTTGTCTCTTTCATGAAAACATCCATATCCCATAGTGGTCATGTACACAATAGAGTAATGAATACATACTAGAGCTATGAAATTCAAACATTTACATACATATTTTCACATCCTTCCAAGAAAAAATGTGGGATATAATATTACAATGCAATTTGACACTATATCCAATGCAATAATTCCTAATACATACTAATGGAATGGAAAATATAGTCCATGCCCTTTATTTGATAATTTTCCTTGCATAATATTGGCCGATATAGCCTCAAATATCTAGCTCCAAATCCTAACACTTGCATCATACACACAAGAGATCAAGAACACCAATATGAAACCCTATCAAGAAATAGGAATATTGACTACTATTATATATAACCTAATATACGAAAAGAAGATTAGATCTACCATTTTTTTTTCCTTAAAATAATAAATACACAAGATAATGAAGGGGGAAATCATATATATCTATATCCATAACAAGAGACACATTAGATCAACCAAGTTCTTTTACCTTGAGTCACAATTGAATGTCTCCTAGCTTCTTACTCCAAATCCTTCTTGGACCTCACGCAAAGATGAATGCTCTGATCTCTAAAGGTTGATGAAAAAGATTTTTGTAGAAGATTCAACAAACAATTAAAGAATTAGAAAAATAATAAAATAAATTAACAAACATTTTTATGACTAAACAATAATTAAAAACACTTGAGTGCATGAATATATGAACGATATCCTCCTAGTTTCGAGAATAATTTATAGGAGTTGTCTAATCTTGGAGAAGACTTCCCTCGGTTTGACAGAGAAACAATGAATTCAAAATTGACTTTGTTGTTGCTCTGTTGGATAGAGGGAGATATTAGAGATTTTTTAGGTAAAAAATGGGCCTCAAAACAAAAATGTACAACAAAAATAAACTTTATAAGAACCAATAGCTTTCAATATGATGATGTTAACCATGGGGGATGATCACCATTTTTTGAGTAAAAAGGTAAAAAAGATAAAAATTAAAAATAAAAACTATTTTTTCAACTTGTATTTTCGACTTATATCCATACATTTTTACTCAAATTTTGAGTGAGGGAACTTGTTGGATGAAAAATTTAATTTTTCATCCAAGGAGTACCCACATTTCATACTTTCGATAGATCCTCCCACAAAAAAATGTGAAATACATGAAAAAAACGTGATTGCAATCACATTTTTTCATGTAGTTGACATTTTTCACGGTAGTAGGGTCTATCGAAAGTATGCAACATGGGTATTTCTTAGATACAAAATTAAATTCTAGATCCAACAAGTGCTCTCGCTCGAAATTTGAGTAAAATCATAGGGAGATAAGTTGAAAATTTTATTTTTTTCTTTTTACCCTCGAAAACTTGATGAGGTAATGTAATATTATTTAATTATTTCCACTATTATTATATAATATTCCTTAGGAGGCTCATTTTAGACCTCAAAATTTCTCTAATGTTTGTTCCAAGATTGTTCGAATCCTAATTTATTCTCTATTAAACAAGGCCAACCACATGAAGGTGGAATATCTAATGGCCCCTCCCCTAAACCATGTACCTTCAAAATGGCAGAAATGCACAAGGAATCTCCACATCCCCTTTTGTTTTCCTATTCCTGGAAAATATGAAAATTTTCCATTGTAGCATATCCACAATCCATTAGTGACTATGGAGATGCTATTATGGCCAAATGTTGTATTTTTTAGGAAGAGGACAACAAAAGAGATATGGAGATTCCCTGTGCTTGTTCTACCATTTTAGGGGAATAGAGAAGATGGGTTTGTATAAAAGAATCAACACCAAAGCCTCATACTGCAATGTCCTCCAACAATTGTTCTACTAATTCAACCAACACTTAAAGAATCAACAAAATAAAATAAATTAACAAACATTTTTATGAATAAATAATAATTAAAAAAACTTGAGTGCATGAATACTTGAATAATATCCTCATGGTTTTGAGAATAATTTAATGGTGTAGTCTAATATTGGAGCAAACCTCCCTTGATTTGACGGAGTAGCAACAAAGTTAACATTGACTTTGTTGTTGCTCTGTTGGATTGAGGGAGGTTTTCTCCAAGGTTATTAGAATCCTAATTTATTATATACTAAATATGGCCAACCACTTGAAGGTGGAAACTCTTATGGCCCCTCCCCCCTCACATCACTCTCAATTCCCAGTACCTAGTCTATATACTAAAAAATAGTTGAAAGCAATACATTAAGTTCATGCATAAACACTAACAAAACAAAAAATTAATAAAGAAAAATATGTTGTTTTTCACATAAACAAACATATAGCAACCATTCTTTAACATATAAAATTTATTCATTCATTAATTATATACACAAAATACTTCATCTCAATATATATTATCATCAAAAAAATGTTTTCATAATATGGTACATGGTGTTTCTAGTTATATAACCAGTTCAAATATTTCTTTTCCAATTTATTTTTTCTTGACATGAATTCATAAAAGATGATGTCAATTTTTTCTTCCCCTTCAATTTTTATGGCATTTCGAACTCTTCTTGACAACCTGGTCGTGTACTCACAACGTGGAGGTTGCTACAGGAAGGGCGAACGATTAGTTGCAACAATAAATAAATGTCAAATTGACATTTTTTGTTATTATTATTACAATTATTTCATTAATAAAAAGAGTATTAGAGTGTCGTTTACTTTCTTGAGTAGTGGAGGTAGACAAATCATTTTATTTTCTAGCCTCATCATATACCTTCTCTATAGCTGAAACATGAAACGTTATAATTAATACTTCTTTTGAAATTAAATGTTTTTATTTTTAATATTCTTTCTAAATCCAGAAAAGGTGAGTCCACCCAACGATTCAAAGAACTCATTCATAGGAAATATCATTTAACTAGTTCATTAGTACTAAAAAATACCTTTGCAATGTAATTATTTACCTGGTGCACTTGTTGACACCATTGTAATAACTACCTTGTGCTCCTCTTCTGGTAGAGGATCCGCATGTATGATAGGCTCAATCATATATTATTGTTGTAAAATCCTCATCTTAACCAGTATCATGGGGTTGTGCCCCACTTTCATAGGAGCACCATGTTCTCGATGCAATCCACTATCAACAAACTACTCATTGATATATATTCTCCATTGATTAAAAAAAACAACACATTAAATTTATGGATGATATCAAATATGATTTTCTTTTGTAAGTAATGAAAGGTTAATGTGGATTGATTTTTATTTACAGTGTCCTTCAAACTACATCTTGGAGTTTGTCCCATTTTTATTCATCGATCAATAATAGCTTGATAGACAAACTTGAAACCAAGTTGGAGGTCTTCCTCTATGACTTCGGTTCCAAACTCCTCACCCTCCAATGCATAAGAGTATTGATTTTTTTTATTGGCTAACGCAATTCCCAGAAAATAGGAAAGCAATCTAACAAATAATATTATTAATATTTTTGGTTACTTACAACTTGTGCCTTTAAATTTGAATAGCCACCCTGCCCTAGTTTGTGTTTCCCATTTTTCGTAATCCTTGCTAGGTTGGTGGCTTTCAAAGTGTCAAGGAGCCTATGAAAAGTTACAAGTATGTTATATATCACAATTTTATTTAAAAGTAAAGAAAAATAAAAATATTGAATTGAAAATGTAATTACACGGAAAGTGTTTCTCTATGAAATTGGTTGGGAAAACATTTTTTTCCATAGCCAATCCTGAAACATTATTTTCGTCTTCTTAGCCAATAATATTTTCACACGTGGCACTGCACTGGCTTGCAACTGCCGAAGTATTTGTGGGTTTTATGGTTGCGATGGGAATATTTGTGGATTTTCTTGTAGTGATGGGAGTTGAAAACACATTATTGTGCAATCAGCAGAGCCTCAAAAATTGTAAATATTACCACTGCACTCACTCTGCAATTTCCTTTCAAATCTTATGAGTGGGAATGACAGTCGCTCACATATTCCATTCTTTCTTAGAATCATAATCGGAGAAGGTGGCTTGAGTTGATAACTCCAGAGCATAAACTATAACAAAACTAAAATATTAATAATGGCTACATAGCTTTCATCATTTCCAAATGAAATCGTTCCCAAAAGGGAATGCTCATCAAAATATATTGTAGTAATAATCTGAGCTCTATTATGAATTCCAATGACAAACGAACCCTAGAAGACAATCTCCAATGTTTGTCTAGTTCTTCAAAATAACATTAATATTGTCAAGGAAGAAGACTCATATAAAGTCTATTTTCAACACCCTTTCCGCTGTCCAAAGTCAAGCATGTTGGAAAGTAATTCCATCACCAGCACACACTCGATTGGGTTTAAAACAACTTATCGGGAAAGAAACAAACTCGTTACTCTTGTTGCAGACCGATAATCTTCTGGTATTTCCTTTGCTAGGGATTGCAATGGTGATTTCATTCTCAGGCCCTGAAAACACAGCTCCCAGTAAAGAATTTTTGATCTCAGGTAAAGAAGGAACAGTACAAAATCTGAAACTAGTGAAAACAAGCCATAATGTGATCTCTTTCTTCGATCGTGATCTCCTCCGTAGTGATTTTACACAATGCTCTCACAACAAGTCTTCGTAATCAAACTTCATGCAGTCGCAACAAAACCTTTGATCGGTGCACAAATTGTGACGTTCTCAGTGGAACAAGATTAAACAGAGCATTCAACAGAGCTTCAGTGGGCAGGATGGAATTCCGTAGCTCGATACCCAACAATATTTCTCTGCCAAAAATATGACGATGTCTTCGTCGGTCATAAAGGCCTTGTGAATATAGTTTCAACTCTACCCAAAATTTAACACTATCATGGAGAAATCTCAAATGATTTAAAGACAAATGTGAACTACAAAGAAATTCCTCACCGAATTCCCAGCTGAAGTAATTTTGTTTATCACCTTTCACGCCGCTTTCACCAATTCCAAGCATAATTGATCCAATCCAACCTTGTCATCTCGGGTGTTAATGGCAGTCCAACTTCCTCCTTCAACGCAGTGAATCTTCACACCAAGAAAAGCACTGACCTTCACTTGGTAATTAATATGCAAAACAGATACAAAACAGATAAGGATTCACCAAGATTTCAAAACCAAAACCCCGAGAAAGGAGGAGCATTCAAGAATGATCCAAAATTAATTAATAAGAGAATAAACAACTTGCTTTGAGTTGGGATTTACTAGAAGCATAAAAAATAAACTTTTAATATGCACTTTGCAGAAATATAATATAATATATGCACTTTGTAAAAATTTAATATAATCTTTATTTTTAAATAGGTAGTTTGTAGGAATTTAATATAATCTTTATTTTTTTTAAATATGTAGAAAAATCGAATATTACAATGCAATTAATGAATATAAATTAAAAAAATATATTGTGATAATATAAGATTTTATAAAATGTATATTATTTTTAATTTATTTTTTAACTTCAAATTATACATCAAACTCAAATATGTAAAAGAAAATCTTGTATAATCATTGTAATGCTCATTTCATATTACTAGATACCAACGTTAACTTCAAGTTTCAATTTAGGAATCTTCATTTCTATAATTCAAAGTATTCTCATTTTAAGTGGTAATGGTAGCATAGGGGAACCCCAAGACCCATCAATATCATTCAATTAAACTCTCTTATTTGACCATTGATTATATGATGGAGCCTCATGTGGAATTCCTAGTCCCCATACAGGATGACTCATTGCTTCAAAATATTGCTTCAAGTTGGATAGCATTTATTTATCATAGCATTGAAATTGTCCCACTCCGAGGAATTTCCACATGCCCCCTTGGAATGATGGATATTCTAGTTCGCAATTCATCAGTTTGAGATACCTTGTGCACATGTATTCAACATGTAGGCTCTATTTGTGGTAAAATGGTTTTCCAAATCTTCTATTCCTTCGGTGTATATTTTCACCTTTAGGGGCAATTTCTAGTTTACCTTAGTTTACTAAGTGGTGTTTTTCCCTCTTTTCTTTGTTTTTTCTCTTCTGCGTCAGAGATGATGACCTTCCATTCTCTTAGTGGAATACTAGGATGATGCTCATGCCTAGCATTATTTTCCAAGTTACCCCTATACATGTCTCACATATATTTTAAATAGTTTCCAATTGCAAAGGTGAATACACCATTTTTGAAGGTATCTACCCTAAAGAGACCTTCAAGGTAGTCCATAAGTTGTTTCTTCAGGTTTGAATTTTGGGATATCCCTTATGTGCATATGGTGGGCCCAAAAATCAACAATGATTGGCCATTCATGTGTTTATAAAACAAGTTTTTTTCTACACGCAAAAATATATGATCATTAGTTTGAAAATAATAGTTTTGATGATTTATGTTACAACACGAAATAGTTAAAAAAATATAAATTACCCAGGATTTTTAGTGTTTTTATTGGAACTCCTTTCTTATTCACCAAAAATGTGCACATAATTGTCACCATGCTAGTAAGAAGTGATGATCTAGGAAATGAACCCATAATCTCATCAATAGGGTCACCTTTGTGACCACCTCTAGAAGTTGGTTGTATTTGTATCTGGGGGTGTGTGATCAACATTCAAAGCCAAAGGTGTGGACCCAGTACGACTAGTGGGACTATGACCAATCAAAGGTGGAGAATAAAATAGCCTCGTAGCTATATGGTGGCTTGTGGTGGTCGTCGGACATTGTGGTGTCTCTACCAAATATTCCTATAGAAGAAATAAAATTATTTTTCAATTAGATAATGTAAAAGTTAAAAAAACAAACTCTCATAATTCAAATTATGACATAAAAAAAACATCACTTTATAATATGGTTATTACCTGACATCTCTAAAGATATTTGTTCAATATCTCCACCCTATGTTTCATCTTAGGAGTTTTATCTCTAATGCGAATCAAACAAACAAGTCCCTTGTTTTCTTTAACCACAAGCTTTTTAATTATTTCCATTTGTGTGGTAGAATCGAAGAACTACTCCTCATCAAACTAATCAGGATCACCATGGTGTAGAAATTATACAAACATATGTATATCAATGGATTCAATCCGATCAAGCAATGTACTAAATCTAGATACTGAATCCTTCTACAAATCAATTGCGGAAAATAAACACGATCACCAATCACAACAAGTAAAGAAAGAATCAAATCAAACCACAACACAGATAATTTTCTGGGGAAATCTTGCTACTCAAAACCCCTCTATCTTCTATTGTATATTCACCATGGAATCATGAAACAATTACGATGCACTCTTCTCACAAGAGTATACTGCACTCTTACAACTATCTCACACTGATATGGACAAAATCGACCAATACTTAGCCAATTATCAGCCTCTAATCAACCTGCCTTTCTTGTGCAATTCATGAGGAACGAAATCCCTATTCTTTAGGAATTTTACCCTATCAAAATTGCGCAAGGATCATGGGAAATTCAATGGATGTCTGGTTGTATGTGGACAACCTACTAATCACACAACTGATAGTTAACATCCCTTTAACTTTTGTCTCAACTGGGTCTCCACTGGAACTGACATGCATGCAACTATTAATAGTAAATCATCAGTTGCATGGCAGATCACTGATTGTGAATTAAATATGATTTAATTCACTTGATCCCTCACTAGTGCAACAAACAATTACAACTAGTCCAACTGAATTTAACTCACTTAACTGAGTTAATTGATTACTCATGCATTAAACTAATGCACCAACTACAATTCGAACTCCATAACTAGTATAATCACTCCGCATGCCTCACCAACCACCCTCAACTTGAAATACATGAGCTAAATGAGTTTATCACACTCAGTTAACTATTGCAAGTGATTAGGAGATAAGATTACATTTTATTGTCCAATTCAATTAAGGGAAAATTAAATTAGACACTGCACCAATTTATTAAATTAAATTAGCCTTCACACTAATGTATCACTAGGACCTGTGGTCCCACACTAGTGTGTGTGCTGCAATTTCTTGTTAACCTTCAACACTCCGTCTCAACAAGAAAGGGATCATCTACCACCCCAATCCTGCCTCTATGGTATTCGAATTTACTCCTGTCGAGTGCCTTCATTAGAATATATGCATCTTGATCCTCCGTGGGAATGTACTGACGTAACATAATGCGCCTCTGAACACAATCTCTGAGATTGTGGTATCAGATGTCTATGTGCTTGGACCTATCATGGAATACGAGATTAACCGAGAGTTTAATTCAACTCTATTATCACAATGTATCACCGTCGGATCCATCTGAGAACCAAACAATCCAACCAGGATCTTTCTCATCCAGATGGCCTCACATGTAGCCCAACTTGCTGCCATGTACTCTGACTCGGCTGAACTGAGTGCCATAGATTACTGCTTCCTGCTATACCAAGAAACTACTATCGATCCTATGCTGAATATCCCTCCTGATGTGCTCTTTTTGTCTGATGGTCTGCCTGCCCAATCTGCATCTGTGAAGCCTTGAAGCTTCACTCCCTCTGTCCTTTTGAACCATAATCCATACTTTGTAGTGCCCCTGAGATATCTCAAGACATGCTTCCCCGCCTTCCAAAAGAGCTTGGTCAGCTTAACCATAGCTTGACTTAGCTGGTTAACTGCGTAGAAAATGTTTGGTCTGGTGTTCACCATGTACATCAGTGAACCCACTAGCTGCCTGTAGATAGTAGCGTCCACTACTTCTCCTGAAGTAGCATCCTCTTTCCTCCAATTTCCTGGAATAGGAGTATACATGGGTTTACAGCTCTGCATGTGAAACTTACCCAGAATCTCTTTGGCATACTTACCTTGAGAAACAAATAGCTCACCATCCCGCTGCCATATTTCCAAACCAAGGAAATAGTGAAGTAGTCCCATGTCCTTCATTTCGAACTCCCTTGCAAGAAGTTATCAACTGCTCATCATCGGTCAAAATTATATCATCAACATAAAGTACGATAATCAAGAGCTTACCATCAACCACAATCTGGTACAGGTTCACATCCACTTCACTTTTGTTGAAGCCCAACCTAGTGAAATAGCTATCAATTCGAATGTACTAAGCACGAGGTGATTTCTTCAGCCCATACAATGCTCTCTTGAGTCGGCACATATGCGACTCCCTGTCAAATATCTCGAAACCTTCTGGCTTCTCTATGTACAATTCTTCTTCAATAAATCCATTGAGAAACACATTTTTCACATCCATCTGATGAATGTGCCACCCCATCTGCACTGAGAGTGCAAGGATAGATCTTATTGAAGAGTATCTCGCAACCAGTGCAAAAGTCTCCTCATATTCAATCCCCTCAACTTGTGAGAATCCTCGGGCCACAAATTTGGCCTTGTACTTCTCCACACTCCCATCTACTACCTGCTTCACCTTATAGATCTATCTAGATCCAACCACTGATTTTCCAACCGGTTTTGGGACAACTTCCCATGCATTGTTCTTCACAATGGAGTCATACTCCTCTACCATAGCATCAACCCAAATTGGTTGCTACACTGCTTCCTCAAAGGAATATGTTTCTGTCACAATACACTTTCTCATAAGAGCCATGTATCCAGTAAACCTGTAGGGAGACTGTCCCTATTTGTGCACTGAATTAGGTGCTCCTACATGTTCTGTCACATCAAGTCTCAATCTATCAACTTTCGTGGTGTGCCTTCTACCATTTATGGTGGATGGATCTACATGAGTGTTTTATGCCACTCCATTATCCTTCGCATGTGGCTGATCCACATCTGGAGGTTCATTCTTTGGAACCAAGAGTTCCTCGTCTACATGCAAATCCAACTCCCTCTCAAGGGACAATCACATGGATTTCTCCTCATCAAATTTTATATCCCGTCTCACAACAGTCATCCTGCTATTTGGAAAATACACCCGATAGTTGTGGGGAGTATTAGTTTACCCAAAAATATCCCAATCTCAGATGTTGTTTTGAGCTTCTTCTTGGTGTCTTTGGTCACATGCACATAAACAAATGAGCTAAAAATTTTAAAATATGAAACATCAGGTTTCTTACTAGAGAAATCCTCCTTTGATGTACTCATGCCAAGTATCCAATGAGGACCACGGTTTTACACAAATATCGTTGTGTTGCATGCCTTCGCCCACATATGCAATGGTAGGCCCTGATCATGCAACATCGCTCGTGCTGCACCCACAATTATTCTATTCTTTCTTTCTGCGACCCCATTTTGTTGTGGGTTATGAGGCGCAATCAAATCTCTGTGAATTCCTTCTTTGCTACAGAATTTCTTGAATTCATTGTAGATGTACTCACCACCATTTTCACTCCTAAGAGTCTTCACATGCTTCCTCGTGTCTTTCTCCACCAGTGCTTTGAACACAAGAAATTTTGAGAACGTTTAATCTTTCTTATGCATGAATTAGATCCAACACTTTCTAGAAAAATCATCAAAAAATATCACAAGTACTTATGCTTTGTTGTCGAAGCAGTATATAATTATCCACAGACGAATAAGTGAACTCTCTCAAGGATTTCCGAAGCTCGGTTCTCCTTCTTGTGAAAAGTGGCCTTTGCATACTTCCCCATAGTACATCCCTTTCATGTGTCTAACTACGCAAGAGTACCCTTGGGAAGACTCGTAGAAATCTGCTGCATGACCTTCAAGGCTCCATGGTGTAGATGGACCAATCTCCTGTGCCATAACTCACCCTCATTCTGGCTCACCACTTTGTCTGCCTTACCCATCAATGTTGCACATCCATCTACATCAAGTTTATAAAGATTCTTCACACGAATCCCAATCTTCTTGGCTTTTCCTGTGGCTTTGTGTCGAAGGAAATTTTTCCCTTCACTAAAGACCACATCATAGCCTCTATCCTCCAACATTGAGACTGAAACTAAATTTTTCTTCAAGCCTGGTACATGCCTTACATCTTTTAATAAGAAGTTTTTACCTGAATTTCTCTGGAAGGTAACTGTACCAATCCCTGTAGCACTATACTGCCCGTCATCACCCATTTCAATATGCATCTGGAGGTCCTTCTCCTCCAAGATACTGAAAAGTTCTTTGTCTTCTGTCATGTGGAAAGATGCACCACTATCCAAGTACCAAATTGATCCCATTGCACTTGAAACCATGTAGGAAATGAGCAAGAAGTCAAGCTCAAATTGCGAGGCCAAAGCCTCACCTACTGTAGATCTTTAATCCTTCTTGTTCATCTTCTTTTGTGGACAATTAGTGGCATAATGTCCACACTCATGACAGTGAAAACACTTCACTCTGGACATGTCGTGCTTCTTGCCATATTTGCCAGACTCATATTTGGAATGGAATTTATTTCCTTTCCCCTTCTTCGCCTTGACAACCAGGCACAATTTTATTCATCATCTCTCTTAGATGAAGATCCATCCTGGGTATTCCGCTTGAATTCTTCTTACACAAAATCCGACCAAAGTCGTTCCCAATCTGGAAGCTTCTCCCTCCCATTGACAGAGTCCTAATAACTATGCCAACTCTTGGGAAGTCCTAGAAGATCTAGGCTCATCAATTCATCATCCGCGATAGTAATTATAATGCTCCCAAGCTCATCCTAACATTGAACAAACTTTGTTAAATATTTCAGAATGGTGTCACCTTTCTCCATTTTTATTTTTAACATAGTTACCGATGAAATAGGTAACCTGACCTCAAAACGGGAACTCTAGCCCAAAAACTCTCAAAAAACATGAAAAAACACCCCAAAAAAAAAAAGTGTGTCTTCCAGAACGCACTTGTTTTTTTTTTAAGGTCAAATTTCAACATTTTCTAAAATTATGCTAAAAAAAAAATTGTTTGTTGAAAAAAGGATTGAAAAAACACCCCCAAAAAAAAAAGTGTGTCTTCCAGAACGCACTTCGTTTTTTTTTAAGGTCAAATTTCAACATTTTATAAAATTATGGTAAAAAACAAAATTGTTTCTTGGAAAAAAGATTGAAAAAACACCCTCAAAACGAAATTAGTTGATGCTAGAATAACAAAAAAAAAAATTGTGTCATACTTTTGGCATTTTTAAAAATAGAAGTAACATTTTTAAATTTTTAAAATTCAAACATTAAAAAAAAACCTAAAATTTAAGAAAAAATAAATTTAAAAAATAAAAACATTTAAAAGCTTAAAATTTAAAAATATATGAAGATAAAAAAAATTAAAATAAAAACAAAGTAAAAATTTTAATTCAATCATTAAAAAAAAACCTAAAATTCAAGGAAATTTTTTTTTAAAAATAAACCAAAAAAAAATTAAGATTAAAATTTCAAAAAATATAGAAATTAAAAAATAAAAATAAAAACAAAATAAAAATATTAAATTAAAAAAAAAAAAAAAAACAAGTTAAAAAAAAAGGAAAATATAAAAAATAAAATATAGAAATTAAATTTAAAAAGAAAAAGAAAATGCTTATTAAATTTAAAAAAAGAAAAAAAAATTAAAACAAATAATTAAATTTAAAGAAATATATTAAATTTTAATTAATTTAAAAATTCAAAATTAAAAAAAAAAACACTATTCAAATTATAAAGAAAAAAAAAAGAAAAATTAATTAAAAATAAAAAATAAAAATAAAATACAATGAAAATATTAAATTTAAAACAAAATATATTAAAAAACAAATAAACTATAAAAAATAAATTAAATTTAAATTATAAAAATTAAAATATATATATGAACTTAAATTAAAATAGGTATATACATAAAATTTTATTAAATGAAAAACTTTAAAAACTTTAAAAAAAATATTAAATGAAAAAAAATTAAAAAAAAAAAATTTAAAAAAATTAAGTTTCATTAAAAAAAAAATCTAATTTTAAATACACAATTTTAATTGAAATATAAAAATATAAAAATTTTATGTAATTAACAAAAAAAAATAATAAAAAAGTAAAACATTTAAAAAAAATATTAAATCCAAATAAATTAAAAAAATATATATATAATTTATTGAATTTTATAAAATTATATTAAAAAACTAAACGTAAAATATATAAAATTATGAAATTAAAAAAAAAAATCAATTAAATAAAAAAAAATTGGCAAAATTTAATAAAAATTATTAACAAAAAAAAATAATAATAAATTTAAAACAAAAAAATAATAAAATTAAAAAAAATTAAAACAAAATGAAATTTATTTTAAATAATTTAAAAAAAAAAATATTTTAAAATTAAAAAAAAAATTAAAAAATAAAAATAAAAAAATCAATTAAAAAAAAAACAAATTAAAAAAAATTAATTAAAAAAAATTAATTAAAAAAAAAAGAACGTGGTGGTGGTTGCTACGGGGCGGCCCACCCGCTGGGCGGCGGTGGCCGGCCGGGTGGCGGCCCAGCAGGCCTCCCGGCCCCCGCTGGGCGGCGCCCGGCCGGCCCCCACCGCCCAACGGGCGGGCTGTGCGCGGAATCGCCCCTCCGCCCGTCGGGGGCCGGGAGGCCGGCTGGGCCGCCCCCGGGGCGCCGCCCAGTAGCAACCACCACCACGTTCTTTTTTTTTAATTGATTTTTTTTAATTTGTTTTTTTTTAATTGATTTTTTTTTTTAATTTTTTTTATTTTTAATTTCAAAAAATAATTTTTTTTTTCAAAAAATTAAATTTTTTTTTTAAATTTAATATTTTTATTTAAAATAAATTTTTTTTTTTTTTTTTTTAATTTTAATATATATATACAACTATTTTTTATTTTATTTTATTTTATTTTTTTATTTTCTTTTTTAAATTTTTAATATTTTTATTTTAATTTGATTTTTTTTTTTTTAATTTGAATTTCAAAATATCTAAAATTATTTTTTTAATTCAATTTTTTTATTTTAAATTCAATTTGTTTAATTTTTTTATATTTAATATTATAGAATAATTATTTTTTTAAATTTAAAATTTAAAATTTATTTATTAAAATTTTTAAATTTTAATTTAATTTAATTGTTTTTCTTAATTTTTTCGTTTATTTAGTTTTTCATTTTAAAAATCTATAAATGGTTTCATTAAAAAAAAAAAAAAAAAACACTAAATTTATGTATATTTGTCTTTTAATTATTTGCACTAGTTTTTTTTCATTTTTCTTGTTTTTTAATGATAGGTTTTTTTTTTTTTTTTTAATTTTTTTTTTCTTTATCTTTTTCAATTTTAATTGGTTTTTTTTTTAATTTGTTTTTTTTGTAAATTTTAAAATTTGTATTTTTTTCCTTATTATTATTATTTTTTTAATTTAAATTTTTAAATTTAATTTCTTTTTTTTTTAAATTTTTTTTTTCTAAATTTTAATTTTGTAATTTTAATTTTGTAATTTTTTTTTTTAAATATATATATATATTTTAATATATTGTTTTTTTTAATAAGTTAGAAAAAAATGTTTTTGATTTTTTTTTTTTTAATTTTTTGGTCAATTTTTGTTTTTTTTCTTAAAATTATGTGTTTTTTTTCTTCAAATTTTGTCATTTCCTTTGATATAATTTTAAAATATTTTTGTTTTTTTTAATTTATTTTTGTTTAAATTTTTTATTTTTATTAGCTATTTTTGTTTTTTTTACATTTTTATTGGGTTTTTTATTGTTTTTATATATATTTTTTATCTAAGTTTTGTGTTTTATTACCAACATGAAAATCACCACTCTTAAAAAAAAAGGTTGATGCAGCATCAATACGTTTCAAAATTAGCATGAAAATCACTGCTCTAAAAAAAAAAGGTTGATGCAATATCAATACGTTTCAAAATTAGCATGAAAATCACTGCTCTAAAAAAAAAAGGTTGATGCAGCATCAATACGTTTCAAAATTAGCATGAAAATCACTGCTCTAAAAAAAAAAATTGATGCTGCATCAATACATTTCAAAATTAGCATGAAAATCACTAACATTTTAAAACAAATATTCATACTTCATAAATAAAAATTTTAGAGTGTCAAAAATGTGCACCAAAAAAAAAAGTGGTGATTCTGCATCACCACTTTTCAAAATCGGGTGCTTTTTATGCTACAAAAAAAAAGTAGGTAACATTGCGGTTACCTATTTCATCGGTAACATTGTTTTTTATGAGATTGTCCTTCAGTGCCAATTTTCTATGATCATTGCTGCTCTGAAATATATTTTTCAAATCTTTCCACATTGCATATGGTGTCTCTTTGCCATGGATACCTGAGACAATGTGGTCTCATACTCCCTCCAGTAAGATCCTCCTTGCCTTTGCAACCTTTTTTTGCTAAGAATCAAGATTCACAACTTCTGCTACAACGGGTTTGTGAATGTAATTATCAATGAATTCTTTAAAGCCATTGTCCTCTAGTACTGCCTCCATATTGTCTTTCCACGCAATATAATTGGAACTTCCCTCGAGTGCATACTCTAACCTCAAGTCATTGAAATCCATTTTGATCCTGATCTGCCTATCGCACCAAGAATACTTTTGCAAATTCGAATTCTATTCAGTCACAAACTCAGCTTCTCCTCCACTATAGTGATTTCATGTGCTCTAACACCATGTAGAAATTATACAAACATATGTACATCAATGGATTCAATCTGATCAAGCAATGTACTAAAGATAGATACTGAATCCTTCTACAAATAAATTGCGGAAAATAAAAAGTGATCGCCAATGAAAACAAGTAAAGAAAGAATCAAATCAAACCACAACACAGATAATTTCCCGGGGAAAGATTGCTGCTCAAAACACCTCTATATTCTACTGTATATTCACCATGGAATCATGAAACAATTACAATGCACTCTTCTCACAAGAATCTCCTGCAATCTCACAACTTTCTCACACTGATTCGGAAAAAATCGACCAACAATTAGCCAATTCTCAGCCTCTAATCAGCCTGCCTGCCTTGTGAAATTCATGAAGAATGTAACCCCTATTATTTAGGAATTTCAGCCTCCCAAAATTTCGCAAGGATCATGGGAAATCCAATGGATGTATGTTTGCATGCGGGAAACCTACTAATCACACAACTGATAGTTAACATCCATTTAACCTTTGTCTTAACTGGGTCTCCACTGGAACTGACATGCACGCAACTATTAATAGTAAATCACTAGTTGCATGGAAGATCACTGATTGTGAATTAAATATGATTTAATTCACTTGATCTCTCACTAGTACAACAAACAGTTACAACTAGTCCAACTGACTTTAACTCACCTAACTGAGTTAACTGATTACTCATGCATTAAACTAATTAACCTACTGCAATTCGAACTCCATAACTAACAGAATCACTTTGCATGCCTCACCAACCACCCTCAACTCGAAATACATGAGCTAACTGAGTTTATCACACTCAATTAACTATTACAAGTGATTATGAGATAAGATTACATTTTATTGTCCAATTTAATTAATGGAAAATTAAATTAGACATGAAACCAATTTATTAAATTAAATTGGCCTTCATAGAAATGTATCGCTAGGACCTGTGGTCCCACACTAATGGCACAATGCTAAATCTTGCTTCCATAGATCTAGGTTAGATATAGTTTTAAACAACTTATTGTGACTTTATTAATTACTATGAAATAAAGGAAATAGTATAAATTTGATATATATTTTTCATGTTAATTAATTAGTAGTTTAGTGTTTTTCTATAGCTTGTTTTCATGTTCAAAACTAATGAAAAATAATGACAATTTTTTATAAACAACTATTAAGTTATGTTATTTGTTTTCTATGCGATATGTTTATAAGTCCTAGAATATACTACAAGGAGTTGTTTTACGAGGTATTTTAGTTTCGATAATTAGTTCCTTGTAGGAATTATTTCACAAAGTAGAATCAATTCATCGTGATTTATAATTTTTTTTTATTGTAATTATTGAAGAAGGAGCTAGCACAATACAAGGCATCATAGTAATACTAAGTAATATTTAATTATGGGTATAATTCATTACATTAATTGGTTTGATACTAATTTTTCCAGTTGTTAAAGATAAGGAGCCAAAAAATTTGAACCAAGAAACATAAGGCTTGATCAATGGGCAATGAAGGTTGAGGTTGGCATGAGATTCTACCAAAGACATCCATCACCATCACATAACGTTTGACCAATTTTGTTAATGTCGCATCAAGTATAATATGATCACATGGATAGGGTAATAAACATACCTCCATCTCTCAGCCTGGTCATTCTCTCTTGGTGACCTCCTAGTGCTCGCAGGATGAAAATTTCTTCCCCTCAAGAATGTGTACCTATGAAGAACACAATCAGGTGTTTATCAGGGTTTATGGCATGACCCACAAAGAATATACATGAAAGACCTATGGAGAATACATTCAAGTGTTGATTAGGGTTTATGGCATGACCTGTTGAGAATATATGGGTTTAATGAATAGTATATGAGTTAGATCCTTTGAGATAGTTTGAATATATGTTACTCTTAATAAAATTAATTAAGAAGTATATGCAGAAGCCTTGAAGGAAATCTAATAGGTCGCTGCTTGGAAGGAAGACTATGTCAAACCAACTGTAGATGGAGTGTTGATTTGGTGCAACATTGGTTTATGTGCCTCAAGTTCTGAAGAAGGACTAGAGAACTGGTAGAATAGGTTGCACGACATCTCAACCCATAGGTGTGCTCATGTCACCTGTAGAGTGTGATGGGTCAGTAAGGAGGCACACAATCCTTCTAAAGAGAAGTCATATACATAAGGGAATACCCAGGGCAACAAGGTGTTACCTACTATTACAGTTGATAGTGACCCATTAAGGAATTATCTGGAACGAAAGGCGAAGCCAATGATAGTAACTAATATGTGAGCTGAGCATCCACCTATGGTTCCCCGCTCATAACACCGAGTTTTAAACCACGGTTCAACGCCCTAGAGAGGAGCTCATCGATAAGAGGGATAGTTGATCGATCCACTAGCCTGATTGTTATTGGAGGACGAAAAATCATCGAAGTAAATTCAATGAATTCAGCAATAAGTCCCCAATGGGAAAGCTAGTGAAGGGGGATAGTATTGCACCGAAGAGGAAAGTTTCACATTCGAGAGAGTACTGCATGATAGTTACTTACACAAGTAGGAAATGCACACTGTTGGGGCCACTGCGTGATTGGTGCCCACTATGAAACAAGTGGAAAAAAAGAGAATATTTTTTTGGAAATAATAATGACAAACAATAAATGTCGTGTTAATTTTTTTGTGCAGTTTAACGTAGAACTAGCAGCAAAGTGGATACCCAAATAGCTAGAGAGTGGGAGAAGTAAAGTCCGTTATGTACACAGGAAAGCTTATAGCTCATTGATCGACAACTGGAGAAGTTTCAGTATGAGGAATATTCTAGAATAGTCAGGACATGATGGCTGCAAGGATAGGCCACACATGCTGGCAAGCATTTTTATTGCAGGATTTATGGTGGAAAGCTTTCTCATGCAACCTTGGGATACGATGTCAAGGCTGGACTATTGACTCAAAGGAAAGTAGGGATAAATAAAAATTCTAAGACTTGAGTCATAGAATTGGTCGCGAAAAGAGGGAGAAATAATGATCCTATAAAGCTTCTATAAGGGAATCTACAACGCGAGAGTTGATCTTATGGGGAAAGTTATAGGAAAATCATCCACGTGCAAGCACCAGAAAAATAACTCATATGCCTCACTAGAATAAGAAGAAATATATGATGAAACCCTGGCTCAACCAAAAGGGGAGGCCACGAAAGCCTATGTGTCACCATCATACCTAAGGGGGTGTAGGCCAACACATGGCTATACTCCACCCCTCACACAGGATGCTCCATCAATTCAAGTGTCGAAGGAAGTGAAAGACCCTATTATTGTACTAGGACTCCCTAAGGGAGTGTTGAGGAAGGTGGGAATGGTGGATATGATATGTAAAATTATACATTATGATTATGACCTCAGGGAATAGAGAAAATTTATCAAGATTCAAGAATATTTGATAGGAAAGTTGATAGTTGATCTAAGGGTTACCACCTTTGAGCCACAATGGTGGGTGGCACGGTTAAAGAACGTTGGCATTTTGGATTTGCTGGAGATTTTTCACTTCGGTCACAATGATCAAATTAATTTGGTAACCAAAATCTTGTTAAATTACATACAAGGAGGTTGGTTATGGCTAGATAAGGCCATTAAAATTACCCCATAGTTGATCCACATGTTGGAAGGAGTACCCCTCGAATGAAATATTTTGATAAAGACTCTGCAGATAGAGGAGCAAAGCGCACAACGCGAAGTTAAGTTAGAGTATTAGGGGCTTTGGGGGTGGGTCAAAGCCCCTTATTTTGTAAAATAATGAGAAAATTTTGTATACGTTGAGCTCTGCCACAGGGGATTCACTCAATGAACCTCTAAGATATCACGTGCGATCATAGCGTATTAAAAAACACCTTTAATTTGAGTACATATTGGAAAATACCTCTAAAAATCACATTATTTAACCCCCTTCCAATATAAACCCAATACACCTTCCCAATTTAAAAAGCCCCTACTTCCACTATATATTGTAGGTACCCATTCTTTTATTAAAAATTTTTACACCCCTTTATATTTTTTCATTAACTTTGAGCTCCATTTTTTACACTTTCCAATAGAAAAATCCTTTGCCACCTATATATCCCCCAATATATAATGTCATTTTTTCCTCATTATATATCCCCCAATATGAACCCACGTGGTATGCTATTACTCCCGCAGTGAAGCCCCTGTGAGCTTTGCCCATGGTTTTCGAACCATGTTATTGTAAATGTAAAGACTATATAAGGTGTTGAGGAGGTAAATCTCCTCTGCGGACAGAGGCGATCCTGGTAAATCCCCTCTGCGGACAGAGGCGATCCCTACTAGCCCAGCACGAGTCTAGCAAAAATCATCAAATGCTATAGCGCAAGTTCCTAATTGCGAATAAACAGACCAACGATGGAGGCCTACCTGGAGTCCAGTGCTATGATTCGTAGAAGAGACAGTGTTCCCGTTCCTGAGCCTCGGCAGATCACGATCCCCACGATCTCCGTGAATGGACACCTGCACATGCAAGAAACAACACGAATACAAGCATAAAATCCAGAATACGCAACTATATATCAATCAGAAAGGATATAAATCATCATTATCATAAGTGAAAAATAGAGTGGAACCATAACCAGTAGTCATTTATTAATAAGCAATCGAAAGAGAGTACAACCAATGTTCTGACGGTGAGGTCTCCTTCGGAGGGGTCTCCAGTCATGCACGTCTCACGAATCCTACCAGGGATGGGACAAGCCTCTTAGAGTCTCTCGACGATAGTCTCCTTGATTGAGTTGGCCTTAAGGGAAGAATGAGGGCTCTTGAAGCATAAAGGCTCTTGGGAATTTGAAGATTCAAAGCTTAGGTACTTCAAGAATAGCTTGCAATGGTAATGGAAAAGCTTTTATAGAAGGAGGAAGGGGATTTGGGATCCCTATAATTGTGGATCGTCTCTATCTTTCAAGGAATCTTCCTATGAGAGGTGGCAAACCACTTCCCTTCCATGGAACTCCTGGAGCCAAACCTCCCAACTCAAGATAGATAGCAGTTTCTGAGTTTTTTGAAACAAAACTTCCGCCTTTCTTATTTAAAAAACACTCCTTAAATTGGCTGGCGCGACTGCGACTCTGGAACAGAGCGCCAGTTGGTGCGGCCTATTTGTAGGATTTTCCTCATTGGCACGAGTGATGAACTGGCTGCCCGTGCCAATGTAAAAAGGGATGTTTTTATGCTTTTTTGCAAGGATATGTCTTAAGAGCAATTGAAGCTCATGTTTAGAGGAATGCAATGATGATGGTTTCAAGGCATGACATTGCTCACAGGTCACATAATGGGCCCTCCAATGTGCGAGACGGGTAATGGTAGGGACGGTGACAAATTACTGTGTAATAGATGCCCCCTAAAGCATGAGGCCCGATAGAGAGAGAGGGGTGAAATGATTTACGATAACGTGTCCAACTGAAGCTCCGCCGTCGGAAAACCTGCATGGAGAAATGCAACTAATATCTCAAGTACATGATGTATATGTGGTATGGATGCAACCATCCAAAATAGAGTATACAATAATCCAGATCCAAGGTATGGTCGCATCCATCCAGTGGGGATCGATAAATAGACTCAGGTATGGTCACAGCCATCCAGTGAATAAGTCATGTAAATAATCATAATAACACACAATATCGCATCCTGGATTACAACAGACACAATCCAGGGTCTTGCGCTCCATCTCGACCCAAACAAAGTACAAGTTCAAGCATGCGAATATGTGAGCTGAAGTCGAACATGCAAGAACATCGTCTGATTACCGCCCAATAATGAGAGTCGTTGTACTGCACGCGAGAGGAACCATCAATAATGACGTATGGCTCTCAAGGTACCATGGTGTACAATCTACTGCATGTGAATCAATGAGATGGCGTCGAACACCCGTAGAATCACTCGGGACGCAGGCTATTGATGAGAACCTCACTGCCGGGATCATGGACGGACCCGCCATTGAGGCATGCAGTCTAAGAAACATAAAGGAGTCTTGCTCTAAACCACTTCCCCGGATAATGAGCTGAAGTCGACAGGAAGTGACCTTGTGATCGAAGGTGGGCGATAATGTTTCCACAATGGTTTGAGATAGAGAGGGAACACCATGATGTTTTGTTGTGAATCTCGGATCATAAGGGAGAACTGAGAAGGCTGATATTCGTAGAGGTCAACTTCTAACATGTAACGACACAAATAGTGGTTTTGCGTATTTGGACATCAACGGATCAGAGGTCATGGTGACGAGGCAATGAACAGATGAGAGGTCAAAAGGGATTACCCAAACCCACGGAGGCAAAGTGAAGCAACGAGATGAGATGTCCCCAACCCGACACGAATGCAGACTAGTGCCATGTTTAAGAGCGACATACTGCCGACGATAACGACGATGGTTCCATTTTCCCCCACCATTTCTGGCGAATACCCCAATTATTTTTTAATAACAAGCTTGAAGGGGATAGCATATGCTTGTAATATAAGTCCGCCCTTCGGGCGAATCCATCCTAGTGCATTTAACGAGTCCTAGGAAGGAGGAACTCGGAGAACGTCATTTCGACCGAATCCGATGTCATCAGGTTTTAACGAGTCTGACAAAGGAAGAACTCGGCGTCTTTTCATATTTAGAGAGTTTGAAAAGACAGCGGAAAAGAAAACTCCACAAGTCCCTTTTCGTAAATAGTTCCCCAGATCCGAAAAGGTAGAAAACAATATCTGAGAAAACCTCCTAGTCGCGATAGGCTAGGGTATTCTTTTTTCGTAATCAATCTATCCCAGCCCGAAAAAGGGGTAAACGTATACTGGGTAGATGTCGATTCGTGTCCATTTTAACGAGATCGAAACGACAAGGGCCTCGACAATCTTTTCATGTTTAGAGAGTCAGAAAAGAGCTAAAAGATGACTCCAAAGTGACTTTTTCGTGTATTTACCGAGTCCGAAAAAGTATAAAATACAACTCGTTTTCACCGTTAAAGTCGCGGAAAGACCTGTTGCTGCACATACCAAGCAAGCGTAAAACCCATTTCTGACATAACACATTAAAATATTTGGGAAAAATAACTTTTAAAACCTATCCTGTGTCGAAAAAGTTATAAATATGCCAAAATGGTAAAAAACAAAATTACATTTACTATTTACCTGGGTGAAAAGCAGCAGTGGTCCATTTGGTGTGCAAAACTTCTGATGGTGATTGCGACAGATCCGGTTTACCATTCAGATTCTCGTCTGTTACAGGTAAGAGGTGCTTCCCTGTACTTCATTTCAATCCGCTTTTTAATAGTTTTCCCTCATGTATCAGACTTCTGTGGCCACTCTTTAAATTTTTAGGGCTGCGCTCATTGGCGCAGGTATCGGGCACGGACCCGCGCCAATGGGCTTTTATATGTAAAGGCCTCGCGCCACCTGGCGCCACTGTTCACAAAACAGCCGTGCCAGCGGCCGAACCCAAATTTCCGCCTAAAAATTCGAGATTTTAACCAATTTGAATGAATTTTTAAGCCCAACGGAGATCTAATTAAGGGTTTGTGACCATGTGGATGTAGGAAATCAAGCAAAATGGTGATTGAGTGGAAAGAAAGAGAGCATGGAGAAGAGGATGAACAGGCCATAGAAAATGAGGCTTGCATTAATGCCCGCAGAAACTGTGGGCTAAAGAAGTTCTTCCTAACATCGTGCTTACGAGCTCAACCTGAGCTCCTCCAGTATCTGATCAATATTTGGGATGAACAGGAACAAGTGTTCAAGTTACGAGACCAGGTGTTGGAACTGGAGGTCTCTGATGTGTATTTTATAACCGGATTGTCTCGCAGAGGTCCGGTGCCCATCTTGACTGGGAGCAGACCATCCGGCGAGAAGATGGAGGAAGTGATGGCACGAGTGTGCCCAAGGGCACAAATGGGATCAGAGAGTAAAAAGGTGGATATTCACACCATCCCCGATCTGGCATTGAGGGTTGTCCTACATACCATCATGCGGGCTGCAGGGTCGCAGGCACCACACGAGGCCACAAAGGCCCAACTCCTGCTGGCCTCAGAGTGCATGTGTCCCCTATTGTTTGACTGGGCTACAACAGTAACAATAGACATGAAGAGACAGCTCACGAAGTGCAAGCAAGCCAAACTGAAACAGTTTGGCTACGGTTCCATCCTGGTATCGTTTATTCTGGAACGATTACCAATCTTCCAAGGCCAAGGGGCCATAGTAGCTAAGATGATTCCATGAGAGCCAAGAACGGCTCGCTGGGCAGCACTAATGCCCAGAGCTGGAGGCGGCCAACAGATGTCCTGGAGGCCAAAGTTTTTGGGTGGTTACGGCGCCAGTTGATCGTAGTGGAGGATTGGCCATATGCAGGAACTGATTTGACTGGAGACCCAGATCTCCCGCTGCCAGAAGGAGATGACTGGGACGAGGAGTTGGGTATGACCTCATCTCTTTTGATTTTTTATGTTTTATAATTTTTTGTTAATACACATTCGTCTTAACACATTTTATGTGTATGCAGATGTGGGCCCCGAGAGACCAGCCGGTATGTCTCCAATCGCGCGGAGAACTCTTCTCGCCCCTGATCCTCAGGCAGAGGGCACAAGAGGGGAGGAGTTGATCCAGAATCTCGAGGGTATTGCCCGAGGGATCCCGGACTATGCTCGGCTGGCAGATGTACCGATGGCGTACCAACGACATACGGTGGGAGTACCTAGTCGAATCCACCGACTTCTGAGACGCTTAGTGCGTGCAGTTACATGCTATCATGATCACCATGCGGATTAGACTCTTAGGGCTTTTACCACACATATTTTTTGAGAGACATATCATCTCCGGATGTATTTAAGACGATTATGTATATTTTTTACTCTTATGTGATGCACACTGTGCAAACATTTCGACACACATATATATATATATACATATGACTATTTTGGATGGATCTTTTACATGTGATGATGTTTTCTATATGTCATGCAAATGTCTAATACAAATGTAATCTAATGTATCAGTTACATAACAAATGACCCAATGCGAAATGTATTCACACAATGTATCTACTCACACATTTCATTTTTACGCAAGCTTAAAAGCACACATGAACACACACATATGCAAACTATGCTTGAAATGAGGAAGACAGGCATGCCCCCCAGCATGGTGTCTCAATTCGAGGTGCATGCCCCCCAAGCTTTAGTCCATTGAAAATGGAGTGAAGGTTCAAAACAAAGTCGAATTGAACATGCTCGCATTTCATTATTTTAATGAGGTTGACACACTTAAAAGAACTATCCTCGAACAACTTGTTTCATTGTTTTTAGGAGCTTGACACAAGTGGAGGAACTCTGCTCCAAGAACCTGGTTTCATTTTTTAAAGAGCTTGACACAGGGAGGAAACCGTGCTCTAACCGACTTACATCAAAATGAACAAGAAGGCGGTGCTTCCAAGAGTTCCACTCCCGGTGGAAGGAAAACATCCTGGAAATCAGGGCCCAATGCCCCCAGTACACTATGCACGACGGTGTCTTCATTGAGTGCGGGCACAGGGTAGGTAGACACATAGTTGACCTGCGGTGGAGCAGATACAACGGGTGAATAAAAACCAAGAGGGGGTGATGGCGGACCAGTTGCCACATTAGGACCAAAGAACGAAAGCTGATCAATGGTCACGATCCGTCCTTCATGCGGAAAACAGGCCACATGAAAAAGCGAGGAGACGAGCGCTCCCATGGCATAGGTGTAATCGCGCCCCAGGAGCAGATTGAAATCCAAGGGGCCTGGAATGACCATCACATCCATATGGACGGTTTTACCTCCCAAAGTAACCGGTAACCTTGGAAGGATCCCCAACGGTTGACTCGTCCTTCTGTTAAAAGTCAAGAGATTCTGCGTAACAGGCGCAAGCGGCGGCGAACCGAAAGCTTGCCAGGTAGTTGAGGATAGAATACTAACAGAAGCACCTTCGTCTATAATGGTGCTAGGTATGACCATACCAAGAGCCTGTACTGTGATCTCGAAAGGCACGTAAGACGGAAGGCGGAATCTTGCAAATCGACTCCAATCAAAGGAGGCGACCAGACTACTTAGAGGGGATACCATCGAACCGAGAAGGTCTTCTCCTGGTGTTACGGAAGAAGGAGCATCCTCCATAACCTCCATCTCGAAGGCGGGAGGGATATCCTCCGGAGCCTCCATCATGGGAGGCGGAGGAGGAGCTTCTTGTAGTACAGGGACAGGAGGATCTTTCTCCAAGTCTGAAGAATCTGAAGAAATCAAAAGGACATGGGGGGTGTGAGATCCACTCTCGACAGAAAAGACCTGGTGCACCGTGGACAGGGCCAGTTCAACCGATCCTACGACCAATGGTTGGTCAGGGACGGATTCGTGAATTCGAATTTCTGAGGGAGTGGGAAAGACCAAAGATGACTCTTGACCAATCGTAGGGTCAGCTGGCGGAGGACTCAAAGAAAACCGATTATAACCAGGTGGAAGGCGTGGTGTAGAACCGGTTGGGTTGTCCAAAACTTGCTTGGCTTCATCCATATAAGGACAAAGGTGAATGGCATGGTGCCCTTCACACAGCTTACAGGGATTGGTGATCTTACCCTGCTTCTTAGGAGCCTTATCAGCACCAGTTGAAGACGTGCCCCCAACCTGGCTCTCGGAAGTCAAAGGCAACGGCGGACGGCCGTCGGACCATGCTTCGAGCACCTTGGGGATGCCAGGGCAGTCTCTAAGAAGATGGTCTCCCGTGCACAACATGCAAGGGAACTTGACTTTCCGTGGAGGGTTGGAAGGTTTATCAAGAGGAGATATTTAAGAAACAGTAGTGGCATCTTTAGCCTCTTTTTTATCGGACTTCTTCTTCTTTGTATTCTTCTTCTTCTTCTTAGCCACCCGGTTACTCAAATCCAGACTTTCACCAGGTGAAGTAGAAGAGGAGGACGTAGAAACAGGCGAAGAAGGGGAGAGGTCCACCTTGGAATCAACATGATGTTGTTCAAGCGGAGGAACTGATTGACCAGTAGCGGAGATATTCGGGACCACAGAGGTTGAAAACAACCAAACAGGAAACCCAACAGTTAACCCAGGAAAGGACAACGTTGCCATGTAAGGAGCGCCAACATTCCCAAAAGGAGGAAAATGAACAGGATTCCCATCTGAGGGGATTCCTTGGTTGGTAAACTCTGAAAAAGTTGCCATCAAAACTCAAAAGCACACACGAGCCGAAAAAGAGTCAAGACATGCGATCAAACGGTCAACAAGAAAAATCTAAGAGGGCGTGTAATCGTGGGTCATTAATTTTTACCACATTGAAAAATAAGAAACTTCACCGTTTCATGTTTTAAGAGTCGAGAAACGATAAAAAGGTGACTCTATCTCTTTCAGATTTGACACAAGCGTGAAAGGACAAGCGCTTGGCGATATTTTCAAATTTAGGGAGTCAAAAAAGATCAAATGACTGCTCAGGAATAATAGGCAAAAGGGTGTACCAAATAACCGTGAACTGCAATATACACCTTGGTTTCAATAATGAAAAAGAAATCGACCAAGGACTTTCCGTACGTGCAAGCAATATCCCCGAATGTTGTGTCCGGTGTATCACGGGTATAGGGCTGCAGACTCGGCTTCCTATGGATAAATGATTGAAACCTAGAGGGGTCTCCCTTTATATACGCGACGGTATGGGGAGCACAAGTCCGTACTAGCGTTGTCTAAAGCCAAAAGGCGAACGACAACTACTAGGTTTAAAGACGCCGGAACACATCTCTAGCCTAGACCTCTAAATGTGTTTCGTTAGATTTCAATGCTGCCTTAGTGTAAATTGAGTAGATTTTAAAGTTGATCTTCAATTACGTTTTAGTTTTCAGGCCCTAACGAATGTGTGGTCTCAAAAACTCCTAAATGCAAAGCTACATGCCACAGTACATCATTTCGTTTGATGAAAACTAGCTACAGAAGAGTTGAGAGTTTTTACACAAACAAAATGATCGGAAGACAATCAATGATATCTCTAATGCAACTAATGAAATCAAAAATTTTTCATTCAAATCACTAATTACTAGTAAAATCGAAAAGATTTCAATTTGCACTAATCAACCAAAAGCAAAAGAGATTTTTTTTTTTAAATCTTCAATGTTTGATGGCTAGATGCACTAAACAAACTGAAAACAAAAGAGAAACAATTTGAGAAACAATATTAAGAGAGCAAAACCAACAAATTTCACTCAATGACACAAACAATCAGATCTCAAATCGACCAAAGTCTCTCAAAACCAAGAAAAAGTCTCAAAGGCTCCAATGGACCGTGTAATCTAGGTCCAAAGCAAGACCAAACAAAATTTGAATGAAGAGAAGAGCAATCACCCAAAAATCGCAACGAAACGGTGAACAGCCACTAAGAGAATGCGAGGGAGCAATCAGAGAATTGACCGGACTAACAAAACACCAAAACTCCTAAGGAGGGCTCGACACACAAAGCCACTAGATGCCCTAGGGCTTAAAACGTGAAATCGGTGGAGAAAAGCAAACAACCAAAGGACGAAGGCAAATTCCTAGTCAAACAGGACTCCAACACACTCAGGTAGCTGAAAAACCAAAATAAAAACACTGACCAGACCCAGAGAGCTCAAAACAGAGAAAACCCTAATGCCTCACAGGAGTGGCGCAACTGTGAGGTTGTAACCGGCGCCAGAAAGCAATTGGCACGGGCAATACAAAAGCAACATGCGCCAACTGGCGCGACTGTCGAGCTAAAAAGCGCGCCAGCCGAGTTCCTCAGCCAAAAATAGAAAAGAACTACTCCAAAAGCAGATCAATGATATCCAAGCAAACCAAGAAGCAAGAAACAACAAAAGAACCCAGCCTAGAAGGCTAACTAAGCAAGGAAAACCACGAAACAATCAAAACGAGACAATCAAAACTAGACGATCCCCAGCGGAGTCGCCAAATTTTTGAGGAGGTAAATCCCCTCTGCGGACAGAGGCGATCCCTACTAACCCAGCACGGGTCTAGCAACAATCATCAAATGCTACAGCGCAAGTTTCTAATTGCGAATAAACAGACCAACGATGGAGGCCTACCTGGAGTCCAGTGCTATGATTCGTAGAAGAGACAACGATCCCATTCCTCAGCCTCAGCAGATCACGATCCCCACGATCTCCGTGAATGGACACCTGCACATGCAAGAAAAAACACGAATACAAGCATAAAATTCAGAATACGCAACTATATATCAGTCAGAAAGGATATAACTCATCATTATCATAAGTGAAAAAATAGAGTGGAACCATAACCAGTAGTCATTCATTAATAAGCAATCGAAAGAGAGTACAACCAATGTTCTGACGCTGAGGTCTCCTTCAGAGGGGTCTCCAGTTGTGCACGTCTCGCAAAGCCTGCCAGGGATGGGACAAGCCTCTCTTAGAGTCTCTCGACGATAGTCTCCTTGCTTGAGTCGGCCTTAAGGGAAGAATGAGGGCTCTTGCAGCATGAAGGCTCTTGGGAATTTGGAGATTCAAAGCTTAGGCACTTCAAGACTAGCTTGCAATGGAAATGAGCTAGCTTTTATAGATGGAGGAAGGGGAGTTGGGATCCCTATAATTGTGGGATTGGCCCTATCTTCAAGGAAGCTTCCATGAGAGGTGGCAAACCACTTCCCTTTCATGGAACTCCCGGAGCCAAAACTCCCAACTCAAGATAGATAGCAGTTTCTGAGTCTGTTGAAACGAAACTTCCGCCATTCTTATTTAAAAAACACTCCTTAAATTGGCTGGCGCGACTGCGACTCTGGGACAGAGCGCCAGTTGGCGCGGCCTCTTTGTAGGATTTTCCTCATTGGCGCGAGTGATGAACTGGCTACCCGCGCCAATGCAAAAAGGGATGTTTTTATGGTTTTTTGCAAGGAGATGTCTTTAGGGAAATTGAAGCTCATTTTTAGAGGAATGCAATGATGATGGTTTCAAGGCATGACATTGATCACAGGTCACATAATGGGCCCTCCAATGTGCAGGACGGGGAATGGTAGGGACGGTGACAAATTACTGTGTAACATAAGGAGTCTAGGATAGTTTGGAGGATATAGGTAATACTTAATACTTGATACTTGACGATATAATGCACTTGGATGTAAGATTATTTTGAGTTTGAGTTATAGAAAAGGCTCCTGCAATTGAGTGCATGGAGACCTTAGGAAGTAAGCAGCTGAGTGCACAGGGCATAACTGATTGTATTGAGAAGATCTAAGCATTAATGAAAGAATCTTGAAAACAGATTTGTGTTTGAGTTTATGTGTTTGATTTACTTGCAATTTATGTTATCTATGTTGTTTTACTTATAATTGCATCACAGAATCTTGGTTATGATTATTTATGTTTTTTTATGCTTGTTAAAGTAAGATCACACAATTTGCAAGTTAGTTCAACAGAAGTGTTGAACTATGATGATATAATTAGTAGATTTGTTCTGCGAAGCTCTCTCAAGTACTAAAAGGAAGATAATCCCTAAGCCACACTCCATTGTCCCTCTGGATGCAGAAACCTTGTTCTAGCATCCCCCTATATAGCCTCGGGTGAGACTTCAGTCTGCGCAGTAGATCATTGCCGAAAGGGCCAGGAATAGTGGGTTTTGTTGGTTCGCGCAACCATATCTGAACCTGGGTCTAGGCCCCATCAAGCCAACAGATGGTTTCGTTGTCGAGACTAGGATTTGACTAAGGGATATGTGGATGTGGCATCCATCTCAGAAAGTGATTCAAGGCTGGGTAGATATAAAAAAAACGTGAATTTGATGCGCAAGAAAACATAAATCCGCGCCTATCTACTGAAAAGTGGTTGCATACGTATATCTTTACAGATCAACACAAGATCTTTTTCTCATCAATTGCTAGAAATCTGTGTGAGTGGTTATCAATACTAACTGAGAAAATGACCCGTTTCAACCATAGGCCTGTTGCATGGACTCTAGAGTTGATTAAGGAACTAAAGAGGACTAATAACGAGATCGCAAGGGTTGTTGATTTTTGGATCGATAGTATCCTTGGAGGCTTTATTTTTTAGTTCACGATAGATACATCTGTATCGTATAGCGAAGCTAAGCACAAATGTTTCAAAGGCCCGTGACGTAAGTACTTGAATTCATTGAAGCTTTGGATTAAGATGTTATTGTGTGAAAAGGGTGTACTTCGAATTCAATTAGATTGATGTTCGGAGGAAAGAAAACAAGAAATAGCGACGGGGTAAGAGATTTAGGGTAGATAATAATAATTATGTTGAGTCTGAGTACATTCCATTGTTTGGGTTTGAAAGCGAAGAAGAAGAAAGCCACACTGCTACCCCTAGAAGTGCGTCAGTAAAATTTGAAGATTATCAAGGCACTTCAGAAATTCCCCAACCTTCCACTCCCATCACAACCCATCCCTATTTTTTTCCTCCACCTCCACCTCCACCTCCCCGATTCACCATGGCTCACTCACCTAAGATGTCCGTTTTCAAAGGATTGGATGATCTTGAGTAGTTCTGGTTTGTTGCAGAAGTGACATGGAGATCACAGAACATCAATGATGAGAATATGAATAAAGCACAGTTTGTCACTGTGCTGCAGGACAAAGCATTGTCCTGGTATATGAAATACACCTTGACCAACCAAAAGTTTACGTTGACTTAGACTAAGGCTGCACTGAATGCTGAATTTAATAAAAAGAAGTCACAGTCCTAGTGTATTATGGAGATCAAAGAGATAAAGGAATTAGCCACTGAAATAGTGTGGGAAGTCGATCAAAGGTTTAAGACACTGCTAAGTCAAGCTATGCTTTGAGATCCCTAATGAAAAACACAAGGAATGGTTTATCGCTACATTGTTACCTCATCTTAGATTTCCATTATCGCAACATATGGTTGCAACCCAAGCTGAAGCACTAGAGATTGTGTTCAAGTTAGAAGATTTGCTGGTAGCATATAATAACATAGGGGTTCAATAGATTCAAACCCAATTGGAAAGATTACATATGGAACTTCAAGATTTGAATAAGGGAAAAGAAGTTCGCACAAAAGTTTGGTGCATAAACTTTTGGCATCCAAAATTGGAGGATCAATAAATCTCGACTTAACTTATGCCACCATCCATGTGTTTGGTGGAGAAGAGAGGAGACTGTATCGGAAGTCAAGGTTTGTGAAAATGGTCACCAAATCTGATGGCTCAACCAAATCTCCAGTATATGGTAAAGAAGGTGAGTTCTCTTGTCTGATGTTGGAAGAAGATGAGATGTTCCTCCAAGAAATAAAGGTCTGCATCCCAAAACAAATTTACTCCAAGAAGGGAGAAGTAAATGATATATGGATGTTGCAGTTCGATGGGGCTTACTTAAGGGAAGGAAATGGGGCAGGCGTCCCCCTAATATATCCTAAAGGCTTCTTTATTTCCCTCTCCTTCAAGCTGGAATTCAAAGCCACTAATAATGTGGCAGATTATGAAGCGTTGATGTTAGGATTGTAGGTAGCAAGGAATATGAACATACAGAGCCTCAAGGTGTTTGGAGATTTGGAATTAGTGGAAAGGAAAGTAAGGAGCCAATGTCAGGAAAATCACCCCCGACTCAGAGCTTACAAGAATGAAGTGTGGGATCTGTCGAAATGAAGTGTGGGATCTGGTCGAAAGTGGCGCCTTGTAATTTTCATCCTCAAAACCCATTACTCAGGTATGAAGTAGAGGTGCGGTACCACCCCTCTGTTCTGGATAATGTTAAACACTGGCAAGTTTTTGAATATGAGGAGCAGATCAGGCACTTCATGTAGATGGTGGGATAATTCTCTAGTTCAATCATTGACCCAAGAGATGAGGCCAAGACTGAAGAACCAAAGACAAGGTGGGAGGAGACTTTGGCCGGACTTTGAACTCCTCAATTGAAGAGAAATGTTATCCCTAGAGGCCTTGTACCGTTATAAATACTTTTTGGCAAGAATGAATGTAATATTCCCAATTAGCTTTTAGCTAGTTGGAATATTAAATTTTGCTGTTACTTCTTAGTTAGAAGAATAAGAGGGTAGGGAGACCCATAAATCTTCTTAGTAGGAATTAAAAAACTCCTAATGTGAATGGGGGTCATAAAAGTAGTTGTATTAAGCACCCTTATGTGTGAAAATGGGCTGGAGCATGTGGACTAGGTCAACTTTTACCAAATCAACAGCACTGGTATGGAGGGAGTGGACATTCATTGAGGGACAACGAAGTTTTGGAGGGAGATTCCTTGCAAGGAAGTAGTGGCTTTAATGAGTGGGGACAAGGGTGAGGAAGCTCACCAAGCATATAAGGAAGGGGATGGTCGCTATGGAGGGAATGATTGAGTATTATTTTGTTTATGGTATGTATGACTTGTTGATCTCTTCAGTTGTTTAGCGGAGACTATAGTGTTGTTTAGCACAAGGGTGTGCCCGAGCAGGAATCCTACTTTCATCCTCGGGGGACTTGTTAAAATGATTCACCCCCCCTCTCAATGTAACTAAGGGTTCAACACTTTAATCTCGAGGACTTCGAGTGCCCACTCAGGAGAATTTATTGGGTTATATTTCCACATTCTGGAATCAGTCCAAGCTATAGCTTTCTTCTACAACACAGTTTCTTCTTAGGGTTGTGTTGTGTTGCATGGTGCAGCAGCGGAGGATTGGTATTGGGCCATTTCTGAGCTAGTTTTTCAGTGGAGGAATAATTCCTTCCATTGGGAGATTAGTAAAGAAGGTCCTTCGGCATTATTGCATAATTTGGCACCAGGCCAAGTTATTATTATCCCCCACAACGCAGTTTCAATCTTGGACTGCGTTATTTTAGGGAGGAGTTGTAGGGGTGGATTTAGTGTACCATTTGGGGAGATAGGTTTCCAGTGAAGGGATCACCTTTTACTCTGAGTCTATTGGGAGAATTCTTCATTCTATGCTACATCAGATCAGCCATATCTTCCCAGCTATTCAGCTACAGTGAATCTTCAGCCCTAGGGCTATAGTTCACATTTGTGTTTTGGTGTATTTTCTGGAAACCCTCTTGGGTTTCCTTGGAAAGGGGGTATAGAGCCTATATGTTCATGTATAGCATCTTTTGAGGCATATATCAGTTATTTTATATCACTGTATGTTCTCATGTTGTATATATTTTCATTATGACTACGCTATAGAAGCACTCTAGCATTTTGTATATTAGCAACATCTCACTTTTGAGAGGGTTTGATCATGGGAGGCTTGTTTGCTTATGTTATATGATTTGGGACTCAATATATTGTACTTATTTCTTGCTGATATGATTAATAAAATAGCTCCATATTGGTCTCATATATTGACGTAATGTTATTCGCTATTATTTCCATTTTTATGTCCTATATTACTGCTTTTCCTATTTTGGAATATTACAGTGGTATCAGAGCATAATCTTGGCTCAACCTATGCATCTTAAGCCAATATTTCATCAGAAAAGGGAGATCCTCTCACAGACAGAGAGAAGAGGTATCTCAAAAGAAGAAACCGGAGATATGATTATACGGATGAAAAAGAAGATAAGGGAAAAACTCCCATATAAGGAGAGGAGGATGACAAAGAGTTCCCTAAGCTTCTTCTTCGAACCATGTGTTATCACCCATTAAATTGTGAAAATTTTCTTGATAGGGTCATATAGGTCACTCACCAAATGGATAAGGTCTCCTAAGCCATTTCAAGGTGGTATAGGAAAAAAATTTCATTTATAATCCTATCCTAAGTTTCAAGGTCACCTCCATTTATGTCATGTACTGCCCCATCAGTCCTCATATGATGTCATTTTTCATTCTCCATGCATTTAAATTCAAAAAGGGAAATTGTGTTAGTTTTTCAACTTTTTGTAGCATTTTATACAGCAAAACAACAGTTTTCGCTACGAAACTGCGTAATAGTTTCGTAGCGAAACTGTTAGAGGATAAACTAGCTATGCTACGAAAATCTGTTTTCTTACCTGTCTTGTCAAATTTGATGTGAAATGTCATTCCATGATTGGAGGAGTTAGTGTGGAGGTCATTCGAGTCTGTTATGGTTAATTCAAAGGTACAAATCCGTGTCTGAGGTCATCATTACCCTTTTTGGCATGCATGTGTCATGATTAAAGCATGATCTATCATTCAAACCATAAAGCCTTACCCCAATTAGCCTATTTTTCATATTCCACTTTGTCTCTACATGTAATTCGATCTCTGGAGAGCTGCTTCATTGAGCCAAGTAGGTTGCTGGCAGATTTGAACTTTGTAGGTGTCATCAAGCAAGCGAGGTTGTGAAGATATAAAGCACCCATGGTTGCAAGGAAGAAAACAAACGAAGGTGGTCATTGCCATAGGTATGAGCCCATGGACATGAATTTTCTCAATGAAGACACAACTGCCATGGAGGTTTTCAGAAGAACATGTTGCTTGCAATTCTGTCAAAGGTTGCAGGGTTGTCATCTATAGGTTTCCAAGGATTTTGCTAACAATTTCACAGGAACAGCTTCAAAAGTGGGAATCCTGAACCTTACAGTGACACCAAACAACATTTCATCAGCAACAGGAATCCCTAGAGGAGGGGAACAGTGGTTCAAAATCATCAAATTCACAATGCAGGTCTTCAAAGTGTTTATCAAACCAAAGCATAGTGAAATTGACTTGACAATTGCTATTCCTATGGGTTTCATGAAGGACAATTATTCAAAGCTGTTGATGATCATCCAGAATTATTTTACCTATGAAGGACGGTTTCACATGGTCTACTCCTACCACCTCATACTTCTACTGCATTTCGTGGGTAAGAGGTCACTTGAATTGCCTTTTTATTTATACATAAGTCTAGGGAAAATGTCAGACAAGTTTCAAATCAAGAAATAAGGAAATGAAACTTCTTTTTTCATCATGGTTTGATTAAGCTATTGGTGTTGGATGAATTGAAGAGACTAGATAGATATTGGACTTCCTTTTTGTTCATGAGTGGTTATGAAATTGATGTTGTCACTCCTAAGAGAGCCTCCAAACTAAGGAAAATTTCATCACCAACTATGGTAGAAGAGTTTGAAGAAGGGAATAGATCATCTCCTCCAAAACCAATGAGCATGGAGGCAGAGCCTTTGCAAAAGATTGACACACCTAAAAAAACACCTACAAAACAGAAGCAAACAGTTAGCAAAAAAAGTAGCAAGATAGTTACTAGGAGCCAAACAGTGGCTAAAGGAAACTTAGAGGACATCTTGCATGCAATTGAAATTGAAGAAACTCCCATTTTCCAAGCTGAAGACATTGAAGATGGAGGAAGAAAGTTGAAGAAAGGTAAGACAACCAAAAAATTAGAGTTTGCAGGTGATGATGCTGGTTTCATTTTTCAACCTAAGAAACCAATGACTAGACATGAAAGAAAGGTCATGGAAAGCAGCAAAGAGATTGAGAAGGTCAATGAAATTGCTCAGCCACCAAGAATTATAGATCTATCTTCACCTGCAAAAGAAGAGCTGGTTATCAAACAAAGAAAGGGTAAAGAGAAAATTAGTGAAAAATCAGAAATTGAAACCCTTAAAGAGAAGTTGAAGGTGGCAGGTGAGGAGATATCAATTTTGAAGCAAGAGGCAAAGAAACACAAAGTTGATAAAGTTCAGTTTGAGCAAATGAGAAAAATCTGGGAAGATCAAGTCACCAGTGTTTCAAAGACCTTGGACAATACATAAAAGTTGATAAAGTGGACTCAGCCACTAAGAGGAGAGGTCAAACATATCAAAAAGATAAACCTGCACTTGCAATCCAAGAACAGGGCATTAAAGGACAAAGTGAAAGATCTAGAAGAGAAATTGGATCTGATTCATGTGGATTTGGAAAAGAAAGGATTGAAAATGACAGTGGTAGAGGAGCCCATTAGTCAACTGATTGTAAATGAGGAGGAAGCACCACAAGAGTAATAAGGTAAGATTGAATATGTTTTAGGAGGTTCATAACATGTAGAGAACCCAAAATTTTCAGTTGGAGGACATTTTTTGAAAATAATCTTAAAAGGAGAAATTTCTTGTGTTTTGCATCTTTTCATAGCGTACCTCGGGCTTGAAGCCAAAAATACTCTACGAAAAAACCTGTAGGTGATTTTTTGCATTTAAACTCAGTTTTGGCATATTTTAAGGAGACATATTGATGGTTGCAAGGTGTCATGACATGATTAGGGTGTTGAAACAACAAAGAAGTCAATAATATTGAAGGAGAAGCCACTTTTCCCACGCTACTAAAACTCGCTACGAAACTACCCTATTTTCGTAGTGAGAAATTTTTGAAGGATTTTGAGCATCTTAAAAGCATTTCTTACCAGTTGGAGACCTCTAGCATGTCAGACGACCTTATTAGCAAATATTTATGACTCAAAGGGGGTGCCATGAAGCCAGGTCATCAGTCAAAACAACGTTGAAGAAGGTCATCCATTCCTAAAAAGCAGGGGTATGCTCCATAGATATAGGGGTGCTTTAAACATGTAAAGTGGTGGTGAAATTGGTCATGTGTCCTTTGAGAATGTGACATTAATTATGTAACCATCATTTAATTGTTTCACAGATAGGATAAATGAATGTAATAAATAGGAGATAGAGTCCTATTAGGAGTTTGTTTCTTTAAAGGTAGTTGTCAATTTTCTGTTTTAAGTTATTGATTTCAGTTATGAAAGGTGTCATAGTAGAATTTGAGGATCTAGCCACCAGGCAAATCATCCATATTGTAAATAATTTCTATTTATAGACAAAACATCGAAGAAGCAAGGGGTTGGGGAATATCTGCACCAAATTGTTGCTTGTATGTTTTTTACCATTATTAGTAATACAAAGTGACATTCTACTTCCAGACCTGAGATTCTCATAAGTTTTTTGATGTCTTATTGATTTGTATCTTATGTTTGACCAATTGCAGTAGATTTCATCCCTAATTACTCAGAATTCATAATATTATGCTCTGACTTCCTTTAGTGGTGAAATGATTGTGTTTTCTTATGTTGTATGTGTGAACTATCTCTGTTGAAAACCTCTATCTGCCTCAGCTTCCACGTGAAGAACCACTGTCACTAAGACTACTGATTATTTACTCCATAAGCCCAATGGTAGCAAGCCTGCATTTTTCAACCTGCAATCATACAAAACAAGTTACAATTTCATAGAGTTAGCCATCTAGTACTATCCTTATTCAAAATCATAAACCCCCTTTGAGAGAGCCCTCTCAAAATGAAGAGGCTAATCTTCAGTTAGAACTGGTTTGATAGAGTTACATTGAGTTGATTGATGAGTAGCCAATCAACATCAATTTGGTGATAACATTTTGGCGTCATTGTCAGGGACTAAAGGTGTAAATTTTCCCTGGGAAGAATGACAAAGTTTCAGTTCTAAGGTCTTAGAGTAGCAGACACTTAGACACATATTGGTTGTATTTCTGCTCTGGTGACTCCACACATCAAATAATCAATTGGAAGATGACTCCACTGCTTGAGGATCAATAGCCTGATGAAGTTCCAAGATGATTTTCATTGCAATAATAAATGCCAGGCATGCCCCTATGAATCGGTCTCACGTCCCTAGTTTTCCAAATCCTATGCCAAAGTTTGATTGGTTAACTGATCTTCCCATATTTAAAAATGAAAAGAAAGACAATGTTTCTCTTCATTTGGTTAGATTCCATATGCATGTACACAAACTTAAGGTTCAGTTCCCTGAGGATTGTCTCATGAAGATGTTTATGGTCACTTTAGAAGGAAAAGCATGGTGTTGGTACGAAAGCATGCCAAATGATTCCTTATATTCTCTTGATGATTTCCATGTTGCATTTTATGAAATGTATAAAGAATTTCATTCCTCCTTATTGATGTTCAAAGACAGTTGTAAACATTGTGTGAGTTTTATTGAATATTTGGAGAATTTTTATGAAGATGATGAGTTCATGAATGAGGAAATTTTAGAGACCCTTCAAGGCAATCCCTTTCATCACCAAGAAGAAAGGGCAGCCTCTCGCTTGGATGAAAATGAAACCCAACATGAGTTTATTTATGACAATCATGTTACATCCTCTAAGTTTGATGAAAAGTTATAGCAGACTTGTCAATCTTTTGATCATCAGAAATATGAGAATCATTTCAAAAAACAAGAGGAAATACTGGAAGATAATTGCTATAATCCTCAGGTAAAGGAAGAAATTTATTCTTCATCTCATTCCTTGCATCAGCCTACATCAAATGAATAAAATTCTGAAAAGAAACTTTTAAACAATCAGATGGGTATTCTTGTTAAATCATATGAAGAGTTACCTTTAGAAATTTCTACAGTACCTGCTGTTTAGTCAATTTAGACTCCTAACTTGCTAACATAAATTATCAACCAGGGCTAGTAAACTGATGAAGTGTGATGCACTATATGTGCCTAAGTATCCATTTTTCTTACTTCGTTGTTTTTAGTGTTTTATTGATGTTTTGGGGTTTTTATGTTTGAATCTTAGTATGCTACTCTATGCTAAAAAGATGAAGTTAGATTTATGTCAAAAGGGAGAAAATGAAATGTTAATAAATGAATTAAAACAGAGTTTATTTGCAAGTTTTGTTCCTAACTAGAAAATGATGAAAACAAAAAGTTCTAATCCATGGATATTACAGCTTCTAAATGAACATTCATGAAATGAAAAGTAACTTAAAACACTACAAATTAATCTGATTCATTTAGTTAGAGATTTGTTGGAAGAGCTTGTGAAAAAGATTAATTTTAATGCAATGAAGATCTCTTAAAACATAAAAGAAATGTTGAAACAACTTATAACATTACAACTAAATCTCATTCATGAGTTAGAGGTTTATTGGAAGAGCTTTTTGAAAGAGATTAATCATAATGTGATAAGGATTTTCTATGAAGCAAAACAATCAATAACTCACAATATTACAACTTAGTCTCATTCGTGAATTAGAGATTTATTGGAAAAGCTTTTGAAAGATACTTAACTGCAGTATAATGAGGATCTTCTTTTTAACTAAATAACAGAAAATGAAATGCTAATAACTCAAAATATCACAATTGAATACCATTCATTTAATAGAGATGTATTGGAAGAGCTTGAGAAAGAGACTAACTGCAATATCATGAGGATCATTTATCTAAGCAAATGACATGAAACATAATGCTAAAAGCTATGATTTCAGAAAACAATCTAAGTAAGGAAATATGACAAAACATAATTAAAAATGACTTATCTAGAAAACATGTAAAACCTCCTTGAATAGCAGGGGCCCTCTGCTATCAATTTGGTGAAATTCTTCAGCTCCTTAAAGTTGTAATCAAAACATCAAAGAACTTATTTATTGAAAAAAAACTCACAAATCTACATCCCATTCCATCTTAAGCTTTGTTACAAAACACTCTCTATTCCTTTCTCTTCTTCTCCTATTTTTTCACTACCCATGATAGGAGAAAGCTTCTCCTATTTATACAAAATATGAGAAGTTATCTCATTAATGGGAGTCCATGAATCTCTCCCTCCATCTCTAGAGTTACAATTAAAATAGGAAATGATAAGACACATGTCTTTCTAGAGTTTCAACACAACTAAGAAATGAGACACATATCCTCTTAGAGTTTCAATACAACAAGGAAATGAGACACATGTCCTCATGATCCCATGATCTTCTCCACTCAAATTCGAATTTGATTTTGTGAGGCCACATAAAGGTCTTTTAGAAGCTTCCTTTTGACCTACACATGTCACAAAACTCATAACACATATATAGATATATGAAACTATGTTAATTTTCGAATTTCTAATCATAAATTCATTTTAAATACATAAAATAAATAACTTTGGAAAACAAGGATCTTAACCCATATATTTATGAAAATGGTTACTTGATGTAGGGTTTTAGGTTAGATGGCTATGGAATAAGAGCTGAATGATTATGACATAATGGAAATATGTATGAATATGGAAAACACTTTTGAGACTCAACATACCCCCCAACTGAAGTTGTTGCATGTCCTCATGCAACTATTGCAATGATTCATTTGTCCATGAGTTGATCTTTTATGAGTTTTGACTCATATAGATTCGTTCCAAACTTTGCTTTATAATATTTTCTTTTGGCAAAGTATAATACATTTGATTGCAACATTTTTTTATATGGTTGGTTCTTGTGTGACAACCGATTTTTTTGAGCAATGGTTCTTTTGTAACAATGCTTTATTTTCTTTGTTGCATCAAAGTTCATGAAAACATTTAGAATCAAATACTCCATCAATGAATTGATCATTTGCAAGGCATATAATCTTTTGGATCATGTTGCAACAATAGTTGGTTGGGAAGTTTATGTGGGTGGAAATGAAATGAAAATGTGTGATAATGTATGACATGTGGATATGAAATGATGTCCCTTCCCCCCCAACTAAAGATATGACAATGTAAAAAAAGGAGTGAGGAATTTTTCCAAAGTTACAATTTTAGCATTCTAATTAATTATATGACTAAAAATTAGAAAACCACATACCTTCACTTACCTTAAATGTGGATGAGTTGTGTATACTGAAGAGTGTGGTTGTTGATGTTGTTGGATCAGGAACTATGTAAACAAATGAATTTGATCTGCTTCTTTGTTCTCTTTGTTCTCTTTGTGTTGATGGCAAGATTGAGATCTTTATTGCTGCTGATACAAACTGATTCCTGCTGCAAAATGCTGAAATGATGTAGTCTTCAATTGTTACAAAATCTGATGGTACAATTCTAGTCATGCGAATAAATGTGTTGATGTCGAGCATGAAGAGAAGTCATTGGATTACCGACCATTAATGAATGACGTTAACCAATGCGAGACAAACTCATCATTAATGTCAATGAGTGCCAAGGTACCTAAGTACATCTTGCAAAGTGCGAATAGATGGGCTGATGTCGAGCCACTTGCAAGATCTGATGATCAAGAGACATTGATGTATTCCCATGATTGTCAACGAGAGAACTTGTCATTAATGCATACAAGCCTCAAGGTACTATTAAGGACTCTAGTCTTGGACCTAGATAATGTGCTGATGTCGATAGGCCAAGACTTGTTAGAAGGAAGGCCTTAAGGAATCCTCCATCATCTAACGCGAGCATGAAAGAATAATTTTTGAAGGGCTATGAATTCAATAATTTGCATTGAAGCAAGGTTTATTTGCAAAATGAAAAGGATAGGAAAAAGAAAATGGAAATGAACAATGAAAAAATGGAAAATGACAATGGGAAATAAGCATGTAGGTGAACTTCTTGCTTTTATTTGTGGAGTAGACAAAAAATAATAGAAAGTGTATGTGAATGAAGGAAAATGAACAACTAACTCTTGCTGGGAAAATAATGGTGGTTTGCTTTGAATTTATTGGTTGGATTTACAATTCAAAAAGAGAGGAAAAGTAATGGTCTTGATGGATATGAACATGGACTTGTTTTTATGTTTCTCATGAAATCGGTCTTTTGAAAACCAATCGTGCGCACAATTAGTTTTCTTTAATGATCATTCGATCATCCCAAATCTGCAAAAAAAACTTGACATAAAGAACATAAGTGTGTTAAAAAAGAAGTAGCTAATTTCTTTTTTATTCTTACACAAAAATTAAATATCAAATGAAACAGATTAAGGTAAATCAAAAAGTTCTATATTCGGTCTAATTCATGATATCGATAACAATCTATTTTTAAAGAATAACCATGAAAAATAATCAACTCCCTATTGTCGGATGACTTCATGCACTGTGCTTAGTAAAACAATTGGCATCACAAAGATTTGATGTGTTTTGCAAGTTAAAACTTTATAGAAAAATACACATCAACAATATTAATGCCAAATGTTTAGAAATCATCTAAATAATCTTCCAATTGTCTTGCAAACCATTATTAAGAAGATTTTTTTTTTTTTTTTAAATGAAATAAAGCATGGATGAAATAATTGTCCTTATGAATATTTTTGAAACAAATTCATGCCAATGCCTCTTTCATGCAAGATAAAAATAAAAAGTTTGAAATTTCTAAAGTCAAATTCCTAACTATGAAGGAGATGAAGGCAGAGTCCTTCTCAATTTATACAACTTGCATTTGATGCACATGTGATAATGTGTTTGCCTCAAATAATCCATTTGTCACTCATCATGTGCCACCACACATGAATTCTGCCACATTTTCCTTCAAATAAGGAAATCAGATCCTTGATTATTTCTCAAAATTGAATTTTATAAAACCGTGATTGTTTTCATAAAAAAAAACATTTTTCTCTCACGCACACTGCAAATTAGGGCTCCAAAGAACCCTACATTTCTCTCAAATGGCTTCGAATTTCAAAAATTTCTTATAGGATTACCTAATTCACCCCGTTCCCAAAACAACCCATGTTTTATTTTTTTCTAATTCGTCTCGGTTTGCTCAGAAAATTCGTTTTAAAATCGGGTGTTTTTGACAATTACGCATTTCATTTTCTGGCAATTACTTGTGGTTTGATTTGTTTTTATTTGCAGGTTTTGAAGTGTAATGGCTTGTATCTCACAGAGAAGTTCAGATCGATCTCCCTCATTCCAATTACTTGCAATGGAATCTACAATCTTCTCTTCATCATCAGTCTGAAATCTTCTCTTCATCAGCAATTTCTTCATATGATACACTTCCATTGTCTGTCCCTGCAATTGAATTTGTAATCTTCTCTTCATTAGCAATTTGTAATCTTATCCTCATCAAAATTTTGCAATCTTCTCCTCATCAACAATTTCTTCATGTGATATACCTTTATTGTGTGCAAATTTTTAAAAATGATTTCTAATAACTGTTGTTTGAGGAGAAACGAATATGGAAAAGAGAAGGTTCCTTTTTTTTTTTTTTAAATTGCAATGCATGGGTCTTTGTGTGGATTGAAGCACTGCATATATGCGTAAAGCCAAGCCAAAGGCTGGTCTCATGCGTATGCGTGGGTCTTATTTCTATGAGTCTTTTTTTTTTTTAATTGATTTTTTAATAACATTATATATTATATTTTCAAAAATTCAAAAATATACATATATATTTCATTAAACAAAACAATTATTGAAATTAAATTTTTTCATCATTTTTAAAGTTTATTGTAAAATGAAATGAAATGATGAAAACATAATTTATTATTATTTTTAACATAAAAATTCTTTTTCTGATCCTCTAGATCACACAAAGTGCAGGAGGAGAGCATACTCAAGAAATTATTAATTTTTGTTTTTGTTTTTGTTTTTTTTTAGATGTAAGAAATAAGGCTACCTAGTTACACTTCCCCGGCAACGGTGCCAAAATGTTTAGTCAATTTAGTGTCCTAAATTGCTAACATAAATTATCAACCAGGGCTAGTAAACTGATGAAGTGTGATGCACTATATGTGCCTAAGTATCCCTTTTTCTTACTTCGTTGTTTTTAGTGTTTTATTGATGTTTTGGGGTTTTTATGTTTGAATCTTAGTATGCTACTCTATGCTAAAAATATGAAGTTAGATTTATGTCAAAAGGGAGAAAATGAAATGTTAATAAATGAATTAAAACAGAGTTTATTTGCAAGTTCTGTTCCTAACTAGAAAATGATGAAAACAAAAATTTCTAATCCATGGATATTACAGCTTCTAAATGAACATTCATGAAATGAAAAGTAACTCAAAACACTACAACTTAATCTGATTCATTTAGTTAGAGATTTTTTGGAAGAGCTTGTGAAAAAGATTAATTCTAATGCAATGAGGATCTCTTAAAACGTAAAAGAAATGCTGAAACAACTTATAACATTACAACTAAATCTCATTCATGAGTTAGAGGTTGATTGGGAGAGCTTTTTGAAAGAGATTAATCATAATGTGATAATAATCTTCTATGAAGCAAAACAATCAATAACTCACAATACTACAACTTAGTCTCATTCGTGAATTAGAGATTTATTGGAAAAGCTTTTGAAAGAGACTTAACTGCAGTATAATGAGGATCTTCTTTTTAACTAAATAACAGAAAATGAAATGCTAATAACTCAAAATATCACAATTGAATCCCATTCGTTTAATAAAGATGTATTGGAAGAGCTTGAGAAAGAGACTAACTGCAATATCATGAGGATCCTTTATCTAAGCAAATGACATGAAACATAATGCTAAAAACTATGATTTCATAAAACAATCTAAGTAAGAAAATATGACAAAACAGAATTAAAAACGACTTATCTAGAAAACATGTAAAACCTCCTTGAATAGCAGGGGCCCTCTGCTATCAATTTGGTGAAATTCTTCAGCTCCTTAAAGTTGTAATCAAAACAACATCAAAGAACTTCTTTATTGAAAAAAAACTCACAAATCTACATTCCATTCCATCTTAAGCTTTGTTACAAAACACTCTCTATTCATTTCTCTTCTTCTCTTATTTTTTCACTTACCATGATAGGAGAAAACTTCTCCTATTTATACAAAATATGAGAAGTTATCTCATTAATGGGAGTCCATGAATCTCTCCCTCCATCTCTAGAGTTACAATCAAAATAGGAAATGATAAAACACATGTCTTTCTAAAGTTTCAACACAACTAAGAAATGAGACACATATCCTCTTAGAGTTTCAATACAACAAGGAAATGAGACATATGTCCTCATGATCCCATGATCTTCTCCACTCAAATTCGAATTTGGTTTTGTGAGGCCACATAAAAGTCTTTTAGAAGCTTCCTTTTGACCTACACATGTCACAAAACTCATAACACATATATAGATATATGAAACTATGTTAATTTTCTAGTTTCTAATCATAAATTCACTTTAAATACATAAAATAAATAACTCTGGAAAACAAGGATCCTAACCCATATATTTATGAAAATGGTTACTTGATGTAGGGTTTTAGGTTAGATGGCTATGGAATAAGAGCTGAATGGTTATGACATAATGGAAATATGTATGAATATGGAAAACACTTTTGAGACTCAACACCTGCTGATGTAGTTCCTTTTGAAAGTGTCCAAGAGTTCTGCAAGTATTTTTTCCTCTCAAATGAAAATATGATCAACATAATTTTCCTTTTTTATTTTAGAAAGGTCACAAGGGTTATAATGAAGAAACTGAACAAGGAACACCATCAAAGGATCATATTTATTCACACTTTCTTGTTGATCAACATGAATTATTCGTGCATACTCTCAAAGATCCTTTCACAGCTCTCATGGAATCTCCTACAAGAATGAATTTCAATATGATTTTCAGTTATGTATACAAATTCAGATGGTGGAACAACTTGTCATCTCTCAAGAATGGCTTTATGATCACAGAAGTGGAATGTTCATTCCAACCCAGTACTCAACTTCTTGATTGGCTTCATTGGAAGAGTGAGATCACTTGATTCAGTTTTTATGTTGAGCAAGTAGAGTAGGATCATTTGTATATAAATAAGCTTGAAGATCAAGCATTTTGTTAGTTTCAGCTTTAAATTCAGCATGTGTACTTTCAACTCTTTAGCAGCTACTGGTTTTTCTTTTCAGTGCCAAGGTTACAGCTCAGAATAGGTTGCAATCTTTCATTTTGAAGATGGGAGTAGCCCAATGGAGGTGGCACTGAAACTACTAGTTATTTGTTGTACCACAGGGGCAAACCATCCCAAGTGGAGCCATTGTTACCACCCATTAAATTGTGAAACATTTCTTGATAGGGTCATATAGGTCACTCACCAAATGGATAAGGTCTCCTAAGCCATTTCAAGGTGGTATAGGAATTTTTTTGCATTTTTAAGCCTATCCTAAGTTTCAAGGTCACCTCCATTTATGTCGTATCATGTCCCATCAGTCCTCATATGGTGTTACTTTTCATTCCCCATGCATTTAAATTCAAAAAGGGCACTTGTGTTAGTTTTCAAATTTTCGTACCGTTTTATACAGCAAAACATCAGTTTTCGCTATGAAACTGCCTAATAGTTTCGTAGCGAAACTGTCAGAGGATAAACTAGCTACTCTATGAAAATATGTTTTCTTACCTATCTTGTCAAATTCGGTGTGAAATTTCATTCCATGATTGGAGGAGTTAGGGTGGAGGTCATTCGAGTCTGTTATGGTTAATTCAAAGGTACAAAGTCATGTCTGAGGTTATCATTACCCTTTTTGGCATGCATGTGTCATGATTAAAGCATGATCCTTCATTCAAACCATAAAACCTTACCCCAATTAGCCTTTTTTTCATATTTCGGTTTGTATTTGCATGTAAGTAGATCTCTGGAGAGCTGCTTCATCGAACCAAGCAGGTTGCTGGCAGATTTGAACTTTGCAAGTGTCATCAAGCAAGCGAGGCTATGAAGATATAAAGAACCCATGGCTGCAAGGAAGAAAAAAAACAAAGGTGGTCATTGCCACAGGTATGAGCCCATGGACATGGATTTTCTCAATGAGGACCCAACTACCATGGAGGTTTTCAGAAGAACAGGTTGCTTGCAATTATATCAAAGGTTGCAGGGTTGTCATCTACAGGTTTCCAAGGATTTTTCTAACAATTTCATAGGAATAACTTCAAAAGTGGGAATCATGAACCTTACAGCGACACCAGACAACATTTCATCAGCAACAGGATTCCCTAGAGGAGGGGAACAGTGGCTTAAAAGCATCAAATTCACAATGCAGGACTGCAAAGAGTTCATCAAACTAGAACACAGTGAAATTGATTTGACAAATGCTATTCTTAAGGGTTTCATGAAGAAAAATTATTCAAAGCTGTTGATGATCATCCAAAATTATTTTACCTGTGAAGGACAGTTTCACATGGTCTACTCCCAAACAAACAGTTAGCAAACAAAGTAGCAAGAGAGTTACTAGGAGCCAAACAATGGCTAAAGGAAACTTAGAGGACACATTGCATGCAATTGACATTGAAGAAACTCCCATTGTCCAAGCTGAAGACATTGAAGATGGAGGAAGAAAGCTGAAGAAAGGTAAGATAGCTAAAAAATTAGAGTTTGCAGGTGATGATGCTGGTTTCATTTTTCAACCTAAGAAACCAATGACCAGACATGCAAGAAAGGTCATGGAAAGCAGCAAAGATATTGAGAAGGTAAGTGAAACTACTCAGACACCAAGCATTATAGATATGTCTTCACCTGCAAAAGAAGAGCTAGTTATCAGAAAACGAAAGGGTAAAGAGAAAATTAGTGAAAAATCAGAAATTGAAACCCTTAAAGAGCAGTTGAAGGTGGCAGGTGAGGAGATAACAATTTGAAAGCAAGAGGCAAAGAAACACAGAGTTGAGAAAGTGCAGTTTGAGAAAATGAGAAAAATCTGGGAAGATCAAGTCACCAATGTTTCAAAGACCTTGGAAAATACAGAAAAGTCGATAAAGTGGACTCAACCACTAAGAGGAGAGGAAAAACATATCAAAAAGATAAACCTACACTTGCAATCCAAGAATAGGGCATTAAAGGACAAGGTGAAATATCTAGAAGAGCAATTGTATATGATTCATGTAGAGTTGGAAAAGAAAGGATTGAAAATCACAGTGGTAGAGGAGCCCATTAGTCAACTGATCGTAAATGAGGAGGAAACACCAAAAAAGTAATAAGGAAAGATGGAATATGTTTTAGGAGGTTCATAACATGTAGAGAACCCAAATTGTGTAGCTCGAGGACAGTTTTTGAAGATAATATTGAAAGCAATACTTTCTGGTTTTTTGCATCTTTTCGTAGCGTACCTCAAGCTTGAATCTAGAAATACGATACGAAAAAGCCTGTAGGTGTTTTTTTTCATTTAAACTCAGTTTTGGCATGTTTTAAGGAGAGATATTGATGGTTGCAAGGTTTCATTACATGATTAGGGTGTTGGAACAGCAAGGAGGTCAAGAAGATTGATGGAGAAGCCACTTTTCCCATGCTACTAAAACTCGCTACTAAACTGCCTTGTTTTCGTAGCGAGCAATTATTGAAGGATTTTGAGCATCTTAAAAGCATTTTTTTCCAGCTGGAGACCTCCAGCATGTCAGAGGACCTTATTAGCAGATATTTATGACTCAAAGGGAGTGCCATGAAGCCAGTTTATCAGTCAAAACAACGTTGAAGAAGAAGGTCATCCATTCCTAAAAAGTAGGGTTATGCTCCACAGATATAGGGTTGCTTTAAACATGTAAGTGGTGGTGAAATTGGTCATGCTTCCTTCGATAATGTGACACTCATTATGTAACCATCATGTAACTGTTTCACAAATAGGATGAAGGAATGTAATAAATAGGAGATAGAGTCCTATTAGGAGTTTGTTTCTTTAAAGGTAACTGACAGTTTTATGTTTTAAGTTATTGATTTCAGTTATGAAAGGTGTCATAGTAGAATTCGAGGATATAGCCACCAGGCAGGTCATCCATATTGTAAAGAATGTCTATTTATAGAGAAAACATCGAAGAAGCAAGGGGTTGGGGAATCTTTGCACCAAATTGCTGCTTGTATGTTTTTGACCATTATCAGTAATACAAAGTGACATTCTACTTCCAGACCTGAGATTCTCATGAGGTTTTTGATGTCTTATTGATTTGTATATTATGTTTAATCACTTGCGGTAGATTTCATCCCTAATTACTCAGAATTCATAATATTATGCTATGACTTCATTTAGTGGTGAAATGACCGTATTTTCCTATGTTGTATGTGTGAATTATCTCTATTGAAAACCTCTATTTGCCTCAGCTTCCATGTGAATAACCACTGTCACTAAGACTACTGATTGTTGAATCCATAAGCCCAATGGTAGAAATCCTATATTTTTCAACCTGAAATCATACAAAACAAGTTACAATTTCATAGAGTTAGCCATCTAGTACTATCTTTATTCAAAATCATAAACCCCCTTTGAGAGAGCCCTCTCAAACTGAAGAGGCTAATCTTCAGTTAGAAGTGGTTTGAAAGAGTTGCATTGATTTGATTAATGAGAAAACAATCAAGATCAATTTTTGATAACACCATGCAAGATATTACAAGAGAAATCAAGGAGATGAGGATGGATAGACACAAAGAATCCCGTAAATGGTTTCTACATGGAGAAGGCTCTGACATTTCACATCACTGGAGTGATCAACCAGTGAAGCAGTAGGTTTTCCAACGCTCTACTATGCCTACATTCTTAGCAGTGATAAATGAAGGATTTCAAGAACAAGAAAATCTTGAAGATTACTTTCTTGAGTATGAGTCTCAATCTTCGAGATTCAAGGATCACTTGAGATTTCAAGAGTTTTGTCAGATCAAGGACAATAGGAGACCCCAACATCACAATAGAGGTGGAGGATTCACACAGAACAATGATCTTCTCTGGACTATGGGTAGATTATTCCTACCCACTTTTGATGGGTCACCCAAATGCACAACCAAATATTGGGTAGAGAAGCTATACATCTACTTCCAGCTGAACCAAGTACCGGAGATGGAAGCCATCAAAATAGCAACGCTGCACCTTGAGGGTGAATCACATGATTTGTGGTTTCATGGTATTTCTACATTGGGGCATGCCAATGTGACTGCATATTCAAAGTTCACAAGGAGGTTTGTGGAGAGGTTTGATCAAAGAGACCCGGAGCCACCTTTCATTGAGCTAGCTAAGCTCAAACAATCAGGTAATCCAGAAACTTACATTTCTGAATTTCTAAAACTTTCTGTTATGGTTCTTGATTTATCTGCAGCTAGGGGGGTATATATGTTTATTGAGGGGCTAGCAAAACCTCTACATGGGTTTGTTAAGTCTACCAAACCAACTACCCTTCATGATGTTGTTGAAACGGCTAGAGATCTACAAGATGCTTTGCCAAGAGAAAATGCAACAATTGAGCAAAAGACCACTTTTCCATCAAAGGGAAAATATGAGAAGGCTCATCCTTCAAAGAGAGCCAAAACAAAGTACCTCTCAGTGATGATGTCCGAAGATACTTGAGGAGAAGGAAGCTTTTTATTCACATGCCAAGAATCATGTGCACCCAAACATAGATGTGTAGTATAGAAGGCACACTATATAGAGGTATTTTCTGATGATGAGGAGGAGGAAGAAGAGGAACCAGAAGGAGGTCATAGTGTTGGGATAGCAGGAGAGGATCCACCACCACAGGAGGTGGGAATGGATCATTTTCTCCAATTGGAGGGGCCCTTGCATCCTTGAGAGGAGTACCCAAGTACTTGACCTTGAGAGTTCTAGGTTCCATTCAGGATCGGAGGATTTCAGTGTTGATTGACAGTGGGGCTACCCACAACTTTATTGATGCTCAGTTAGTGCAGAGGAGGGAAATACCCACTGATGATTTTGACGTATTTTCAGTTTTGGTCCCAAGAGCTAGAACTATGCAGTGCATGAATTATGTTTCATCTTTATCTATCACCATGGGGAAATATACATTGATTGATCACTTCTTTGTGATTGACATACCTAACACCAATGTGATATTGGGTGTGCAGTGGTTGATTACTTTGGGGAAGGTCACCTCAGATTGGCAGACTTTGCAGATGGAGTGGATGGATAGAAAGGGTGGAAAACATCAGATGATTAGTGGCATGCACACTTATCCCTCTTAGAAAGCTTCTAACAAAAAACAGAGCTGGATTTGCGTAGTGGAAGCAAGGACCTAATAGTACTATCAGTTATGCAGATGAATTTGGCCTATGACACATTACTATCTAGAGGCATTCCACCTGGGAGGTCACATAATCAGGAGTTGACGAAGGATGTATCACAACAAGTTGCACCACTCATAGATCCAGGAGGAGCGGGAACCTTGGGAGGACTTGACACAGCACAGAGAGTCTTGGGTAGGCTAAAGGAGGAGGGAGACATTCTCCCAATATCAATATTACCCACTCTCACCCCACATCTTGCGCTGAGAGAGGATGTTGCAGGGATGGAGGATGGCACCATCATGGTGCAAGGAGACTACTCCATGGATTTGGAGACTCAGAAGATACTTCCACTTAGGGAGAAATCTTCCACATATGGTAGAGGTTGGTGGCCACTCATGCATACATTGTCCAAACTCGGGAGGTTTTGGATGGGTGATAGCTTATTATGGAAGGCTAACCTTCAAATATTTCAACCTTTGCTTGAGCATGAACAACTATAGGGGGAGCAGTAGAGGCAAGATAGCAACATCCCGGTATGTGAATTTGGCATGGGAAATGTCAAAGAAGGGGGCAACCATATGACAGGTGATTTATATGATAGATCAGAAGTGCTGTCATTAGGGAATATATATCCTTATTGGATATCCCATCTATTGGTGGAATACTCCAAGGATATCCTTGCATGCAGGATACTTGATGGCCAGTATTCAAATGGGAGATATATAGTGAGAGATGGGTTCATCTACTATCCGACTATAATCTTCTTGACTAGAGCTTCTAAGCTCAAGGAGAAGCTACTACATGCAGCACATGAGGATTTTCTCTCTAGCCACACTGATTTCATGAGGGAATATCATACTATTATGGAGCGATTCACTTGGAAGGGCTACAAAGAGGAGCTACATCAACATATTAGGGGATGCATGGATTTTTTGGAGATTGAGGGAAGACATAAATCCTTGATAGAGTTATCTCAACCACTTATTTTCTCATTGGGAATGAGAGGAGGCCCATCTATGAGCCCCTTCACTAGCTTGATCAAGGTATATGGTAAGGATTATGTTTTTGTGCATAATGATCTACGAGATGTGTATTTGCATTCCTTTACCATTCATGTACAGCTCATTGCTCCAAGAGGGAGTACTCCTTCTCATAGACTTCATGGTCTACTTGGGGCCAAAAGCAGTGATGATGATGGCCACTCCCTAGGAGATTTTAGGGAGATGATATATTATTCAGGGTGTACTCCATTGGCACCAAACTTCATTCACTTTCTCCAAACATGTGAGAAGATTGTGGCAGCAAACAAGTGGTGGGGGAACCACTTACTATATCATGTTCTGAGGCAGTCAGGAGACATACTGCGCTGGTTCCACATGTGGTACTATGATCCTCCTCTGATATTTCATATGGCAGTTTGTGTGTCTTTGATTTTGATCCCATATAGTGATGATGTTCTTATCATTGTTGTGGGCACGATTATAGGGATGAAACATGGATGGGATGTGCTCATTGGGGTTGAGATTCTCCATATTTCTTGTGCTTCATGCTTCAGGGAGAACATTGGGCAACACATGACTGCTACACTAGACCTCTTTTTTCCTTATGGGATGAGCCATTTGGTTAACTTGAGCACTTGGGAGGAGAATTTCATGGATGGATGGATTGGGAGACACTTGGTTCATGAGGAGAGCTTATCACATGGAGGTTTCACAAGGGAAGGAGGAGAAGATTTGCAATACTCACCTTTACAGTTGCTTGAGGACAAGCAAAATTTGGGAGGGAAGGATTGTAATATTCCCAATTAGCTTTCAACTAGTTGGAATATTAATTTTTTTTTTTTGCTTCTTAGTTAGAATAATAAGAGGGTAGGGAGTCCCATAAATCTCCTTAGTAGGAATAAAAACACTCCTAATGTGAATGGGATTCATCTAAGTAGCTGGATTAAGCACCCTTATGTGTGAAAAGGCGGTGGAGCATGTGGACTGGGTCAACTTTGACCAAATCAACAACGATGGTATGGAGGGATTGGACATTCATTGAGGGACAACGTATTTTTGGAGGGAGATTCCTTGCAAGGAAGTACTAGCTTTAATGAGTGGGGCCAAGGGTGAGGAAGCTCACCAAGAATATAAGGAAGGGGATGGCAACCATGGAGGGAATTATTGAGTATTATTGTGTTTATGGTTTGTATGACTTTTTGCTCTCTTCAGCTGTTTAGCGGAGACTGCAGTGCTATTTAGCACAAGGGTGTTCCCGAGCGAGAATCCCACCTTCATCCTCGAGGGACTTCAAGTTCCCACTCAGGAGAAGTTATTAGGCTACATTTCCACATTATGGCATCATGCCAAGCTGCATATTTCTTCTACAGTGTAGTTTCTTCTTAGGGTTGTGCTTTGTTGCAGGGTGCAGCAGTGGAGGATTGGATTGGGTCATTTCTGAGATATTTTGTAAGTGGATGAAGAATTACTTTCATTTGGAGATCAGTAAAGAAGGTCCTTGGGAATTATTGTAGCATTTGGCACCATTCCAAGTTATTATTATCCCCTACAATACAGTTTCAGTCTTAGACTGCATTATTTTAGGGAGGAGTTGCAGGGGTGCTTTCAATGCACCATTTGGGGAGATAGGTTTCCAATGAAGGGATCAGCCTTTCACTTGGAGAGTCTACTGGGAGAAGGATTCATTATATGCTACATCAGATCAGCCATATCTTCCCAGCTATTCAGTTCTAGTGAATCTTCATCCCTAGGGTTGTAATTCACATTTGTGTTTTGGTGTATTTTTTGGAAACCCTCTTGGGTTGTCTTGGAAAGGTGATATAGAGCCTAGATCTTCATGTATAGCACCTTTTGAGGCATATATCAGTTATTTTATATCACTGTATGTTCTCATGTTGTAGCTATGTTCATTATGACTGCACTATAGCAGGTCTCCGACATTTTGTATATTAGCAGCATCTCACTTTTGAGAGGGTTTGATCATAGGAGGCTTGTTTGCTTATGTTATATGATTTGTGCCTCAATATATTGCACTTATTTGTTGTTGATATGATTAATAAAGTAGCTCCATATTGGTCTCATATCTTGATGTAATTTTATTCACTGCTATTTCCATTTTTATGTCCTATATTACGGTTTTTCCTATTTTGGAATATTACAATGACATCCCGGTGAACTCAAGCAAGGCAGCGCTCGACGAACCAGTCAGGGATTTAAATATTGGAAAAGAGGAAGACCCAAAATTGGTGAATTTTTCGAAAGGCGTTCCTAAGGAATATTAGGGGCAATACTAGAAGTTGTTCAAGTCCTACAAGGACATCTTCGCCTAGTCATACCAATATTTGAAGACTTTTGATGTAGATATCATACAACACAAAATCCCTCTCAAATAAGATGCCAAGCCCCATAAAAAAAATCTAAGGCAGACTAATCCACTCCTCCTCATGGCCATTAAGAAAGAGGTCAAGAAGTTGTTGCATGTCAAATATCATCGTGCCTCTAAGATATTCAGAATGGGTAACGAACCTGGTACATGTAAGGAAGAAGAATAGCGAGATTAGGCTCTATGTGGATTTCCGGAACTTGAACCGAGATTCACTCAAAGATAATTATCCCCTCCCAAAAATGGATCACGCCCTCTAAAAGGTGGTGGGATCCTCCCCTATGTCTATGATGGATGGGTTCTCAGGATATAATCAGGTTGCGGTGCTCCCAGAAGATTAGAAGAAAAAGGCGTTTTCCACACCCTCGGGAACCTTTCTATATGTCTGAATGCCCTTTGGCCTCATAAACTTTGGCACTACCTTTCAGTGTGCGATGGATATAACTTTCGTTGGGGACCAATACAAGTTCGTGGTGATCTATCTGGATGATATCACCATCTTCTCCAAGACAGATGCTGAGCATACTGAACACTTAAGGTGTACCTTCGACAAATGTCGCAGGTATGGTTTATCCCTAAACCCTCAGAAATCCCTATTTTCCCTGGTAGAAGGGAAGTTATTAAGACATATAGTGACCAAAGAAGGGGTAAATATTGACCCCAAATGGGTTGAGGTAATAAATGGCATCCCCCTAGCAATAAATAATAAGGAGGTGCAGGTATTTTTAGGAAGAATAAATTTCTTAAGGAGGTTCATACCCAATTATGTTGAGATCGTTAGAAACATTACCAAAATGTTGAAGAAAGATAACAAAGTGAAGTGGAATCCCCAATAAAGGGATTATTTTCATAAGATCAAGCAAGAATTTGCAGAAGCTCCAGTTTTGGCTAGCCCAAATTATCAAAAACCGTTCTTGTTCTTTTCATTTTCTTTGCCTCACACTAGCACCTCAGTATTGTTGCAAAAGAATGATGAAGGGCATGAGAAACCTATTGCATTTTTCATTCAAGTCCTCAGAGAGGCAGAATTAAAATACAACATACTGGAGAAATAGGCATATTCTTTGGTTAAGGCCTTAAAATAATTTTGGGTATATGTTTTGCAGTCCACCATCATAGGTTATGTACCCACCGCCGTGGTAAAAGACATTCTCGTGCAGGGTGAAATTGAATGGAAAAGGGGTAAGTGGATTGCAAATATCCATGAATATGAAATGGAGATCAAGCCTACAAAGATTATCAAAGGCCAGGGGTTGGCTAAGATTTTGTTAGATTCCAATGGTAAAGCTCAAGGAATAAACTTATCAATGACAGGAAGTGAGGTGAAAGGTGATACTGGCATGCAATCAGGAATAGAAACCTCCATACAGAAAAAATGTGTTAAATACCTGCTCTCCCCATGGTACAGAGACATAGTGGAATACATTCTGAATCTGTGATGCCCTCCTGATTTCGAAAAAAAAAAGTATTGCACACTGCGGTTGAGGTCTCAAAAGTTCACAGTAGAAAATGGGTGTTTGTACTAGAGAGACCCATTGGGAATACTGCTATTGTGCTTGACAGAGCAGGAAATGGAGGAAGTGATAAAGGAATTTCATGACGGGATATGTGGGGGGCACTATAGCTTCCGTGCGATGGCCCACAATATTCTCAAAGCACGATTCTTCTGGCCTAAGTTATTCAGTGAGATTCAAGCTCATGTTAGAGCTTATGAGAAGTGGCAGGCGTTCGCCGAGAAACAGAAATTTGCACCTCTCCCATTGATCCCAGTTCATGTTGAAGAGCCATTCAAGTAGTGGGGGATTTCTTTCATAGGAAAAATCCATCCAACATCCAATAACCAACACCAATGGATCCTCACCATCACGGAGTACTTTACCAAGTGGGTCAAGGTGGTGCCTACAAGGAATGCTATGGGAACGGTGGTAATCAAATTTCTGGACGAGAATATAGTAGCAAGGTTTGGGTGCTCGGCGAAGATGGTCACGAAAAACGCTCAAGCCTTAAAGTCCGTCAAGTTTATAAACTTCTGCCAGCGATACAACATCCTACTCGGGCACTCCACATTATACTACCCCCGGGGAAATGTATTGGCCAAGTCGTCAAATAAAATGTTGGTGAGGATCTTAAAGAGGAAAATCAACGAAAACCGAAAGAATTGGGATTCCCATTTGAAGTTTTCACTCTGGGCGAACAAGATCACAGGTAAATCTCCCTACGAATTGGTGTATTGTAAGGTAGTGGTTTTTCCTATACATCTCGCACTACCCATAGCCTGGTTTCTGCAAGATATTGAAGAGGATATGAACGCCCTCAAGAGGAGAATGAATCAACTAGTTGAGTTGAATGAAACCAGGGAGCAAGTAAACCTCAGGATGGCAAGTATCAAGAAAAAATGAAGTGTTTGTTCGATCGATAGGATAAATATCGAGGATTTCAGGCAGGGGACCTAGTGCTGAGATGGGACGTTAGAAGATCAAACAAGAGAAATCACGAGAAGTTTGATCCACTCTGGTTTGGAGCATTCAGAGTGGCAAGCCAAGGGAAACAAAACTTTCATGCTGGAGAATTTAGAGGGAGATATACTTGAGATGCCAGTCAATGGGTAGTTTCTCAATTTTTATTTCCAACACTAGCATGGACATCCTCAATCCATTGTACATATCCTTCCACTGTATATATTCCATTTTTGTTTTCTGCCTGCTGTTTGGTCAATTTAGTGTGTCCTAAATTGCTACATTAATTTGTCAATCCGGGATTCGTAAGCTGACAAAGTGTGGCGCACTATATGTGCAAGATAACCTATCTCTTACTTTTTGTCGTTTCAAATTTCAAAAGGGCTTTAAACATGCAATTGACAAAATTAATTCCTAAAACAAAATGAAAATGTGCCACTATACTAGTTAAACAAACAGTGAACTATTGAGCATGAAAACCATTACCTTTGTTGTTGTCTAAACACAAAAGAAACTGTACTCAAAGAAAAGATTGCAAATAAAATAAAACTAAAATCAAATTACATCAACTCATATTCTGACCCCTCACCATTAGTCTCGCTATGGCTTTCGGAGGTAATCATAAACAACTTGAGCAATCTGATATCTAATTTTCAGAAAAATAAACTAATATCAAATTACACACTCATACTTCAATCCCTCACCATTAGTCTAAGCTACACAGCTTTTTAGATGTGATAATGACAGGCAATTTAACATGCTTGGAGAAAAATAAGCTAATATCAAACTGCACTCCTTACTTCAATCCCTCACCATTAGTCTCGCTATGGCTTTCAGAGGTAACTGATAATGACATGAGCAATTTAATATCTAACTTGCAGAAAAATAAACTAATATCAAACTACACACTCATTCTTCAATCCCTCACCATTAGTCTCGCTATGGCTTTCGGAGGTAACTGATAATGACATGAGCAATTTAATATCTAACTTGCAGAAAAATAAACTAATATCAAACTACACACTCATACTTCAATCCCTCACCATTAGTCTCGCTATGGCTTTCGGAGGTAACTGATAATGACATGAGCAATTTAATATCTAATTAACTAGTAAAGCAAATGTACAAAACTGAAATGAATAAAACAGTGCTGGAATTAAAAACTAAGAAAAATAAATCAGCAGAAGGACAAGATTGATTCCATGTCATTAGTCATTATAAAATGATGTGCAAATGCCCGGGCTGCCTATTGTAATCTGGAACAAAAACACTGATCAGTTAACAACAATATAAAGCATGAAAGATTATGGATAGAAGTAAAACGTAAAGCATGAAAGATTATGGACAAAGATGAAACATAAATACCATGAAAGATGTAATATATATACACGTGAATGAATATGGCACAATGAACGTAAGGAAATGAAGCATGAAACTATACAATAATACACAAAACCTCAGCGTGTGCAAGGGCCCTCTGCACAAACCTCAGACAACAGCTATCAACCACGAATTACGCTGATAAACAGAGTCTTCTCATATATTCAAAATGCAGTCATAACAATGGAAAAAGTGTTATGGCACAGTGGCTTTCTTTACAGCAGAATTACATTACAAGAACTAACTATTATGCGTCTGAGAACGCATTATTTATAATAGAGAATGTCATAACTAATTTCCTACATTCTGCGCTGATACAAGACACGTGAACCACCACGTTCAAAAATCTAGCATCATGGCTGCCGTGAAGATTAAATCTGAGGAGAGTGGTCGTTGGATTCGGCTTATGGAGCCGTTTACAGGCGTTGATTTGTCTCCCGTGATTTAGAAACGGCCACGCAAATCTTCACGTGGTGAAAAACAGAGTTCTGTCACTGTGGGACTCTTCAGTTGACCACCGCTTGACAACCTTTGACCACAGCCTTCTTAGGTGAATTTGACTGAGCCAATAGGACTCGATCCATGTCCATTTTCCAACTTGCCCATGTGGCTCGATTTGCTTGAAGACACCTACAATATAGATTTTAACAAAATGGCTGCGGAAAGTGACAAGATTCCGCAGCTAAATGAGCAAAAATCTAATTCAAACAGCAGACACAAAACATAGTTAAAAACCATTTTAAATGCTCTTTTATGATTAATATGCAATGATATTGATAGCTTAGGAGGTCCAGGTAAATGGAAAAAGTCTAGAAAGGTGTATAGGAAAGATGCAGATTTGAGACTCAACATACCCCCACTGTGAAGGTGTTGCATGTCCTCATGCAAACAAAATTTTGATAATCCTCTTTTAATTCATATGCCTTGATACCTCATCCAGTACATCCAGTCCTCTCCTCCTCTTCCTTGGTGCTGCTAACATCCAGGGATTTAACATCTGCTAACTTCTGGCATTTCTTCTTCAATTTCCTGTTCTTTTTCTGCCACAGTCCCAGATGTAGCATGGTATTATCATGAATGATCTTGTCCAATTTGCTTTGTTCCTTTAATGCCTCGTTTTCATTTTTAATGTGTCTATTTAAAACCTCCAACTCAAAGACTTCTTGTTTCAATGATTGGACTAGATCTTCTTGTGTTGTGTGAGGCTGAGTGGATGAGGTGTTGGGGCCCGTGGCTGTCCTTTCTAAGGATTCTATGTAATCGTACACCTCTTGCTGCTTTGGATCTATCTCAGGTGTTGTTTTCCTTGGGCTGTCCCCAAAATGCTGTGGAGGAGAATTGTCTTCAAAATCTAGCTGAAAAGGGCTCATGTCAACATCTTGAGGACTAGCTTCAACGTTTGACTGAGAATTAGGTGGACTATGTTCAACGTCTGGCTGAGAATGAGATGGACTATGTTCAATGTCTGACTGAGAATGAGATGGACTATGGCCAACTGGAGTTTGTTCAGGTGTTCCTTCTCCCAAATCGATAAAATGAGGTCCTTTTGTCTGTGTTTTCTTCCACTTTCCTTTAAGCCTAGAACTTCTTCTTACATACTGTGGACTACTGTCTTTTTCCTTTTGTTTTTCTTTTCCCCTCTTTTTGGCCATAGATGACTGTTCCTGAAGGTGAACTAGTCTCTCAGATAACACTTGATGATCTTCTTCTGAGGAAGGGGTTTGATGCATAGCCTCAATGCTTCTTTTCTCTTTTGATTTTATTGGCTTTTTACCCTTGGTTTCTTCCTTCCTCCTTTTTGACAGTCTTTCTTCTCTACTAGTTCTTTCAACTGTATTAGTAGGAGTGCTTTGAGTTTTATCATTTGTTCTCTTTCTTCTAATTCTTTTTGATGTACTTCCTTCAAGAATTTCTTGAGGTTCTTCAAAGAAATTTCTAACTAAAAATTGTTCCCAGGTGTCCTTTTTCTCCTTTAATTGTTTTTCTACCAAAAGTTTCACAAGACCATGGTGATACAAATGTGGTTCTACATCCTCTAGATGTTTCTGGATGGTTATAGACATATTATTCAAACTGTTTAATAAAAAGTATGGTAGATTGAGGGTCTGGTTGTCTAGGAAATTCATCAACAGTCGGGTATGATACATGTACATTGACCCAAAACGGCCCTCACAGGTGATAAATTTTTGAATAAATAACAGTAAACTGGCCCACTCTTCTTTTAAAACATGAACAGGAATTCCCTTTTTAAAAATAGTTACATCCATACCTGGGTTACGTAGGATCACTCTCCAGGCTTCATCACTAATACTCTTGTTCTTGAACCAGCGTTCACCTTCTTGAGGAAGTTCTGTAGTAGATGCTATGGATGCCTCATTCACCGTAAATTTGAGGTCCCCAATCTCTACCTCCAGACCATTGAAAGACCTTGCAAAAGCTTTTGTCACCTCTTTATGGTAGCCTCTAAACTTTTGAATAAATCGAAGCAACTTTGCCTTTTTCAATATATCTTTGACTTGCGGATACCCTTCCATAAATTTGGGTCCTTCTGGTTCTGTTCTCAACAACTGACCCATCCTTCTTTCTGCTCTTTAAAACTTGTCTGCGTGAGGAGGGTTCAACGGAGGTAAAATGGTTGAATTAGCGAAAATGAGCACGGTTTATGAAAGAGACCAGTGACTGTAAGCGGATATCAGAGAATGGGTATACGGAATGTAGCGTAACATAGAACAAAATGGGCTAAAGAGGAACAGAGAAGGGTTACGTGAGCACGGTGGAAATGTAGCCGTGAGATCAATAGAACAGTAGGAGGAGTAAAACGCATCCGAAAATATTTAAAATTGGGTGGCTGCAGAGTAGATGCAAGCACATTTATGCAACGGTCACGGATTTTGTGCGGCTAAGAGAAGCGGTAGTCAAATCAACTACGTTTCTTAACTACATGTGGAGTATCAACGTATAGCTGAACACTAATGAAGACCGGAGGCTTGATTATGAGGCTGTTTAGAAATGAATGTAAGGATTGTGGGGGAATCGTATAGAGATCGTGGGATGAGTACGGATTTATCAATGCAATCATTGCATATAATGGAGCTATGGTTTATAACTATGTAAAAATGTGCTTGAATTCCATTTGAAATAAATTTTTACTCATACCTTGGAATTCTTGTCATTTTTCATTGGTCTTCAATCAGTTGCTCCTCATTGATGTCTTTGAATGCCCCATGTCTTCATAATATGTCTTCATACCTGCATTTGATTTCATGATTGTTGAACTAACATCTGACTGTGAATTTTTGAAAAACAGAGTGGTAGCTGCAGAAACTGCTTCTGGCTACGGAAACTGGTGTCAGCTGCGGAAACTGACACAGTAATTATTTGGGTGAATGGAAATAGATGGATGATAACTCACTGAATGAAAATGGTCATGAAAGAAATTTTTTATTGGTGAAATGAAATAAAATAGATGAAATGGAGTGAAATGAAATGAAGTGGAGTGGAATTAAGTGGAATGAAGTGAAATTATATGGAGTGGGTTGTCATAAAACTTGTGAAATGAGAGAGAGAGAAAATCTTTTTTGGAAAATATAGGGTGTCAGGTGCTCCTGATTTTCACCCTACATTTTCTGTATAAAACTGCCAATCAGTGATTGGTTTTCAGGCTTATACAATTTTTTTTTTTTTTACTTGAAACTGAAAAGAACAAAGGCTAGGCTGGTGGAGAAGAAGGATTCTTCTTCACTAGCCTTATTGCAGAATTATCTTGAAACATTTTGACAAATTCCTCTTTTGAGAGTGGCTTATGATAGATCTTTAATCTGTGGCCATTAACAATAAGAGGAGTTTGAAATTCATCAATGGTCTTGATTCTTACCGCTCCATTGCTAAAGATCTTGTCAATCTCATATGGCCCAAGCCAATGAGTCTGAAATTTTCCTTTAAAATCTTTAAACTTGGAATCAAATAACAATGCCCAATATCCTTCTTGAAACTTCTTCTCTTTGATGTATTTGTCATGCCATTTAACTCTTTGATATTGAACTAGATCAGTTCTTAGAATTGCCTCTTGTCTGATCTCATCTAGCTCATTCAACTGCTCCATTCTATGCTTTTGGGCTTCTGATAGATCCATCCCCAACTGAACTGCCATCTTGAAGGTTTTGACTTGGAACTCAATAGGGAGCAGGACTTCTTTCCCATAAACAAGTTCATAGGGAGAATGTCCTGTTGTATTTCTCCATGTAGTTCTGTAGGCCCACAAGGCTTCAGGAAGCCTTTTCGCCCAATCTCTTTTGTGAAGATGAACAGTTTTGGTGATGATATTTTCAAGAACTTTGTTTGTAGACTCCACTTGACCATTTGCTTGTGGATGGTAAGGAGTAGATCTTCTGTGCTTGATTTTGTATTCTTCCATCAGCTTCTCCACCAAGTTGGATGTGAATTGGCTTCCCTGATCTGTCACAATTTCTCTTGGAACACCAAAGCGAGTAAAAATATCCTCATAAAAAAAATTAACAACTGAATTTTCAGTAGCAGACACTAATGCTTTGGCTTCTACCCATTCAGTAACATAATCAGTACAAACCAATATATACTTCTTTTTCTTAGATGGTGGGTTAATATGTCCAATGAAATCTAAAGCCCATTTCTCAAAGGGTTCGATGAGTACCTATGTTTGCAATGGCATTTCATTTGAAAGGGTAGGTTTCCCTACTCTTTGGCAGCTGTCACACCTTTTGACATATTGTTTTGCATCTTTGAAGAGGGAAGGCCAATAATATCCTAAAGAGAGGATTTTATAGGCTGTCCTTTTGTCAACAAAGTGTCCGCCGCATGGTTCATCATGACATGCCTTAAGGATATCAGACATTTCATCTTCCCTGACACATATTCTTATCACAAGATCTGGCCCTGTTTTAAACAATTCGTTAGAAATCCATGAATATTTTGAACTCTCCTGAATAATCTTTCTTTTTTTACTTGGAAATAAATGTGGAGGTAGTTTCCCTGTAACCAAATAGTTAGCAATATCTGCATACCAAGGAGTCTTAATAGTTACTGCAAACAAGTATTCATCAGGAAACTTATCCTCTACATGAGAATCTTCTTTAGTATTCTGAATCCTAGACAAGAAATCAGCTACTGTATTTTGTTTTCCTGGTCTATCCAACAGAGTAATATTGAATTCCTGCAAAAGTAAGAGCCATCTTGTCACTCTGCCATTAGTAACAGGTTTGTTCATTAAATATCTAATTGCAGAATTATCAGTATGAATAAAAGTTTCATAGCCTGTTATATAATGTCTAAACTTATTAATTGCATGAACAACGGCTAAAAACTCTTTTTCAGTTACAGTATAGTTCAACTCTATGGGAGTCAAATTTTTACTGATATAGTAAATGGCATAAGGGACTAAATCCTTTTGACCCAACACAGCTCCTAGAGCTGTATCTGAAGCATCTGTAGAAATATGGAAAGGGAGTTTCCAATTTGGTCCTCTTAAGATAGGTGCTTCAGAGGATCCCATTTGAATTCACAGTCCTTTGTAAGAAGTTTGAAGAGTGGAGATGCTATTTTAGTAAAGTTTTCTATAAATCTTCTATAGTATCCAGTAAATCCTAGAAAACTTTTAACATCTCTTTGACAATTTGGAATAGGCAACTTGGAGATGACTTCAACTTTTGATCTATCAACCTTAATCCCATCTCCTGAAATATGATGTCCCAAAACAATACCTTCAGTAAACATCATAAAGCATTTTTCATGGCTTAATGAAAGGTTTGTTTCTTTACATCTTATAAGAACTTTTTCCAAATTTTCTAATGCCTCTTCAAATGAATTACCATAAATTGTAAAATCATCCATATAAACCTCTACACAATCATGGATTAGATCAGAAAAAATTCCTAGTACTGCTCTTTGGAATGTTGCTGGTGCATTACATAACCCAAAGGGAAGCACTCGGTAGGCAAAAGTTCCCCATGGACAAGTAAATGTGGTCTTATCTTGATCTTCAGGTGCTACCTGAATTTGATTATAGCCACTAAAACCATCCAAAAATGAAAAGTACTTTTTTCCTGCTAATGTATCTAATACCTGATCAATAAAGGGCAAAGGAAAGTGATCCTTCAAAGTTGCTTTGTTCAATTCCATGTAATCAATGCATACCCTCCATTTACCATTCTTTTTAGGTACTATAACCAAAGGAGAAACCCATCGGCTATCTGAAATTGGATAAATGAAGTTTACATTGAGTAGTTTTGGAGCTCTTCTTTCACTATCTCCCTAAGATTTGGATTCATCCTTCTTTGAGGTTGTCTGATTGGTCTACTGTTTTCCTCAATATAGATATGATGGATGCAAATCTTAGGATCAATACCTTTCATGTCAGTATACTCCCATGCAAATGCAGTAGAATGTTTTTGCAAGATTTTGGTTAGTTCTTCTTGTTGTGACTTTTTCAAATGTTTGTTGATATTCAATGTTTTTCCTGGAAAAATCTCAATAGTAGAACTACCAAACTCTTCCATAGAGTAAAGAGACATTTGTCTTGATGATAAATATTCTATGTCAGATTCCAACTGAAATTGTGTGGGGTCATATTCTGAAGATGTCTCAAAATTTTCTAATGTGTTTAGAATTTGACTATCCTCACTAATTTCCGAAATGGTAAAGACAGGTTGTATAATGTCCTCATCATCGACCCATTCATTGTCTCCTACTTCTGTGATTGCTTTTGCTGGGGGATACAAATTGAATTTCTTTGTCGAATTACCATTAGAAATGTACATATCCCCAGATCTACAACTAATAAAAGCATCAGCTGTGGCTAGCCAAGGTCTTCCTAAGATAAGTGGGTGCCCTTCTAGATTACTCTTGGGAGTCAAAATCATAAAATCTACCGGATATTCCCAAGAATCTAAGGAGACTGAAATATCTTCTAATACACCATCTGGTTTAATAATTGATCGATCTGCAAGTTGCAGTAAAGTAGGTGTAAAAATAAGGTTAGGAATTTTTAGCTGATCCATAGTCTGTCTACTCATAATGTTGATAGCAGCCCCTAAGTCAATCAATGTATTTGGAATTTCCATCCCATTTATATGTGTCTTGACAATTGGACTTCCTGGATCTACATACTTCTGCATGGTAATTTTTCCCATCATGATATCTGCAATTTTTCCTACCAGGTGGATTCTTCTTGTGTCTTTTGGTTTCCTTCCTGGTCTTTTGAAACTCAACTCCTTTATGGTTTTTGCTAGAATAGGAATCTCTCGAATGGCTTGTAGCAAAGGAATCTTGATACAAACATTCTTCAATTCATCTAGAAAGTCATAGTTAGGCAACAAAATTTGTTTTTCCACCCCCTTGTCAATTTGTAGTCTTTCAGGAAAAGGAGGTGTAGATGAAGATGCGGGTTGCTCAACTATAGGAGTTGTGGATGTTAACTTTTCTTTTTCTTTTTGAATGTTTGAATTTTGAAGAGATTTTTCCTCAGAACCCTTATTGACTTGAAGAGAATCCTCCTCAGAGGTATCTTGCTCTTGAATATCTATAGAAGGTTTTTCTAAAACTCTACCAGATCTGAGTTGTACATCATTGAGAGGAACAATCATATAGGTAGGAATTTGTTGTCCTTCTACCATGTAAGTATTCTGAGGATTTTTATTATTAGGATTTGGCAATGGCTGAGCTGGAAGTTGATTTGTATTTTGTTGGTATGGGAGCATGAGTTGAGGATTTGGATTTTGTTGAGAAGGTTGTTGTTGTGGAAATGGTAATGAAAGTTGTGGATTTGGGTTTGGAAATTGTGGAGCTTGTTGATTTTGAAAAGATGGAAGATATTGATAAAATTGAGCAAATCTCCCATAAGGATTTTGCATCCCTTGTACCCATGGCTGATATGGATTTTGATGTTGGGGCCAAGGTTGTTGCCAAGGATTCCAATTTGGTGGGGTTTGAAGATTCATAGGGTTGCTAAACCCTTGAGTTTGTTGTCCCTGCCAAGGTCTTCTTGCAACAAAACAGAGAGATTCTACTGAATTTGGGTCTTCTTGAAAAACAGCTTTGAGTCCAGGAATTGAAGGACAATCCTTGATCTCATGATTCTATGAGAAAATCATACATGTTTCTACAACTTTTGCATCCAAGGGACATTCCCTTAAAGCATGTTTCTTCCTACATTTCGGACAAAAGATGGCTAAAGCATCTGTTTCTGCTTTCTGCTTGTTTTGGATTTTGAGGGTGTCTAGTTGTTCACTAAGTCTCCCTAAGATATCAGTTTTGAACTCATCAAGCATATTACCAATCTCTGCCCTACTTACTGATCTAGTTGCAGATTTGTTAGCCCTAATAAGAGAAGAATCCCTAGGCCCTTTTTCTGTTTTAGATTTCCCCCTTGAGAGATGGACACATAGTTCTGTTATGTCACGAAGTGGAAGTTGAGAAATGTCTCCTTTCCCCATCATGTTTAAAATATCTATCCATTCATCTCTAATGGCTTTTAATATGAGGGCTTTCAAATTTTCTTCATCTAAGTTGCTCATCTTTGCTCTTTTTAAGTTGTATTGAAATCTTTCAAGTAAATCTTCCAAATTTTCATCTTCTTTTTGCACCATTTTGAATACCTCATCCTTGTGATTGGTGGGCATACAATAGTCCAAGTATCTATCCAAAAATTTTTGTTTCATATCATTCCAAGTCCTAATAGATTGGGTGACTAATCCCATGAACCATTTCAAAGCGGCTCCCTTCAATGTTGAAAGAAACAGTTTGAGTTTTTGAGAGTCTTCCATATAGTCATAGGTTCGGCACACGACTTCAAACTCAAACAAAAATGTTTCAGGATCCTCACTTCGCAATCCATAAAAGTTGGGGAGGACAGATGGTGAGATGTTTTTCATCATTGTATGAGTTTCCTCATCAACTATAGGGAATCCAAACAAGTTGTCTCCTTCCCTATTCCTTCCATTATTACCTTCACCTCCACCATTGTTGTCTCCATTGTTTCCTCCTCCTCTACCTCTACCTCTACCTCCGAATCCATCTATTATTTCCTCTGCCATGATAATTTCTTTAGAGTCCTCAAAGTCCTCTGGTTCTTCTATCAAGGGAGGATGAGAGGGAGTCTCTTCCTTTTCTTTTTCAGGTGATTCTACTTCTTTGATTACAATATACTCTCCTGTAGAAGTAAAGAAAGGGTCCTTTTCTAAATGAGATTTGGTAGATGGTGTAGGAGAATCCTCTAATTCAGCTGCTCCTTGAATTCCAAGAATCTTAAGGCTAGGGGTAGATGGTGGTGAATCTTGTCTAAGCCTTGAAGAAGATGGAGTTGTGAAAATCGAACTCTTGGCTTTAGCTATAAACCTTCCCCTATAATCTCTTGCTCTATGCATGTCATTTTTATTTTTATTATTATTTTTTTAAGTTGGGCTAATAATTCTCTTTCTGATCTTCCAGGTCACACTAGGTGCAAGAAGAGAGCATACTTAAGAAATTATTGAACCAATAACTCTCTTTTCTGATCCTCTAGATCACACTAGGTGCAAGAGGAGAGCATACTTCAAGAAGTTATCAAGTTTTCCCTTCTTTTTATTGTTTTTTTTTAAAGAAATTGGCTACCTAGTTACACTTCCCCGGCAACGGCGCCAAAATGTTTAGTCAATTTAGTGTGTCCTAAATTGCTACATTAATTTGTCAATCCGGGATTCGTAAGCTGACAAAGTGTGGCGCACTATATGTGCAAGATAACCTATCTCTTACTTTTTGTCGTTTCAAATTTCAAAAGGGCTTTAAACATGCAATTGACAAAATTAATTCCTAAAAGAAAATGAAAATGTGCCACTATACTAGTTAAACAAACAGTGAACTATTGAGCATGAAAACCATTACCCTTGCTGCTGTCTAAACACAAAAGAAACTGTACTCAAAGAATTTTTTGCAAATAAAATAAAGCTAAAATCAGTACATCCAACTCATATTCGACAAAATAGAGGAGCACCTGGTACTTTGGAGTAATCATAAACATTTTGAAACGTCTGATATCTAATTTGAATAATTAATATCCGTGCACCTCATACTTCAATCCCTCACCATTAGTCTCGCTATGGCTTTTGGAGGTAACTGATAATGACATGAGCAATTTAATATCTAACTTGCAAAAAAATAAACTAATATCAAACTACACACTCATACTTCAATCCCTCACCATTATTCTCGTTATGGCTTTCGGAGGTAACTGATAATGACATGAGCAATTTAATATCTAACTTGCAGAAAAATAAACTAATATCAAACTACACACTCATACTTCAATCCCTCACCATTAGTCTCGCTATGGCTTTCGGAGGTAACTGATAATGACATGAACAATTTAATATCTAACTTGCAGAAAAATAAACTAATATCAAACTACACACTCATACTTCAATCCCTCACCATTAGTCTCGCTATGGCTTTCGGAGGTAACTGATAATGACATGAGCAGTTTAATATCTAATCTAACTAGTAAAGCAAATGTACAAAATTGAAATGAATAAAACAGAGCTAGAATTAAAAACTAAGAAAAATAAATCAGCAGAAGGACAAGATTGATTCCATGTCATTAGTCATTATAAAATGATGTGCAAATGCCCGGGCTGCCTATTGTAATCTGGAACAAAAACATTGATCAGTTAACAACAATATAAAGCATGAAAGATTATGGACAGAAGTAAAACGTAAAGCATGAAAGATTATGGACAAAGATGAAACATAAATACCATGAAAGATGTAATATATATACACGTGAATGACTATGGCACAATGAACGTAAGGAAATGAAGCATGAAACTATACAGTAATACACAAAACCTCAGCGTGTGCAGGGGCCCTCTGCACAAACCACGGACAACAGCTATCAACCACGAATTACGCTGATAAACAGAGTCTTCTCATATATTCAAAATGCAGTCATAACAATGGAAAAAGTGTTACGGCACAGTGGCTTTCTTTACAGCAGAATTACATTACAAGAACTAACTATTATGCGTATGAGAACGCATTATTTATAACAGATAATGTCATAACTAATTTCCTACATTCTGCGCTGATACAAGACACGTGAACCACCACGTTCAGAAATCTAGCGTCATGGCTGCCGTGAAGATTAAATATGAGGAGAGTGGTCGTTGGATTCGGCTTATGGAGCCGTTTACAGGTGTTGATTTGTCTCCCGTGATTTAGAAACGGCAATGCAAATCTTCACGTGGTGAAAAACAGAGTTCTGTCACCGTGGGACTCTTCAGTTGACCACCGCTTGACAACCTTTGACCACAACCTTCTTAGGTGAATTCGATTGAGCCAATAGGACTCGATCCATGTCCATGTCATTTCCAACTTGCCCATGTGGCTCGATTTGCCTGAAGACACCTACAATATAGATTTTAACAAAATGGCTGCGGAAAGTTGCAGCAGCTGCGGAAAGTGACAAGATTCCGCAACTAAATGAGCAAAAATCTAATTCAAACAGCAGACACAAAACATAGTTAAAAACCATTTTAAATGCTCTTTTATGATTAATATGCAATGATATTGATAGCTTAGGAGGTCCAGGTAAATGGAAAAAGTCTAGAAAGGTGTATAGGAAAGATGCAGATTTGAGACTCAACACCTGCTTTACTCTTTGAATATAGCTGAAAAATTATTGGTGAAATTTTAATGATGACTCCATTCACCCAAGAAGACACAAGCACTTGATCTGCAGGTTCTCAATGCACCAGAAATAGCACGTTGTCCCCATGAGGAGCCAATGTTGGCCTGTGAGCATACGAGCCTAAGTCAGTATGGAAGCATACGACCTTAAGACAAGTAGGTTACTAAGTAAGGTGTTAAGAGGATTTCAGCTTAACCTAGGTGGCGGGTTCCCCAACTGCGTAGCTCACAGCAATTGTGCAACCCATAAAGCAGTGGCACAACTCGTGAAAAAGCGCAGAACACCCGATTTGATACCCTTCAAGCAGGAGGGAAGTGATGGAAATAACCTGCCGGAGGGATTGACGTTAGCCACCCCGTGGACTAATCAGGAGAGCTCTGGGGGGGTAAGAGCATGATCCACCATCGATTTTTTGACCATACGAAAGGCCATGGGGACCACTCGTCTTGCAGCAGAACACATAGCAGCGCAGAGGTAAGTAAGGTACGGTAAGTGGTCCAGGTATGAAGCTGATAATTTGTGTCGGGCACGTGGCCTCTCACTCACCCAGCCATCGTCAGCCAATATTCTTTCGTCACGTGTCCTCTCGCTGACATCCTTCTAACGTCAGACCTCCATTTTTCACCTCCGCCTTTACCGTAAAAGCACCATCTTCCCATCCAGTTTTCATGGTTGACCGTTGTTTCTTACCATTTACAGTTTTTTAGCAAGTTAAGTGCCCAGGTAAAAATTCGCAGTTTGTGCAATTCCCTCCTCACTTCGTTGCCTCAGGTATTTGGTCGTCACTTTCTATTTTATTTTATTATTTGTCAAAATTATGATTGAGAAAATGAAGAAAACCACTCCCGAAACCCCACAAGCCCAAGAATCTAGACCTAGCCCCAGTCCTGAGCCACTCGTGGACTCCCAAACCCAGTTTTGTGACACCATCTACCCTTTCAATGTAGCTAATATGTGTTCTGAGCTTCTTGGTTACAAATGGCGGGGTGAGGAATTGTTTAGGGTCGTGGATTCAGGGCTTTATTATCGGATTCCTCCATCCATCCATCCTTTCCCTAAGTTTATAGCTTGGCTCACCGACGCTTACATTGAGAAAAAAGGTATATTTCTTTCCACACATGGGACTAAAATTTTCAAAATCACCCCTCAGTTGATAAGGAAATCCCTTTGCTATCCCTCTTCTCATGAGTCCATTGAATTCATCGAATTCACCCTCTCATGCCATTTCTCAAACCTTCCTATTGAAAAGCAAAGGGGTTTCCTCGAGCTAATCATCGTGTTTCACATGTCCACTCTCCCACCCACTGAAACATTCCCTCTATCGCTCTTCTACAAAACCATCCAGTGCATCCTAGCAGTAATTCTCATGAGTCCATTGAATTCATCGAATTCACCCTCTCATGCCATTTCTCAAACCTTCCTATTGAAAATCAAAGGGGTTTCCTCGAGCTAATCATCGCGTTTCACATGTCCACTCTCCCACCCACTGAAACATTCCCTCTATCGCTCTTCTGCAAAACCATCCAGTGCATCTTAGCAGTAATTTTAGGGATGTTGGGTTAAGATAATGCGAGTTGGGTAACAAATGTCTATCTAGGGTTTTTAGACCTCATGATGCAACCCATAATCCTACTGGACATCCCCACCTTCTTGGCCTCTGTTATTCAAGCTCAATTCCAAGACCTATCAACTTCAAGTTGTTTTAGGTACTATTATTTGGTGTTATATTTTTTCCTTTTCACGCACGCAGACAAGGTCGAGGGCTTTGGCCTGGAAAAGTTCTCTATCCAAGATGTCAAGCCAAAATCTGTTTTCGAATGCACCCTCTCAGTCTGTCAACATCCCAAAGGAAGGGGGTACATGAAATTCATCACCAATTTCATGTCCAAGGCCTATGAAATTATACATGGTAACCCAACGCCCATAATTTTTCCTAAACACAAGGAGTTGCTCCAATTCAGTGAAACAGATTGTGTTGGGGATTGGTATTTTTTCAAGGATCACACTGAAATCAGGGTTTGTGGTTCTGAATTTCCTCCTTTCCGTCTGTTAGTTTTCATGTCCATGAGAATTTTTTCCCTCGAGTTCATTAGGCAAGTCCTGAGTGCAGACCAAACTCATTTTGAGCCCACAAAGAAGGGATATATTTTGAGGCTCCCAAGTGTGGTAGGAAGTTTTATTATCAGCTCAAGGCATGCACTTCCCCTAGCTGAGAAACTATTGCAAAAGATGAATTTCCTACAAGGAGATGTATGGCACTATGACCCTAAGAGATTCATCGCACACATAAGGAAGAATATTAATTCTTTGACATATGAACATGATCCTAGACCTCTAATAGAATGGAAATCTAACTATGATTCATGGCCTTTGGATACAGAGATGGAGGCCGACTCCCCAACTGTTGAAGGGAGAGGAGACAGTGCGAATAATGAGATGGACGTCCAGGATCAAGGAAGTTATCAAATGGCACAGGATTTTATGGATGAAGAAGAGGAGAGCTACCTCAACAAAAACCAAAGAACAGAGGGGCCTGAAGAACAGGTCACAGAGAATCCCAACGAGGAGGTCCCATAATATATTGGTCATGGGAAAGACAAGTCAAGATTCCAAGTATCTTTCGACTCTCCTTCCTCGAAGGCACCTTTAGAATACTCACAGGTGGTCACCCCGAGGGAAGGCCCTTCAGAAAGGGATATAGGATCGAGAATGGACTAGCCAAAAGGAGAGCAGATTGAAGCAAAGAACCAGTCAGCGAGGGAAAGGTTGAAGGCAAAGCTGGCTAAGTTCATGGACAACCACCATACCAGGCTCTTGATAGCCCTTGATGTGGAGAATGATCAACTGATAGTTGCATTTCATCATTCAGCTTCTCGTCCTTTGCCTCCAGGTTCCAAATATAAAGCCTTATAAATTATACTAGAGCTTGCTTCCATCCCACTGGTTGACAAGATAAACCTACACAAGGCTATTGGAGAGATGTTGCATACTAAGGTGTTGAAACACACCCTGGATTTGGAAAAATCTCAGAGTAAGCTTACCAAGATGTCAGATACCCTGAAGAGAGAAAGGGAAAATGGAAAGGCTCTTTCTAATTATTTAGCGGATTACAAGAAAATGATAAGGGGTAAAGGCACAGATCACAACGTGGCCATGAAAAATCTGTTGTAGAAGATATAATTGGAGGTTCAGGACCTTCGACGCAAGTTAAATATCCCTCGTTCAGAGAACATCCAAACAATGGAGTTGGCTCAATTTGAGAAGGAAAATGAAGCCCTCACAGAGACGCTCATCGAAAAGGACAAGGAGATAACAGAGCTAAAGCAGAGGATGGTTGAGCTCCAACAAGTGCAAGATAGCCATGTCTCTCTAATTCAAGTGGCCGATGATCCATAGTATGCTTTAGAACACTTAACCAAGGCCCTGGCAGAGTTGAAGGTTTCAGAAGATGAAACCCAAACCGTGTGCAGGTTGTTAGATGAAGCAAATATGTCCCTCACCGAAAAGGAAAATATGATCTCATCCCTGCAAAAATAAATAGATTCTAATCACAAGGAATCCCAAGAGCTGAACAAGTCAGTCAAGGACTTGAAAGTGCAGCACAAAGGTAATATGTCCTTGGTGGAGGCCAGATAGATGATCTGGAGTAAGATTATTAAAGAGGTCAAAGACCACTGGGATCTCATCACATTGGCAAATGATAAAAAGAATTTTATTTGTGATTTCAAGGTACACCTAGATGCAGGCTGCCGAGAAGGAAACAAGACCATACTGAACACACGTGGGTAAATTCAATTCATCAATGAGCTCCCCACCGAGGAGCTGGGCATGCACGGAGTGGTTGACTGTTTTAGAACGGTGGTGGAAATCATGAAGATGATATAGAAGGAGGAAGCATGAGTAAAGGCAGTTGGAGGTTTGAGAATAGTTACCATAGGGGTGGAAGCATTTGATCAGGAGTGGAACAAAGTGGTAGAGGCTGGATTGCCAGCTTGCTGGGACCCTCTATGCATGCTTCTCTCATGGGCAACATACAAGAAAAGGATGAATGATATCAAATGTAGGGATGAATCAACTCTGGAGAAGACCTCCTGTCTTAAGGCCGAAACCTTGGTGGCATCGTTTCAAAAGTAATTCCTTTTACTCGCCAAGGTCAAGCATTTCTTCTCTGCCAACCCCAACTACTCAGAACTGACTCAGTTGTGCACATTGTTCAAAATTTTTAGATCTTCACCCTTAACTTCAGATGTTATATGGAAGAGGTGTTACGAACATGTGCACCCACTATTCGCGTCCACTTCACAGCCAAGGGTGCCTTCGTCATCTTACCACTCTGGTTCTTCCTCCACTCCAATGCGGCCACGCACCTCGAGACCTTCTGCCACCCCTCGGCGCAACCATTAAAGATAGCAAGATTCGGCCTACGTGGCCTATAGTTATTTTGTTTGATTTTACTTTTCTGTTATGATGTTTAGCTAGTGAAATCACAATTTCACCCTTGTTATTGTCATTTTCTGTTATGAAGAGCGTTGCTCATAGCACGCTACAGTTGGACCATATCATTTTTATTTTGATGTATGTACTGGCAATCAAGAAGGAATATTTGGCTCAGAGTCGTTAGAATAAATTCTATAAGTAGGAAATTCATATAGTATGAAAGGGTTCTGGATTTTGTGGAATTTTTGGGTCCATACTGTGTAGTATTTCATGTAATACTATTTTGAGCTCTGAAATGCACATTATGGAGAGCTTTTTTTGGAAGCTAATATAAAAACGACTTCGTTTACAAATGGATTCCAATTAGCTTAATGAGCAGTATGCACGTGCCTCTGTTATTTTTGTTTAAGTTTCTTTCCATTTTGTAATTTGATCTTCGAATTTCTTATGCGTGAAATGTTGGCTGTAAATGATTTAATTCATGAATTTGTATAAGTTATCGTTGAGGAAAGATGAAACTCATGCATTAAGTTACTTTGCAACCTTAATATCACTCCGGTGAGACTCCATCTCCATCAATCTCCCATCTACCACTTTTCCTCCAAGTTTCAGAAGATTGGATTCTTATTACAAGTAAGCCCACCTTTCTCGAATTTCTTCTCTCAGTTCCTCTAAACCATCGCCACATTATACTCCAAGGATTTTTCATTGGTTCTTTACTTGTCCCATTCTAATCATCTTGGATTCATGCAGTCGTGAGTCCATTTCGAGTGATTTTTAGTTTACATGAAGCTTAGTACCAAGATTCCTTAGTTATCTAGAACCATAGTTCCATCAATCCAAAAGGAAGATACACTCAGAGGAAACTCTAGATGAATAAATTTAAATCCTATGATTTTTAAGATGTCCTAGGCACTGGTCTTTTTCAACTCAGTATTTTCTCTAGAGTGACAACATATGGTATGAGAATGATAAACTAAGTATCTAAATGTTATGGGCCTAAATATTGTGATAAAATGGTGTTCATCAGAATCCCATCCCCTTCTCAGTTGTATAAGCTTGAATCTTGTAGCCCCCTTAGGTTCCTCGGGTGAGAGCTCACTTATTTCACAGGTGTCAAAAGGGCCAATACCACTAGGGACTTTGTTTGGCATTCCATGCACAACAAACTTGGGTCAAACCCACAGTCAATCTCCAACATGCATGATGGATTTAATCTCAAAAGCCAATGCCATGGGGATATCATCCTTCAACTCTAGATTGAAGAGTTTTAGAAATAGTTACACAAGCTTCAATTTTGAGTGTGAGCCATACAAATATTTTAAATTATTTATAGCACTATAAGAATATGTAATTATAACTATATGGCATTTCACCTCTTCATTTATTGATGTAGAAACCAAGGAAGAGGCTTTGTTGTCTTTATCTTTCTCAGTAGTGAGCTCCTTGTTTGATGTAGGATTCTTAGGTTTGGTATGCTCCTCTCCTTCATAGATGTCATCCCACAGATCATTGAAAATGAGTATGTTTTATCTTTCCTTACCATTCTCTATAGTTTTCCTTGCTAGTCAGCACTACATCAACAATGGAGATGAGGGAATTCATATTCAAACAAGATCTTTGGAAAAATCACCCCTAGTGGAAAAATATAAAATGGATCTACAATGTCTTGACAATAAAACATGAATTTCTTTCTTGAATTTTAAATTGTAGACAACAAATGACTTCTCACTTTGGTTTTCTTGGACTAAGTTAAAAATAACTAGTGAAAAAAAAAGGTTATTGATCTTTGCACCAAAGAATGCAATCATAGAAATAATTCTAAAAATAATGGATGAAAGTGAAGTCACAATAATTACAGTAGCTTCTAGTCCTGAAAAAAAAGAAAAAATGGAGGGATCAACCTTTTTTTAAGGAAATTCACACTCTATAGGAATTGTTTCACTACTTAATGTTGTACTACAACCCATCTCTCAAATTCATTGGACGAACCATTGAGAGCATAACAATATGGACATTGAGTCCCCATGTGGAAATTAATCAATGGAATGGAATGCATTCTATAAGGATTTCATCATATTTTAGTCCCTAATTCATGAACATAATGATGAACCATCTCCTCATGAAATGACCCAATTTTGTCTCCTAACTCAGATAGATGTTGTGCATTTAATTTTGGATCATATAGATAAAATGGGGTCATGTGTATTGAGAACAATAACATACCTATGTCTCATCCATATAAAAATTACGACATTGTTAATACCCTCCACCATAGTGAAACCATAGTAGGCACCAAACTAGCGAGGAATTGCGGAAAATACAAAGGTCACGAGTTTTATTAGTTGCATAAGGTGAAGAAAACACCATTGAGAGAATAAATCGTGTTTAAAATAACTCATATCGACCACATTCATAGTGATAGCATGTAAATAGATATTGGAATCGAACCAACATGCAGAGAGGAGTATGGATGAGAAAAACCACTCAATTTTATCGAGCAATGAAATAGGAATGAGAATGAAGCTAGGTTTTCTAGTATGAGTGGGAAATAATAGTATAGAGTGAGTTGCAAAAATGGCTACTAGAAATACCTTTGGCAAGTTAAACTGTCATAAATTTTACCATTAGATTTGTGACCCAATAATGACCTAATGAATAACTGTCCAAATTGACTACAAAAATACAATATTTCACAAGGAAATTTATCCAAAAATGAAAATTTGATAAACAAGACATCTAAATCAAGAAGATAATCAAGGTCCATAACCAACATTATCCCACTTGGAGGATAATTATAATGACTACACATGTTAGACAATGCTTCAACTTTGGACATAGAAAGCTTCTCTTATTTTCTATCTTGCTTGAAGGCAAACTGAAATTCAGCAAAAACTTAGTTTCTCCTTGTTTATTACCTTTGTTAACATATTTGTATGATCCTTTCCAAATGCAATTGTCCATATTCTAAAATTTCTCATAGGAAATAGTACCCAAGTAGTATGTGTTTATCTTGGAATGGAATGCTAAGTTATTTGCAAAATGTAGTAAACAAACGTTGTAGCTTTTTTTACTTCAAATGTAAGATACACAAATGTATTGTCAATATAGTATATTGAGAAGATGATAGAATAAATGATATTGTTACAAATGAGGGGCCCCATTATCAATACTAGGCAAGGCGCCCTTTCATATGAAGGGATGTATCTTTTTTATAAGACACACATTTACACTTTTTCATTAATTATTAATTATTATTATGTTTGCTACATTGTCACCTTCTCAAGGGATGCTTGTCCTCAAAGCATAATGAAAATGGTTCTCTCTATTTGCACACGTCACTTCGATATGTATGATTTGTTGGTAGTACTATCTTGGAATCATGGTTTATCCATTTCCTTTTCGGATTTTTTTAATATAATTTATTTATTTATATTTTTTAACATTATTTTATTTATTTATTATATATTAATATATATTTATTTAATTATGTTTTTATTTTTTAAAAGTAACTTTATAAAGATTTATTATAAGATAACTTTATAATTTTATAAAGTTACTTTATAGTTACTTATAAGGTGGCCTATTTTTATTTTATTTTATTTTTTTTTCTGTTAAGGTTATGTTATTCATTTTGTGATACCAAATGGTCATTGTATGGATTCGTACAGCCACACATGTGCATGTGTCCCATGATGGTTGATGACTCAATATGAAAATGGATTGTCGCTAGAATGGGGGAGTTGTAGCGGATCAAAGAACATATGACTTGTTTAACATGCCCATCATCACATTTATATGAGTTGGCATTCATACGAGTTGGCATAGTATCGTCGGATGACCTACCGAAGTTCATGTTAGTGTACCGATGTAGAGTTTTTACTTCGAAAATTTTCCCATAGTGGAAACGTAATGTGTCATCGGAAAACCATTTTCGTCACCAATTTATAAAAAAAAAAAAATTCAAAACCAAAAATTGCTCAAAAGTTATTATTTTTGTTTCTATTTTTTCAAGCAAAGGAGAGTGGCAACCGTAATTCCTTCCAAATAGATTTGAAATAAATTTTGTCTTTGGAAACATGGAATTATTGTTTCATGGACAAGGATATGGATAATCTTACGACACACCTTCCTAACATGGACCAACACACATTCCACCTAACTCCTAAACAACTACTTGGAGGAGAAACGTTGAATTTTATCAATCCTATCGCTGAGCTTTTTGATAGAATTATAGGTGGGTTATGCCCCCTAAGTGTCTTGTTAATTGAAGGAGTGTTTTATTTGCATAGGAAGTTGCATTATCATTCATTGAAGAACTATCACAATAATATGGTGAAAAACATTATGAAGATGCAAAAGATCTACAAAAATTACCCTCCACGGGTAGGAGTGGAAGAAAGGCCTAGAGTTTGGTACCCTAGTAAAAATTGAAAGAATTTTTTTTTTAGAATAAGATTTTTGTAGCACAGCACCCAACATTTACCCACTTTTACAAGCTCTCTAGGGTAAACACGAGCTAAGAGTTACTATGCATGACCTGAAAACTTTACTATAACCTATGGAAGTGGGGCCTACTATCTTTAAAGTTTACTACAACCTCCTGGGACAATTGATCACCAAGATGTCAAAAAACACCCACTGGTGATTCTTCCCTAAGCTAGAACTTTCCTTTTATCTGGCCTTACGGCCTAGCCACATGCATTTCAAGCCTTCCATGGGGCCAAAAGGATCCAACCACATGCCCAAGTTGTCCTTCGTGCGGCTACAACTTAAAATATCCAGTTTTGTGCCTAAATATGTGATTTAGTGTCTAAATTTCAGGGCTATCCCATAGGCCACTTCCTAGAACTTTCCATAATCAATTTTAAGATAATCACAAGTATGGATAACCCATACTTAGGCTCATATGTTTCCCAAACATGCCAAACACATGATAAACATTTAGAAAAACATATGGTAAACATAGTAGCTACAAGTCATGAATGCATATTTTTTCACTGTCTCATAGTTTCACCAAAGAATCATAAAGAAGGCTCACTACCCTCTCAATCTAGTTGCATCAAATACTTGTTATCTCATACATTCATATAACCATTCACTAACTTGTTGAATCACGAACAAGATCCATAACAAGAGAACATCATTTAACCATGCATAACCAACATTGAACCAGAACGAACCCATGACAAACCAATCCATGCGCTCATTGATCCGAAAAATAAATAACACATAATATCATATACATAAATCCAACCAAGTTAGGGACAAACAAAACCAACCAAGGCATCCATAGGCTAAACCACCTCAACCCTCAACCACAGGGATTTCACCTAAATCATTCCATAAATCACCAAACCAACACAAACTTGGATGCCTCATAAATTCTTCACCATACCCAGAGGAATTTTCCTCTCTACACCCACATGTCAAGGGTTTCCTGAAGAAAACCATCTTCACCGCCAACTCTCTGTAATATTCCCAATTTTCCACAAGATAATTGGAATATTAGAGTTCTTAATTTTCATAATTAATTAAGTAAATAAGAGGGTGGAGGGACCCACAAACCCTATAGATGAATAAAATCCACCTTTGATGTGTGTATGTGGATATTTTAGATATAGATCTACATCATGGAGTAGTGGAGCAGCTTCTTAAATGAAGGAAGAGTGGAGATCATGGATCTTAAATGTAAAATCATGAAGATCTTGGAGAAGGTAAACAAAGATCATAGTGCATTCAATGTAAGATCATAAAGCACTTATGATAAGATAGTGGAGGAAGTGGTGCATCTAATGCAAACATGATGGAGAGAGTGGGAATTAAATGCAAACATGATGGTGTTGTGGTAAAATACAACCCCCCCATTTTTGACTTGTTCACTTCAAATAATGGGGACCCTTTCTATAAATTTTTGGCTAAACGCCTTTTAGGATTTTTATTTATTTGATTATCATACACGATTGTTAATTTTTCATTTTCTTTGTATTCTTGTTTTGATTGCTTTGTTAAAATCGATTTTTAATAAGCTTCCCATTGATGCTTGTTTTACCTCATTTGGTCAACTGTTTTGAAAATGTACTCCTTTGAAGTCCCATCATTTATCTAGTCTGGGTTAAAAATGCTATTTTTATTTTTATTTTTTATTTTCGGAATGGCTGTAGTTTAGAAAATTTCATAACTAAACTAAACATCATTAAAATAAAACCAAAATAAAAAACTGATATTTAACATTAAATTTTAAGATTAGTTAAATTAATTATTATAATAAAATATAATTAATTTAATTAAAATTAAAACTTAATATTAAAAATATATATATATATATCTAAAATAAATAAAATAAAAATAAAAATTTTACATCGCATATCGCAATATCGGATCCATCGCAATTTTTATAACATGCACATTTGAAAAACCCCGATCCAAGGTTCTTGCGATATGCGATAGTTAAAAGGCTTAAGGCATGAACGAAGGGCTTTTTATAAAGCTTTTATTTTTGTTTTGAGTTTCAAAAACTCACTCATACGTCTGAGTGAAGGTAGGAAGGTAGGTTAGTTTATTTTTTTTTAATTAGTTTTAATATTAATTAATTTAAATAATTAATTTTATATTAATTAATTTAAATATTAAATTAAATTAAAACTTAAATATTATTTAGATTAATATTAAATAGTTTATAAATAGTTAATTGTGTTAATTAGTTAGATTAACATTAATTAATAATAGTTATTAAATAATTAGTTTAGTTTATAATTAACAATTAAATTAGGATTAATTATTAGTTAATTAGAATTATAATTTAGGATTAGATTTTTAATTAAAATTTTGATTTTTAACCCAGTGATAGAATTTCCAGATTTATGCCAGATTTGACTCATCAACTTTGGAAGCTCATAGAATGAGTTTTACTCGGCCAAATGAGGCCCAGGACGGCTCATTGAAAAGATAAAATCAAGGAGAACATTTATGAGGAGGTTCCACTAATAGATTTGGTCATTAATTGGGTCAAAAATCATGCATAAGATCAAGCTCCGAATTTCTAAAACAAATCAATTTTCTGATTTATTTTCTGCATTTTCATTTGTTCAAGCCTCTTCTAATTGCAGATTCATTCGTCAATAATATCCTTGGCCAATTAAACCATCTCAGGCATCAATAGAAAGCTTATATTTTATTTTCAATTATTTATTTAAATGAAATTTGATTGGGTTTGTTTTAATGCCAGAAATTGTATTTTGATTTTATTCGTTGCATCTTAATTTATTTTGATTTCTTTTTGCATGAAAACAGTAGAAGAGATAAGGAGAAAAGATCCCAATCAATAAGAATGCTCCAACAATTAAAGATTGGAATTCTGAGCAAATAAAATTGGATTGGGCAGATTTCTCTTCAACAAATATTCCTCTCAAGAATTCCTTTGCAAATATTATAAATAACAGATTGCAGAATGTAATAAAGGCTGCTCTCTTCTGCAATTCTGGAATTCTAAAAGCACTTTTGTAATAGGGATTTAGAGTTGTAGGTGGGAGGAATGGAATCTCAGATCTGGAGATTATTGAGGTTTTTCTTTTACATTCTGAGTTATGTATAATGAACAGAGTTTGCACTATTGTAGCTCTGCTTTTGAAAGCAGAAACTTAGGCATTGTAAAGGACTATTAGAGACCGGAGCTGGAGAAATGGATTCAATAAATTGATATTTCGAATACTATTATTTTAAATGTTGGTTTTATTTTATGATAACAGGAATGGTGTCAATTTACTTACATATTTGTGCACTTTTGTCGGTATGGGTAATTTGCTTCTATTTTATGTTGTTATTTATCTCTGCTCTTATGAGCTGAATTCTAATTTCTGAGTAACTATTTACTCATAAATCTGTCTTTTAATATTGGATGAATAAATAGTGATATGTTGTTAACTTCTTCCGCATATTATTGTTTAATAATTCAAGTTACTGATTAAATGATCAATATTATTTTGTGAACTACTTCCTGAGTGTTGTTGATTGATTATTTCAATTAAAAGGTCTCAATAGGATGTGTTTTGCTATCCATAATGTTAGTTAATTGAACTATTTCATTAACTTGATATTCATTATAAACAAGACATATTTCAATCCCAATATTTTAAATACCTGCTCTTGGTTGGGTTAGATCTATATCTGCCAAATTGAGATAGGATTAAGATAGTTCATTTTGCTTGTATCTTAGAATAAGTTTGCATTTAGAATAATTTCTACATTCTCTTAAGTCCTCTTCCCAAAGAGGCAAACTTTAGTAGTGGATTGGCTGAGCCTTAAATCAGCTTAAGGATCACTTTCTTTCCTGATCAGCAAGAAGAATGATCTGATGTCTCTTTTCCATTGGTAAATGAAAGTCATATTTTAAAGCCATTGGAGATTGAGAGAAGGTAACTGGACCTAGTTGAACCAGTCAGAACCACCATTCCAAACGAAAAAGGAGCTGCTTTAAGGTCCGGACCGGGTGGTCATCCCCCATGTTGTTCCAGCAATTTTCGAGGCTTCAACAGATGGATAACATGGGGAGACAGCGCAATCTTCATGGAGGCTAGTGGCCACTCAGGCAGCGCATTTATGAGGTGGGCCTAGGCTATGGAAGGCTCATAATCTATATAATGAAGATGAAGGAACAATAGAAGGCATGCTTTCGATTATTATTTCTAATCTATTTGGATCTATATTTGTCATTTGACATTTCTATGCACGCTTATGATGTTTAGCTAAGTCTACAGTGATTTTTAGCACGAGGTGTTTCCGAGCGGAAATGCCACCCTTACCCATGGGGGACTTCGAGTGACTACTCTGGGAAGTTTTCTATTGAGCCACATACATCATCAGCCATTGGTGCCACATTTAGCCACTCTCATATGCACATACATCTTCAATAATAACACATTCATGCTTCAGGGTTTGAGAGGTGGTGGTTGTTTCTATCATTTCAGATAGGAAACCGGTGGAGGATTCATCCTTTCACCTTGTGCTTCAAGATCAGCCATTTAGGAGCAGCATATTCATATCTGGCATTGAGGCCATCATTTCATACCTCTATGCACTAGCAGTCCCTTCAAGGATTCCGCAATTCAGTCCTGGAGATCTGAAGGAGGAAGGAAGTTTCCAGTATTTCAGCTGGAAAACTTGTGAGGGACCATCTCCTCACTTTGGGCACATCATTTCCATCATTCAGGAGCTACATTGTAGCATCTAGGATCAGGCTATAGAGCCTCCCTCTCTTACAACGAAATTATCTCCAGTTGTTGTGTATTAAATAGCTACATCTTTTGGAGGAGGTTGGAGGAGACAGATCTTGAGCTTTTGGCTCGAGGATCTGAATGAGGGATCAGCCTGTTAGCGTTCTGTAATTTTCTAGAGATTGTGAGAGCTAATCACATAGGCCAACATCAAACCAACTTTGGAAACTGGGATCTAGCCATGCCAGTTTCAGAGAGGGCTCTCTCTATAAGATTTATCTTTGTTTGGATAAGTTTTTAGGCTAGTTATGATAGTACTTGGGGTTTTGAGTTTGTTTTGCATTTTGGAAGATTGATTGTATTCAATTTATTAATATATATTGGGAAATGGATTCAAAATATAACTGGATAGTTGCATCAACTTTTCAAAGAGTAAACACAGGGCAAGCTAGGATTATTTACTAGATCTTTTAGAATTCATAAATGGATTATGACATAAATATGAATAAATTTAGTAGAACTAAAGAAAAATTAAGAATTCTTTAGTTTGGCTTTCAGTTGAAAACATTATGATTGTAAACGCAGCCAGAATAAGGTACTCAAAAGCAAATCTTATTCATCACGCTTTATGCTTTACAATTAGAATTTAGATGATGACAATGAAAGATGACAATGAAACATAAGAACAGAAGAAAAACATCACCAATATTTAAGCCACAAGAATCCTATGAATGGTTTGATTATTATTGATGCTCCAGTGCTTTGGAAAAGCTTCTAGTACTCCAAAAGATAGTAATGATTCTAATCTCAATCAATCGACATTTTATACTTCAAAAATTGAAGTATTTATACAAAAAATCACAATAATAGTCTCTAACATACTTTAACTTAAAACTCTAACTATTACAAGATTATAGCTTTGGTGTAATGCGCTATGAAAAGCAGGTGCTGATGTAGTGGGATAGTTCGGACGTGGACCATAATTTACTGATGTGCTAGCAGACTGAGTGTTGTGCTGGCAGATGAACTGTTGTATGAACAGAGTGTTGAACGCCCTTTGTTGCACAACTCGACCTGTGGTGTTTATTTGCTACTTGAATCCTTCTCGTCGTGATTAACCCTTTTTCTGAACAAAACAGCGTAAAAAAATCATTTACCCGGACTTGAAATCTTATAGACTTCATCTTGGAGACACATCGCATCTGCGCACTTTGCAATATTTACAGTTTAAGTTTATGAATAATGTCATTGAAAATGCGATGCAAAGTAGGAGGTGACATGGAGGGAAGGTGGGACCAGACCGCAGCCTGCAGATCGCAACTTTTAAGTTTTAGTTAGAAGCATGGAGGAAAACTCTAAAAGACGTGAAGCACGACGTGTGGGGAGAATGTAAGTGACGTGGCAGGGGAAAGTGCGACCGATTGCATCAAAAATGATAGATCTTAGGTTTTTGTTATAAGCAGCAGGGTTAAAATCTAAAACTTAAAAAGTGCGGGGAGAGGGACGCACCTACATTGCAATCGCAAGTCGGAAATCTTCTGCGGCAAGGTAAAATTTTATGATGTTTCATATGATATGTGATATGTATTTCAAACGGCTGTGAAGTGGGGGTCAAAGCTGCTGTGGTGGGACCAATTGCCGCATCGCAAATTAAAACAAATACATTGCGGGCGCTTCCAAACGGTAAGTTGAAAAATCTGCGATGTGATATATCACAAATCGACAATCGCAAGTTTTAAGTTTTAGTTGCGATGTGAAATTTTATCTTTTTTGATATGTGATGGATGGTGGGGAGAAAGGGTGACGTGCAGGGATGGCCCCACTTTAATCGCAATCAGGGAAATCAAAAAAGCGGAAAGTAAAACAATAATATAACAATGAAAAAAGGTAAAGTAGCAATATAAAGCGGAAAAGCGGAAAAGGTAATTTTTAATGATTTTCAAAGGAAAATGAAATGAAAAGGGAGTGAGGTGGGTGAATGGGTCCCACTTTATAACATATCTCCTTTAAACCATGTAAATAAAGGGAAATGAATGGAATGAAAGTATGGCGGGGATATATGCTATGGTTTAAAACTTTAGGATATAAGTTAATAATGAGGATTTAAACCATACAAATAACTTTTTCCTTAGGCACATTTATACTAGCAGCCAATCAAAACCTTTAAAACAGAATGAAGCTTTTCTTTTTCTTTCTTGCTTCCCTAACATTTTTTTTTGACTCCTTTGTTTAGAGCATCTACCACCTAACATTTTGTTTTGCCTTCTTTATTTAGAGCATCTACCACCTAACATTTTATTGACATGGATGCCTACAAAAATAATAATTTTCCTAACATTTTTAACTTTTTCATTCTTTTGCATCCATATCCTACATTATCATTTTGAAAATTATTTATCTACTTATGCTAACTTATCAAAAACAAATTATGTTACAACATCTTCCTTGGTTTAGATTAAACTATTGAACCAATGTTTATTTTCTATCTAACTAATTAATCTGTCAATATTAAACAGTTTGACAAATTATTTTTCACTACCTATTAACAAGAAATTTAAACCTAATTCAATCATGCTTAAACTATATGATTGAATTTATTGAACTATTGTGTCATTTTAAACAAGCTACACACAATTTGTTTCTAGAAATAAGCTAAACTAAGAGTAGTGGAATTTGGAGGTGCAACACTTTCAAAATTTTATTGTTTTTCTTCTTTTTTATGGAGTTCACATCTTATATTTTTTATTTTATAACATATACCCTCTTTTGATTTTTTTATGTTATTTCCTTTTTCTTTTCTTTTTTTAAATTATTTGCAGTTTAGAAATCATTTTACAAAATAAATTTGAAAGATAGAATAAACTCTGTCACCTTGAGATCCTATGAAATATAGGACCCTAACAGTGGCTCCAATTGGGGATGGCCCTTCCATGCATTGAAGTGTCAAGAACCTATGATCAGTAGCCTTATCCATCTGCACATTTGAGAAATCTGCAAGCCGATTCCTTTTCTGCTTCAAATATTATGTTGGTTTGTTGACCATGGCTTAGGGCCTTCTCTGCGGGCTTCAACCTTAATCAGCAAAACATCCAATTCAATCTATGTTGACTATGATATTTACAATGATGTAAAAAAATATTTAGACTAGTAAAAAAATTGCTTCAACATCCTGCCATTTATAGGACCACCAAGTAATTATGTTCCATCTATATCTGTGAGAAAAAATGCATTGTCACCTCTAAAATAATTTATAATATATGGTCCCATCCATATATTATCAAATTTTTTATGCTTCCCTTTGTCTTCTCTCCTTGCATCCCATTTTAAAACTTTGTCACCAATAGAAAAATCAGTTGCCTTGGTCCTTTTGTCAAATATTTTCTTGATTTTTTCCTCGATGAGTTGTGTTCTGTTATACACCTCTTCTCTTGTTTTCTGCAACTGAATAGTTTGATGGATCCTTCTGAGTGCATCATTTGGTTCCACTTGTAACTCTTGCACTATCTTCATCACTGGCTGTGCTAGAGACGATGGAAAAACAACATCCATTCCATAGACAAGTTGGTATGGTGACATACCAATGGACTTCTTTGTAGTAATCATGTCAGCCCAAAGTGCACTGACTAACTTATTATGAAAATACTTTTAATTATGTTCTAATAAATTCTTGATGATGTTTACCAGAATCTTATTGGATGATTCAGCCATTCCATTACCTTGTGGGTAATAGGTTGTTGAATGTCCTAAATAAATATGATATTTATCACAGAATTCAATCATGTTTTTGGATTTAAACTTTGATGCATTGTCAGTGATGATTTTCCTTGGGCAACCAAATCTGGATAGGATATTGGTCTCAAGGAACTTGTTAATAACATCATCAGTGGTATTTCTAGAAGGGATGGCTTGTATCCACTTAGTGAAGTAATCTCTGGCTTTTAAAATCCACTTGTGTTGGGTAGAGGAAGGAGGATGGATTTCACCTATGAAATCCAAACCCAATTGCTAGAATGGGCTTTCAATAGAAATGTGTTTGAGAGGCAAGGGTAGGAGTTTCTTTTTACCTTCAAAAATTTGAAACTTGTGGCAAGTTGTGATTTTCTTATGAACATCAGGAAAAAGGGTGGGCCAGTAAAAACCATCCCTGAGAATTTTATTAGCAGTAGTCCTCTAATACAGGTGACCACCACAGTCTCCTTCATGAAAATAATGCATAATCTTGTCGGCATCATTCTTCAACAAACATTTGAGTAATAGGCCACCAGAATCTTTCCAATAAAGGACATTATCAATGATGCAAAATTTTATTGCCTTTAATTTCAGAAATCTAGCTTTAGTTTTTGTAAGACCGGGAGGAGCATTTAAATTGAACAAAACATAAAGCAGGTTTTCATACCACGGAGAATTTAAAAATTCTTCATTGATTTGTGGAGTCACCTGCTCCTCTTGATCATCCAAATTTGCCACCAAGTTTATGTCCACAGCTTGAAAATTGGACTCAGCCATAAGTTGTGCAAGTCCTTGCCCTTTAATTAATTTGGTAGGTTTTATTTCCAGATCATACTCCAAAATAATTGCAATCCATTTTCTTTTTTTCCATCTGGTCCATTCTGTGTTAAGATATCCTTTACCATAGCATTAGGTACATAAGCAATTACATGTGAATGCAGAATATAAAATCTAAAATCTTTAATTGCTTTGACGAGTGCAAAGGCCTATTTTTCCATGATGTTGTACTTGAGAGAAGAATCTCTTAAAGCTTTGCTAAAGAAGGCTATTGGATGCTCAAATCCTTCACTGTTTTTCTGCAGTAAAACAGCTACAATGGTGTGCTCAGAAGAAAAAAAATAAAAATAAATAAATAAATAAATAAATATATATATATTATAAAATCTTTAGTAAAATCTGGACTGATTAACATTGGTGCTTTAGTTAATGCATGTTTTACCATGTCAAAATTTTTCCTAGCCTCTATGCTCCATTTGATTTCAGAGTCTTTCTTGAGCATATTAGTTATGTTTCTAAGGAGTTCGGCAAGATTAAGAATAAATCTTCTCAGAAAATTTATTTTACCTATGAAGGATTGAAGTTCTTTAATGTTTCTAGGGGGGCTGATCTTTACGATTGCTTCAATTCTCTTAGGGTGAATTCTAACTCCATATTTTGATATGATATGTCCTAATAGTTTTCCTTCTTCCAGGCCAAATAGTGTTTCTTAGGATTTAAAGATATGCCAAATTTCCTACATTTCTCAAAGACTTGTCTCAAATATCTCAAGTGTTCTTCGTCAGATTTTGAATACACAGTTATATCATCTAGATAGATTACAATAAAGATGCCAATCTCTTATGAAAATTCAATGTCCATTTCTCTTTGGAACGTGGCCCCTGCATTCATCAGTCCAAAAGGCATTTTCACATACATGAAAGTGCCCCATGGAGTGGTAAAAGTTGTCTTATCCTGATCTTATGGATCAACCAAGACTTGGTTATAGCCAGATAAACCATATAGTAATGATATCCTACTTGATCCTATCACCTTTTGTAAGATATGGTCCATTTTGGGTAAGGGATAGTTATCTTTCAGAGAAATCTTATTTAGATTTCTGAAATCAATGCACAACCTGATTTCTCCAGTTTTCTTTCTGGTCAGTACTATGTTTGACACCCATTTGGAATATCTGAGGGGGACAAGTAATTTAGCATCAAACATTCATTTAAATTCTTTCTCAACTAAAGGTAACAAAACTGGATTAATCCTCTGAAGTTTTTGTTTGAAAGGTTTTTTTTCTTCTTTAATTGGAATTTTGTGTTGTATGATGCTAGAATCATAAACTTTCAAGTCCTCATAATTCCAAGTGAAAACATCAATGTATTCTTTGAATAGGGCTATATATCTCCATTTGGTAATAAGAGGTAATGTTTTTGACAGTTTGATCATTTTCGGGTTTTCTTCAGTACCTATTTTTCATTCCTCAACTTTTGCTCCTATGGGCTCAATTTTAGGCTTCTTTGCTACATCATTGAAGTCAAAAATTTCTTCTAATGGAGCTGATCCCTGGGGCAAAACGTTATCTTTTAGTTGAATCATTTCAAAATCTTCTTTTTCAGGATCTATTTCATGAATTTCTAACTTAGGCAAACTTTCATCTAAATGATTATTGATATACAATCTGTCACAGTGGTTTACCAAAGGATTATATACATCTATTTGATTTTCTACATGATCTTCTGCTTCTATTTTATTGTGTTCCTGATTATCCAAATCAAACTGTGTTTCCTCAAACTCGTATTTTGACAGTAATAAATTTTCAATGTGTTTTTCATTTCCGAAAACCTGCCAGTATCGCATATTATCTGGTATTGCAAGTCTATGTTTTATTTCAATTGTGTGTGGTTTTTTAGGGTGAGGAATTTTACAAGTACTTGCAGAAACAACAGACTATCAGCTATGACATTTTGAGTTCTTGGAATTATTGCTAGATCATATTCCACAAAAGTATCTAATAAATGGTGCATTGTGTTTCTGTAGGCTCTTAATCTAGGGCGTTTAGTAGCATATTCTCCTTTTACTTGTTTGATGATTAATTCTGAATCCCCTTGCACAACAATCCTTTTAGCACCTAATTTCTTAAGTAACTACAGACCTAACATCAGAGATTCATATTCAACAATATTGTTGGTGCACTGAAAATTAAGTTTATAGGAATGACCTTCACAATTATTATTAGATGGATTAGATAACTAGATTCCTACTCCAGAGCCTTCTTTACTACAGGCTCCATCAAAGCTCATATTCCAGAATAGTTCTGGAGGAGGATCTAATTGGTCGAGTTGAACTAGGTTTTCATCAATGCTATTTCCAAATTATGCTTCAATTTCAGCATCATTAAATAATATGAATGAATATAAATCAATGTGAATAGAATATAGAGGGTAATTATGAGGTTTTTCTTGACTGCTTACCATACATTTCATGAGAGTTTCCCTGTATAACCTTCTTTGCTGACCAAAAACTGGTATTGTAGCATAGGTCATATCTAGTTGAAGGGTTCCTTGTAACTTTGCTCCCCAAGAACGTGATAAAAGCATGCCATATTTAGGAGGAATGTCTGCTACGACAATGTCCATAACTAGGCTTTTGGCTCGGATTTGAGACAAAGTTACACACAGGTCCTTGATGAGACCTAAACACTTCACTTTACTTGAATCAAATGAGTATAGATCTTTGTAAGGCCTAGTGATGTCAAGACCTAACTTTTCCATTATAGCTTTGGTCATTAAGTTGTGTAAAGCACTTGAATCTAGCATAATATTATGTAGGATTTTATCATGTATGTTTAAGCTGACATAGAAAGGAGGGATTTCTCCTTCTTGTAACTTACCATCTACTTCTGGACCAAAAAGTAATTCAGGTTGATCATCATTAAGGTTGAGAGTGTCTTCAGTTTCCCCTATCTTCAGTACCTCCATTATCTGAGTTTTGTATGTTTGTTTTTTCATTAGCTCTGTCAAAGGGATGGGAATTTTGACTTTGGCTAGTTCGTTTTCAAGATTAAATGATGATTTAATCTTCACAATATTGGGAATATCAGGTACATCAACAGTTTCTTTAGATTTAAGTATGATTTTCTGACTGGTGGTTGGAACATCAGTTTGAGTTGGTTTAGAAACAAAATCAATTGTCTTTTTAGTAGAAACCTCTGAAGGTTTCTTCCCAGGAGTTTCACCGGATTTCTTAGAAGACTTTTCTACTATTTTCTTAGGGTTTGAATCAGAGGTAATTTTGGGAGGTTGATCAGTGTTTTTCTTAGCAGTATTGTCAGAATTTTTTCTAATCCTAAGATTATATTGTTTGTGAACCTCCATAATGGCGTTCTCAAATCCCCCTTTTTGTATTATTCAGATTCTTCTGACTCAAGCTCTGTTTGGGCTAATGAAAATAGTTGTTGGTCTTCTTTTGTGAGAAAAAGAGTATCATTATTTTGTAAACCAAACAAATTTATTTGGTTGTCTTCTTCCTCTTGGGGGATGTCTTCATCAACATAATTTTCCTAAAAAGGGGGTCTAATTTATTGGTCAGGTCCCCTTTGTTTAATCTATGGTTGATTTCTCCTGTTGTTTTGATTGCGATTTTGGAGAGGGTTTTGATTTTCCCTAGGGATGTTTCTATCAATCACCATTCGTTCCATTTCCCTCACTAAATAATCTATCTTGGAATCAGTTCTAGAGGTTTATGCTTCTTCTTTTATGGTAACTCTCTTCTCAGCCCTCATTCTAGCTCTTTTGGCCAACAAATTGGCCTCTACACTAACTGCTATGGTCTGCATTTCCTCTAAGGTGCCAGGATTCCTCTCTATTAACTGATAAGCTATGTCTATTTCAAAACCATCTGGAAACTTAATCGGCACTAGTCCTTCAGGTGGTTTTATGCGAGAAAGAATAGCATTATAAATAGAATTGAATCTAGCACAATAATCCTGCACACTCTCTCCAGTATCTCTTTTGATATTTTCATATTCTAATAAAATTTGGAGGGGGTTCTTTTTTAATTTTCCATATATCTAGAAATTGACGTTGTAGGACTGCTATATCATTGATGGAAGCAGCTGGTAAAGCTCTAAACCATTTCCTAACCTCACCTCCAAGGGTTTGAACAAATAACCTCATCATAACATCATCATCATCAATCTCATAGCGATCAAAGAAATCATTCATTATGTCTACATGCTGCTGAGCAGTAATGGGTTGGGTGTTATCAAAATGGGGTATTTTGGATTGATAATCTTGGAGCATAGCCCCTAGATTTTGAGGAAGATCCAATGGAGCATAACGTGAAACCATGATTGGAGGTGGAGGGTTGATAGGTGGTAGATTAATAGGTGGTGGAGGAGGTGGCAAAGGATGAACTATATGTGGAGGAGAGGATGGATGAGGTGATGGAGATGAAGTTATTTGATTTTTTATGAGAGGATATGTAATAGAATTTTCAGAAGAGGCTGGACTCACAGATCTTTGTTGAACTGTTTGGGATGCAATGGATGAAGCAACAATGTTTAATGCAGACAATTCTACTGATTGTTGGAGATAAGCATTTGTAACTGCTAAAGTGAATTCTGATACCAAATCTTCGAGGATTTCAAAATCCTGGACAATCTCTTGATCATGTTTTGTCAAAGAAGGCAGACTTTTAGGTGAATTTGGATGAAGATTAGATTGGTCAATGACTAATGCATCTACCCAATTTAGGGATTTTCTTCTAAACAAGATTTTCTCAAAGTTGATATCTTGTAAGGTTTCAAGCTTATTAGGGAGGGATTGTGCTCTTGGGAGAGGATTATTACTTCCTTGACTTTCCGATGAACTGATCTGTTTGACTAATTTCTGTGAAGCATCCTTAACTCTTTTTCCAATCCTTTGGGGATCATCCACTATTTCAGGAGGTTTGGGATTAGGATGGGATCTTGTATAAGGTCTCTTAGAAGCCATTTTTGAAAATCAAAACACACACTATAAAATGTAACTCACACCAATCTTTTGAATTTGAAATTGCACACTATATTTACAAAAAATAAAAAAGATAGCAATCTCTATGAAATATTAATATAGTGATTATTTAACCAGAGATTGGATTCGAAAGAAATTATGATTGATTTCAATTCTTCCCCAGTATGGTCGCCACTATGTTAGAGTTATGTAATTTGCTAGAGATTGTGAGAACTAATCACATAGGCCAACATCAAACCAACTTTGAAAACTGGGATCTAGCCATGCCAGTTTCAGAGAGGGCTCTCTCTATAAGATTTATCTTTGTTTGGATAAGTTTTTAGGCTAGTTATGATAGTACTTGGGGTTTTGAGTTTGTTTTGGATTTTGGAAGATTGATTGTATTCAATTTATTAATATCTATTGGGAAATGGAGTCAAAATATAACTAGATAGTTGAATCAAATTTTCACAGAGTAAACACAGGGCAAGCTAGGAGTATTTACTGGATCTTTTAGAATTCATAAATGGATTATGACATAAATATGAATAAATTCAGCAGAACTAAAGAGAAATTAATAATTCTTTAGTTTTTCTTTCAGTTGAAAACATTATGATTATAAACGCAGCCAGAATAAGGTACTCAAAAGCAAATCCTATTCATCACGCTTTATGCTTTACAATTAGAATCAAGATGATTACAATGAAAGATGACAATGAAACATAAGAACAGAAGAAAAACATCAACAGTATTTAAGCCACAAGAATCATGTGAATGGTCTGATTATTACTGATGCTCTAGTGCTTTGGAAAAGCTTACAGTACTCCAAAAGAAAGTAATGATTCTGATCTCAATCAATCAAAATTTGATACTTCCAAAACTGAAGTATTTATACAAAAATTACAATAATACAGTCTCTAATAGACTTGAACTTAAAACACTAACTATTACAAAATTATAGCTTCGGTGTAATGAGTTGTGCAAAGCAGGTGTTGATCTAGTGGGACGGTTAGGACGTGGGCCACAATTTACTGATGTGCTAGTAAACTGAGTGTTGTGCTAGTGGATGAACTATTGTATGAACGGAGTGTTGAACGCCCTTTGCTACCTGACTCGACCTGTGGTGTTTATTTGCTACATGAATCCTTCTTGCCATGATTAACCCTTTTTCTGAACAAAACAATGTAAAAAAATCATTTACCGAGACTTGAAATCTTATAGACTTCATCTTGGAGTAGCAAGCCGCAAATCACAACTTTTAAGTTTTAGTTATAAGCGTGGAGGCAAACTCTAAAAGACATGAAGTGTGACATGCGGGGATAAGGTAAGTGACGTGGTAGGGGAAATTGGGACCGACTGCATCACAAATCACAGATCTTAGGTTTTTTTTATAAGTAGCGGGGTTAAAACCTAAAACTTACGAAGTGCGGGGAGAGGGACCCGCCTACATTGCAATCGCAATTCAGAAATCTTCTGCGGTAAGGTGAGATTTTATGATATTTCATATGATATGTGATATGTATTTCAAGCGGCTGTGAAGTGGGGGCAGAGCTACTGTGGTGGGGCCAACTGCTGCATCGCAAGTTAAAACAAATACATTGTGGGCGCTTCCAAACGTTAAGTTGAAAAATCTGCAATGTGATATATCGCAAATCGACGATCGCAAGTTTTAAGTTTTAGTTGCAATGTGAAATGTCATCTTTTCCGATATGCGATGGATGGTGGGGAGAAATGGTGACGTGGAGGGATGGCCCCACTTTAATCCCAATCGGGGAAATCGGAAAAGCGGAAGGTAAAACAATGATATAATGATGAAAAAAGGTAAAGCAACAATATAAAGCAAGAAAGCAAAAAAGGTAAGTTTTAATGATTTTCAAAGGAAAATGAAATGAAAAGGGAGTGAGTCGGGTGAATGGGTCCCACTTTATAACATATCTTCTTTTGAAAGCTTTGTAGGAGACGGCAATCAAAGGTTTTTTGGGATTTGGCCTATGGGAAAAAGCAATTTAAATGTGCAAGATTGTAATGAAAAGTATGGAAATATATGAGCGGGGAAGGAAATGTAAATAAATGAAATGATTGGAATGAAAGTATGGTGGGGATATATGCTATGGTTTAAAAATTTAGGATATAAGTTAATAATGAGGATTTAAACCATACAAATAACTTTTTCCATAGGCGCATTTATACTAGCAGCCAATCAAAACCTTTAAAACAGAATGAAGATTTTCTTTTTCTTTCTTGATTCCCTAACATTTTGTTTTGCCTCCTTTGTTTAGAGCATCTACCACCTAACATTTTGTTTTTCCTTCTTTATTTAGAGCATCAACCACCTAACATTTTATTGACATGGATGCCTACAAAAATAATAATTTTCCTAACATTTTTAACTTTTTCATTCTTTTGCATCCATATCCTACGTTATCATTTTGAAAATTATTTAACTACTTATGGTAACTTATAAAAAAAAACGATTTTACAACATCTTCCTTGGAACAGATTAAACTATTAAACCAATGTTTATTTTCTATCTAACTAATTAATCTGTCAAGATTAAACAGTTTGACAAATTATTTTTCACTACCTATTAACAAGCAATTTAAACCTAATTCAATCATGCTTAAACTATATGATTTAATTTATTGAACTATTGTGGCATTTTTAAACAAGCTACACACAATTATTTCTAGAAATAAGCTAAACTAAGAGTAGTGGCATTTGGAGGAGCAACACTTTCAGAATTTTATTGTTTTTCTTCTTTTTGATGGGGTTCACATCTTATATTTTTTACTTTATAACATACCCCCTCTTTTTATTTTTTATGTTATTTCCTCTTTTTTATTTTGGAAATTATTTGCAGATTAGAAATCATTTTACGAAATAAATTTGACAGATATAATAAACTCAGTCACCTTGATATCCTATGAAATATAGGGACCTAACACATCCCTCTCTGCATTGAGTTGGTTGTGCTTCATTGCAACCATCATATCTTCAACTCATGCAGTAGATCTACATACCTAGCAGTCATATAGTTGCAGGGCCTAAGAGGGTGATTTTTCAAGATTGCCATTTCTAGAAATCCTTTCTGGGTTATCCTGGGTATTCATCATAGAGCCCATATCTAAAGTTTTAGCATCATCGGAGCTTCGGAACTGCCAGATCTACATTTTCATATTTTTTTCGGTAGTTGTAGTCCCTACATTTGCAGTAGGGACATCGCATTATTTCTTCCAGCAATCCAATAGTTACGCAGCCCCTCTTGTGGGATCATTTTAGGGTCATTCTAGGCCATCTCTTTGGCTTGAGTGTCTCATATTTTGAGCACTGTTGTATTGTTTATCCACCTCTCATATAATAAAATGGCTTAGTTATTTCTGTGCATTGTGATGTGTATTTAGATTTATTGTTTACTTAGTTTCATTTCATCTATTGTGTTTTTGTATTACTGCATTATCCCTTTTGGGATATTATAGTGGTATTAAAGCATGATCTTTGGCTCTACTTGTGGACACTTCATCTTTTGCATCAAAAGAAGAAGCAGATAGTAGAGAACTATCATGAAGGAGGATTGCAATTTTGCCACTCTTCTCTTTAGATCTTTGCAAGATCTCTCCAAGGAGGTCAATAAAATTAAGAGAGAAAGGCAAGGGAAGGATCCAAGAAGAATGTTTGATGAGGAAGGTCCAAGCACTTCCTATCAGCATGAGAAGCAACCGGAGAAGCAAAGAGCTTCACATTATTCCACTAGATCCACTTTCTTTGATAAGAAAGAGGATTGGTCTGAATATGAATGAAACTTGGGGCATCATACCATAAGTAAATATCTATGTAAGTACAAAGCACAACCTAGAGCTTTGAAGGATAGTCTCTCTCTCCAGTAGTTCTTTCAACTCAAAGAAGAAAGAAGATCTCGAAGCAGCAATAGAATAAAAAGGCACAGATTTTTCTTGTCTACATATGATGAATCTTCTACAAGCACATTAAGGGCTTGGAGGGAAGAATTGGATGCATTATTTCTAAAATATCTTATAGAAAAAAGAGAGGTTGTGGAGTTTGCAGTGCTGCACCTAGAAGGTGAAGCAATAAATTGGTGGTTCAATCACTTGTCACACATGAGAGTGTCTGTTTATGAAAATTTTATTCAAAGACTAAATAAGAGGTATGGTAGAAAGAAACTGGAGACATCTCACATAGTGACATCTCCTATCATTGAGGAGATAGTGCATGAATAGCCCAAGGAATATGTCCTCATTATCACTCAAGAGGAGGAGCCTATACCACCACCAACTGCAGATGTACATACACCAGGAGCAGGATCACTTGCATCTTTGCAAGATGGTCTTGAGTTCTTGACATTTGGAGCCCCATGCATGATTCATGAGATGCATGATGAGGAGGAGACAGATACCAACACTGGTATAGTTGAAGATTTGTAGCCATCATCATTACCAGTAGTTGGAGATATTACTGCACCAGTTGGAGGAACTCTTGTGGATGTGCAAGATGTTCTAGAGATTCAGCTTATCCATGGTTTTCACATGCTTTCTTCTCATATTTTTTCATTACCTCATATTGAGATATGTGAGACCATGCCATCAGGCAAGTGCATAACCAATGATTAGAGCACCTTGTTGATTTGGAGCAGAAAATTATCACTACAAAGAGGACCCTTGATTTGATCAAGGAGAAGATGTATTGATATCCCAGTTTGTGATAGTTGAGCTACACCCAACACTTTGTGTTGAAGTGTGGAGTTGCAGAAGATGGGAGGAGCACAATCCTATTCAGTATAGTTCCAAACTATGAGTTTAGCATTGTATGTGGCCATGAGACAACATTTGTATCACCATGCAAATCTACAGCGTTGTCACTTAGCAACAGTGGTGATGAGAGGGCCCCATTATTCTTGGAGCATTCTGAAGGTAGCTTCACTCATGAAGCATTGGAGGGACAGATGATAGATGGTGGACATATTGTGTTGGAGAGCATATTCCATTTTCAAGATGAAGTTTCCTTAATGAGCATCTCACTGCTCAAAGAGGGATCTCTACCTACAACATGTATGGAGCCTTATGGGTTCCAATGGGCCATTGACGAGAGGATCTCATGGAAAGACCTCAATGGAGGTGCACTTCAACATTTCATGAAGTGCAAAGATATTCAGTTGGAGGATGTTGGTATTATACAATGGGAGGATACCAAGATTGATCTTGGCATGATTCATCATCCACATTGGGATGAATGGATCTGGACGAGTAATAGGAGGTTGCCTACCTTCCTGCAGATCTATGATACTGGGAAACAAGAAGCATGGTTACACTGGTTACTTTTGGGTGAGTATGAGTTTTACCCAACATCTCACATTTGTAGGATCCATGAAATGTATATCATTTATGACATGCAACAGTAGCAGTCATGGTTGCGTTGGTTGCTGATGAGAGAGTTTGGACACTTCATGATGTATCTTATGTCCATGTATTTGCTCTTGTTTTGGATATGTCTCATGTATTTACATGTATTTCCGTTTGGGATATATCTCATGTTCATGTATGTACTAGGGATTGGGACATTGCATAAATATCACATGATGTGGCATAAGGGAGCTTGTTTATATTGTTTTGATGAGACACTACACATGTCCATTAGTATGTTGTTGCTCCATGACTTGCATCATGATGATGTAAGGAGGCAGAAGAATCTTTGTTGCTTTGGTTACTCTTGGGAGAGTATGGGTTGATTTCTTCCCATACATTACATGATGATGATAGAGGATGGCAACAAGAGGCCTTACAGCGTTGGCTTCTATTGGGGGATTATGGTCATTGTACTTGGTATGATGATGATGTGATGGGGCAGCAAGATGCCTTACTACAGTGGATTCTCTTGAGAGAATGTGGCCACTAAATTTGGTACAATGATGATGTGGTGTGGAAGCAAGAGGCATTGTTGTGGTGGCTTATTTTGAGAGAGTATGGCTCTCATATTTATATTGATGTTGATTGGGCATGGCAGCAAGAAGCTTTGTTGCGACAGTTTTATTGGGAGAATACGGTTTGAATTTGTTTATGTTCATCCATGTGCCTCTACTTCTTGTTTTCACTATGTTGATGTTATGTTTGGTTCCTACATTTCCAACAGGGCTAATGATGAGAACATTGATAGATGCAATCTACTCTATGTATCATGGGGTGGAGAGATAGTTCGTGAGTTGGGAATTTCCACTTTGGGAAGAAACCACTTCTTTTCATGTATCTCATGCATAGAGGAGATATTTTTACATCATATGGTTTCCACTTGGAGATTCATTGATGAGGAAGGGTATCTAACTTTTCAGTTGGAGGCCATTCTAGACATTCTAGGGAGGCAGCTTTGGAGCTTGGCATGCATGACACATTGTGACAGATGGGAAGGCCTTCCATATGAGGATTCCATTTGGAGGGAGGATGTTTATTGTAGCATCCACATTTGCAGTTTCTTGAGGAAAAGCAACATTTTGGCGGGGAAAACTGTAATATTCCAAATTTTCCACAAGATAATTGGAATATTAGAGTTCTTAATTTTCATAATTAATTAAGTAAATAAGAGGGTGGAGGGACCCATAAACCCCATAGATGAATAAAATCCACCTTTGATGTGTGTATGTGAATAATTTAGATCTAGATCTACATCATGGAGTAGTGGAGCAAATTCGTAAATGAAGGAAGAGTGGAGATCATGGATCTTAAATGTAAAATCATGAGGATCTTGGAGGAGGTCAACTAAGATCATAGTGCATTCAAAGTAAGATCATAAAGCACTTATGATGAGATAGTGGAGGAAGTGTTGCATCTAATGCACACATGATGGAGAGAGTGGGAATTAAATGCAGACATGATGGAGAACATGGAGAGAGAGCGCAGTCTTCATGGAGGCTAGTGGCCACATAGGCAACGCGGTTATGAGGTGGGCCAAGGCTATGGAAGGCTCATAATATATATAATGAAGATGAAGGCACAATAGAAGGCAGGATTTAGATCATTATTTCTGATATTTTTAGATCTATATTTGTCATTTAACATTTCTATGCATGCTTATGTTGTTTAGCTAAGTCTGCAGTGTTGTTTAGCACAGGGTGTTTCCGAGAGGAAATCCCACCCTTACCCATGGGGGACTTCGAGTGCCTACTCTGGGAAGGTTTATATTGAGCCCCATACATCATCAGGAATTGGTGCCACATTTAGCCACTCTCATATGCACATACAGCTTCAGGAATAACACATTCCTACTTCAGGGTTTGAGAGGTGGTGGTTGTTTCTAGCATTTCAGCTAGGAAACCGGTGGAGGATTCATATTTTCACCTTGTGCTTCAAGATCAGACTTTCAGGAGTAGAATATCCATATCCGGCATTAAGGCCATCATTTCATACCTCCATGCAGTAGCAGGCCCCTCAAGGATTGCGCAGTTTAGTCTTGCAGTTCTGAAGGAGGAAGGAAGTTTCCAGTATTTCAACTCGAAATCCTGTGAGGGACCATCTCCTCACTTTGGGAACATCATTTCCATCATTCAGAAGATAAATTGTAACATCTAGCATCAGGATATAGAGCCTCCCTCTCTGACAACGCAATTTTCTCCAGCTGTTGTGTATTCATCAGCTGCATCTATTGTAGGAGGTTGGAGGCAACAGATCTTGAGCTTTTGGCTTGAGGATCTGAATGAGGGATCAACCCTCTATGCATTGAGTTGGTTGTGCTTCATTGTAGCCATCATATCTTCAACTCATGTAGTATATCTACATACCCATCAGTCATATAGTTGCAGGGCCTAAGAGGGTGATTTTCCAAGGTTGTGAGATCTGGAAATCCTTTCTGGGTTATCCAAGGTATTCATCATAGAGCCCGCGTCTAAAGTTTCAACATCATCGGAGCTCCGGAATTGCCAGATCTACATTTTCATATTTTACCGACAATTTTAGTCCCAACATTTGTAGCAAGGACAACACAATATTCCTTCCAGCAGTCCAATAGTTACGCAGTCCCTCTTGTGGGATCATTTCAGGGTCATTCTAAGCGATCTATTTGGCTTGAGTGTCTCATGTTTTGAGCACTATTGTACTGTTTATCCACCTCCCATATAATAAAATGGCTCAGCTATTTCTATGCATTCTGATGTGTATTTAGATTTATTTCTTACTTAGTTTCATATCAACTATTGTATTTTTGTATTACTTCATTCTCCCTTTTTGGATATTACCCCCTTGTGATTTTCTTAAGACCACCTCACCCCAACAATCCAAAGTTCAACCAAGAATAAATCCCATCACACCATGGCTATCCAAAAAATGGATAGGAAAGTTTTTAACCACTATCAATCTAGGAAAAACCCATGCCAATGATAGCAAAGTAATCATGTAAACCAAATTCATGCACCGTGCATTCAAATCCTAGCAAGGAAATTAGACATGCAACACGTTACCTACAAATATTCTTGTTGTGGCTTCTCTTCCAATCTTCTCCTTGCACTCCCTTGATTTCATTTTCTTGTCATTTGCCTGCTTGTGTCCAAGTGTTCTCTCTCTCCTATTGGAGTTTGATTTAATCCTTAGCAAAACTAAAGCTGAAACTGATCAAATGTTTTCAATTATTTCTCAAATTCCTTTTTATCATTGATGTTTGGTGTCTCGTCCTTTTCCATTCATATTTTCTTTCATATTCCTTTCTTTTCTCTCTAATTTCCCTTACATGTATATTCTTGTCTCTTCATATTCCTTTTATCCTCTTTTCCTTTGTTTCTTGAATTAATTTCCATTTATTTCCCTTTTCCTTTTACCAATTCCAATGCCAATTTCTATAGCCATTTATTAACCAAAAGTGACCCCCAATGTGATGTTTTTTCCCTCCATTCATCTTGGAATAAGTTTCCAATGGCCTTGGTCTTATTTTTTCTTGTATAATATCCTTCCATTTACGTGGAAAATAAACATGGGGTTTTAACAAACGCATCCCCCTTAGGGGAATACCATCTTCTATATTCTATGACACTTATTATTAGAAAACCACTGAAAATAAAACATACTGCTTGCGGATATTTATAATATAACTTGTTACAATATTTACAATGGAAAATTGTTGAAATCATGACAAACATACTGCTTATTGGAGATTTAGAACACAACTTGTTGCAGTATTTACAATGACAATCATATATATACATATACCAAAAACTCAGTTGCTTCAACCATCAAATAAACCATCTCCCGTGTAGCTTCATCAGGACAAAAAATGTTCCACTACACTTTAAATTACTCTATTTCTCGGTTTTGGAGCATGAGTTGTTTCGGTTGCTATGTGAATTGTGGCTCTGGTTGGAACTATCCCTCTAGTTCCACCTGCAATACCGACTAATCAATCACATGATCAACATCCTATACATATCTCTTAAGCAATGAAACATGGAATACATTAAGGACTTTGACCAATGGCAGCAAAGAATTTTGTAGGCCACTTGCCCAATCCTCTCAAGGATCTCAAAAGGACCACAATATCGAGGTGCTAGCTTGGAACATGACCCAATCCTCAAGGAGCTCCTCTTGGGTTTGATGCGCAAGTACACCCCAACTTGAAACTCCTTGAATGTTATATGTTGATCCACATAAATTTTTTGCATGCCTTATGTTACCTTTAAATTTCTTTTAATAATTTGCATCTCCTGCTCCATGTATGCCAACATATCCATTTGAATTGACACCCTTCTCACTAGATCACTCCACCTGATAGGAGTAACAACTTTGCCCATATAGAGCCTCAAATAGACTCATCTTCAATGATTCTTGATACCCATTATTATAAGTAAACTCCATAAGTGGAAGATACTCCTCCCACTTCCTTTGTTGTTTCATGGCATACATCATCAACATATCCTCAAGGATCCTGTTAACCCTCTCTGTCTTTCCATATGTATGTGGATGATGATTTTTATTGAAGGCTAACTTTGTCCCCAAGCTTGGGAACGACTCCTTCCAAAACCTGGAAGTGAACTTGGCATCTCTGTCTGATACAATATTCTTGGGAACTCCATGCTACCTTATTATATATATATGATTAGATATATAAGGTAGAATGGAGTTCCCAAGAAGATTATATCAAACAGAGATGTCAAGTTCACTTCTAGGTTTTGGAAGGAGTCGTTCCCAAGCTTGGGGACAAAGTTAGCCTTCAATAAAAATCATCATCCACATACAGATGGAAAGACAGAGAGGGTTAACAGGATCCTTGAGGATATGTTGATTATGTATGCCATGCATCAACAAAGGAAGTGGGAGGAGTATCAGATGGATGTAAAAACCACTTTTTTGAATGGAGATCTAAAGGAGAAATTTTTCATGTCCCAGCCAAAAGGATTCGTTGTGAAGGGCCAAGAACACAAAGTATGCAAGCTTATAAAATCCTTGTGTGGCTTCAAGCAAGCACCGCGAGCTTGGTATGAGAAATTACCTGAGCATCTTCTGAAACTTGACTTCAAACATTTTGATCTTGATGATGCAACTTTGTTTGTTAAGAAAGTTGGAAAAACAGTTGTATATCTTGTGGTGTATGTAGATGATCTTTTGATGATAGGGAACAATGAGAGTTATATTGCATCCATAAATAAATAATTGAAGAAAGGTTTTGAAATGACTGATTTGGGTTATGTTCATTACTATTTGGGTATTGAAGTAACTCAACATCCTAAATTTATATTTATTTCTCAAAAGAAGTACATTGGAGATCTTTTGAACAAGTTTGGCATGGATGAATGCAATCCCTTAACCACTCCAATGGAACAAAACTTGAAGCTCACATCCATTGAAGGGAAGGAATTCAAGGATGCAACGAAGTATAGACAACTTGTAGGAAGTCTTATATACCTGACTACCACCAGACCAGACATCTCATTTGTTGTTGGAATCCTCTCCAGGTTTATGCAAAAACCGTGTGAAGGACATTGGTCTACTGCAAAAAGAGTTCTAAAGTACTTGAAGGGGACTCAAGAATTTGGACTCAAATATACACAGGTAGGCGATTTCAGCTTGATTGGATACTCTGATTCAGACTTTGATGGGGACAAGGAAACTGGGGTGTCTACTTCAGGTTATACCATGAGTCTTGGATCAGGAGCTGTCTCATGGAGATCACGCAAACAGTCAATTCCAGCAGATTCCACAACCAGGGCAGAATATGTGGCAGTAGCTAAAGCAACAAAGGAAATTGTGTGGCTCAGAAAAATCCTAGAAGATTTGTAGATGAAACAAATGCATTCAACACCACTCATGATCGACAACACTTCTGCAATAAATTTGGCCAAGAACCCGAAGTTCCATGATCTAAAAAAGCACATCAATACAAAATACCATATGATTCGACATCATGTTGAGGCCAAAACTATCCATCTACGTCATTTTTCCACAAATGAGCAGACCGCAGACATCTTCACCAAAGCGCTTGGAAGAGAAAAGTTTGAAAAGTTCAGAACGATGCTTGGACTCACCAACATCCCTTCATATTAAAGGGGGGAATGTTGACACCTAATCCTAAGGGATTGGGTGAGATTGTATATTATTGTAATTTAGTAAATAAGGAAGGCCAAGAGACATTGGGAAGTGAATCCCAATAGCCTCACCTCCATGTATAAGTACACACATGACAATCTCCATCTAATTTATATTCAATTTTGCGGAATTACCTCCTGGTGTGACAAATTGCATGCATGATAACCATAACCATTTTCATTTACCTCAAGGTCCAATACTGTAAACCTCGATTTGGTACCACTCTATAAAATTGGTACCAAATAAAGGTTTACAAGGAATGAAACTGCTCTGATACCACCCTATAACACCCCACACCACATTTACCCTCTTTTACAAGCTCTCCAAGGTAAACATGAGCTTATATTTACTATGCATGACCTGAAAACCAAGTTCCAGTTATGGAAGTGGGGCCTATTATCTTTAAACTTTACTGCAACCTCCCAGGGACACCTAAACACCCATATGTTAGACAACACCCATTGGTGATTCTTCCCTGAGTTGGAACTTTTTTTTCCTAAACTTATAGCCTTGTCGCATGCATTCCAAGCCTTACATGTGACCAGAAGGCTCCAGTCACACACACAAGTCGTCCTCCATGTGGCTACAACAGAAAATACCATGTTCTATGCTTGCAGTCGCATATTTAGTGCCTGAATTTCAGGGCTAGCCCACAGACCACTGCCCAGAACTTTCCAAAATAAATTCTAAGATAATCAAAAGTATCCATAACGTATACTTGGGCTCAGATCTTGCCCAAACATGTCAAACACATGATAAAAATTTTGACAAACATATGCTAAACATAGTAGCTACATGTCATGAATGCGTATTTGTTCATTATCTCAAAGTTTCACCAGAGAATCATCTAGAAGGCCCACTGCCATCTCAAGCTAGATGCATCAAATACTTTTTATCTGATACATTCATATAACCATTCACTAAATTATCAAATCATGAAAAATATCCATAAAAAGAGCACATTATTTAACCATGCTTATAACCAAAATTTAACCAGAATGAAGCCATGAAAAACCAATCATAAAATCAATACAATAACCAATCCATGTGCTCATTGATCCAACAAGAAATAACACATAATAACATATACATAAAGTCAACCAAGTTAGAGACTTCCATGTATCACTCGACCATATATTGGGTTGAACCCAATCTCTCTTTCAACCATTCACCCTCATGCCATATTCCAAGCATGAATGTGGGATCTCATGGGATAAACCAAACCAAAAATAACCAAGGCATCCAGAGGCTAAACCACCTCAACCCTCAACCACAGTGATTTCACCTAAACCAATCCAAAAATCACCAAACCAACACAAGCTTGGATGCCTCATAATTTCTTCACCATACCCAGAGGAATTTTCCTCTCTCCACCCACCTATCAAGGGCTTCCTAGAGAAAACCATCTCCACCCCCAACCCTTGCTATTTTCCTAAGACCACCTCACTTGGATCCAAAATATTTTTACAATCTAAAGCTCAGCCAAGAATTAATCCCATCACACCATGGATATCCAAAAAATGGCAAGGCAAGGTTGTAACCATTGTCAATATAGAAAAAATGCATTTCAATCACAACAAAGTAATCATGTAAACCAAATGCATGCACCGTGCATTAAAATCCTAGTATGTCGATCATACATGCAACATGTTACCTACAGATCTTCCTATTGTAGTTGTTCCTCCAATCGTCTCCTTGTTCTCCCTTACTTTCCTTTGCTTGTCCTTTGCTTGCTTGCTTTCTTGTGTCCAAGTGCTCTCTCTCTCTCTCCTCTTTGATTTTGATTTCTTTCTTCACAAAACTAAAGTTGAAATTAATAAAAATTTGTCAATTGTTTCTCAGATACGATTTTTATCATTGATTGGTGTCTCTTCCTTTTCCTTTCCTCTTTTTTTCCATTTTATTTAAATTTCTCTCTAATTTCCTTTGCATGCATATTATTGTCTCTTCATCTTCCCTTTCTCCTCTTTTGATTTATTTATTGAATTAATTGTCATTTATTTCCCTTTACATTTTTCCAATGTCAATGCCAATTTCCATAGCCAAACATTAACCACAAGTGACCCCCAATGTGATGTTTTTCCCCTCCATTCAGCTTGGAATATGTGTCTCGTGACCTTGGTCTTATTTTTTCCTTTATAATTTCCTTCCATTTACATGGAAAATCAACCTGAGGCTATTAAAAACCCCTCCCCGTTGGGGGGACATCGTCCTCAGTGTTCTATGAAACTTATGGGCAAAAACACACTGGAAACAAAACATACTGCTTATGGATATTTATAACACAACTTGTTGTCGTATTTACAATGACAAACCACTGAAAACATGATAAACAAATTTCTTATTAGAGATTTATAACACAACTCATTGCAGTATTTCCAATGACAATCACACACACACACACACACACACACATATATATATCATATACTATTTTGCTTCAACCGAAAAATAAATAAGGAAATAATGCTTGCATCTGATCATATATATATATATATATATATATATATATATCAGATACTAATTTAAAAAGAAGGAAATAAGTATCTGATATATATATATATATATATATATATATATATGATCAGATGCAAGCATTATTTCCTTCTATCAGACACTTATTTCCTTCTTTATTTTTCGATTGAAGCAAATAAATATCTGATATATATATCTGTGTGTGTGTGTGTGTGTGTGTGTGTGTGTGTGTGATACTTATTTACTTTAATCGAAAAATAAATAAGGATATAATGCTTGCATATGATCAACCATCTCCCATGTAGCTTCATCGGGCCCAAATTTCTTCCACTACACTTTAACTTGCTCTACTGCTCGATTCTGAAGCATGTGTTGTTTTTGCTGCAATATTCATTGTGGCTCTCGTTGGAACTCTCCCTATGTTTCCACCTACAATAAAAACTAATAAATCACATGATCAACATATTGTAGATATCTCTTAAGGAATGAAACATGGAAAACATCATGGTCTTTGACTGATGGTGGAAAAGTAATTTTGTAGGCCACCAGTCGAATCCTCTCAATGATCTCAAAATATCCACAATACTGAGGCTCCAGCTTGGCACATCACCCAATCCTCAAGGAGCTCCTCTTGGGCTTGATGTGTAAGTACATAATCTCCCCAACACGAAACTCATTGAATGCTCTATGTTGATCCGCATAACTATTATTTTTGTCTTGTGTTCCCTTTAAATTTCTTGTAATAATATGCATCTCCTACTCCACCTTTTGCAACATATCCAGTCAAATCAACGCCCTACTCACTAGATCACTCCAGCTGATAGGATTATTACAACTCCATCGGTAGATAGCTTCAAATGGACTCATATTCAAGGATTATTGATACCCATTATTATAATAAAACTCCACCAGTGGAAGCCTCTCCTCCCACTTCCTCTATTAATGCATGAGATACATCCTCAACATATCCTTAAGGATCTTGTTAACCCTCTTTGTTTTTCCATCTGTTTGCGGATGATAAGTTGTATTGAAGGCTAACTCTATCCCCAAGCCTGCAGACAACTCCTTCCAAAACCTAGAATTGAACTTGGCATCTTTGTCTGATATAATCTTATTGGGAACTACATGCAACCTCACTATCTCCCTGATGAAAACTTGAGCCACTTCACTAGTTGCATTTGTAAACTTCAACGCAATGAAGTGAGCTACCTTACTCAACATGTCAACCAAAAATATGATGGATTCATGCTACCTTGATGTCATATGAAACCATGTAATGAATTCCATCGAAATGGCCTCCCAATTCCATTCTGGAATCAAAATAGGATGCACCAAACCACTTGGATGCTCGCATTCAACTTTCACTTGTTGAAATTCCAAGCACTTAGCAACAAACTAAGCCACCTCTTTATTCAAATTCGTTGAATAGCAGAACTTCTTAATAGTTTTCAAAGTCTTTTGATATCCTGGGTGGCCTAAATATGGCTTGATAGGAAACTCTCTCAAAATAAGCTTCTTCAATTCACTATATCTAGCACATTGATCCTACTCCTGAATATGAACAAGCCATATGTTGTGAAGTGATACTCCTCATCCTAATCACCCTCATCCTGTTGTTGCAATATTTGTTTCAGTATTTTATACTTCTCATCATGTTTCCTTTCTTGTAAGATCCAATCTTGTAAAATTTTCCCATAAGATCTCATAGGTGAAATATGATTCGCCTGCAATCTCTTAGTTAGAGCATCTGCAACCCTGTTCTCTTTGTCTTTGATGTATCTGATATAAAAATAAAACTCAATGAGAGTAGCCAAACATCTAGCTTTCCTTTCATTCAAATTGGGTTAGTCAAACAAATACCTCATTCCACTGTGATCACTCATCAAGATGAACCTCATGCCAAGGAGATAATGTCTTCACATCTTCAATGCATAAATGATAGCTGCCAACTCAAGATCATGAATCACATATTTCTTCTCGTGCTCATTCATATTCCTTGATTCATAGCAAACCACATGTCTTTCTTGCATCATGACTCCACCAATTCCTTCCTTACATGCACATGTACAAACCACAAACTCCTTATAAAGATCTGTTATCTTCAAAACTAGAGCATTGGTAAGAAAATGTTTTAATTAATCAATGCTAGTTTCACACTCAAAATTCCATTCAAACTTCTTTCCTTTCCTCTGAAAATATATGATAGGATATCCAGCCTTGGAGAAGTTCATGAAGAACCTCCTATAATAACCTTTTAGTCCCATGAATTATCTAACCTCATCCACATTCTTTAGATTTGACCACTCCATGATAGCCTTAATATTTTCCAGATCCACTGTTATCCCTTCCTTAGAAAAAACATGTCCCAAGTAATGAATCTGAGACTGAAAGAAACTTCACTTGATAAGCTTGGAATACAGTTTATCCTTTCTCAACAATATCAGCATCATTTTTAGGTTCTCTACATGTAGTAGATCTGACCTAAAAATATATATAAATGTAAACTCTGACCAAGAAATAACACCATATAAGATAACACTTCAAATCTCCATTAATATCAAACCCTTGAGGTAGGGCAACACCATACAATCACTCCTTAAGGAAGGAGATCACTCCACAAGACGTATTCTTATCAATACCATAATCCTTGACATCTCTCAATGGATATTTTCTAGCCTCTATACCCTTGGGTACCTCCCTTTGTACCCTATATTAACCCCCCTAGGTATACTACACTACATGCTCCTCGTCATTCTTTGTATATACCAATATATAATTAACAAATATTATCACAACACACTATTCATCAAACACATGAAGGTGTTTGGAGCATTGGTAAGACCAAAAGGAACCACCACAAACTCATAGTGTCCATACCTTGTATGAAATGAAATCTTGTAGATGTATTCTTCTTTGATGCGCACTTGATGATATCCTGATCTTCGAACAATCTTTGAAAATACTAAAAACCCCTTCAGTTGATCGAACAAATCATAAATACGAGGCAATGGATACATTTTTTTGATAGCCTCCTTATTAAAATGCATGTAATCAATGCACAATCTAAGAGTACCATCCTTCTTCTTCACAAATAACATTGTTTCAGCCCATGGTGACACACTTGGCCTTATGCATCCCTTATCAAGCATATCTTTAAGCTACAACTTCAATTCCATTGAATCTAGAGTGCTCATCCTATATGGTTTCTTAGATGTTTGTGTTGCTCCCTACATAAACTTAATAGAGAATCCACCTCTCTATTAGGAGGAAACTCTAGAATATCTGCAGGAAACACATCCTGAAATTGTTGCAAGACATGATATCTCCTTAGAACTTCATCATACTCATCCTCCATCACTTTTTCACTGGAAATATGAACTACAAATAATACACACCCTTTTCTATAGTTGTGCTTAGCTTTCATAGTTGTAACCATTCTCACTAATGTAGGATTCTTCTTTCCCTGCAATATTGTCTTTTATCCCTCATCATCCAGGAACTCCATGGCTTTCTCATAACAATCTACCTTTTTCTTGTGAGTAAACAGTAAATGCATGCCTAAAATCATGTTATATGCACCCAAAGGAAGCACATTTAGGTGTGTTGTTGTCACGGTTTAAAAAACCAAAACCAGTGACTAGATCGGTCCACCTAATAAACCAAGTTTGAAACCGGAACCAGTCAAACAGGAATTGGTTAAATCTCAATGAACTGGTTTAAAAAAACACATGAAATAATTATTTTTTAATGAAAAAAACTATTTTTAATATTTAAAACCATGATTCCAAACCAATAGACACAAAATATGCAATTTTTTCTCATATATATACCATGTAAAGGTGAATATATCAAAATGGCACCAAGTGCAATGCATATCAAGAACAAAATATATAATCAATGAGGCTCTAAATAGCCTCTAGTATTCAAGAAAAAGCCTACAAATTATGGGGCCACTGGCCTACTGCAAGTCTACATATATGATATTAGTGATCAGCATTATCACTAGAAACTTCTCGTCATGATCAAACTTAGTTGGTTGAATCTCGACTCCCAAACTTTTCAACTACTTGAGTCAAAAACTTCTCTATTTGTTCAGTGACTTGAGTCCCAAAATTATGAAGGTGTTTTGCCCTAATATTCCCTATTAATTCATTTGGTGCTCCACATGGCTTTACATGGCATATTATCCCAACCAAGTGTTGCTTGAACCTGTTAATACCCCCTCCTTCAATAGATTTTTAGCAATATTTGCAAATTGTTTTTCCATCAATCATATCATAATGAACCCAAGTAGTATCCTTGGATTTTGGAGGCATGATGGATACTACATAGCTCAAAATATATGTTGTTCCACTACTCCATCAAAAAATCAACACTCTCCAAGCTCCCAATAAAACTCACAAAAACTCCAAATGAGGTGTGTATGGAAAATGAGGGGGGTGAGCTCCTTTTAAAGGCTTGGAGAGGGTGTTTTTGGATGGAAACAACCCTTAATTTCCATCCAAAACAGCTAGGAAGATTCCAAAAAACTCTGTGTGGGTACGTTGCAGCCTTGGAAAAGAATCGACCAGTTTATGACGGAACTGGCCGGTTTGACCATAAATCGGTTACCTCCACCATAAATCAACTGGTTTGGACTAGTTTTTTTGTTTGTTTGGCTAAGTCGGCCCTTAAACCACATTGTTTTCACAGTTCAACCTATTTTCTTAATGAACTGGTCGGGTTGACAATTTTCCGGTTCATGTTAGTCGGATTTTAAAACTATGGTTGTTGTAGGCATGCCATTAATCTCAAATGCACAAGATCTCACCCAGTGGTGAACTCTTCTCTCGACCCCTATATCCAACTGAACCATTAAGATTCTGCATGCACTTCTCTATGAAAATGACATTGATCCACGAGGTTAGGACTAGTATAACTATAATTAGATCTAGGATCAGTCAAAATGGAAACAAATTGATCATGAAGCGTACCTTTCATCTCAATAATAGATTCTTGATGGCCTGCCTATACGTTATCAAGTGTTGCACAGATCCAAGGAATGCTTTGACAAAAATCCCCAACAATCTACACCTCTTGGGCACTATAGATCTAGGTCCTTCCATCTTGGTACAATGGAAAATCCTTATTGCGATGGTCTTTACCACAAATCCAAAACTTCAATGGTTCCCAACCACTACCTTTATTTTGTTTCTCTCCAGGATGAGACCCATGTCCTTTCTCAACTGCATTAAAATTCTTATGAGGGGATCCATTTTCCATGTCACCTGCATCCTAAGATCTTCCTCGCTTCTTGGGAAATTTTCCTTTAGTATTCTCATTACCTTTCTAGTCACGCTTAAACTCGGGCTTTCACTTTGATTGCTCATAACACTTCTTTAACTTTATAATATCTTCCTCCAATGAAAAAGTCTCATCAAAATCAACATGGTATTTGAATCGCAATGGCAATACACTAATCAACATTTCTATCTTTGCTTTCTTATCCTTGAGATAGGGCACATACCTCAACAAATCTAGAAATCTGGTTATGTATTCTCCATCTGCAATAGAACCCATCCTGAGCTCATAAAACTCCTTGGCCTTTCCATCACAATATCTCTCAGACAGGTACTTCTTCTTAAAGAGTCTTTAAAACTCACCTCGATTCAACTTATCTTCTTTAAAGCCTATGAAATTCTTAATATATTCCCACCAGATATATGTTTTTCCTTTGAGACTAAAGGTGGCTTCTTAGCCTTCATTTTTCCGAGTAATCATGCAATCTGAAAAATTTCCTCATCCAAAAAAACCACGCTTCTACATCTTTTTATTTCTTCATTTCCCCATCAAAAGTAGGAGTTTTTTGTTTCTTGAATTCATCTGGAAAATATCGATCCTCTTATGATGCTGGCAGTGATGGCAATTATGTCTCCTAGAATAAGAGCTAGGATAAAATCCACGAGTTCCAGTCCTCTTGTCAGGTGTATCCAAGAGTCTACCACTCTTCACTGTATCATAATGTTGATAGGAAAAAAATTTCCTCCTGCAACGCGTGAGTATTGGCCCAATCAAGGTCCCAATTAGATCCCTTCTTGTTTGGTGTGGCAATATACTCTCTAGAACAAATTCCTAGTTGCCTATATTAATCTAACTTCAAAAATATATACACAAAAACCAATTAAAATAAAATTAATATAATATAATCATCCTATATACTTGCAAGTAAATATAAACAGCTATAAAATTAGTTGTGTATGAATGGATTTTCTTGAATTATCTTAACAACAGGGGATGGGGAAATCACCCAAATGTAGGACTTAAAGAAAATACTACAAATGTTTCAATTAGTGAAAACCTTGACTCGAATATGGGTCCAGTTCAGCCACTCAAATATATTTTTGGGCTCTACTTCAAATATCTTATGAAAAATTATTATATTTTTAATGTTTTTCAATATTTAGTTTCATTTAATGAAATTAATATAAATGAAAAAAATAAATCTATCTCGATAATAAGAGAAATATTGATAAACTATCTTTTTTATTATCAGAAATGAATGTTGATTCACTCATATTAAACAAATAACAAATTTGTGTAAATAAAATAACACAACACTACATATGCTTGACCATTTCAATAGAAAGGACATAAGCACATTCCAACATTTAGCAGGTATTAATATAAAGAAAAATGATAGAAGAAAATATCAGCAATGTCTTTTAAATAATTAAAAGATTATGCAGTACTCAGATCACGTCATTCAATAAACATCAATACTTGACGGGTATTCAAAAATTAATTGTAAAATATTGATTATAAAACCAGAGTCTTAAAGTGAAACAATTTTCAACCCTCTTAGGACTGTGATTTCAGAAGAAAAATCCCACAATAATATCAGTTCTTTATACTTTTGTTCAGCCTCCCTATTCTCTTCCACAACCCTTCTATTTACAATCAGATTTGAATTTAAAATCAAAACAAAATAAAATAAAAGTTTGTTTTTGATAGCTTCAGGAAAATTTGTTTTTTGATTTCTTGGAATTTGTATAATCCTCTTTCCCATCTGCAATTCCAATCCATAAATCCTTGATCTCCAAGTGGTAACAATCTTCTACAAATTATGCATAAAACATTTAAAAAATCTATTATTAAAAATATATCAAAACTTAAAGAAAAAATATCAATCCAAAAATAATAGAAATTAATTATTAAAATAAAACTTGATTATTGTAAGTTAGCAAGAAATATGTAGAAAATACACATAGATTCAACTCATCTTGTAATATGCTAAAACAAAATACTTGAATATATTCTACAAATTGCGGAAACCAATTATGATCGCATAATCACATGAACAACAAAGAGAAATAATTTCAATCGCACAATCTAAAGATGTATATGGGGAAAGATTTTGCTAAAAACCATGTTATCTGTATATTGCATTACTTAAAGAATATGAAACAATACAATGCTTCTATCCGGCTTGAGAGCTCTCTGCACTATCTCTTACTGTCTCTCTCTCATCCAATAAAGTTTGTTCCAATACTTAACCAATTTCTTTCCTATTGATGCTTAGTCTTGCTTGCACAATCTATAGGGAAATTGAGCCCCTATTAATTAGGAAATTCCCAATAATTGATTGTGTAATATATCTAAGGCATCATATTGACCTCATGCATGACCTGTACAATTTTCTAATTATAAAACTGATAGTATACTTCCCTTTAACTCCAATCTCAACTGGGTCTTCCTCAGAACTGACATGCAATATCTATTTATAGCCAATATTCAGTTATCTGATTGATCATTTCATGTAAATTAAATCGGATTTAATTCATTGAACCTCTCACTAGCTCCTCCATCATTTAGAACTATTTTAACTGATTTTAACTCAAATAATTAAGTTAAACAATTACAACTCAAAATAAACTGTAATTGGACCCCCTAAAACTTAGAGAGAACTCTACATGCCTCCAGTTTGACCCCCAACTCGAATTCACTGAGCTAAATAAGTATTCCTAACTCAGTTAACTCGTACAAGCTCGTACAAGTTCTCATGTGATGTGGAATTACAATTTCCTTCTAATTTAATTAAGAGAAAATTAAATTAGAAGCCTCTTCTTGTTTCCAATTTCAGCACTCCCTCTCAACAAGAAAGGGATTGTCTACTACCATGATCCTGCCTTTGTGGAACTCAAAATTTCCTCTTGGAAGTGCCTTCATCAAGATGTTTGCATCCTGCTCCTCCATGGGAATGTACTCTAATGACATAATCCTCCTCTGCACACAATCTATGAGATGGTGATACCGGATATAAATATGTTTGGACTTGCCATGAAAAAATAGAGTAATTTTGATCAGAATCTGGATCAAGGGTAAAAATTAGCTAAAAAATGAAAGTGCTCAGAATTGCACCAAAGTAGAATGAAAGCGACCGACACGTAGCAAGGAATCTAATGCAACTTGTTTCGTTGAAAACCGAGTTCGGATGAAGGAGTTATGGTCTGCAGATCGTCGTTCAGAATAAGAAAAATTTTTAAATAATATTGCGTAACAGGTACAGCTCATGACATAGCAGTCCAATCAACATGCAGAGAATTTTCTTCAGTTTTTAGTCCAATGGGACTGTAACAAGTGTCATTGTTGGATTCGCCAGTTTGATTTGTGAAGGTAAAAATTGTCCAATGCTCTCTAAAGTTGAATGTGAGTTCATAAAATTTATTTGTGGGAAATTATTTTATATTATATTTTTTTTTTTTTTTCTAATTCAGACTAATTCTATTAATTTATAAAAATACTGATACAAAACTGCCACAGCTGCTGCTGTGAAAGCCAGACAGCTGGGGTTGATTAACAGAACTGTTCTTTAGAATTCTGGGTCGCCCATAGCGGGAAACCAACCCATTAAGCATAAGTATCTGGGTCGCCCATGGTAGGGAAACCGGCCATGAGTTTATACTGAACATGTAAACAACAACAAAAAAACTAGAAGCATTTTTCAGCCCAACAGGTGGGCAACTAGAACAGTAAAATTCAAAAAAACCAGCAGTAATTGAGCCGGGGGGCTCAACCCTCATGCTCTGAAGACATTGGTTCCTCTTCAACTCTGCATGCATATTCATTCTCGTCGCTGTTGTCCACCTTTCCTGCTTGACTGTCAGTCTTCATGTCCTGGTTCTCAACTTCAGAACGCAGCCCTGTTTGAAGAGAGGGGTTGGGGCGGGGGTCAAAGGGAGGGGAGGGGGAAGCAGAGGGAGGGATTTCTTCACGCAGGGAGACTGTGATGAAAGCAGTGATGATGGAGTCGAAGGAGGTGCAGTGGAAGCGGAGCTCAGCATTCTGGGTGGTTTGCCTGATGGTGGACCCCGGAAACCTTCTGCCCGGAGGGTTGAGCTGACTGGGAGGGGCAGAAACGTCAGGAGGGAGGGGCTGACTGGGATGAGCGGGAGGGTCGGGAGGGGAGGACTGACAGGGAGGCGCATAAGGGGTTGCAGGATTGGGCTGACTAGGAACGCCACCAGAAACACACACACGTCCACGTCCTCTGCCAGCAAGACTCGAACTCTCAGCACGACGCCCTCTGCCTCTGCCTCTGCCTCCACCGCCGCGCGAGGCTGGTGGGGGAGTGAGTTCGTCGCTCTCAGAGGAGGAGCTCAGCTCAGAAAGGGGCGAAGGAGGAAGGACAGAGGTTTGGCCTCGACTGACGCCACGCCGACAATGCATTCGCTGCCTGAGGCGTGGCATGGCTAGCAGAAGGTGGTGCAAGCGAGGCCGGCCTAAGAAGGGGTCAGGAGCTTGGAAAGCAGTGGGGAGACCACCAGGGTGACACAGGCCAGGAAAATGAGCAGAAGAGCTGGAGGTCCAATTAGCAGAGGGACTACTACCCTGTGAAAGCAAGTTGAAGCTGAAAGGAAGCAAAGTACCTGTGATGAGCGCACCCAGGACACCAGATGAAGCGGAGGCACTGCAGAAAGGGCTATTGGAGAAGTGGACGCCCGGTAACGTCTCCAGGCAAGCCAAAAAGCAGCAACGACGCCCAGTCTGCGTTTTCTGGCTCGAATTGGCAAAGCCAGGCGGACAAACACTGCTCAAGGGAATCAGTGGTCTCCCCTGGCTCCGTTCATGCTGCTCATCCTCCATAGTGAAAGCAAACAACAACATAAGCGCCATATACCACAGAGCCAGGGTGCAATAACTACAACGATGGTCGACCCGAGGCGTATTAATAACTCCAGCAGATGGTATGCGCGGGGCCATGTGGGCACAGCATGCAGGCATCGTTGGGAGCTGCGCAGGTGCCCTCGGCACATTAATGCTCCACCACAGCCGCATCCGGCGTTTATATTATATATTAAGGTTGAATATATATATATATATATATAATTTATATTTTATATGATTTAATTATCATATATTATATTAAATTATATTAAATTTTATATATATATATATATATATTAATAATTAATATTAATTTCAAAAACCTTATATATATATTTAAAAATTCCACATTTTAATTCAAAATTAAAACCCAAAAGTGGCATATCAAATATTCACGTTGGCATATAACTTTGGAGCATATATATTAAACAATGGTGGTATAATACCATATTCCATGTTAAATCCATTTCAAAGTTTCGTTAACCAAACATGGGAATGGCGTATTATATAGTTCGATGGCGCAAGGGAATGGTGTATTATATTGGGAATGGCGTATTATATAGTTCGATGGCGTAAGGGAATGGTGTATTATATTAAGGTGGAACTTGGATTAATATTACCGCGCACTATGCAAAGTCCAATGCGAAGGAAAATATTAAGGTTTGGATGGCGATATTCAAATGTTCAAATCCGTTGTAAAACGATGCAACATGGTCGAGGTCTGGGTTTGAACACGTGACCTCCCCACTCCAAACTTCTACCAACGCACCAAGAGCGCAAGATTTGAAATTGATGAGCACCATTTTGTATTTAACGAAGCAAATTTGAAGGCAGAGGAGTGGAGGGGGCAAGTCCACCTCCTCCCACGTGACCAAACCATATGCCCATGTTTTAAGTGCTTAATCTAATTGTGCTTAGTGCACCATTATCCGCCTTTCACTGATGCTTATATCCTAATTAATCCAGCACTTAAGTTGGTGGGAATTTCGGCAGATTCCCCAAATTTAGCGCCACTTCCAGATTTGGTGGAGCTAACTGGCAGTTTTCTAGATTTAGAGAAAAAATCTAGGGAAATCTTTAATGAGGCCTATCTTGGTCAATTTTCGACCAATTTTTGTTGAATGATAGTCATTCTAAGCAGATTGGAATGCTATGAATCCATGGGAACAACTTGCAGAGGAAATGGATCTCATCTACATGTGTTTTTGGTCACTTGAAGAATTTTGAAGCTTAGGGCCACTAGGAGGTAAGGCCATGCCTAGATCAGCTGAAGGCCATTTTCAGTGAGTGAATAGTCAATTTTTGATGTATTTGATGCTTTGAACATAATGGTATAGTTTATAGAGGCGTTGGAGCACATCTGAAGGTATTTTTGTCACTTTGGAGATTAAATAAGCCCATGGCCACCGGTGTTGGAGGTCAAGCCTCGAGAAGCTGTGAACCAAATTCAGTGATTAAATAGTCATTTTAGGGGTATTTGAGTGTTTTGAAGAAAATGGAAAAGTCAACAAATCCATTGGAGAAATAAAAATGTTTCTAATCATACTTTTGATTCATAATCCCAAGAGGGCCTAGCTAGTTAAAACAGGTCCATGGAGATATAGCCCGGGAGTGGTGAACTCCATCATCATCCATTGTGGTATGTGATTGCTATGAGTTATATTTCTGCATTTATTTTTTTGTAAATTTGTTTTTAATTTTTAATTAACTCATAATTTGATCATCAAGAACACATGAAACTACACAGATAAACCCCTTCACAAATGGTTAAATAGACAATCCTTAAACACATTTTAATACTAATGAGGGAGCTTACATAGCAATAACAATTTTTCCCATATTCAGATCAATTTGGTATCATAGCAAAAGTTTAGCTCATTTTAGCCAAGGATAGCTAATTATTTTATAGCTATTGGTTGTTGAATTTGTGGAAGGAAAATTTAACAATTTGCCGAGTTTATGTGTGAAGGAGAAGGTCAATATTGAGACTTCAGATTCTCAAATCACAAAAAAGAACTTTGTATGCATTGCATGTGTGATGGAAGCTTCATTAAGTGATGCTTCTAGTCAATCTTCCTTAGAAAAACTCTTTTGAAGAGATGTTGCAGAAAATCTGCATCATGATTGATAGAATGGAAGAGAAGTATGAAGATAAGAGGGAGAGAAAAATACTTCAAGAGCAGTTGATTTCCATGAAGGAGGAGAAGCAAGATCTTCTTGAGAAGATGCATGAGATGGAGACTCGGCTCCATATTTCAAATGAGAACCTTGAAAAGATGCATGAGATGGAGACTCAACTCCATGTTTCCAAGGAGGCCTTAGCCAAGCATGTGCTTGAAAAGAGGTATGCAATTCAAGTTTATCTTCAATTTCCTCTCAAGATGAATGTGTAGGTTCTTTTGAAAGGAACACAAGAGGAATAGGGTCCAAATTATTGATGAATATGGGCTATGAAGGTAAAGGATTGGGAAAACATGCACAAGGCATAGTTGAGCCAATTGTTGTTGAGGAAAGACCTAAGTATTTGGGTTTTGGTTATGCAAAAGATGATAGTGAAAGCTCTAAATCCAAGGAGGCACATGAAGGTGTTCCAATAAGGACTTCCATTTCATTTTCATTACCATTCATTACCTCAAGCTTATGAAGATTGTGTTCATGAGGAATGCAAAAATTTTACACCCACTTTGCAAGAAGGTGCTCATAAGCATGCAACTAATGAGAATGGTGAACAAAAGAATGTTGAAAGCTATAAAGATGTTGAATGCATTGTTGGTATTCCAAAGAGAGCTACTACCTCATCAAATTCACCTCCTCAAGAAGGCAACAAAGGTGAATATTCAAGGTATAAATCTGCTTTTAATCAAGTTGCTTTTGATTATGATAAACATGGAAAATTCTCACATAAGATTTGGAGAAAAGTTGCATGTTCCTTTTGTGGTTTGGATAACCATAATGTTTCAAGATGTTGGAAGAAGATAGCCATGCACAGGAAACTTTCAAATAAAAGGAGGCAGAAAGCCAAAGATAAAGCAAGCCATGTTGAAAAGAAGAGGAAATTGTTTTGCACTCATTGCCATAAGCAAGGTCATCTTGTAGACAAGTGTTGGACTTTGTATCCAGCAAGTCATCCACGATATTTGAAGAAGGTGGAGAAAGAGAATGACAAGAATGGAAAAGAAGATTCCATAATTGATGTGGGTCAAGATGATTCACATGATGATGATGTGCAGTTGAAAGAAGCGCCATTGAAATGGTCTGGTAAGAGATGGTTAGATTTCTTATCCAATTAAGGCTTTGCATGTATTTTGATGTTGATGCATTTCTATGCCAATGGAATGCATGTTGCATGTTTACGCCAAGAAGGTGATTGAAAGTGGAGTATGTTGACTCACTTTATTGCAACAAAATTTGTTCATTTTAATTTAAGTACATGTACATATGGATTGAGTTCTTGTACTTATGATTGTACTTGTGAGAGAGTTGAAGAATTGTACACATGCATGAGATTTTGTGTGTATGAACAGTGGAATTTTAATGGTTTCATTGTGCTTGAACATGCATGAGTAATTGACATGTGTTGGTCGTTTGATTTGTTTAACATGTCTGTTGTCAACTTGAGAGTGTTGATCATTTACACATGCATGAGTGTCGACTTGTGTTGATCGATTATGTGTTGCATGCATGTCATATTGACGTGGAAGAGTTGATTTTGTCTCCAAAGATGGAAAGGAGATGTTGATGAAGTGTTTCATGATGTGAAATTATTTTTGTTTTGGGAAAAGAATCATCAAATTATTTCATATGCTTATGCTTGAATTGAGAGTCATTTGTCTGAAGAGGCATGTTTTTTCGACTTGTGTTTGGTCAATGATTTTTGACACCAATATGTGAGATTACATGGAGATGTTCACGTAACGTGGAATTAGTTTCTTTGAAGGAGCAAGAGGATATGTCGTCAAGTTGTTTCTTGCATGATGTGTTGTTTGTGACAAGATGTCAAAGAGAAAAAATTTACAGCCATTGTAGACCATGTTATGTGTTGACGCCAAGAAGAAAATGAGATGGTGAATGCATTGTTCCATATGTGGAATTTGGAACCGTGGATGTTACACCATTTTTTGGTCATCTAACCTATTATCATTAGATGGACCCAAGTACACCATGTAAGACCAATTTTACCCTAAGTAAAATTGCTTTCACTATGTTAAATAACTTAATAAACCACATTTATTAGGTTGTTTATGGTCTAAACAGGAAACCCCAAAAGAAAATATTAAACAAACCTATATTTGTTTGATTTTCCTCATGGAATAATTAATTAAACCATAATTTAATTATTATTCCTAGTCATGTTTAACCCAAAACAAAGAAATTAATTAAATAAACCTTTATTTATCTTATTATTTTCTAGGAATAATTATTTAAATCTTATTTAGATAATATTCCTTGTTAAATATGACCAAATCACCCACAAATAATTAAATAAATCATTATTTATTTAATTATCCTTCAACCACTTCCTTAAAAAGATAAATAAATCATTTATTTATTTATTATTAACAAATAAAGGGATTTGACCCAAGTCAAATGCTTTTTCCCTCCAACAAATATAATAAAATATTCCATAAAAGGTGGATCTAGATTTGGTTAATGTTATTTTAATCATGCACCAAGATCTAGAATGACCCAATATTTTGTTATAAATAGGAGGTTTTTTCCTACCATTCTTCACCTTTTGTTGCCTATTAGATCACTCTGGATCTAAACTCTTGGTCTGACTTTGAGCCATTGTCATTGTCATATTTTCCATTATTTGCTGTGTGAGCTCCCTTTGAGTTCTATCTTTTTCTGGGTTTTCTACACCAACAGGAGAGAGAAATGCTAGATCTAAAGTGCTGAGGACTTCCAAGAACCCATCCCATTGAGGAGAATTGGAAACATCTTCTTGTTTTCCTCCCAGGTGCCTTTAATACAAAAAATTCTTTCAAAAATTGTTCTTGTCTTGTCTATTGGATATATGGAGCAAACCCTTATTTTTTACTGATTAATGTCTTTCTATGCATAGATCTGGTTTTTTGCAGCTCTTGTCTTGATCAACTAACTGCAGATCTGAAGATATTGGCAGCCACATTTGATGTTAGGGCTATTAGTTATGCGTAGCTAAAGTGTTATTTTTTCGTACACTTCGACAAAGGATTCATACTAACAATTAGCGACTCCACACGGGTTTTCAATTACGACCGCTGTCATTTTTCATATTCCTGCATATCCAGCTACTTCAGACCCTAGGGTTTCTTTTCAACTTTTTGTTTTTCCTATTTTCATGTTGTTTTTCACCTATAAAACCCTAAAACATTAAAATTTCTAACTTCCGCGTGTTTCTGGCCCTATTGCGCAGGTGACAGACATCAGCCGCAACTGAGACGACAACTTTTCCAAAAATCTGCCGCCGAGACAACCGGAGTTGGAGGTCGCACTTTTTAGCCCAAAAACTGCAACCTGGACTCCAGGTCGCACTTTTCAGCCTCTTTTCTGCGACCTGAACAGGAAAACAGGTCAGAACCTGCGACCTGTGCTTTTTTCTGCTGTTTTTCTGCAATTTTTCTAGGTTTTGCTGAAGCTTCTGTCAGGGTTTTCCAGCCTTTGTCTCTGCCCGTTTAGACCTGTTTCTGATCTGTTTTACTCATCTAAGCGGGAACCTAGCCCCCTAGGGCTTCAGTACCCTCCACTCTTGGTGGAAGAGTTTTAGCTGTTTCAGCTTTCTGTTTTTTCAGAGTTTCAGCCTTCCCTTTTTCAGATCTGATACCTCATTCTTAGATCCCTTTAAATCAGCTCTTCTCCCTTTCAAATCACCTCCTGAAGATTTTTTTGGATCTACTTTTAGGGCCTCCTCCTTGCCCCTTCTGCTTTTTGCTGATTTCCTCCTTTTTTCCAGCCACCTTGCCTCTGCCTTTTGGCTATGATCTGCACCTCTTTTCAGCAGCTTTTCCCTTTAGATCCCTATCCCTTTCGACCCTAGATCTCGTGGCCTCTTTTTAGTGTGTTTTGACTAGATTTTTTCCCTCTTTTAGATTAGTTTTGAGAGACCCGTCTTGTTGGGTTGAATCGATGCAATAGTAGTTGTTAATTTTCTGTTATTTCAGCATTATATACTGTTTTTGCAGCATTATTTTCAGTTACGCAACACATTTTTTCTCTTGCTCTCAAAACGAAAAGGGTTTAAAAATTAAAATTAACATTAACACACGCCACACACTCACCCTAAGCGAAGAAGAGCCTGGTTTACACCGCCAGGCAAAGACTTTAAAATCAATTGACACTGCACCTTTTTGCCCTTGTTTCGACATTGTAATCACTTGATTCTGCACCTCCCTGCCTCTGTCGGTCGTTCTTCTTCCCCTCGTGCCATGTTTGTGTTGCCATCATTGCGCCCCCAAGGCGCGCTTCCCGAAGACTTCTTGGCCTTCACCCTCAGTTTCCAGTCGATCGACCTGCTCCGTCCCGCCGTCGTCGAGCCAGTCCTCCTCCGAGTCCGCATTCTGACTCCTCTTCTGATTCATTGGGTTCTCCTTCTATTTCTGGTTCTCCCCCTGCCACCTTCACTATGTCTGGTCCAGGGCCTAACGCTAGCGGAGCTCCCGGCCCTCATGCCGGAACTACTACTAGCGGAACCGCCACATGAACTACCTCGGCCACACCCTTGCTACCGTACATCGCAGGCCTCAGCCTCCCCGATTTCAATCAGTTGATCAATGACCCTATCCGCCACGATGTTGGTTGGCCTGCTATGCCAACCAAGCTCCCCTCTAACATCCCTAAGTTCGAAGGCCTTGCTGGAGAAGATCCAACCAACCATGTCCGATCTTTCCACATGTGGTGTTCCTCCAATTCCATTACCGATGATTCCATCCGTCTTTGGTTGTTCCAACGCACGCTTACAGGCGAAGCTTCTAAATGGTATGTTGACCAAGCCACCTCTTCCCATACCACCTTTGCGACCATTTCCCAAGCCTTTTTATCTTATTTCCAGCTCCCTCTCCGATACGATACTGGTACAGAGCTTTTGACCTCTTTCAAGCAAACCTCTTCGACCCGCCTTTCCACTCATGTCCAGGAATGGCGACGAAGACGAAGCTTATGTCGAGCTCCCCCCTTCGAAGATCGGGTTTATATGGACTGGTTCCTTCGCACTCTCTTAGCTCCCATTGGCAAAGATGTCACCTCCCATTTCCCTCAAACCGAAGAAGCCGCCGTCCAAATAGCCTTGAAATATGACCTGATCTATGCTCAGTCTGGTTATGTTTATACCATCCTTCCTGACCTCCCCAGGCCCGGAGGCGCTAACGCCCCGGGGGCATCTCATTCCGCCGACGGTATCGTTGGAGCCCTTTCTCATCCGTATGCTCAACCTCCTATGGGCTATGGTCTCCCTCAGGGAGGGGCCAGCACCTCTAGCACTTTTCTCCCTCCAGGTAGCATGTATCCAAGATATGGCATGCCTCATCTTTTTGCCCAACCTCCTGCTTACCTCAATGTTGCCCAACCTAACCATTACCCTTATTCGCAGCTTGGTATGCCAGCTCCTCCAGCATATGCGCTTCCATCTCCCTTGCCTCCTCCAACCCCGCAACAGCACCTACAGCCCCCTCCAGGGCAAGTCTTTGCACAGCAGGGCGCGACTAATCCCCCTTATTCTCAAAGAAGGCGGAGAGGCAATCCAAACCAATCTGCCCCTGGTACTTGTGGACCCAATCCTCAAGGTATTGACCCTAACACTGCTAACCAGCAACAGGGCACTCAGCCCAAGCCGGACAGGCCTCTTCACACAAATAAGCCTTATTCGTGTTGCGGTGTTTATGGTCATTACACCCATGATTGTCCCCTCTTACCACAGATGCGGAAGATTTGGGAGTCTCAAGCCACATTGCGCGGACAACATGCCTCCCCTCATGCTGCCCCTAATGTGGCCACTACTCAACCAGTTGTGTTTACTGATCCTTTCCCTCAGCAAGGATTCGTGGCTACCCAACCACCCGACGGACAGGTCGCCACTCCACCTTCCATTTCTGGTTCCTCCGATTACCAGATCCTCATGATGAACTCTGACCCATCCCCTCCCGTCGACCTTCACCTTCAAACTCGGTCTCGCCAGTACCCCAAGCCTCCCGCTCAGTCTGCCCCCGAGTCCCCTTCTTCAGGTTCTACAGAGCCTCTTTCGACATCCAATGGCCCCTTACATATCCCTCAACCCAAAGTTGAGGTTCATACCAAGATTCCTAAGGGATCATTACGTCGAAATGCTGCTTCTGGTCGAGCTGCTCATTCGTATAGCATAGTAGATGATTTGGCGCAATCTCCTGCTGCCATTTCCACATTGGAACTCCTCCAATCGTGCCCTTCCCAAAAGAAGGCTCTGCTATCTGCCGTGGGCGTTGTAGATCCTACTAATGACCAAATGATTGTTTTCGACGCCCATCAATCAGCACATCCTCCTCTTCCTGCTTTCGTCGCCTTCCAAATCCCAGTCAAAATCCGGAATGCCAACGTTTCTCGGTGTATAATTGATGAGGGGGCATCCACCTGTGTGATGTCTGCTTCGGTTTGGAAGAAACTCGGATCTCCTGACTTGGCCCCTTCCACGATCACCCTTCGAGCGTGGGACGGCCACGCCTCTCAGCCCATTGGCCTTTTTCGTAATTGTCCTATCACCCTTGCCGGTAAGACTGTTTGCATTGACGTCGAAGTCATCGACGCCCCTCTAGACTACAACATTCTATTGGGGGCGAAGCTACACCTATGCCATGTTTGCTGTCCCATCCGCGGTTTTTCGCAAGATGTATTTTCCTCACAATGGAAAGATAGTCACCATCGACCAATTGACTTATCATGAGCCAAAGTCTTAGACCTCCCCTGAGACGACCATCTCTTCTGTAGCCAATAAGCAAACCGTCAATTCCTTGACCAGTGTCTCTCACGGCGTCTATAAAGACTCCTCTTTGCTTGGAACTTTTCCTGGTCTACCTCCTCCTCCTATCTCTGATCCCAGCTTATCGAATGTTTGCATGATGCAATCGTCTCGGGCTGCCCTTAAGCGACCCGCTTCGGCTAGTCAGCAACCTCAGACTCAACCTAGCTCACCGCCACCCGCTCCTAGCCATTCATCTCAGCCAGCCAGACCTCCTCCTTCTAGCCCACCTCCTACAACTGGTATCCCTGAGCCCCTCTATCCTCCTGGGTCGGTTCCCCTAGGCCTCAACCATCTCGGAGCCGTCCCTCCTGGTCATTATCCCGCTGGTCAAATAACTTTCCTGGCTCCCCCTCCCGGAGTCTATACGGTTCCCGTCATGGCCACCCTTTCTCTCCCTAACCTAACCCTGGGCATACCCGTCTGGTACCTTGACCCTCCCGCCGCTACCCCACCCAGTCACCCCAAACCCTACCTTGCTTTGACACCGGTTCAACCGGTCCCCCTCGCTTCCTCCGTTACCACCAGGGACCCCGCACCTCCCCAGGACCCTGCACCTGTGGTGACTGCTCCAGGAAAGAAAGGCAAAGCTCGCAGGGGGGCAACCAATCAGGACCAAGCCACCCTGACGAACCCTACCCCTCCTCGACCGCCAAAGCTCGCTATCCAGTGCGCTTTGTGCGATATTTTCGGTCACGCCACCCATACGTGTCCTGAATTGCCACACCTCAAGATCCTGGTCAACGAGACATTTTCCGAATCTGATATCCCTGAAGTTTACGTCACTATCTCGGATTCTATCCTGAAACTCAAAACCTTGCGCACAAATCACCCTTGTGCTTTGTGCGATTTCCATGGCCATTACACCCACCTCTGTCCCCGCCTTGACGAGTATCGTTCCTCCTTGGACACATACCGCCAATTCAAGGCTACGCACGACAAGATACCTTCTCACTTGTCTGCGAGATCTACTTCGATAGGACCAGAGGATATTCTTACTCCCATTCACATTCCTCCTCCCGCTGTCGAACCAACAGAGCCTTCGGCCACCATTTTGTACCTATCGTCATCCTTGAGAGCTGATTCACCTAACCTTCGACCGGCAGACACTCTCAATTCCCCCTCAGTAGGCCTTGGGTCTGCTGACGTTGCGCATCTTATGCTCTTCCCTGCTTTTTGGGCCTATCGAACTTCTGTTAAAACCGCCACCGGGTTTACTCCTTTCCACCTCGTTTTTGGAGAGGAGGCAGTCTTACCGATCGAGTGTGAAATCCCTTCCCTGCATCTGGCCGTTGAACTTCTCCCTGACACCCAACCTCTAGAACAACGAATTATCATGCTTGAGCGCGCCTCCGAAGACCGTCGTGTTGCATTGCAAACCATGGAAGCAGCCAAGAAACGCACCAAAGCTCAGTATGACAGAAAAGTCCAACCTCGCACTTTTCACGAAGGTGAACTTGTTCTAGTATACGACCAGGCCTATGATGTCCTTGGTCATGGGAAGTTCGACTCATTATGGCTAGGCCCTTACATCATCAGTAAGGACCTCGGTAAGGGGGCATACCTCCTAGAGGACTTCGAAGGCAATCCCCTTCCTAATCCTCGCAATGCACTCTATCTTAAGAAATATTACCCTTAGCATTTCCCTTCCGAAATGCATGTTTTATTTTCTTTTAGATAGCCAGCATCTTTTTCGTTTCCGTACTTTGACACTTCACCAGGACACATTTTTTCCCCGAGGGGTCACTTCACCTCCTCCCAAAAATCAAATTTCCTCACTTACAACACATGTACTTGGGGCACCACTTTGCCTCCATACTTGTCTTTGTTTGTGTTGATTTTCGTCATGATTTATCATCTTGTACTCTTGTTTTTCGGGTCCCCCATGGGCTCTTTTCTGTGTGGCAGCACCATCGCGTCGCCCTTGTTTAGAGCATCCAAGTTGAGTCATCATCACATTCATGGAGTCTATCCCGAGTCCCTTTGTACCCCGCTATAGTCCTCCTTCATTGCTTGATCCCTCTCTTGTGTCGCACATTATGGATTTCAGTCCCACTGTCCCCTATCCCTCATGATATTGTGTCAGTTGCTGCCATGTCATTCATGCCCTTTATGCTCTAGCAAGGGAAGTCGTTCATTCGCTACTCAGTCCCCTCCATTCCACCATCATCATTGGTATTAGTCTGTCCGTCGCTCTACTATTTTCTCTCGTGCCTTAGTTGAGGATCTCTCATTGCCTCACCTATGGCAGACCTCCTTCTGTCGACATCAGCTCCTTCATTCCAGAAGACAAATCTAGAGGGCGGTGTACCTTGGTTCCAGCTTCCACTCTTGTTTGGTGCCTCGGATCAGGAAAAGGGATCTCTCATCTCCCTTTGACTTGATTGTTTCTCCACTCCAGCTCCTTTCAGCATGATCGAGATCCGTATACTTGATGGTTCAGTGATGCAGCAACAGCTCTTGGTGATTCCCGGGTGTGTGTGAGATGTCTCAGCCCTCATGAGGGGGTGGCCCTGTAGGTAGCCCCCCACATGCCCAGATGACCTCTTCATTGCAGCCTTCGATGCAGCTCCATATATTTGATGATGTCGGCCTTAGCCGCTTGCAGCGCCTCTTTGATTTGCATGTATCAGTCAGATTTTGTGAGCCCTTCCCTGCTTACAGGGGGCATTTGGGTTGTATTTGTATCTCATATACTCAGATATTATTGTATATGTCCTGGCTGTTATCCCAGGCACAGCATGTATGTGGGATTCCTCATTGTATTCTTATCTGGCTCATGTTTATGTCGGTTGTACTTTATGGTTTGGTCCCTTGTTTACTGGACACACTATTCTTTTGTACTTTGTCTCGGCGGGCATAGGTATGCCTCCCCCGCCGCCTTTAGCACAAGTCCCCTCTCATAAAAAGAGTCTTGTTGCACCTGCGAGTCTTGTCTCCTCAGGGTCTAGTTCTTCAGCATACTCGTCTACCTTACATTTCTCTCTCTGACTTCCCTTTTGATGTCTGGTGATTGAGTTCTTACAACGTACTTCGGTCATACGATTTGCTCCTAACACTCGCACGCTAGGGGGCAATCTGTTACACCATTTTTTGGTCATTTAACCTATTATCATTAGATGGACCCAAGTACACCATGTAAGACCAATTTTACCCTAAGTAAAATTGCTTTCAATATGTAAAATAACTTAGTAAACCACATTTATTAGGTTGTTTATGGTCTAAACAGGAAACCCCAAAAGGAAATATTAAACAAACCTATATTTGTTTGATTTTCCTCATGGAATAATTAATTAAACCATAATTTAATTATTATGCCTAGTCATGTTTAACCCAAAACAAAGAAATTAATTAGATAAACCTTTATTTATCTTATTATTTTCTAGGAATAATTATTTAAATCTTATTTAGATAATATTCCTTGTTAAATATGACCAAATCATCCACAAATAATTAAATAAATCATTATTTATTTGATTATCCTTCAACCACTTCCTTAAAAGATAAATAAATCATTTATTTATTTATTATTGACAAATAAAGGGATTTGACCCAAGTCAAATACTTTTTCCCTCCAACAAATATAATAAAATATTCCATAAAAGGTGGATCTAGATTTGGTTAACATTATTTTAATCATGCACCAAGATCTAGAATGACCCAATATTTTGTTATAAATAGGAGGATTTTTCCTACCATTCTTCACCTTTTGTTGCCTATTAGATCACTCTGGATCTAAACTCTTGGTCTGACTTTGAGCCATTATCATTGTCATATTTTCCATTATTTGCTGTGTGAGCTCCCTTTGAGTTCTATCTTTGTATGGGTTTTCTACACCAACAGGAGAGAGAAATGCTAGATCTGAAGTGCTGAGGACTTCCAAGAACCCATCCCATTGAGGAGAATTGGAAACATCTTCTTGTTTTTCTCCCAGGTGCCCTTAATACAAAAAAATCTTTCAAAAATTGTTCTTGTCTTGTCTATTGGATATATGGAGCAAACCCTTCTTTTTTACTGCTTAATGTCTTTCTATGCATAGATCTGGTTTTTTGCAGCTCTTGTCTTGATCAACTAACTGCAGATCTGAAGATATTGGCAGCCACATTTGATGTTAGGGCTATTAGTTATGCGTAGCTAAAGTGGTATTTTTTCGTACAATTCGACAAAGGATTCATACTAACAGTGGAGGTAAGAGAATGGTCATTCATTTTCTTATTTTTACTGATGTTGAAAGCTGTTTTTTGTAGTTCACTCATTTTGCAAAGGAGGAACATGATTCTCAGTGGGAAGGCACCGAGGAATCTATTTGGTACAACAAAATTGTTATATCAGCAAGCAGCCAACAAGTGTTGGATTAGGTCAACAACAAAAGGAGAACATTGGTTGAAGAGCCAAGCCATTTGCATGGCAAGGCAAGGTATGTTAGTGAACCGAAGTAGTTGTCATGGTGAATTTTTCAAGTAGAATCAAGATTATAGAACTTTGGAAATATAAGAGTGTTCAGCAGTCATGAGATAACCAGCTTTTGTGGGTCCAAAAGCATGCCAGTGGGAAGGAGTGATCAGAATCTCGATCAGGACAAAAATTAGCTCAAAAATGAAAATGCTCAAAATTGCACCAAACCAGAATGAAAGCGACCGGCCCGTCGCAAGGAATCCAACGCAGTTGAAAACCGAGTTCGGATGAAGGAGTTATGGTCTGTTGATCGTAGTTCAGAACAGTCAATTTTTAAAAAAAATATTGTAGAACAGGTATAGCTGATAACATGGCAGTCCAGTCAGCATGCAGAGAATATTCTTCAGTTTTTAGTCTAATGGGACTGTGACAAGTGTCACTGTTCGATTCACCAATTTGGTTTGTGAAGGTAAAAATTGCCCAATGTCCTTCAAGGTTGAATGTGGGTTCATGATATTTATGTGTGGGAAATTATTTTTTTATTATATATTAAGGTTGGATTAATATATATATATATATATATATATAGATATATAATTTATCTTTTATATGATTTAATTATCATATATTATATTAAATTATATATTAATAATTAATATTAATTTCAAAAACCTTATATATACTTAAAAATTCCACATTCTAATTCAAAATTAAAACCCAAAAGTGGCATATCATATATTCACATTGGCATATAACTTTGGAGCATATATATTAAATAGTGGTGGTATAATACCATAGTCCATGTTAAATCCATTTCAAAGGTTCGTTAACCAAACATGGGAATGGCGTATTATATGGTTCGTTGGAGTAAGGGAATGGCGTATTATATGGTAAGCATTAAGGTGGAACGGATTAATATTATCATGCACTATGAAAATTCCAATGCGAAGGAATATATTAAGGTTTGGATGGTGATATTCAAAATTTCAAATCCATTGCAAAACAATGTAATGGGGGTCGAGGTCCGAGTTTGAACCTGTGACCTCCCTAAAAACACTCCAACCTTCTACCAACACACCACGAGTGCAAGATTTGAAATTGATGCGCGCCATTTTGTATTCAAAGGAAGCGGATCTGAAGGCGGAGGAGCAGAGGGGGCCAGCCTGCCTCCTCTCACGTGACCAAACCATATGCCCAAGTTTTAAGCGCTTAATATAACTGTGCTTAGTGCGCCAGTATCCACCTTTAGGTGATGTTTATCTCCTAATTAATCCATCACTTAAGTTGGCAGGAATTTCGATGGATTCCCCAAATTTAGCGCCACTTTCAAATTTGGTGGAACTAACTGGCAGTTTTCTAGATTTAGAGGCAGAATCTAGGGAAAACTTTAATGAGGTCTATCTTGGTCAATTTTTGACCAATTTTTGCTGAAGGATAGTCATTCTAAGCATATTGGCATGCTCTGAATCCATGGGAACAGATTTCAGAGGCAATGGAGCTCATCTACAAGTGTTTTTGGCCACTTGAATAATTTTGAAGCCTAGGGCCACTAGGAGGGAAGGCCATGCCCAGATCAGCTGAAGGTTGTTTTCAGTGAGTGAATGGTCAATTTTTGATGTATTTAATGCTTTGAACATAGTGGTACATTTTATAGAGGCGTTGGAGCACATATGAAAGTTCTTTTGTCACTTTGGAGATTAAATAAGCCCATGGCCACCGGTGTTGGAGGTCAAGCCTAGAGGAGGTGTGAACCAAATTCAGTGATTTAATTGTCATTTTAGGGATATTTGAGTGCTATGAAGCCAATGGAACAGTAAAAAAATACATTAGAGAAATATATATGCTTGTAATCATAATTTTGACTCATAATCCCAAGAGGTCCTAGCTAGTTAAAGCAGGTCCATGGAGCTGTAGCCCAGGAGGGGAGAACTCCATCATCATCCATTATGTTATGTGATTAATGTGAGTTATGTTTCTTCATTTCATTTGTTGTAAATGAGTTTTTAATTATTAATTAACTCATAATTTGATCATAAGAACCCATGAAACTACACACATAAACCCCTTCACAAATGGTTAAATGAGACGATCCTTAAACACATTTTAATAATGATGAGGGAGCTTGCATAGCAACAAAAAATTTTCCCATATTAAGATCAAACTGAGAGTTTGATGAAATTCTGGTTATCACAATAAAAAACCGTTGAATCCATCTATCCACCAATTTAACCAACAAGTATCTTCCTCATCCAAATGACCTCACATGTTATTTTACTAGTAGCCATGTACTCTGCCTCTGCTGAGATGAGTGCAACTGATCTCTGCTTCCTGCTGTACCAGGAAACTGTTGCTTCCCAATGTTGAAGATGTCGCATGATATTTTATTCCTATCGAATGGAATCCCTTCCCAATCTGCATCTGTGAAGTCTTGAAGATTTACTCCCTTTGTCTGCCTATACCATAGCCCAAACTCTATAGTGCCTCTGAGGTATCTCAACACATGCATGTCTTTCAAAAGATCTTGGTAGGATTAACCATTTCCTGACTATGTTGGTTAACCACATAGCATATGTTTGGTCGTGTGTTCACCAAATACATGAGTGAACCCACAAATTTCCTATAGATGGAAACATCTACTACTTCATGTCAAGTAGCATCCTCCTTCCTCTAGTTTCCTGCTAAAGTAGTCTCCATGGATTTGTTTCCCTCCATGTAGAACTTCTTCAGAATCTCGTTGGCATACTTTCGCTAATATACAAATAGCTCCCCATCTCTTTGTCAAATTTGCAATCCCAAAAAATAATGCAAGAGCCTCATATCCTTCATCTCAAATTCTCTTACAATATCCTCTTTGCAATAATTGATGAGTTGCTCATCACCTATCAGTATAAAATCATTGAAATAAAGTACAATGATCAAAATTTTACCTTTTACCACAATATGGTAAAAGTTTTCATCTGTTTCACTCTTGGTGAATACCAACCCGATGAATTGGTTGTCAATCTTGGTGTACCAAGAATGGGGTGTTTTTCTCAGTCCATACAACACTCTCTTTAGTCTACACACATGTGACTCTCTGTCGAAGGTCTCAAAACCTTTCGGTTGCTCAATGTACACCTCTTCCTCAATCAATTCATTGATGAAGGTTGTCTTTACATCCATCTGATGTATCTTCCCTCTCATCTGCATTGAAAATGAAAGGATTCATCTAATTGACAAGTACCTTACAAATGGTGCAAAGGTCTCCACGTAATCAATCCCCTCCACCTGATAGAACCCTCTAGCCACAAATCCAACCTTGTGTTTCTCAACACTCCCATCTGCTACCTGCTTCACCTTGTAGATCCACCTAGATCCTACATCTGATTTCCCCTTCGGTCTTGGGACAACTTACCATGAACTGTTTCTGGTAATGGAGTCATATTACTCAACCATGGCATCAACCAAGGTTAGTTGTTTCATTTCTTCCTTGAAAGAGGATGGATCTATCTCTACACTCGCACTCATAAGAGCCATGTATCTAGTGTACCACTGTGGGGGCCTTCTCTGCCTACATTGTGATGTGGGTGCTCCCACATTCTCTCTAGCATCAAGCACCAACATATCAGCCTCTCTAGTGCACTTCCTTTCGTCTCTAGATTGAGTTTAATGAGTAGTTTCTTCCACTTTATGTTCCTCTGCTTTTGGTTTCTGCACATATTTAGGTTCTTCTTTTAGATCCAATATCTCCTCAACTGCATGCAATTGAAGCTCCCTCTCAAGGGAAATTTGCATGGCCTTCTCTTCATCGAATTTCACATCTCTTCTTACCATTGTCATCATGTGTGCTGGAAAGTACACCTGATAGTTGTGAGTTGTATCAGTGTATCCCAAAATTATTCCCAACTTAGTTGTTGGATCTAGCTTCTTTCTGGCAACTTTGGTCACATGGAAATAAACTAATGAACCAAAAAAAATTAAATGCACCACATCTAGTTTCTTACCTGAAAAATCCTCCTCTGGTGTACTCATCCCAATAATCCGATGAGGACTTTTGTTCTACACAAATACTGTTGCGTTTCATGCTTCAGCCCATAGATGCAACAGTAGGACCTGATCATGCAACATCGCTTGTGTTTCTCCCACAATAGTTATGTTCTTCATTTATGCAACCTCATTCTGTTGGGGGATATGAGATTCTAAATCACAAAATTTATTGAATTAGTTCGAGAAATATTCTTCACCATTGACACTCCTGAGATCCTTCACCCTCTTCCTGATATCTTTATCAACAAGTTCTTTGGAATCACAAAACTTTGAGAACTTCTGATCTTTTTTCTGCATGAAGAATATCCAACACTTTCATGAAACATCATCTACAAAAATCACATAATACATGTGTTTTGTTGTGGAGGTTGTCGATAATAGTCCACACACATTTGATTATACTCTTTCAAGGATCACTTTTGCTCGACTTTCCCTATCATCAAAGGTAGATTTGGTGCACTTCCCCAATGTTAGGCCCCTATAATACTAGTGTAGCCCCTTATTGTTATTAGTGTACTCCCATCATTACATAGAATTCTATGTAGTTCCCATATTGTTATTATTTTTTCCCCATAGGTGTAGCCCAATTATTGTTATTATTGTGTCCAGTGGTCCCCAATATTGTTATATGGTAACCTCACACTCTATATATAGAAGGAGGTTTTTTCATTTGAATTATCCAAGAATTTTTCATTTATATAATGTAAAGGAGGTTTCCCAATCGAAGTGGCTTATTTATAAGGTGTTGATCTCTATTTTCTTCCATTTTTGGAGCTAGTTTCATAACATTTGGTATCGGAGCTTTGGACTCTAGGGTTTCACTGCTCCAAATGGGTCATCGTGAAATTTTCCCTATAAATTGTTTCCTATGAATGTTCAAACAATGAAATTTTTATCACGATAATCTGAAAGCCTAAGGAACTTCTTGTAAAAATTTTAGATGTTTGTTCGCAATATTTTCGGAGACATGATCTGTGGAAGTTGGGGTTTTTTCAGGCTCCTGAATTTCATCTCAAATAGGTGACCGTGGGAAAATCATCATAACTCTGTATCTGAGCATCAGATTGGAATTCTGTAAGACGTGGCCGCAAGTAAACAGACTGAATATTCCTGTATATCGATTTCAGAGCCGAACGAGGAAACAGTGACACATGCCACATCGTACAAGTTCGCTCTACTAAACTAAACCATAATTATGTCAATGTGGGAGATTGGGAATAAATGTGTCTTGAAGAATCCAAATCAGGTCAGACCTGTGGCATTGGAAAGAAGACTCAGAGGGATACTACAGGACTGAAGATAAAATCTCGGGGATCTGAAATTACAGAGATACATTAGTTTCAATATCGAGCTCCTACAAAAAAAATGTGTATTTAAAAAAAAAATTGCATAACTTTTGTTTGAAAAATCAGTTTCAAGTGATTCCAAGGGCATATTGAAGCATAAATATCAGTATTGAGTTATATAATGCCTCCAAAAAATAATTACACATGAATTAAGCCTTCAGAAAGCTCTACTATGATGCATGAAGAGGAAGAAGTGCAACAAATTTCGATCTCACAAAGAGAAACCAAAGATGACATAGATGGTTTAAAAGCAGACATGGAGGCTAAGGTGGATGGTTTGAAGGATGAAATGAAAGATAATATGGATGATAAAGCAGTGGAATATCACATTGAGCATCAACAACAAGTTCTCCAACTCTTAAAGGATAACCTAACTTTGGTGCAGAATCGAATGAAACAACAGGCATATCAACATCGCAACGAAAGAAGTTTTGATGTAGGCAACTGGGTATTTTTACGGATACAACCATACAATCCAATGTCCCTCAAGAAATCTAAGAAGGATAATAAATTATCACCAAAGTACTATGGTCCTTACAAGGTGTTGCAAAATATTGGTGCTATAGAATACAAATTGGAGCTTCCTGCATCTTCGTGAGTGCACCTAGTTTTCCATGTTTCATGCTTAAAAAAGGTTATAGGTGAAAAAATACCAGTTCAAACAATATTTCTAGAACTTGAAGAGGAAGGAAAAATCATATTGGAACTTGAAGTAGTCATGGAAACAATAACTTGACAACTACGAAAATGATCAATTTCAGAGTATCTCAGCAAGTGGAAGAACTTACCCATTTAAGATTACACATGGGAGGATGAGAATTTTATACATAAGCATCCAGAAATAATCAAGTGTTGAGGAAAACACGTGTTTGAAGGAGAGGGGCATGTTAGGCCCCTATAATACTAGTGTAGCCCCTTATTGTTATTAGTGTAGCCCCATTATTGTTATTATTGTGCCCATGTAGTCCCCATATTGTTATTATTTTTCCCCATAGGTGTAGCCCCACTATTGTTATTATTGTGCCCAATAGGTCCCCATATTGTTTTATGGCAACCCCTTGGACTCTTATATATATAACGTAGGCTTTGTCATTTGTATCATCCAAAGAATTGTTCATTTATGTAATGTAAAGGAGGTTGCCCCCTCGAAGTGGCTAATTTTTAAGTCGTGGATATCTCTTTTATTTTATTTTGTGATTTTCTTTCATAACACCCAATGTACACCCTTTACATGTATCTCGCTGCTCAAGTGCACCCTTGGGAAGTCCTGTAGAAATCTGTTGCATGATCTTCAAAGCATCTTGGTGTAGATGGCCCAATCTTCTGTGACATAACTCACCGATGTCTCAGCTCTACACATTCTCTGCTTTCGTACTCAAGGAAACACAATCTTCTACATCTAATTTGTAGAGGTTCTTTACCTGAACCCCAATTGTCTTCACCTATCATGTGGCTTTGTGATGAAGGAACACCTTTCATTTTCTAAATATCACATCATAGCCACGACCTTCCAACATAGAAACATAAACTAAATTATTGTTTAAACCAAGAACATACATGACATCTTTTAATGTGTGAGGATTACCAACATCTCTCTGAAAGGTAATTATACCTATGTCAGACGTGCTATACCTCCCATCATCTCCCATCTCAAAGTGCATATGGAGATCCTTCTCCTCCAAGTTACTGAATAATTCTTTGTTGCTGGTCATATGGAATGAAGATCCACTATCTAAGTACCACATAGAACCCATCATTAATGACACCATGCATGTGATGAGAGTTAAATCCAACTCGAACTGTGAATTAAGAGATTCACCTACCACTCCTCCTAAGGGCTTCTTGTCGGTCTTCTTATGCACATACTTTGTAGCATAGTGGCCAAGCTCATGATAGTGAAAATATTTTATCTTCGGCAATTCTTTCTTCTTTCCTACCTGACCAAAATTTGATTTGAAATGGGAACCCTTCCCTTTCCCTTTCTTCGCCTTTCCTTCCAAGGAACAATTCTCCTCATCATCAGTCTTTGATGAGGATCCATCTATGGTATTCCATCGAATATCTTCTTGTACCAAGTCGGACCAAAATCAGTCCCACTCTGGTAGCTTCTCCCTCCCATTCACCGAATCCTGTTAGCTATGATAGCCCTTGGGAAGGACTATAAGTGCTAGACTCACCAAGTCTTCCTCAGGAACTGTCACACCAACACTTCCAAGCTCATCTCGACATTGAGTGAAATCCGTCAAGTATTTTTACTATCGTGTCACCCTTATCCATCTTGATCTTTCTGAGCTTGTCCTTCAACACCAACTTCCTCTGGTAGATGATTTTTTGAAACAAATATATTAAGGCCTTCCACATAGCATATGGAGCTACCTTTCCATGGAGGTTCGAGAAAATATGATCTCGAACTCCTTCTAACTGAATCCTTCTCGCCTTTGCTACATTCTTCATCCATGCATCAATATTTTGAGCATTTGTTGTTGCAGGCTTAGGAATATCACTGTCTATGAATTCCTTCAGTTTGGTTTCCTCCAACACTACCTCCATCTTGTCCTTCCAAGCTATGTAATTCGAACTACCCTCATGCGCATATTTGAGTCTCAATCCACATATCGACATCATGATCTGTTGTTGGTCCTGAAGAATAAATCTAAAAATTCGATTCACATGTTCAAAATAAACTCTTATTCTTCTCCTTTATAGTGATTCCTTCTCTGATACCATGTAGAAAATCCACATAGATTCAACTGATCTTGTAATATTCTAAAACAAAATACTTGAATATATTCTACAAATTGCAGAAACCAATTACAATCGCATAATCACAAGAACAAGAAAGAGAATGAATTTAAATCGCACAACACAAAGATTTATATGGGGAAAGCATCAACTAAAAGCATGTTATATGTATATATTGCATTAAGTCTAGAATATGAAACAATACAATGCTTCCATTGGGCTTGAGAACTCTATGCACTATCTATGACTGTCTCACTCTCATCCAAGCAAGTTTGGTCCAATAATTAACCAATTTCTCGCTTCTGGATGCTCAGCCTTGTTTGCGCAATCCCTAGGGAAATTGAGCCCCTATTAATTAGGAAATTCTCAATAATTGATTGCACAATACATTCAAGGCATCATGTTGACCTCATGCATGACCTGTACAATTTTATAATTATACAATTGATAGTATACTTCCCTTTAATTCCAATCGCAACTGGGTCTTCCTCATAACTGACGTGCAACAACTATTTATAGAAAATATTTAGTTATCTGGTTGATCAGTGCATGTTAATTAAATGAGATTTAATTCATTGGACCTCTCACTAGCTCCTCCATCAGTTAGAACTACTTAAACTGATTTTGACTCAAATAATTAAGTTAAACAATTAAAAATCAAAATAAACTGTAACTGGACCCCATAAAACTTAGAGAGAACTCTACATGCCTCTAGTTTAACCATCAACTTGAATTGACTGAGCTAACTAAGTCTTCCTAACTCAATTAACTCGTACAAGTTTTCATGTGATGTGGAATTACAATTTCTTTGTAATTTAATTAAGGAAAAAATAAACTAGAAGCCTCTTCTTGTTGCCAATTTCAACAAAATCCTCAAATCTAAGCCAAAACATTTTGTGTTATTGCAATTCCGATAGATAGAAAATGAATCGATAATATTAGAGCGACAAAAAGTTTCAACATTCAATTTTATTCTAAAAAAATAACCCAGAAAAATCAATCTTAATAATAATAAAAACGTAGCTCTTTTTCTACTGAATTTTTGGGCTGTTTAGGTTGAATATTTTTTGAAATAAATGATTTCAAATTATTTTCCTCGATTTCCTCTTTCCAACAAGCTATCCTAAACCTGATTTTGTGCCCTATAGCTTGAGATATCTCTGGGAGTTGGAGTCTTGTAACAGTTCACGAGAAAATTTGTAAAACAATTAGTAAAATTTGTAGAATTCTTAATAAAAGTACCAGATGCATGGGACAAATTTGATTTTGGGTGTTTATATTGTTTAGTTCATTCATGGTGTTTGCTTGAAATAATGAGTGTAGTGTGGAGGAAAGTTAATAGTTAATAAATAAAAAAATTTAAATGAAAAAATAAAAACCATATGGCTCATTAATTAATTTGGGAACTTGGAATGTATGTTGTGATATGTGAAATTCAAAATAAAATTATATGAAGTTAAATCACTTCTTAAACTTCTAATAAAATTAATTATTAATAATAATAAATCAAATTAATTGAAAATTAATCAAATTAAATAAAATTAAAATAATACAAATTAACTAATATAGAGTAGAGAGGTTGGTTGAAAAAATATCAAAAAATCAAAATCAATGATACGAAGTTAAGTCACTTCTCATTGACCCCTAATAAAATTAATTGATAATAATAATAAAAATAATTAAATCAAATCAAATTAAATTAAATTAAAATAATACAAATTAACTAATATATAGTGGGGATGTTTGGTGATTGGGAAAAATATAACTTGATAAATTAATAATAATAATAATAAATTAAATTAAATTAAATGATAATACAAATTAATTAATATATAGTGAGGAGGTTAGGTGAGTGAAAAAATATAACTTGATAAATTAATAATAATAATAAATTGATTAAAAATAAATCAAATTAAATAAAATTAAAATAACACAAATTAATTAATATATAGTGGAGAGTTTGGGTGATTAGGAAAAAATATAATTTGAATTGAATTATCAATTGGAACTGTAAATTTAATTAACAAAAAAAAAAAAAATATTAAAATAATATAGAAATTAATACAAATTAGTTAAAAACACAAACTTCAAACAAATGTATCTTTTTTGATCTGGAAGTTAGAATTTGGAAAATTTCATATTATTGGAAACATTTTGACGATATTAAGGTGATGGCAATATCAAAAATGATAAAAAATAAAAAAGAATCCAAAAAACATTAAAAATAGGAATCCAAATGGAAAGCAACGTGATATTTCCAAAATTTTATATGAGGGACTCTTTATTTTCTCAAAATAAAAGGGGCGTTTTCAGGGCAACAAAAAACGATGGCACAGTAAAATGAAGCAGTTATCCCTAATAAAAAATATTGGGATTTTCTCATTGAGCTATTTAATTTTGATTTGACGTTTTCACTTTATCAGTTTTAAGGGTACAATTCTTAATATCTAAAAATGTTTAGCTATTCATTCCGTGATACTCATTACTTATCATAACGGGTCAAAAGAGCACAAAGATGGAGTTCATTATTTATAAAAACACAAAGTTTCTAATCAGTTATGAAATTAAACAAAGGTCTAAGTCTTTATTCAAACCAAATTTTTGCACACATGTATTCCTCATCTCTCCTTTAAAACTTTAATTTTTTTTCTTTTGTGAGCGTAAATATCCCATTTAGTTGAATTACAAACATCAACCCACTGGCAACAAGCATTCATAGCCTCGACGGGTTTATTTGTTCTTCTTATAATTTAAAACTTCTTGTTTTCACTTTATAACTTATGATTAATTTTGAAATTTATCACACATAGCCAAGTGACATAAGTAGGGTATGTAGAGAGTTTCTTTGATTGGAAAAAAACTGTTGGTGAATAAAAACTAAGCCTACTATTCTTTACCATTTCATATTATTACTTATGTCAATTTTAATATTATGAAATGGATGGTGCTCTTTGTAACGAAGTTAGATAAACATTTTCTTTTTGACTGAAAACCATATCAATATTGGATAATAAAGAATTTACCCCATAACTAAAAATATACTTATTTTTGTGGTAAATTAAACAAGAAATCCCCCTTTTTAAATGAAAGACACACTTGCCAGTATTTTAACCAAATGAAGAGGAAATCACACCAAAACCAAAACAAATAAAAAGGAAGTGTAAAATTTTTACGAATGAGAATTAAGAAACTTAATTCAACCAATAACCTAATCGAAAATATTTATTAAATAATTTATTAATCTAAATGACTAAGTAAACTGAAAAGAAAACTTGGAAGTGAAAAGAAAAGAAAACTACAAAATGTATTTAATGAAAAGCATTCTAAATTTCATCCATGGAAATAACAAAATCCCATAAAGAAAATGTGAAAGACAAATATTTCAACCTATCACAATTCAAAATAGAAAGGGGAGATTGGATTTATAAGGGATAAATTGAATTGAAAGTTTGGACTCTTTTTCCTAATAAATACTTTAATTATTTTATTTCATTTAAATTAAGATTGAAATAAATAAAAGTTATTTCACCAATAGATTGGATGTCGAGATATTCATGGATTTTATTGAAATAGAAAAATACAAATTCATCTAAAATAAAAATTAAATATATCCTAAAAATAAATTCGAAACTATATGCAAAGTTATGATATCAATGTTAAAATATGCATTAATCTAGTTCAATCAATATTCTCCTAAAATTACTCTTGCTTCATAATCATAAAAATTGATCTAACTAAACATTTCATAACTAATTCTTTATATTCCTTAATGGATAAGGACCTAAATAGAAATATTTGACGAATGTAATCATGGGCAAGATGATAAAATATGAGGGATTTGAAAAGCTAAAGTAAACTTCCTTGAAATAATCTTGATGATGTTTCATCATAAAATTGATATATGAAGTTTCTCAAGAATTTAATTTGTTTCACTTCATCTTTCCCATTTGTAAATCACTGATATTTAACACATCATTAGAATATTTTGTATAATTATATGCACATGAGAAGCATAAATATATCAAGACGTAAATATTAATGGTTATTGGTGATCTAGGTGGATATTGGTGGCCAATCACCTATTCCACTTGGACCCCCACCATTTTTTCTTTCATTTTTTTAGTTTCCTTAATTGTAGCACAATTTACTATTTTTGGCAGTTTTTCAGGTCCTGAACTTTCGGAGTTGTTTTGAGGCCCTAAACGATTCTTTTTGGGGAAACAACCTCTGGCTAATATGAGTTGGAGACTTGATATTTTCTATCAGCATTTGTATTCCTTAGATAGATCTTTCTAACGATGTATCATGTGCGTCAAACGGAGATTCTATGTCAAAGTTACGACCCCGAGAAATTGATGTACCAATTTACCCCGATGGGGCCCATAGTCTGGCGTTTCATCTCCTAGGGTTAGGTTTTTGGATGTTTAGGGTTTTCCATTGCTTCTCAATAATAAATAGGCCTTTGATCCTCATTGTAACACAATTTAGAGGCATGTAGCCACCACATCTCTTCTCAGAGATAAGCTATCAGCGCCCTAACTAGTTTTTTTTCCATTATGTCTATAAGCATATTTCAGCTATGAGATATTAATGAAATGAAGTCTTATTTCTGTTGCATCTTTGCATTTATGTGTATTTCTGTATTTTATTGCATTCCTGCATGAGTTTGGATCAGTGGTATCATTGATCCAAACTTCTTAATCCTTCTTTTCATGTCCCCAACGAGGTTGGGGTATAAGGAGTTAGGGCTCAATCTGGTTGAACCTTTGTAAGATCAGCCTTGCAAACCCTGACGGTCGCCCATCGGGGATGAAATAAAGACGAGGGAGTAGGAGATCCTATCAAAATATTGCTCAAGGAGGCCCTCGAGAAACAAAGGAACGTGATGATGGATAACTTTGCCCAGATTCTTCAACGACTGCCCACCGGTGGCGCATCTGCATCCAGCAGCCACTCTGGAGGCTCAACTCCTTTTAAGGTACAAGTAAACTTTCAAGTTCCCATATTTGAGGGTCAAATAGATGCAGACATCATAGATATATGGTTGAATCTATTATAAGGTCATTTCTCGTTTCATGACTTTTCCAACCTGGAAAACATTACTTTTGCACTCCTCAAAGCCAACCCCCATGTCAAGGACTGGTGGGAAACCTACTGTGAGAAAAAGGACAAGAGGGAAATCTCTCTCTTTTCGACTGCACCCACATGGAATTCTTTCTGAGACGCCATCAAGGAACAATATTATCCCATGGTGAGCTATGAGGACAAGTACATACAATGGACTACGTTGCTACAGCAAAGGGATCAAGATGTGCATGAGCTGACAAATATGTTCCATACCCTACGCACAAAATTGGGTATTAAAGATTCGGAGAAAAATTTGGTGCTGAAGTACCACAGCTTTCTGCACATATACATTCAAGAGGAAATGGAGTTCCTCGACATCTCCTCGCTTGGTGCAACATACCAGTATGCTTCCAAGATTGAGCAGAAGTTCAAACAGAAGAAGCAAGAATTTGGATCTATGAATCAAAAGCAAGGGAAATGTGCCCCCAAACCATAGAAAAAGGGACAAAGCCAAGGTTGGGCGGCCTAAGATAACCCGCCAAATCCGCAAGAAAAGAACAGCACCGCGAATTCAAAGAAGAACATGGGAAAGTCGTGTGAATTCCACAAGAGCTCCACTCACAACACAAGTGAGTGACGGGCCAAGCAGTCACTAGTGGCTGAGTTGAAGGCTTTTGAATCAGATGCATGCTCCGACTCTGAATCAGAACCCAACAAGGGGAGGGACAAAGGGAAGAAAATTATCGATGTGAAGCCCAATGCCACCGTTGCCACCAAGAAGATCCAGAAGGAGGAACCGGAAGATCCAAAGGAGGAGGAGTGCCTCTTCCATTCCCATATGTGGGTAAAGGGTTCCCCGCTTCAGTTCATTGTCGACGACGGGAGCCAAAAGAACCTCATTTCAGCAGAGGTCGTGAAGTGGCTAGGCTTTCCGACCACAACACACCCACAGTCATACACCATCGGGTGGCTTCACCAAGGAGGGGATCTCCGCGTCAGCCAGCAATGTCACCTTCCCTACAACATCAAGCCCTTCATGGATGAGGTATTATGTGACATTGCCCCTCTTGATTTTTTTGATGTATTATTAGGCCAACCATACTTATGGAAGCGACATGTTGTATATGAGTCCCGGCCTCGCGCTGTTATTGTTACTTTAGGAAATAAGTTGTATAGGATATCAGAGGTAGCACCTCCTGCCGCCATTTCTTTGGTTACTGCAAAAAAATGTAGTAAGCTCATTTCCAAAATCAGAAAATTTATTTTTCTGATGATCTACCCTCAGGGAAAGAAGAATATTGTGGCAATGACCTCCAGACAGGGCTCCTCTGCACGACAAAAATAAATAAACAAGGTCATGGAGGAGTACCTGTACATCTTCACCTCACCCACAGGGGTGCCTCTGCACTGTCAGGTCAAGCACCCCATAGATCTGACCCCAGTTGTGCCGCTGCCCAATGGACCAATCTTTCAGCGCTATGCTCTGAAGAATGATGAAACCAAGAGGCAGATTCAGGAGTTGCTATAGAAAGGTCACATCCGACCGAGTTCATGACCCTGTGGGAGCTCGATCGTGTTGGTGCAAAAGAAGGATGGGACTTGGAGACTCTGTATTGAATATCAGGCACTGAATATGGTCATTGTTTGGAATAGGTACCTGTTCCCATGGATTGATGACCTTCTAGACAAACTCAAGTGGGAAAAATATTTCAGCAATATCGACTTGAAGTCTGGGTATCACTAGGTACTAATAGAACCCTCTGATTTGTGGAAGATTGCCTTCAAAGCCAAGGAGGGCATGTTCGAATGGCTAGTCATGCCTTTCGAGTTGATGAATGCTCTTGCAACCTTCATGAGGCTGATGGATGACATCTTGCGGCCATTCACCAAATAATTTGTAGTAGTATACTTGGATGACATCTTGATCTTTGTCCAAACTTGGGAATAGCACCTCCACCACATCCGGCAGGTCCTCCAAACACTGCGGCAACACAAGTTGTGTACCAATTTGGAGAAGTGCACTTTTGGCATGACCCAGGTTCAATATCTGGGATACATTATTTATGAGCAGGGGGTGCATGTGGATTGAGCCAAGATCCAAGTCATATGGTATTGGCTAGCCCCAACCACTCTAACAGAGCTCTGCAGCTTTTTGGGTTTGTTGTAGTATTACAACAACCCCCCCATTTTTCTAGATAAATAGTATAGAAAGAATAATGGGGACCCTTTTAAATAATTCTTAGGATTATTTTTATTTTAGAAATAAAACTTAGATTTGAGCCTATTAGATTAAAGTTTTTTTTTTCATAAAAAACATAATAAAATCATAAAAAAAGCGCTCTAAGGAACCCATAAAGGACTAAGAGTACAATAAGCGGGAAATAAATCGTCGAAGTGTCAATCGCCGAAGCAAAAAACACTAATATGCGAAATGATGAAACACCGATATGCAAAATGTCGAAACGCCGATGTGCGAAGTTGCGAAGTATGTTCTGTAACGCATACTGATATCACAATCTGTAATATGAAATATGCCGATATCGCATTTCATCATTCAACAGGAAAACCATCGCAATATCGCATTGTCACATATCACGCATTGCTGCGAAACGACAAAATTCGCTAATCATGAAAGCCGATTTATAGATCCCAATAAGATAACAATTGTAAAATTCACACGAAGCCTATGCTATCAATTTAATGATAATTCAAGTGTTTTATGATCTCGAGGTTTGTAAACGATTTTATAATTATTTCAGATTTAAAACTGAGGATTCCCATTATGCATGAGTTAAGGTGATACGACAGTTAATAGCATTTGACGTGATCTCAGCTTACGCTCTCTAGTTTTTTATTTCAACCAGGTAATTTCAGAAACTTAGGCATAAAATTATGTTGAGGTTGATTAAATCACGAAGGAAGTCTGCCACCCCACCTTAGTTACTCGTTCAGCAAGAATAAGATCATGAGATGGCTCCTCTAGTCTCAGACACAACATGCAACCCAGAAATTGGCTCCTCAAGCTGGGAAGGGATTTATAAGTTGTTTGAGAACAAGAATCCACAAGTAATTTTGAACAAAAAAGTTGTAGCTGATGATTCTACATCCTCCAATTCAGACTCATGGTGTGACGCAACTAACTCTTTTATGCACAAAATTGTTGCACGTCCTAAAATGCTGCCATACACTAACTTAGTAAGATGGGTGTTAGATCACGTGGACATCTGAGATAGACAGTTTGTTACCAAAAGCAAAACAGTCACTAGTTCTCTCAAGCCTGTAGATTTGAAGGAAATGTATAAATTTCCCAAGCCCCACAAAATATACGACAATTATTTTGTCCAAAAATTTATGCGAGAGAATGAGCACCCTGTAAATGTGATTAAGGATTGGAGAAATGATCCTAATTGACATAAACGCGATGATAAGGGTACGCACTCATTAGTTTCTCTTAAAATCCGTTTCTCGCAAATTGTTGCAATGATGTGTCGTCTTTTTGGGTCTTCAAATACAACCAAGTTCAAGGAAGATTGGACACCCTAATAGAAGTAGCCTCTGATGGCTATATTCTTGATTGGGCTAATATTCTGTCTGATAATTTTATTAGATGTATCACTGTCTATAGAAAAATTCGTAATCTTCCATTAAATATAGTCACTCCTTTTTATATGAGTTCATTTACCCTAGATGATTTTTGTTTTTCTACTGAATTTCCGTCATTAGGATGGAAATGGACCAGAGAAGTCAAAACCCCCATATTTGTACAGTTAAAATTCCTATGGGGATCAAAATACCACTCCCATATGTTTAAAATATGTAATGATATAATGCTCCTAGTTTTTCAAATCATCGAAAGGAAAATCTCTAGAGTCACCCATGAAGCCAATAGAAGTCTCATGTCTATAGGAAGATGGTTTGGTGAAGAATTTTTCACATACATCTAAGTTTTCGTAAGTCATGCTTGCCGTCATGTTCTACCCTTATATATACCAGATAAATTATTGTCCAAGGATATTTCTTATCAAACCATAGGTAATGGGTTGACTAAATTTCTGAAAGAGGCCAAAAAGAAAATTTGGCAAACTTTCCTATCACATGTGGGCCATATACTCTTGAAAATTTCAAGCATTCCTATCTTGAAATTTATCGATTAAAACCCTTCAATTTCCAAATTCTACCCAACAGAAGTTATGATGCATATGGTGTTGCCAGATAAATAACAAATCAAGTTAAGTTGTGGTCATTTGCAAGCGAGCTTGATAAATTTCATGATGTGTTTGAGTCAATTCCATAATTCTCAAGGGTTCTACAAATAGAAACTGTGAAATTCAGTCCAGAAGAAATGATACAATTCAAACAATGTCGTGAACAAAGGAATTATCATTTTCCAGACTGCATGTCCCACAGGCCAATGCCAGAACAAATTCCAATTCCTCCAGTTCAGGTTCCAGTGCCAGAAGCAGAACAAATTTTGATTCTGATTCCTCCAATTCAGGTACAAGTACCAGTGGCAGAACCAGAAATCGTAGATGTTCCACAATAAGAGAGATTTAATCAAGACTGGGAAAGTTTTGAAAAAGCATTACCTGATACTAATACCCCTGCTGATCAGAATGCTATTTTGATAGAAACTCTTCCTACTGAAGATTCTCTAAGAACGACAATTCATGTAGGTGAATCAAGTGTGAAACAAGTGTCCTCTAATATAAATGATTATGAAGATAAAAGAGAAATTTGAGAATATCATTCATTGCAAAGGTTTCTGAAATTTCTATTCAGCAAAATCAGACACCAAAGATCAATGGTACAGAGGAGAGACAAGAAGAAACATCAATCGAAGACATGGAGATTATCCATGCTTTTCCAACAACAGAAATAATTCTGAAGATTGAGAAAATACCTCCTTTGGATGTGTTTTACATTCCAAAGCATAAATTTGTTGTATCCTGGTCAAAGAAGAAGCGAAATATTGAATATTCTCCAGAAATTCCTATGGACACAACATCAATGCAAGTTCTTTGGAAAGGAACTCAGTCAACTCCAGGAAAATAACTTAGCCGATTATCTTAGTTTGCAGGTGCTTATGCAGAAGAAACTATTGATAAGGCAGTAGAGATTGAGTCATTAATCATGGAGAAAGATCAGAAAATGGCTCAAATGGAGCAAATTTTCTTCAATGAAAAACAAAGGATAGAGCAGGAGTTGCAATCAAGTATTAATAGTATGCAACTAGAGTTTGAAGGTCTCAAACTCAAACTCGAAAATGAAATTAAAGAAAAGGATTTAATAGTCCATGAATTACAGCAGAACATTCAAAATCTCCAGGAGAATCTAGAACTTATTGAGGTAAAGAAAGAAGCAACAGAACTGGAAACATTGTTGGTAAACCAACAGACAGTTTTCTACCCAAAGTACCAACAAATTCAAGAGCAGATTAAAATAAGTGATCAGTTAGTCACTCAAATTTCTGATTTGAGGATTTATTATGAAAAAACTGATGATAAAGTGTCTGATTATATAGGTTGGCAAGACACGATGCAAGGGATAGCAGACGATCTTCCTCGCCTTGAACAATCAATAAAGGATATAATATTTGGAGTCTGGGACATGAAAATGACAAGTGCACAATTAGCTATCGTCAAAGCTAAAAACATGCCATTCAACATCTCCGAGTATATAAAATATTCTCTTATACAAGCTAATCTTATCAAGGAAATTCCAAAAGACACTATTCCTGAAGTCAGCCTTTTGAAAAATATTGGCAAGAAACATCAAGCAGGAAAGCTCTTGACATAGAAAACTTGACAAAGGTAAATATGAAAGTTTACTGGTATTTGTTTATCAAGCCTAACAGTCAGTTGGGAGTGCTGAGGTGTGTTTCCAACGCAGCAGTTCAACTTCTTCCAGCACTCAATGATGCAATATTCACAGGCCAGATGAGAATGGAGCCAATGCATCCCCCCCATCTCGAATATATGATCAAAACTTGCCAACTCAAGGAAAAGTTAGAGAGTGGATCCGAGAAACACTCTTGAGACTGTTATAACTTCTGCATTTTAATGTCCAAACTTTTAGTTTAGAGTTTAGATTAGATTAATAAGACTTATTTCACACGTCTTCTATTTTTGTAATATTAATTAGTATTTAAACCCCTTTCATGCATTTAGAAAGGGGTCTAGATTTTTGAGAAGGTGGATTTTGGAACTTACACTATTATTTGAACATAAGTATCTGATTGAAATTTTGAGCCTAGAGGCTACATTTTCAAAACTAAGCTATGATGCTACAGGTACTTTTATCTATGTATTAATTTTTTTATGTTTATGAGATTATAGCAAACTTGTTTCTATCTATTTTTTTCTTTCTGATAAGCATACAAATGATATATATTCTTATTACTATTGATAAAATGTATTGAATGATATGTTGTTAGACAAGTGACTTTGAAATTTGTTATATGATTAATGTTCTTCATCAACTAAATCAATTACATTGATTTAGTTTCTTTAATGTTATTACATTCATTTAGTATGAAAATGATCTATATTGTTTCATGCTTATGAAATCTTACTCTGTAATCATATAAATCAGTCCATCCTAGGAAGTAGTTAGAATTAGTTTTATTTATGTTATCTTTAGAATAGATCAACCCATTTGTGTTGATTTTATTCCATTATTTATAAACTCATTTATTATATGGGAAATTGGTCCCTATATCCCTAGTCGGACCCACAATTTCAACGGAAAGGAGTAGCAAGGAGTTGCACTAACCTCCTAACCGAGTGGAAATCCTAATTTTGAGGAAGTCACTCTTGAGCCTTCAACATTTTTGGCGCTAGAAGGAGGGAATCTGACTATGTATGGCATATAAAGTTGAATCTCAATTGAAAAGCCAACATAAGAGTCAAACTCCCTCCAAGGTTTCTACGACTTCTAGATCACGTTCACTATCTCCTAGTCATAAGCCTAAAGTTGTAGAACCATTTCTTACATCTCCTAAAACATTACCCCGTAGACCTTTTTGAGAACAAATTCCTGAATCTCTTGAAGTTCAGTCTTTGATTGAAAGATTAGAACAAATGCCTATATCTCCAGATAAGACAACCAAACCAGAAGTTTCTGAAGAAAGTATTACATCTAAGTTTCGAAGTACTGGTATGTTAACCCGATCACAAAGTGAAAAGCTTGGGATAACTCCTTTCGAGTTTCCTATTTTATCTCATCGTAATAAAGCAACCGCATCAACATCTCAATCAGGTATCAATGAGATCACATCATCTTCATTTCCATTTACTTCCATCATCTCCTCTAATCAACCCATTTCTTTTCATCAACCCATTTCTACTCAAACAATCAGTGCTACTGTAATTAGTACTAGTCCAGTAGTAAGTTCTTCTTCATCCATATCTCCTTCTGGACCCACTAGCTCATCTTCACAAGCACCAACTCAAACAATGGCCAATCTACCTGGGTTAATCCGAGAGTTGTGCAAATGCAAAATTTACATCCTCTCCCATATCTTCCAAAAAAATGGTTACCAAAATATAATCCTGACAATGGTATTCCTGTTGAAGAACATCTCAATAATTTTACGTTGGCTATGAGTCTCCATGATATGCAACATGAAGATGTTGTAGTAAGATTGTTTCCTTATACTTTTCAAGGAGCTGCAGGATCCTGGTATTTTTCTCTCCCTTCCGGTTCAATAGGAGATTGGAATACTTTTCAAGACTTATTTCTTGCTGAATATGGTGATGATAGAACAATTGCATCCTTAATCAATGATCTTTCTAATTTAAAATCTAATTCAAATGAAAAAATCAAATATTTCAACTCTAGTTTTAACAAGTTATTGAATTAAATTCTAGTTTCCTCTCGACCAGGATTGGATGTACAAATAAAGTGGTACATATATTCTCTTCCTTATAATATAGAAATTTTTGTAGATAGAGCCAATAAGCCTACCCTTGTAGAAAATATGAAAGAAGCTTTGTCTATATAGAGAATAATTGTAGCTTTAGAAAAGAAGATCGAGTTAGAAGACAAAAATTCTAAAAAAGAAACATTCAAAGATGATCAAAAGAAGAAAACTCCCAAAGATCCTTTTGATCTTGAGGGATTGCAAAAGGTCCTCAAGACCATGTCCAATGAAATGGTTGAAAAAAAAAAAAAAAAAAATTGCTGAGACTTCTACTAAAAAACCTTTTAGATCATTTAGAAAAAAGCAGTCATTTGTATCACAGCCTTCCAATATCATTTCTAATGTTGAATCTGAAGAAGAAGAAGAAGAAGAAACTACATCTTTTGCCAACGAATCTCAAGATGAAGAAGTAGTTGAATTACATGGATTATGGGACTTTGTCTTACATTCCTCTAATGAAGAGATGGAATCTGAAGCAATGTATGTTAGCACTAGAAGTAAGGCTTCTGCAAAAAAAAATTAACCAATTTAGAAACAGAAGATCCCAAATTCTATTGCTAAATACAAACCTGTTAATAAAAAACCACCAGTCAAACCATCTCAACAAGTTATTACTGAATGCTAGCAAATTAAATCTACACCCAATCCTCAATCTAAAACTTTGGTAGTATCTGACACTATTGAATACAACATTGTTGAGGATATGAAGAATATTAAATCTAATATTTATCTTCACGAAGTTATAAAATTAAAGCAACAACAGAATATCTTATTGAAAGATTTGAATGCAGTTACTACATCTCCTCTACCTTCAACTGCTATTGCTAAAGCTCGTACCCCTCCTTTCCTCTTAAATTATGAAATATACAATAGAAATGTTCATAATTGTTTGATTGATTCTAGACCATCATCCAATATAATGCCATATTCAATTTGCGAGAATTTAAATATCGCACCCCAGAAATAATCAGTTAGCATAGTTCAATTGGATAGAACAAAGGTTAAGGTCTTTGGAGAAATCAACTCGGTAAGTATTCGATTGTCATCAGATCCAAAATTCGCTCAGATAATCGATATATTGATTGCTTACATCCTCGAATTCTATGGTTTAGCTCTTAGTAGATACTGGTCCGAGAAGTTACATGGATATTTTGCAATGGACTAGTCTCACATGTGGCATCCATATAATGGAAAACCCAACCAAATCATAGTTGATCGCGAAAAGCATATGAAATACTCAGTTACAGATCTTGGAGAAGAAAATCAACCCATAGAATTCAGCAATAATATTTTGGGTAATTATTCTACAGATTCATTTTTGGGTAATTTTAATGCTAAAAGTTCACCTTTATTAATCGATTTTGTTAATTCACAGATAGAAAAAATTTCCCAAAATGATTTGGCCAGATGCTTAAATTTCGAAGAAGAAACAATAATCCATTCCCCATTTTGGAAAATTTTCTTTGATGGATCAAGATCCAATGATGGTGCAGGAGAAGGATGCGTACTTGTTAGTCAAAAAACTGAAAAAACTATGCTAGCCTGTAGACTTGAGTTTGAATGCACTAACAATATTGTTGAATATGAAGCTTTAGTTCAAGTTCTTCGTAAATCAATAAGTCTTGATATACAATATATTCAGGTATTTGGAGATTCATAAATTGTCATAAGACAAGTACAAAACACTATTCACTATCTCTCAATTCACTTGAAACATTATCAATCTTTGTTTCAAGACCTCACATCTCATTTTTTAGCATTCAGTATCTCTCCTATTCCTAGATCAAAAAATGTTAATGTTGATCTTTTGGCTAACATTGCATCCAAGCTAATTCCATCTGAAGATTTTAGTCCTAACAGATTCTCTATCGAATTTATTTTTCGTCCATCTGTGCCAGATAATGTTACTAGTTGGCGAGTCTTCAATGACGATAGTGAAATTTTAAGTTTTCTTACTTCTGAAAAATCATATCATGATCAAATTCTAGATGAAGATGAACATGATAATCAAATCAAGCAGTAATCTGATAAGAATATTTTACCAAAGTTTGTGGTAAAACTTGAAGATTTATATGATTTAAATGACAGATTCAAAAAAATAAACAATTGCAAACTACAAAGTTCTACTTTGAAGTCTGAACTAGTTAATTTAGGATCTAATAAAGAACATCAAGATATAAATCTAGGGCTTACCGTTTCATCTTAAGAAAGAAATGCATTCATTTCCTTATTGAAAAAGTACAAAGATATTTTTTCATGGAATTATAAAGATCTTAAAACCTACAACGCATATATCATTCAACATATTATTCCTATGGTACCTAATGTTCAACCCATCTAGCAAAAGCTCAGGAAAATACATCCAAATTTGGAACTCAAATAAAAAATGAGTTCAACAAACTTTTGAAAGCCAAAATTATTTTTCCTCTTAGACATTCAAAATGGGTTTCTAATCTAATACATGTAAGAAAAAATAATGGTGATATTCGAATTTGTATTGACTTTAGAAATCTGAACAAATCATGTCAAAAGGATAATTTTCCTTTACCATCAATGGAACAAGTTTTACAGTCAGTGGTAGGTTCAGAATTAATGTCTTTTTTACATGGATTTTCAGGACATAACCAAATTCTGATTCATCCAGATGATCATTTAATAAACTACATTCAGAACGAAGTGGGGAACCTATGCATACCAAAAGATGCCATTCGGATTAATGAATGCAGGAGAAACTTTTCAGAGGGCCATTGATATTGTCTTTAAATAATTGATAAATCAAATAGAGGTCGTTTATCTTGATGATATAACCATATATTCAAAGGAGAAACAATCATTTGCATGACTTAAATCAGATCTTTGAAATATGCAGAAGATTTGGGATTTCTCTTAATCCAAAGAAATCAATTTTTTCTTTAAGTGAAGGTAAACTTCTTGGTTTTATTGTCTCAAAAAACGGAATTTGTATTGATCCTGACAGGATTAAAACAATTTCAGAAATTCCAATACCACGTAACAAAAAATTGATGCAACCCTTTTTAAGACAGATAAACTTCGTAAAACGATTCATTCCAGTTTTTTCGCATATTGTCCTTCCATTGCAAAAGATGATAAAGAAATATACATTGTTTAAATGGGGAGAGTAAGAAAAGGAAGCATTTCAAATTATTAAAAAGCAATCGTCAATGCTCTCTCTCTCTCAACTCCAGATTTTACCAATGATTTCATTCTATGTACTTTCGCTTCTGATCTATCATATGTTGCAGTATTAACTCAGCCAGATGATAAAAAGTTTGAAACTCTGATTGCCTTTTTTAGTTCTAATTTTAAAGGAGTTGAATTAAACTATACAGGAGTCGAAAAACAATCGTTTGTAGTTTATAAAGCAGTGAAAAATTTTAGCCATTTTCTTCTGAAAGCTCGTGTCAAAGTAATCGTTCCTTTCTCATCATTTAGACAAGTACTTATACAGAAGGAACTAGGAGAAAAGCGAGCCAATTGGGTAACTTCCATGCAAGAATACAACTTATAAATTAAACCTGCTAAAATTGTCAGAGGACAAGGATTTTGTAGATTGATTATAGGAATGAATGAAACATCACCTGATGAGGTAATCGCTACTGTTGAACTATTCACCGAGGTAATCAATATTAACCCTCAATCTCAGTATGTTGATTTAATATTTTATCTAAATAATGGTTATGCTCCACTTAATTTGGATTCCAAAATAAAACGAGCATTAAGAATGAAGGCTAATCAATATCAATTAGTCAATGATGTGTTATTCAGAAAAAATTACGATTCTGATTTACTCAGATGTCTTGAGAAAACTGAAATACTTAATGTGCTTCAGGAACTTCATGACGAACCAGCAGGTGGACACTTTGGTGGAGATACCACAGACCATAAAATTTTACATGCGGGTTATTATTGGCCAAAATTATTCAAAGATGCACACATCTATGTTAGAAATTTCAAAACTTGTCAAACTATGGCAGGAAGACAAAGAAAAGCCTCAATGCGACTTCAACCAGTCAACATGGAACAACCTTTCGAACAATGGGGACTCGATATAATAGGTGAGATCATTCCTCATTCTTCTAAAAATCATAATTATATATTGACTACTACAAATTATTTTACGAAGTGGGTAGAAGCAATATCTCTGAGGACAACCAACTCTGAAAAATATTATTGATTTCATTGATCAATCTATCATCACAAGGTTTGGTGTCCCTTATGCTTTAGTATTTGACAATGCCTCTTATTTTTCTAGAAATGCCATGACAGAATTTTCTTTGAAAAGAGGGTTTAAATTGAAATATTCTGCAAATTATTATCCTCAAGGAAACGGTTTGCAGAGTCCACAAATAAAAACCTCATAAGAATAATTAAACACACCATTGATCAAAACTAGAAGAATTGGCACAAAGCTTTGAATTTTGCATTATGGGCAGATAGGATAACTAAAAATGCTTCAATAGGAACTTATCCTTTTCGATTGGTATATGGGAAGGAAGTGGTTTTACCTTTAAACGTAGTTATCCCGTCAATGGCCCTAGTAAAATTCATTAACGAACAACCTTTTTCTTCATTACAATCAAGATTGTCCCAAACAATTAAAACAGAAGAAGAAAGAGAAAAGGCTAAAATGGTACATAATCATCATCAGCAATTGATTAAAAGTTCATTTGATTCAAATACAGTTAAACTAAACAGTTTGAAATTGGAGATTTGGTTTTGAAAAGGGATAAAGTGCATGAGGACAAAGAAAACATACAAATTTTCAAAAACTCTGGCTTGGTCCTTTTCAAATAAGCGAAAAAATAGGTCCATCAACTTTTATTTTGCAAAATTTACAAGGGAAGAAGGAAACTCTTCATGTTAATGGAATTATCCTAGAAAAATACTTTTCTTGAAAGAACGAGCAATTCTTTTGTAAAAATATGTATATACTTTAATTTATAATAAAACAGGGTTTTGTAATTTTACACAAAACGTGAAACACTTCATAATTTTCTTGAACATGAAAGTGTTAATATTCAAAGATATAAAATTAGGAAATAAATCATTCAATTGAAACCTCTATTTCTTCAGAAAATTTTGATTAAAAATAGCCAAATTAGAAAGAATAATTTTCTAACCCATGTAAATTGAAAGATTATTTTGGCATGAATCAAGTTTGAAAAGTTATTTTTACAAGTACAAGATTTTGTTGAAGTATTAGCATCTTTTACTTAAATGGTCATCCAAAAGCTCATAAGGAGCAAAATGATAACCTCCCCATTCATTCGTATTAGATATTTTTCAAAGTGTAATTCAAAAATATAAAAAACTTTAAACTTTAGAGGTCTCATTGCAATTCAACTCATCATGTTCATAGGAAACTAATAAACTTAACATTATCAAACTGGCTACCAAACCAGGATAATGGCTCTATGCTTAAAAACCTGAGACAGAGGATCTTATCACGAGTTAGCTTGTTAAAATTTACTAATAAAAAGTGAATGGCATTATCACTTCTGGCTACCAAACTAGGATAATGATTTTAAAGTGAAAAAACAAAAAATAAAAATAATTACATTACCTTTGGAAATGTCTATTAGGTTATGAATGGGATATTGGATCATTTTGGTTAAATAGTAACCCTGTCGAGGCTATGAACGCCTGCTAGCAGCAATGGCTCTACTAGTGACTAATAAGTTCATCAAACAAAATAAACTTTGACTGAATTCCTACTTATCTTTTCAACTTATTACAATTTGATTCATTTAGAGAAAAATTTCATTTGCAAAAGTAAGAAAAAAAATTCAAGTAAAACCAAGCTATTTCGATTGAACTTTACCTATATTAAAGATATATTTCAATCACTTATAATTTCCTAAAATATTTTCTTTTATGCATTAATATATATCAGAGATTCTAGATTCATCCAGTGTATCACCAATTGTTGTAGTATTACAACAACCCCCCCCCCCATTTTTCTAGATAAATATTATAGAAAGAATAATGGGGACCCTTTTAAATAATTCTTATGATTATTTTTATTTTAGAAATAAAACTTAGAATTTGAGCCTATTATATTAAATTATTTTTCATAAAAAAACATAAATCATAAAAAATCACTCTAAGGAACCCATAAAGGACTAAGAGTACAAGAAGCGAGAAAAAATAAATCGCCGAAACAGAAAACACCGATATGCAAAATGCCGAAACACTGATATGCAAAATGTCGAAACGCCAATGTGCGAAGTTGCGAAGTACGTTATGTAACGGATATCGATATCGCAATCTTTCATATGACATATGTTGATATCGTATTCTGTCATTCAACATGAAAACCATCGCAATATCGCATTGTCGCATATCGGGCATTGCTGCGAAACGTAAAAATTCACTAATCATGAAAAATATGATTTATGGATCCCAATAAGATAACAACTGTCAAATTCACATGAAGCCCATGCTATAAATTTAATGATAATTCAGGTGTTTTATGATCTCGGGGTTTGTAAACGATTTTATAATTATTTCAGATTTAATACTGAGGATTCCCATTATGCATGAGTTAAGGTGATACGACAGTTAATAGCATTTGATGTGATCTCAAAATATGCTCTTTGGTTTTTTCTTTCAGTAGGGTAATTCCAGAAAATTAGGCATAAAAGGATGTTGAGTTTTATTAGAGCACGAAGGAAGTCCTCCACCCCACCTCAATTAGTCGTTCAACAAGAAGAAGATCACAAGATGGCTCCTCTAGTCTCAAACACAACATGCAACCCAGAAATTGGTTCCTCAAGTTGGGAAAGGATTTATAAGTTGTTTGAGAAAGAGAATCCACAAGTAATTTTGAACAGAAAAGTTATAGTTGATGATTCTGCATCCTCGGATTCTGACTCATGGTCCGATGCAGCTAACTCTTTTCTGCACAGAATTGTTGCACGTCCTAAAATTATACCATACACTGACTTAGTAAGATGGGTGTTAGATCATGTGGACATCTGAGATAGATAGTTTTTTACCAAAAACAGAACATTCATTGGTTCTCTCAGGCCTACAAATTTGAAGGAAATGTATAAATTTCCCGAGCCCCAAAAAAAATATGACAATTATTTTTTCCAATAATTTGTGCGAGAGAATGGGCACCCTACAAATGTGATTAAGGATTGGAGAAATGATCCTAATCGACATAAACATGATGAAAAGGGCATGTACTCAGTAGTTTCTCTTAAAATCCCTTTCTCGCAAATTGTTGCAATGATGTGTCGTCTTTTTGGGTCTTCAAATACAACCAAGTTCAAGGAAGATTGGACACCCCTGATAAAAGCAGCCTCTGATGGCTATTTTCTTGATTCGGCTAATATTATGTCTGATCATTTGATTAGATGTATCACTATCTATAGAGAAAATTGAAATCTTCCATCCAATACAGTCACTCCTTTTTATATGAGTTCATTTATCATAGATGTTGTTTGTTTTTCTACTGAATTTCCGTCATTAGGATGGAAATGGACCAGAGAAGTCAAAACCCCCATATTTTTACAGTTGGAATTCCTGTGGGAATCAAAATACCACTCCCATATGTTTAAAATATGTAATGATATAATGCTCCCAATTTTTCAAATCATTTTCGAAAGGAAAATTTCTAGAGTCACCCATGAAGCCAATAGAAGTCTCAGGTCTATAGGAAGATGGTTTAGTGAAGAATTTTTCACATACATCCGATTTTTCGGATGTCATGCTTGCCCTCATGTCCTACCCTTATATACTAGATAAATTATTGGCCAAGGAGATTGCTTATTAGACCATAGGTAATGGGTTGACTAAATTTATGAAAGAGGCCAAAAAGACAATTTGGCCAACTTTTAATATCACATGTGGGTCATATACTCTCGAAAATTTCAATCATGTCTATCCTAAAATTGATCGATTAAAAACCTTAAATTTTCATATTCTACCCAACAGAAATTATGATGCATATGGTGTTTCTAGAGAAATAACGAATCAAGTTAAGTTGTGGGCATTTGCAAGCGAGCCTGATAAATTTGACGATGTGTTTGAATCAATTCCAGAATTCTCAAGGGCTCTACAAATAGAAATTGTGAAATTCATTCCAGAAGAAGTAATGCAATTCAAAAAATATCGTGAACAGAGGAATTCTCATTTTCCAGACTACATGTTCCACGGGCCAATGCTAGAACAAATTCCAATTCCTCCACTTCAGGTTCAAGTGCTAGAAGCAGAACAAATTCTGATTCTGATTCCTCTAGTTCAAGTACAAGTACCAGTGGTAGAACCAGAAATCATATATGTTCCAAAATAAGAGATATTTAATCAAGACTGGGAAAGTTTTGAAAAATCATTATCTAATACTAATACTCCTGCTGATCAGAATGCTATTTTGATAGAAACTCTTCCTTCTGAAGATTATCTAAGAATAGAAATTCATGTAGGTGAATCAAGCGTTCAACAAGTGTCCTCTAATATAAAGTATTTTGAAGATCAAAGAGAAATTCGAGAAATCTCATTCACTACAGAGGTTTCCGAAATTTCTATTCAGCAAAATCAGACACCAAAGATCAATGGTACAGAGGAGTGACAAGAAGAAACATCGGCTGAAGACATGGATATTAGCCATGCTTTTCCAACAACAGAAATAATTCTAAAGATTGAGGAAATACCTCATTTGGATGTATTTTATAGTCCAAAGCATAAATTTGTTGTATCCAAGTCAAAGAAGAATCGAAAGATTTAAGATTCTCCAGAAATGCCTATGGACACAACATCAATGCAAGTTCTCTAGAAAGGAAATCAGTTAAATCCAGGAAAAGAACTTAGCCAATTATCTCAGTTTGCAGGTGCTTATGTAGACGCAACTATTCATAAGGCAGCAGAGGTTGAGTCATTAATCATGGAGAAAACTTAGAAAATGGCTCAAATGGAGCAAAGTTTCTTCAATAAAAAACAAAGGATAGAGAAAGAGTTGCAATCAAGAATTAATAGTCTGCAACTAGAGTTTGAAGGTCTCAAACTCAAACTCGAAAAGGAAATTAAAGAAAATGATTTAATAGTCCATGAATTACAACAGAACATTCAAAAGCTCCAGGATAATCCATAACTTAATGAGGTAAAGAAAGAAGCAACAGAACTGGAAACATTGCTGGTAAACCAACATACGGTTTTCTACCCAAAGTACCAACAGATTCAAGAGCAAGTTAAAATAAGTGATCATTTATTCACTCATATTTCTTATTTGAGGATTTATTATGAAGAAACTGATGATAAAGTGTCTAAGTATATAGATTGGCAAGACACAGTGCAAGGGAGAGCAGGCGATATTCCTCGCCTTGAAGAATCAATAAAGGATATAATATTTGGAGATTGGGACATGAAAATGAAAAGTGCAGAATTAGCTATCATCGGAGCTAAAAACATGTCATTCAACATCTCTGAGTATATAAAATATTATCTTCTACAAGTTAATATTTTCCAGGAAATTCCGAAAGACACTATTCTTAAAGTCAGCCTTTTGGAACAATATTGGGAGGAAACATCAAGCAGGAAAGTTCTTGACATAGAAAACTTGACAAAGGTATATATGGAAGTTTACTTGTATTTTTTGATCAAGCCTCACAGTCAATTGGGAGTGTTGAGGTGTCTTTCCAACGCAGCAATTCAAATTCTTCCAGCACTCAATGATGCAATATTAACGGGCCATATGAAAGTGCAACCAATGCATCCCCCCCCAGCTCGAATATATGATCAAAACTGGGCCAGCTCAAGGAACAGTTAGAGAGTGGATCCAAGAAACAGTCTTGAGACTATTATAACTTCTGCATTTTAATTTCCTAACTTTTATTTTATAGTTTAGATTAGATTAATAATACTTATTTCACAATTCTTCTATTTTTGTAATATTCATTAGTATTTAATCCCCTTTCATGCATTTCGAAAGGGGTCCAGATTTTTGAGAAGGTGGACTTTGGAACTTACACTATTGTTTGAACAGAAGTATCTAATTGAAATTCTGAGCCCAGAGGATATCTTTTCAGAACTAAGCTATGGTGCAATGGGTACTATTATATGTGTATTAATCGTTTTATGTTTCTGAGATTTAGCAAACTTGTTTCTATATATTTGTCTCTTTCTGATAAGCATTGAAATGATATATATTCTTATTACTATTGATGAAATGTATTGAATGATATGTTTTTAGAAAGGTGACTTTGAAAGATTTTATATGATTAATGTTATTCATCAACTAAATCAATTACATTGATTTAGTTTCTTTAATGTGCTTACATTCATTTAGTATGAAAATGATGTATATTGTTTTATATTTATGAAACCTTACTATGTAACCATATAAATCAGTCCATCCCGGGAAGTAGTTAGAATTAGTTTTATTTATGTTATCATTAGAATAGATCACCCCATTTGTGTTGATTTTATTCCATTTTTTTATAAACTCATTTCTTATACGGGAAACTAGTCCCTATATCCCTAGTCGAACCCACCATTTCAATGGAAAAGGAGTAGTAAGGAGTTGCACTAACCTCCCGACCAGGTGGAATCCCTAATGTTGAGGAAGTCACTCTCCAACCTTCAACAAGGTCTTGCTAATTTCTATCATAGGTTCGTGTTGGGATTCTCTCATATCACTTGGCCCTTGAGAAAATTCACTAAGGGAGGAGCGAGAGAAAAATTATTTTGGTCTGAATCTCAACAAAAGGCGTTCGTAGAGTTGAAACATCGCTTATGCTATACCCCATTGCTCACATTACCAAACTTGAAACAACCATTTGAGATTGATACAAATGCCTCTAACTATGTTATTGGGGAATTTCTTACTCAATAGGGGCATCTAGTGGCATATCATAGTGAGACATTGTCTGACATAGTCTGAAAGTATCCCACTTATGAAAAAGAGATGTATTCCATTGTGCAGGCTTGCCGAAAATGGAAGTATTAAATTTTGGGGAACGAAACGGTCATCCACACAGACCACCGACCCCTGTAGTTCATATAGACACAAGGGAAGTTGCAAAACTATCACCATCAGAAGTGGTCCACATATCTGCAACAATTTCATTTGAACATCAAGTACATGAAGGGCAGCACCAATAATTTTGCAGACTACCTCACCATACCACCGATCCTGGCGCTAACCACCGTGCTCAACTCTTGTGGGCACGAGACTTGTGAATGGCCGCTTCTTTACAAGAGTGATCCAAATTTCGGCCACACATACAAGACGCTCTTGGAGGGTAACCGAGTTCCAAATTTTCACCTCCAGGATGCACTACTATGTCGCCTGGGACACCTTTTTGTTCCTTCAAGTGAGTGTGCCAAGATGATTTTGGAAGCGCATTATAGTCGAATCATTGGGCATTTCGGGGTCAAGAAAAAAGTGGCATTACTAGAGAAGTATTTCTATTGGCCAAACCTTTGACATGATGTCGGTAAGTACATCAGTCCTGCATTGCTAGCGCCATTTCCAAACCGACCATCAATAATCAAGGCCTCTATATTCCACTACCTACCCCTAGTCGACTTTGGTAATCCATCTCCATGGATTACATGTCGGGCTTTCCTCCTACTAAGCATGGAAATGACTGTGTTTTCGTGGTCATCAACAAATTCTTGAAGATGGCCATTATGGTGGCATGCAAGAATAATATCACAACAGAAGCCACTGATAAAATATTCTTTAAATGAGTGTGGGTACAATTTGGGATCCCATAGTATATCATCTCAGATTGGGACAACAGGTTCCTCAGTACATTTTTTTCCAGCCTCTGGTCAATGCTTGACACCAAGCTCAACAAGTCCACAGCTTCCCATGCCCAAACTGATGGCCAGACAGAGGTTGTCTACAAGTTGATCGTACACATTCTGTGCATGTACAAATTAAAGCATCCACGCACATGGGATGAGAGCCTCCCCTATGTACATCACAACTATAACCAGGCCCTCCACATCTCAACCGACCACAATCCCTTTCAGGTGGGCTTGCGATTCCAGCCACTATGTCCCATTGACATAGACATGCCATTTGCAGCTACTCAGGCCAATTCGGCTCATGTCCAGTCTGAAGCTAACAAGGCGAACAACTTCATTGAGCGCATTCATCACATCCGCCAATAGGTTCATGACATATTGGACAAAGCCAATGCTAAGTATAAGCAGCGACATGATCATCATCGGGTATCACATAATTCCAGGTGGGTGAAAAAGTGTGACTACATTTGCAGAAGGAGTGCCTTGCTGGACCCCAACGCAAGCTTCGCCCGCTTTGATATGGGCCATACACCATCACCAAGGATGTAGGTGACAATTCCTTCAAGATCAATATTCCATCACTCCTTGGTTTGCACTTATTGAGCCTCTATTTTGTCCACATTTCTAATCTTTTCGATGAGTAACTCCATGCTTGTACTAAACATTTATAAGTCATTATTAATATTTGTATGCATTATCGAGTTATTATTTAGAGGCATTTTGTTGATTTATGAACTCTTCTTTTTTTGCTAAATTAAAGGGTCTTAATGTAAAAGTGTCATTAATGATAGACTCTTGTGGAAGGTACCAACGACTCCTGCACTAGTTGTTCCTGCACTAGTTGTGCCTGCACCAACTTAGTTTTTTACAATGTGCCTGCACTAGCAGCATTATTAGCCAACTCACTAATTTGACTGCCATAAAAACTATTGAAACAAACAGAGAAATATGTTCTGGAAGATCGAGAGCTGTTGGTATCTTTAGCATACCAGAACTACTAGAAAATAAATATTTACTATTGGTTATAAAGCTATACTGCATATTCATTTTGTTGTCGAGGAATGTGAGATAATGGAGCTGGATTTTTTGGCAGTCACCTGGTTGACAGGATCATGGCCATAAGTGACGGTGTTATTGTCATGGAAATTTTCTTTATAGGAATAAAAGTTAAAATTAAAGCGCGGGAGTTTGTATTGGCGGATTATAGCTACGAATCCTATTGGGCATACTTGTATTATGCATATATACAAAGAAGTGCAGGATCCAAACAAACGAGATGTCATTAGGGTGTGGGGCTCCTCTAAATGGATCATCCTTAGCCCAATAGGGTGGACGTCGCAACCCTGGCTTCAACAACCATGGGAGATGGGAGACGAAATCTGAGGGTTTGTTGGCACTCATTTCAATATCTTCTCAAGGAGAAGTCTTAAATATCGAATCTATGGTCATTGAGGATGTGGCAGATGTCATAGCCAGATTAGCAGAGGAATTGAATAGGGTCTTCTCTAACTCGGCTCGAGTTCAACCAAGATCAAGTGCCCAATGGATCGCTACGAGGCCACGAAGGAGACCTACAAAGGCAGCATGAAAACTATGTACATGGATTCTCTCTCATTCAATTGGTGCCAAATTGTGGGTATAATTTCATGCCAGTATGCTAAAACCAGCAAAATCAACCAACTATAGTTGTAACAGTTGTCAATCACCCAAACTTAGCAAGTCATATTTTCTAGGTCCAATTTTTTTCAACAAATCGTGCTAATTATAAGCATAGGTCCGAGCAATTAGGGGCAGCGCTGCTGCTATAAAATAGAGGGTTCCACACTGAGAAGGGATCGATGGTCGATAAGCTGTAAATAACATTACTTTCAACATCTATCTCAAATCTTAGCAGAAGTTGGGGTCTCTGCTTCACAGAAAGAACACATTTTGGCATCAATCAGAGATAGGTCTACTCCTCTGGAAGAAGAGATTCCTGAAGAACTAGAAGATCTTCCTAGAGAAACCAAGAAGCTATGGATTATGCTTGATGAGGATAAGCCATCAAAAGTAGAGATTAAAGAACATCTACCTGATCCGGCCTGCACTTTAGGGGATGAACAAATAAATTTGAAGGATTTGCATGATGCATTGAATGTTTCCTATGAATCAAACAACCAAGAGTATATGGATCCCATAGAATATTGGTTTCAAATGACTTTCAGTATCCACTCCTCCTTTATCATTCGACAATTTGTAGCATCACGTCAGTTAATGCAGTTGGTTCCTCATATTCTGGTACTTTCTTGAATATTATTTTCAATTTGAACATGGGTAGGATTATCCTCTTGTTGTGCACTTGGATGCATTGGAAGTATGCCTATACATAAAAGGGGATTCTTTCGCTTCTTATGGTAGAGTAAGGTAGAAGAATAAATCAATGCCATAAATAAATATGTTACAACAATGCTATTAGGGTTTTTGACTTTCAAAGCATAACCACTAAAGCTGCTTTTGATCCACATTGGATTGTTAACACACACATCTGTGAAAAATATTATTGAGTATGATTCACTCTAATATCTTATGATTTTTCAAAAGTAACCATGGTTAACCACTCTAATGAATTGTCATCTAAAACATATATTTTCAGTTTCCCTTAGAAGTTACTATTGGAAAACCCCCTATGTTGGAACACTCTTGTGAATATCATAATGAGTTGTTCATGAGAACACTAGCGTTATTAAATCAAAGAGTCTTTCAGTCATTACCTAGGATATTTTATCTAAAAAGCGTCTTTATGGTAGAGGAACTAGCTAGTAATGATTAGTCATTAAAAACTTTTCACGCCATCTCATACTCTGAAGGAGTAGATCTGTCTCCCCACTTATTAAGTAACACTTGAAGTTAATCATAATCATAGTTTACAAACGATTTAGGGAAGGATGGGAGGTCTCGTGATGAGCCGACCTACCACGATCATGAGACCTAACATGCATGACATTATTGCTACAGGTCACCAAGCCAGAGTAATGGCTTTCAGCCAAAAATTTGGAAGACAGGAGGTCTCATCACGAGCCGGCGTGTTCATCCATGTTACTTCTTATGAGTGGCACTACCATTAGTTGGTTACCAAGACAAGACAATGGCCTTCATCTAATTTTTTTAAATTAAATAAGGTAACTCTGAATCTATATCTAGTGAGAGGGACACAAGCATTTCACTGGGTCAAAATACATCCCTGTAGAGGCTATAGACGCCTGCGGGAAGCAGGGCCATGTATGTGGTATCAAAGTTAATTACATACTATGATTTACTCGGTTATCCTTCCCTTTCCCTAAAAACTCGTCATTTTAATTCTTGGAAGATGGTTTTAAGATGATTTGAGCATGATGCTTTGAGTTCTATTTTTGGGAATCTTTAAATAATGTGGTACCCTTAGTAAAGGTGATTCTTTGTACTGGATTAAGGAGAAACTTACTTTTGAATCTATATGACAACAAAATTTAGAGTGTTCAATTTGTTGATTGGTCCAGGAAGGTGGCATCTTGTTCTATTTTTATTTCCCTTCTCTGGTATCATAACTCACTTCAATTTTTCCATGGTATTTAGAGTGATGAATTATTCAATGATGATTACTCACTAGGTGTTTTCAGACAACAATATGTGTGTTCACTATGGCTACCTCTAAATAAGCACTATATGGTCTAATACAGGATTGCTACAGTAGGTGCAGGAATATTGTGATAATTTTCTTGAAATTTCACCTTTTTCAACAAGAATTTGATTTTTTTTTTTAATAAGACTCTGGGCAGAAATAAGAGCTCTAAAAAATAAATCTATGACAAGAAGGGAATTCATTTGAAATAGGACAGCAAGTGTGAGATGACCATCATAAAGGTGCAGTATTCTTTTTCCATAATGTCCGGTGCAAACATGTACCTCATCTTGTTACATCAAAATTTTATCATTCCTGCACTTGATACTTTCATAAGGATTGTAACCTGGTTTTAGTGGCACTGTAATAATAATTTTTCAGACTTGATGAATACTTGAAAATGATGAAATACCAGATATCTTCATGTTCCCTTGCTGAGATTTTTGTTGTCACTTTTATCGAGAAGCATAATTTTATTTTTAAACATTTCCCCTACCTTCTTCTATTATTTTATAGTCCTATGGTTTTGCTTGCTTGAGGACATGCAAGAAGGTCAGCATGGGGGAGTGTTGAGCCCTCTATTTTGTCCACATTTCTATGATTTTCGATGAGTAACTCCATGCCTGCACTAAACATTTATAAGTCATTATTAATATTTATGCATTATTGAGTTATTATTTAGAGGCATTTTTTTTATCTATGAAATCTTCTTGTTTTAATAAATTAAAGGGTATTTAATGTAAAAATGTTATTAATGATAGACTCTTGTGGCAGGTACCAACGAATCCTGCACTAGTTGTTCCTGCACTAGTTGTGCCTGCACCAGCTTAGTTTTTTACAGTGTGCCTGCACTTGCAGCACTATTAGCCAACTCACTGTTTTGAGTGCCATAAAATCTATTGAAACAAATAGAGAAATATGTTTTGGAAGATCGAGATTTGTTGGTATCTTTAGCATACCATAAGTACTGGAATATAAATATTTACAACTGGTTATAAAGCTATATTGCATATTCATTCTTTTGTCGAGGAATGTGAGATAATGGAGTTGTATTTTTTGGCAGTCACCTGGTTGACAGGATCATGGCCATAGGTGACAGTGTTATTATCATGGACAATTTCTTTACAAGAAGCAAAGTTAAAATTAAAGCATGGGAGCTTGTATTGGTGGATTATAATTACGAATCCTACTGGGCATACTTGTATTATGCATATATATTGAGAATTGCAGGATCCAAACAAATGTGATGTCATTAGGGTGTTGGGATCCTCTAAATGGATCATCCTTAACCCAACAGGGTGGACGTCACAGCCCTGGCTCTAGAAGCCATGGGAGATGGGAGACAGAATCTCAAGTTTTGTTGGCACCTGTTTCAAGATCTTCTCAAGGAGAAGGTTTAAAGATAGAATCTACGGTCGGTGAGGACGTGGCAGATGTCACAATCGGATTAGCACAGGAATTGAAGAGGGTCTTCTCTAAATTTTCTCGAGTTCAACCAAGATCAAGCGCCCAACGAATCGCTATGAGGCCACAAAGGAGACTGACAAAGGCAACATGCAAATTGTGTACATGGATTCTCTCTCATTCAATTGGTGCCAAATCATGGGTAGTATTTCATGAAAGTATGCTAAAACCAACGAAATCAACCAAATGTAGTTGTAATAGTTGTCGATCGCCCAAACATAGAAAATCAGATTGTCTAGGTCCAATTTTTTTCAAAAAATTGTGCTAATTATAAGCATAGGTCGCAATTCAGGGCAGAACTACTGCTATGAAATAGAGGGATGTGCACTAAGAAGGGATCGATGGTCGATATTCTGTAAATCACATTACTTTTTTCAGGAAGGGAGGATTGAACTACTGTTCAGGAGGGACGGAGGAGTTGCACCCCAGTGGGATGATCCCCGGAGGAGACCACTGGAGCCAACGCTGCCTCATTTCATGAATTTGTAATGGGATTTTTTATATGATTCATTTGGAAATTGATTTCGAGTTTTTTCTTCTCCTGAATGTTTTAATCCTGTAATTCAAACTGCTGCAAGGGCACGAGTTGGATGGTTGGGCCCACCAACTAGTTCATTGCCCCAAACCCCTTAGATTTATTTTGTTGCATTTCATTTTATGCATAGTGTGTTAGCATGATTTAATTAGCTCGGAAATTTCATTTCTTAACTCTTCCTTTCAGTCATTTAATTTTCTTCATTCCATAATTTCTTCTTTATATTGCTCTGGTTATTTAAGTGCAAATATCATTATCTTTGAATGTATTTTTATAAAGGTTGAACTAAATAGCGAATGTTTTATTACTGCATCTCTTATTCCTCTTATTACAAGATTAAGCACTTGGCCTCGTCTCATTGTTGCATAATAAAGATTATTTTCATAATGCAATGGTAAAGAGTTATGGTTAATTTAAATTAACTACCTCGAGATCATTATTCTAAATGTAAAATGGATTCCTGCACTTTGAAAGAAAAACATTTATTCCTGCACTATTGCAGAAAAACATTTATTCTTGCACTCTTAATAAGCAGATGCCAGGATCAACATAATGAAAGATTGTGAACCTTGTTGGCCAAACGCCCACATAATTCTTCATTGTAATTAAATGTTGCATCTATTATACATAATATTTTGAGGAAGCATTTAATAAGATCGGGGTAAACCACACGAATGATATATTTGTCCTTATTACATATTGTCTTCATTGAAGTTGGAGTGTTGAATTATCTTTAAGAGAAGCAGTGCATTATTAACTTGAATATTTTTAAAGCATTTGATTATTTCCTTAGATTAGTTGGAATGAAGTTGCCTTGCGATTTCTAGTTTGATTTCATGCTTTTCATCTCTACAACATAGCAGTAATTTTTAAGAGGTTTTATTTCATGAATTGCATTCTTTACGGTTTGTCAATTTGAATGGGGCCTACATTCCCTTGTCCCTTGGAAAACTAAGGAAGACTTTCTGCAGGAGTCAACTCAACCCAGAAGAGGAGCCAAAATTAGATTCCCGAAGTGTGTTTATTTTGCTTTGAAGAGTCTTGTTCATTTTCTTGAATGATGCCCTTTTGAATTTCTTGCAAGAATTTAGTTTTTATTTGATAGATCCCTGAGGTCATATTCTAGCATATATTTTGCTACGCCTTTAAGTTTACTTACCCGGATTTAAAATTTAAATGTTGGTGTAAATCTTGCATTTACATTGCCCGACAGCACCCAGTGTTCAATGTGGACCGCCTTCGGCCCTACTTTCCACCTCTACTAGACACATCCGACACGACAGAAAAACTCACACCAATAAAGTAAAACCTAGGCTGCATGGAACAAGCCATAATTGATCATATTATGGACACACAGATCAAGAACACCCGCCAGCAGAGGATCCAGCTATATATATTTGTAAAATTAGGCCAACTCCTTCACTAGGGAAAGTGGCTCACTAGGAACCAAGTTCAACAGAAGTTTCCTCATCTCATGGAGGAACTCAACACAATGGGGGCCATTGTTTACTAAGGGGGGAGGAATTATCCAGGTGGATAATGGTGACCATCCGCCTATTCCATTTTGACCCCCACTATTGTTTCTTTCATTTTTTTTCAGTTTCCTTAATTTTAGCACAAATTACTATTTTTGGCAGTTTTTCGAGTCCTGAACTTCCAAGGTCGTTTTGAGACCCTAAACGACATTTTTTGGGGAAACCACCTTTGATAAAAATAAGTTAACGAATTGATATTCGCTATAAGCATTTGTAGTCTTTGGATAGATATTTCTAACGATGTATCATGTGCATCAAATGGAGATAGTATGCCAAAGTTACAACCCCAGGAAATTGATGTACCAATTTACCCCAATGGGGCCCATAGTCTGGCATTTCATCTCCTAGGGTTAGGTTTTTGGATGTTTAGGATTTTCCATTGTTTCTCAATAATAAATAGGCCTTCGAGCCTCATTGTAAAACAGTTCATAGGCATGTAGCTTCCACATCTCTTCTCATAGATAAGCTACCAACGCCCTAGCTAGTTTATTTCCATTCTGTCTATAGGCATATTTCAATTATGAGATATTAATGAAATGAAGTCTTATTTCTGCTGCATCCCTGCATTTATGTGTATTTTTATTTTATTATGTTCCTACATAAGTCTGGATCAATTGGAATTCAAGGTAAGATTATTTTTTATGTATCCAATACTTCTTCAAAAGAAATATCTTTTCCTAAATCATTATTACTTGTATCGTCGAAACACTTTGATATAGGAGATATTTTATCATCATCAATATTATCGAAATAATCTTTATCTTCTTTTAAACAAGATAAAGAAATATATGTATATCTTAATTAACTTATTTTTTTAACAAAATAATATTTTCTGGGGTGGCAAGAGGGGGAAGCATTCTCACTAATCCTGATGGAAACATTGAAGTCAAATATGCCTGGATCCTGGGAAGGAAAACAAACAATCAAGCATATGCCTATGGTTTAATCTTTGGACTGTCTCTAGGAAATAAAAAGGACACAAAGGAGCTATAAATCCTATGGAACTCCATGTTGATAATAAAACACATGAGGAACAAAAAAACTACCCAAAATATGAGTCTAAATCAAGCCATCAAGCGCTCCCAAGGTCTGATTCATCTCCTTGACAGGGTAACATTCTACCACATTCTAAGAGGAAATAACCAAGAGGCGGATAATAAAGACAACCTGGATTGCAGTATGAAGGAAGAAACTAGTGTTGTGAATGACATTTAAGGATCCCTATATATCCCATAATCATGCATAGTGCCTCCAAAATAAAGACATTTTTTTACCCTTCTAGTTAGAATATGAAAAATGGTTTATATAATCCTTGTGTAGTGGTGTGATTTACCTTATTTTACTCCCTACCTATATCTCCCTCTCCTCCCCTTATCCTACACTCTTCCTTCTTCTCGCCCTCCCTCCCCTCATTTGTTTGGATCACCACTCTCTCCCCTTACCCCTCCTTTCTCCTCCCCACCCCCCCCCTTCTTCCTTGCCCCCTCCCCCATTCCACATCCCCTGGCCTCCTCCCATCACCCCTCCCTTGCCAAATTGGATTCCACATCAAAGATGGCCCCAGGCCGATCTACTTAACCTCCATCCCATCGACCATAATTCCCCTCATCCTGCCCTTGAGACTCGTATCATGGAGAAGCATGGTTTCCTGATGCAGCGTGGCAACCTTCAATTTGGTCATCCTACACTTGGTACTTGGATGTCCTCCATCATGCGATCTTTGAGACCTCTCCCTTGTTGCAATTGTAATCATCGGCATTTCAACGTTCGATCCATGGGAATTGTGGGATTATTGGGGTTGAATTTATTCCCTATGCTTCAAATTTTACAGGTTGAGCATGGGAAGAAATTGTGGGTGGGATTGAGGGACGAAGAGAAGAGTATGGAAATTATGGAGATGCATTGGGAATTTAGCATGGTTGGTATAGTGATGAAGGCATGCTTCAAAATTTGTATCTATGTTGGCTATTTAGAGGCTAATGGTAAGATATTTTGTAAGAATTTTCAGTCTGTCTCTGCCAAGGTGACCTCTTCTTTACTCCAGAGATCATGGTCGAGGTTTAGGAGTAGTTTGGGTTATTCTCTTATCAGGGTGGCTGGGTGGTTTATGATCCTGTGCAGTGAGTACCGCGGTGGGTTGTCATCATGGTGTTGAAGTACAACAAGAAATTGCAGCACCTACACTAATGTGGGACCAATAGATCCAAGCAGCACCTACACTAGTGTGGGACCAACAGGTCTTAGTAGCACCTACATTGGTGTGGGCTAAATTTGGTGTAGTGTCTATTTTAATTTTCCCTTAATTAAAATGGACAATAAAATGTAATATTATCTCATAATCACGTGTAATAGTTAACTGAGTGTGATAAATTTAGCTATCTCATGAATTTTGAGTTGAGGGTAGTTGGTGAGGCATGCAAAGTAATTCTAGTTGTAACAGAGTTTGAAGTGCAGTTGGTGCATTAGTTTAATGCATGAGTAATCAGTTAACTCAATTAGGTGAGTTAAAGTCAATTGAGCTAGTTGTAACTGTTTGTTTCACTAATGAGAGATAAAGTGAATTAAATATTATTTAATTCACAATCAGTGATCTAACATGCAACTGATGATTTACTATTATTAGTTGCATGCATGTCAGTTCCAGTGGAGACCCAGTTGAGACAAAGGTGAAAGGATGTTAATATTAGTTATAGGATTGTTGGGTTGCACCCATGCAAACAAACACACATTGGATTTCCCATAATCCTTGCGCAGTTTAGGAAGGCCAAAATTCCTAAAGAATAGGGATTGCATTCATCGGGAATTGCGCAAGCAAGGCAAGATGTTTAGAGGTTGAGAATTGGCTAAGTGTTAGCCAGTTTTGTCCAGGATAGTGTGAGACAATTAGCTGAGTACAGGAGACAATTGTGAGAAGAGTGTATTGTAATTGTTTCATGTATCCATGCTTAATATACAATAGAAGATAGTGGGGTTTTGAGAAGAAAGCTTTCCTCGAGAAATTATCTAGGTTGTGGTTTGATTTGATTCTTCTTTACTTCATGTGATTGGCGATTACGTTTAATATCTGTAATTGATTTGTAGAAGCGATTCAGTATCTAGATTTAGTACATTGTTAGATCGGATTGAATCCATGATATACATATTGTTTGTATCATTTCTACATGGTATCATAGCACAGGAAATCACAATAGTGGAGGAGAAGTTGAGTTTGTGACTTAATAGAATTCGAATTTGCAGAAGACTTTCTTGGTGCTACAGGTGATTCAGGATCGAAATGGCTTTCAATGGCTTGAGATTGGAGTATGCACTTGAGGGAAGATCTAACTATATTTCTTGGAAAGACAGAATGGAGGTAGTACTAGAAGACAATGGATTGAAGGAATTCATTGACAATCATGTTCCTAAACCCGATGTGACAGATGTTGCAAATCTTGATGCATGGAAAAAGAAAGTTGCAAAGGCAAGGAGGATCTTACTGAAGGGAGTACGAGACCACATTGTCTCAAGTCTCCATGGAAAAGAGACACCATATGAAATGTGGAAAGCTTTAACAGATCTATTTCAGAGCAGCAGTGATCATAGGAAATTGGCACTAAAAGATAAAATCAGGAAGATCAAGATGGAGAAAGGTGACTCCATGCAAAAATATTTAACAAAGCTTGTCCAATGTCGGGATGAGCTTCGGAGCATTGGCATTGTTGTCATTGATGATGATTTGGTGATCCTAGCTCTTCTAGGGCTTCCCAAGATTTGGCATAGTTATCAAGGCTCTGTCAATGAAAGGGATAAGATGCCAGATTAGGAACGACTTTGGTCGGATTTGGTGCAAGAAGAGTTCAGACGGAATACAAGATATGGATATTCATTTAAGAATGAAGATGAAGAAGATTTTTCTTTTGCTACCAAGGCAAATAAGGGGAAAGGAAATAAATTCCATTCCAAATCTGAGTCTGGTAAAGATGGCAAGAAGCGCCACATTTCCAGAGTGAAGTGTTTTCACTGTCACGAGCATGGACATTATGCCACTAACTGTCCACAAAAGAAGAAGAATAAGAAGGCTTCAGGATCTACAACTGGTGAAGCTTTGGCCTCGCAATTTGAGCTTGACTTCTCGCTCATTGCATGCATGGTTTAAAGTGCAATGGGATCGGTGTGGTATTTTTATAGTGGTGCATCCTTTCACATGATGGGAGACAAAGAACTTTTCATTAGCTTGGAAGAGAAGGACCTCCAAATGCATATCGAAATGGGTGATGACGAGTGGTACATTGCTACTGGGATTGGTACCATTACCTTCCAGAGACAGTCAGGTAAACCCTTTCAATTAAAATATGTAATGCATATACCAGGCTTGAAGAAAATTTAGTCTCAGTTGCAATGTTGGAGAATAGAGGCTATGATGTTTTTTTCAGTGAAGGAAAAGTTTTCCTAAGACACAAAACAACGGGACAAGCCAAGAATATTGTGATTCGAGTTAATAATCTCTATAAACTTGATGTAGATGGTTGCACAAAATTGATGGGTAAGGCGGACAAAGTGGTGAGTCGGGATGAGGGTGAGTTATGGCACAGAATATTGGGCCATATTCACCACGGAGCCTTGAAGGTGATGTAGCAGATTTCTACAGGTCTTCCCAAGGGTACACTTGTGCAGTCAGACACATGCAAGGGATGTACTTTGGGGAAGTATGCAAAGGCCACTTTTCATGAGAAGGAGAACCGAGCCTCAAGGATCCTTGAGAGAGTTCACTCAGACGTGTGTGGACCATTCTCTACTGCTTTGACAGCAAAGAATAAGTACTATGTGATATTTGTTGATGAATTTTCTCGAAAGTGTTGGATCTACTTCATGCAGAAGAAAGATCGGATGTTCTGAAAGTTTCTTGAGTTCAAAGCACTGGTGGAGAAAGACACGGGTAAGCATGTGAAGGCTCTTAGGAGCGACAGTGTTGGTGAGTACATCTCCAATGAATTCAATAAATTCTGCAGCAAAGAAGGAATTCGGAGAGAATTGATTGCGCCTCATAACCCACAGCAGAATGGCGTCGCAAAAATAAACAAAACAATTGGAGGTGCAACAAGAGCGATATTGCATGATTAGGGCCTACCGTTGCATGTTGAGATTCAACAAGAATATCCTAGTGAAAATTAAGCACCTACACTAAGATGGGGCCTCAGGCTATTTTTAGGTATATGTCTATTTATAGATGTATGTGCATAATCTATTTATAGAATGCATGTCTATCTTTATTATCCCTTAATTTAGATGGACAATAAACTATAATCTATTCTCAATAAGCACTTGGAAATAGTTAACTGAAGTGGAAAATTAGTTAGCTAAGTGAATTTTGAGTTGAGTGGTTGTTTGGTGGGACATGCAAGTTGAATTTAGTTGCAATTGAGTGATTCGAGTTGTAACAGAGTTGGAAGTGTAGTGGTGCATGAGTTGTGCAAGTTGTAAAGTAGTTTAACTCAGTTAAGTGAGTTAAATGTAGTTTTTCTAGTTCTAACTGAAGATACACTAGTGAGATATCAAGTGAATTAATTATTGATTAATTCACAATCAGGCATCTCACATGCAACTGAATATTTACTATTATTAACTACATGCATGTCAGATCTAGTGGAGACCCAATTGAGTTCTAGGTGAAGGGGAAGTAAACTATCAGTTGTGACATTATCCAGTTTCACACTTGCAACCACACACCCATTTTATGTGTTCATGAGGATGGTGCATTCAAGGCAGGAAATATTACATTCATTCAAGGACTTCTTTCAGCAGGGATTGCGTAGTGGAGGCAAGTTATCTGATGACAGTAAATTGAGCAAGTGATTTGCCAATTTTTGTATAACAATGTGAGACAATTAGCTGATGTACTAAGAGCTCTTGTGATTGGATTTTTTATGTAATTGTTTCATGATACATGATATAATATAAAATAGAAGATACTGGGGTTTTTTGCTGTAAGAGTTCCCTGAGAAATTATCTGTGTTGTGTGTGATTGATCTTTCTTCATGATATTGTAATTAGCGATTGTGTTTTTAATTCTTAAAATATTTGTAGAAGTGATTCAGTATTTAACTTTAGCATATTGTTAGATCGGGTGAATCCAAGATATACATGCATATTGTATAATTTCTACATGGTATCAGAGCACAGGAAATTGCAGAAGTGAAGTAGGAGCTGAGTTTGTTGGTGGATAGAATTCGAATTTGCACAAAGACTTTCTTGGTGCTATAGTTGATTCAAGATAAATGGCTTTCAATGGCTTGAGGTTAGAGTATGCACTCGAGGGAAGCTCAAACTACATTTCTTGGAAGGACAGGATGGAGGCAGTACTCGAAGACAATGGCTTGAAGGAATTCATTGAAAAAATATGTTCCTAAGCTAGATGTTGCCAATATTGATGCATGGAAAAATAAAGTGGCAAAGGCGAGGAGGATCATGTTGGAGGGAGTACGAGACCACATTTTCTCAAGCCTCCAGGGGAAAGCCACACCATATGCTATGTGGAAGGCTTTGACGGATATATTCCAAAGCAGCAACGACCATATGAAATTGGCGCTCAAGGATAAACTCAGGAAGATCAAGATGGAAAAGGGCGACACCATTCCAAAGTATCTCACAAAGTTTGTCCAATGTCGGGATGAACTGGGGAGTGTGGGAATAATAGTCACTTATGATGATTTGGTGAGTTTGGCTATCTTGGGACTTCCTAAGAGTTGGCAGAGTTATGAAGACTCTGTCAACAGATGGGAAAATTTGTCGAATTGGGAATGACTGTTTTCGGATCTGTTGTAGGAGGAGTTGAGGTGGAACACCAGAGATGGCTCTTCATCAAACCATGATGATGAAGAGGATTGTGCTTTGGCTACCAAGGCGAATAAGGGGAAGGGGAATAAATTCCATTCTAAATCCAAGTCTAAAGGCAAGAAGCAGGACATGTCCAAGGTGAAGTGTTTTTACTATCACGAACATGGGCATTTTGCTACTAACTGTCCACAAAAGAAGAAGAACAAGAAGGTTTTTGGAGCTGCAGCTAGTGAGGCCCTTGCCTCACAATTTGAGATTGAATTCTCCTTTATTGCATGCATGGTGTCAAGTGCATTGGGATCGATGTGGTATTTGGATAGTGGTGCTTCCTTTCACATGATGGGAGATAAGGAAATTTTTAGTGACTTGGAGGAGAAAGATCTCCAGATGCGTATAGATATGGGCGACGATGGACGGTACAGTGCTACCAGCATTGGTACCATTACCTTTCAAAGGGAGTCAAGTAAACCATTTCAATTAAAAGATGTTATGCATGTACCAGGCCTTAATAAAAATTTGGTCTCAGTTGTGTTAGTGTCAGTCTTGTTATACTGCCATCAGTGATCAAATCTACTATTTTGCATTTGCATATTAGTAGTCCCATACCATAAATTTTCATCATTCCATTAGGTCATGGATTCATTGATGGTAGTGGTCTTTCATCATTTTTTCCCTCATGTTAAACTTTCTGATTCCCCTCTCTATGGTCTTCAGTCATGATTCACTTTCACTATGTAATTCATGTTAGTAGGTCATAAGATTGGTCTCATTAGGTTCTAAGGTCTCATCATGGTCAAATTAATGAGTCAAGTGTCAATAAATATCATCAAGGTCATGAGGGAGTCAAATAAAATAAGGCACAGTATCTAGAAAGATCAAAGAGTTTTTCTATTGAGCTTGATGTAATTTTCACCTCAAAACCATGTTTTGAGGTGAAAACATGGTACTTTTCTTTTATTATCATCTTTTATGTAATTTTATATCTTCATATGTAATAAGTTGCACTTGAGAAGCTGTTATCTCCACAAAGCCACCACCATTCCTTTCAGAGGTGTGTTCCACAGAATTTTCAATGTAAAATCATGTTCTAAGTATGTCCATCAGAAAGAGCCCGGAAAGATCTTTCCAACGGTATATTATACTCTCAAAACTGACTCCTGGATTGAAAAATATGCCTAAGTGAAGAAAAGTCCCCAAAAGCCTAAACCTACCCCTTTTCTCATTTAGTCCCTTAAAAAACTTTATAATATAATTTTAAAGTTTTTTTTCAATCGCAACCCTTTCCCCGATCTGATCACACCATTTAAATCACAACCCCAATTGAGCTACTCCCGATTGACTCCCTCCGATCCAATCGCAAGTCCCTCTTCCGATCACCCAATCGCATCATCGCAAGTCCCTCTTCCGATCACCCGATCGCATCGTCGCAAGTTCCGTCTTTTGATTTCCCCGATGCGACCAATTGCATATCGCCAATCGCATGTTTTACTTCCAGTACTTAACCCCGCTCCACTCATCCACTGATTTGCGATTGCGATTGGCTGGGTCCCACCTTAAGGCATTTCCGCCCCGCTCCAAATAAAAGGGTTTTCCCTTTGTAAAAGCAATAAACTGATTTTGAAATATTTTTTAAGTCTTTCATCGCATCAGCCTTCCCTCCATCGCATCGCATTACTTCACTCCCCATGATACTTTGCCTCTGCTTCCCTTCCCCACCGATGCGATTGATCGCATATCACCAATTGCAATCGGCGATTTCTGTAATGTTTAAACCCGCTCCCCTTCCCAATTGCGATTGCGATTTTCGATTCCTCCCTTGGGTCCCACCTTAAAGCCCTACGCTCTTTTCAATGAAAAATAGTTTTTTCCCTATGTATAAGCGCAAAATTCCTTTTAATTTGTTTTAAAGGGATTTTTTATTTACACCATCGCACCCGCTCCCATCGCATCGCAAGTTATTATTTCAACATGCCCACTCCTCTCCCGCTGCGATTTCCGATTGCGATTGAAATTTCCCCATAAAGACTCATTTCCCCCTATACACTATCGCATCATGTTTCTTCCCATCGCAATCGCTCCATTGTGACACACGCCCTCCCCTCTTCCGATAGCGATTTGAGATTGCGATTTGCGATCGCATATGGGCCCACCATCCTTTCCTTTGCCCTTTTTCACCCAAAAAGGGGATTTTTCTTCATTTAACGGAAAATATGGTTTTTCAAATGGTTTCAAAGGAATTTTCTTTGACAGTTGGTTTTTCTTCAAAGAGAAAAAACTCAGAAACAGTCAAGGCCGAGAACTAATTATGAACCAGTCACATCTACAGCAAGTGATGAAAAGGGGATCTGTTCTTCAGGTTTCCTATTTTCATTCATCCAGTATAACTGCAAATTCTCCAGATGGTCAAAATGTATTGTTTTTCCTTCTTTTCAGGGGTAGATTGTTGGTTTTCTTTCTATGTTCGAATTTCAGTTCCTGAGCTGGTAAAACAACTCCTTCTTCTATGAATCTACTTCCCTCAAATTTTGTATATTTAATGTAATTTATTCATCATTTGTAAAGGGGGAATAAAGTGTGGAATTAGATGGAAAACACTGAGGACGCTCTTTGCTCCATTTGTAACAGTTTGGCAGGGAATTAATAAAGAAATGCAGCTCTGATTTGTGGGATCCCTGTGCTATGGATTTTAGCATTGTTCTTTCTTTCGTGTTCATCTGTTAAATGTTATGTTTGCCATTCATTCATTCACATCTATGGTTGAATGCTTTCAAGATAGATAGGTAGAATCCATTGTATAATGCTCTGCCTTGGGAAATCATTCAATACTTTATGTTTTCTGTTGTTTGAAAAGGATCCATCTCCTATGCCCTTTTCAGCTCCTCACCAGTCTTTCACACTCCATCATTATTTAAACTAAATTGTTAAAATTCCTTCCTACCTTGCCCCATAAAATACCCTGTACCTCTGATGTAATTCCCCAGATTCAAACTGCCCCATATGTTCCATACAACCCTGAAGATTTATAAAGACATTTCCCATTATTATACCTAGCCTAAAATCAGTTTGCAGTTGTAATTTATTGAATATTTTTCCCGGAGAGATCCCTCTCCTGACCTTGTAGGGCTAGCTACAAGGTTGAGCGTGGTTTGAGGTTACCCTGATTTTCCTTCCTTCAACCTAAGGTTCACATTAGGTGCTAACATTTCTGGCGACCATACTGGGGATACATTTAGCATAAAAGACTGATCACCCCAGTAATATCTTCAATATAAATTCCTGGACCCTAGATGATGAGGTTCAGAGTTTGCTAGGCTGAAATAAAACATTATTAATAAGAAATTTGACCACACTGGCTTCAAGAAGATACACAAGGGCTAACCCTGATCCAAATCCTCCACCTGTGTTTGAAAATCCTAATCTCATTCCAAGGATAATCAGAAGAAAAGAAGGTTCACTAAGCCCTTGACCCATTTTCAGATCCCATACCTGGCCCAGTGAGTGTTTGTTTGTAGAAGACCTTTCTTTTGATGAATGTTTTGAGCTTTCTTTGTTCAGAAGTAAATCTAAAACTGCACTTGATGACACAGTTTTATATCCAGAATTTATTGTAGATCTTGAGATTCAAAGGGAAAACACATCGATTGATGATTATATTTTGCATTCTCCTCAGACATCTATCACTATAACCAATATCCCTGAGCCTTCAGAGTTATCAGAAACAGCATTTCCTGCCCTTAATTCATCAGCATTCCCATCAGTTTCAGAAGTCAATTCTCAGCTTTCGACTCCTCCATCAACACCTCCTTTGAATCCTAGTATCACAAACACTGTTGTAAATCCACCTCGAGTCATGGCTGCTCGGTATGCACCCCTGGTTTTACCTCAGAATATGAATGATATGCCTACTGATTACCAAAGTAAAATACCTATCTTTGATGCCACTCAAAGCGTCACAGCCCAGAAGCATGTTGATAAGATGAATGACTTTTTTTATCTTCATGAGGTAGAGGCAGAAAATTTAATCACAAGATTGTTTGTCCAAATATTTGGAGGAGAAGTTAGAAAATGGTTCAGAGCCTTGCCAGCAGCCTCTATCCACAATTTGCAGGAGCTACATAGACAATTCTTAGACCGGTGGGAGGTAAAGAAAAACCCACTCCAAATCTTGTCTAAATATGAAAATATTAAAAGGAATGTGGGTGAAACTATACAGGATTATTGTGTGAGATTTAATGCTGTATATAATGCTATTCCGGCCAATCTTAAACCCCCTGTGGGATTAGCTTTGCTCAAGTTTCCAAATGGTTTCGATGCCGATATGGCATATCAGTTACGAGAACGAGATCCTACCACACTTGAAGACATGCAGAAGATAGTTGTGAGCGTAGAAGCTAATTTGTTGGCCATAAGAGCGCGGACAAGAGCCGAAAAGAGGGTGACAGTGAAAGAAGAAGCCTCTCCTTCACACAGTAAGATGGATACTCTGATCCGAACAGTGGAGAAGATGGTTGATCGGCTGAATATTTCAGATAGACCTGAAGCACAAATCAGGAATCCAAATTTCAGAGGACATTAGCAGCCACAATTCCGAATTAAACAAAGAGAACAGAAAGCACAGGACCAAGCAACGCAACAGCAGTAGATCAGAACTCCTTTGCAGCAAAATTATGTTCAAGGGATGGAAACATATGATGATGAAGATCCAGTCGTTTAAGCCAACCATTTCTTCACTGCCGATGGTGCACCCATCTTTCTCACAGAAGATGAAGAATATAAAGTGATTACAGACATTCTAGCAGACGAAGATTTCATATTGGCCAATGATGTAGTGTTATAGGAAGAGTCTGATGATTATCAAAGAGGATACATGAAGGCTTTGCAGCGCAACAGAAACAGTATTCTTTGAGGAGTAGAGATGTTCCGATCAATCCCATTCAGAAGAGAAAAGAGATGCAATCAAAAAATGATTCTTCAAACACTCAAAGAAAAGGGAAAGAGCATGCTGATCCTTCTCCTAGCAAGGCATCCTCAGCAACTAACATTGCAAATGAAAAGAACCAGCATAATGCAGCGAAGGAGCAAGTAGAGAAGAAAGATCCTCCCATCAAAGAGGTAGAAAAATTTCCTTCTTTTAATTTGGAAAATGAAATTTCTAAGCTGAAGGTGTCCATGCCCTTGACTGAGTTGGTGAAAAATAGCACTTACAAAGATCAAGTGTCTAAAATTTCACAAATAGACTCTGTGTCAGATATGGTAAATGTTGAAGGTGATTATCCTAAACTCATTTTTGGTCTAGCCATAGAAGGTCAGCCTGAAGAGAGTGAATTCCCTCCCTTTTACCTGAGTCTTAGATTGCATGAGTTCATTTTACATAATGCCATGTTGGACTCTAGAGCCTCACATAACTTGATTCCTAAGGCCATTATGGAGAAGTTGGGACTTGATATTACCCGCAAATACCATGATTTATACTCCTTTGACTCTGGTAGGGTCCATTGTATTGGTCTTATCAAAGACTTGGTAGTATCTTTGGATCAAATCCCAGCCAAAAATGTTTTGATGGATGTGGTTGTTGCCGATGTTCCACCACGGTTTGGAATGCTTCTATCTAGTTCATGGGGTGAAAAACTTAAAGGAACCATACAGCTTGACTTCTCTTATGCCACCATTCCCGTGTTCGGTCAGTTCAGAAAACTATATAGGGAGAAGAAAATAAAATACATGATCACTAGCAAAGAGAAGCCAGTCAATCATCCAATTAATGCAGTCCACACAGATTTAGAGTCTTTTGTATTATACTCAGATGGTGGTTTGAATGATGAAAATGTTCAGTTGGTAGAATTAGACGAGATGCCTGAGATTTCAGAAAATTTTAGGGAAGTCCTTAGACAGGAAAGATAAAGCAGCAAACATTTCTTAGCTTCCTGCCTGCCAGCAACAAAGGGATAATGAACAGTAGGAAAATGCAGAAATCAATCAAGATAAAGTAGAGAAAGAAGCAAAATTTCAGCATCTAGCAGAAGAAGAAGAAGGCCTGTGGAGCATGGACTTTGACGGAGTTGTTGGTAAGGACGGCGCTGGAATACGAATATGGATTCGGAGCCCTGTTTTCCAGCTTGAAAAGGTTCCTAGTAATGTTAGATTATGTGCTTACAAGTTGGCTTTTGACTGCTCTAACAATGAAGCAAAGTATGAAGCTTTGATTGCAGGATTGAAAATTTTTAAGAAGCTAAAGGCAAGGAGGATTTATGTCTATGGAGATTCAGAGTTGATAATCAAACAAGTAAAAGGAGAGTACCAAGCAAAGCATTCGCGATTGAGGGCCTACAGAGATGCAATCCTAGACATTTTGACGACATTTCTTGAGTACACTTTGACATCAGTACCTCAAATTCAGAATCTTATTGTAGATTCTCTTGCCACTACTGCAAGCAATTTGAAGATTCCAATGAATTCCAGCAACAAATTTGAAATTTATGTCAAACATTGGCCTGTTGTTCCGGATAATCTAAGGTATTGGCAAGTGTTTTGGGATGACAATGAAATCAATGCTTTTTTGCAGAGTGAAGGAAAATTTAAGGATACTCCCATAGAAGGTGATTATGAGGTCGATGATCAAGAAATTGAAGCAAATCAGATGGACATATTGCAGCTGAAAGACAATGTAATTCCTAGAGGTCTCATATCTTTAGAGGAGCTTTTTGATCAGGATGATGTTGCAAAGAAACCGAGCTTGGTGCCTACTGATAAAGGAGTTGAAGATGTTAATCTTGGAAAAGCTGACAAGCCTAAGCTTGTGAAATTATTAAAATCATTGTCCCCTGAGGTAAAGGAACAGTATGTTAAACTACTTTCTGAATTTTCTGATGTGTTTGCGTGGGATTATTCAGATTTGAAGGTATATGAAAAAAACATAATTCAGCATAATATTCCCATCAAGCCGGATCAGAAGCCATTTAGACAGAAGCTTAGAAGGATCAACCCAAAGCTGCTCTCGTCCATTGAAAAAGAGGTAAACAGATTGTATAAAGCTGGTATCATTGTCCCAATTAGATTTTCTGACTGGATTTCAAACTTGGTCCCAGTACGTAAAAAGACAGGAGAGATAAGGTTGTGTATAGATTTCCGAAATATGAATAAAGCATCCTTAAAGGATAACTATCCACTTCTGAAGATGGACCATATTCTATAGAGAGTAGTTGGAGCATCAAGGATGTCACTACTCGATGGCTACTCAGGCTATAATCAGATCTTGGTGCATGAAAAAGACCAAGACAAATCTGCTTTCACAACACCCTGGGGAACTTTCCAGTACGCCAAAATGCCATTTGGACTGAAGAACGCTGGAGATACTTTCCATCGAGCAATGGACATTGCTTTGGCCAATGAAAAGGATGTTTTTTTGGTTGTTTATTTGGATGATCTGACAGTGTTTTCTGGTTCTGATGATGAACATTTGCACCACTTGAGGGTTGTTTTTCAGTGATGTAGAAAGTTTGGGATTTCTCTTAATCCAAAGAAAATTATGTTTGCTATGGATGAAGGTAAGCTGCTGGGGCATATCATCTCTAAATATGGTATCTGCATTGATCCTGCAAGAGTAGAGGCAATTCAGCACATAGACCTCCCACGTAACAAAAAGGAGATTCAGGCATTCAATGGTAAGATGAACTTTTTGCGCAGATTTATACCCAATTTGGCTAAACATTTAAGAGAAATGACTAACATGTTGAAGAAGGATAGCACTGTCAAATGGAGTGAGGAGGCTATCAAGTCATTTAATTTGGTAAATTTTTCTCTGTCCAATGCTCCAGTTTTAATTAGTCCTTATTATACTCAAGATTTCATTATATTTTTATTTGCATCGGAGCATACTATGGTTGCGGTTTTAATGCAAAAGAGAGATCAGATTGAGCAGCCCATTGCTTTCTTTAGTAGGCATATTCGAGATGATGCCTTGCGGTATAATATCATTGAGAAACAAGCATTGGACCTTATAAAAGCATTGAAGGATTTTAGAGTATACATTCTGCATTCACATACCATAGCATATGTTCCTAATGTAGCAGTGAAAGATGTCCTTATGCAAACTGATCCTGAAGGTCGAAGAGGTAAGTGGATAGCAGCAATGTTGGAATATGATTTAGAGATCAAACCCACAAAGTTGATCAAAGGACAAGGCTTGGCAAAACTAATGGCACAATCAAACCTGCGTGCCCTGGATATTAATCTCATAGCAGCAATGTCAGAGGATGAGGATGAAGGTTTGCTTGTTCCAGTTTTAGAAATTTTTCTACAATCACCATGGTATTCAGACATTGTTTATGTTCTTGAGCATCTATCACCACCTCCCGGGATGTCTAGAAGCAAAGGTAGATCACTGAAACTCAAGTCTGCTAAATTCTATATTTTAAACAGTGCTCTTTATTGGAAAGATCTAGGAGGTATTCTGCTTTATTTTTTGGTTGAATATGAGGCTCAGCAGGTGATGCATGACTTTCACAAAGGTGATTGTGGTGGTCATTTGTTTTGGAAAAAAATAGCTAACAAAGTGTTGAGAGCAGGATACTATTGACCCACTTTATTTTCAGAATTATATAAAACAGTGATGAGCTGCCATGAGTGTCAAGTTTTCCAAGGGAAAAGGAAACTGCTTCCTCTTCCTTTGAAACCAGTTTCAATAAATGCTCCCTTTCAGCAGTGAGGACTTGATTTCATAGGGGAAATACACTTCGCATCATCAGCACAGCATCGATGGATCTTGACAGGTACCGATTACTTCACCAAATGGATCGAGGCCATTCCAGCAAGGCAGGCCACTGATATGGTAATCATTCAATTTTTAGAATCAAATATCTTGTCTTGTTTTGGTTGCCCTCACAAAATCATAACAGATAACGCAGCAGTGTTTATATCTAAGAAGATGGTGGAATTCTGCGACAAATACAATATTGTGTTGGGCCATTCGATAGCATACTACCCACAAGGAAACGGCCTAGCAGAATCATCAAATAAATCTTTGATAAACATAATCAAGAAAATGCTGGAAACCAATAAGAAATTAGCCGCCAGCTCATCTGATGCGTTGTAAGAGCGGATAAATTGACATCAAGAAATCCATAGGTATGTCACCATTTGAATTAGTTTACGGTACTAATGTTGTTTTTCCCACGTCTCTTACAGTTCCGGTCATGAGATTATTGCAAGAGGTTGGGACTGAAGAAGATGATAATCAGCGAAGGATCAATCAAATGATCCACCTTCAGCAGACAAGAGAGGAAGTGTCACAGAACGATATTCTGGTGCAGGAAAAGATAAAGAAAATTTATGACCGTAAGGCCAAAGCATAAAAGTTTCAATTGGAAGATGTGGTGTTGAGATGGGATGCACGAAATGAGGACAAAGGGAAGCATGGTAAGTTCGACAACCTGTGGAAAGGACCATACAAGATCTCAGCATACAGGGGATAGAATGTTTTCTTGCTCTCGGAGATGGATGGCCAAGATTTCCCAAGAGGACCAGTGAATGGTAGGCTTTTGAAGCACTACCACTGTTGAAGATCATGAATCCAAAACTATGTCTCAATCATTGTATATACCATGTTATTGTTGGTCATATTTTAAGTACACAGTCATTGAAGTTTGGGGCCCGAGGTGAAGGCTATAAAACTTAAATGATATGTGTAAGGTTTTTTATTTAATTTTTCAATCATAGTTTGAGTCAGAGTCAGTCTGCATTGTGTCAGTTTTCAGTGTCTTGACCATATTTGCCCAATGGATAAGGCTACTTGGCCTATGGTGTTCTTGGCACCTCCAAGGAGCTACCATCCCCTTTGAAGCCAATGTTAGTGTCAGTATTGTTATACTGCCATCAGTGATCAAATATAATCTTTTGCATTTGCATATTATGAGTCCCAAACCATAAATTTTCATCATTCCATTAGGTCATGGATTCATTGATGGTAGTGGTATTTCATCAGCTTTTCCCTCATGTTAAACTTGTTGATTCCCCTCTCTATGGTTTTCAGTCATGATTCACTTTCACTATGTAATTCATGTTAGTAGGTCATAGGATTGGTCTCATTAGGTTCTAAGGTCTCATCATGGTCAAATTAATGAGTCAAGTGTCAATAAATATCAGCAAGGTCATGAGGGAGTAAAATAAAATAAGGCACAGTATCTGGAAAGATCAAAGAGTTGTTCTATTGAGCTTGACGTAATTTTCACTCAAAACCATTTTTTGAGGCAAAAACATGGTACTTTGCTTTTATTATCATCTTTTATGTAATTTTATATCTTCATATGTAATAAGTTGCACTTCAGAAGCTGTTATCTCCACAAAGCCACCACCATGCCTTTCAGAGGTGTTTTCCACAGTATTTTCAGTGTAAAATCATGTTCTAAGTATGTCCATTAGAAATAACCCGGAAAGAGCTTTCCAACGGTATATTATACTCTCAAAACTGACTCCTGGATTGAAAAATATGCCTAAGTGAAGAAAAGTCCCCAAAAGCCTAAACCTACCCCTTTTCTCATTTAGTCCCTTAAAAAACTTTATAATATAATTTTAAAGTTTTTTTTTCAATCACAACCCTTTCCCCGATCTGATCGCATCATTTAAATTGCAACCCTGATTGAGCTACTCCCGATTGACTCCCTCTGATCCGATTGCAAGTCCCTCTTCTGATCACCCGATCGCATCATCGCAAGTCCCTCTTTCGATCACTCGATCGCATCGTCGCAAGTTCCCTCTTCCGATTTCCCCGATGTTACCAATCTCATGTTTTATTTCCAGTACTTAACCCCACTCTTCTCATCCCCCGATTTGCGATTGCGATTGGCTGGGTCCCACCTTAAGGCCTTTCCGCCCCGCTCCAAATAAAAGGGTTTTCCCTTTGTAAAAGCAATAAACTGATTTTGAAATATTTTTTAAGTCTTTCATCACATCGGCCTTCCCTCCATCGCATCGCATTATTTCATTCCCCATGATACTTTGCCTCCGCTTCCCTTCCCCGCCGATGCGATTGATCGCATATCTCCAATCGCAATCGGCGATTTCCGTAATGTTTAAACCTGCTCCCCTTGCCGATTGCGATTGCGATTTTCGATTCCTCCCTTGGGTCCCACCTTAAAGCCCTCCACTCTTTTCAATGAAAAATCGTTTTTTCCCTATGTATAAGCGCAAAATTCCTTTTAATTTGTTTTAAATGGATTTTTCGTTTACACCATCGCACCCGCTCCCATCGCATCGCAATTTATTATTTCAACATGCCCACTCCTCTCCCGCTGCGATTTCCGATTGCGATTGCAATTTCCCCATAAAGACTCATTTCCCCCTATACACTATCGCATCGTGTTTCTTCCCATCACAATCGCTCCATTGTGACACACGCCCTCTCCTCTTGCGATTGCGATTTGCGATTGCATATGGGCCCACCATCCTTTCCTTTGCCCTTTTTCACCCAAAAAGGGGATTTTTATTCATTTAACGGAAAATATGCTTTTTCTTCAAAGAGTAAAAACTCAGAAACAGTCAAGGCTGAGAACTAATTATGAACCAGTCACATCTACAGCAAGCGATGAAAAGGGGATCTGTTCTTCAGGTTTCCTATTTTCATTCATCCAGTATAACTACAAATTCTCCAGATGGTCAAAATGTATTTTTTTTCCTTCTTTTCAGGGGAAAATTGTTGGTTTTCTTTCGATGTTCGGATTTCATTTTATGAGCTGGTAAAAAAGCTCCTTCTTTTGTGAATCTACTTCCCTCAAATTCTGTATATTTAATGTAATTTCTTCATCATTTGTAAAGGGGGAATAAAGTGTGGAATTAGTTGGAAAACACTGAGGACGCTCTGCGCTCCATTTGTAACAGTTTGGCAGGGAATTAATAAAGAAATGCAGCTCTGATTTGTGGGATCCCTATGCTATGGATTTTAGCATTGTTCTTTCTTTCGTGTTCATCTGTTAAATTTTATGTTTTCCATTCATTCATTCACATCTCTGGTTGAATGCTTTCAAGATAGATAGGTAGAATCCATTGTATAATGCTCTGCCTTGGGAAATCATTCAATACTTTATGTTTTCTGCTGTTTGAAAAGGATCCATCTCCTATGCCCCTTTTCAACTCCTCACTAGTCTTTCACACTCCATCATTATTTAAACTAAATTGTTAAAATTCCTGCCTACCTTGCCCCATAAAATACCCTGTATCTCTGATTTAATTCCCCAGATTCAAACTACCCCATCTGTTACATACAACCCTGAAGATTTATAAAGACATTTCCCATTATTATACCTAGCCTAAAATCAGTTTGCAGTTGTAATTTATTGAATATTTTTCTCGGAGAGAGCCCTCTCCTGACCTTGTAGGGCTAGCTACAAGGCTGGGCGTGGTTTGAGGTTACCCTGATTTGCCTTCCTTCAGCCTAAGGTTCAAATTAGGTGCTAACAAGTTGCAACGTTGGAGAACAGAGGCTATGACGTTGTTTTTAGTGATGGAAATTCTTTCATGCGACATAAAACAACGGGTCAAGCCAAGAGTATATGGATTCAAGTTAATAATCTCTAAAAGCTGGAGGTAGATGGTTGCGTTGCCATGATGGGCAAGGAAGAAAAATTTTTGAGCCGAGATGAGGGCGAATTATGGCACGGGCGATTGGGCCATCTTCATCATAGAGCCTTAAAATTCATGCAACAAATATCTACTGGACTTCCAATGGGAACACTTTCTCAGTTATATCAGTGCAAGGGTTGCACGATGGGGAAGTATGTAAAGTCCACCTTTCATGAAAAGGATAATCATGCTTCGGGGATCCTTGAGAGAGTTCACACAGACGTGTGTGGATCGTTCTCGGTTGCTTCAACAGCAAAACATAAGTACTATGTAAAATTTGTTGATGACTTTTCTCGTAAATGTTGGATCTTCTTCATGCAGAAGAAGGATCAAACATTCTCAAAGTTTTGTGAGTTTAAGGCATTGGTGGAGAAAGAGTCAAGGAAGCAAGTGAAGGCTCTTAGGAGCGATAATGGTGGAGAATACATCTCTAAAAAATTCAAGAACTTCTGCAACAAAGAAGGAATTCGAAGAGAACTCATAGCGCCTCATAACCCACAGCAGAATGGGGTCGCAGAGAGGAAGAACAGAATGATCAGGGTGTAGCACGAGCAATGTTGCATGATCAGGGCCTACTAATGCATTTGTGGGTGGAAGCATGCAACTTTGCAGTTTATGTGCAAAATTGTTGTCCTCATAGAGTACTTGGCATGAGTACACCTAAAGAAGCTTTCACTGGTAAGAAACTAGATGTTTCACACTTTAATATTTTTGGCTCATCTTTTTATGTGCATGTGACTAAGGACGCTAGGAAGAAGCTGGAGCCGACTGCTAAAGTTGGGATTTTTGTGGGGTACACAGAAACACCCCATTATTATCATGTGTATTTTCCAAACAACAGAATCATTGTTGTGCGACGGGATATAAAATTCGATGAGGGGAAAGCCATGCAGTTGTCACTTGAGAGGGAGATGGACTTGCATGCGGAGGAGGAACTGCTGGTTCCCAAAGATGAGTCTCTAGATATGGATCAGCCATGGGAGGAGGTTCATGGAGTGGAGGAAGCCACTCATGCAAATCCATCCATCATAAATGGAAGAAAGCGCACCACAGAAGTTGATAGGCTGAGACTTGATGTTGCAGAGAATGTAGGATCCCCAACTTCACAACACATATAGAGAGAGTCTCTTGACCGATTTACTGGATACATGACTCTCATGAGAAAATGTATTATGACTGAACCATCTTCCTTTCAGGAATTAGTGCAAGAGCCCACTTGGGTTGATGCAATGGTGGAGGAGTATGACTCCATTTTCAAAAACAGTGCTTGGGAAATTGTTCCAAGGCTGGTTGATAAAGCAGTGGTAGGTTCAACATGGATCTACAAGGTAAAGCAAGCTTTTGATAGGAGTATGGATAAATACAAGGCCAGATTTGTGGTGCGGGGCTTCTCACAGATTGAGGGGATAGATTATGAAGAGACCTTTGCACCTGTCGCAAGGTATTCTTCCATAATATCCATCCTTGCTCTCTCAACGCAAATGGATTGGCACATTCATCAAATGGATGTGAAAACTGTGTTTCTCAATGGGAACATTGAGGAAGAGGTTTACATAGAGCAGCCTGAAGGTTTCGAGATATTAAATAGCGAGTCACATGTGTGCCGACTCAAAAGAGCATTGTATGGGCTAAAGAAAGCACCCCGTGCTTGGTACACTCATATAGACAGATATTTCACCGTATTGGGATTCACCAAAAGTGAAGCAGATGCAAACCTGTACCAAATTGTGGTGGAGGGTAAGATTTTAATCATTATTCTCTATGTTGATGATTTAATATTGATTGGTGATGAGCAGCTGATACACTCATGCAAGGAGGATCTTGCAAGGGAGTTAGAAATGAAGGATTTGGGTCTCCTTCATTATTTCCTTGGATTGGAAACATGGCAGCAACATGGTGAACTTTTTGTGTCTCAAGGTAAGTATGCAAACGAGATACTGGGTAAGTTTCACATGGAGGGCTACAAACCCATGGATACTCCTCTTCCAACAAAACTGGAGGAAAGAGGATGCTACTTCTGGAGAGGTAGTGAATGCTACTGTCTATCGACAATTAGTGGGTTCGCTAATGTATCTAGTGAACATGAGACCAAACATTTTCTATGCGGTTAACCAGCTGAGTCAAGCTATGGTTAAGCCTACCAAGCTCTTTTGGAAGGCGAGGAAGCATGTCCTGGGATACCTGAGGGGCACATCAGAGTATGTTTTATGGTACAGACAGATAGATGGAGTGAAGTTGCATGGCTTCACCGATGCAGATTGGGTTGGAATTCTAATAGACAGAAAGAGCACATCAGGAGGGATCTTTAGTATTGGATCTACAGTTGTTTCTTAGTACAGTAGGAAGCAAAGATCCGTGGCACTCAGTTCAGCGGAAGTGGAATACATGGCAGCGAGTCAAGCTACATGTGAGGCTATCTGGATGAGAAATATCTTGGTTGGTTTGTTTGGTTCTCATATGGATCCAAAAGTGATTCATTGTGATAATCAGAGTTGCATTAAACTCTTAATTAATCATGTGTTTCATGATATATCCAAGCATAAAGATATCTGGTACCATCATCTCAGAGATTGTGTGAAGAGGAGAATCATGTTGCTTCAGTACATTCCCATGGAATATCAAGATGCAGATATTCTGACGAAGGCACTCACCAGGAGCAAATTTGAATACCATAGAGATAGGATCGGGGTGAAGGATAATCCCTTTCTTGTTAAGAGGGAGTGTTGAGATTCAACAAGAAGATCCTAGTGAAAATTAAGAACCTACACTAGGATGGGGCCTCAGGCTATTTTTAGGTGTATTTCTATTTATAGATGTATGTGCATAATATATTTATAGAATGCATGTCTGTTTATAGGTGCATATCTATCTTTATTATCCCTTAATTTAGATGGACAATAAACTATAATCTATTCTCAATAAGCACCTGGAAATAGTTAACTGAAGTGGAAAATTTGTTAGCTAAGTGAATTTCGAGTTGAGTGGTTGGTTGGTGGGACATGCAAGTTGACTTTAGTTGCAACTGAGTGATTCGAGTTGTAACAGAGTTGGAAGTGCAGTGGTGCATGATTTGTGCAAGTTGTAAAGTAGTTTAACTCAGTTAAGTGAGTTAAAATCAGTTGTGCTAGTTGTAACTGAAGATACACCAGTGAGAGATCAAGTGAATTAATTATTAATTAATTAAAAATCAGTGGTCTCACATGCAACTGAAGATTTATTATTATTAATTGCATGCATGTTAGATCCAGTGGAGACCCAGTTGAGTTCTAGGTGAAAGGGAAGTAAACTATCAGTCGTGACATTATCCGGTTGCACACTTGCAACCACACACACATTGGATGTGCCCATGAGTATTGCACAGTCAAGGCAGGCAAGATTGCATTCATTCAGGTATCGCTTTCAGCAGGAATTGCGCAGTGGAGGCAGGTTATCTGGAGACAGTAAATTGAGCAAGTGATTTGTCAATTTTTGTGTGAAAGTGTGAAACAATTAGTTGATGTACTGAGAGCTCTTGTGATTGGAGTTTTGTATGTAATTGTTTCATGATCCATGATATAATATACAATAGAAGATAGTGGAGTTTTTAGCTGTACGCTTTCCTCGGGAAATTATCCGTGTCGTGTGTGATTGATGTTTCTTCATGATATTGTAATTAGTGATTGTGTTTTTAATTCCGCAAAGATTTGTAGAAGTGATTTAGTATTTAACTTTAGCATACTGTTATATCGGGTGAATCCAAGATATACATGCATATTGTATAATTTCTACATTGCATTTGTGTGTGGAGGCATGCAACACAACAATATTTATGCAGAACCGTTGTCCTCGTAGGATACTTGGCATGAGTACACCAGAAGAGGCTTTTACTGGTAAGAAACCTTATGTTTCACATTTTAATATTTTTGGCTCATATGTTTATGTGCATGTGACCAAAGATGATAGGAAGAAGCTGGAACCAACAGCTAAGATTGGGATATTTGTGGGGTACACTGAAACTCCCCACAACTATCGGGTGTATTTTCCAAACAACAGAATGATTGTTGTGCGATGGGATATAAAATTTGATGAGGAGAAAGCCATGCGATTGTCCCTTGAGAGGGAGTTGGATTTGCATGCAGAGGAGGAACTCTTGGTTCCAAAGAATGAACCTCAATATGTGGAGCATACACATGCGGAGGATCATGGAGTGGCATAAACACTCATGCAGAGCCATCAACCAGAAATGGTAGAAGGCACAACATGGAAGCTGATAGATTAAGACTTGATGTAGCAAATAATGTAGGAGCCCCTACTTCACTACGTAGATAGAGACAGTCTCCAGATAGGTTTACTAGATACATGGCTCTTATGAACAAGTGTATTGTGACAGAACCATCTTTCTTTCAGGAGGCAGTGCAGCAACCAATTTGGGTTGATGCTATGGTAGAGGAGTATGACTCCATCATCAAGAACAGTGCATGGGAGATTGTTCGAAGACCAATCGGTAAATCAATGGTTGGGTCTAGATGGATCTACAAGGTAAAGCAAGTTGTTTATGGGAGTGTGGAGAAGTACAAGGCTAGATTTGTGGCCCGGGGATTCTCACAGATTGAGGGGATCGACTATGATGAGAATTTCGCACCATTCGCGAGGTACTCTTCCATTAAATCTATCCTTGCTCTCTCAGCGCAGATGAGGTGGCGCATTCATCAAATGGATGTGAAAACTGTGTTTCTCAATGGATTTATTGAGTAAGAAGTGTACATAGAGCACCCAGAAGGTTTCAAGATCTTTAACAGTGATTCACATGTGTGTCAACTCAAGAGAGAATTGTATGGGCTTCAGAAAGCACCTTGTGCTTGGTACAGTCAGATTGACATCTATTTCACTGGGTTGGGCTTGACCAAAAGTGAAGCGGATGCAAACCTATACCAGATTGTGATTGATGGTAAGATATTGATTATCGTACTTTATGTTGATGATATAATTTTGACAGATGATGAGCAGCTGATAAACTCATGCAAGGAGGATCTTGAAAAGGAGTTCGAAATGAAGGACATGGGACTCCTCAATTATTTCCTTAGTTTGGAAATATGGTAGCGGGATGGTGAAATTTTTATTTCTCAAGGCAAGTATGCCAAAGAGATACTGCGTAAGTTTCACATGCAGAGCTGTAAACCCATGGATACTCCTCTTCCAGGAAATTGGAGGAAAGAGGAAGCTACTTCTAGAGAAGTAGTGGATGCTATTGTCTACAGGCAGCTAGTAGGTTCATTGATGTACTTGGTGAACACCAAACCAGACATTTGCTACGCAGTTAACCCACTGAGTCAAGCTATTGTTAAGCCGACCAAGCTCTTTTAGAAGGCGAGGAAGCATGTCTTGAGCTATCTCAGGGGCAATACAGAGTATGAATTATGGTACAGGCGAATAGAGGGAGTGAAGCTTCAAGGCGGCTTCACGGATGCAGATTGTGCAGGTAGTCCATAATACAGAAAGAGCACATCAGGAGGGATCTTCAGCATAGGATCGACAATAGTTTCTTGGTACAGTAGGAAGCAGCGATCTATGGCACTCAACTCAAAAGAGGTAGAGTACATGGCAGCAATTCAAGTTGCATGCGAAGCCATCTAGATGAGAAATATCTTGGTTGGTGTTTTTGGTTCTCAGATGGATCCAACAGTGGTACATTGTGATAACCAGAGTTGCATTAAACTCTCGGTTAATCATGTGTTTCATGATAGGTCCAATCACATAGACATCTAGTACCACCATCTCAGATATTGTGTTCAGAGACGCGTAATGTTACTTTAGTACATTCCCACGGAAGATCAAGATGCAAATATTCTAACGAAGGCACTCACCAAGAGAAAATTTGAATACCATAGAGGCAGGATCGGGGTGGTAGATAATACCTTTCTTGTTGAGAGGGAGTGTTCAAGTCCAACAAGAAATTGCAGCACCTACACTAGTGTGGGACCAATAGGTCCAAGCAGCACCTACACTAGTGTGGGACCAACAGGTCTTAGCAACACCTACACTGGTGTGGGCTAACTTTGGTGCAATGTCTATTTTAATTTTCCCTTAATCAAAATGGACAATAAAATGTAATTTTTTCTCATAATCACTTGTAATAGTTAACTGAGTGTGATAAAATTAGTTAGCTCATGAATTTCGAGCTGAGGGTAGTTGGTGAAGCATGCAAAGTAATTCTAGTTGTAACAGAGTTCGAAGTGCAGTTGGTGCATTAGTTTAATGCATGATTAATCAACTAACTCATTTAGGTGAGTTAAAGTCAGTTGAGCTAGTTGTAACTGTTTGTTGCACTAGTGAGAGATCAAGTGAATTAAATATTATTTAATTCACAACCAGTGATCTAACATGAAACTGATGATTTACTATTATTAGTTGCATGCATGTCAGTTCCAATGGAGACCCAGTTGATACAAAGGTGAAAGGGATGTTAACTATCAATTGTAGGTTTATTGGGTTGCACCCATGCAACCCAACACACATTCGATTTCCCATGATCCTTGCGCAATTTAGGATGGCCAAAATTCCTAAATAATAGGGATTGCATTCATCAGAAATTGCGTAAGCAAGGCGGGTTGTTTAGAGGCTGAGAATTGGCCAAGTGTTGGCCAGTTTTGTGCAGGACAGTGTGAGACAATTAGCTTAGTCAGGAGACTCTTCTGAGAAGAGTGTATTGTAATTGTTTCATGTATCCATACTGAATATACAATAGAAGATATTAGCATTTTGAGCTGCAAGATTTCCTTGGGAAATATGTGTTGTGGTTTGATTTGATTCTTCTTTGCTTCATGTGATTGGCGATTGTGTTTAATTTCCACAATTGATTTGTAGAATCGAATCAGTATCTAGCTTTAGTACATTGTTAGATCGGATTGAATTCGTGATATATATTTTGTTTGCATAATTTCTACATGTGGTTTGGGTAGAGTGGCAGTGGTTCTGGGAGTTTTGGAAGTGGTATGTTAGTGTGGACCTTCACTTTGTGTGAGGTTCACGAACCCCTGGAGGAATGTGTCTTTGGTTTCTTAGAGACTATCATCATGAGCTGGCCGTGTAATTCGGTGGAAGAAAGTTCTAGGTCAAGCTCCTTGGGTCTCCACAGACCCAAGTCTAAAGGTTCGAGGGAGAGTTTGGCAAGGGATGGAGGTAACCCCAAAACACGTGAAATTTTTGCACATAAACACAGGAAGTTCAAAGATGGTATTGCAATATTGCATATGTGTATTCATCAGCACCACAAAGTTGTTATTAACATGTAGGAGTGATAGTTGGAGAATAAATAATGCATCCAGAGGCTCAAGGATGAAGTGGATGCTTTGAGGTAGGAGATTGAGTTTTTGAAGATCAAGTTGGCGGAAAGCAACTCAAAGGTGGAGGAGGAGCGCAAGGATCTGGACCTCAAAAACCTGGCCCCAATGGAGGAATAATTTGTCCCTTCTGATAATCCTAATTTTGTTTTATGGAAAACCATACATGTAAATATTTTTTACTACAATTATGAAATTTATTTAGCTATAGGTTGGTAGTTAAGGGATTACTTTTTGGAATGGTTGGGAAAATCACTCTGAAAAGAGATGGATTCATTGTAAAAACAACAGCCGTGAACAGACCCAAACTTCTGATGTAATATCCCGAATTTTTCACATGATCAGGCGCATTATATATATATATAATCTACTCTTTATGGTTTAAAAAAAACAAAATAATATTTTCCCCGTGTTGTTTCAATATATTAGAATTCAAAAGATTATTTATGTCAATATTTTATTCACAAGTAGTTGAAGAGAATAGGGCATATAAATTGATATTTTCAAAGTAATAAGGCCGAAGAAACATCTTGAAGAGACAATCATCAGAGAGGTCCATGTAACTTCAAAAAAATCATCCTCATTTACTAAAATTAGAACATAAGAAGATTATTATAACTCAGAATGTTGATTACAAGAGTATGATCTTCCCTCAAAATATTTTACCAAATAAGTGTCAAATCTACAAAGGGGCTACATCTATTCTTGCTTCTTTCTCCTCGTGTTTTCACTCTAGGTTATAGATGAATGACGAGAGCCTGACATAATGATTTATTGAAAATTAAATGTCCCATCATCAACATGCATAAATTTCCATAACTAATTCTACTAGAGGAATTTTGAACAATAAAGTGGCTAAAATTTTATGCACAAGATATTTATTTCTTATCAAATGGAAATGTGAATGGAGAATTAATATATGAATTTTCTTGTGAATCACATATAAAAATGATATTAACTTAGAAATTTCTAACAAATATTTCTCAAAATAAAGAGAGTAAAAAAATGTTCAATAAGTTGACTTAGAGAAATCTTATAGAAATCCTTAGTCAATTCCTCTTCTTCCTTTCAAAAATAATGAATGTATTATGAAGATTTAACAAGATAACTCAAACCTGCATACTAACATAAGCATGATGAAAATATTTTAAAAAAATAAGAAAAACTAATCCATTCCAAAACCTATTATACACTAGCTAAAAAATGAAATAAGTGAAATCATAATGCTAATGTAACCATTTAAGTAGCTTAAGTCTGCAAACATATGTACACCAAAAGTTAGTATTGGAAGAAAAAATAAAATAATAAGAGTAAAATAAAGAATTAAACTATTTACAATTTCACGCATTATGTACAACAAAAGTGTGTTGTCATTTAAGAAAAAATTGTTTCAAAGGATTCCTCCAACCATAATTTAATTCTATCATGAACATCATTATGTTTCTTCATCAATTATTCTTACAACCAAAATTTAGTTGAGTTGTGAAAAGCAAGTTGAAGAGAAATTAAAACTAAGAAAGGATTATGGATGAATAATTTTCCTTGTAGGAATAACGAGGAATAATTTCAAATACTGAAGTCTGTGTGGAATCATGAAAATGGTTTTTTAAATAAACAACAAGATGATGAAGCATAATCATGATTAAAAATTGTAATTTTGTTTCATTGTTTCAATAAATAAATTCACCTCTTCCCACTAAATTTTCAGTGTTGACATAACAACAAATTTTGTTATGAAAATGAAAGAATAAAATCAAATATACACTAGAAACTAAAAGAAAAAATAGAAACGGTAATAAATGTAGAATTGAATTAGACATGTGCATGGAAAGAATGTGACTATTTGAAGGGAATTTTTCAAAGATTCTTCTAAATAATCTTCAATTCCCTCCTCGTATGTACAATGGTTGGTGTGAAAAAACAGGAAAAAATTTACAAATGATTTGAGATTATGTGCAAAATTATCATGATTTAAACTTAGTGGAAAAATATTGTTCTGATTGACATCAGAGATCTTAACAAGATCATCAAAATATGTCACAATGATAGGTTGCGACTGACGTGTCTCTTCTTCCTCACAAGTCTTTGAAAATTGAAATGTTAAAAAATCATCTAGTGGTAGATTAGAGAATCAAATATTTTATATGGAATGTCATCCTTCAATATATCAAATAAATTGTTATCAATAGAATGGCAACTATTAACATTCTTTGATTGGTGAAAATTTTCTATTTCACCAAATTGATTATTTAAATTGCGAGACTCTTAACTAATTGGAAAAGAAAATGAATCATCAGACAATTATTTGGAATATGTATGTGTTACAGAGGTTCCCTCTTCCCATCTAGAAGGTTGAAAATTTTGAATTTGAAAAGAAGAAAAGATTCCATTGATGTCATTTTTCTCTTAATTAAATTCTAGTTCAACATAATACAAATCTGCAGGATTTAAAAGATCTTCCTGAAAATTATGATCATGAAATAAATCAATATATAATGAATAATGGGTGCAAGATGAAATAAAATGAAATACATCTCGTGAATCATTAACATTCAAATCTAATTTATATTTTCTCTCTCTAACAGTTAACCGATCAATTTTCTTTATATGCTCTTCTAACAAATCTGAACAAGAAAAATTATTTAAAATATCATCACGTTCATCATCAAAAAATGAAGGGAAAACCATCTCATTATATATATCAAAATGAGAAGATTCGATATTTTTTTTTAGTGAAATATAATAGATGATAGAACTTTGCAGAAATTGATCCTAGACATAATCAATTAAACTATGAGAGGGTTGTTCTAAGTTATGAACATTAATTTCCGAGTCAAATTCTTCCATCACTGAGCGAAACGTATTAATTTTTGGAATTAAACAACTTTCTTCATTATTATTCAAAACCTTTTGATTACTTGAAACCTCGTTTTCTAAACAACGTTGTTCATTTATAATTTCCAAATTTTTAGAATCTAAAATATTATATGGATGAGAATCAATATATGATTTAAATTTATTATAAATTATTTTCTCATGATTATCAGGGAGAGAAATGAGATGTTCAAAATATTCACTAATAGAAGGTATGTCATCGTAATGAAATCCATAACAAAGATGAATTAATCTTTTGGAAAAAACTTCTAAAGATTCATCGGTTTTTACCTTAATATAATTTATTTCTTCACATAATCTATCAAAAACATAATAATAAAAAACAAACGAAAACTCATCTATAAATTGCTCCAAAGAATGAATATATGCAGTCGGAAACATTTCACACAAAATCTTTGTGCGGCCTTCGAAAGTAAGGGTGAGAATCTTGCACATGACACCTCGATGAAACATGTTATTAGAAACACAATTTTGAATAAATTGATAAACATGCTCATATGCAATTATTTTACCCTCACCATCAAATTTATTTTTCGGCGAAGCATTTACTATCTTTAAAGTAGTGCTGCAAGATACTAGTCCAGAGATGAAACTCCAAATAGAGGTTTGGGAAAGAGTCATTAAAAATAAAAAACTTAATGTGCAAAGCTCCATAGGTCAGCTTTTCATTCTTCCCTCCAAGCGTCAAATTGTTAACATGAAGAAAAAATTCTCCTGCAACGAGTGAGTATTTTCCCGATCAAGGTCCCAATTAGGCCCCTTTCTCGTTTGGTGTGGCTATATACTCTCCAAAACAAAACCCCAGTTGCCTATCTTAATCTAACTTCAAAAATATATACACAAAAACCAATTAAAAGAAAACTAATATAATCTAATCGTCCTAGATACTTACAAGTAAACATAAACAACTATACAATGTGTTGTGTATGAATGGATCTGCTTGAATAATCTTAACAACATGGGATGGGGAAATCACCCAAATGTAGAACTTTAACAAAATACTACAAATGTTTCAATTAGTGAAAACCCTAACTGAAATATGGGTCTAGTCATCCACTCAAATATATTTTTGGGCTTTGCTTCAAAGAGCTTATGAAAAATTGATTGTATTTTTTATGCTTTTGAATGTTTATTTGCATATAATGAAATTAATCTAAATGATAGAAAATAAATATCTCTATAATGAGAGCAAGATTGATAAACTATATTTTTGAATATGAGAAATGAATTTCGAGTCACTCATATTAAACAAATAAAAAAAGTGTGTTAATAAAATAACTCAACACTACATACGATTGACCATTTCAAAAGAAAGGAGAGAAGCAAATTTCAACATTTAATAGGTATTAACATAAATAAAAACGATAGAGTAAAATAGCATCAATGTATTTTAAATAATTAAAATATTATACAGTACTCATATAACGTCATCCAATAAATATCAATACTTTATGGGTCTTCAAAAATTGACTATAAAATATCGACTATAAAACCAAAGTCTTAAAGTGCAACAATTTCCAACCATCTTGGGGCTGTGATTTGAGAAGAAAGATCACACCATAATATCATTTGTTTCTTTTTTGGTTAATCCTCCCCATTTTTTTCCACAACCCCTCTATTTATAATCAGAGAGTTCAATTTAAAAACAAAACAAAACAAAATAAAAGCTTGTTTCTTGACAACTTCAAGAAAAATTGTTTTCTGATTTCTTGGGATTTGGATAATTCTCTTTCTCATCTTCAAATCCAATGCATAAATCCTTGAGCTCCAAGAGGTAACAATATTCTACAAATTTTTCATAAAACATTTACAAAATATGTTATTAAAAATGTATTAAAACTTAAATAAAAAATCTCAATCAAAAATACTCAAAATTAATTATTAAAAGAAAACTTGATTCCTATAAATTAGCAAAAAATCCCCAAATCTAAGCTGAATCATTTTGTGTTGTTTCAATTCTAATAGATATCTAATGAATAGATGAGATTAGAGCAACATAAATTTTCAACATCCAATTTTATTCTCAAAATATAACCCAAAAAAAAAAAAAATTAAATAAATAAATAAAAATAATAATAATAATAAAGTAGCCCTTTTTCTACTGAATTTATGGGCAGTTTAGATTGACTATTTTTTGAAATAAATGATTCCAAATTATTTTCCATGATTTCCTCTTTCCAACGAGTTATCATGGGCCTGATTTTGTGCCCTGTAACTTAAGATATTCGCTTCGAAAGTTGGAGTCTTATAGCAATTCACAGGAAAAATTGTAGAATCGTTAGTAAAAAACCCACATGCATGGGATGAATTTGAGTTTTGGTGTTATATTGTACAGTGGATTCATGTTGTTTGTGTGAAACAATAATTTTAGTGTGGAGGAAAGTATGGATATGGATAGTGAGATGGAAGAGGGTATGGATAGTTAATTAAATTTTTTATTTCAAAATGGAAAATAAATAAATAAAAACCATAAGAAAAAACATAAATCTCATGAATTAAGTTGGAAGGTCAAGATGAATATTGTGATATATGAAATTCAATTACTCTATCTGACCCCGACCCCTAAAAATGATATGAAGTTAAATCACTCGGCATGAAGTCAAAATTCGGCAAATTTTAAATTGTTAGAAACATCTCAATGAGACTAAGGTGTTGTAAATCTCAAAAATGAAAAAAAAAAAAAAAAAATCACTAAAAATAGGACCGACCCCGACCCCTAAAAATGATATGAAGTTAAATCACTCGGCATGAAGTCAAAATTCGGCAAATTTTAAATTGTTAGAAACATCTCAATGAGACTAAGGTGTTGTAAATCTCAAAAATGAAAAAAAAAAAAAAAAAATCACTAAAAATAGGAATCCAAATGCAAAGCAAGGTGATATGCTCAAAATTATATATCAAGGGCCCTTTATTTTTCTCAAAATATAAGGGGGTTGTTGGGGAAACAACACATAACTATCCATCCTGTATCTTCTCTGAGACCTGCTTCCATCCTCCCCATTAGTATTCTCCTCCTTCCTATCTCCATGATTGATCCCCAATTGTCTGTTTTTCTGTAAGTCTGGAAAGCTTTGAAGAATAAGTGCATTGAATTCAGCTTGCTTTTCTTGAGCCTTTGCAAGTATTTCCCCTACCTCAATCAACCTGTTATTATCTGATTTATAGCTTCTAATATTTTCCCTTAGAATCCTCAATGCTTCTGCTATATCAAGAGAATATTCCTCTCCTTGCTGCTCAACTGACTTCTCCCATTCCATTGATTTCACTTCGGTCTTGTACGGGGACTCATGTGAACTATAATGCACCATTCTACTCTTCATCTTTTGGCCTTCTATTTCTTGCAAACATACCATGTTAGATAAACCAAAAAAAATACATAATCAAAATCATACCTCAATGTATCTCAGGGGAGGCTATTACATCTACACAAGTTAGTCCATATTAGCACAATATATAATACTAGCAACACCATATCAACATCATTCATGAATCGAGATGACAATACAAAACTGAAACAATAACTGCATGCATGATAACCATAACAATTTTCATTTACAATGAGGTCCAATATTGTAAACGTCGCTTTGGTACCACTCTATAACACTTATAATAGAGAAAGGTTTGCATGGAACGAAACTGCTCTTATACCCCCCTATAACACCCCACCCCACATTTACCCACTTTTACAATCTCTCCAGGGTAAACATGATCTTAGAGTTATAATGCATGACCCAACAACCAAGTTACAATTATGGAAGTAGTACCTACTATCTTTAAACTTTAATGCAAGCTCTCAGGGACACTTGATCACCCAGATGTCAGAAAACACCCACTGGTGATTCTTCCTTAAGTTGGAATTTTCTTTTTGCCTAAACTTACATTCCAGCCACACGAATTCCAAGACTTCCATGCAGCCAGAAGGCTCCATCTGCACACACAATTCGCCCTTCGTGCAACTATAGCCGAAAATACCCAGTTTTGGGTCTGGGTCTTGAATTCAATTCCTGAATTTTAGGGCTTGCACACAAGAAACTACCCATAACTTTCCAGAATCAATTCTAAGATAATCACAAGTATGCATAACCTATACTTAAGCTTAAATATTTCCAAAGCATGCTAAAAACATGATAAACATTTAGAAAAACATATGGTAAACATAGTAGTTACATGTCATGAATATATATTTTTTCATTGTCTCATAGCTTCACTAGAGAATAATTAGGAAGGATCATTTCCCTCTCAAGCTAGCAGCATCAAATAATTTTTAGTTGATACATTCATATAACCATTCACCAGCTTATCAAATCATGAACAAGATGCATAACAAGAGCACATCATTTAACCATGCATATAACCAGCATTTAACCAAAATGAAGAAATGAAAAACTAGTGATAAAATCAACACAATAACCAATCCATGTGCTAATTGATCCCAACAAGAAATAACACATAATAACATATACATAAATCCAACCAAGTCAGGGACTTCCACATACCGCTCGGCCATATATTGGGTTGAATCAAATCTCTCTTTCATCCAGTCACCCATGTGCCATATTCCAAGCATAAATGTGGTATCTCATGGGATAAACCAAAACAAAACCAACGAGGGCATCCAGAGGCTAAACCACCTCAACCCTCAACCACAATGATTTCACCTAAACCGCTCCAGAAATCACCAAACCAACACAAGATTAGATGCCTCGAAAATTCTTCACCATACCAAGAGGAATTTTCCTGTCTCCACCCACCTGGAAAAGGCTTCCCGATGAAAACCATATCCACCCCCAATTTTGAAAAATTCACAAGAAAGTCTCATTTTGATTTTTCCTTGATCAAATTGAGAAAATTTTGAATTTCCACATCAACAAACAACTTGGATGCAGTTAACTGAGGTGACATGGCTCTTGTCACTCAATTAGCTCTGTAAATTTCCAGTTATAGTAGTTAGAGTTCAATTAAACATGTGTGATTGTTAATTTATAGTAATCAAGGTCAGATATTTAAAGCTGTTTTCAGTTAAAATAATTCTAATTATTGGAGAAACTAGTGGAAGGTCAGTTGTGTAGTGGGACTTCAGTATAACACAGTGATCATCTAGTTAACTAATTAATCATCCCAAAATAGCTAGTGCATGTAGAGAATTCGAGTTCTCCAGCTGTGGTGGATATTACTAGGTGGTGTAACGTCAGTTGTAGACTAGTCTTGAGTGTACAAGTGTTGCATGCAGTCATATGATCAACCTTGCGAATTGTGCAATCATTTTGGAGAAATTTCCTAAATAATAAGGGCCTAATTTCTCAGGAATTGTGCAAGGAAATAGGGGCTCAAGAAAAAGAAAAAATTGACTAATTTTAGGTCAAATCTTATCAGTGAGCAGAGATATAGGTTATTCACTTGTAGGTTATGCTCAGTTGAGCAAATTAATTTTAATACATATGTATTCATTAGATTAATGCAAGCAGGAAAAGGGGTTTTTAGAAATTTACTTTCCCCTGGAAAAATATTGTGTGAATTTATGTTATTTCTCATTACATGTTTGTGATTGATGTTCTCAATTATGAATTGAATTCCGCAGAGTAGTAGATTAGGTTTTTGTATAGTGATTTTGATTAAATTTTCATGAGCAGTTGCAAATCTTAATCATAATTTCTACATTGTATCTGAGCAGGTTTCACATTATAACAAGAATTTTGAAGTTGTTTCTCAGGAGGATTGAATATGCAGTTCAGTGGAGCAAGATCTCTACAGATTTGGGAATATGAAATTCAATGATATTTAAACTGTCATGGATATTCCACTTGATAGTTCGTCACAACAGATCTGATAATAATATATTAAAATATTGAATTTTACACTATTACAGTTTTATTAAAATTCTAGTTCTATAGATTTAATTGTAATTAGTGCATGCATGTGAACGGAAATTATGCAGAAAAATTAGATAACGGAAAAATACGCTCACACACAAACATAAGTGCAATATATTCTCTCTGTGAAACCCTTTCGGGAGAAAACCCAGTTGGAAGGTGAGGGTGCTTTGCTCTTTTTATTTGTCTGGAAATATGGCTGCAAGTACAAAGAAGTAATGCATGTGGCTTAGGGCGTGCTACGGTGCACAAATCCTCTCTATGTGATCTAAATCCTATCTCTCCTTGCTATCTTTTCTCAACTATGGAACAAAATTCTCTCAAAATAATGGATGTCTCTTCCTCCTAGTGTCCCGGTTATAACACAGCCTGATAGCCTACTAGTGGTTAATTTTGACAACATCAACTCTTAACTAGAGTTATAACATAGAATATTATAGAGTATTTTATATCATAATCATGTGGATTTCCCATTTTCCATGAATAATGGGGGCTGATGTGGTATCCTCCTGAACTATAGGTGTGAAAACAAGAAGGTCAACTTCTAAGTGGCATAACTTTTGCATACGAACTCTGATTGATGCGCTTCTTGTGTCATTGGAAATATCTATGTGTGTAGAATAAAATGAGATGGTGCGATGCTAAAGCATCAAATTTTTAACTGTAAAAAAAGTTTTCGATGCCTCAAAATGCTCCTGGAAGGTTTCAGACCCTGTTTCACCAAACTGGGTGCAATCGGTAAAAACTGTCTCCTGAGCTTATTCTTCCACTTTTTCCACTACAAATGCATCAAGATACTTGAAAAACAATATAATTATCCAATATGGATCAAACCTCCCCATTTTGGTAGGATTTTGGTCCCCAAAAGCTTCTACTAAATGAGTTGAGAAATTTTTTCCTCTACCTTCTCTCTAACGTACCATTTAGCTTTGCCTAGAAGTTGTCCCTTCAACCCAGTCTGCCAAATTTCATGCTGCCCATGTCCTATATTTCTGGACCTCTTCTTCAAAAATATATAATATGTCAACTCTACTTGAGTGTTGGGTTTCAAATCCTCCACAAAAGGTAAAACTTGTTCTTCTTCGTAGAGTTTCAAATTCTCTACATCCACAACTGATTAAATGCCCATATATAGTGGTAGAATGAGTAGATAGGGATTTTTACCTACCTTTTCCAGTATCTCAAAGGGACCATACCTCAGAGCCTTAATTTTCTTACAAGCACGTGTAGCATATCCTTGTTCAACTGTAGCCATACTATGTCTCCCACCTTGAACAATTTATCTGTTATTTGTTGATCATGCCTAGCCTTATACTTCTCCTGTGACTTCTACAGTGTTTCTTGTACCTGTAGATGGATCTGCCTAATATTCTCTATAAAAATTTCAGCCCTCAAAGCATCTCCTGTAAGATCTTTCCTCACTCCTCCTTGCTTCCCATATGTATTTTCCAATGGTGCAGCTAGAAAATATCCAAAACAAGTTTCAAATGGGGAATTTCCTGTAGAAGTGTGGACTGCTCTGTTGTAAGAATGTATGTATACCAAATTTTCATCCTAGGTCTTCAAATGCTTCTGGTTGTATTCCCTCAGAAGTTGCACCAAAGACTTGTTGACTACTTATGTCTTCCCATTTGTTTGTGGATGAAATGTTATATATCTCTTCAACTTTGTGTCCATCTTCTCCCGCAATGTAATCCAAAATGCACTAAGAAATATTGTATCCATGTCTAAAATAATGCTCCTTGGTATCCTAAAGTGCACCCATACCTGTCCAAATAACATGTTTGGTGTGTCTTGTCCGATGATGGTCTTTTTACAGGGCATCATAACACACATATTACTGAAAATGTCAACTACCACGAGCACATAGTCATGTCCCTTCCTGGTTTGCCGTAAACCTTCCACAAAGTCCATGGAAATTTGTTCCCAAGGACGAGTAGGTACAAGTAAGGGATAACATATACCATGTTTCATGTTACTAGGCTTGCTAGTACAACAAATCATGCATCCTCTTATGAACCTATTAGTGTCCCGTGATTTGGCAGATTGGTAAACCAAATGACAGGGTAACATCAGACCAGTATTTGGAGTCCTAGGACCTAGCCTTCCTGGACTCAGAGAGGGCTCTCTCTATTATGCGAAGGATGTGAACTTGTTCGCTTTGGATGGTTGATTTTAGGCTAGTTGTTAAGTGTAGGTTTGTTGTTTGTTTTGTTTGGGGTAAGTTGATTAAGTAGGATAGGTGGAGTGAGAGGTTATCAAATCAATTGGGCTATGGATTCTATGAAGTAATTGATATCCAGATAATGAATCGGGGTACATCATAGGGAAAATCTAGTGTAGTTAATGGATCTTTAAAGTTTATGTATGAGGTGAAATGGACATTAAGTTTGGGAACCAAGGTAGGACAAAGGGCAATTAAGAATCCTTTGTCAAATACCTATGAACAAAGAGATATTGAATATTGATAAGCAAAATATACTAGTCATGAGGTAGGGCACACCATTTACTCAATAACAATACTTTTAAACAAATACACATTCAAGATATACAATCCATTGGAGCAAATGATGTAAGACAACTTATCTAACTTCAATGATTCTACTTTCAAGATTTGAAAACATATAAGATACAAATAGCATTAATAAATGAAGAGGGAACGCCTAAACATAATTCATTAAACTACAAAGAACTTTGAGGCAAATCGATAAGCATATACAAAGGGCAAGATCGAAACAATACCTCTTTGGCTTAACCTAATCAATCAATACATCAAAGAGAGATTTCAAGGAAGAGTTTAAATAGCATAAAACAAGCAGGCCTTACCATAAATCATGTTTGTAAACTAGCATATTAATCCAATAATGAAATAGACAAGCTTAGGTGGGCCTAAGGAGCAACTAAGAATTCCTTAAACTAACCCAGCAGAAGAAAACATGAAGACAATAGCAAACAGGAGGACTGAGGTGCCTCTAACAACATTTCTCACCCTATGCTCTTCTAAGCTATTGCAATATAGAAATATGGACATATGAAAAACAAGAAAAGCATGAACAAAGAAGAGATACTTCACCATTAACTAAACTCGGAAATCTTGTAAGCAAGCCTTCATCATTATCAACCAAGGCAAATCATCCACAAGCTCCACAACACTAGATTGTTCTTCAACTCCCAAAAACCATGTATTGCTCTTAAACACATCAAAAGCCCCAACTGTTACAATGAATCCTCACACCTTATATAACAATCAAGGAAGAGGAAAGACTAATAAAGCATCTAGAAGCCTATTGGCCAACAAAAAATATCCTAACTTTCCCTTGAGGCCTTGCAAGGCCCAAGGCACAAAAATATCTAAACGAATATCTTTTTCGGCCATATATAGCAATTAATTGAATTTTAGGCCCTGAAAAGCATATAATAACTTGCTAAACGCACATTCTGCCATGTCAACCACAGGAGCGCAGCACACTATGTCAAAATTTGAAATTTATGCCAGGAGCGCAGCACGGAGACAGGAAAAATAGCCCTTCTTGTAGCAGTGTTTTGGAGACCTTCCTGATGTCGAAAAAGGCTCCGTGATGGCTCGTTGGAAAGCCCTTGAAGTCTAATTTCCAAATATACATTTATTTATTCAATCTGACCTCTAAAACCTATCCAAAAAGTGAAAATTCCAATACTTCCTGGAGCGCATCACATGCTCAGAAAAGTGGGTAGAATGGTGAAAAAATGAGTGTTTTTTACCCTTTTGGGGGACCAAAACAACTCCAATTGAGCTGAAAATTTGTGAGAATTATCCTCTCATGATGAGGAATCCAAAAATTTAATCCTCTCCTCTTGAAGATGCCCAGGTAAAAATCACAGCACAGGGTGTGTTGCGCTCCTAGCCTCAAAAATTGCAAAAAACAAAAACTTGTTCAATTTCTACCAAATTTCGTAGATGAGTGCCTCATGGGTCCTGGGAGACCTGTAGAGAAGCTTGGGCCAAAATATCAAGGCTAGCTTCTTCCTTTTCCTTCTTTAGCGCTTGAACCTCATTTTGGGCAATTTTGAGTTTTTTCCTTGCAATTTGGTTTCTTCATGCATAGTGCTTAGCCATTCTCCTCTACAAGTCCAAGTTTTTGTTGGCCTTCTCCAGCTTGGCTTCAAGGTGTATGTTAGCCCTTTCAAGCCATGATTCCCTATCATGCTCAATTTCCATGGCAAGGAGTTCAGTGAGGGGAAATTTTTGTGCTTGGGCTGATTATTCTCTTCTTTGCCAATGCTTTCCTAAGACCCATAGTCCTAGGTATCCTTATATTTTGACCCTCTTCATCACTAATTTCTTCATAGGCGCCCATGAAATCCTCTAACTTTACTTGTGACCTTTGAGCCTCTTTTCGGTACTTGAGTGCTATTGCTTCATAGATGGCCTGTTGGCCACTCATCTGTTTGATTTGCATCTGATGGAATTAAATGACATATTTAGCTCTTTCTAATTCAACTTCCAAGTCCCTAATCTGTGCATTCCTGTCTTGTAGAAGGGAGTTTGCAATTATTTTTTCATTTTCCTCGTCATTGTCTATGTGGATGAGTTCAAACTCTCTTTCCTCCTCATGATTGTCTTCTTCCTCTTTCACTTGTTGTTTACCTTTATCAATCTTTTGAGTTGAGGATGGAATGGCCCCTTGCCCTTTGGAGGCAGAAAACACATGCCTCTCTCCTCTTTGATAGGTAATGGGGAAAGGTGCAGCAAGTTTCACTTGAAAACCTTGATCATTAGTGACCTTAGGACTGCTTTTCTTCTCATGGATGATCTCTGTGTGTGCATCTTTTTCACCTTGCTCTTGACTGCCCTTTTGAGAGGCATTTTCACTATCTCTTATGCCAGCATCACTGTAAGACCCTTAGGACTATCATCCTCTATTTTTTCAATGCTAAAGGTGTCTTCATCATTGCTTGGTACATCTTCATCTCCATGATTGTCCTCTTCTTCGTTATTGGACCCACTGTGTTTATTTTCAAACTCAGCCTTTGCATCACTGTTTGCACTTTCTGTGGGGTCACTGCCATAGGCACTCTCATTAGTCCCTATTTTACTTTGATGGTCACTTTCTTCCTCATTAGGTGAGTTTTCTTCACTTCTATTCCCATTGTCTTCTTCATCTTGCCTATGGTCTTCACCCTCAATCTCAACCTTTTTTTCATAACTTGCATCATCTTCATTTTTTCTATGCTCACTATCCTTGTCTTCAAAATTTGTCCCTTTACTATCATGTATACTGTCCTCTTGGCTGAATTATTCTTCACTGTCTAGTTCATTGCCCTCATTATTGGGCTCATTGTCTTCATTGTTTTTCCCACTGCAGTTGCTTTCAAAATCTATCTCTTTGCTACTTTTTCCATCTTTTCCATTGTCTTCTTTGTCCTCTTCACTACTTTCATATGCCTCCTCTCCACTGTCCTTTGCATTTTTAGTGTCATCTTCTTCATTGTTCATTTCATCTCCTTGACTGTCATTTGTTTTTTGACTTTTATTAGACTCACTGTTTTGGTCCTTTTCTAGCTCATTGTTTTCCTCTTGATAAGTTGCCTTTGTCCCTGTATCCTTGGAGTCATCTTCTTCATCTTTTGACCCACTGTTTTGGTCTTTTTGCTCATCATTGGGCTCACTGCTTTCATCTCTGCTTTCTTCTTCATCAACACTTTCTTATTTTTCATTGCCTTTATCACTTTCTTCTTCCTCTCCTTCACTGCTTTCTTCATTTTCATCTTCCTCTCCTTTACTGCTTTCTTCATTTTCATCTTCCTCTCCTTCACTACTATCTTCATGTTCTGATTTCTTAAGAGAAGGTGAAAGAGGGAGGTTTGTTTGAGGAGATGATTCATGTGAAGATGATGAACCAAGGTCATTGGAGGTCGATGGAGGTGTGTGAGGAGGAAGTTGAGATGATGATGGTAGACGTTGCAGAGGGAGAGGCTGTGGAGTGGTGAAATCATCATGGGCGATGAAAACCTCCCATGGGATGCCTTGTTGTTCTATTTGGTGTGAGACAATCACTTTGATGAGGGAATGATGAAAAAGGCTTGACATTTGTTTGGATGGAGGCCTCTTTTGCATAATGGAAGACATTTTCTCAATACTTTTAAAAAGGTAGTAGGGAAAATGTAGTAGCTTGGTTTTGGTAAAATGCATGAGTCTTATGTGGTAGGAATAGACTCTGGAGAACCTACCCTCACAGGTGAAGTATTTCATAATGATCTTCATTAGGGGAGCATATCTATCCAACAAATGAGAAAAGGGGAACATGGTTTTGCAACCAGCTTGACAACTTGGTTTCAAGAATGGGTGATAGTGGCTTAGGTCCATATACATTTGTTTGAACCACCTTTCCCCCATGCAAGGTATTCCAGTGGCCATAGAGATGGCATTGGTGGTCAACTCAAATTTTACTCCAGCTAGGTGTACTTGGTGGTTATGGAGGTTTAGGGCAAAAATATTGGTCAACTGAGGGTCGCTCTGGATCCTCTATACCTTCTCATAGAACTCATAGCATCCTACTTCTTCAAAAAAAGAAACTATAGTAGGATAGTTTATCAGTTCTTCAGTGCTTATAGGTTCAAACCTATTTGTTTTCCCACCCTTCCTTTGCTGCTCTTTAGGCTTTTGACTTGCCTCATCACTGTCAACACTGTCTTACCTAGGCATTTTGTCCTTCACCCCTGCCTCAAGATTTTTGAAAATAATTGACACTGCTTGTGGAAGGATGTGAAAATGTTGGATGAGATGGCGAGGTTGCAATGAGGTCAAGGCTCAGCAGTGTGGAGACCAAGTACTTTCTTTAGGATTTCACTTCCTTCTCTAAATTCAACCTTCAATTTTCTTTATAATCCTACCTTTATAAAAATAGGAATATGTGGGAAAAACTTAAATACTTCTCAAATATCTCCACATATGAAGCAACAGGCTCAAAACAGATTGTGGGCAAGATGGGCACCTCCTGCACGCATTGTCGGGCAACTCCTGAACGGACAGGAGCGCAGCACGGGCGCCTCCTGCACGCGTTGTCGAGTAGTGCTAAACGGGTGGTCGTGTGTGTGTGCTCGGGCGGTCCTGAACGTGCAGGAGCACAGCGCGGGTCACCTCCTGCACGCTGTCGTGTGCCTCCTGCACGTACTCAGGTGGAATTTTCACGTCGAGAGGTTGGGTGGAGTCTGCACATTGGTATGTCGGGCAGAGCCTGCACGGCTAGGCACGCAGTGAGTGTGTCAGGCCTCGGGCGGAGTCTGCATGGTGATGATCGGGTGGAGTCTGCACAGTGACTTTTCTACAGGCGCGCAGTGCCTCTGCACAGGAACGCAATGCCCTTCAGAAAAGTATATGGGAAATGCGCACATGAGCGCAGCGCCCGGAAAATCTGCTCGAAGACTCTGTCAGGAATTTTGAAAAAATTGAAAACCCTCATCTCCTTTGCAAATAACCAAATGATGATTGGGAGATGTTGCTTGGGTTGCTTTTATACTCTTTTGAAAATATTAAAGATAAAAACCCACTTTACTAAGGTTTATGGTGTGGTTCTCCCTTTTTCTAATATGCTCTTTTTCCTTTTGCAGGTAGTGTCAAAAATAAATGTTTTTTTATCCTCTCATTTATTTTGGAGTTTGGCACTTTTTTCAAACCCTTGGCAAACTAGTGATTTTTCTTGGTTTCTCCACTTTTACATATTGAACCTATGCATCTCTGTCATTTTCGCCTTCTGCATGGATAATTGACTGTAAATGAGATTTTGGCCTCCTTTACACTAATACCTTTTCAATCTTTCCCTTTGGTGTAGTGAAATGATGTTGTCTTAACAAACCCTAGAAATTATTCTCTGACATCATCTTCTAATCTCTGCCTGTAGTCACCAAGGAGGCTTTTCACTTTGGCTTCTTTCTTATTGAATCTTTGATTTGTGCACATTTGTGCTCATGTGCCACTGTCTTCAGGATCTTATGCATGGGCTCTTTGTTGGGCAGCACTTTACAAACAATTTGTCATGAAACCATGATCTTGTTTGTGAACATAGGCCTGTTGTATCTCTTCAGCTGGGTAATGTTATTTATGAGTTTAGGCCTCTTACTTTGCATCTGTTCTGCTGTTAACCATCATAAATCATTCCTGCAAAAATGATTTAACATGGGAAAATTGTATTTATGCAGACTTAGTGTTTGATCAAGGAGATACCTTTGGAGGCCTTTGATGTCTTTGGACAATGATAAGTTCACCTTTTTTTTCACTTGACTTCACCTTTGAATATCTGTAGAAATAGTAAATTTAGAACTATGACAATGCATAACCTAGGAGACCCTATATGATTTATTAGGATGTCCTCTAGAATAGGTTTTTGACTGAAAAGCTTGAATCAGGGTTTGGAGGTGAAGACAGGGTTTTGACACATTTTTATGCATTGTCATCCTAGAAAACTAAAAAAAATTGATTTAACTAAAGAGCTTTAGAAAGGGAGTTTTTAAAATCACCACTGCTTGAGGCACTTGGTGAGTAGGGGAAAAACTTTGGGTTACTTGGCAAACCAAGGTGTGAAAATAGAGGGCTTAAGAAAATAGAAAAAGAGTGTTAAAGGCAGAGATGGCAAACATAGTGAGAGTGAGTTACATCAGTCCATGATTTGGTCTTCGGGGAGTGATAGGATGGCCAAGGCATGGTAGAGTAGTGGAAGAATGAAAAATTTATCCTGAGGATAATGAAGGCAGCGAGATTTCTAGAACTCACAAGATCTATGAATTTTGTTTATAGAAATTTAAGACAAGTAATTAGTCATCTAAACATGTAAAAATTACTAATGACTAACAGAACCTATCTACCTTCTCTTGCATCTTAGACCAATACACATACCTCTACAAGTTGGCCACGGTATTCCCTACACCAAAGTGCCCTGCAACCTTGGAGGTTGTTGAAGCCTCAAAATTTGCTACAACAACATGGGGATGACCACTCGGTCCAGACCTTAAAGCAATTCCTTTTTCGTTTGGATTGGTGGCTCTGACTGGTTTAACTAGGTCCAATTACCTTCTCTCAATCTCTAATGGCTAAAAATATAACTTTTGTTACCAATGGGAAAGAGACATCAGATCATTTCTCTTTTTTATCAGGCAAGAGAGTGATCCTTAAGCTAATTTGGGGCTCAACCAAACCACAATTAAAGTTTTTCCTCTTTAGGAAGAGAACTTCTAGAAATGTAGAATTAAATCTAAAATGCAAGCAAAAGGAAATTTATCCTATCTCAATTAGGAAGATATGGATCTAACCCAACCGAGAGAAAGATATTTTAAATAATTGGGATTTAAATATATCTGGATTATAATGAATATCAAGTTAACGAAGAAGTTCAATTAATAGTTATGAATACTGAAACACATCCTATTCAGAGACCTCTCAACTAAGATAATCAACCAACAACATTTAGGAAATAGTTCACAAAAATGATATTGCTTGTTAAATCAGTAATTTGAATAATTAAACAATAATATGTGGAAAAAGTTCAAAACATAACATTGTTTATTTAATCAATATTAAAAGACAGATTTCTGAGTAAATAGTTACTCAGAAATCAGAATTCAACCCATAAGATCAGAGATAAATAATAACATATAATTGAGGCGAATTACTCATACCGACAAAAGTGTCCAAATATGAATAAAATGACACATTTGTGCTATCATAAAATTAAATCAATATTTAAAACAATATTATTTATCAATACCAATTTATTAAAACCATTTCTCTGACTCCAATCTCTAATCAATCCTTTACAAAGCTTGAATTTATACTTTTAAAACAAGGGTTGTAGAAGTAAAAACTCTATTCTCAATACATAATTCAAAATGCAAAGGAAAAATCCTCAATAATACCCCAGATTTGAGTTTTCTTTCCTCTGCCCTATACCTCTAAATCCTCTAGACAATAGTGCCATCAAGAATTCCAAAATAGCAAAGAAGAGGAGCCTTTATTACATTCTACAATCTGTTATTTATAAGATTTACAAAAGGATTTCTTCATAAGAAAGTTTGTTGAAGAGTGGTTCTACTCAATAAATTTTTCATTGGTTCAAAATCATATTTTTCAATTGCTAAAGCCTTCTCATTGATTGAGATCTTCTTCTTCTCATCTCTTCAATTTTTTTCCTGCAAAAAAACAAAATTAAAATGTAAAAATAAAATCAAAATGTCAAATCTGGAATTTTAAAAAAATCAAATTAAAACTTAATTACATAATTGAAATAAAAGAAATATAAGCTTTCAATTGATACATGTGATGATCTAATTGGCCAAGAAGAACATATACGAATGGATCTGCACTCAAAAGAAGTCGTGGGCAAATGAAAATGCAGAAAATTAAACTCAGAAAATTAGTTTTGTTAAAAAATTCGGAACTTCATCTTCTGTTGAATTTTAGACCCAATAAATGATCAAATCTGGAAATTAAATCACTTCAGGATTAATCTCCATAATTTTATCTATCCAATTAGTCATCCTGGGCCTCATTTGGCTAAGTAAAACTCCATTTATGAGCTTCTAAAGTTGATATATTAAAATTTATGGAATTATGGAATTTCTGTTGCTTCGGCTGAAAATCAAAATTTTAAATTAAAAATCTAATCCTAAATATATATATATATATATACTAATTAATTGAAATTACTAAATTAATTTTTTAACTGAATTAAATTAATTAAAAACTGATTTAAATTATTAATTAAAATATTAAAATATTATAGTAATTCAAACCAATACGTGAGGAGTGATAAGGAGGGTGAGGTAAAGATGATGGAGAGCGAAGTCACGGAGAGATAAGGCGCTTCCACCAAACCTTATGTTAAAATATTTTAACCCTTGACATAAACCAAATCGCAAATCGCAATTGCAAGTACTGAAGTGACGAGCTTGAGGTGCTTCACAAGTTTTTTGCGATATGTGATATGCGATATCGCAATATCGCATCACAAGAAATGAATAATCGCAATTTTTAAGAATGCCCACTTATAAAGAATGCAATGTGAGAATGTGAGCTCGAGGAGGGATAATACAAGTGAGGGAGGTGACACGATGTGAGCGGGAGTTATAAGGTGAAACAAAAGTTTATCGGATATCGGCGAAATTTCCCATCGGGGTTTTAAATATGCACAAATTATTATTTTTGCTATATCCCGATATGAAGCGGACCTGATGTATTTTATTAAAAATTGTTTTTTGTTTTAAATTTTACGTGGGGTCCAAAATTATATAAAAAATTGGAGATCGGGGGAACTTTTAAGAGTGCCACGAGAGTTTTCTTTGGGATATGAGAAGTTCCAGGGATCTTGGTCTCGGGGGCTATGAATATGAGGTAAATTGGGGGCCCACGTAAATTAATAGTCCTACAAATTGGACTTCATTCATTTTGCAATTTTGGGGTTTTGGGTTTGGCAATTTTTTTAAAATAACAAGTTGGAGTAAATTACCAAGATCTCGAAACGTGTTTTCATTTATTGTGAAATTTAGTTGGGTCATTTTGTAGGACCGTTAGTAAAAAATGAAATAATTAGTAAAAAAGAACTAAAAGTTAATATTCACAATGAAGACTATTTTAACTACGAAAATTGAAATATTGGTACATTTTATACATTTTTTAGTCCAAGCGAGAAAATGATCAAACTTCAAAAGAGTGTCATTTACAAACCGGTTGACCAAATGAAGTGGAACAAGTATCGTTGGAAAGCTTATGAAAAATCGAATTCAATGAAAAAAACAAAATAAAAATATGATAAGAGAAAAAAAAATGACAAAATTGTAAGACAATTAACTTAAATGAAAATCATAAAATATTCCTAGCCAAAAATTAATAAAAGGGTCCCAATTATTGAAGAAAATAATTCAAAAATGGGGGGTGTTGGGTTTTCCCTTGGCGACGCACGGGAGAAGGACCAGTTATCTCTGATTAAAGATAATGAACTTAAATTTACCCAAAGGTTAAAAATAATGGAAATCATGAAATTATCTAACAGTAAAACATTTCCATAGGTCCCACATAAAATAGATTAAGCAATATGAGTTTGTAAAGATAAGTACTTAAAATAGAATCGAGTAAAAGTGATGAATCCAAACTTGGGAAAATTTATTTTAAAACTACCTCATATGAAAAATAGGAGAAGGTAGACATAGGGGTTTTTGATAAAGCATATATCCATTTTATGATTGTCTCTGACATCACTTCGTTGCCAGCGTGCCTGAACAGTACCCCGATGAAGTTGTCTTTTATGCCATACAAACCTAGTCCCGCTACCAGCGAGCGTTCATAGCCCCGACGGGTTTACTTGTATTTCCCATGCTTCCTCTTTTAATCACTCTTTTGATAAGCACATTTGCAATATTTTAATTTATGATGTATTTGAGTGAAATAGGTGGGATGGTAATAGAGATTTATGTTTAATGGAGATAATACTTTTATAATGTTTACTCCAAATTATTTCCCTATAACTATCAATCAGAGGCGTTTTATGTGGAGGGGTGGGAGGGATTAATTGTATTAAACTCAAATCAGTTCTTTCCTTGAAAAAGTAAACCCAATCACTTAGAAAGGATGTGTGTTCCTCCATGAAAAATATTTAAAGCAAGATAGCTTTATGGTTCCATAAAGATATGCCTTTAATGATAAATGAAATTCACTTAAATGGATAGAGTAAAATATTTCCCATGTATTCAAATCACTGTTAGGCAAGAAAAAGACCTTTCACATAAATCATGGCAAAGTCACCAAAATCAAATCAAAACTAAAAGCAAAAGGAAAATAATTCTTAAACTAAAGTAAGAAAATAAATGTTCGAATGAAAAAATAAGAATGAAGAAAGAAAAAACTAAAAGAAAAACAAAATTTAAAAGATAAACTCCAACAAGACCACTTATATAAATTTCTGAAAAAATGATTATAAAATAAAATAAGCATATGTATGTTCATTCCTATGTTGAGATTTAAATTTTTATCTTGCAGAGTTATAATAAATGAGGCTCTCAAAATGTAGAGGGTGAATAGCAGTGATGATAGTGTTGAAGTTTGCAGCAAGAAACAGTGAAATTGGCATCCGGAAGCAACATGACAGCACCTACACTGAGCGTGGGACCAGGAGATCCAAGCAGCACTTACATTAAGTATGGGACTAGGAGGTCCAAGCAGCACCTACACTAGTGTGGGACCACAGGTCTTAGCAGCACCTACACTGGTGTGGGCTAAATTTGGTGCATGCCTATTTTAGTTATCCCTTAATTAAGATGGACAATAAAATGCAATCCAATCTCAAAATAACTTGTAATAGTTAACTGAGTGTGATAAACTCAGTTAACTCATGAATTTAGAGTTGAGGTTAGTTGGTGAGGCATGAATAGTAATTCTAGTTGTAACAGAGTTCGAAGTGCAGTGGTGCATTATTTTAATGCATGTTGTAATCAGTTAACTCAGTTAAGTGATTTAAAGTCAGTTGTGCTAGTTGTAACTGTTTGTTGCACTAGTGAGAGATCAAGTGAATTAAGTATTATTTAATTCACAATCAGTGATCTAACATGCAACTGATTATTTAATATTATTAGTTGCATGGATGTCAGTTCCAGTGGAGACCCAGTTGAGACAAAGGTTAAAGGGAAGTTTGACTATCAGTTGTGATATTAGTAGGATGCCCAGGTGCAGTTAAAACGCCACAAGATGCCCATGATACTTATCGCAGTTGAGGAAGACTTAAATTCCTAAGGAATATGGATTGCATTCCTCATGAATTGTGTGAGCAAGGCAGGCTGAAGACAGGCTGAGAATTGGCTAAGTGTTGGCTCGATCTTGTCTAGATCAGTGTGAGACAGTTGTGAGAGTCCAGGAGACTCTTGTGAGAAGAGTGAATTGTAACTGTTTCATGATTCCTTATGGAATATACAATAGAATATAGTAGGGTTTTGAGCAGCAATATTTCCCCAGGAAATTATTTGTGTTGTGGTTTGATTGATTCTTCTTTGCTTCATGTGATTGGCGATTGTGTTTAAATTTCCGCAATTGATTTGTAGAAGCGATTCAGTGTCTAGCTTTAGTACATTGTTAGATCAAATTGAATCCATGATATACATATTGTTTGTATAATTTCTACATGGTATCAGAGCACAGGAAATCACAATAGTGGAGGAGAAGTTAAGTTTGTGATTGAATAGAATTCGAATTTGCAGAAGACTTTCTTGGTGCTACAGGTGATTCAGGATCGAAATGGCTTTCAATGGCTTGAGATTGGAGTATGCACTCGAGAGAAGCTCTAACTATATTTCTTATAAATACATGATGGAGGCAGTACTGGAAGACAATGGCTTGAAGGAATTCATTGACAATGATGTTCCCAAACCCGTTGTGACAGATGTTGTAAATCTTGATGCATGGCAAAAGAAAGTGGAAAAGGCGAGGAGGATCCTACTGGAGGGAGTACAAGACCACATTGTCTCAAGTCTCCATGGAAAAGCAACACCATATTCAATGTGGAAATATTTGACAGTTATATTTCATAGCAGTAGTGATCATTGGAAATTGGCACTGAAAGATAAACTCGGGAAGATTAAAATGGAGAAAAACGACACTATTCTGGTATACTTAACAAAGTTTTTCCAATGTCGGGATGAGCTTGGGAGTATAGTAATTATTGTCGCTAATGATGATTTGGTAAGCCTAGCTCTTCTAGGACTTCCCAATATTTGGCATAGTTATTAGGAATCTGTGAATGGGAGGGAGAAGCTGTTGGATTGGGAACGACTTTGGTCAGATTTGGTGCAAGAAGAATTTAGGCGGAATACCAGAGATGGATCTTCATCTAAGAATGACGATGAAGAAGATTGTGCTTTGGTTGCCAAGGCGAAGAAGGGGAAAGGAAAGAAATTCCATTCCAAGTCTGAGACCGGTGAATAAGGCAAGGAGCGCGACATGTCCAGAGTGAAGTGTTTTCATTGTCATGAGCATGGACATTATGCCACTAATTGTCCACAAAATAAGAAGAACAAGAAGGCTTCAGGATCTGTAGCTGGTGAGGCTTTGGCCTCGCAATTTGAGCTTGACTTCTCATTGATCGCATGCATGGTGTCAAGTGTGATGGGATCAAGGTGGTACTTGGATAGTGGTGCATCTTTCCACATGATGGGAAACAAAGAACTTTTCAGTAGCTTGGAGGAGAAGGACCTCTAGATGCATATCGAAATGGGTGACGACGGAAGGTATAACGCTACCAGGATTGGTACAGTTACTTTCCAGAGACATTCAGGTAAACCATTTTTATTAAAATATGTAATGCATGTACTAGGCTTGAAGAAAAATTTAGTTTCAGTTGCAATGTTGGAGGATAGAGGCTATGATGTTGTTTTCAGTGAAGGAAAAGTTTTCCTTTGACACAAAGCAACAGGACAAGCCAAGAAGATTGGGATTCATGTGAATAATATCTATAGACTTGATGTAGATGTGATTTCTACAGAGCTTCCAACCATTGGGAAGTGTGAGAAAGCCATGCAATTGACCCTTGAGAGGGAGCTGGATTTGCATGCAAATGAGGAACTCTTGGTTCCAAAGAATGAACCTCAAGATGTGGAGCAGCCACATCCGGAGGATCATGGAGTGGTAGAAACCACTCAAGCAAAGAAATTTCGAGTCATATGGGCAGAGGGAGTGCATGCAGCTATACCTCCAGGTGTGAGGTGGGGTGATGTACAAAATTAATCCCAAGAAGAAATTTGGGCAGGGTCCTAGAGATGGTGTGTCTCATGGATTGAACCTGGCTACGAGGAGCCCACTGTACAACTGTATCAGGATCAGTTAGATTGATGCAGTCAGATGTCAGGAAGATAGAAATCAGAGTGACAGGTGTTGGATACTCGAGCGTAGATCAGAGTTGGCAGCAGTGCAGAGTGCATGGATGCAAATGTCAACAGCGCATAGAATCCAGTAGACATGTGCAGTAGCTCGCAGTAGTCAGAAGACTCTAATGACTGATGCATTATACTGATTCAGTTGTTTGGAGGCTATTCAGTTTCACAAGTGTTGCATGTGTTAGGGTCCCGTGATTTGGCAGATTGGCCAGCCAAGTGACAAGGTAACATCAAACCAACTTGGAGCCCAAGGACCTATCCTTCCTGGACTCAGAGAGGGCTCTCTCTATTTGTGCAAGGGATGTATATTTGTTTGCTTCTTATGTTTTTTATTTTAGGCTAGTTATTAAGTATGTTTTTAGTTTGTTTTTAGGTTTTTTGAGGAAATGACTAATCAAAAAATAAATAGATAACAAGATATCAAATCAACTGGGCTATGGGGTCAATAAGGTCGAGACTACCTCAAAGGGTGGAGAAGGTATATTGCAGGGGTGATTTGGTCGAGGTAAAATGGATTCTTTTAGGTGAAATGAAATGGGATGGACACTAAGTTTGTGAAATACAAAGAGATTTTAAACATAAATAGTTAATCAGCAAGCATTCATAAGTTAGGGCTAACCATTGGTCTCTATGAATGAAATTTAAACTAATAAATGCATAAAATAAACATTCCAGTGACGCATGGAAGTATAAGACCCTCCAACTTTGGGAAATCACCTTCAGATTTTTGGGAAAACAAATAAGATGGAAAAACAACTCAATTTACGAAGAGGGAACTCCCACACATCATAATTTGAGCTATTGGGAACTTTGAAAACAGAATGCAAAGTTTTTAGGCAAAGGGCAAGATCGAAACAAGACCTCCTTGGTTCAAACTAAGACAATCAATAATTCAAAGAGAGTTTTCAGAGATGGAGCTTTGACTAGCCATGAGTAAGCAGGGTGTACCATGAATCATACTTAGCATGCATAACAACCATAAATGAAACAAGCAACAAGTTCTTCAGTGATCAAAGAGCAGTTAAGAATTCTTTGATATGACTAAGAAGGAAGAAAAACATAGAAACTGTAACAAAGTCAGAAAAACTTGAGGTGCCTCCATGGGCATGTCTCAAATATATTCTTTATTGACCTACAGCAAGCAAGAAACATGGAAACATGTATGATAAACTAAGGAAAACATACAGATAGGAACACTATACCATTTACCAAGCCAAGGAATCCAACAAACAGTCCTCTTCCACCATCCAAGACAAACAAGAAATCATCCACATCATGAGACAAAGTGTTTCTTCAAAGCTTGTAGTATCATGTATTTCTCTATATCATCAATTTCAGCCTCATTTACAATGAAATTTCTTGGAATATAAAGGCCAAGGAGAAGGAAAACCTCCTAGAGCAACTAGCAAGCCTATTGGCCTAACACAAATATCTGATTTTGTCCTTGAGGCTTTGCAAAGCCCAAGGCACATAATATCTATAAAAATATCTTAAAAATGCTAAAAAAGGAAATTAGATTGACTTTTCCCAACTGACAATGGCCAAAAATGGCTAAACGCACATTTGGAAAAGCCACTTCATAAAACTTCATTTTTTACAAAAATGCTTCAGAAATATAGCAGCAGGAAATTCCATGTCTTGTGGGCAGCTTTTGAAGGACTTCCCAATGTTGAAATGAGGCCTGTGATGGCTCGTTGGAAAACCCTAGATGTCTAGTTTCTAAAAATACTTGTTTTTCCCCAAAATTATCATTGAAATTCTGTGAAAAACTGACCTAAGTGGAAAACCCCAGAAAAAAGCCCTTTGCTGATATGTGGGCAGAGTGCCAAAAAAGTGAGTGTTTTTCGCCTCTTTGGGGGACCAAAACATCTTCAATTGATCTGAGATATTCTGAGTAGATGCCCCTAAATTTAATGCATCCAATGGTACCACTTTCAATAGCTGAGGATGCTTCAAACAAAAATGACGGCACCCATGATTTTATGCAATTAGGCCCAAAAATGTCAAAAAACAAAAACTTGTAGAAATATGCCCAATTTTGGCGAGCATACCCCTTAAGGGTGTTTAGAAACATGTCTAGAAGCTCAGGCCAAAATTCCAAGCCTAGAGGTGTCTTTTCCACTTTTTCTCAATGGGCGCCCTCTTTGGGCAATTTTGAGCTTTTCTTGGTTTTCTTCCTTGTTGTTTGGCATTTTAGCTTTGGTGAAGAAGTTATGGCCCCTTGCCTTGGAGAGGAAGCTAGAATATACTTTGGAGAATGCCCTTCATGCTCTATGTTTTGTGTTTGCTTGCCCTCATCATTGTTTTCTTGAGGGTCGTCTTGTCTATCCTTGTCACTGCTTTCTTCCTGACTGTCATGCTTGGACCCTTTGATCATCATTACTTTGCTCATGTTGAGGGCTGTTAGGTTCTTCCTTTTTAATATCTCCTACATTCCTGTTAGCTGAGTATGACAGTGGATCTTTCATCTGGTTACTGTGAGTTGCTATGGTAGTTGGTGGAGTGAGTCCACAACATGACTGAATATTCTTTAAACTAGGTATTAAACATTACCCATCAAGCATCAAATCCAAAATAAAAAGTAAAAGAAAACAAGCTTGAGATGTACTCAACCCTTTAATTTAGAAAAAAAAAATTGAACCACATCACACATCATGAGTCAAAATTATGGATTGACCTTCCATATTTCAGCAGAGAGGTTCTTCATAGTGCTGCAGGCTGCAAATTGCTGTTGTTTTTCCTTTTATTTATGTTATACTTTCCACTCAACCTCAGCTCCTTTAACCAATAAATAAATACCTTAATGAGGGAAATGTGAGGAATGTTTGAAAGCAACATCAAGACCTCTGCAGTTCTTTATGGAGAAGATTGTAAGCAATATCAATGGCAAATTTCTTCAATATGGAGGGTGTCTTTTGGCTTTCATATGTGAGTGTCCTAATATGTATGCAACATCTGCTTCCCTGGCTTGAAACAAGATCTATAGGCTCTTGTCTCACTCTTGGATCTATATTAGGGCTCTTGAGTAATTCAAACCTGACTTCTTTTTCCTTAGTGTAAAAGAAACTGTCTCAAATGATCTAACATGAAACTTGTGCACTGGGGATCGTTCATTCTCCTGATCTGAAAGAACTGTCTTCATCATAGAATCAGTTGATGTACTGAATACTGCCATCTTGGCAATGCTACACATTTCAGTGTTATAATCAAGCGAATCCTCCTCATGGTCTTTCTGTATAAATTTGCTAATGTTTTGAACTATTTGATTTCTCAAAGTCATAGTTATCTTGATGAACATCCTTGTTTAAAATCTAATTTTGGCACCTTTGGTGACCCTTTGAAAATCTGTGTTGCTGGTGGCCCGAGCGCCTAGGTGGTGGGCTGTTCAGGGGTGGCCTAGGTAGTGTTAAAAACAGCTATGTAAAGGCAAATTTTCACAAGCTCAAGGGTAGACAGTGGAAGTTGGGTGTATTGGGGGCATAAGGCAGCTGGAAGAAAAAGATTTATCAGTCCGAGTGTTTGGAAAAATGGCAAAAGGTCATGGGTGTTGGCGTTCAGACAGTAACACTGGGCGTTCAGAGATGGTTGGTGGTTGAACGATAATGCGTTCAGACAGTAACACTGGGCATTCAGAGATGGTTGGTGGCTGAACGAGAACGCGTTCAGACAGTAAGATTGGGCGTTCAGAGATGGTTGGTGGCTGAACGCACAAGCGTGCCACACCTTTCTATAGGCGCGCCGCGCCTATGAAGAAAGTCCTTTGAAAATAATCTACAGGCCTGCCATGCACAAAAACAAGCGTGCCACGCATTCCTTCCCAGAAACAGCTTCTGCACATTTAATCTCTTCGTGTGTACCATTTCCACCAAATGCAGGCTGCAATCAGCCACAAAGAATATTTATGTTGGGAAAGCAATGGAGCTCACAGGAGTCACATGTGTTGCAGGTTGAAATGAAAGTGATGTGTAAGAAATTCTTTGACTATCCCTTGCAATCTGAATTAGCCAAGGTCTATAGAAGCTGGCACAGAACTAGGCCCAGTTTCTTCCTGAGGTATAGATAAGCAGGATACCTCAACCTGAATTTGTACCTTCTGAATTTCATAAATTTCATGACCTCCAGATGATGAGGTCCTTATACCAAGCATAAGCAAAATGCCTGGAGAAGACAATGCCAAAATTATTGTTCTCCAAGAAATTGCTCCTAGACTGATACTTAAGCTTTTCGGCCTCCATGACGTGCATAAAGGAACTGAGAGATCCAAACCTGCTGGATGAGCAGTTGTTGTAGGGACACATAGGCGTACTTCACTTCTACACACCTGTACCACCCTTCCTTCCTCCACCAAACCATATGCCAATGTGGAAGCATTAGGATCAAAACCAACTGCATCTGTTATATCAACAAAGCTCAAACCCACCGACAAAAACACGGGTCTCCTCAACAAAGGAAATTACAAGAAAGGAATGATAAGAATCATGGTGCTTTGGGCGCATAGTCCAAGTACCAGTCACACCCTGGTATATGGGAGGTGTATTAAGTAGCTTTTCCACACTTATGCCATTTCGAATGATTCTTAAAGAGCCCTCACGACCCATGCCACAACAAGCAAACATCTGATCTTGCTTTTCATTGTGATAATCTACAGGGGAAATGTCTAGGATGGGTGAAATGTTTTGAAATAGGCTCCTGCACACTAGTGCTCCCTCTTAAATCTTAATAACTTGCCCATCCCCCATCTCTACAAGTGTAGCAATAAAACCACCCTTGGTCCATAGCAGTAACTTGCAAGGCGGGCATTTATAATGGAAATTACTTACCTTTATCTTAATCCCATCCTGAACTCCAAAAAAAAACTCTGCTATGAAAAAAGGTCTCCAACATCAAGGCAAATAACTAACCTTGGATTGCCAAAGTAATCTGGTTCCCAACTCCATGAGGATATAGCAGGGGATGATGAGCTAAATTTGCATTGTTCACTACCAATAATGTCACCTCTACCTGCAGAACTTGTCCGTGAATCACTTAACTCTAGTAAAGCAAAAACTGCAACATTGAAATCTCCTTATTCATCACCTGTGATATGTCTTATTTACTTGAAGGTTGTTTTGAAACTCGAAACATTTGTGTTATGGTTTTTCTTATCCTTGCTGTCTCTTTGTATTCATATGCAAAAGTTGGTTTTTTAAAAATCAAATTTGGTTAACTTTCTTTGGCCTTTCAGATGAGGTTGTTCCTAGCCAAGTTTTACCCTTATATTACAGTTTGAAGGGGGCCTCTATAAAAAGAAGAAATAGAGATTTTTTAACACCAATATGCCATCCTTTTACTTGATATGAAATAGGTTTTCAACCTACGAACTCTAATTGATTTATCATTGATTTTCAACCCTGTCTTTCAAACAGAGAACTCACTCAAACACCATTTGAAACACTGTTGATGCATATTTTGTTTCATCCCTTGGAAGGAGGTGGCCTATAATTTCTGAAGTCACTTAAAATACCTGACCTTCTGCTTTTTAAATGAAGGAGGTTTTTATCATGTTCTTTCAACCATCTGCTCTTGATTGGAGGAGGCTTTGCCATGATGTCTTCTAACCATCTAATTTTTAATGAAGGAGGTTTTTATCATGTGCTTTCAACCATCTGCTCTTTCAAAGGAGGAGGTTCTCACTGTAGATATGTAATTTCATCTATTTCAAAACTGTATAACCTTTCTGCAAATCGTATTTCTCTGCTTTGTTATCATGTCAAATAGGCAACAGTTTGCTCTATGAGATATGTTCTGGGATAGGTATTCTTTGTAAAAGATCTTTGTGAACCTTTAGAAAAGAAACCATATGACTTGTATATGTAGAGTAGTTGCTTTCTTAGACCTATTTGACTGACCTCCCTTGACTATGCTTGCAGAGGCATGTTGAAACTTCTTTTTGGAGGGGATGTTGAAACACTGCTGATCAGCATAACATCAGTCCTTTGCATTCAAGTGATTTGGAGGCAGTTCTCTGTTTTTTCAGATAGTGCTAAGGTTTCAAACCATACCTGTTAGTTGCCCTTCACTCACTATATTTCATTTGCTTTACTGATGGAAAACTAATTCAAAATTGAAGGACTTTTTTGACTTTTTCCTTTTTCTCTCCTGCATATTGATCACCATTACGATTACACCCCTGCAGAGATGTAAAAACACATGACCTTGAACCTTGAAGAGCTCATTTGGTATTTCAAGGAGATTGCACCTGAGAGACGCATACTTCAGCAAATAATGAGTAACATGATGTTTTCTTGATCTGGATCTTTGTGAATTTCTCCTGACATGAGACAAAGCGACCTTTAGTGGTGTGCGACCTATGGATGGGAAAAAGACTTGTTTTGCAGAACAAGGAGTTAATTCAAGGATGACTGGTACTGAACAGAGGCTTTTGGCTCAGGATGTTTTTTTCCAAGGAGAAGACTCCTAAACACCACTATCTAACTTAGGGGGGAACTTTCATAGATTCTGATTGTTTTCTTAGGCATAATCAGATGGTTTTTGATAAATAGATCAGGGATATGAAGGAGACACTTTGTCAAATGTTGGACAGTGAGTTTCATGAGAAACAAGGGGAAAATTATATCAGAGAAAGAAGGCTAAGACAACTATAGACAGGTATATTTTGCTGAAACAAGACATGAGTCGAAAACTGAAGATTTCTCTTATCATAGGCTGACAGGAAGGGCTAGGAAGACAAAAAAAAATTGGGGGTTTTCTAGATGTCAACTTGAAATATTGAGATTAGCTTCTAGAAAACTCAGCTAAGGAATCTAGTCATCAACAACAGGTGAAAAATACTGATGACTAACAGCATGCAGAAGTTGCATGTGCGAGAAACACTAGAGAAGTGTTGCATGCAAGAGTTGCATGTCGCATGCAAGAGTTTCATGTCGCATGCAAGAGGTGCATGTCACATGCAAGGAAACATATTTCTTATTGAGAGGGAGTGTTGAAGTTTGCAACAAGAAACCGTGAAATTGGCATACGGAAGAAAAATGACAGCCAGAAACTCCTAGAGAAAATACAAGTCTCTAACGGAAGTAATGATTTAAAGATATAGACTAGAGGTCCAGGAACTCCCCAATTTAGTTGATTCGATGAGGGTCATTACTGTTTCTTTCAAGAATCTCAAAGAGCAAAAGAAAATTAACTTCGAAAACTAATCTGGTAGAGGTGTGAAAGGTTCATGAAGACCTGAAAAATAGAGTTCAAGATCAGCAAAAACTAAAACAAAAATTGACGAAATGAAAATAAATGAGATTGGACACATGAAACTTACCATTGGAGAATTGCATTTAATCTTACCTGAAAGGTATAATTTTCTCCAACAAAAGATAATTTCTTCCTTTAATTAGAATTAAAAGCATGAAGAATTTTTATTGAACCAAAATCATTATTTATTAAATATAAATTAAAACAAGCATTAAACTAAAAAGAAAGCAATGTTTCATGTTCAAGGAATCAGAAATAAATCAAATCCATCAGAAATGAGGATGAAGATATGCTTCTTTATGAATTTCAATGATAAATGTTATTTTTTCTTCTTCCATTCTGAATTCATATCATACCCAAAGTATTGAAGTTGATTCAAAATCCCGAATAATGTAACAATATATGAAGAGGACTTGAATCTTTATAGGATAAGTGTGGAGAGAAATTCAGAATAAAAATAAAATTAAAATATTAATTAACCATCGTATAGGTAAGTTCCTTGCCTAATGTTTCGCATTGTGAGATTCTTTTCAATGGATAACTTTAAAAGCTACGACTTCCACCTTTGTCGATATGCGATTGAGCATTTTCTATAATAATTAAAAGACAATGGTGAAGAAACATATATCAATGTTTATCGCATCGGAAGATATTAAGACAAAGCTTCATTTAAGTTTTGTGATCTGTTGAGATTCAACAAGAAGATTCAGCACCCATGCCTAGTGCATTAAGCACCTGGTTGCATTCAGCACCTGGTTGCATTAAGCACCCAGAGTAGGGCGGGGCCCACAGTGCTATTTTTGGGTGCATGTCTATTTTTATTATCCCTTAATTAAAATGGACATTAAACTGTAATCTATTCTCAATGTGGACTTGAATGAGTTAACTAAAAGTGATAAATTTAGTTATCTAGTGGATTTTGAGTTAGAGGTTGTTGGTGAGGCATGTTGAGTAATTCTAGTTGTAACAGAGTTCGAAGTGCAGTGGTGCATAAGTTGGTGCAAGTTGTAAATTAGTTTAACTCAGTTAAGTGAGTTAAACTCAGTTGTGCTAGTTGTAACTGAAGATACACTAGTGAGAGATTCAGTGAATTAAATATTAATTAAATCACAATCAGTGATCTCACATGCAACTGAGGATTTACTATTATTAGCAGCATGCATGTCAGATCCAGTGGAGACCCAGTTGAGTTCTAGGTGAAAGGGAGGTTGAATATCAGTTGTAGGATTATCTGCTTGCACACATATAGGAAAACACCCATTGGAGTGCCCATGATACTTGCGCAGTCAAGGCAGGCAATAATTCCTATCTTTTAGGGATATTTACCATCAGAGATTGTGCAAGCAAGGTAAGTTGTCTGGAGGCTGAGAATTGGATATGTTTTGGTCAGTTTTGCATATGACAGTGTGAGACAATTAGCTGGGTACTGAAGGGCTCTTGTGAGAAGAGTTTTGTATGTAATTGTTTCATGATCCATGCTTAATATAAAATATAAGATAGTGGGGTTTTTAGCTGTAAGCTTTCCCTAGGAATTATTTGTGTTGTGTGTGATTGATCTTTCTTCATGTTCATGTGATTAGCCATTGTGTTTTTAATTCTGAAAAATATTTGTAGAAGCGATTCAGTATTTAAATTTAGTAAATTGTTAGATCGAGTGAATCCAAGGTATACATGCTTGTTGTATAATTTCTACATGGTATCAGAGCACAGGAAATTGCAAAAGTGAAGCAGGGGTTGAGTTTGTGACTGGATAGAATTCGAATTTACAGAAAGACTTTCTTGGTGCTACAGTTGACTCAAGATCGAAATGGATTTCAATGGCTTGAGGTTAGAGTATGCACTCGAGGGTAGCTGAAACTACATTTCTTGGAAGGACGGGATGGAGGTAGTACTCGAAGACAATGGGTTGAAGGACTTCATTGACAAATATGCTCCTAAACCAAATGTTGCATATGCTGCAAATCTTGATGCATGGCAAAAGAAAGTGGAAAATAAGAGGAGGATCATGTTGGAGGGAGTACGAGACCACATTGTCTCAATCCTCCATGGGAAACCCACACCATATGTAATGTGTAAGGCTTTGACAAATCTATTCCAAAGCAGCAGCGACCATAGTAAATTGACGCTCAAAGATAAACTCGGGAAGATCAATATGGAAAAGGGCAACACCATTCCAAAATATCTACAAATTTTATCCAATGTCGGGATGAACTGGGGAGAATTGGAATAACAATTGTTGATGATGATTTGGTGAGCTTGGCTCTCCTAGGACTTCCAAAGAGTTGGCACAGTTATCAAGACTCTATCAATGGAAGGGAAAAAATGGTAGATTAGGAACGATTGTGGTCGGATTTGGTGCAGGAGGAGTTGAGACGGAACACCAGAGATGGATCTTCATCTAAGAATGATGATGAAGAGGATTGTGCTTTGGCTTCCAAGGTGAGGAAGGGGAAGGGGAAGAAATTTTTTGAGATTCAACAAGATGATGAGCTTAGTGAAAAGTAAGCACCTTCACTAAGTGGGGCCCGCAGGCTATTTTTAGGTGTATGTCTATTTTTAGACATGGTGAGCATATTCTATAAGTTGCATGATGATATTTGTAGATGGTTGATAAAATGTGAAAAATAGATAAAATTCTATTTTTAGAATATTGGGCGAAGTCTATTTATAGATCATCGATCTAAAAATAGGTGCATGTCGATTATTATTAGCTCTTAATAATAATCTGACAATAAACATCAACTTATTCTCTTGGAGCACTTTATTTCAGTGAACAGATTTGGAAAATAATTGGGCTGGAGGAATTACGCAATTCCTAGGGTTTATTGGTGGCTCATGCATGGAGGACTCAGTTAGAACTAAAGTGGCAAAGTTATGACAGAGTTGGAAGAGTAGTTTATGGAGTTGTTATTTAGTTTAACTCAGTTAAGTGAGTTAAACTCAGTTGAGCTAGTTGTATCTAGTCTAGCTGAAAGATACACTAGTGAGAGTTAATTGAATTAATTAATTAATTAATTCACAACTAATAACTCACTAAAAACTAAACAGAAACAACAGTTAACTACAGTGCATGTCAGTTCCAGTGGAGACCTAGTGGAGAGATAGGTGAAAGGGTGAGATGGACTATCCGTTGTGCCTATAGTGATGCAGTCAATGCATCTAACACACATTGGAGTTGCCAATGAGTATTGCACAGTCAGGGCAAGGCCAATTTGAATTCATTTAGGGGTCTTATTCAGCATGGATTGCGCAGTGGAGACAAGGTGTCAGAAGGCAAGAAATTGGTGCATAGATATGCAAATTTCTGCATGACAGTGTGTAATGAATCTACATTGTACTGAGAGATTTATGTACTAAGCTTTGCATGAGATTATTATATGATTCCGTTGATATACATAATATATGATAGTTTGGGTTTTTAGCTTTAAGCTTTCCCATTAAACAACTGTGTTATGTGTGAATGAGTTTATTCACATGTGTTTGCAATTGAGTTTTAAATTTCCGCAAGTTTAACAGTGGAAGGGTTCTATATTTAGCAAGAAGATAAATATTTTTAGATCAGGAGAATCCGGTAATACATCAGTATTAATAATTTCTACATGGTATCGGAGTAGTATTGATCACTGGAGATTGCAATTTTGACTAATTGCTGAGTTTTATGCTGGTGGACAATTCGAATTTGCTACAGAAATTTTTTGGTGCAACAGTTGAGTATTCATTGAAATGTCTTTCAATGGGTTTCGATTGGAGTATGCCCTTGAGGGTAGCTCAAATTACATAGCCTGAAAGGATAGGATGGAGGCGGTGCTTGAAGATAATGGGCTGAAGTAGTTCATCGATAGTGATGTTCCTAAGCCTGCTTCTAGCGATGTTGCAGGACTTGACGCATGGAAAAAGAAGGTAGCAAAGAAAAGAAGAATATTGTTGGAAGGTGTGAAGGACCATATTGTGTCAAGCCTTCATGGGAAATCCACTCCATTTGCAATGTGGAAGGCTTTGAGAGATATTTTCCAAAGCAGCAGCGACCAGAGGAAGTTGGCGCTGAAAGATAAGCTTAGAAAAATAAAAATGGAGAAGGGCGACAGTATTCCAAAATATCTCACAAAGTTTGTCCATTGTAGGGATGAACTGGGAAGTGTGGGGATTAAAGTTGATGATGATGACTTGGTGAGCTTGGCTCTCCTTGGGCTTCTGAAGAGTTGGCATAGCTACGAAGACTCTGTCAATGGATGAGAGAAATTGTCGGGTTGGGAGCGACTTTGGTCAGATCTTGTGCAGGAGGAGATAAGGCAAAGTACCAGGGATGGCTCTTCATCGAAGAATTATGATGAAGATAATTGTGCTTTGGCTGCCAAAAAAAGGAAAGGGATGGGGAATAAATCCCATCCAAAGTCTGAAGCTAAAGGCAAGAAGCTGGATTTGTCCAAAGTGAAGTGTTTTCACTATCACAAACATGGGCATCTCGCCACTAACTGCCCACAGAAAAAGAAGAACAAGAAGGTTGTTGGAGTTGTAGCTGGAAAGGCCTTAGCCTCAAAATTTGAACTTGATTTCTCTTTTATCGCATGCTTGGTTTCAAGCTCAATGGGATCGGTGTGGTATCTTGATAGTGGTGCGTCTTTCCATATGACGGGAGACAAGGAGTTGTTTAGTGACTTGGAGGAGAAGGATCTCCAAATGCATATAGAGATGGGAGATGATGGAAGATACAGTGCGATCGGCATTAGAACCATTAACTTTGAGAGGGAGTCAGGTAAACCATTTCTGTTGAAAGATGTTATGCATGTTCCAGGTGTGAAGAAGAACTTGGTCTCGGTCGCAATGTTGGAAGACAGAGGTTATAACATTGTTTTCAGCGAGGGAAAAGCTTTCCTACGACATAAAACAACGGTTCAAACCAAGAGGATAACGATTCGAGTTAAGAATATCTACAAGCTAGAGGTAGATGGTTGTGCTGAAATCATGGGCAAAGCAGAAGAAGTGGTGAGTCGGGATGAGGGCAAATTATGCACAGGAGATTGGGCCATCTTCACCATGGCGCCTTGAAGATTTTGCAGTAGATTTCTACTGGACTTCCCAAGGGTACTCTTGCACAGTCAGATCAGTGCAAGGGATGTACTATGGGTAAGTTTTTGAAGACCACCTTTCATGAGAGAAGGGCAGGTATGGTGATCCTAGAAGGTCATACAGACTGTGTGGACCTCGGTTGCTTCAATACATTACATGAGGTATTATGTTATGTTTGTTGACATTGACTATTCTATTATTCTTTGGATCTTCTTCATGCAGGAGAAGAGAGAAACATTCTCAAAGTTCTGTGAGTTTAAAGCATTAGTGGAGAAGGAGTCGGGGAAGTAAGTGAAAGCTCTACGAAGCGATAATGGTGGTGAATATATCTCGGGCGAATTCAAAGAATTCTATAGAAAAGAAGGAATTTGAAGAGAACTCATAGCACCTCATAACCCACAGCAGAATGGGGTCACGGAGAGGAATAACAGAACGATCATGGGTGCTGCACGAGCGATGCTCGATGACCAGGGCCTACTGATGCACTTGTGGGCGAAAGCATGCAACACTACGGTTTATGTACAAAACCGTTGTCCTCATAGAGTACTTGGCATGAGTACACCTGAAGAAGCTTTTACTGGTAAGAAGCCTGATATTTTCTCATTTGAAGATTTTTGGCTCATCTGTTTACATTCATGTGACAAAGGACGCCAAGAAGAAGCTGGAGCCAACTGCAGAAGTTGGGATATTTGTGGGGTACACAGAAACACCACATAATTATCGTGTGTATTTTCCAAACAGTCGAATGACTGTGGTGCGACAGGATATAAAATTCAATGAGGTGAAAGCCATGAAGTTGTCGCTTGAGAGGGAGCTACACTTGCATTCAGAAGAGGAACTTCTTGTTCCCAAAGATGAGCCTCTAGATGTGGATCAACCACAGGAGGATATTCATGGAGTGGAGGATTCCACTCATGCAGAACCAAACATCAGAACAAGCAGAAAGCATACCACAGACGCTGAGAGACTGAAGCTTGATGCGGCATAGAATGTAGGAGTCCCTACATCATAGCGCAGACAGAGACAGTCACCTGACCGATTTACTGGATACATGGCTCTTATGAGAAAGTGTGTCGTGACAGAGCCATCTTATTTTGAAGAAGCAGTGTAGGAGCCCACATGGGTAGATGCCATGGTGGAGGAGTGTGACTCCATTGTCAGAAACAGTGCTTGGGAGATTGTTCCAACGCCGGTGGGTAAATCAGTGGTAGATTAGAAATGGATCTACAAGGTAAAGCAAGCTGCTGATGGGAGTGTCGAGAAGTATAAGGCAAGATTTTTTACCCGGGGCTTCTCATAGATCAAGGGGATTGATTATGAAGAAACCTTTGCACCTGTCGCACGGTATTCTTCCATAAGGACCATCCTTGCTCTCTCAGTGCATATGGGTTGGCACATTCAACAGATGGGTGTGAAGACTGCGTTACTTAATAGGATCATTGAGGAAGAGGTGTACATTGAGCAGCTTGAAGGATTTGAGATCTTCAGCAGCGAGTCGCATGTGTGCAGACTCAAAAGAGCGTTGTATGGGCTAAAGCAAGCACCACATGCTTGGTACACACTGATCGACATCTATTTCACTGGACTTGGCTTCACCAAGAGTGAGGCGGATGCAAACCTGTACCAAATTGTGATGGAGGGTAAGCTTTTAATCGTTGTTCTTTATGTTGATGATTTAATACTAACGGGTGATGAGCAGTTGATACACTCATGCAAGCCAGATCTTGCAAAGGAGTTTGAGATGAAGGATTTGTTCCTCCTTCATTATTTCCTTGGATTGGAAATATGGCATCAAGAAGGTGAATTGTTTGTGTCTCAAGACAAGTATGCTCGGGAGATACTTGGCAAGTTTCACATGGAGGATTACAAGCCCATGGATACTCCTCTTCCAGTAAATTGGAGGAAAGAGGATGCTACATCAGCAGAGGTAGTGGATGCCACTATTTATTGACAATTGGTGGGTTCGCTTATCTATTTAGTTAATACAAGACCGGACATATGCTATGCAGTGAACCCACAAGCAATGGTTAAGCCTACCAAGCTCTTTTGGAAGGAAGGCAAGCATGTCCTAAGGTATCTCAGGGGCACATCTGAGTATGGCCTATGGTACAGACAGACGGATGAGGTGAAGTTGCATGGCTTCACGAATGCAGATTGGGCAGGCAGCCCAACGGACAGAAAGAGCACATCAGGAGGGGTTTTCAGAATCGGATCTACAGCAGTTTCTTGGTACAACAGGAAACAAAGATCTGTGGCACTCAGTTCAGCGAAAGCATAATACATGGCAGCAAGTCAAGCTGCATGTGAGGCTATCTGGATGAGGAAGATCCTGGTCGGTTTGTTCGGTTCACATTTAGAACCTACAGTGATACATTGTGATAATCAGAGTTGCTTTAAACTCTCGATTAATCCTGTGTTTCATGATAGATCTAAACATATTGATATCCGGTATCATCATATCATAGATTGTGTGTAGCAGAAAATCATGTTGCTTCAGTACATTCCTACGAAAGATCAGGATGCAGACATTCTGACGAAGGCACTCGGCAGGAGCAAATTCGAATACCATAGAGGCAGAATCGGGGTGAAGGATAATCCCTATCTTATTGAGAGGGAGTGTTGAGATTCAACAAGATGATGAGCTTAGTGAAAAGTAAGCACCTTCACTAAGTGGGGCCCGCGGGCTATTTTTAGGTGTATGTCTATTTTTAGACATGGTGAGCATATTCTATAAATTGCAGGATGTTATTTGTAGATGGTTGATCAAATGTGAAAAATAGATGAAATTCTATTTTTAGAATATTGGGCGAAGTCTATTTATATATCGTCGATCTAAAAATAGATGCATGTCAGTTATTATTAGCTCTTAATAATAATCCGACAATAAACATCAACTTATTATCTTGGAGCACTTTATTTCAGTGAACAGATTTGGAAAATCATTGGGCTGAAGGAATTACGCAATTCCTAGGGTTTATTGGTGGCTCATGCATGGAGGACTCAGTTAGAACTGAAGTGGCAAAGTTATGACAGAATTGGAAGAGTAGTTTATGGAGTTTTTATTTAGTTTAACTCAGTTAAGTGAGTTAAACTCAGTTGAGCTAGTTATATCTGTTAGTGTCGGTATCTTCATCCCTATGTCAGAGATCAAAATTCTCTTGTTGCATTTCATTTCAGGTGTCTCACTCAGTCTAGTCAGTTGCATTCAATTAGGAGCATGGATCATTTGATGGTAGTGGCTTGTCGCTCTTGTCCCTCATGTCCTTTACCTGCTGGCCTATTTCTGTTCATTAAAATCATTTACAGTCATTTTTGGTCTCATAGTTGGCAAAGAGTCATTTTAGGGTTTTTAGTCTCATTAGGTCTAGGGTTTCATTAATCAGGTCTTCAGAATGCCTAATAATGGTCAGCAGGCACATGAGGAAGTCTAAAATAAGGTTTTAGTGCTAAAAGTTTCATCATCATATGCTTAACAATGATTTTTCTTCAAAACTCTGTTTTGAAGAAAAATAGTCTATTTCATCTTTATGTAAATAAATGCAATGTGATTTTCAAGTTTTTTCAGTTGTAATAACACTCCACTGGCAACCCTGGTCACCTTTTCCAAAGCTCCATGCCATCCATTCCTTGCAAGACAGACAGAAAGCTCATCATTCAGTGAAAAAGCCAAAAGGAAGCAAAACAGAGTTTTTTGAAAAGTGTCAAAGTTTGCAACATTACAAAGTGGGTTTTCAAATAGAAAATTAAAATCCTTGGTATAAATATCAGTTTTATGTTTCAAGAATCCATTTGAATGCCAAGAGATAGCAGTGAGCCAAGTAGAAGTTGTGAGGAGCGAAACAGGTAGTTTGAAGGCAAACTGTGTTGAAATTTCTGAGCACGACGCGTTGGGCAGGTGTCGCGACGCATTGGGCGAGCGCGACGAATTGGGTCGGCTCCCATTGTGTAAATTTTCTCCTGCGCGACGCATAGAAGCAGTGCGGCGCACTGGGTTTGGTGCACGACGCATAGGGCCGGAAAGCTAATTTACTGCCATTTTTTCCAAAACTCCAAATTTTCTCGGTCTCTCTTGGTCCAAGTAAGTCAATGAACCTTGTAATTGCCAATGAACATATGTTTGGTGATGTTTATGACAATTTAAATACAAAAAATCAAACCCTATTTTGAAGAATGCTCCTTTAGGGTTTTGAAATTGGTTTTGTGCTCATCATTTCCATTTCCCCCACTTTGTTATTCCCTCCTCACTTTTTACCTTATCATAGCAGCCCTTTTCCTTATTCCCTTATGTCCCTAAGTCACTCATTCCTATCCCATTCCCATTACCCCACATCCCAATTGTAAACTTCCTCAAACCCCAAGGCTATTCCAAAAAACTTAATAGATTATCCTTAAACTCTTCAATTGATAGTTTTCACTTGATAACAGTCCATCATTTCCACCACCCTATCCCTCCATAGTCCCTCACTTGTTATCACATATTTGGCAACAAAATCAAAGACACCAAACTTCTCACTTTCATCTAAGCCAACATAAACTTGGAAAACATGGAGACAGATACCTCTTATGAAGGAAACACAGTGACTCTACAACCGAATTGCATGCACCAAGGTGACCAAAAGTTGTTGGAGAAATCCAACAATGAAAAGAAACATGTTGAGGCACATGAAGAATCATTATTGGGCAAGAAATCATGTTTGCAAGATGCGAATCAAGATCCTGAAGGCAAAGTTAAAGAGGGCATTAAAGCGTCGCAAAAGGCATGATAGACTCCAAATTTTGGTCGAAGCTTCCTTGGCCCAGCATAGCGCATGATGGAGGACACTCAGCCCAAATTTCAAGAAATTTGGGACACATTTTGTCAATTTTGATTTTTTTGGCTTAAACACAGATTTTTCCGCCCGACGCGTCGTGCCACTTGGCACGCGCTTATGATTGAGAGCTCATCTTGGGTAAAACTTTGTATTTATAGATTTTTCATGAAAATTTGTGCATGCCTACCATTACCCAGAGATTTTGATAAGTTTTGGGTTTCCAGAAGGGTTAAAAACACCCTAAAATTGACCTTTCTGCCCCTTTTTGGACACACAGGAAGCAGTGTTGGGAAAACTCATTTTTGGAGGGTCAAATGGCAACCAAATCCAAAAACTCCACTTGGGTTAGAAAGTAGACAGGCAGAGATTTCCAACAAGCCCACTTGGAACCAATTTTGACACCAGGAAGGCCTTCAAAATCAGCTCCAAACAGGCGCAACGCATAGAGAAATCAGGCGCGACGCATTGGGGATTTTTGCTCATTTTTTACTCAGCGACTCTGTTTTTCGCCTATTTTTGGCCAGTTTGACTTTCCTACTTCCAAATGTAAAACTATTGATGTAATTTGATGTAATTTGATGGATCTTGATGTAATTTTGTTAATTTTTACTCATGGAAGTAGGTTCATCCATCAAAATGTGAATTGCAACTGAATGAATCAGTTTCCTATCTTATAGAGGCAAGTTGTTCCACTGCCTATTTTCCAGTTCTTAGTTTAGATCTTGTTGAAACAGCTCCTAAACTTGTGAGATCAGCCCCTAGAGGCCGGGGATGAGTTATGCTTGTCTATATCTTGTAGTTTTTCAGTCATTAGCATAGGTTGGACATTTGGGATTGCCTTGAGCTTCATTGTACATTTCATCTCTGCGGTTTGGCAAAGGAATAGACCAGGGTTTGCAGCACTCCTTGGGATTCATGTGGCTCTTTGTTTTGATGATGTGTTTGTCTCTGTTAATGTAATTTTACTGGTGCTTTATGTGTATCATATTCCTTCTTACTTATTCTTAAGTTAAAAAAACAAGGATAAAGGTGGAATTCATTAGATTTGCAGTGCTCTACCTTGATTTTTGTTTAATTTTCTATGTTTTCAACTGTTTGAAGATGATTCTTGAAAGTTTCTTTCCCTCTTCAACTCCTCACCGGTCTGAGCTATCCATTTCATTCAAAATTGAAGTGTCAAAACAATTGCCTACCTTGCCCCATTCAGATCTCTGCAAAAACTAGGCCTCATTCCCCAGACCCAAAATCTGCCCTTCCCTTTGATCCAACAAACACCCTCAAAATCAAATCAAACTCTTTTACATATATACCTAGCCTAAAATCAGCCTTTATTCAAGTCATCTCAAACCTCACTGATCATTTTTTTGCCGAGATTGACCAGGAGAGAGCCCTCTCCCGATCTGGTGGGGCTAGCTACCAGATTAAGCGTGGTTTGATGTTACCCTAGATTCTGCCTTTCTCAGCCTGAGGTAGATTTAGGCTATAACATAGTGGCTACCATATTGGGGAAGAAAAGTTTGTTGTTTGCTTTATAAACTATTGACGAAGCCTGAAGTTAGCCAGGTAGCTTTCGAACTGCTCTTGATCTGCAAGTGCATAGTAGATGAATGCTGCTTCAGTCAATCTCCGGTCTAGTTTATGAACTGAACATCTGGTTTCATCAGTAAGATCTAATCAAGTTCATATCTGATTGTTGATGGTGGACAACGATTAGACATCGCAAGGCTGAGATCATTCACCTAGTGACTCTAAATCAGTTTTGAGATTAGAACCAAGGACTCCACTAGAGGATGAACCCGATCAGCAGAAACATGAAAGGACAATATGGCAAGATCAGGTATTCAAGTTGGAATTTCATCCAAGACATTTTGTTCTTTGTCATAAATTATTTCTTCTCTTTTCCTGAGAATGTCAAGAAGGCTTTGCAAAGTATATTGTATTTGAGAAAATATCCTCGGCCTGCATTTGATTCCTTCCCTTTGAAGATTGTGAATACCAAAGATTTGCATGCTTTTGAGCTTGATCAAGACCTTTCTTCCGAATCTTGTGATGACCATCTTCAAACTGATGAACCTCAAGAGACCAAGATTGATTCTGCAGCATTTGTACATACCCCTATACCTTGTAAAATTCCAGATTGATACAAGCCTCTGATTTTACCTCCTATATCCCATGATTTCCCTAAAAATCATGACCTATATCTACCAAGATTTGATGGTGAACGCGACAACATCACTGCTGAGAGACATGTTCTGAATTTTGAGTCTTTTCTTGACCTTTTTGAATTTGATGAAGAGGATGTCAGTATTAGGCTTTTTGCTCTTTATTTTCAAGGCAAAGTCAAGAGTTGGTTCAAAGCCCTACCTGATGCGAGCATCTTATATTTCCAGCAGTTCGTCAAAGTTTTCCTCGACAGGTGGGTGATCAGACAGAACCCTTATTTGATTATAGAAGAGTATAACCAGCTGAAAAGACAGCCAGGGGAGACAGTACAACAGTTTTCTGCCATATTTAACCAAGTTTATTATTCGATGCCATTTAATATAAGACCTCCTCTTGGATCCGCTCTCTTGCACTACCCGGGTGCCTTTGATTCGGAAATGGAGTTTCAGCTGAGAGAAAGGAATCTTGCAACACTTGAAGAGATTCAAAACAGTGCAGTAGATGTAGAGGCTCATTTGCGGATCCGAAGGGCAAAGTTGAAGGAAGAAGAAATGAAAAACATAGATCCGGAGAAATCAACATCTCTAGAGGTAAAGCTTGACATTTTGGTAAGTGCAGTGGAAGAGATGATGCAGAGGATTATCACAAGGAATGAGTATAATGTTCAAGCCCATGGCTCGCTGATTGAAGAAGAACAAGTTGATGATCCAAAACATTTTGTTTCTTATCCCAGTTTTCATAGATCTGATAATGATTGTTTTGTATATCATCTTGGAGAAGAGAGATCTGTTGATTTGACATGTATGCTTGATGATGTGTTTTATACTGATGATTTGCCTCAATTTGATCAGTATGATGATGATTATTCTCTCCAAACAGAAGCTAATCTTGCAGACAAATCAGCAACTAGTTTGTGGAAGGAGGAAGTTCACTTTCAGCAGCTTGAGTACAGTGATCAACCGATGCATATCAGCTATGACAATGACGAGGAAAGTGAAGCAAATTTTGAAGTAAGTGAATGATCTTTTCCTTTTTGTTTTGATTCGTTTCAGTTCATCAGAGACAACTTCCATGCAATCAGAAATCAACTGTCAACAAGTCTTGATTTGGACCATCTTGAGGGCAATAAAAACCTTGCTCAAGACTTCCCATATCCAGATTTGCAGCCCCCGAATGCCATTGATTTTCAAGTTGCAGATGAGGACTTGGAAGCTGGCACATACGATCAAATGATACAAGATGATTTCGTACCATTTTGTTTTGAATCATTTTATTTTTTGAAGGGTAAATTGCATAGTAAATCTTTGAATAAGCAGCCTGTAGAAAATCATGTAATCTCATCAGAAAAAATAGAAAATGGGTTGCAGCAGTATTTTCAAGTTTTTCATGATCCAATAGCTGATGTGTTGGATGATGTCTGCAGTCAAATTTTTTCTCCATTGACTATATGTAAGCTTGAAACGTGCACTGATACAAACTTGATCCGGCAGTCGGTTTCTTTGTCATTTTTAGCAGGAGTCTCGTCACAAAGCTCAAAGCAAAGTTTGCATTCATGGTATGAAGAGAAGAGAAGTAATCCATTGGATGAGCTAAGTCCCAGTGTGCATGAACTTCAAGATCCTTATGCAGTGTTTTTGGAGGCGAATACAGAATACATAGTATTCAACAGATCTGTTCACAAGTTTTCATGGGAGTTGCCTTTCAGTAGTTCTCTCTTGTTGTTCATAAACGAGCACTTGCGAAGAATTCAAACAGCAGCTGGAATACTTACCTGGTTGCATTGGTTGTTTCATTTCACTTGAACAGGTGATGAATGGAACAACTAGAGTAGGTTGTATTGAATAAGCTTCATATTGAGCATATTTTCCAGTTTGTCGGTTGTGTTTAAGTATCGAGTCAGTTTTTAGTTGAGTGAGAGTCAATTTGTGTCGTCAAGTCATCAGCTTTCAGTCATGCATTTCAGCTTGAGTTCTTGACTCCATTGCCCAATGGATGAAGGCACTGTCTACTTTCCAAAGATCTGTAGTTCTTGGCACCTCCAAGGAGCTACCATCCCCATTGGAGCCAATGTTAGTGTCGGTATCTTCATCCCTCCGTCAGAGATCAAAATTCTCTTATTGCATTTCATTTTAGGTGTCTCACTCAGTCCAATCAGTTTCATTCCATTAGGAGCATGGATCATCTGACGGTAGTGGCTTGTCGCTCTTGTCCCTCATGTCCTTTACCTGCTGGCCTATTTCTATTCATTAAAATCATTTACAGTCATTTTTGGTCTCATAGTTGGAAAAGAGTCATTTTAGGGTTTTTAGTCTCATTAGGTCTAGGGTTTCATTAATCAGGTCTTCAGAATGCCAAATAATGGTTAGCGGGCACATGAGGAAGTCTAAAATAAGGTTTTAGTGCTAAAAGTTTCATCATCATATGCTTAACAATGATTTTTCTTCAAAACTCAGTTTTGAAGAAAAATAGTCTATTTCATCTTTATGTAAATAAATGCAATGTGATTTTCAAGTTTTTTCAGTTGTAATAACACTCCACTGGCAACCCTGGTCATCTTTGCCAAAGCTCCATGCCATCCATTCCCTGCAAGACAGACAGAAAGCTCATCATTCAGTTAAAAATCCAAAAGGAAGCAAAACAGAGTTTTTTGAAAAGTGTCAAAATTTGCAACATTACAAATTGGGTTTTCAAATAGAAAATAAAATCCTTGGTATAAATATCATTTTAATGTTTCAAGAATCCATTTGAATGCCAAGAGACAGCAGTGAGCCAAGGAGAAGTTGTGAGGAGCGAAACAGGTAGTTTGAGGGCAAACTCTGTTGAAATTTCCTAGCGCGACGCATTGGGCAAGTGTCGCAATGCATTGGGCGAGCGCGACTCATTGGGTCAGTTCCCATTGTGTAAATTTGCTCCTGCGCGACGCATAGAAGCAGTGCGGCGCACAAGGTTTGGTGCGCGACGCATAGGGCCGGAAAGCTAATTTACTGCCATTTCTTCCAAAACTCCAAATTTTCTCGGTCTCTCTTGGTCCAAGTAAGTCAATGAACCTTGTAATTGCCAATGAACATATGTTTGGTGATGTTTATGACAATTTAAATACAAAAAATCAAACCCTATTTTGAAGAATGCTCCTTTATGGTTTTGAAATTGGTTTTGTGCTCATCATTTCCATTTCCCCCACTTTGTTATTCCCTCCTCACTTTTTACCTTATCATAGCAGCCCTTTTCCTTATTCCCTTATGTCCCTAAGTCACTCATTCCTATCCCATTCCCATTACCCCACATCCCAATTGTAAACTTCCTCAAACCCCAAGGCTATTCCAAAAAACTTAATAGATTGTCCTTAAACTCTTCAATTGACAGTTTTCACTTGATAACAGTCCATCATTTCCACCACCCTATCCCTCCATAGTCCCTCACTTGTTATCACATATTTGGCAACAAAATCAAAGACACCAAACTTCTCATTTTCATCTAAGCCAACATAGACTTGGCAAACAAGGAGATAGATACCTCTTATGAAGGAAACATAGTGACTCTATAACCGAATTGCATGCACCAAGGCGACCAAAAGCTGTTGGAGAAATACAACAAGGAAAAGAAACATGTTGAGGCACATGAAGAATCATTATTGGGCAAGAAATCATGTTTGCAAGGCGCGAATCAAGATCCTGAAGGCAAAGTTAAAGAGGGCATTAAAGTGTCGCAAAAGGCATGATAGACTCCAAATTTTGGTCAAAGCTTCCTTGGCCTAGCATAGAGCATGATGGAGGACACTCAGCCCAAATTTCAAGAAATTTGGGACACATTTTGTCAATTTTGATTTTTTTGGCTTAAACACAGAATTTTCCGCCCGACACGTCACGCCACTTGGCGCGCGCTTATGATTGAGAGCTCCTCTTGGGTAAAACTTTGTATTTCTGGATTTTTCATGAAAATTTATGCATGCCTACCCATTACCCAGAGATTTTGTTAAGTTTTGGGTTTCCATAAGGGTTAAAAACACCCTAAAATTGACCTTTCTACCCCTTTTTGGACACAGAGGAAGCAGTGTTGGGAAAACTCATTTTTGGAGGGGAAAATGGCAACAAAATCCAGAAATTCCACTTGGGTTAGAAAGTAGACAAGAAGACCTTTTCAACAAGCCCACTTGGAGCCAATTTGGACACCGATAAGACCTTCAAAATCAGCTCCAAACTGGCGCGACGCATTGGGGATTTTTGCTCATTAACTCTGTTTTTCGCCTAGTTTTGGCCAGTTTGACTTTCTTACTTCCAAATGTAAAAATCTTGATGTAATTTGATGGATCTTGATGTAATTTTGTTAATTTTTACTCATGGAATTAGGTTCATCCATCAAAAGGTGAATTGCAATTGAATGAATCAGTTTCCTATCTTATAGAGGCAAGCTGTTCCACTGCCTATTTTCCAGTTCTTAGTTTAGATCTTGTTGAAATAGCTCCTAAACTTGTGAGATAGACCCGTAGAGGCTGGGGATGAGTTATGCTTGTCTATATCTTGTATTTTTTCAGTCATTATCATAGGTTGGACATTTGGGATTGCCTTGAGCTTCATTGTACATTTCATCTCTGCAGTTTGGCAAAGGTATAGACCGGGGTTTGCAGCACTCCTTGGGATTCATGTGGCTCTTTGTTTTGATGATGTTTTTCTCTCTATTAATGTAATTTTAATGGTGCTTTATGTGTATCATCTTCCTTCTTACTTCTTCTTAAGTTAAACAAACAAGGATAAAGGTGGAATTCATTAGATTCGCAGTGCTCTACCTTGAGTTTTGTTTAATTTTCTATGTTTTCAACTGTTTGAAGAGGATTCTTGAAAGTTTCTTGCCCTCTTCAACTCCTCACCGGTCTAAGCTATCCATTTCATTCAAAATTGAAGTTTCAAAACAATTACCTACCTTGCCCCATTCAGATCTCTGCAAAAACTAGGCCTCATTCCCCAGACCCAAAATCCGCCTTTCCCTTTGAACCAACAAACACCCTCAAAATCAAATAAAACTCTCTTACATATATACCTAGCCTAAAATCAGCCTTTATTCAATTCATCTCAAGCCTCACTGATCATTTTTTGCTGAGATTGACCAGGAGAGAGCCCTCTCCCGATCTGGTAGGGCTAGCTACCAGGTTAAGCGTAGTTTGATGTTACCCTAGATTCTGCCTTTCTCAGCCTGAGGTAGATTTAGGCAATAACAGTATCTAGTCTAACTGAAATATACACTAGTGAGAGTTAATTGAATTAATTATTTAATTAATTCACAACTAATAACTCACTTACAACTAAACAGAAAGAATAGTTAACTATAGTGCATGTCAGTTCCAATGGAGACCCAGTGGAGAGATAGGTGAAAGGGTGAGATGGACTATCTGTTGTGATTATAGTGATGCATTCAATGCATCTGACACACATTGGATTTGCCAATGAGTATTGTGCAGTCAAGACAAGGCCAATTCGAATTCATTCAGGGGTCTTCTTCAGCAGGGATTGCACAGTGGAGGCAAGCTGTCAGGAGGCAAGAAATTGGTGCATAGATATGCAAATTTCTGCATGACAGTGTGTAATGAATCTACATTGTACTGAGAGCTTGATGTACTAAGCTTTGTATGAGATTATTACATGATTCCATTTAAGCTTTCCCGTTAAACAACTGTGTTATGTGTGATTGAATTTATTCACATGTGTTTGCAATCAAGTTTTAAATTTCTACAAGTTTAACAGTGGAAGGATTCTGTATTTAGCAAGAAGATAAATATTGTTAGATCAGGAAAATATGGTAATACATCAGTATTAATAAATTTCTACAAAATTCCACTAAAAATCCGAGTCCAAGAATGGCAAGAAGCAGGACATGTCCAAGGTGAAGTGTTTTCACTGTCACGAGCATGGGCATTTTGCTACGAACTGTCCAGAAAAGAAGAAGAACAAGAAGGTTGTTGGATCTACAGCTGGTGAGGCCCTTGCCTCGCAATTTGAGCTTGAATTCTCATTGATCACATGCATGGTGTCCAGTGCATTAGGATCTCTATGGTATTTGGATAGTGGCGCTTCCTTTCACATGATAGGAGATAAGGAAATTTTTAGTGACTTGGAGGAGAAAGATCTCCATATGCATATTGAAATGGGGGACGACGGATGGTATAGTGCTACCAGGATTGGTACCATTACCTTTTAGAGGGAGTCAGGTAAACCATTTCAATTAAAAGATGTGATGCATGTACCAGGTCTGAAGAAAAATTTGGTCCCAGTCGCAATGTTGGAGGATAGAGGCTATGACGTTGTTTTTAGTGATGGAAAAGCTTTCCTACGACATAAAACAATGATTCAAGCCAAGAAGATAGGCATTCAAGTTAAGAATATCTACAAGCTGGAGGTAGATGGATGTGCAGCAATGATGGGCAAGGCAGATCAAGTGGTGATCCAGGATGAGGGAAAATTATGGCACAGGCGATTGGGCCACCTTCACCATGGAGCCTTGCAAGTCATGCAGCAGATTTCTACTGGTCTTCCCAGGGGTACACTTGCGCAGTCAGACACATGAAAGGGATGTACTATGGGAAAATATGTAAAGGCCACCTTTCATGAGAAGGAAGACTGACCTTCGGGGATCCTTGAGAGCGTTCACACAGACATGTGTGGTCCTTTCTCGGTTGCTTCAACAGCAAAACATAAGTACTATGTAATCTTTGTTGATGACTTTTCTCATAGGTGTTGGATCTTCTTCATGCAGAAGAAATATCAAACATTCTCTAAGTTCTGTGAGTTTAAGGCACTGGTGGAGAAAGAGTCAAGGAAGCAAGTGAAGGCTCTTAGGAGCGATAATGGTGGAGAATACATCTCTAACGAATTCAAGAACTTCTGCAGCAAAGAAGGAATTTTAAGAGAACTCATAGCGCCTCATAACCCACAGCATAATGGGGTCGCGGAGAGGAAGAACCGAACTATTGTGGGTGTAGCACAAGCGATGTTTCATGATCAAGGCCTACCGATGCATCTATGGGCGGAAGCATGCAATACAACGATACATGTGCAAAACCGTTGTCCTCATAGAGTACTTGGCATGAGTACACCTGAAGAGGCTTTCACTAGTAAGAAACCTGATGTTTCACACTTTAAAATTTTTGGCTCATATGTTTATGTGCATGTGACCAAGGACGCCAGGAAGAAGCTGGAACTGACTACTGAGGTTAGGATTTTTGTGGGGTACACTGAAACACCCCATATCTATCTTATGTATTTTCCAAACAACAGAATGACTGTTTTGCAACACGATATCAAATTTGATGAGGAGAAAACCATGCAGTTGTCCCTTGAGAGGGAGCTAGACTTGCATGCAGAGGAGGAACTGTTGGTTCCCAAGGATGAGTCTCAAGATGTGGATCAGCCACATGAGGAGGTTCATGGAGTGGAGGAAATCACTCATGCATAACCATCCATCAGAAATGGCAGAAGGCTCACCATGGAAGTTGATAGGCTGAGACTTGATGCTGCACAAAATGTAGGAGCCCCTACTTAACAGCGCAGACAGAGACAGTCTCGTGACTGATTTACTGGATACATGGCTCTTATGAGAAAATGTATTGTGACTGAACCATCCTCATTTCAAGAAGCAGTGTAGCAGCCTACTTGGGTTGATGCAATGGTGGAGGAGTATGACTCCATTTTCAATAACGGTGCATGGGAGATAGTCCCAAGACCGGTCAACAAATCAGTGGTTGGATTGAGATGGATATACAAGGTAAAGCAAGTTGTTGATGGGAATGTGGATAAATACAAGGCCAGATTTGTGGCCCGGGAATTCTCACAGATCGAGGGGATATATTATGATGAGACTTTTGTGTTTGTTGCAAGGTACTCTTCCATAAGATCCATCCTTGCACTCTCAAGGCAGATGGGTTGGCGCATACTCAGACGGATGTGAAAATTTCATTTCTCAATGGGATCATTGAGGAATATGTGTACATAGAGCACCCTGAAGGTTTCTAAATCTTCAACAGTGATTCGCATGTGTGCAGGCTCAAAAGAGCGTTGTATGGGATAAAGCAAGCACCCTGTGCTTGGTACACTCGGATAGGCAGCTATTTCACCGGACTCGGCTTCACCAAAAGTGAGGCAGATGCAAACCTATACCAAATTGTGGTTGAAGGTAAGCTATTGATCATTTTTCTTTATCTTGATGATCTAATTTTGATTGGTGATGAGCAAATGATACACTCATGCAAGGAGGATCTTTCAAGGGAGTTTGAAATGAAGGACATGGGACTCCTTCATTATTTCCTTGGATTAGAAATATGGCAGTGGGATGGTGAAATTTTTATGTCTCAAGGCAAGTATGTAAAGGAGATATTGGGTAAGTTTAACTTGGATAGCTTCAAACCCATGGATACTCCTCTTCCTGGAAATTGGAGGAAAGAGGATGCTACTTCTGGAGAGGTAGTGGATGCTACTGTCTATTGACAGTTAGTGGGTTCACTAATGTATCTAGTGAACACGAGACCGAACATTTTCTACGCAGTTAACCAGTTGATTCAAGCTATGGTTAAGCCTACCAATCTCTTTTGGAAGGCGGGGAAGCATGTCCCGAGATACCTGAGGGGCACATCAGAGTATGGTATATGGTACAGATGGATGGATGGAGTGAAGTTGCATGGCTTCATGGATGCAGATTGGGCTGGAAGTCCATCAGATAGAAAGAGCACATCAGGGGGGGTCTTTAGCATTGGATCGACAACATTTTCCTGGTACAGCAAGAAACAATGATCCATGGCACTCAGTTCAATGGAAGTGAAATACATGGTAGCAAGTCAAGCTGCATGTGAGACTATCTGGATGAGAAAGATCTTGGTTGGTTTGTTTGGTTCTTAGATGGATCTGACAGTGATTCATTGTGATAATCATAGTTGCATTAAACTCTCGAGTAATCATGTGTTTCATGATAGATGCAAGTATATATATATCCAGTACCATCATCTCAGAGATTGTGTGCAAAGAAGGATCATGTTTCTTCAGTACATTCCATCGAAATATCAGGATGTAGATATTCTGATGAAGGCACTCACCAAGAGCAAATTTGAATACCATAGATACAAGATCGGGGTGAAGGATAATCCCTTTCTTGTTGAGAGGGAGTGTTGAGATCAACAAGAAGAATCAGCACCCACGCCTAGTACATTAATGACCTGGTTACATTCAGCACCTGGTTGCATTAGGCACCCAGACTAGGGTGGGGCCCACAGTTCTATTTTTGGGTGCATGTTTATTTTTATTATCCCTCAATTAAGATGGAAATTAAAATGTAATATATTCTCAATGTGGACTTGAATGAGTAAACTGAAAGTGATAAATTCAATTAGCTAGTGTATTTCGAGTTAGAGGTTTTTGGTGAGGCATGTAGAGTAATTCTAGTTGTAACAGAGTTCGAAGTGTAGTGGTGCATGAGTTGGTGCAAGTTGTAAATCAATTTAACTTAGTTAAGTGAGTTAAACTCAGTTGTGCTAGTTGTAATTGAAGATACACAAGTGAGAGATTCAGTGAATTAAATACTAATTAAATCACAATTAGTGATCTCACATGAAACTGAGGATTTACTATTATTAGTTGCATGCATCTCAGATCCAGTGGAGACACAGTTGAGTTCTAGGTGAAAGGGAGTTTGACTATCAGATGTAGGATTATCTTTTTGCACACATGCAGGCAAACACCCATTGGAGTGCCCATGATACTTGCGCAATCAAGGCGGGCAATAATTCCTATCTTTTAGGGATCTTTACCATTAGGGATTGTGCAAATAAGGCAAGATGTCTGGATGGTGAGAATTGGCTATGTGTTGGTCATTTTTTCATATGACAGTGTAAGACAATTAGTTGAGTACTGAAGAGCTCTTGTGAGAATAGATTTGTATGTAATTGTTTCATGATCCATGCTTAATATACAATAGAAGATAGTGGTTTTTTTAGCTGTAAGCTTTCCCCGGGAAATTATCTATGTTGTGTGTGATTGATCTTTCTTCATGTTCATGTGATTAGCGATTGTGTTTTTAATTCCGCAAAAAAATTGTAGAAGTGATTCAGTATTTAACTTTAGTACATTGTTAGTTGGGTGAATCCAAGATATACATTATTTTTGTATAATTTCTACACGATGCGATATAATTTTTGCGATGGAAAAGTTGCAATATGAACATGTGTGATGAGAAACTGCGATGGAACGATGACGATATCAGAGAATAATCATATCGGAAGATTGAAGTTGTTCAATAAAAGGAAACACCGATATTATTCTTGCGATAACGAGAATGCAATAAATGATGTGGCACATTGGTGGGACCAGTTTTGGACTTTATAAGAGATCAGCAATCAGAATATTTTAGTACGAGACGTAATATCGTTGATACGCTGATGTGCGATGAAGCACGGACCCGGTCGTTTTATTATATGGATTTAATTTTATATCGTATCCGGGACACCGAAACCTTTAAACATATGCTCGTACCAAACTTGCGATTTATGAACGGACGCAATATCTTTCAGAACTGAATTTAAATGTCGTATCGGGTCCGGGTTTATGTGGACATCACAATTTTTAGCGAAGTCATTTTATCGAAGAATGAGTGAGAAGGAATATCAGAGGTATTGCATTGATAGTTTATTAACGGGAATTGTTAAGAGATGCTTCCAACCAAATGTTGTGGTATATATGTGAGGCCGACGATTTCTTTAAAGTATTGAATTCAAAAAGAAAGCGATTATTTTAACTTTGCTTTTAAATAAATAACCCTTGAATAATTTAATTAACTATTGGAATATCTAATCGGAAAGTAATTTTATCATAACTTTCTTATGAAGATATTTTATGAAATATAATGATCCGATATAATTCTTCCAAGAATTTACTAAGACTTATCGGTATTTCAATGGATAGAAGCAAAATTAGATCATCCTCAAATTTAGACGAAATCATAAATACTTTCCTGAGCATGTTGCGGATTTGAAAATATCTGGCTGCTTGCTTATCTTGAGTCTTCATAATCAAGTCAATGAAGACCTGCAAACAAAACAAAATAGTAATAAGAAACAAATTTTGAAAAATAAAACAAACAATAGATGATGGTGAACATGTAAACATATACCTGGAAGAAAATTGACTGTAACTTTTACCTCATGAAGTTTCAAGTTCTCCCAAACTTTCTCAGAATTTGCATAAGTTCAACATCACCTACTTATTTAATCTAAAATGCTAAGTAATGATTTTTTTCAAATTGTATCGACATCAAATTTATATCATAGGAAAACAGTGGTGAAAATGAGCTCTTTTTCAGAAATACTTAAGAGTCGAAAATTGCCACGTTGTAGCGAATCCTTGGGATTTATTTGTGTGTGATCAATGTGATGAATTTTGAAAAACAAGAAAATTAAAGGCTTGACAAATATGTATGATCTGATAATTCAAGAGCTTCTAAAATGTTCTAAGCTTATTTTCTATAATTGAAATGGGATGCCCAAAATAAATCAGATTCATTACTTGCTTTATTGAAAATCTGAAATAATGAAATAAATGAAAACAGAAAAGAAAATTAATATATTCCTATTTCTATCTCAGTGAAGGAAACATGACTCGGTATAGTCATACTTCCAATGTAACCACTCTCTCATTTTAATTCCTGCATGTATGTACATGTCAAACATTAAAAAACAAAAATACAAATATAATTAAGCTAAGGAAACTAAATCTAAAAGCAATATGTACAATTATTGTTAGCAGCTTATTTATAATCACCTTCTCTTGAAATGTCATTTCCCACTGAATTTCAATTGGATCATAGAAATCTGGATGGATTTCCATTATTGAGTGGGAGAGGTTAAAAAGAGAAGATGACAGGCCAGGTTGTAGAAATAAGCTTTTAGATATAATGGCCTGCATAAATTTGTTAGTGTTATGTGCAAGTGTTAAACTATTAACAATATTCCATGAAGGAAAACTTTCCAAATTTCTTTTAAATAGATCAATGAAAAACGAATGGAAGCCCGATAGATCTAATGGAATGCTATTTGTATAAACTATACAACATGCATGTATATCTTGGATTCACCTGATCTAACAATGTACTAAAGTTAAATATTGAATCGCTTCTACAAATATTTTGCGGAATTAAAAGCAAAATTGCCAATCACATGAAGCAAAGAAGAATAGATCAAACACACAACACCAGATATTCCCGGGGAAAGCTTACTACTGAAAACCCCTCTATCATATATTTTATATTCCACAAGGAATCATGAAACAATTACATAAAAAACTCTTCTCACAAGAGCCCTCAGTACATTAGCTAATTGTCTCACACTGTCATACAAAAATTGGGAAATCCCTTAGCCAATTTACTGCCTCCAGACAGCCTGCCTTGCTCACGCAGTTCCTGATGAATGCAATCCTTAATCACAAATAATTTCAGCCTTCCTCAACTGAGTTGAGTATCATGGGCATCCTGTGGTGTTATAACTACACCTAGGTAGCTTGCTAATATCACAACTGATAGTTACACTTCCCTTTCACCTTGTCTCAACTGGGTCTCCACTAGAACTGACATGCATGCAGCTAATATTAGTAAATCTTCAGTTTCATGTGATATTTCTGATTGTGAATTAATTAATATGTAACTCACTTGATCTCTCACTAGTGTATATGTAGTTACAACTAGCACAACTGATTTTAAGTCACTTAATTGAGTTAAACTATTTACAACTTGCAGAAACTCATGCACCACTGCACTTCGAACTCTGTTACAGCTAGAATTACTCTGCATGTCTCACCAACCAACCTCTTAACTCGAAATTCACTTAGCTAACTGATTTTCCACTTCAGTTAAATATTTCCAAGTCCACATTGAGAATATATTACAGTTTATTTTCCATCTATATTAAGTGATAATAAAGATAGACATGCATCTATAAATAGACATGCAATCTATAAATAGAACTTGCACATACATCTATAAATAGACCTCATTTATAAATAAAATTTTCTCATGCATCTATAAATAGACATCCACCTAAAAATAGCCTGTGTGGGCCCCACGAGTGTAGGTGCTTAATTTTCACTAGGAACAAGGAAGTTGTTTCTGGATGCCAATTTCACTATTTCTTGTTGCAAACTTCAACAATCCCTCTCAACAAGAAAGCAATGTCCTTGCATGCAACATGAAACTCCATGCATGCACCATGCAACCTTTGCATCCAACACTTCTATAGTGTTTCTCGCACATGCAACACTTCCGAAACTGAATAGACTCCAAACAACTGAATCAGTATAATGCACGTGTCATCAAAGTCTTCTGAATTTTGCTTAGCTACTGCACATGTCTTTAGGAACCACTGCGTTGCTGACACCTGCGTCCATGCACTTTGCACTTGCTGCCAACTCTGATCTGCACTCTAGTATCCAACACTGTCACTTTGATTTCATGTCCTCACGACATCTGACTGCTTCAATCCAATTGATCCTGCTACTGCTGCTCTATGGGCTCCTAGTAGCCAGGCTCGATTCATGAAATCCACACCATCTCAATGAATCCAACCCAAAATTTCTTCTTGGGATTATTCATGCATGTTGCCCCACCTGTCACATGGTGGTATAGTCGCTTCCACTCCCTTTGCCCATCTGGCTCGAAATTTCTCTGCATGAGTGGTTTCTCCCACTCCATGATCCTCCGCATGTGGCTGATCCACATCTTGAGGTTCATTCTTACCTACATGCAAATCCAGATCCCTATCAAGGGTCAATTACATGGCTTTCTCACACTTCCAAATGGTAGGAAGCTCTGTATAAATCGCATCTACATCAAATATATACAGATTCTTCTGCATCTCCAGTTGTGGCTGCTCCACAACCTTCTGAGACTGCTTCTCAGGTTGCTTTTTGAGAGGCTCCCTCTCAACCACCAAGTTACTAACCTCTTCTTTTCTACTCAAATATTTGCATGCATCTTGTACCTCAGTGCATGTAGGTTCTTGGCTCACGCACATTGTAATTGTCCCGCCGTCGCAAAATTTTCTAACAAAAGAGTTGATTTTAAATCGATGATATCTCCCTCATCCGAACTCCGATTCGACCGAATTTTTTTTTCAATTTGGGTATTTTTTCGCAAGAAATCAAAATATGCTATTTTTTCTGAAAATGTTGCATTAAAATTTTCAAATATTCTCTGCAAACTCGCACACCCAAATAATTATTTCTCTCATACCATGTAGAAAATTTATAACACAGCTTCGATACCATGTAGAAAATTATAACACAACTCCGATACCATATAGAAATTATACAAAATACATGTATGTCCTCGATTCTCCTTGTCTAACAATTATATGCCACTATTAAATATAGAATCGCTTCTGTAAAATCTTTGCGGAATTAAAAACAACACAATTTCCAATCACATGAAACAAAGAAGAATAGATCAAAACCACAACACCAAATATTCCTGGGGAAAGCTTACTGCTCAAAATACCTTTATCATATATTGTATATTCCATAAGGAATCATGAAACAATTACATACAAAACTCTTCTCACAAGAGCTCTCAGTACATCAACTAATTGTCTCACATTGTCATACAAAAATTGGGCCAATACTCAGCCAATTTTCTGCCTCCAGATAGCCTGCCTTGCTCACGCAGTTCCTGATGAATGCAATCCTTAATCACAAATAATTTCAGCCTTCCTCAACTGCGTTGAGTATCATGGGAATCCTGTGATGTTATAACTACACCTGGATAGCCTGCTAATATCACAACTGATAGTTATCTTCCCTTTCACCTAGAACTCAACTGGGTCTCCATTGGATCTAACATGCATGTAGTTATTAATAGTAAAAACATTAGTTGCATGTGAGATAACTACATGTGAATTAATTAATATTTAATTCACTTGATCTCTCACTAGTGCATTTGCAATTACAACTAGCACAACTAAATTTAACTCACTTAACTGAGTTAAATTGATTTACAACTTACACAACTCATGCACCACTGCACTTCCAACTCTGTTACAACTAGAATCACTCAGTTACAACTAAATTCAACCTTCATGTCCCACCAACCAACCTCTTAACTCGAAATTCACTTAGCTAACTAATTTTCCACTTCAATTAACTATTTCCAAGTCCACATTGAGAATAGATTATTATTTATTGTCCAACTAATATTAAGGGATAATAATAGCCGACATGCATCTATAAATAGACATGCAATCTATAAATAGAACTTGCACATACATCTATATATATACCTGTATCCATAAATAGAATTTTCTCATGCATCTATAAATAGACATCCACCTAAAAATAACTTGTGTGGGCCCCACCTAGTGTAGGTGCTTAATTTTCACTAGGATCAAGGATGTTGTTTCTGGATGCCAATTTCATTGTTTCTTGTTGCAAACTTCAACACTCCCTCTCAACAAGAAAGGAATGTCCTTGCATGCAACATGCAACTCCATGCATGCGACATGCAACCCTTGCATGCGACATTGAACTCCATGCATGCGCCATGCAACCTATGCATGAAATACTTCTATAGTGTTTCTCGCACATGCAACTCTTGCATGCAACACTTCGCTAGTGTTTATCGCACATGCAAACTTTGCATGCAACACTTCCAAAATTGAATAGCCTCCAAACAACTAAATCATTATAATGCATCTGTCATAAAATTCTTCTGACTTCTGCTAGTTACTACACATGTCTTCAGGATCCACTGCGCTGCCAACACCTGCATCCATGCACTCTGCACTAGCTGCCAACTCTGATCTACGATCCAGTATCCGATGGTGTGACTTTGATTTCATATCCTCGTGACATCTGACCGCATCAATCCAACCGATCCTGCTACTGCTGCTCTGTGGGCTCCTCATCTCCAAGTTCGATTCATGAGATCCATAGCATCTCAATGAATCTTGCCCAAAATTTCTTATTTGTATTATCCATGCATGTCGCCCCACCTCTCACCTGGTGGTATAGCTGCATGCACTCCCTCTTCCCATCTGGATCGAAATTTCTCTGCATGAGTGGTTGATCCCACTCCATGATCCTCCGCATGTGGTTTCTCCACATCTTGAGTTTCACTCTTACCTGCATGAAAATCCAACTCCCTCCCAAGGGTTAATTGCATGGCTTTCTCACACTTCCCAATGGTAGGAAGCCCTGTATAAATTATACAACATGCATGTATATCTTGGATTCACCCAATCTAAAAATGTACTAAAGTTAAATATTGAATTGCTTCTACAAATATTTTGCGGAATTAAAAACAACACAAATGCCAATCACATGAAGCAAATAAGAATAGATAACACCAGATATTCATGGGGAAGGCTTACTGCTCAAAACCCCTCTATCATATATTGTATATTCCAGAAGGAATCATGAAACAATTACATACAAAACTCCAATCGCAAGAGCTCTCAGTACATTAGCTAATTATCTCACATGGTCATACAAAAATTGGCAAGTTCCTTAGCCAATTTATTGCCTCCAAACAGCATGCCTTGCTCACACAGTTCCTGATGAATGCAATCCTTAATCACAAGGAATTTCAGCCTTCCTCAATTGTGCTGAGTATCATGGGCATCATGTGGTGTTATAACTACACCTGCGTAGCCTGCTAATATCACAACTGATATTTATCTTCCCTTTCACTTGGAACTCAACTGGGTCTCCACTGGATCTGACATGCATGCAGTTAATAATAGTAAAAACGTCAGTTTCATGTGAGATCACTCCATGTGAATTAATTAATATTTAATTCACTTGAGCTCTCACTAGTGTATATGCAGTTACAACTAGCACAACTAAATTTAACTCACTTAACTGCGTTAAACTGATTTACAACTTGCATTAACTAATGCACCACTGCACTTCCAACTCTATTACAACTAGAATCACTCTGTTACAACTCAAGTCAACCTGAATGTCCCACCAACCAACCTCTTAACTCGAAATTCCTTTAGCTAGCTAATTTTCCACTTCAATTAACTATTTCCAAGTGCTCATTGAGAATAGATTATTGTTTATTGTCCAACTAGCATTAAGGGATAATAATATTCGACATGCATCTATAAATAGGCATCCACCTAAAAATAGCTTGTGTGGGCCCCACCTAGTGTAGGTGCTTAATTTTCACTAGGATCAATGATGTTGTTTTCAGATGCCAATTTCATTGTTTCTTGTTGCAAACTTCAACACTCCCTCTCAACAAGAAAGGAATGTCCTTGCATACGACATGCAACTCCATGCATGCGACATGCAACTACATGCAACACTTCTCTAGTGTTTCTCGCACATGCAACTCTTGCATGCAACACGTCGCTAATGTTTATTGCACATGCAACCTTTGCATGAAACACTTTTGAAATTGAATAGCCTCCAAACAACTGAATTAGTATAATGCATCTTTCATCAAAGTCTTCTTACTTCTTCTAGCTACTGCACATGTCTTCAAGAACCACTGCGCCACTGACACCTGCATCCATGCACTCTGCACTTGCTGCCAATTCTGATCTGCGCTCCAGTATCCGACACTGTCACTTTGATTTCATGTCCTCACAACATCTGACTGCATCAATCCAACTGATCCTGCTACTGTTTTACTATGGGATCCTTGTATCCAGGTTCGATTCATGAGATCCACACCATCTCAATGAATCCTGCCCAGAAATTTCTTCATGGGATTACTCATGCATGTCGCCCCACCTCTCACCTGGTGGTATAGTTGTATGCACTCCCTCTGCCCATTTGGCTCTAAATTTCTCTGCATGAGTGGTTGCTCCCACTCCATGATCCTCATCTTGTGGTTGCTCCACATCCCGAGGTTCACTCTTACCTGCATGCAAATCCAGCTCCCACTCAAGGGTCAATTGCATGGCTTTTGTTAGCAACCTATAAATATAGGATTCATAATTTTAACTTGACTGATGATAGTCTTATAAATATGTACATACTTTGCTTTCTGCAAGTTGTATTCTCATATTTTGTAAAAAATAAAAACTAAAAAAAAAGAGGGTAAAAAGTCCTAAAAGAACAATCAAAGGACTTAGAAAAAATAATAGACCCCAAAAGAAAAAAAATGAATAAAACATGAAAGTGTGCAAATCTAAATGCCACTACTTTTACCTTTTGCAGTTGATTATGGCAGAGTGTCAATAAATGCCATAATCCATGATGAGTTAAACAGTTTAATCTTGACTTGTCATGTTTCAATTTCACTTGTTGTAGATAGAGAATAAAGAATTGTCATACAGTTTAATCATGACAATTCAGTAGTTAGGTAGAGAATAAGTGAATCCAACAGTTTAATCTGGATTCCTGGATGAAATAAGTGTAGAATTAGATATTTTTATTGCTTTCAGAAAGAATAAATGTTGTAAAGGTTGCTAGCTCAAATGCACCTAATCAAAATGGAAGAAAAAATGTTAGCAGTTAAAATTGGGTAGGTAGAAGAAGGTGAGAAACATCATTGTAAATATTATTCACCAGGGCTGCAAATAACTAACTTCCCTTCCCCATAGCCATTTATCATTCTAAACTATCAGTCAGAAAGGCTCAAGGCATTTCCTTGACTTCTGTTGGGACCAGACCCAAGGCTCTCTGGATGATTAGTTGAAAATGTTAAATGTCTATATTAATCCCACAAATCACATCATTTTCCATTCATGCATTCATTTACCAGGAAAAATCATAAGTAAAAACCTCATTTTTTACTTAATGATGCTCTAATCCCCATTTGATTAACTTCCTACATCTTATGAAGTATAAAACCCTCAAAATGACATTTTATCCTAAGTAGAAGTGATGAAATTATCATAAATGCAAGTTTTGCTTTGATCTTCACTTTTCTTGGTTATAATGGTATGTTTTGAGTATTCACTTTTTCCTTTTCATATTAACACCTAACATATTTTATTAACTCCCTATCAATTATCCTAGTCCTATTAATATAGTTTCCTTTTATTTAATATCCCAAAAACCCATTTAATATACACTTTTGTGTCAAAGATATTAAGCACATGTTGAAAAACATCCCGAAGTTACCCCTTTGACACAAAACTACCCATAAAAATATTTCCCCTCTTCCCTATAGTTTTAGACCTTTGAAAAATCTGAAACTATATAATAAAAATAATATTGCAAATGCGCTATTTATTTACACAATGTGTATATAGAATAGCGAAGAAAAGGAAGTGTATTCATCTTTCCCTTCATATGCTTTACCCATGGTAAAAGCTTTAACCTTATCCCATTTTCCCAATACATTTTCTCCTACCACAAGATTAAACCCCGGTTAATATAATAACCCATCCATTCCATGTATAAAATCCTTTTATATACATAAATTTCATTAAACATAAAAAAAAGCCTCCTCGCATTTCATTCCTGACCCTCCAATCATCTTAATCCCTTTAATCCGACGATCCCAACTAAATCTGATAAATCCTTCCCCGCCTCCACCATTTCCTATCGGATCAAATTTAAACCGTTGATCTCCCCTTACCAAATCAGCGGCACAGATTATAGTACCTAGTCCCATATTATTTCCCCACATATTCCCGACACATCTTAGTCATTCGCTCCACTCCACCACATCCGAAGGTGTGGATCCCATATCGCATTTCTAAAGTGATCGGGGAAAGTTGCCCAAAAATTTTGCGAAAAAAGATATTTTGTGAAACCACCGCCCTCTACGTGTCCTAATTATATTGGATCGCATTGTTAAAGCTAAAAACTACTTATTTCTCAGGAGCAATGCGATAACCACTAATTGTTTCGCCTTCAATGCAAAAACCACTCCTGCCATTTGAGTTTAACTTGTAATTAATACCGGATATGATGATTTTTTAAGGTTAAACTTTAAGATATCATTGTTATATTGTTTTGTTGCATTCCCTACTGATTTAACTCCCGCCCCGACTGTTTTAAAAGAATTTCGAGCCTATATTGACCAATGTATAAGCCCCGAAGCTGAACTTTACCACTGTCAAAAATCCAGTTTAAATTGAAGATACCCTGTCGACATAACAAAACACATTGTTTCGGCTCCAACCAATCAACAGAAGTCCAAATTTGACCACAGAAGTTTCAGAAACCCTCTCAAAGCATCAAAATACCTGCGAATTAAGAATCTTGAATTCATCTGTAAACCCCTTTAAAGCCAAAAATCCTCATTTTGCAGTCTCTTTTTGAAAACAAATTCCGAACATAGATTGATTAAAAGACTTCTTTTCCACATTTGTACCATTCAAGAAACCCTGTTTCCTGTCTTAGCCCAGTTTTCATCTCTCATAAGCCTAGTTTGAGCAAAGAAAACTCAAAAGAGATTATCCTTAGCCAGATTTGCTCAATTATCCCTCTGTGAAAGTAAATTACTCTTGTAAAAAATCTAATCTTACAGAATTAAGCCTAAGAATGCCTAAAAAACATAGTTAAACCTCCAGAGACAGATCCCATTCCACAAGACTTTCAAAAAACCTTCAAACACCTCCCTGCAAACCTGGATTTCATTAAGAATTTGTTTGATTTTTGCAGGTTATTATCAGAGTATGGATTTGGGCCAACAATTTCAATACTAGTTGACAAAATTGTTTGCTCCAAATTCTCGGATTTTAACTCAATAGCTTCATTCAACAAACAGTTTGTATACAAATAAAAAATAAAATAAAGTTAGAGAGAGAGAAAAATGATGAATTTTGCACAGTGAATGGTAAAAGTGAAATCAGAATTCACAATGACACTGAAAACATAACAGTCAAAGAGTATCAGTGGTTAAAGTGTATCAGGTAAAAGTCAGAGTGAAAGTTAAAACAAAGTTACAAGAGCAGTCAAAGGTAAACAGTAAAAGTAAATACAGAGGCAGTAAAATGGTAAAAAGAGATGAAAATACTTTCACCAACAATGAATTTTATCTAAAGTGAAAGTAAAACAATTAAAATAACAAAAAGGTGAAAAGATGAAAAAGAGAGCAAGAAGGGACATGTTTTGCACAAATTTCATGTTTAAGTCATTGTTTTGCAGAAACTATTGTGACCAATCCAAGATGAATTTTTCAAAACTGAAGGAGGTTTATATTCTTAAGTTCTTCTACTACAAAAAAATCTCTCACTTTTCTAACAGCCATTATGGATTGGGAAATATTAAACAATATTGGAGAGCACTTTTTGCAGAAAATTCCTGTTAAGTCATCATTTTGCAGAGAAGATTGTGGCCAATAAGAAATACATCATACAAAACTTAAGGAGTTTTTTGTTCCTAAGAGATCCATCTACAAAAACCTATCTCACTTTTTGCACAGTTATTTCAGAATGAGAGATACATGCACATCTTTACAGGCTATTTTTCAGACTCTGTAAAACTCTGTTTTACACATCTTTTTGCAGAGCCTATTGTGAACATATGGAGAGGAATTTTGGGAAACTGAAAGATGTTTATCTCACCAACATATTAATATACAATAAAATCTTTCACTTTTTACATATATATTTCGGATTGAGAAATAAAAATGTATCATTGGACCCCAAGTTTGCAGAATTGTTGGAGCAGAATGCACAAAGAAAGGAAGCAGTTAGTGACTTGGATGTCTCATCATCAACAAAGAGTTGGATCAAATTCGAATTCTCCTCTTAGTCATCACCTATCCATAAAAAATAGTGACAAATAGATGCATTAGTCTTGAGTGTCCTTTACTTAAGTTCTATTTATGTGAAACAGTTAGAGATATTTGTGAACCAATCTTGATATTTTTTCAAGATATTCTAGTTTAGAATTTGTATAAATACTTCACTCTTTCAAGTATTTTAGGGTGGAATAAAATTATCAAGACTACTATAGACTTTTTTGTTAAAAACATTGGGATTTTATGTGAGTTAAGTTGAAGCAGCAGGCTGGAAACTGAAGCAAATAGACATCATAACTAATGATCCTCATGCTGATCAGATGAGTATTGTATCTTCCAGTTTTCATTGTTTATTTCTTTATATATCCATTCATACATCTTGTGTTATTTTCTATCTTAAATGAATAACTAGGAAAGGTATTACAGAATCAGTGTAAAAAGCTCTCTGTTTTTACTAGTTTTCATGTTTATGTTTTCTGCTGATTTTCAAACTTTATAATTCTTTATTGCTCTTTAGTCTCGTTTGACCTCAATTTCCCTCTTCCTTTTCTGTGATCTAAGGATTCTTAATTGCCCTTAGTCTAGATCATATCACTTCATCAAAATAGCCTTTTTAAACCCTCTGAAGATCATCTATCTTTCTTTTAGTATATTTGTTCTTTTGACCTTAGTTTTCTAGTCTTGTTTGCTATAAATTTGACTCCATTGCCCAATGGTCAGGTAGATATTTCTATGGTTTCCCTTGTAGTCCTTTATTCATACCAACATTCAAAAAATTAAACTAAACTGTCCACTCATAGCTAGCCTAAAATCCATTACAAAACAAAGCTAAATCTTAAGGAGAGATCCCTCTCCAGAACTCAGGAAGGCTAGAACTTGAATTCTAAAAGAGGTTCTTGGTTACCCCTGGTTTTCTTTAACTATAAACCAAAATCCCACGACCTAAGAATTACTAGGGTGATAACAGCTTTCTCACACTTCCCAACAGTAGGAATATCTGTAGAAATCCCATTTACATCAAGCCTATAGAGATTCTTAACTCAAATCCCAACCTTCTTAGCTTGCCCTGTTGCTTTGTGTCAGAGGAAAACTTTTCCTTCACTAAAGACAACATCATAACCTCTATCCTCTAACATTGCGACTGAGACTAGATTTTTATTCAAACCTGGTACATGCATTGCATATTTTAAATGAAAGAGTTTACCTGACACCCTATGAAAGGTAATGGTACCAATGCTAGTCACACTATATCATCCATCGCCGCCCAACTCAATATGCATCTTGAGATCTTTCTCCTCCAAGTCACTGAAAAGTTTCTTATCTCCTGTCATGTGAAAGGAAGCACCGATATCCAAGTACCACCCCGATCCCAATGCACTTGACACCATGCATGCGATCAATGAGAATTCAATCTCAAAATTGCGAGGCAAGGGCCTCACCAGCTATAACTCTAGCAACCATATTTTTCTTCTTCTTTTGTGGATAATTTGTGGCAATATGTCCATACTCGTGACAATGAAAACACTTCACTTTGGACATGTTGTGCTCCTTTCCATCTTCACCGGCCTCGAATTTAGAATGGAATTTATTCCCCTTTCTCTTCTTCGCCTTGGAAACCAAAGCACAATCCTCTTGATCATCATGCTTTGATGAACAACCATCTCTAGTGTTCCGCCTGAAATCCTCCTGCACTAGACCCGACCATAGTCGTTCCCAATACGGCAATTTTTCCCATCCGTTGACAGAGTATTCATAACTATGCCAACTCTTAGGAAGTCCCAAGAGAGCCAATCTCACCAAATCATCATCGGCAACACTTATTCCTACACTCCCAAGCTCATCCCCTGCACTGGAAAAACTTTGTTAAGTATACCAGAATAGTGTCGTTCTTTTCCATCTTGATCTTCCTGAGTTTATCTTTGAGCGCCAATTTCCTATGGTCGCTGATGCTTTGGAATAGATCCATCAAAGCCTTACACATAACATATGGTGTGGCTTTCCCATCAAGGCTTGAGACAGTAATACTTACGTACTCCCTCCAACAAGATCACTCCCCTCACCCTTGCTGCTTTCTTTGCATGCATCAAGTAATGCAACATACGTAGAAGTGGGCTTAGGTTGGGAACATCTTTGTCGATGAATTCACTTATAACAGCCAATATTCTTGAGCACAATGAGCACCACCTCCACATCTGTCCTTCCAAGAAATGTAGTTGAAGCCCTGCCCCTCGGTGCATGCTCTAGCCGCAAGTCATTTAAATCCATTTCAATGTTTATCAGCGTTGTATCACCAGAAAATCTTTCTAGAATTAATTTATTCCTGACAAACTAAAATCGCAACTACAAAATTGCAATATTTTGTGCTCCGATACCATCTAGAAATTTTAATACAATTTATGTATTGCCTAGATTCTCTTGATCTAACAATTATATGCCATTTTTAAATACAAAATCGCTTCTATGAAAAAAAACCTTGTGAAATTTAAAACATGATCGCCAAATGCAATATCAAGAAGAAAGATCAATCACACATAACACAGATGTTTTTACTGGGAAAGCATAAATCTAAAAACCCCACTATCATATATTATGTGTTACCATGTAGAAATTATACAACATGCATATATATCTTGGCTTCGCCTGATCTAACAATGTACTAAAGTTAAATATTGAATCGCTTCTCTGAAATATAGGGAAATAAAACTCTGATTACTGATCACATGAGGCAAAGAAGAATAGATCAAAACCATAACACCAAATATTCCTGGGGAAAGCTTACTGCTCAAAACCCCTCTATCATATGTTTTATATTCCATAAGGAATCGTGAAACAATTACATACAATTCTTCTCACAAAAATCCTCCTATATTCAACTAATTGTCTCACACTGTCATACAAAAATTGCGCCAATACACAGCCAATTTACTCCCTCCAGATAGCTTGCCTTGCTCATGCATTTCCTGATGAATGAAATACTTAATCACAAATAATTTCAGCCTTCCTCAACTGCGCTGAGTATCATGTGCATCCTGTAGTGTTTTAACTACACCTGGGTAGCCTTCTAATATCACAAATGATAGTTACACTTCCCTTTCACCTTGTCTCAACTGGTCTCCACTGAATCTGACATGCATGCAACTAATATTAGTAAATATTTAGTTGCATGTGAGATCACTACATGTGAATTAATTAAGATTTAATTCACTTGATCTCTCACTACTTGTATCTTTAGTTACAACTAGCACAATTGAGTTTAACTCACTTAACTGAGAAACTATTTACAACTTGCACAAACTCATGCACCACTGCACTTCGAACTCTTTTACAACTAGAATTACTCTACATGTCCCACCAACCAACCTCTAACTTGAAATTCACTAGCTAACTAAATTTTCCACTTCAATTAACTATTTCAAAGTCCACATTGAGAATATATTACAGTTTATTGTCCATCTATATTAAGAGATAATAAAGATAGACATGCATCTATAAATAGGAATTGCACATACATCTATAAATATACCTCATCGATAAATAGAATTTGCTCATGCATCTATAAATAGACATCCACCTAAAAATAGCCTGTGTGGGCCCCACCTAGTGTAGGTGCTTAATTTTCACTAGGATCAAGGATGCTGTTTGCAGATGCCAATTTCACTATTTCTTGTTGCAAAATTCAACATTATTAATTGAATTAGATTGTTGGTCATATTGTGAAAATACACTTTCTTGTTGGCACTGCTTTCGAGAAGTAAGAAATAATTGACAAGGAATGAACATCAATTGAAATTGGAAGCTTAATAATTCTCGATGTTCACAATTATAATTTGAATCTTCATTTCTCCATTGAGGTAATGCATTGATTGAGTGTTCAATATTGATTTTCTCAATATGGCAGCATAAAGTATCTAAAAATCTAAGATTAAAAACATAAAATAAATCTGAAGTTAAAAATAAATGATGGAATAATAAAAAAATTGAATCATAGTTTACACTAGTGTTACAATTATTGTTACAACACAATTGGGGCTTACTTAAAGCAATTTTCTCTTCACAAGAATTGGGCAAAATAATGCAATTAGAATGATTGTTGATACCCACTTGTGAATTAGAGAGAGGGCTATGACTCTTAATATAAATGCGAGCTTGATCATCATATAAATCATAGATTGGAATGGTTTCTTGAATGCTAAAATCTTGAGTATGTTTAATTGTTTGAAAATGAGAACTATTTGAAACAATTTACGGATTAAATTGTTCTTCATTTTCACATGTGACTCGACTTTGATCATGAGGATTTAGTTGTGAAGAATATAAAACAATATCTTCAATGTCAAAGTAGCTATCATAAATGACCTCAAGAAATTCATTAGAATTCCCTTCGATCTCATTCAATGTATCAAAGCAAAAAGGAATATTGAGCTCGTGTTCATTAATGCCAGAAGAATGATCAATAATTAATTATCTATCTTGATAAAAACTAATCGGAAATTCATTTAGATCAGCCTCTTTGTTTTCTAAAATATCTTTAAAGTGAGGAGAGGATACATTGCTATTAGAAAATTTATCAAGATAAAGGGGAAAATATGAATCTGAAAGAATGCATTTGAAAATATCTCTATTTGATAACTCATCTGAATTTTCTTCATTGTGAATTTCAGATTTAAGATCATTTACTTGACTAATTGTGCTTTCTTGAAAAATTTTGCTTTGCTGTCCTGAATTTGGCATTTGCTTATCGTAAAAGAATTCAAAAATTTGTACAACAGATTGCGTATTATTGGAAACTTTAATCGTTGCTTGTACTTGTCGGATTATGCTTTGATTTTCTGATTCTAACTCATACCGATTTTCAAATTTTAAAGCGGTATCTTCTTCAAGAGTGTTGCTAGTATATTTTTGCATTTGAATAGGAAATTTTCCAAGCTTTGTGATTGAGATTCATTGACATGTGAAGGTGCAACTTGATATTTATCAATATTGTAGCAAGTGTGCACTAAATGAAGGAATTGACCATACATAATAGAGGCCACTTCATCATCATTCGCCTGTACCTCCATATTGGAATTCTCAATTATGTCAATGAAATGAGAAGGAAATTGAGAAAAGCTTGGAATAATTTCACATGGATTATGAATGGAAGGAAGAGAGAAAATATGTTCTAACCAATCTAATAATTCATTTTTCGAAGGTTTGTCTTCAATTTTAAATTTTAAACAATTTAAATGAAATATAATGAGAAAATCAATTAAATATTCACTTTCAAACCTTCGTAGATCTTCAATTTCATTACATACTTGTTCGTAATCATATCCGTCAAATTTATAAAGAAATATTGTAATAAATTGATCCCAAGTGTGGATTGAGGCGATTGGAAGTGATTGACACCATCTTTTGGCTTTTGCCAAGAATATAAGAGTAAAAATCCTGCATAAAATACCTTCATCAATATCATGAAAAGTAGAATTTGAAAATTTTTGAATGAATTGTAAAGCATGATTAAATGCAGAAGTATTCCTCTTACCATTAAAATTTACTTGAGTCAAGTGTATTACTATTTCTGGTGGATTATTGGAAGATGCACGTCCAGAAATACAACTCTGAATTGGAAGTTTTAGAGGAGCCATTGTAATAAAAATAAAAAGTTAGAATACAAAGACTCCAAAAGAAAACAAGTCTCAGGCCCTCCTTCTAGCACCAAAATTGTAAAGCTTCGAAATTCATTGCAAAAACATGAGGGATGACCACTCGGTCCGGACCTTAAAGCAATTCCTTTCCATTTGGAATGGTGGCTCTTACTGGTTTAACTATGTCCAGTTACCTTCTCTCAATCTCCAATGGCTTAAAATATAACTTTTGTCTACCAATGGGAAAGAGACATCAGATCATTTCTCTTACTGATCAGGCAAGAGGGTGATCCTTAAGCTAATATGGGGCTCAGCCAAACCACAACTAAAGTTTTGCCTCTTTAGAAAGAGGACTTCTAGAAATGTAGAATTAAATCTAAAATGAAAAATTATTCTAAAATGCAGGCAAAACAAAATTTATCCTAATCCTATCTCAATCGGGAAGATATAGATCTAACCCAACCGAGAGCAAGCTATTTTAAATAATTGGGATTTAGAATATCAAGTTAATGAAGAAGTTCAATTAACTACTATTATGAATATTGAAACGCTTCCTATTCAAAGACCTCTCAACTAAGATAATCAACCAACAACATTTAGGAAATAGTTCACAAAAATGATATTGCTTGTTAAATAAGTAATTTGAACAATTAAACAATAATATGCGGAAAAAGTTCATAACAGAACATTTTTTATTTAATCAATAGTGAAAGACATATTTTTGAGTAAATAGTTACTCAGAAATCATAATTCAACCCAAAAGAGCAGAGATAAATAATAACATATAATTGGGGCGAATTACTCATACTGAAAAAAGTGCATGAATATGAATAAAATGACACATTTATTCTATCATAAAATGAAACCAGTATTTAAAACAATAGTGTTTATAAATACCAATTTATTGAAACAATTTCTCTGACTCCGGTCTCCAATCAATCCTTTACAAAGCTTGAAGTTCTACTTTTAAAACAAGAGTTGTAGAAGTACAAACTATGTTCTCAATACATAATTCAGAATGAAAAGGAAAAATCCTCAATAATACCCTAGACATGAGTTTTATCTCCTCTACCCTACACCTCTAAATCCTCTAGACAATAATGCCATCAAGAATTCCATAATAGCAAAGAAGACGAGTATTTATTACATTCTACAATCTGTTATTTATAATATTTACAAAAGGGTTTCTTCATAAGAAAGTTTGTTGAAGAGTGGTTCTACTCAATCAATTTTCATTGGTTCAAAATCATATTTTTCAATTGTTGGAGCCTTCTCATTGATTTAGATCTTCTTCTTCTCATCTCTTCAATTGTTTTCCTGCAAAAAACAAATCAAAACAAAATTAAAATGTAAAAATAAAATCAAAATGCCAAATCTGAAATTTAAAACAAATCCATTTAAAACTTAATTCATAATTGAAATAAAATAAATCTAAGCTTTCAATTGATGCCTATGATGATCTAATTGGCCAATAAGATCATATACAAATGGATATTCACTCAGAAGAATTTGTGGGCAAATGAAAATGCAGAAAATTAAACTCAGAAAATTAGTTTTGTTAAAACATTTGGAGCTTGATCTTATGCTGAATTTTAGACCCAATAAATGATCAAATTTTGAAATTAAATCACTTCAGGAATAATCTCCATAATTGTATCTATCCAATGAGCCATCATGGGCCTCATTTGGCATGGTAAAAATCCATTTATGAGCTTCTAAATTTGATATATTAAAATTGCTGGAATTCTAGAATTTATGTTGCTTAGGCTGAAAATCAGAATTTTAAATTAAAAATCTAATCCTAAATTTAAAATATATATATATATATATACTAATTAATGGAAATTGCTAAATTAATTTTTTAACAGCATTAAATTATTAAAAAACTAATTTAAATTATTAATTAAAATATTAAAATATTATATTAGTTCAAACCAATACGTGAGGAGTGATAAGGAAGGTGAGGTAAGGATGACGGAGAGGGAAGTCACGGAGAGATAAGGTGCTTCCTCCAAACCTTATGTTAAACTATTTTAACCCTTGACATAAACCAAATCGCAATCGCAAGTATTGAAGTGACGAGCTTGAGGTGCTCCACAAGTTTTTTGCGATATGTGATATGCGATATCGCAATATCGCATCGCAAGAAATGAATGATCACATTTTTTTAAGAATGTCCATTTATACTAGAATGCAATGCAGGAATGTGAGCTCGAGGAGGGATAAGACGGGTGAGGGAGGTGACACGACGTGAGCAGGATTTATAAGGTGAAACCAAATTTTATCGGATATTGGCGAAATTTTCCATCGGGGTTTTAAATATGCACAAATTATTACTTTTGCGATATCCCGATATGAAGCTGACACGGTGTATTGTATCAAAATTTGTTTTTTGTTTTAAATTTTACATATGGTCCAAAATTATATAAAAAATTTGAGATTGGGGGAACTTTTAAGAGTGCCACAAGAGTTTTCTTTGGGCTATGAGAAGTTCCAAGGATCTTCATCTTGGGGGCTATGAATATGAGTTAAAGTGGGGGCCCACGTAAATTAACAGTCCTACAAATTTCACTTCAACCATTTTGCAATTTTGGGGTTTTGGGTTTGGCAATTTGTTTTAAAATCAAAATTTTAAATTAAAAATCTAATCCTAAATTTAAAATATATATATATATATATATATATATATATATATATATATATATATATATATATATATATATATATATCTACTAATTAATGGAAATTGCTAAATTAATTTTTTAACAGCATTAAATTATTAAAAAACTAATTTAAATTATTAATTAAAATATTAAAATATTATATTAGTTCAAACCAATACGTGAGGAGTGATAAGGAAGGTGAGGTAAGGATGACGGAGAGGGAAGTCACGAAGAGATAAGGTGCTTCCTCCAAACCTTATGTTAAACTATTTTAACCCTTGACATAAACCAAATCGCAATCGCAAGTATTGAAGTGACGAGCTTGAGGTGCTCCACAAGTTTTTTGCGATATGTGATATGCGATATCGCAATATCGCATCGCAAGAAATGAATGATCACATTTTTTTAAGAATGTCCATTTATACTAGAATGCAATGCGGGAATGTGAGCTCGAGGAGGGATAAGACGGGTGAGGTAGGTGACACGACGTGAGCAGGATTTATAAGGTGAAACAAAATTTTATCGGATATTGGCGAAATTTTCCATCAGGGTTTTAAATATGCACAAATTATTATTTTTGCGATATCCCGATATGAAGCTGACACGGTGTATTTTATCAAAAAAAAAAAATTGTTTTAAATTTTACGTATGGTCCAAAATTATATAAAAAATTGGAGATTGGGGGAACTTTTAAGAGTGCCACAAGAGTTTTATTTGGGATATGAGAAGTTCCAAGGATCTTCGTCTTGGGGGCTATGAATATGAGTTAAAGTGGGGGCCCACGTAAATTAACAGTCCTACAAATTTCACTTCAACCATTTTGCAATTTTGGGGTTTTGGGTTTGGCAATTTGTTTTAAAATAACAAGTTGAAGTAAATTACCAAGATCCTTAAACATGTTTTCGTTTTTGTAGGACCATCAGTAAAAAATGAAATAATTAGTAAAAATGAACTAAAAGTTAATATTCACAATGAATACTATTTTAACTATGAAAATTGAAATATTGGTACATTTTATAGATTTTATACATTTATTAGTCCAAGCGAGAAAATGATCAAACTTCAAAAGATTGTCATTTACAAACTGGTTGACCAAATGAAGTGAAACAAGTATCGTTGGAAAGCTTGTGAAAAATCAAATTCATTGAAATAATCAAAATAGAAATATGATAAGAACAAAAAAATGACAAAATTGTAAGACAATTAACTTAAATGAAAATCATAAAATATGCTTAGCCAAAAATTAATAAAAGGGTCCCCATTATTGAAGCAAATAATTCAAAAATGGGGGGTGTTGGGTTTTCCCTACAACAGAGGTGTGAGCCTCTCTAATCAATTGCAATTACTCTATCAAACAGAATCGCAGATCTCTTTAGCACAGATATAACATGACAAAACCTTATCCAAATCTAAACAATTCATAATCACTTAAGAAAATTCATCCATGTATTCTATCATTAATGTAACTTCATGCATAAATAACAGAGGTAAATATGCATATACAAATAATCAATATATAAGAAATGTGATCCAAAGACAGAAATAGTAGATAGATAACTCAGATCAATAACACAATGCTTTCGCCAAAATATGTCCTTATATTAATTCGTATCCTTTCAGTACATTAGACTTTACCCTTGCACATTACCCTTCTACGCACACATCCAGGACTAGGTCTCCACGCACACAGCCAGCAGAAGCCTTTCTACCCAACCCAGACAAACCCTTACAAAACTATTACAAATGTATAAACATTCAGATCATCACCATAGTCTATCTTCAACTAACTTTCACTTAGACTCGATCTATCTATTTATATCATTCTAGTGCGCAGATACTATGGTCTCAAACCATGGTTTGAGGCCCACAGTTTACCCTGAAACCCTTTTACATCAAAATAGGGACTTTGACCCACCCCAAAGCCCCTTGACTCATTCGCGCAGTGCGCAGATACAAAATTTGTATAAAAATATACCAAAAAGTGTACCCTAAGGGACCCCGCTCTAACATCCCCACCAAAGAAACAAACTATAGTAATCTATTCATTGTTGAATTTGCATGAGTTATGTTTTTTTCATATACTAGAAAAAGTATTTTTATTGTATAATTTTGTGTCTGGCTCACAACAATTACATCAAGCATTACAAAGCTAATTCATCACAATTTTCCAATCAGTTTCTCCTTTCCAATAGGTATGCATGATTCTCCTAAGAAGAATATATCTGAGCAACAAAAATAAGGGTTTTGTAGGTGAAAACTCACAAAAATTCCCCAAGCAAACACAAAATTTACAACACACAACACTATTAATTGATTATGAAATCTTTCTTGGCTATGAACCAGTTGTTGTCCTAAAGAGGTTCATTTAAGATTGGGAAATTAATAGTTGTCGAAGTGCTTAAGCTATCTCAGTCACTTAAGTTAAGAGTCAAGTTCTTGATATGGTCTTTAAGCTCCTCGATCATCCTTATTCTCCCCCCCCCCCCCCTCCCCCAATTTTCCATTCTTATATTTTCTTATATCAACCAATTTAACTAAATATTTTTAATAGGCTTCATTTTCCATTAGGGAATTATAACAATCTTGATTTGTCCATTAATATATAATTTACCTATCTTCATTTTACAACCCTTGTTAGCATACTTGTATGCTTCTCTGTTGAAGTCTCTTAGGACATCGAAATATGATTTGGATTGGATATCTTCAAAATTTTCCTAATTTTTTTCATGATGGTTTCCATAGATTTATCTTTTGGGAGGGAGCCTTTGACCAAATGTTGCAGGATTAGGAGAGAATCTCCCATAATCATAAGTATTTCCACATGATGTTCTTTGGCTAACAAAATTCCCTGGTAGAGACCATATATATTTGCTTGATTTTTTTCCATATGACCAAGACCCATGAGTACTTAAACACCTTGTCCTCTTCATGGAAATAGGGCACCCCTCCCTTCCTTCCAACCCTTAGTTATGCTTTGAATATAAATATTTACCTATTTACTAATGTAAAATATTAGGTAAATAATTCTTTTTTAATTATAAATAGAGATCTTTCAGATTAATCACATCAGTGATTTTTAAGTCAACGTTTTGAACCAACTAATGTGGTTCATCATCAGGACATAGATGTAGAGTGTGGTCTAACTAGGAGATTAAATATTGTAGAGATGCACCAGAACATTAGAGATTATAAAAAATAACATTTTTAATAAATGGCCTTTAAAGTAGGGAATAAGATATAAATTAGAACATGTTAAACTCTGGTAATTAAATATATTATATTAAAAACATCCTGAATTAACAAATAATAAACTATTAAGTAAGGAATCTCAATTAAAAATTAAAAAACTTCAAAATCTTATATATATATATATATATATATATATAGATTATGAAAAAAGTAATATATAACAATTATTGAATGCTTGAACAAATTCATAAATCTAATGATAAAACACATTTGAATATGACGAAGGGAATTAAGTAATTAATGGACTAGATAACCTTGGAGCAAAATAGGGATAGGTGCATACATATTTTGGATGAAACATTAGCCTCAACATCATCGTTTGTTACAAAAGTTAAGATTTTATTGAAATGTGTTTGTGCGCATTTTATTCCATCTTTAGCTTATGGGAACAAATAAGGAGGAGAAATTACAATGTCTAGTATATTTATATTAAATAATGTATATATACGATATAAATAAAATAAATATATTTTTTTAAACTAATTATTGTAAAAAATTATTTATTTAACTTTAAATTTACACTCATCCTAATTCAGCATCAAATAAATAATCTATGGTAGAATTTCTATGTCAAAAAAATCAAATTAATATGAAGTGTCATGTGCCATCTTAATGGCTTGGTAAATAATTTATATGTAATAAAATATCTAATGTAAAATTTACAATATCTAGTATATTAAAAATAAAAATTTTAGTTACACAAAGGCTTAAGTGTGAGTGCAAAAGATTCCTAAAAAAAAAAAAAAAATTAAATATATTTTTAAGCTATGATAAAAATTGTGATCACGCGGAGTGAGGTGGAAGCTCTGCTAGAGTTCTGAATATACTAGGGTTTCAAATCACTGCAGCCTGCGCCAACAGCATATCTCCACGCCCTCACCTTTTCAGATGAGCTCTAACATCTCCTCCAAATTGAGCAGGCTCACGATGGCGCCTCTCGGAGGAGGGGGATTTGCCCCCTCCTTCAAATCTATCCTCACTGGTGCACACCGTCCCCCTGCAAATCCTTCGTCTAGTTCCTACCAACACCAGGGAAAACCATCTGATTCACTGGCCTTAGGTTCTTAATGGAAATCATTCATGTGAGGCTGCTACCTTCCAAAAGAAACCAATAATCCACGAGTGGTGATTCCCAGCAACCGCCTCGAGCAATCTCACCAGTTTATGCAGGATCATGCAATAATTTGTAAATTCATGGGAATTTGGCCCAAATAAGTAGATATCCTGCATTCGATCTAGATTAAATGGCAGCTGAAAGCCCCTTTCAATCTTCCCCTACAAGCCAAGGATTTTTTCACAGTAATCTTTGAAGATCTGGATGGTCGCAAGCGAATCCTGGACAATGGCCCTTATTTCATGAATAGTGGTTATATATTCATGAGACATTGGGAACCTTGCTATAATGCAGAAAAGGAACAATTTTTGGCTGCCCCCATTTGGGTTTGATTGTGCTCCCTTCTAGACGAATTTTGGGAGATGGATATCCTCGAATCCATTAACAATTCCATAGGAGACTTTGTCCAGGTCTCGAAGATCACAAGTTGCAGACGCTTTTCTTCATATGCACAAATCTGTGTGTATATAAATATATCTCAAGCTCTCCCAGAATCAGTGGAAATAGAATACCAAGATGAGATCTAGTCCCAGTCGTTGGACTACGAGCATGTTTCGTTCAAATGTAGGCTCCATCATAAATATGGGAACCTATTTTGTGACATCCCTCAGCAAGCCTTAACTCCCGCGACGGCTCCCTCCTCAGATAGATTTTAGGAAGTTCAAAGGTGGTGCCCTCCTCCAAGTAAAAATCCATCATCCCAAGCTCCAGCAAGCACTTCTCAAGCAGCTCCCGGCCAGTCATCAAGGCCCTTTCAAGCGGCCCCTATTTTCCCCTCTAGCAGCTCTCAAGAGGCCCTAAAATCGCCCTTCAAGGAACCTCTTTGCCTTCCTAGTAGATCAAAACGAACCAGACCAACCTGTGGGTACTATGATCATGGCTCAATCCCATGCAACGATGGAGGTCAAGTCGGGGGTGGAAAACCCCAAGAATAAATAGTCAATGAAACACAAATCCCCATAGTTCTAGTCCAAAAGAAAATAAATCTAACAAGTCCTCGCCCATGTATGCCATGCTTTAGAATAGGATGTGAAGATGGATCAACTCAACTCTGATGACAGGGTGATGATCACGTATTTGTGAAAATGGGCCAAAGATGGATCAGCAAATATCCCTCAAGATCAGCTGCAACAATTCCGCCAAATATACAAGGATTAGGAGAAGCACCAAGTTGCAGCGGATCGCCCCCCCTCAAATGGCTCTTGTTATTTAGGAAGATGACTCCTCCAACTGTTGAACAGATCCGAGTTCGAGCTCCAGAAAGAAAGGCAAACGGCCCAATAGCAAAGTGATTCGAGAAGCAAGGGCGATCTTAGTCAACTTAGGACATACCAACATTCTGCCGGAATATTATCAACGATCCCTCCCTCCCCCCCACCCTCAATGAAGTTGTTATCATTGGACATAAGATGCCTCAACTCCAAGGGTAAGTTGAGGTATATGAAGGAATTAATTCAACCTGAGAAATCGGACATTGTAGTCCTACAAGAAACCAAAGTAATGTAGGAAAGACTTACAAATTTTTCTAGTAGAATTTGGTCTCTGGAAGAATGCATGGCACTAGACGCAAGGGGTAGTGTTGGTGGCCTTGGTATCCTTGGGGATACTCGATCCATCTCCTTTGGAAGTTGGATAGCCCATCCCCACACCCTCTCGGGCCAATTTGAATGTATTGGTTCCCCTGAAAAAGTATGGCTCATCGAGGTGTATGACCCTACTCTTCCAAGGTCAAAAGCAGGCTTCCTCCACAGCCTACGACACCTAAAGGAACTATTAGGGGACACAAACTGGATCCTAGTAGGGGATTTCAACCTCATAAAAGATCTTAGTGAGAAAAAAGGAGGACTTCGGTTGGATTTGATCTCCTCTGCATTCCAGGACACCATCCAAGATCAGGGCACTGAGGACATTGATTTCAAGAATGTCTCCTTCACCTGGAACAACTGGTGGGGAGGTAAGTATTATATAGCCTCAAAATTGTATCATTTTCTTCTTTCTAACAAGATCCTACATCAGGATCTCTTTTTTTAAGCGTTGATTCTGTCGTGCCTAGGATCAGATCACTGGCCTATCTGCCTAGATATCGATTTGTGAATGGCTCCTTGCAATCGGTTGTTCCTCTTTAAATCATTTTGGCTTGACAAACCATACTTCGTGGCCAAGATTGAAGAATGGTGGAAAACAAGCAGGGTGACAGGTCGTAACCCAATGGAAACATTCCAACTAAATTTGAAGGAGTTAAAAGGAAAGATCAAAGACTAGAATTTATCATATTTCATAAATATTCATTAAGAAAAGCATAGGCTTGAGGAATACATGGCGCAATTCAGCAGAAAATCATCTTAGAAGTTCGAATTGATGCCCTCATAGCCCATGAGGGTCAGGTTCTAACTGATCTGGAACAACGATGGAAATAGGAGGAAATCCAATGGGGACAGAAGTCGCGCGTCCAATGGCTCAACGAGGGTGAGCGCAACACAAAAAAATTCCACAATACTATGTTGAAGCATATGCAGTTTAACCGGATCTTCTCCCTCAATGGTTTAGACAAACGATGGATGGTGCAACATGAGGAAAACTCTGAAGAGTTGATCACCCACTTCCAAACTATGTTCACAGAACTTACTAAGGATAAACATAGGTTATATCCATAATCCAGCAATGTATTCCAAATCTAATTTTTCCGGACCAAAATGAGGCCCTCATGAGAGAAATATCCTATGCAGAAGTGGAAGAGGTGGTCCAGGCGCTCCCGTCAAACAAAGCCCCGGGTTTGGATGGATTTACCTCCGAATTCTTCAAAGTAAGTTGGAATTTCCTGGGTGACGAGATCCTGGACCTAGTAAAAGACTCTTGACGCTCTCAATGGATTTGGTCGGGGTTGAATGCCACATTCCTAACTCTCATTCTCAAGAAAGGTGTGGCACTAAACCCAGGTGACTTCTGACCAATTTCCCTGTGTAACGTCATTTACAAGATTCTTTCAAGAATTCTAGTTCGACGGCTAAAACCCCTCCTTCACAGCATCATCGGGCTAGAACATTCCAGTTTCATGAAAGGACAAAAAATAATGGATGCAATATTGGTGGCTCATGATATGGTGCATTCTCTGTCATCATCTCGATCCCCAGGTATCCTTATCAAGTTGGATATTTAAAAATCTTACGATCGTTTAAATTGGGATTATTTGTTGTTTATTCTTACTGCTTTTGGATTTTCCTCTCCTTGGATTAGTTGGGTTAAATCCATGATTTCTAACCCCTTTTATTCCATCCTTGTGAATGGCGCAATCTCCTGAACCTTTTACAGGTCTAGGGGGATTCGTTAACGGGATCCCCTATCCCCCTTTCTCTTTATTATAGCAGCAGCAGGACTAGGAAGACTGTTCAAAGAAACCGTGCAATCTCAGAGCCTTTAGGGCATCGAGCTCTCCCAATAGGCCCCCCAAGTCACCCACCAATAATTTGTTGATGACAACATGTTATGTGGGAAACCTACCTTAAGAGAAGCCAAACAACTTGGATCCATTCTGAAACTCTTCCAGCAAGCTTCAGGCACTTAGTTCGATGGCGACAAATATGATATCTTCTTCTTCAACACTCACCCTAGAGTGCAAATCCATCTAGCTAGGATCCTCGGATTCTGAATTAAAGCTTCCCAGCACTAACCTCAGAGTCCCTTTGGTGTCGAACTCTCTCAATACTTCCCATTGGAAGGAGATGCTCTCTCACATTGACAAGAAATTATTGACTTGGACCCTCAGAGTTTTACATTCAGTAGTTTTACTTGTTCTTCCGAAGGAAGTCCTGCAAGTTATACCCATTTATCAGCTCTCGGCCCTCTCGGTCCTTCCACGAATCTACAAGGATCTCACGGTAAAATTCCAGAATTTTTTGTGGTTCGGACCACATATTGGCCGAAAATGGACCCTGGTAGCTAGGGACAAACTATATAAACCAAAACTTCATGGTGACCTATGCTTAAAGGACCCTGAACTTTTATCGCATGCCCTCAGTGAAAAAGTATGGTGGCGATGGCTACAGGGAGGACAGGAGATTTGGAAACATCTCTTGGCATCCAAATATCAATTCGCATGTTGGAAGGATCCATTGAAGCATGTCTATAACTTACCAACTGGCTCCTCGACCTAGAATCAGTAAAAAGATCATCGGGCCTTCATACGAGATCACGGCTTCTCGAAAATTAGTAATGGTTGTAAGGCCAAATTTTGGAAGGAGGAATGGATGCAACTCCCCAGACTGAATCAGGATATTTCCCTCAAAGATCCCCAAAGATTTACCACTCAGTTGGGAGTAGATCAGGTTAAGGACTTCTCGCAGGACACAATCCCGGGGTTGAAATGGAGGGAGTGGAAATCGTGAGATCACTGTCCAACCCATGATCCTCCTCTGAAATGGGAATATATCACTTTGATTCTCCATCAGAATCCTATTCTTAATAACGGGGAGCCTGAAAAAATGCAGTGGGGTCACCTCTCGAAAGGTATGTTCTCCCTCAAAGAATCTTATTCGATCTTATCATCTATAGGGAACTTGGATCCAGACCCCTTATGGAAATGAATATGGTACTCCTACTTATGGCCAAAAATCTTGTTTTTCCTATAGTTAACGGGAAAAGGCAAACTCCTCACCTGGGACAAAATTTAGAAGAAAGGATTCTACGACCCATCTTGGTGGCCTCTTTGCTGCAAACAGGAATAAATAGCTGACCATCTACTAAATTTCTACCCAAATGCGATGGAGGTTTGGGACCGCCTCACTACTGTGTTCAGCGTGATTGATCGGTCAGCTAATAGCCTGAGAGAATCTTTAGATCCTGGTGATGGACACTTATTAAAAACCCCATTGTCAACAGAGCTTGGTGCCTTTCTCAGGGTTTTGTCCTCCGGATTATATGGAAGGCCAAAAACAGGGTAGTCTTTCACTCATAATCCTTTCAAGTTAATCATGTATGGAAGACAGTTCTTCGAAATATCAAAGATGCCATCTCCATTTCTCGATGATCAGAGGAGGACTAGAAAGCGTAGGGCAATGAGCGTGTTATTTTATCTGCCCTCGATCTACACCGGGACTTTTTCGACCCCGATCCAGCTCGGCACCCTCCAATGCAAGGGGCTTCTTCAGCCTCCTTCCTCTGTCTCTCGAAGGGATTCTCCAAGCTCAATTTTGATGGTGCCTCTAAGGGAAACCTCGGGTCAGTTGGTCTTGGAGGAATAACTCGCAATGACAAGGGGCAAGTGCTAAAATTTTATGCAGCCTCTTGTGGCAGCACCATGAACAATGAAGTAGAATATCTAGAATTGGAGAGATTTCTACACGTGGCAGTAGAGATGGGGGGTGGTAAAACTCCAACTCACAGGGGACTCCCAGATTGCAATAACCATGCTTCAGAAACTCATCAACGAATCCCCCCTGGATAGAGTTATCAAGAGCTGACGACTGGAAATAATAGGGGAACATATTCTCTCTCGGATTTCCTCCTTTGAATATGTAATCACAGAACACATAGATCATTAGGGGAACAAGGCAGCTGATAACCTTGCGAATTGGGGAAGTGAAAATCAAGGGCAGAATCTCCGCCATGATTGGCCCCCCCATTCACAAAACACCCACCTGATAGATCTTTGTCGAATAGTGGCACTAGAAGAAGCTTCCTCGATGGGGGTGATGGACATAGTGCATGGGGCACCTTGTGGCCCATGATGAACAACTACTAGCACCTTGGTCAAGGGTCTCCCTCTCACTTCACTTGGCATACGGGGAGGAGTTATCGTTCGTGTGTGGAATTTAGTAGCGCCTCGACCAGCGCGGGAGATGTCATTCTAAGGTGGAGGATGGTGGACGAGGACTTCACTTATGTTTTGTTTCGACTTCATGAAATTTTCTGGTTCTTTGCTCGCCGAAGAAGGAAGCGATGTCACGTCCATTGGGCAGGGTGGCACCCCCGGAAACGAGGTTCGCCCCCAAGTTTCTAGCTTTGTAAATTGGTAACTTTCCTACTGCAAGGTTATTCCCGGTGGAATTGGCCTTCAGGAGCTTTTGGCTGATTTGGGTACTGGTGTTCCACGGTTACGGGTCTTTCGGTGGTTGGAGTGGACCGCATTGGCAGCATTGCTCTAGGGAGGGATGGCGGTTTTGTAGATGGCTCTCATTTTTCTCTTATGGGCTAGTAATTGGGTTGTTTGGACATTCCACGTGATGTTTTATGTGTCTTTCGGGAGGAAGGGAGCAATATTCTTAAAAGTAGATGTGACACTTCGTTGTTGGAATGGTTGGGGGGGAGGTCCTCAGCATGTGGTGGGAAATTATGCGCTCCTTCTGGCTTTCTTACATTCGAATTATTCGAATTTCAGCACCTCTCAGTGTTCGGACCTGGGGCGGTGTGACTAGTGGGGTGGCGGATCCCCTAAGTCTATGTGGTGTTTTTTGGTTTCAATTAGTGCAAGTCTGCAACCCTGTCTGGGAAGCTTATGGTTTCTGCACTAGGTGCAACGGGCTTCGTGGGTGTGGATCAAGTGTGCTTGGTGGGTCCTCTACTTTGCAGGTGTAGCTTTTAGTTAAGTGTCGATGGGACCAGCTCTGAGAAGAGGGCAGTCCTCCCCCCCTCCAAATCCATGCTCGGTGAGATGCGGGGACTGGGCTTCTCAAATGTAGAACACGGAGTAGGGGGTGGATGCTTTTGTGGCTCGTCGAGGTGGAAAGTCAGCGGGAAGCTCTAGGAGGATGGTGGTTCGTGTGTGGGGTGGTCGAGGGTGTGGCAGCTCAGCGAAGGGTCGTGGGGGTCGATCGCCACAAACACCGGTGAGGGGCGAGGCTCAGTGGCGTAGCAGCTTAGGATAGTGAGGGGGTGCAGAGTCTTCAGTTCCTGGTTCGAGGTTCATTCAACATTATTTCCTGGAAAATTGTTGAGATTTGATTCAATCTATGATGGAGCTAATGGACACTGCAAAAAGAATCTAACATGAGGAACATGCGAAATTGGTAGCTACCTTGGATAAATTGCACTACTTTTAGTGCCACGTCCGGGAGTGCATTGTGGTGGTCTGGCGAGGAAACAACCTACTATAGGAGGAGGTAGAGAAGATGGACTCCTGGATGGCTCATTTCGAGGAGCACGTCCAATGCTCTTTTCGACCTTTGCCTCCTCCTGGGATAGCCTTTGACAACCCAGTCTCCATCACGTCAAATGACTAGCATGACTTTAGGTGTTTTCTATGTTTTATTAGTCTTCTGGTGCCTTTGGCTTTCTTGGTTTTGGATGATGTCCTTAGTTTCCTTTTTGTACTTTTGTCATATGTTGTATGTGGTGGTCAACAAACCTAGTCAAGGTGAGACCAACTGTCTTTTGCTGCTAATCTCATGTATATCTCTTTTAAAGAATGAATAAAATTTTAATATAGGTAAGGTTTATTGAGGAAAATGATTGAGCCAAGGGAAAAATACGAAGAGAATAAGCAAGGAAAAAATCAATGTAATATGCAACATTGCTTTTATTTTTTAAATGAGTCAGTTTACATGGTTAGTAAAAGCTCGAAACATAATATCAACTATTTTTTTTTAAGAAAATATTAATTATGGAAAAATCCATAAATTTGGAATGAGGATACTTTGCAATTAGAAGTTATTATTTTTTATTTTTTAAAACGATTTTTAATTTTTTATTTTTTTTTAAATGATCATAAAATTCGTCAGCCATCAATCAAAATTTAGAAATTCAAATTTTAAAAATTCAAAAAATATTTTTCAATTTCTAAAAAAATAAGTTTAATATTTAATTCTAAAAATTTGCAAATTACTTAAAACTCAAAACATTTTGACCCAAACTAGTATAATAAAACTTTATATTTTATTAAAAAGAATGATAAACATAAATCATAAAATCCAATAAAAAACATTTAAAAGTAATAATAATAATATATATATATATATATATATATATATATATATATATATATATATATATATATATATATATAGACATATATATATATATATATATAAGGAAAAGGGTTAAACAATATATTTATTTGTGTGATATATTAAAATTTTATTTTTTTATCATTTTATTGGTGAAAAATCAATTGAAAACAAAAAAAAGTCAAAATTAAAAAGAAATAAACTACTAGCAATTGCCCCAAGTGAAAAAGTGCGCCAATAGGATTGTTGAATTGGAAAAAACGTTTCATAGTCATACAAATGATATTGAAATATTAAATATTAAATTTTAGTGTTATATATATATATATATACCACAACACTATTACAAAAACCAGACTGTAAATAACCTTGACACAAAGGTCATGCTACAAGGTTTATCTATCCTTTAAACTTTTGAGATGGATGCTTTGTAAAGTCATTTTGTTTCTAGCCATGTAAACTTTTACTGAATAATCTAGAATCAAAGGGTGAAAAAAATTCTAACAGAGGTGATTTATTCTTCACATCATCTCTAATGAATTAGTCATTTCGTCCCCAATTCATTATTTTCATGTTAATTAAATTATTAGAAATGTAATTGTTTATACCTCCAACTGGAAATATGACAAAGATAAAGTTATAAGCATTATTTGCAATTGAGGAAACCATTAAAAGAGGAGCTTCATTTTATTAAATATAGTGTTATTAATAAATGAAGCAACAAACCTGCACCACATAATTTCCATATTGGTCTTATGTGAGAGTACAAGTTGATTGCAATATATCTTCTGTCATAGTATGTTGTGTCATCTCGTTTGTGTAATGCTCCAAGGCTCATATCCAAACAACAAACAATAAATTCACGTAGATTTAAATTTTTTTTGTGCTAATCAAATTCACGTTTATAAAAAAGCAACCATAGGGATGGGTGGACAATGGTATCATCAATCTCAACAACCAACTTTTCTTGTTGGTCTAGATCAACAAACTCACTTTCCTGCAACCTCAAGTTCAAGTGTACAATATGCCATTAGGTCCCAGAACTTTTTTACAAAAGTTGAATATGTTATGCAATATGTTACATAATAATTGCATCAAAACTTCCATATATTCATGTCTACATAATAAACACACATGATATTAAACATTAAAGGTTTAAATCCTTTATACTAGTGCAACGATCTTTGTAACCACCTAGATGTGGCACAGATAGCATAATGCACCAACTTTGCATAAAAGAAACATTGATCATTTTCCTGACATACTTGATGAGGATAATACTCAAGAAACCTGAGTCATCCTTGGTATATTTATTATTTTATAAAATTCAAATCACCTAAATTTCACTTAAAGTTGTAGACAACATAATGTCTAATTTCAGAGAGTATTCGTGTAATCATGCAGGTATTTAGTTTTATTAGTCTCTTGTTTTTATTAGAGAAATTATTGAAATCTTCGTTTATTGTATTCTCATTCTTGATTACAATGTTATCGGTCAAGATGTTTTGGTTTAATACACTCTATTTAGCTACAGTGATAATTGTACTCTACAATTGATCTGAATTTGAATGTTAGTTTTGATGTGCTAATTTCATCTTCATAATTATAAACATTTTGTTGATCTTTTCCTTCATGTGCATAGGTTTCTTGAGGTGTTTGTGAGTGTTAAAAAGGTAAATGTATCAATTTTTATGTTAAATTCATGAGAATTTTAACTTAAAACAAAGTACTGAACAGCAGCAATAAAATGTACAGCAAACCATCAAAATGATACATTAACACAGTATTTTGATGAAGGATTTCACCCGTCCTGGGCTACATCTCCTTGGTCCAGCTTCCATGGCTTCAGCCTTTGTATTAGCTCAAATGTGCAAAAAGTGTTTTTTACAATCATCTACTGCTCCTAAAACCTGCTTCAATGTGTTTAGAATGTCCAAATCATCCATTAAAGACTCTTCTTGAGTCCAATTTGGTCGAATTTTGCAAACGTTATGGCCTCCCTAATTTTGGCCTAGGAAACCCCACTAAAACTAGAGAAACTCCAGTTAGGGCCGCTAATTTTGGGGGCAGCACCGAATTTGGTGGAGTTTGCTAAATTGTCGCCGAATTAAACTCAAGATTAATTAATTTAAGTGGTATTTAAACTTAAGATTAGCGCTAAACGTGTGGTTTAACATAATCTCCATTAGCAACATCATTAGCGCTAACACGTGATTAGGGTCTAATTAAACATGTTTAATACTAATATTCCGCCCATTGCAACAGCGCTTTGCTCCTGGTCTTCACATTTGGTCCTGTGGTGAGGGGGTTGGCCCCCTCCTTACCCCCGTCAAATGAACCATATTACAATAAATATAATTCGGTGGCATATACTATTAAGATCAGAGCTATGGTATAATAGTATTCAGAGCGCGTTGTTTGGGGGAGGTCGCGGGGTCGAGCCTTAACCTCCGCCCTTCCGCCAATACATAATATTTTGCACCATACAATAATAATCCAACCTTTGAAAATTAAAATTCGGCCTTTCGTATATGAATTCAAACTTTAACCATAGTTTTCCAACCTTTAGAAATTAAATTCAGACTTTGACTTTGGTCCACCAAGGGGGCACGTGGCGGCCCCTAGCTGCACCACGTGTTCGCCTCTGTTTGGACTATTTTTCACCATATAATTGAAAAAAATTCACCTCTATACAATAATTTCAACCTGAGGATAACATTTAAAAAAAAAAAAAAATCACCTTCCCAACTTTTCGACGAATCCTGCAGTGACACTTGTCACAGTGTGATTGGGAAAACTAAAAGAATACTCCCCATAATTAATTTTTTTCTGACTGGGCTGCCATGTCACCATTTTGTCCCTTTTGCAAATTTTTTAGTTGTTTAGGGAAATGAACAGTAGGCTCTATCTTCCTCATTCGAACTCGGTTTTCGACGAAATGAATTGTGACGGATTCCTGGAGACGAGCTCTTCGTTGTCGTTCAGTTTACAATCGATTCTAAGCACTTCCATTTTTTAGCTTAACACTTAGCACCTTATCATTCCTCCCCACTAGAAGCCTTTTGGACCCCAAAATCTCTTTGATTACTGAACATGTGGATGAGGGTACAGTTCCCTCACCCTTCCAATATCAATCCACTGAAATTTTCCCATTTTCATAAACTTGAGATTTTCACAAAAACTAAGATTTTTCCTTGACTCTTGAGACCCTCTCTTATTGTTGTAGACACCATCATGCTGCAATTTCCCTGAATTTGTGGAGCAGCAAGTTGTTCTTTTAGAAACAAACTTGTTCCCACTTAGGTCATCAATCAAAGGAAACTTAAAAATTGTCTCACCTCAAACACTGTAGTCATGGCGATTCTTAGCTGCTCTTGCTTTGTACTTGCGTCGAATTTTGAACAATTATCTTCGCCATTGCCATGTACCCTTTGGAAACCAAAAATAAGAACTTTTGGAAACTATTCATTCTTTGTAAAATTTCTTTTGCGCTTTCTCTTTGACCTTTGCACTCTCTTGCACCGGCATCTTGTTTCCAACACTGCTCAACACTGATGTTGACTGCTGCAAATATTTCACATATTGATTACCTCCTTTAAAAGGCAACCTGTTAGAGTCTTGAAACATCTCATTACAAGCATAAGCAACTTCAATGAAATCAACTTGTTCATTCGATGCATCTTTTTGAAAGGCCTCATTCAAAACATCTCTATGTTTGATCATTAACAGTCAAATTTTGACTTGTATTCACTATCCTCTTCATTTCTCCTGCATGTATAAGAGACAAACTTGTCTTCTTCTTATGCGCTTTAACTTTGTACTCAATCCCATCCTTAAACAAGTGATACTTATTCTCATGGCGATGAAATACTTCTTTCCTATCATAAAAATAAGGATTTCCCAAAACAATACCTGAAATCTCAAGCGGCACTACATCAAGTTCAACTTCATAAAGAAATTTTGAATTGATGGCAAACCTTACTATGCACTTCCTTGTTACCTGCAAGTTTGGATTCTTGCATATCCACCCTAAAGGATAAGGTCTTGGATGTATAACAGTTTCAAGGTTTAGCTCCTTAACTAAGTCTTTGAAAATCAAATTAGCTTGAGAACCACTATCAAATAGTGTGTCTATCTTTGTATGTTTAGAAACGACTCTAATATGGAAAAGTTCAATTCTAGTATCTTCATCTTGAGTTACATTGGAACAACTTGAAGAAATAGTTCTTTCTATGTTCCTACCTTTAAAACCCATTGTTATAATCTTGGTTTCATCTCTTGAGTCTGAACCTAAGTCATGTTCAATTATTGCAACAGTTTTCCCTTTCTATTTGGCTTTCAGTTTGTTTGGCTTCAACTCTGGATGAAGTTGCCAACAATGGTCTTCATCATGGCCATTATTCGAAAAATGTTTACATGTGAGTTTCTCTTTCTCTCTTTTGATAGAGCTATTTCTCTTTACTCTTCCATTAAACTTTCCCTTTACTTTACCCTCATACTCAAGGAAAATATCACCTTTCTCATCTACACTTTGTTTCCCTCTTGCTTCTAGATGCGTGGCTTGAACGCAAACCTCATCTAAGTTTGTGGGATTGAATATGAGAATAGTGTTTCTAAGGTAACTATGAAAACCCCCAATATAATTTAACAAAGTTTCTTGAGAATACAAATTAATACCCAAAATAAGAGCTCTTCTCCTAAATTCATGAGTATAATCTTGCACACTTTGCCCTTTCAATTGTCTAAAATTTTGCCAGTCTGTAATGGCTTTTTGCATGTAAGCTAGAGGATAAAATTTTCTTTTAATGGCAGCAATAAAACTTGTCCAAGACATTGAGATCTTACAGTGGTTTTTATTCTCTTCTTGAGTCCTTGCTTCCCACCATACAAGTGTTGATCCCTCCATCCTCAAGGAAGCCAAATAAATATTTATGTCATCTTCTTGAAGGTTCTGAATTTTGCAATAAACCTCCAATTGACGAATCCAATTATCCAGCCTCTCTATATTTACCTCACCATTATACATTGGAAGCTCAAATTTGACATCAAGTTTCAGTAAGGGAGTTTTTCCTTTTTGGATTTTGAGTGAGTATGGGTGGTTTTAGCTGTGGAAGTGGAAGATGATGCTGATGGTGATGATGAGGATGATGATGAAGATGGTGGAGAGGGTGGAGGTTTTCCTCCACTACCCTTTGAATCCCTCTCTTCATCCTTCTTTTCCCTCTCTTCAAAGAGGATCCTAACCCTTTCAGTTAGTTCATAGAAAGCCTTCGTGTATGATTCCTCTTCTGAAAGACCTTCACTCTCTCCAACACCTGACATGATGGCTATGGATTCAAGCTCAGCTTCTGGTGCAACTTGTACCTCTTCAATCTCAGCTAGATATAAAAATTGAGGTGCTTCAAATGCAACTATGAGTGAAACTTTGGGTGGAGATGGTGCCCTTATAGCTCTCCTTCTTCTGGTCCTAACCTCGGGACTAGCAACCAATAGTTTCCCTTCTCCTCTCTGCAACTTTAACCTTGTAAGCATCACAAATTTGCAACCATTAAAATTGTACTTGCACAAAACTCAAGAAAATATCAAGCAAATAACCTTTCAACCTTTTCTCTAATACCACCTTGATCTAAATCTGAATGTTAGTTTTTTTGTGCTAATTTCATCTTCAGAATTATAAACAATTTGTTGATATTTTGCTTCATGTGCATAGATTTCTTAAGGTGTTTGTGAGCGTTAAAAAGTTAAATGTATCAATTTTTATGTTAAATTCATGAGCATTTTAACTCAAAACAAAGTACTTAACAATAGAAATAAAATTTACAGCAAACCATCAAAATGACCCATTAACACAGTAATTTGATGAAGGAGTTCACCCCTCCTAGGCTACATCTCCTTGGTCCAACTTCCATGGCTTGGGCCTCTGTATTTGCTCAAATTTACAAAAGGTGTTGTTTGCAATCATCTACTGCTACTGAACCTACTTCAATGTGTTCAGAATTTCCATATCATCCAGAATAGACTCCTCTTGAGCCCAACTTGGTCGAATTTTACAAAAGTTACGGCCTCCCCAATTCTGGCCTAGGAAACCCCACTAAAACTGGAGAAACTCCAGTTAGGGCCGCTAATTTTTGGGGCAGTGTTGAATTTGGTGGACTCCGCCAAACTACCACCGAATTAAACTCATGATTAATTAATTAAAGTGGTAGTTAAACTTAATATTAGCGCTAAACGTGCGGTTTAACATAATATGCATTAGCAACAACATTAGCATTAACACGGTGATTAGGGTCTAATTAAACATGTTTAACACTAATATTCTATCCATTGCAATAGCGCTCCGCTCCTCGTCTTCGTATTTGGTCCTACGGTGAGGGGGTTGGCCCGCGGGGCTGGCCCCCTCCTTACCCCCGTCAGATGAACCATATTACAATAAATATAAGTCGGCGACATATAATATTAAGATCCAAGTTGTGGTATAATGGTATTGAGGGCGTGTTGTTTGGGGGAGGTCACAAGGTCGAGCCCCGACCTCTGCTAATACATAACATTTTGCGCCATACAATAATAATCCAACCTTTGATAATTAAAATTCGGCCTTTGATATATGAATTCGGACTTTAACCATAGTTTGCCAAACTTTCGAAATTGAATTCGGACTTTGACCTTGGTCCACCAGAGGGGGCACGTGGCGGCCCCTGGTTGCACCACGTGTTCACCTCTGTTTGGCCTATTTCCCACCATATAATTAAAAAAAAATCATCTCTATACAATAATTTCTACCTTAGGATAACATTTTAAAAAAAAAAAATCACCTTCCCAACTTTCTGGTGAATCCTGTAATGACACTTGTCATGGTGTGATCGGGAAAAATGAAAGAATATTCCCCTTTTTTTGCTAAATGGGCTGCCATGTCACCATTATGCCCCTTCTGCAAATTTTTTAGTTTAGATATCATTTTTTGGGGATTCAACTGCGTTAAGGAAGTCATTCATCTATGACCATTTCCATGAGAGGTAGTCGTAATTGACTAATTCCTCATGATTTTTTACTAGTCCACTTAGCACTCATGACATTGGGTGATGTTCACAGGGGTGAATAAGTGGGATTGAAACTAGTGAAATGAATCACATAGCATCAATTCTCGCTTCCGAGGCTTGCACCCGGTAACCAGTACTTCTTAGGAGGTCACCCATCCCAGAACTCCTCTGGCTCAAGCGCGCTTAACTGTGGAGTTTTTCCCCACAATCAAGCCCACTTAGCTTGCTACCCCATTTTCAAAACCTTAGCAAGTATTGTGCCTCATTAACCATTCAATTAGAGATCCCTTTACTCTTTATATTTAAGTATGAGGGGTTTCCACAGTACATTATATTAGATTTCATTTTTTTGGGATTCAACTGTGTTAAGTAAGTCATTCATCTATGACCTCTCATGGAAATGGTCATAGATGAATGACTTACTTAACGCAGTTGAATCCAAAAACAATGATATCTAATATAATGCACTGCGGAAACCCCTCATACTTAAATTTTTTAGTTGTTTAGGAAAACGAACAACGGGCTCTATCTTCCTCATCCGGAGTCGGTTTTCGATGAAACGAATTGCGCTAGATTTCTAGTGACAAGATCTTCGCTTTCATTCAGTTTCCAATCGATTTTGAGAAATTTCATTTTTTAGCTTAACACTGAGCATCTGATCAACATTTCATTCTACTTCATAATCAATTCCTCCCCTTTATCATACAGATATAATCCAATTTAAATACTAATTATGAAGGTGAAAAAGGCAAACACTTGAAGAAGAATTTAAAAAAAAAATTCATTGTGGAATGCTTGTTATGTTTAACAGAGGATTAACCTTATGACAACAATCAGAGGACTCATTTTCCGTAGGAGCAAGCCTTACTCAACTTCTTACCAACGATGCATGCAAAGACCTCCCTCTATGCAGTTAGGTAACGTTTCCATTTCACTGTCAATTATCTCAAACATGTCTTCATCAGAATGACCATCTCCTATACAGGAGACAAAATTTGGAGGATTCCCTTGGATGACCATCATTAGTAAAAAATGTTCGACTATAACATCATTTCTCACTCCCTACACAATTTAAATTCAAACAACTTAATAAACTGCCTATCTTGAAGATATTCATGCAATGAAAATGACACAATCAAAATTCATATCCTCGAAAAAAGAAGCCCTATAATGCTTAATTGGTAACAATGATGTGCAATACCTGAGGCTTGAACTCCACAATTTGTTGCCCGCTCTTGACAACAATTGGCTCATTTTCCATCACACTCTTAAGATGATTCTACAACTCTTTTGCTTACAAGAACCAAAATCTGGATCTGCATCTTGTAAGTGCCATATAATACTACTCTCTTTGGCCTCAGTAAATGAACCATCTGTGATTTATGTGTGCAACCTCATAATGGGGGCCACAATTGCTTTGCAGCGAAAATCCACCGTTGGTACACAAGTTTTCCATTCTTCATCTTAAAATATAATTTGAACCTAGTAAAATAGCTATATTCCAGTTGCTTGGAGCAAACATTGGAAAGGTGGGAAAAAGCTTGCATGCTTTTCTAATGTAATCATATAACCATAACAATTACCCTTAAAATTATGGTATAGTGAGATCAATCTAATATGTGTATAATCTAACACTATATGATAAACTACTCATATAAATAGAGTTATGTTTCAATGCACTTGATACCTAATATAAATACAAATTGTACAATTAAATATTGTGATACAATATTATAATGACACTGAAGTTATTAAAATTAATTTTACAAATGGTATATTATAAATAAATAAAACGCACAAAAATATCAAGTTGTTTTATATATGATTAATCCAATAAAAGGCACAAATTAATGTACATGATATACAATTCTCTTTTTGCTCAATTGTTAATTATTTAAATGAAGGATTACGATCAAACAAATGGGTGAATTGACTCAAGGGCTTGATAAGCTTCCAAGGTGTATGCCTCCATGGAGAAGGTGTGATCCTATTCTATGATGAAAATTTATAAAATGCTAAAATAGATAAAGGCATGCTTGATAACATTCCAATGAAAGGAAATAGTTCACTTTCGTTGAAGCTATAATGTGTTCCGAACAAGGAAAACAAAAAATAAAGAGTTTGTAAAATATTCTTTGTGGTGGAAATAGTTCTTACGACAGAGAGAAATAATAAATCCCATCAACTAAACATATATTTATATCTGTAAGGAAAAACAATTGTTCAGGCGAAAAAGCGAAAAAGGAAGAAGTCCAGTCTCTGTCTTTCATCAAATTCCATTCATTTGTGACAAACAATTATCACAAGGAACAATTTATAATCGCTTACAGTAGTGCAACCAATATAAATTAAGGAATCCAATGAAATACAAAAGTCGCCATTTAACTTGTAAGAGTACCAATTTTAAAAGCGAACAATCATCATCATACAAATTTCTAAACAATGCCTCAAAATTGTCCAGATAATCAATCTGCAGACGACGTAATAATCGATAGTGATAAATCGTTCATTTCACAAGTATAATTGCAGAGCAATTTTACTTATGTATTGAGTTTACCTTGGTTCTGAACATCATTATGGAGAAAATAAACTCCCTCTCAAGCCACCAATTTGCAGAAAAGAAAGACAAATACAAAATTGCAATTTATCTCCTTAAGTGCAATTCATCTCTACCAAGAATTATGTATTTTGCAGCTTCGTGATTTCGATATTCCTCTTTGTGATCTGGAAATTCACACGATCCCTAACATTCTTTTCGCATCTCTATTGAAACTTATCCCAATTTGAAGGTTCCAATTCTTATTCAACAAATATGGCGTGAAAGATATCGTGGCATGTGAGCTGTTGTGATGAGGAATTACCAAATACATAAATAAATGGACACAAAGTCTTCCTATGTTGGCATTGGGATTGAATTTTAACACCAATTATTGAAGAGCTAGGAATACTTTGAAATAAAGGCATTTCCCTCATATAGCAAAAAAAACCCAGGGATGAAACCCTCCAAGCATGGCCAGTAAAAACAAAAATCAAGGGCCTGCCAAAGGTCATAAATTTGAACAAATAAAAGAACCTAGATCCTTGCACGCCATGGTTTCATTTAATCATTGAAAATTAAAACTTCCTCTTAGCATTCAAGCATATAAACCCTAAAAAAAACATTGAAAACCCAAAATAAAGAAGATGAAAAGCAACGATAATCAGAACTCAAAAAAAACTTCATTGAACTAAAAGAGCTTACCTCATAGCAGTTGTAAAATCAACAAAGAACTCTTTGATCCTAAAACTCTCATGCTCCAAACTACTGTAGTGGGAAAACCCCTAAGCTGCTCCAAATGCTACAGAATGGGAAAAAAGATGACAACAATTTCATAGTCGTTTGAAAAAGATATAAAGAGGCAGCTAAATCAATAAAAAATGCTTCAAAATGATTCGACAAAAACAAATGCTCAATAGCTTGAATAAAAATGGCGATAGTACGCAGAAATAATAAAAAAGAATTCAATGGACAATTCATGCTCCTCGGAGGATGAGACCTTTGAGAGGCCTTCGAAAAGAGCTAGAATGAAATCTCATAAAGAAGCTAGGGAAGAAGAGGCAGAAAGGAAAAAAATGCAAGGAAGTCAATCCACAATCGAGATGTCCATTGGGAGAAATACCAGAACAAGGCCTTCGAAGGGAGGAGCTCCCAACCCCTCCATTAGTAAATAATGTGTATAGTCTCTTGGAATTGCAGAGGTTTGGGGAACCAAACGAAATCTAAAGCTGTCAAAGATCTCTTGAAAATGGACCCTCTAGAAATCCACTTGCTCCAAGAGACTAAAATCGAATAAAACGCCCTTCTCGACATCAGAATCTTGAAATGGAAGAAAAAAGTTGGAAAGGAAATAAGCTGTAGGGGCTCCTCACGTGGAATTCCTACTCTGTGGTCCGAGGATCAATTTCATCTGGAAAACTCCTACAAAACCCAGCATTGGATATTTACCGAACTAAGGCATCTTACAAGGAAGTTAACCTTTGGCCTTTTCAATATTTATGTTCCAATGCTCCATGCTGAAAAGAGAGAATGTTGGAAATAACTTTCTTCATTTTTAGACCTCCACTCCCCCAAGAATATCATCCTGGTCAGAGATTTGAACATTGTTTTGAACTCAAAAGAAAAAATAGGAGGCAGCAGCAGTAGGGATCAAATGCTACCCTTGGTTGAAGACCTCATCCAACATTTGGACCTGCTAGACTTCAAACCTGTGAGAGGTCTTTACACTTGGTCCAATAAAAGAATTGGGGATGAGCACATTTTTGCTCGCCTGGACAGGTTCCTTGTTCAGAGCTCGTTTCTGATGGAAAAAAGGCTAATCTCCTCCAAAATTCTCCCCAAATTGACCTCAAATCATAAGCCTACTCTCCTATTCTTGGAAGAACAAGAAAACCTGGGCCCGATTCCTTTTTAGTTCAATCCTCTTTAGATTGAAAAATAAGGGTTCTTCAATATTGTCCACTTGGCTTGATCCAAACCTGTCACAGGATCCCCAAGATATGTGTGGGAGTAGAAACTAAAGGCCACAAAGCAAGCCCTGAAAGGGTGGATTAGAAAGCCCACCAAAACCCCAATCAGTCAGAGAATAGAAGCGGTTCATATGCTGGAGGTCCTGCAAATGGATATGGAAAAAAGATACATCACCTTTGTGGAGCTTGAGAAGGAATAGCTTTCCCAATAGAAGAGGAATATTGGAGAATTAAATCATTCAGCCTGTGGCTTAAGGCAAAAGACAGAAACACTTCCTTCTTCCACCGTCAATTTAGAGCTCAACTCTCCCGCAACCATATCACAGAAATAAAAATTGTTGATGGGCAGGTTTGCAAAGGTTTTGAGCAAATAAAATATGTTGCGGAGAATCATTTCAAGAACCTCTACAGTTGAAAAAGTGTTGGCAGCGAAGAGGATACATCAGATTTCCTTTCCCATATTCCTTCCCCTGTTAGCAGAGATGACAACTCTGTTCTCATGAAACCTTTCATGGAAGATGAAATCATCAAATTCATCTGGTCGATGGAACTCGACAAGGCCCCTGGCCCCGATGGATTCACAATCCACTTCTACAAAATCTGTTGGGACATAATCAAAGCTGACTTGCTGAGAATGATAAAAGGCTTCCTAAATAAAGCTTAGGTGGGGGGAGGCATCAACTCTACCTTCCTTGCCTTAATCCCCAAAAGAGGTGAACCCTGGATCCTTTGGTAGATTCAGGCCCATCTCCCTCTGCAATGCCTCATACAAAATCCTTGCTAAGCTCCTCGCCAACAAAATCAAACCATTTCTTGGGAACCTTATCTCCACCTCTCAAGGAGGGTTTGTCAAAGGTAGACACATCCTGGATAATGTCATTCAGGTGCAAGAAGCCATGCATTCAAGTCATCAGCGAAAGGATAAAGGGATGTTGATCAAGCTTGACATGGCGAATGCCTTCGACAGGTTCAACCTTTCCTTCCTCTACAAATTCCTTCTCTCCTTTGCCTTTTCCCCTGAGTTTGTCAATTTAATTAAAGCCTGCATTGATAAGCCTTGGATAGCTCCGCTTGTCAATGGGAGACCTGTCTCTTACTTTCAAGCCATGAGGGGATTAAGGCAAGGCTACCATCTTTCCCCTTTCCTAAACATTCTCATGGCAGACACACTCAGCAGGAAATTAACAGCGTAGAAGATTCCAGGGTCTCTTCCTGGTATAAGAATTTTGAATGGACTGGAGCCCATAAACCACGCCCTTTTCGCAGATGACTCTCTCCTTCCCGGAGGTTCTTCTATCAGGATTTCTAAAGCCTTCAACTCTATCCTTCATGGATATTGCAGCATCTCGGGTTCCCTTATCAATGACAGCAAGAGCATTTTGTATGGGTGGAACATTGATCAGCATGACCTCCAACGCATTGCGCAGCATCTAGGATTTACTGGCTATGCCGACTGGGAAAAAATAAAGTATCTGGGATTGCCTTTAACTCTTGGAGTAAATAAAAGGACCCTGTGGGTCAATGTCACTAGAAAAATCAAAACGAAAATTGATTCCTGGGGAGGCCAATGGCTCACCAACGGAGGGAAACTAATCCTCATAAAATCAGTGCTATCATCTCTTCCCATTTTCCAAGCATTCTTTTTGTTGGCACCTAAAAACATCACAGAACATATCTCCAAGTTAATTCGTGATTTCCTCTGGCAAGGAGGTAAAGGAAATTAGCGAAAATTCCATTTTGTTAACTGGGATTTAGTGAAACGTACAACTGTGGAAGGTGGCCTCCATATTTGTGATCCTTTCCATGCCAACATAGCTCTGGGCTGTAAAATTATTTGGAAACTCTACACTGATCCAAAGCACCTAGTCAACAAAATCCTCAAGGAAAAATACGCGAAAGGTGTTCCACTGCGGCATCTACAGGAAGAAAACACTTCGAATGGCTCACTGGTGTGGAACCTATGTCACAGAGGCATTGAATTCTTCAAGAAACATCTTTACCGCATCCCTGGAAATGGCAAGAAGCCCAAGCTTTGGAAAGACAATATTATGGGTCACTCATCTCTCGGCAATTCTGAAGAGATCAAAGAGGTCTATGAATGGCTAATCCAGCAAGGCATCCATAAACTCGATGATATCTCAGCCTGGGACGAGAAGGGGAATTTTCAGTCTTGGGTCTTCCCCGGAATTTTTGAGATTCAACAAGATGATGAGCTTAGTGAAAAGTAAGCACCTTCACTAAGTGGGGCCCGCAAGCTATTTTTAGGTGTATGTCTATTTTTAGACATGGTGAGCATATTCTATAAGTTGCAAGATGCTATTTGTAGATGGTTGGTCAAATGTGAAAAATAGATGAAATTCTATTTTTAGAATATTGGGCGAATTCTATTTGTAGATCGTCACTCTAAATATAGATGCATGTCGATTATTATTAGCCCTTAATAATAATCCGACAATAAATATCAACTTATTCTCTTGGAGCACTTTATTTCAGTGAACAGATTTGGAAAATCAGTGGGTTGAAGGAATTACGCAATTCCTAGGGTTATTGGTGGCTCATGCATGGAGGACTCAGTTAGAACTGAAGTGGAAAAGTTGTGACAGAGTTGGAAGAGTAGTTATGGGAGTTGTTATTTAGTTTAACTCAGTTAAGTGAGTTAAACTCAGTTGAGATACTTGTATCTAGTCTAACTGAAAGATACACTAGTGAGATTTTAGTGAATTAGTTAGTTAATTAATTCACAACTAATAAATCATTAACAATTGAACAAATACAACAGTTAACTACTTGCATGTCAGTTCCAGTGAAGACCCAGTGGAGAGATAGGTGAAAGGGTGAGATGGACTATCTGTTGTGACTATAGTGATGCATTCAATGCATCTGACACACATTGGAGATGCCAATGAGGATTGCGCAGTCAAGGCAAGGCCTATTCGAATTCATTCAGGGGTCTTCTTCAGCAGGGATTGCGTAGTGGCGGCAGGTTGTCAAGAGGCAAGAAATTGGTGCATAGATATGCAAATTTCTACATGACAGTGTGTAATAATTGTTGATTGTACTGAGAGCTTGATGTACTAAGATTTGTATGATATTATTACATGATCCATTGACATACATAATATATGATAGTTGGATTTTTTAGCTTTAATATTTCTCGTTAAACAACTGTGTTTTTGTGCGATTGATTTTCTTCCCATGTGTTTGCAATTGAGTTTTAATTTTTGAAAGATTAACAGTGGAAGGATTTTGTATTTAGAAAGAAGATAAATATTGTTAGATCAGGAGAATCCGATAATACATCATTATTTATAAATTTCTACATGGTATCGGAGCAAGTTAATTACTGCAGATTGCAATTGTGAAGAGGTGTTGAGTTTTGTGCTGGTGTAAAATTTGAATTTGCTGCAGAAATTTCTTGGTGCGAGAGTTGAGTATTCATTAAAAAGTCTTTCAATGAGTTGTGATTGGAGTATGCCATTGAGAGTATCTCGAATTACATATCCTGTAAGGACAGGATGGAGATGGTGCTTGAAGATAATGGACTGAAGGAGTTCATCGATAGCCATGTTCCTAAGCCTACTTCTAGCGATGATGCAGTACTTGACGCATGGCAAAAGAAGGTAGCGAAGACAAGAAGAATTTTGTTGGAAGGTGTGAAAGACCATATTGTGTCTAGCCTTCATGGGAAAGCCACTCCATTTTCAATGTGGAAGGCTTTGACAAATCTTTTCCAAAGCATCAGCGACCATAGGAAGTTGGCGCTGAAAGATAAGCTCATAAAAATCAAAATGGAGAAAGGCGACAGTATTCCAAAATATCTCACGAAGTTTGTCCAATGTAGGGATGAGTTGGGAAGTGTGGGAATTACAGTTTTGGATGATGACTTGGTGAGCTTGGCTCTCCTTGGGCTTCTGAAGAGTTGGCATACCTACGAAGACTCTATTGATCAGCGGTTGTCATTGATGTCAACCCAAGCAGCACCAGGGGCTACCCCAATATTGCATGGGAATTTTGACCTACCAAATTAATATATTTTGGGTCAATAATTCTTTTTATGGTTTCTACTTGTCGATATGTTTCCGTTGATATATGGCACGCCATGTAATTCTTCACGGTTTGAGAGATATTCATGTTTGAAGTTTGTACCCCTAGTTAGTGGGCTAAAACCCATGGGGTTGGGGCATGGGTCATTGAAAAGTCATAATTAATATTTTTTAAGCTCCCAAAATCCCTCCCACGTTCACTTGTTGAAGCCCCTCTCAACCTAAGCATTTATATAAATTGTGATCCTCATATCCTCCTCATGCAAGGGATTTTGCCATCTGAAACATGTCATCGTGGAATTTTAGCTCTAAATTTTTTTCTACGAAGGTTCAGAACGTGAAATTTTTATGAGGTGAAGCCAAAATCCTGAGGAAGCTCCTATAAAAATTTCAGATCAAGGTACGCAATATTTTCGGAGATATGATCTGTGGAAGTCAGTGTTTTTGCAGGCTCCTGAAATTGATCTCAAAGAAGTGACCTTGGGAAAATCGTCATAACTCTTTCTCTAAGCATCAGATTATTATTCTGTAAAAAGTGGAAAATATTGCAGGGATTGTAGTTTTATCTCTATCAATTTTAGTGCCAAATGAAGAACAAAGGACATGTGGCACACCACAAGTGCACTCTCACAAATACCCATAATTAGGGCATTGTGAGAGATTGGGTATAACTCTCTTGAAGAATCCAAATTGGGTCAGTCCTATGGCATTGGAAAGACGACTCAGAGGAATACTACATGACCAAAAATCAGATATTGAATATATGAAATAACAGAGATACACCAGATTCAATATCAAGTTCCTAGAAGGAAAAAAAAAGGCTAGATCATGTGTTGGCAAGGGTTGCAAAGGACCAGACTTTCTACGGCAGAAAATCAAAGCAAGGTGCAGTAGAGAGTAGTGTGACAAGAGAAGCATCCAAGGTGCATAACAGCAGCAAGAAGTTCATCATATGAAGTCTTCAAGTGGGTTGCACTGCATACAATCATTGTAAAGGTATCATTGTACCTAGTCATTGTAAATACATTATTGTAAAAATTGTTCTAGTGTCTATCTGCCAAGAGTTGAAGAGGCAGTGTCGGGAGGTCTAGGATCATGATTAGGTGGTTGTGTCATAGTTGGGGTTATGGTCTAGTGTATCTTCTTTTTCTACATCATTCTATATCATTGCAAAGTGGACCATTTTCCCTAGTACGGGAGTCCATTCTTCTTTTATTCTTCTATAGGGTGGTAGGGTGGTGCTAGGGTGAGTTGTAACTCATTGGGTGTTGGGGCATCTGTTCAGTTGACCACTGAAGAATCTCGAGTGTTGGAGCGTCCATCCAGTGGGAGCTGGAGAAGAATTCTTTTCTAGATTCTAGGAAGTTGGAGTTTTATTTTCAATTGGAGTTGAATATTAAAGAATTATTAGAAAAGCATTAGGTGGTTTTTTTCTCGGAGTGGGTTTCCACCTTAAAAACTGTGTGCATTTGTGTTCCTTTTGTTTGCTGCTATCATTGTACAAACACTGATAATAATTGAAGATTAACTAATGCTCTAATTGAAAGGAATACTGATTCACCCCCCCCCCCCCTCTAAGTATTTCCAACAATTGGTATCAGAGCTTGGTTCCTTCAATAGCAGTTTAACAGCTGGAAGGAGGTCATGGAGCATACCAAGAATGGTGTACCTCTATTCAATGAAAATAATTATGCACTCTGGAAAGGAAGAATGGAGGTCTATCTCTTGGCACAAGGTTACGAAGTATGGGACACTGTTAAAAATGGATTTATATCAACTACGGATGAACAAGGTAAGAAGAATTTGGTAAATGGTGCAAAAGCAAAGAATATTATTATTAGTGGACTTATTGAATCTGCTTATCATAAGCTGTTGGGTTGTAAAATTGCCAAAAATGTATGGGACAAGCTTGAGAATATATATGCAGGTGACTCAAATGTCAAAGAAGCAAAGCTTCAAGTCTATAGAGCAAAATTTGAGCAACTCAGAATGAAAGAAGATTGCAACATTGCTACATACTTCTAATACGTTGATGAAATAACCAATACTCTGGAAGGATTGGGAGATCCAGTTGATGAGAAGACTTTTATACGGAAGATTATTAGAACGTTACTAGGGAGATTCAACCCAAAGGTATCGGTCTTAGAATACAGTGCAAATATGGACAAACTTAGCAAAGAGGAATTACATGGAGTTCTCATAGCATATGAAATGAGACTTGATGAAGAAGAGGGTACTTCGCATCTAGAAACTGCGTTCGTTGCATCTAAGAAAACCAATAAGGATAAACAACCTTCAATTGAAAAGACATGCACATGCAAGTGTGAAGAAAAGGGAGATGATGAAGAAGGTCTTTTAGATGAAGAATATGCTTACTTCACGAGAAAACTAAAAATTGGTAAGGGAAAATTCAAAGGTAAACTTCCATTGATATGTTTCAGTTGTAATGAGGTTGGGCATTTTGCAGCAAAATTTCCAAACAGAAGTAATGGCAACTCAAAAGGAAAGAAAGGCTTTAAGAAATTCAACAAGCAAGGATCCAAAAGGAACTTTCTCTCTAAAGAAGATAGCTCATCATCCAATGAAGACAATGACAATGAAGAAGAAGCCAATGAGAGAGTATTGTTTATGGCCAAGCACAATAAACAAGAGGTATCAAACAACGAAGATGAAGGATGGACCATAGAAGAATTTTATGAGGAAGCAATCAAGCTTATAAAAGATCTCAAGGCGGAGAATATCCATTCCAAAACTCTTGAAGAACAAGTTCAAGGTCTCAAAATTGAAGTTGAAGAACACAAATGCATTGAAGAGTCACTTCAAAAGAAGTTGGAAGAAAGCAACCAAGAAAGGGAATAATTAGAAGCTGAAGTAGTCTCACTGCGTGAGGAAGTGAAGAAAGGAAAAACTATCCAAAACTATGCCAACAACTCAAGGGCATTGGAAGAACTCATCAACAATCAACGATATTACAACGACAAAACTGGCATCGGTTACAAAGAAGAAGAAGCAGGACCTTCTACAACAAAATACAATGAACCTATGAGATCTGACATGCATGTAGACTTCATTGGACAGGATTCGCAAGAATAGCCTTGGAAGACAATTCCTTGATGAAAATTTCCATCCAGGTACCAACATATTTTTTATGGCTATTGTTATTCATGTGGAAAATTTGGTCATAAAGTTGTAGAATGTCGCACGTACCCTAGGAACGAATACAATTCCAGGAGATCTTTCAAATATGAACCTCCCAGGGCTCAGCGAAACATCAATAGATTTGAACATTTAAGAAATAATATCGAATGTTACAAATGTCGAAACTTTGGACACATAGCCAAAGACTACAGACTTTAAAATCCTCCAGAAGAATCTTCGAAGCCACAGAACGAATGAACATGGAAGAAGAAGAAGAATGATAATTGTGCTCTCGCTTTCAAGGCTCAACAGAAAAAAGATGTGTGGTATGTTGATAGTGGTTGCTCAACGCATATGACTGGAGATAGAAATAAATTTGTATCTCTGAAAGAGAAGAAGGACGGAACCGTGTCCTTTGGAAATGATGGATCTTCAAATGTTATAGGATCAGGTACTGTCACTCTCGGAAGAAAAGATGCTCTAGCCAAGAATGTTCTATTGGTTGAAAACATGAATCACAATCTGCTCAGTGTTGAACAAATGTGTGATCAAGGACACACAATACTATTCAACTCCACGAAATGTGAAATCGAGAAAGACGTGTATGGTGAAATTGTGGCTACAGCAAGTCGAGCTCCAAACGACATATATGTTCTGGATGAAGCAACTAAAGCATGTCTAAAAGCTAAAGAGGATGATAAAATAATTGGTAGCAATGATGATCGACTAAGTAAGAAGTTTTCTACAAAGGTGCAAAGTGATTTCGATATGTCTTTACTTGGTGAGCTGACATAGTTCTTAGGGCTTCAAATATCTCAGCAAAAGAAAGAAATATTTATATGTCAAGCCAAGTACATCAAGGAAATGCTCAAGAAATTTAAAATGGAAGATTGCAAACCCATCCTTACTCCAATGGTAACGGGTTGCAAATTGAGCATAGACGACTCATCTAAGGATGTGGATCAAAGGTTGTACATATCTATGATTATTAGTCTTCTATATGTAACAACCTCCCAACTAGATGTTATGAAAGCAGTTGGACAAGTAGAAAGATTCCAAGCAACACCAAAATAACCACATATTAAATATTCGCCAGCATTGGAATATCTTCGTCAAAAGCTTGGGATTCTCCCATGTTCTCATTAGATTCCAGCTTTTTAAGAATATAAGGGAGAGTGAAGTAGATTACAAGATCACCAGACATTTGTGTGTCGGGGAGTGGAAGTGTGTACGCGGGGTACGGGATGGTTGTCTCGGGGAGTTACCCTTTGCCATTGATGTCAAAGGGGGAGAGAATGTTGTAGGAAGAGGTGTCATGATCGCAGGGGGAGTACTTGTGTTGCCATCAATGCCAAAGGGGGAGATTGTTGATCAGCGGTTGTCATTGATGTCAACCCAAGCAATACCAAGGGCTAACCCAATATTTCATGGGAATTTTGACCTACCAAATTAATATATTCTGGGTCAATAATTCTTTTGGTGGTTTCTACTTGTAGAGATGTTTCCGTTGATATATGGCACGCCATGTAATTCTTCACGGTTTGAGAGATATTCATGTTTAAAGTTTGTACCCCCAGTTAGTGGGCTAAAACCCCATGGGGTTGGGTAATGGGTCATTGAAAAGTCATAATTAATATTTTTTAAGCTCATAAAATCCCTCCCACGTTCACTTGTTGAAGACCCTCTCAACTTAAGCATTTATATAAATTGTGATATTCATTTCCTCCTTAGGCAAGAGTTTTGGCCATCTGAAATAGGTCATCGTGGAATTTTTGCTCTAACTTTTTTTCTAAGAAGGTTCAAAAGCCGAAATTTTTATGATGCAAAGCCGAAATCTTGAGGAAGCTGCTGTAAAAATTTCAGATCAAGGTGCGCAATATTTTTGGAGATATGATCTGTGGAAGTCAGGGTTTTTGCAGGCTCCTAAAATTCATCTCAAAGAAGTGACCTTGGTAAAATCGTCATAACTCTCTCTCTGAGTATCAGATTGGAATTCCGTAAAAATTTGAAGATAGTGCATAGTCTTTGGTTTTCTCTCTATCAATTTCAGAGCCAAATGAAGAAACAGTGACACGTGGCATGGCATACAGGTGCGCTATGCTGAAACAGTCCATAATTAGGGCATTGTGAGAGATTGGGTATAACTCTCTCTTGAAGAATCCAAATTGGGTCAGACATGTGGCATTGGAAAGACGACTTAAAGCACTACTACATGACCAAAAATCATATATTGAGGATCTGAAATAACAGAGATACACCAGATTCAATAACGAGCTCCTAGAAGGCAAGAAAAAGCTAAATCATGTGTTGTCAAGGGTTGCAAAGGACCAGACTTTCTATGGCAGCAAAGCAAAGCAAGGTGCAGCAGAAGGTAGCATGACAAGAGCAGCAACCAAGGTGCATAACAGTAGCAAGAAGTTCATCATATGAAGTCTTCAAGTGGGCAACACTGCATACAATCATTGTAAAGGTATCATTGTACTAATTCATTGTAAATACATTATTGTAAAAATTGTACTAGTGTCTATCTGCCAAGGGTTGAAGAGGCAGTGTTGGGAGGTCTAGGATCATCATTAGGTGGTTGTGTCAAAGTTTGGGTTATGGTCTAGTATATCTTCTTCTTCTACATCATTCTATATCATTGTAAAGTGGACCATTTTCCCTGGTACGGGAGTCCATTCTTCTTTTATTCTTCTATAGGGTGGTAGGGTGGTGCTAGGGTGAGTTGTAGCTCATTGGGTGTTAGGGCATCCGTTCAGTTGACTACTGAAGAATCTCGGGCATTGGAGTGTCCATCCGGTGGGAGCTGGAGAAGAATGCTTTTCTAGATTCTAGGAAGTTGGAGCTTTATTTTCAATTGGAGTTGAATATTAAAGAATTATTAGAAAAGCATTAGGTGGTTTTTGTCCCGGAGTGGGTTTCCACCTTAAAAATTGTGTGCATTTTTGGTCCTCTTGTTTGCTGCTATCATTGTAAAAACATTGATAATAATTGAAGATTAACTAATGCTCTAATTGAAAGGAATATTGATTCACCCCCCCCCCCTCTCAGTATTTCCAACAGACTTTGTCAATGGACGGGAGAAACTGCCGAATTGGGAGCGACTTTGGTTGGATCTTGTGTAGGAGGAGATAAGGCGGAATACTAGGGATGGCTCTTCATCGAAGAATGATGATGAAGAGAATTGTGCATTGGCTACCAAAGCAAGGAAAGTGAAGGGGAAGAAATCCCATCCAAAATTCGAGGCTAAAGGCAAGAAGCTGGATTTGTCCAAATTGAAGTGTTTTCACTGTCACAAGCATGGGCATCTCGCCACTAACTGCCCACAGAAAAAGAATAACAAGAAGGTTGTTGGAGCTGCAGTGGGAGAGGCCTTAGCCTCGCAATTTGAACTTGATTTATCTTTGATCGCATACTTGGTTTCAAGCGCAATGGGATCGGTGTGGTATCTTGATAGTGGTGCTTCCTTCCATATGACGGGAGACAAGGAGTTGTTTAGTGACTTGGAGGAGAAGGATCTCCAAATGCATATAGAGATGGGTGACAATGGTAGATACAGTGTGACCGGAATTGGAACCATTACCTTTAAGAGGGAGTCAGGTAAACCATTTTTGTTGAAAGATGTTATGCATGTTCCAAGTCTGAAGAAGAACTTGGTCTCGGTCGCAATGTTGGAGGACAGAGGTTATGACGTTGTTTTCAGTGAGGGAAAAGCCTTCCTGCGACATAAAACAATGGTTCAAACCAAGAGAATAGGGATTCGAGTTAAGAATCTATACAAGTTGGAGGTAGATGGCTACTCTGCAATGATGGGCAAAGCAGAAGAAGTGGTGAGCCGGGATGAGGGCGAATTATGGCACAGGAGATTGGGCCATCTTCACCATGGCGACTTGAAGATTTTGCAGCATATTTCTACTGGACTTCCCAAGTGTACTCTTGCGCAGTCAGATCAGTGCAAGGGATGTACTGTGGGTAATTTTTTGAAGACCACCTTTCATGAGAAGGAGAACTCTGCTTCGGTGATCCTGGAGAGAATTCACACAGACGTGTGTGGACCTTTCTCCGTTGCTTCAACAGCAAAACACAGGTATTATGTTATATTTGTTGATGACTTGATAACGGCAACCCCACAGTGTCGGCTTTTGGCAAGCCACAATTTCATTTCGTGTATGAGTGTTTTTAATTTTCGCTGCTCAACCCAGTCCACAATCTGGCAACTCACACTCTCTCTAACTTCTGAGTTGGTAAAATTAAATAAGCAAATCTGGACTATGTTAATATCTCAATTCAGTGAATTGAGATATTAATTTGACAATTCCATTATGTATACATATGCGCCTCCATATATATATATATATATATATATATATATATATATATATATATATATATGTCATGTCAAGATTTAAATGGACAACCGATTGCTCGCATAGACCACAACTTCATCTTTAAGAACAACTCGCTTACTATTCATATGTGTACAGTACTCGACCCCACTCATTTATTCGTTAACGACAATGCAACATACCTTTGTTAAATCCACACGCCCATCCAGCGGCTGTTATCACTTCGCATCACTTCAATTGATCCAACGGATATCGCATGAGTTACTTGCACGAACGATAATGCGCGATGAGAGCGGTTTCGCCAGACCGCTTGAGGCCACGTGTCAAGCAGTCAATGGAATCGCTCCGAATTCTCGAATACCGCTTACCCTACGAAGGCGGTGCAATCAAAACCGGAAACCCGCCTTTACTGTTCACTCCTGCAAGGTTCCACGTCCTTCCGTAATCCGGTTCTCGCCTTCAAGGTTCCGCTCAGCTTTCGCTCAAGGCTCTGTCAAGCACAGTTCCATTACTCTGCGCCATCTCCCAACATTTCGACAGAGTTAAAGTGACTTTGTGGCTCCACCACGATTCTACAACCATTGACTTCACCTTCTTACAAAATAAATGCGTACCAGTCTGCCTACGGGAAGCGTAGGCTCAAGGGTTCCGGGAATACACTCCCACACAGGATTTAACAGCCCTCACGCGGACCTTTCTTGCTCACTCCAAGGTCGAGTCATTGTGATATTAATTCCAATGTATTCAATTGCTTCGGGTTTGACCGCTGGCATTCATCCTCGTTACAATTACTCAACAACACTGAATTCTTTCTTGTATGCAGGGCATTTCCACGACCCTTCACACACAGCTTCTCAAGGGCGAGAGGGATATTTTACAGTCCTCCTCTACACAGAATATGCGCACTTGCTATTAAACACAGAAATATAGACCTCGCACAGAATTACTAATTCAACCAAGAACGCAAAATCCATACTAACTCTCAAAATTCAACTGTTCCCCATGTAATTCGACCAAGAATACATGAAGTCACACATGGAACTTATAAAAAATTCTCCATAAAAAGGTATATATGTATATATATATATATATATACAGGTGATCAATCTCAAAAAATTCACTTACAAATTCATGGTTGTCCAAATATTCAATGCGAAGGCCAATACCCTCCTACTATGTTGCTGAAGAAGTTCTCTAACTCTCCCCCCTATCTAAACTCTTCAGGATTACACTTATACCACAAGGATGACCTGAATCGATTCAGGTCTCCAAACATCTCAACAACTCTTAACATTCCAAATTCCTGAATTTAGACTCAATAGCTGAATGGACCCTAAATCGACTCATACCTCTGGCTGTCTATTCATATTCCTAACATAATCAATTCTCTCATGTTCTCAATGACTCGAGAACAGTTACAATTTCTTACAAAGTTTATTCAAAATACTTAATAATTACATGAGGAAGTAAAAACATGAGACCCCCTAATTCTACTTATGTACAAGGTATTTGATTGTGCCTAATGCCCCTGCATCATGACTTCTCTCGTAGATGCTGGATCTTCTTAATGCAGAAGAAGAGCGAAAAATTCTCAAAGTTATGTGAGTTTAAAGCATTGGTGGAGAAGGAGTCGGGGAAGCAAGTGAAGTCTCTACGGAGCGATAATGGTGGTGAATATATCTCGAACAAATTCAAAGACTTCTGTAGCAAAGAAGGAATTCGAAGAGAAATCATAGCGCCTCATAACCCACAGCAAAATTGGGTCGTGGAGAGGAAGAATAGAACGATCGTGGGTGTTGCATGAGCTATGTTTCATGACCAGGGCCTACCAATGCACTTGTGGGCAGAAGCATGCAACACTGCGGTTTATGTGCAAAACCATTGTCCTCATAGAGTACTTGGCTTGAGTACACCTGAAGAAGCTTTTACTAGTAAGAAGCCTGATATTTCTCATTTAAAGATTTTTGGCTCATCTGTTTACATTCATGTGACAAAGGACGCCAGGAAGAAGCTGGAGCCGACTGCAGAAGTTGTGATATTTGTGGGGTACACAAAAACACCCCATAATTATTGTGTGTATTTTCCAAACAGTCGAATGACTGTGGTGTGACGGGATATAAAATTCAATGAGGTGAAAGCCATGAAGTTGTCGCTTGAGAGGGAGCTACACTTGCATGCAGAGGAGGAAATTCTTGTTCCCAAAGATGAGCCTCTAGATGTGGATCAACCACAGGAGGAGCTTCATGGAGTGGGGGAGTCCACTCATGCAGAACCAAACATCAGAAATGGCAGAAAGCGTACCACAGAAGCTGAGAGACTGAAGCTTGATGCGGCACAGAATGTAGGAGTCCCTACATCACAGCGCAGACAGAGACAGTCACCTGACCGATTTACTGGATAAATGGCTCTTATGGGCAAGTGTATAGTGACAAAGCCATCTTCTTTTGAAGAAGCAGTGTAGCAGCCCACATGGGTAGATGCCATGGTGTAGGAGTATGACTCCATTGTCAGAAACAATGCTTGGGAGATTGTTCCAAGGCCGGTTGGTAAATCAATGGTAGGTTCAAGATGGATCTACAAGGTAAAGCAAGCTGCTGATGGGAGCGTTGAGAAGTATAAGGCAAGATTTATTGCCTGGGGCTTCTCAACCGGTCGAGAAAGAAAGTTGATTATGGAAGAAACCTTTGCACACAGTCGCACGGTATTCTTCCATAAATGCCCATCTTTCTCTCTCAGCGCAGATGGGTTGGCACATTCATCAGATGGATGTGAAGACTGCGTTCCTTAATGGGATCATTGAGGAAGAAGTGTACATTGAGCAGCCTGAAGGATTTGAGATCTTCAGTAGCGAGTCACATGTGTGCAAACTCAAAAGAGTGTTATGTGGGCTGAAGCAAGCACCTCGTGCTTGGTACACACGGATCGACAGCTATTTCACTGGACTTGGCTTCACCAACAGTGAGCGGATGCAAACCTGTACCAAATTGTGGTGGAGGGTAAGCTTTTAATCATTGTTCTTTATTTTGATGATTTAATACTAATGGTTGATGAGCAATTGATACACTCATGCAAGGCAGATCTTGCAAAGGAGTTTGAGATGAAGGATTTGGGCCTCCTTCATTATTTCCTTGGATTGGAAATATGGTAGCGAGAAGGTGAACTGTTTGTCATCAGGCAAGTATGCTTGGAGATACTTGGTAAGTTTCACATGGAGGATTGCAAGCCCATGGATACTCCTCTTCCAGGAAATTGGAGGAAAGAGGATGCTACATCGGCAGAGGTAGTGGATGCCATTGTTTATCGACAGTTGGTGGGTTCGCTCATGTATTTATTTAATACAAGACCAAACATATGCTATGTGGTGAACCAACTTAGTCAAGCAATGGTTAAGCCTACCAAGCTCTTTTGGAAGGCAGGAAAGCATGTCCTGAGATATCTCAGGGGCACATCTGAGTATGGTCTATGGTACAGACAGACGAATGAGGTGAAGCTGCATGGCTTCACGGATGCAGATTGGGTAGGTAGCCCAACGAACAGAAAGAGCACATCAGGAGGGGTTTTCAGTATTGGATCTACAACATTTTATTGGTACAGCAGGAAACAAATATCCGTGGCACTCAGTTCAGCGAAAGCAGAATACATGGCAGCAAGTCAAGCTGCATTTGAGGCTATATGGATGAGGAAGATCTTGGTCGGTTTGTTCGGTTCTGATTTAGATCCTATAGTGATACATTGTGATAATCAGAGTTGCATTAAACTCTCAATTAATCTTGTGTTTCATCATAGATCTAAACATATTGATATCTGGTATCATCATATCAGATATTGTGTGCAACGGAAGATCGTGTTGCTTCAGTACATTCCTACGGAAGATCGGGATGCAGATATTCTGACGAAGGCGCTCAGCAGGAGAAAATTTGAATACCATAGAGGTAGATCGGGGTGAAGGATAATCCCTATATTGTTGAGAGGGAGTGTTGAGATTCAACAAGATGATGAGCTTAGTGAAAAGTAAGCACCTTCACTAAGTGGGGCCCGCAAGCTATTTTTAGGTGTATGTCTATTTTTAGACATGGTGAGCATATTCTATAAGTTGCAGGATGCTATTTGTAGATGGTTGGTCAAGTGTGAAAAATAGATGAAATTCTATTTTTAGAATATTGGGCGAAGTCTATTTGTAGATCGTCTATCCAAAAATAGGTGCATGTCGATTATTATTAGCCCTTAATAATAATCCAACAATAAATATCAACTTATTCTCTTGGAGCACTTTATTTCGGTGAGCAGATTTGGCAAATTAGTGGGTTTAAGGAATTACGCAATTCCTAGAGGTTATTGGTGGCTCATGCATGGAGGATTTGATTAGAGGCGAAGTGGCCAGTTGTGACAAAGTTGAAATGATTATGGGAGTTGGTATTTAGTTTAACTGGTTAAAGTGAGTTAAACTAGTTAAACTAGTTGTATAGTCTGGCGAAAGATACACTAGTGAGATTTTTTAGCGAATTAATTAATTAATTAATTAACTTTAATAACTCACTAACAAGCGAACAAATACAATAGTTAACTACTTGCATGTTAGTTCGGTGGAGACCTAGTGGAGAGATAGGTGAAAGGGTGAGATGGACTATCTGTTGTGACTATAGTGATGCATTCAATGCATCTGACACACATTGGAGATGCCAATGAGGATTGCGCAGTCAAGGCAAGGCCAATTCGAATTCATTCGGGGGTCTTCTTCAGCAGGGATTGCGCACTGGAGGCAGGCTGTCAGGAGGAAAGATATTGGTGCATAGATATGCAAATTTCTGCATTACAGTGTGTAATGATTGTTGATTGTACTGAGAGCTTGATGTACTAAGATTTGTATGAGATTATTACATGATCCATTGACATACATAATATATCATAATTGGGGTTTTTAGCTTTAAAATTTTCCGTTAAACAACTGTGTTTACGTGAAATTGATTTTCTTCACATGTGTTTGCAATTGAGTTTTAATTTCCGCAAGATTAACAGTGGAAGGATTCTGTATTTAGCAAGAAGATAAATATTTTTAGATCAGGAGAATCCGGTAATACATCAGTATTTCTAAATTTCTACAAGAATTCCGGAGCACCTACGAACTCAACAAAAAATTCTCAGAATGCTTTAATTAATTTTGCGTCGGTGCACAAGCACATTGTTGATCAATGGGTCTTGGGAAATTTTGTTATCTACACAACAACGCAAGGTTATAGGCTTCTCCAAACACAGAAAGAGAGGAATCAACTGCAAATTTTTGGAATCAGGTGTGGGATCCCTTTGGTCTCCCCAAATTAATTAATTTTTTCTGGGTTCTTATGCACAAGAAGATCCTAACAGGGGAAAATCTGGTTAAGAGAAGCATCGCTGGCCCTCATAGATGTGCGCTCTGAAGAAATTCCATTGAAACATCGAATCACCTCTTTATGGATTGCTCCTTTGCCAAAGAGGTGTGGAGTTTTATCCTTCATGGCCTCCAAGTCTCTGTTCCGAACAACATCTCTGTGGTTGATCTATTTTCAACTTGGAAGGAGCGCTACCCCCAGAAAGTCTCTTTGGTTTCGAGTTTGGCTATCCATCCCCAAATACGCCTGCTGGAAAATCTAGCTTGCTCAAAATGAACAGATCTTCAAAAATTCTTCTTGGCCCCCTGCGATGGTTGCAGCCAAAGCCAAAGCACTTCTCCTTGAAATCATGAAGCAGCAATCCAACAAACCTAATAGCTCACTACTTCTTGAAGAAAAGAAATGGATGGGAACATTTGCTTATCGAGATAGAAAACAAACCTCAGTCAATCCCTTCACCAATCCAGGATGGCGCATAAGGGAGTCAAATGAAACATTTCAAGTATGGTGGAGAAAGCAGAGTAAAGCAACACTATTCTTTGATGGTGCATACAAAGGAAACCCTGGGGTAGCTGGTGCATGTGGTGTGCTCTACTCCTTGGACGGCACAAGAAGAGATGGTTTCAGTTGGGGCCTTGGGCAGCGAAAAAAAAAATCAGGCAGAAATTCTTGGCCTTCTAAAATCATGCCACATTGCTCGCGAGAGAGGCATCAGAGATTTTCATGCTTTTGATGACTCATAAATATTGATCAAGAAGCTTAATTCAAAAGATTAGTTCAACAATGCAGTCCTCAATAAGGCCCTCTAAAGGTTGAAGCTCATACTGCTCAAATTTTCCTCCCACCAATTCTTCCATATCCTCGGAGGCTCAAACAAGGAAGCAGACATTATGGCAAACAAAGGATGTCTTCTCTCACAAGGTGACCCCAGAATAAATGATGAGATTCCCCTCCAAACCTGCATTCCATGAAATGTTGTTTTACTTCTATCGGGAAGCTGGCTAGCTGTCGTGTAATGATGGTTGATTCGGCCTCGGCCCAACCATATTTTTCCAATAAATAATATATAACCGCTTTAGTTTTAAAAAAAAATGGCGTTAATATTGAAATAAATTTCAAAGGTTTAACACATAAAGATGAAAACACATAGAGTAAATCCAAATACCTTATCCAATATGCGATAAATTGTGCAAGAAAATTTATTGCCAATCACATGTTCTAACCCACTGAAAATACAAAATGAAACCAGCTCGCCAACCCAGCCTCCCGATTAATATACAACAGTGACAGGCAAAGGCAGTGACCACGACATCTACCGCTAGCTATCATTGGTCATCCACGTGTCAGATTTTATGGGACTCGACTTGCCACATGTCAATTTTTTAATCAATGGAGGAGGACGAAAATAAGCCTTTGTGATTGGTTGGATGTACCCAAGCCAAGCCTATAGAGGAACGCCTATCGACGTAAAAATAGAAAAAACAAGAAAAACACTTGTTTATAATGGAAAAATCATAAAATGTCTCATTGTTTATTATATATGATATAAATATAATATATATTATATATACTTATTATTAACATAGTATATGATATATATTTATTTTATTTTTTCTAATTGTGTAATATTAAAAGTTAATATATATGAGATGATATGATATAATATGTTACTATAATGTTGATACCTAATTTAAGATTGATAATTTGTTCTCTACAAATTGTATAAGTAAACAATGTTTTTCATTCAATAAAAAGTATTATTACTTGTGTATTTAGTCATATTAAGTTCAATTATTTATTATATATCTCTAACTATTGTAGTAGGAATTACCATATAACATTTATTTTATCAAAATCTATTAAAAGCTTTTTAATAATTTTAAATTATATAAAAATATAATATGATTTTAAAAAAATATAACAATAAAAATAATCAAATAAAATCATTTTTAATTAAAAAAATTTAAATATTTTTAGAAACCATCTTATTAATTAAAATACATTGTAAGAGCTCACGGGGCGTAGAATAGACGGTGAAAACATACGATGTTAAGACACTCCATGGTGAAAAGGTCATCGGTTCGAAACATCATGCGCAAAAATCTAGTCATGTTAAGCCTTGGTGTGGCCCAGGCTGCGTGCAATCCCCAAGTGGTTTTGACTGCTTAGATGCCCTTGGGTCGCGGCTACTCAAATCACATGCTAGGTGTTTCAGTGATCTCACGACTCACATTACCTAACAAACTAAAAAAAATATTTATTGCAAGAGCAAAATTTGCTAAAAGATTAACACCAAGTAAAATTTGAGAATGGCCCTCTACTATAGGCTATAAAATTACCATATACCACAACATAGTCAAATGAAATCGCCTAAAACAAGATATATCACATCAATATTTTGTATGCTTACCAAAGGCAAAGTATATTGTACTCAGTTTGGGTCAAAATGCTTTCACACTTAATTAATTTGTGTATTTTGATAAATTATTTATTAAAGTTTTGGTAAAATTAAATATTAAAATCATTTTTTTAGAAATTGAAAATTAATTTTTGAATTTTTAAAACTTGAATTTCTAATTTGTTATTGGTGGATGACTAATTTTATGTGGTTTAAAATCAAATTTTCAAAATTAAAAATTGTTTAAAAAAAAACTCTAATTTCCAAGTGTCCTCGTAAATTAATTATCCAAATATATATAGAAAGGGAGAGAGATTTTTCCATAATTAATATTTTTTTTCCAAAAAAAATATTAAATATATAGATTTTTCCATAATTAATATTTTATTTTTTCCAAAAAAAAATATTAAATATATAGATTTTTCCATAATTAATATTTTTTTCCATTCATTGTCATACTTATTTTTAACAATAAATATTTATTAACCTATAATCATTCCTTGCTTACTTTATATTAATAGTTGTATTCTTTCTAATAACAATGTTTTTTTTCTAAGAACAATGTTTTTTCACCTTTTTCCATTAATATAATTTATTAATCATAATATTTTTTTAGTTTAATTATTTAATTGTTGTCGACCTTTTTTCCATAAAATTATGTTGTCATGTACCAATATATTATTAGCAATTTGATTCCCCCTCCACAAGGGTTGTGGTGCTTAAATCATGCACTTAATATAACTAAGGTATATAACCACATTCACCCCATAATGGTTCTCTATTTTTTGCATAAAAGGTAGGTACTAAGCAGCAACGCTACATATTACGCTTGTTTTATTTATGTGATATATATTTTTTTTATTATTTTGTATTATTCTACTCATGAAAATAATTGAAGTTTTATTACAAAATTAAATAATAATAAAAATGATGGAAAAGACCAAAATAAATTGGAAAAGTCAAAATTGAAAAACAATAAACTAAAATAAAAAAAAGCAAGAGAAGCACTTATAAGTAACGAAAAAACTAAAAATTCATTTCAAGAGTTTAATGTATATGATATAAATATAATATATTATATATACTTATTTTTTTCCTGTGGTTTACAGACCCCGGAGATCAGTGACCGCTACATCCACGAAATATTTGTACAAGCAAATCCACCCGAAGGGATCACTTCTAGCCAGCGCAACTACAGAGCTTGACCCCAACAATGTCGAGAGAATTGAGCCCATGACCTCTCAATAACAAAGGTGCTTTAACGATGAGTACTCGACCATTATATATACTTTTTTTAAACACAAATGAGTAGAGATTGTATTAAAATATGTGCTCGGTCACAACAAATGCACAAGAGACTCATTACATTGCATATTGTTTCATATGGTCCTCCAAGGAGGCACTGTATGATGTACCAAAATCACTATAATAGAAACAGACTGCAATAGAAAATCAACATGCATAGATCTTGCAAAAAATTTCTAGTAGAAGGACACATTTACGATAGGAAACCATTAATAAAGGAAAAAGAAAGCTTCCTATGGAGGCTTGTCGAGGTCTAATTGCATATTTCCTTTCGGAGGGCTTGAAGCAATACTGGTGATGTTTTGGTTCTATGGAGCTTGAGGCATTTTCTTCAGGTCCTCTATCTAGCATCGTAGTGCATCAAGTTTGTCATCCTGACGAGAGAATCCGTCCTTCAGGGACTAGATTTCGTCCATGAGAAAGATAAGAGAATTCATTTGTTGATGAATTTTGCATTTGAATTGATGTTCTCCATCTAAATGGCCTCAAATTATTGACCGTCATCATTACAGGCACTGGTGCCTCCAAAAGTAGTTAAGTTTCCTTTCCTAGTTAGCATGATTGATGATGTGGAAGGGGGGCATAAGTGACAAAGAAGGTTGAGTTCGAGGAATTCAAATGGGAGGCTATAGAGTTTTCAAAGGGAGTATAGGAGGCGTCAGAAGGCACTGAAAAGGTAGTAATTACACAGATAAGAGGGGCAATGTCAAGGGAGGCCAGCCTGACTTCAATGCTTGCATGAGGATTCATAGTTTGGGGATTGGGAAAATTGAGCAAGCCAAGGGCAGACGGAAATTCTAGAGAAGGATAAATAACAACCAAGGGTGACGAAATGCAAGGGTAACTAGGGATTTCGCCCTAGGGAACAAAGGAAACCAAATAATAGTAGAGCTCACGTAAATAAAACACACCTAAGGATTACGCCCAATGTCTTTTATGTCAAGAATTTTGAGGCATCCATGAACGTAGTAGCTACTGCTTCTATACACATATTGAAAATATTGCGAGTCCCTGAGAGGAGATTACTCCATTTGACCTTATTTCAAGAATGGGAGAGCCAATTACATAACCCATTGACACATATAGAACATACATTCACAAAGAGGCAATTCCAAAACCCATTGTCATCAGAAGTAGCAAACCAGGCAATATTTTCATAATGGATTGATGCAAAATGTGCTTGGGAGCGATTGGGAGGATTCACCCACTATAATTATACCCTGGCATATCTATGAGGGAGCCATGCACAAGACATGGATTTAATGTAGATGCCATTGGCCTCACACGAAGAGACCATCATACAACATTAATATTCATGATGCCTAGCTTCTTAGAATTCATCATAGAGCGAAGTGTCAGGTTAGTTCGACGTAGGTGATTATATATGAACACCAAGGTTTAAGCGTGTTTGTTTAATGGGTGTCATCCCATGCATGGTTTGCTTTCTCAACTGGAGCCACGACACCAATAATAAAAAAACCTTTGCATATCATTTTTGAACCTTATATTTTCCATTACATTGCCACCATGAATGATATGTGGCGAGGTTTACGTGAGACTTTTATAAATTATTTTTATACCTAAAGTATAGTTCTCCAGCCCTTGGAGCCATTTATTTCTGTTCGACCCACATTGAAGAGGAAGGCTAGATTAGCTTAACGATTTGATTCTATATTTTGACCTTTGATAATATGAAAGAAAGACTTCGAGGGAAAGTGTTTTAGAGCACGTTCAATTATTTGAAGAAGGTGCTTGAGGTGGTTCTCTTTAGGAGATGATTTGTTTCTTAAATGTTGTATAGTAGTCAAAGAGTCTCCCAAGATTACAATCTCGGGGATTCCCATATCTTGAGTCAATATTATGCCTAATAATAGACAATACATTTCCACTTGGTTGTTGGTCTTCTTGCACAGCCCCCAGGAGTACTTAATGGCTAATTTTCCTTTGTGATTATTTATAAACCCTCCCCCTCTTGTTTCCCCTACTATGTTATATATACTTATTATTGACATGGTATATGACATAGTCTCCTTGTGGGATGACAGGGTGGTTCTCACTGGTATGTTATCCCCTCTACTTGGTTTGAAATCCCATGGGGGGACACCATGGCTCGTCATAGTAAGGTTGGAAGGATAGGCGTCATGTTGAAGTCTGGGGTCCCGTCTTCAGTATTCGGTGGTTTCCGAACGTCTCGATCCTAGGCCAAATTATGAGTTTTTAAAATATGTTTCTTGTGAGTTGCTGCATATATCTTCGAAGGTTGCTAGTTCCCCATCAACCATTACATTTTTAAAAAAAATAGTATATGATATATTCATTTTAATTTTTTCCAATTACATAATATTAATAATCAACATATATGAATTGGTATGAATATATTATGTTACGATATTGTCAATATCTAAACTTTTTATTGAGAATTTATATAAGTAAATATTGATTTTTCTATTTTAGTTATTTTTTTACTAAAAACACTTGTTATGTCACTCCATAGCAGTGACATATATATTTGGTTGTTCCTATTAGCTTTGTCTGTACTTTGATTTTCATAAATATTTGGTGGAGTTTCCATAGTTAACTTTGGATTTCTCCTATTTCAAAGTTGATGATGTTAGTAGTGTTGCCGCATCAAGGCTCTAAATACTGATGCAATGACACATCTCCAACTGATGTATGTGTCAGCGACAGTTATTATATTGTTAATATAATTGTGTTAATTAATATGGTGTCTAATGGTGTTGGTACGATTTTCAATTTCCGAATCAATTGTGCGTTGGTGGTGATGGGAAGTATTTACTTACTGCATATCATGTTTAATGGTTAGCGGATTTGGGATTTATAGACATCTGCATTGAGATTTTTGTTGGTGGTGATTGGATTTACTCACTATGTTTCCCAATATAGTATAGGAAATTCCCTTGTGTTTCCAAGATCAAGAGGTTTCTTCATTGTGAATGTTAATTTATCTATCCTCCTCATCTCCTATTTTTCCAATATTGCATTCGTCCGTTGGTATCTGATACACCCCATTCTGGTTAGCTTGGTATGTTGTATTCTTCGTCTATTTTCCTTCACGAACTTCATATTTGTCATAACGTTTGTTGGACAATGTTATTAACTCTTTACATTGAAATGATGCTTATGTTGGGAAAAATACTGAGAGGGGGGGGTGAATCAGTATTTACAGCATATTCAAACTTTTTGCTTTTTCATGCTCTAAAACTCATACGCTACTTTGCTGAAGCCAACTAGCGTATACACGCGGATATCCTTCATAAAACTTCGCGTATACACAGAGATCTAATTATGCCATTAGTTCTTCACTTATATCATTCCATCATTCATTCATTAGATGTTCTATAAACAGTAAACATGTGCAGTAAGAACAGAATAAATCATCACACAAAGCATCACACATGAACACCGGGATTTTTAGGTGGAAACCCAAGACGGGAGAAAACCACCGCTGCAGTTGCTCAGCCTTCAATATTTTATTATAGAGAAAACATCTTACAACATATGTGCTAGTGCAGACTCTACCAGCACGCAGGCACGCACCTGCGCTCGTTTACCAGCCTCTCCTGGAAGGGAGCTCCAACCCCCTGACTCGTTTACCAGCCTCTCCTGGAAGGGAGCTACGACCCCCTGATCTCGTTTACCAGCCTCACCTGGAAGGGAGCTATGACCCCCTGACTAAAGGCTACAACCTTCAGCACCTCTATGGACCACGTTTCATCAATTTTCACACTGGATCCAACAACTTCAATAGAACACCACTTGCAGGCCACAGTTCATCATATTTTCAGACTGGACCCTTTCCATACTTGTAAGAACAGACATACATCACCAACGAGATACTTATCAACACGAGATCGGATAAGCGAGAAACACGAGCGAGAACGGATCTTCTGATGTTTGTACCCCATGCTTGACAAACCTAGTTTATACGCGCTCTTTCACTTCAGCGATGTCGCGTATATACGCGCTAGATCGACACGAAACCGGCGTATACCTCACGTACATATTTCCCCTTTGCGCATACGCGCTTTTCACTTGACGAAGCCGTATACACGCTTCCTCTTCGGCGAAGTAACGTATAGATCTTCAACCATCATAGAGCAGCATACTTCTTCAGATCAGACATTCAGTTCAGATTTAACCCTTTACTTCAGACAAATGTTCGCCTCATCACAGATCTAATCACTCCATAAACAGATCTAGAAAATACAAATACATTTCAGATCTAGATATCCCGCTTCATCATTTCTTCATAGGTGCATCATAGATTCAGATCTATCATCAAACCTTTACCCTTTCCATACAGATATACTTCATAGAGAAGTATTTATTCAAGCTTAGACAACTTGCTCCCACTCTCATAATTTTGCATAATGAAATTCTTCTCCTTATATAGGATTATCCTTTTTCAATACCATGAGCCCCTTTTTCAATACCATGAGCCAAAACAAAATTACTTCCGATGGTATTCCTGGATGGGGTCAATTAGGCAGATCATTACCCAATACAATGGGTCAATACCATGGAGGTTACCCCTGGTTTTGCACTTTTTGAGCGCTTTTGCCCATACGCGACTTGGCACGTTCTTTTCCGCGTGCATACGCGACTTCCCTTAGACAGATCCGCGTATGCCTTGAGACATACTCTTTCACCATAGATTTAGCACAACCTGAATTTCTTTCTTCACTGCCTTCTGTACTCACTGTAGATACATCAGATTTACTTCATTAAGAACATATTCTATCAAGCACAACTTCATCAAGTAAGTTGTCATCATCTTCATCAAATGGGTTGCCTTTCAAGGACAACACTCAGCATCATATTGTCAACAAACATCATATCACATCAGATTTACGTCATTTACCAAGTTCATCAAGTCAAGAATACCTTCATCAGGTGTATTGCCATCAAGGACAACACATGTCAATAGTCGCTTATCTTCATCTTCATTCAGTGGGTTTCCATCAAGGACAACACTCTTCATCATATTTCCAACAATCTCCGCCTTTGGACTTGATGGCAACCACGATGGTGTTTGGTTACCACAACAGATAGGTACATTAAGAATACAATCACACCATGTCACTCTCCCAAATATTTGACATCATTATCTTCATTGAAACACCATGTCACTCTCCCCCTTTGACATCAAGGGCAAGGGGCGGACCAAAGCCAACATACTCTCCTCCTGTTCTCCTCATGTGGAAGAAGCGTTCTGCAGATCTGATGTATGCGGAAGTGACCAAGCTCCCCCTGAGTTCATGCTGAATAAACATATTTTGCAATGAAGTACATGACTCTATGAACTTCCTATCACCAAAGACTCATACTTACATCAATTATCCAACCAAGTGGATTTTCATATGAGACTCAACTACCCAACCAAGTGGGTTTACACATTTGACTCAGCTACTCAACCAAGTGAGTTTACAAAAATTGACTCAGCTACCCAACCAAGTGGGTTTACAGATTTTGACAAGTCCTTACATGACTGAATATTACAATTTTACATCATGGGTCTCCACATGACCTTTTCATCAAAAATACAAATATGACTTTTCATAACCAATACCAAAAAGACCTCAATAGAGATCATATATCAGAATCACCATAATGCCAACAAAGCATTATACTCAGCAACGTTAATGCTCCCCCTGAATCTGTGCATCCAAACATCCTTTCCATGTGACTAAGGCTCCCCCTTAGTTTGTGCATTCTGAACACTTTCACCAACAAATCATCAAGGTGTCTTCATCAAATCATTAGAAAAAGAATTATGAGAACTGGAACACCACCAGAGATACCAAACAGTATCAGATATACCAAACAACACTGCAGCTGTGCTGAAGAGAGCTGACTCCAAGCAAAAAATTTGTCAGGAATCAGACATACGCGGTTTTATGTGCATTAACTCGCGTATATACGCGACTGTGTTTCAGGAAACCCGCGTATCCACTACCAACTTCTATATTTTGACCAGATCTGATCCTTTGTGAGGAAAAGACAGTGTTCAGCTTCTTTCTGAGATATTTGACTGCTTCCCTGGACTACAGATAGAACAGAGTAGTTGTGTCTTCAAGCGTCATCCAATGGTGGTAACATAAGCGCATTAGTAACCAAGTATTCATAATCCGTGCAGCATCAATACACTCTTTCCAAGAGAGATTATCATACCAGAAAAAACATCTTCAGATATGTGTCAAGAAATCATCCATGTGGTCCAAAATCACCATGATCTTCAAGATGTAACATGAAGTAACATATGTAGGCAAAAGATCTCAACCATAGTAACAAACTCTGTATGATCTATTCCTATTTCTGAATCAAACGACATCCAACTCATCCATGTGTGAACACAAAAGATACTTGTCAGTAAACAGGGATCAACTTCTCATCACAATAACCCATGTACCAAGTCATCATCATTTAAGCATGAGTCTCACAATAACCAAGAATAAGCAGTCATATTGCCAACAATGCAATCATTAGTATTCAACCTGCTGCTCCCCCTAAACCAGTGCTCTTCCTTAACTCGTGCAATCTGAAACACCTTCAACAGCAAGTCATCAGCAACAATCTCTGCATGATCTGTCCTTGTCTCTGATTTATAAGACTTTCATCTCAGCAACGAATACTCAAGCAAACAGGACTCATCCATATTCTTCAACATATGAAACCATGTATCATATCATCATAATTTAGAACTGATAAATTAAGCTGATACAGAGTCAAAACTTCAGTTATTATTAGTCAGACTGATGCTCCCCTGAACCTCTGCTCCAGATCTTCAGTTATTATATAAAATCTCTTATCATCAATGCATATGCGACTGTGTCAGCTGGAACTCGCGTGTATACGCGACTTTTGTTCATATAACCCGCGTATGGAAAGTGAAGCATAGAAATTTTCACATTCCTTCATCTCCCCCTGAACTTGTACTTCCTGTACCTGTCTTCTTCATATCAGATGCTCTGTCAGAAATACATACAACCAGAAAAATCAGATCAACCATGAGAGTCATCATACATTTCTCCCCCTGTGACGATACATTACTAATCTCCATAATGTATCTCACATCACTTCTGCAGTCATTCAGAGAAGTAAGCTTCTGAAGCGGATGACTGCAGTAGGGTCAATATTCCCTACGTTTCTGATCGGTCCTCCATCCTTTTCCAGATTTGTTTGAGCTTTCTATTTGTGTGCTGAAAATTGTCCACTTTCTCAGATCTGTTCAACCTGCATTCCTTTTCTACATGTCCATACTTGTTACAAGAATAACATCTCATGTGTCCAGAGAAATAAGCATAAGAATCATACTGAGTATTTCTAATCTTTCTCCTTTTGCAATCAACTGCTTTATGTCCATACATGTTACATGAGAAACAATATCCTCTGAAGAAACTAGAGTACCTTTCTGAGTAGAACCTGTTTGTTTGTGGCTGAAATGATCTGCTCCTGCAATTTGCTGCAACATGCCCATAATTATGACATTTAAAACATTCAACGTTCTTGAATGAATTCCTTTGAGAATTCATGATTGTTGATGGAGCTTTTGTCTCTTTCAACACTTCAGGTTTTGCATTGACTACCTCTAAATTTTTAGCACTTCCTTGTGAGCTAGATTCACCTTTAATAGTTTCATGGAAACCAAGACCATGTTTGATAGCAGGAGACCTTTGATTACTCAGAATATTGTCCAAGATATTAGTACTATCATGAAACCTTAAAAGTTTAACCTTTTCTTATAATTTACCTTTGAGAATATTTACCTCAACCTCCAAGTCTTGACATTGCTTTGTCATGCTTTCTTCTTTCCTTCTTCCATCTTCTACTTGATGATTTAGATTTAGAATCTCTTCTTTCAACCCTTTTTCTTGTTCTTCAAAAGTTTGTAAGAGTTCTTCATTATTCTTGTTTGATGCTTCGAGATCTTCTTTGAGGGAGACGATTTCTGCTTCAAGTCTTGCATTCTTTTTGTTTGATTCTTCAAGATCTGCTAGTAGAAGTTCTTCATGTTCCTTGTATGATTCTTCTATGACAGACAAGATTTTTGCTCCAAGTTCTTCATTTTCAACTGATTGTAGAGGTTCCTCACTCTTCTTACTTGATGCTTCAAGTTTTGTTCGTAGAGAGATGATTCCAACTTCAAGACCTTTATTCTTCCTTTTTGATCTTTCCAGATCTGTTTTTAGAGAAACGTTTTCTGCTTCAAGTCCCTTACATTGATTGGTTACATTGTCATACAACCTTTGATACTTGTTCATCTATTCTTTCATTCTAGAGATAAACTCTTTGGGGATAGAATCGTTTTCTTTATATGCTCTTAGTTGATCTTCAACTCTGATCTTGATAGCTTCTTCTAGATCCATGACATTACTTTCACTCTTTTCACCATTGTAAGCATAGGAAAGTGAATCACAAGAATAATACTCAATACCTGTTTTATCTTCTTCATTTTCTCCTGCACTAGTTTTCTGAACTATCTTCATTTCAGTGGCCTTCTTCTTTTGCTTCTTTCCCATTGCGACGGATCTCCTTCAAGCGATCAAGCTTCTATAGAAGAACCTGCTCTGATACCAATTGTTGGGAAAAATACTGAGAGGGGGGGGGGGGTGAATCAGTATTTACATCATATTCAAACTTTTTGTTTTTTCATGCTCTAAAACTCATACGCTACTTTGCTGAAGCCAACTAGCGTATACACGCGGATATCCTTCATAAAACTTCGCGTATACACAGAGATCTAATTATGCCATTAGTTCTTCACTTATATCATTCCATCATTCATTCATTAGATGTTCTATAAACAGTAAACATGTGCAGTAAGAACAGAATAAACCATCACACAAAGCATCACACATGAACACCGGGATTTTTAGGTGGAAACCCAAGTCGGGAGAAAACCACCGCTGCAGTTGCTCAGCCTTCAATATTTTATTATAGAGAAAACATATTACAACATATGTGCTGGTGCAGACTCTACCAGCACGCAGGCACCCACCTGCGCTCGTTTACCAGCCTCTTCTGGAAGGGAGCTCCAACCCCCTGACTCGTTTACCAGCCTCTCCTGGAAGGGAGCTACGACCCCCTGATCTCGTTTACCGGCCTCACCTGGAAGGGAGCTACAACCCCCTGACTGAAGGCTACAACCTTCAGCACCACCTTGGACCACGTTTCATCAATTTTCACACTGGATCCAACAACTTCAATAGAACAATACTTGTAGGCCACGTTTCATCATATTTCCAGACTGAACCCTTTCCATACTTTTAAGCACAAACATACATCACCAACAGATACTTATCAACACAGATCAGATAGCAGAAACACAACAGAACAGATCAGATATTTCATACCCCATGCTTCAGCAAACCCTAGTTTGCATACGCGCTTTCCTTTCACTGATGTCGCGTATATACGCGCTTCCGTCCACACAAACCAGCGTATACCTCTGTGTATATTTCATTGCGCATACGCGCTTTCTCTTCAGCAAAACCGCGTATATACGCGCTTCCTCTTCGGCGAAGTAGCGTATAGATCTTCAAGCATCATAGAGCAGCATACTTCTTCAGATCAGACATTCAGTTCAGATTTAACCCTTTACTTCAGACAGATGTTCGCCTCATCACAGATCTAATCACTCCATAAACAAATCTAGCAAATACAGATACATTTCAGATCTAGATATCCCGCTTCATCATTTCTTCATAGGTGCATCATAGATTCAGATCTATCATCAAACCTTTACCCTTTCCATACAGATATACTTCATAGAGAAGTATTTATTCAAGCTCAGACAACTTGCTCCCACTCTCATAATTTTGCATAATGAAATTCTTCTCCTTATATAGGATTATCCTTTTTCAATACCATGAGCCCCTTTTTCAATACCATGAGCCAAAACAACATTACTTCTGATGGTATTCCTGGACGGGGTCAATTAGGCGGATCATTACCCAATACAATGGGTCAATACCATGGTGGTTACCCCTGGTTTTGCACTTTTAGAGCGCTTTAGCCCATACGCGACTTTGCACGTTCTTTTCCGCGTGCATACGCTACTTCCCTTAGACAGATCCGCGTATGCCTTGAGACATACTCTTTCACCATAGATTTAGCACAATATGAATTCCTTTCTTCACTGCCTTCTGTACTCACTGTAGATACATCAGATTTACTTCATTAAGAACATATTCTATCAAGCACAACTTCATCAAGTAAGTTGTCATCATCTTCATCAAATGGGTTGCCTTTCAAGGACAACACTCAGCATCATATTGTCAACAAACATCATATCACATCAGATTTACGTCATTTACCAAGTTCATCAAGTCAAGAATACCTTCATCAGGTGTATTGCCATCAAGGACAACACATGTCAATAGTCGCTTATCTTCATCTTCATTCAGTGGGTTGCCATCAAGGACAACACTCTTCATCATATTTCCAACAGCTTATATATTTTTTCATATGCTCAATTTTTGCATATGTCTCGGGCGATTTAGCATGTACTCTCATCGATGAAAAAAAAAATTTCATGGGAAAACCCTATAACTTGAATCCACGAGCATAAATAAACCTATGAGTATTTTCGATTTTCTTCACTTATAGCTTAAGAAATACAGTCAGTTGGTGCATCTTCACCTTCCATTGGATAGGGAGGTATGTGGATGCTTAGACCAAATTCTTTGCATTATCCTCATTTGTTTGAGTTTAATATGTCAAAACTTGAAATCAACATTAATTTTTTCTCTATGAATTCATGGTATTACTCGTGTGTTGGGCTTTAAAGACATTCAGATCCAACAACAGAGAAATTAATTTAGTGTATGTGTGTGGGTGAATAGTTTCTAGTGCAGGACTGAGTTGAAGTGCCTGACACATTTATTAAATAGTAGCCTAATGTATTCATTGGCTAGCCCATAGGCTTGTGTAGAGCGATTTATTCCCACAAACCTATGTGTGTGTATATATATACACAAAATGTTTGTGGGGTACGTAGGGATTGAGGGCAAGGCTCAACCCTGTTGGAAAATTGCAATATAGCAGCTATCAATTCAATTTTTCCTTATTCCTTAATACTTGTTTGTGAATCTTATTTATCTTCTTATGTTTCTTTATTAGATATTTTTATCAAACAAATATCAAGATCAAAACAGTAAAGACAATGGACACAAATATTAGGCTCTAAGCCAGGGAAAAACCCCTCCAAGGGGAAAACCAAAAAAATGTCTTCTCTTCTAATAGAATCTGCTTCAAATGAGACAATGAAGACCCAAACCATAGACAAAGTCCTCCTCCCAACACCAAGTCAGCCTTCCAAAGAGACCTTCCAATTAGTTCAAAGTCAAACCAATTTAACCAGACACAAACCCTTCAATAACTACACCAATATCGGAATTTCAGACCCCCTGCAATAGAATTTTAGACCTGCAGTTACTTCAGAAATTTTGACCCCTACAACTACTGCAAAAACTCGTATGTGTGAGAGAGAACTAGGGAAAAACTTTGATTTTCCTTCCTTCCAGCTACTGCTTCCTTCTTCCTCAACTTCGCACCTCAGATCGAGTTCCTTGATTACATATCGAATTGGTTAACAAATGAGGTCAAACTTATTCTATTTATACTCTTTTTGGGTGGTTCCAATACCCTTTTCAGGGCGGACTTGTCTCTGAGACGAACGACTTGTGCTAGGAGGCTTCTAGTACTTTCTAGACTCAAAAATAAATTATTTTACAAGGTACATATTGCCCACAAGGGTCTTACAATCATGATGTTGACTCTCTTGACTCGTGGAAATATATTGTATGACCCTATAAGCATGAAAAAAAATGCTTTTACCTAGAAAAACATAAATAAAGAGCATGAAACCCGTGCTTTAAAATGATAATTGTTTCTTTTTTTCTTTTTTTTGTTACATAAGATACATATTGAAATGAGTACAATTAAAATTATGAAGACTAAAACTGGTTACATTTCCAACAAACCTTGTTTTATACGGAATCTACGACTGCGAACAGAAGTATCTTCCCTAGACTGGGTGGCCTAGCCTAGAAAAACATATATACAAAAAGCTAATGTTTTTTTTAAAGTAAATAGATAATGGGATGAATCCTACCTATAATATTTCATATGCTTCACTCATCTCTTGACTTGTACATTCCAATCCTAGCTCTGATATTTATAATTATAACATGCACAATCAAACAATACAAGACAACGATCTACGACATCTATGTAACATCATATAATCACTTCATTCAATGGATCAACACAACATCGAAATACATTAAATCATAACATCAAATATAGGAAAATAGAGAAATTGTTTCATTAATATAAATGGAGTGAATTACAACCAAATATAGGAGTTGATATTGTAGAAGAGCTCCTCCAATTTGACTTGTTCCTTATTTGCCATAAAGTGTACCTCTATGTGACCCTAATGCATGGAATAATGACTCTCACAATAGCAACATAACGGTAGAATTTATCTCCAAAATCCAACCCTTAGCTTGTGGATGGCCACAAATATATAGAAGAGGATGGTAAGTTGGGAGTTCTTATCCATTTGCCAACTAGGCTTGATATCCACTCTTGAAGGGAGGATGTGCTCAAGGAATAAGGGATGAAAACTCCAAGGTGGGATAGGATAGGATTCGATACTTTCATCTGAAGTAAATAGTTATAACAACTTCTAGAAGCTTTTGGAAGAGGAAGCTTCGAGATTCTTTTTATTTTTCCAGAATTTATAGAATTGAAAAACCCCAAACATAGGGTAACCTATAGGTGATCAACCCACCCTAGTAAGGGAGAACCTGTAGGTGAACGTAGGTCTCTAAGCTAGCAGAGTGCATTGATCCTTAAAATGACTGAAATGAACCAGTTTCGGGAAGAAACACAGGGATTAGGAAGAGTTGTGCTTAGGGATTTGTGTAAGGATTATGACAAGGGGTAAAAGGATGTTGATTGATCCAATTTGTATGCCTATCGACTAGATGCTACAAAATATCCTATAACAGATTCCCCCCTAAAGTGCAAAGTCAGAAATTCCAACTGATGACTGAAGTGCTTTACTTTATGACAAGTCGGGATCAAGAACAACCGGTGAGATCATCTTTTGTTACAATGCATTTACATCATGACATCTTTGTTGAGGGAGGCATATCCATACTCAGCACATAAGCTAAAATTACTTGTACAATGATCAAAATACATGCCCATTGATGAAAAATGGTGGACCTATGACTGGATGATTGTCTGTATGGTTATAATCATCATAGTTTTTAATATTGTATTAATCCTAAAATTGCAGCCCGAATGGATGAAACTAGATCTAGTTTCTTCTATCTCATTCACACGACCGTCCAATGTATGAATCTATCCATGTGAATCAATGAGCTGGAATCAAACATGGTAGACACCATCTGATTATCGAACAACGATGTAAGTCGTTAACATACGCGAGAGAAACCATCGATGACGTTAATGGATTTCAAGGTACTACAGTACAATCTTTATGGTGTGAATAAATGAGTTGAATTTGAACACCTCATGGAAGATTTCGATCGAAGGCCATTGATGTAAACCTTTCACTGTGAGCGAGGAAACTTTCCATTGATGTATGCAAGCACCAAGGTACTGAAAGGTTGTTTCAAGTCAATTTCCTGGATAATGAGTTGATGTCAACAGGAAGCAACTCGTCGCAGGAGGGCCTTGATGTATCCCCCATCAGGGATACGAAACGAGTATCATGATTTGATACATAAGGATACTGATATGGAACTACATCAGGAATGACATACATGGAATGAAGGCTTAAGAGTATTGTAGTAGATATTGACTTAATGACTTCTTTTGAATACAACGGCGACACTGAATGGAGTTCAAAGCACTGACCCAAAATAAAAAATGGAGGCTTTGAAAATGTATGATGAACCAAAAGACAAGCATATTTCCCAACCCAACAGCCACAAAGATGAAGTGGAAGAGTGATGTGTTCAATAGGGACTTGCTGCCATTGACAAGTGGAGTACCCTGTTTCCCAATTTCCCCAACCATACTAGTTAGTACCTCTTTATTTGTTAACAAGCTTGAGGAGGATAACATATGCTTGATTTGTAAGTTCATCCTTCGTATGAATCCCTCTGAGTATGTTTAATGAACCCTGAGAAGGAGTGGTTCGGTATCATCATGTTTGACAAGTCCATCGGTGTTCGATGTTTTAACGAGTTCAGCAAACGTAAAACTCGACATATTTTTCATGTTTAGAGAGTTTGGAAAAGAGGTGAAAAAGAAAACTCAAGGTGTTCCTTTTCGTACACAGTCCCTTGAGTCTGAAAAGGCAGAAAACAATACCCAAGAGAACCTCTTAGCCGTGTTCGACTAAGGTATTCCTTTTTCGTAAATAGACTATATCAATCCAGAAATTGGTTAAAGTTATACTAAGTAGACATCTTTTCATTTACTTTAACAAGTTCGAAAAGACAAGTGCTCAACAATATTTTTATATTTTGGGAGTCAGAAAAGAGTTGAAACATGACTCCAAGGCGTTCATTTTTCGTGAGTTTACAGAGCCCGAAAAAGTGATAAAGTATGCTCCCCAGTTAAAATAATTTTCTAAAACACGATAAAATTTGTCAAAAAGTTGTCGACCTGCTCATAACACCACAAAAAAAAGATTAAAAATACTTGTTTCATGATAATAATAAAAATAACCATTACTAGCTCAAAGCATTAAATATGATAAAATAATGGAAAAATGACCATAAGTAATCAAAATGAATATTCATTTTTTACGATTTCACATTAACTTCAATAGTGAGAGCTCTGAGTAATTTTTTCCCTCAATCTTCTACAGCTGATCGTAGGAAATCCGGTGGATCATTTCAAGTGTCGTCACTTCCAAGTAGGAGCTAAAACCTTACTCTTTCATTTCATGGTTTCATTTTGTGATTTCATGAAAGTTTTCTAGATTTTTGGGGGACCTAGGTTTTGAATAACTCGCACTTGGACCAACACAACTTCCTAAAGTCGAAAGGATCGTTGCATCTAGGTGATGATGCACTGGAGGGAGGGGTGAAATGCATTCTCTCCCCTTATAAGGCAGGGTTGGGTGCAAATCCCAAGTTTGATTTAGCATTTCCCTTCAAAATTTATCAAAATTTTTGTAGGGAAAAGGATCCTAATGAGACTCTTGTTGATGTTTCAGGTCTTCATTAGCACAAAATGGCCTTTGTATGGAGAGAAAGAGAACATGAAAAACAGGACATGAATGCATCAAATGATCCTGCTACTATCCAGGTGCTTAAATATTTTGGATTGTTGAAATTTTTTTGGTTACCCAGTATGAGGCAAAAGATGGAGTTACTAGAGTACCTTGTTCGTCCATGGGATGTGCAAGCACAAGCATTTAGGTTATGGGAACATCTGCTTGAGATAAAGGTATAAGACATATATTTTCTGACAAGTTAATCCATAAAATGTGCCTCCATATCTCTCCTAAGTGGGGGAAGGGGTATAGAAACAATGAAAGACTATATTTCCACTCATTAAATACCTCGAGCCCAGTCGACTAGGGATGGAAAAATTAACGTAAAATATGTGACCCATTTTCCATTAAGAACGATCCTATTCATCATTTCTAGATTGGTTGGCATCTCAACACTTCATGCATCTAGCAGATCATACATGCAATACCGTTTAGAGTGTTTGGAGCCAACAATCTTCAACTGGAGCGAGGGGGTGTTGGTCAATATGAAAGAACAATTGTCTAAATCAAGAGAGGGAAAAGTGAAAAAAAAAATTATGGTTCAGTCTTGATCTCTTTTTCCCTAGAGAGGATTCCATTATTACAGCCTCGACATATCACGCTCGAGCCCATTGATCTAAGGGTTCCACATATGAGGAGGTGGATAGATCTTATGTCCCGACATGTAGGTTCGTCGGCAATCAGTGTCCCACCAGCTTTTTTCAGGTGGTGGTGTAGACAATTCATATGATAAATGATTATCCATGCATAGGGATGGATTTTCATGGTGACCTTGAGATCGTGCTTCCTGAGGGTGAGAAATGGGGTGCTACAAGTAATATATTTTAACCATTTAAGTTTTTTAAAGTTATACAATTTTATTTTTTTTATGTTTCTGAGACTTAAACTATTGATTTGTTCATGTAGATATTAGGCTCGTTCGACCTATAGGTGCTTCATATCTCCATCGTGGAGGAGATCCACAGCAGCAAGTAGCACCAGTGCAGGTGGTTGTAGTAGGATGGGATGCACTACAGGATCTCAATGTAGTCGTAGTCGAGACCCTAGCAGAGGTGGAGCGCCACATGGAGGGGTTGACACACGGGATAGATGAGACCGTGATCGACCAGATTCCTATGTGACTTCAGAGACACATTATCGGAGTGCTTAGCCATATTGGTCAGCTACTGCACAAGATAGATCGTGAAGTGGCATGTATCATGATCACTATGATTAGTCTATTGGGGGCTCATAGTCGTATTTGCAAGTAGTTTTTGATATGGGTTGTGTGGCCATATATGTCTCGGGCACAATTTTTGTAAAACCAAATTTTATATATATATATATATATATATATATATATATATATATATATATATATATATATATATATATATCGTGTTTTTGTGTTCCTGTTATTTCTTTCAATGGATGTGATGTGTATTGAAACTTATTTACATTCTTTGAAATTGTCTATCTAAAAGACGATTAGCTAGTGCATTTGTCAGTATATTTAGATTTCTACAAATATGTTGATATTGGATGAAATCAAAATTTATTTCTAGAAGGCGAACCCTTAAGAAAATGTGAAACATGGTGGGACTTCTAACTGAATAGACATTAGCCAATTGTAGTACCACAAGCTGTGAGTCAAGTTTGATGACTAGAAGGTAGATTCCATATGAAATAGCATTAGACAGTAGCTCGACCACCGCGCTATACTCAATGATGTTGTTGGTAGAGTGACCGATACAATTCCCTTGTAGACTCACTAACTCGCCATTTGGAGCAAAGATAGCTCACAATGTGGAGGATAGACTTTGAGTACTATGACTAGCACCCGACAGCATAACTGACATAGGGTTCAAGGGATATTGGCATCTACAAACCAAACATAAACGGGATCAACAGAAAGGGTAGGAAACTCTGAAGAGACACATTGTAAACACACTCTACACACTTATATACAATATGTACACATTGTACTACGCATAAGATTAATCATAGTGTTTCTTAAGGTACAACCCATTCATAGGATGCACCAGCAGAACTCCATCAAAATCGAATAGCTCATAGGCCCCTTTAGCAAGAACACACTTAACAATATATGGACCTAGCCACATAGGTTGGAAGTTCTTTGATCCTAATTTTTCAGACTCTTTATCGTATGTAAGGACAAGATCTCCTTCTGAGAAGACGCGAGGCTTGACACTTTTTTCATATTGCACCTTGACATGTTTCTTATAGGATTCATTTGTCATGGCAGCATCTCGCCTAGTCTCATCTAAACAGGTCAGATGTATTAGATGTTCCTCTTCCACAGAAGTGGCAGGAAGAAGTTCCATGGCCAGTTTCAGTGATGGAATCTCACATTCGATTGGGAGGATTGCTTCCAAACTATAAACCAATTGGAAAGGAGTAAATCCAGTAGCAGTCCTAACAGAGGTTCGGTATTCCCACAAGGAAACGTAAAGAAGCAAATTCCAGTCTAATTAATGGACCCCTATCATACGTTGAAGCATTTTTTTGAGAAATTTTTTAATGGCATGAACCTGCCCATTAGACTAAGGGTAGTAGGGAGTGGAAATTTCATGAGAAATTCCCAAATTAGCAGTGAGTTCGACCATCATGTGATTGTGAAAGTGCTTCCCGTGATTCGTGACTATGGCTTGCGGAACACCAAACCGTGTGATGACATGATTGAAGAAAAAATATACAGTCGTTTTTCCAATATTGTTAAATGTAGGCATTGCCTCGACCCATTTACTAAAATAATCTACTGCTACAATGATATAGCCATGCCCCCGCCTAAGTGAGGGTTACATTTCATAAAATTGATACCCTGTTTCGCAAAGGACCTACGACAATAACAAGATGCAATGGAGCGGGTGGAGCACAGGTCTTACAATCATAAATCTGGCATGCATGACACTTTTGGACAGCGAGAATACAATCATGAAATATGGTGGGAAAAAAGTAACCATCACGTAGGATCTTCTTGGTGGTGGCATAACCACACAAATGACTGCCACATGCCCCCGAGTGGAATACATTAAGGACTCTCTCAGCCTCCTCATGTGTGAGGCACCTTCAGAAAAACGTATCAATACCACGACGATAAAGGGTGTCACCGAGGATGATGTAATTCTTGCCCTGGTATCAAATACGTCACTGCTCGAAGCGAGAGGTATCGGACTGGAAATTCTGGGTCTGGAGTTATATAAGAATGTCTCCATACCATGGGTTAGATGACGATATCCGAAATAATGACTCATCTGGGATGGAATCCTTAGGCATTGATTCATAATCAACAGAGGGAAGGTCTCATATTATCTTACCAAAAACTAAGGATTTCTTTGATTTGGATTTGATGAATTCCAAATCAAAATCATGTAGGATAACGATCCATTTAGAGTATTTCCCCCCCAGCAATTGACGTGACAAAATATATGTCATAGGGTTGTAATTAGAAACAACCGTAGTTTTTCGGAGAAATATAATGATGAAACCTTTGGATGGCTTGAACGGCTGCCAAAGCTAACTTTTCTACGTGGGTATACTTGATTTCGGTATCATTGAGATTCTGACTCAAATAATAGATGGGATGTTCAATACCTAGATCATCTTCCTAGACCAATACCATCACTATAGTAATAATGGTAGCAGCAAGATACAGGAAAGAGTCGCGTTGGTAATAAGGGGGATATAATAGAGACGCCTGAACCAGTACATCTTTCAGGGCATTAAACACCTTTTGAGCAACATTGTCCCAATAGAAGGGAACCACTTTCTTAAGCAGGCGAGTGAATCCTTTAGTCAAATCTGCAGAATTAGTGACAAACCTCTGTAGAAAGTTAGCCTTCCCTTGGAGTCGTCGAAGCTGGACAAGGGAAGAAGGTGTAGGTAGATCAATGATTACCTAAAATTTCAGGGGATCGATACTAATTCCATGTTTTAAAATGACAAAACCAAGAAGTCGATCAGAACTAACACGAAACACACATTTGCGAGGATTAAGTCAAATATTATAATGTCTACGCCATACGAAAATAGCCCCAAGATGCATTAGGTGATCAGTGTGATGTTTAGAATGAACAGGGATATCATCCAAATAAGGTTGCACGATATGTTTATTGTCATGGAAATCATAATCCATGGCACATTGAAATGTATCCCCAACATTTTTTAAACCAAAAGGGACTTTCCCCAGGGACTTGTTCCTTATTTTCCACAAAGTGTACCTCTATGTCACCCTGATGCATGGAATAATAACTCTCATAGCAGCAACATAAGGGTAGAATCTATCTCCAAAATCCAACCCCTAGCTTGTGGATGGCCACAAATATATAGAAGAAGATGGTAAGTTGGGAGTTTTTATCCATTTACCAATCTAAGCTTGAGATCCACTCTTGATGGGAGGATGAGCTCAAGGGATAAGGGATGAAAACTCCAAGGTAGGATAGGATAGTATTTGAAACTTTCATCTAAGGTAGATAGTTATAATAACTCCTGGAAACTTCTTGAAGAGAAAGCTCTGGGATTCTTTTTATTTTTAAATAATTTCTAGAATCAATGCACCCCTGACATAGGGAAACCTGTAGGTGATCATCCCACCGTAGTAAGGGACAACCTGTAGGTGAACACAGGTCTCCAAGCCAGCAGAGTTTGTTGGTCCTTAAAATGATTGAAATGAAGTAGTTTCAGGCAGAAAATCAGGGATTATAAAGAGAGTCGTGCTTAGGGCTTCGTGCAAGGATGATGACAAGCGATAAAAGGATGTTGATTGATCCATTTTGTAGGTCTATTGACCAGATGCGACAAAATGGCTTATAACACCTTGTACATACGTGTACGAGTATAATCAAGGGAGGAAGGTATACCCTTGGTTGCATAACAGCATGCACGTCGAATGTCAAACGAGAGGGGCCAATAAAGCGTCAAATGCATCATTTGTGAGCAACAAGCAGAATTGGAATAACACAACTCAAAATTGGAGGCCCTGGCCCTCAGGACCTGGCTGTTGAATGATATGACTGCATGTTACAACAAAGAGCGAAAGCTTGGGCCTGTAACAGACAATGGAGATCTATTTCTGCTATATATATATATATATATATATACGATATAACCACATGTGACATGCTACATGGCAAGAAAAGTGAGATGGTATAATTGATTAGTAAGACAAAAAAATCATTTTACCCCATTTATCTAATTGTACGAGGGAAGTTTGATTATCATAGTAAATACACTCCAAAGGGTAAGGGGGTGTGTTTATAGATGGTGTGTGTGTGGTGCTAGTGTGATTTGCAATTGTCTAATCAATTGTGTGTTGGTGGTGATGGGTGGAATTTACTTACTACATATCATGTTTAATGGTTGGTGGATTTGAGATTTATTAACATGTGCATTGAGCTCTATGTTGGTGGTGATTGCATTTACTCACTGTTTTTCCTAAAATAGTATAGCAAAATCCCCTTGTGTTTGTGAGATCGGGAGGTTTCTTCGTTGTCACTTCTACTTTCTCTATCCTCCTCATCTCTGATTTCGCCAATATTGAATCAGTCCATTGGTATTTGAGAGGCCCTTGTCTAAAGAGAAACCCACCCTGGTTAGCTTGGTCCATTATATTCTTCATTTATTTGATATTTTTCGTAAATTTTGTTGTACAATGTTATTAACTGTAAGTTTACTTTGAAAGGATTCTTAGATATTTCATCTATCTCCTCAATTTTTGCATATGTCTCAGGCGATTCAACAGGTAGTCTTGTTGAAGAAATTACTTTTTGCATGCAAAAACCCTATAACTTGCATCCACGAGCATAAATAAACCAATGAATATTTTCCATTTCCCAAAATGTGTAGGAAGAAGGTTCTTGGAGCTCTTCGTTCGAATGACAATTGTACTAGGCAGGGGATTTTCTTCACGTATTTTGATCTATATTTGATCTCTAAATTCAACTTCATAGTATGTATTTAACTACTAGTTACAGAGAGCTTCATTTTGAGATAAAGTTTCTAAATTTATTGCAACCACCTAAATATAATATTTATTTTAAGCTAAATCTGTGAAATCTTCAACCTGAAATCTCTTTATCCAGGAAGGCTCTGGTAAGAATAATTGCATTCTTAGCTAGAATGAGGTTCATTTTGAAATAAATATCATACATTTGTTGAATCCTCTTGGTGATATTTGTTTCTTCAAAAGATGAAATTTTGAAGTCGGACATCTGTAAATTCAGTTTGTAGAAGAATTGTTTGCATCTTTCACAAACATTTATAATTTTTTTTTAAATCGCTTGATATATTCTTTTTTAATCTGGAAATATGTAAATACAAGTTTTTACAGGTATATTTGTCTATTTAGAGGTTGATTTTGAGTAAAGGATTGAAAATTTATTGGATCCACCTTGAAGTTCTTGAAGTTCAGAAGAAAAACATCGCTAAATCCAGGCTCTAATACGAAAGTTTGCATGCTTAGCCACATAGATGTCCATTTGGAGCCAAAATCTGCAAATTTATTTAAATAACCTTAATTTTTACTTTTGAAGTCGAAAATTTCTAATTCAGGTTTTGATAAGAATAGTTGCGTCTTATGTAAGAGTTTTTCATTTTGATTGGAAAAATGCAAATTTTAGTGAAGTCACCTCTGTATATTATTTTATCTATCCAAATTTGAATACATAAATGTTTAAATTGAGTTTTTATGTTTGGGCTTATTTAGATTCCAGATTATAACATTTGATGGTTATGGAGTGAAATTAATTATATACTCGTTGATTGTAGGTCTTTGCATTAATATTTTGATTAAGAATATTTTATTTAATATTTAAACTAATAATGTTTAGTGTAAGTCTATTAATTGGGTGTGGTTTGTTTAATAAATATCTTTATAATTTGTTTAAAAATATTTTTATAATTTAAAAGAAAAATATATATGTTTTAGTTTTTAAGAGATTTTTTATATAGCAAGAGCCATATGCTTTAAGCCAATGCTTTTTTTATGCTTGATGACAATATAGATCATTTTAGCTAGGGTCCTTGACTAATAGTATGGGCCTCTTGGACCCTCGTCTAATTAGTGTAGTGTTCAAAATATGACAAAATATATATGTCTTCCTTAACAATTGAAAAGCCCTTGCATCCATTTTGAACCTCATGCAAACTTGTCATTTGGTTACGTTGTCTTTGAATTGTGTTTGCTACTACTTTGTAGATTTACTATTGTGTGCTTAATACACAATGCTTGCTTGAAATAATTTTTTCCTATTTAACTATGTCATTATATTTTGTCTCTCTTCGATCGCATGGAAACAATGCCATTTTCAAATTTCCTTACAACTTTTTCTTCATTTTCTTTGTTCCAGATCCAAGTGCTCGTGTATAGATAAATGGTGAACAAAAATAGAAAACAAAGGAGACTGCACTCTGTATAGAAAATTTCATAATAGTCTTCAGCGATACTTGGTAGTTGGATATTCAACATATTTCATGCTTTTTCCATTGTAACGCAGTCTTGCATTTGAAAACTTGCCATATTCACTCATTGGAGCAAATGGAAATGAAAAATGCTTTTGCACTGAATGAGTCAAATGTGTAAGAAATCAATCACAAGTTATCTAGATTCAATTTATATAGACTACAACATTTCTTCTATTGTCTAGGGGATTGTCTATTTGACTCTTTTGTTGTTCTTATTCACTTCTCTATACTTCAATTTAAATATGAGAAGGAATTGTTAATCACTTACGGCATTGCTTGAGTTGTCAGCATGATGCCTCTTTGCAATCATTGCATACTGAACTAGCTCCTAAGTATCTTGAAGGCCTTCATCATCTTAATGATCTTCAAACATACTTGCGAGGATTGTCTACACCTTCGTATCTTTGTGATTCTTTCACAATTAGCTTAAGGGGAGATGCTTTTTGCATCAAATGGTTCTCTAATTGGTTGTTCATTCCAGACAATGTTGGGCTATTCAAAAATGGGCAACCATATCTTCATTTCAATCAAGAAATTGATGACTATCAATATATATTCTATTACATAACCAGAACCCTATATGTGGCCATTTTGAACCACTCTTGTTGCACCACACAACAAACTTCCTAGCTTTGACTCCTAGATCAATTCTTCCACTCATTTGTCCATGCCAATATCCCTCCAGAAAATTTGGCATGTTACCAATTGAACAAATCCTATTGGAGTAAGGGTTTTTTTTATCTATGATTATATTTTCAATGACTATCATGACTCATTGTTCCAATCTATTTGTGCACTTGCAACATGGTTTTACATGGTTTCTATGAGAAAAAAAATTGCAAAAACTGTTTACAACTGCTTTATTAGCAATGACATTAGAGCTATTGAATACTTAGAAGAACACCTCCATAAGAAAATCAATGAACAAGAACAATGTATCAAAGACTGACAATGTTATATTATTAATTTATCAATGCCATATGCAAATAGGCATATTGAGGGAAACACTTTTTCGATCCAATGGATATGTGAAGTACTTGATGTTAACATATACATTTGGAATGAAAGAACCAAATATATTACTTTGAGGTTCTATTCATCAAACGCTTCATGCAAAGTGTTGTACCTCATGCATATTCCACTATCCAGATCACATGTGTATTTTCATGCATTTTTGCAAATAAATAGTGTCAAAAATGTTAACCACACTAACAATGTGCGAAGACTTATTGAATCAATGTCAAAGGAAAAAAATTTTGATGTTGTGTCATTGTTGTCCCTTCTAAGCATCTTCTTCAAAAAGAATTTAATGATATTACATCTTGTTCTCCACTAAACTATCACTCAATTGACAATAAAACATCAAGAAAAAAGAAAAATTGTCATAAGTGCCTAAACATTGCAAACTATTAGAACAAGATTCAAATTCTTTGTCATTAAACAATCACAATAGAAAACTAGTCTTTGATGCTTTTTGCAACAGATCCATTGAGCAATATAGTCGCTTGCATCAATTAAAATATGCAATACGAACACAAGGTGTTGTGCTAAATGAAGAATGTAGAAAGCGTGTACAATCAATTAAAGCAATCAATACGTACTTGCAATTGATCTAAGACATACCTACTTATGCATGTTGCATTTGTGATAGATTGTATTTTGCAAAAGACATGTGACCTGATGACATAATCACATTAATGGATTTTTCCAAACTCACTCCCAAAACAGAAGTCAAACCCATCAAAATGAATGAAGAAAATTGCAAATCCTGTAATACTGCAATACTCAATGAAATGTTGTCTGCATTTGCATCACCCCTGCATATTTTTCGAAACTGAAAACTACTTTATGTTGCACAATTAACACCTTTAGAAGAAACATTGGTGGTACCAAGAATGACCTTTGCACAAATAAGGCAACTTGGTTACAAAAGATCACAAATTGGATTAACATACACAATTATAAATGTTCCTTCCAATTTGGATAGAGTTCAAACAACCTTTGCTTAGAAATATCAATGCCTACATGACAATTGCAATTATGTTCAAAAGAAAGATGGAGTACAGGAATGTTTATTTTTCTGGAAACATTCGGCCAAAAAAAGTGATGATTGTTTTGTATGACTTGTACAACACCACTCTGTACAAAAATGAACAAATAATAATCAATAGTGAATGGAAAAAACACTTTTTATCAAAATAAACAAAACCATGACAACAATAGATCAACTAGATTCACCAAATACTAATATCAATCTAGAACCAGAATCTGAGACACTTGTACATGGCTACTCAGAGGCCCATTCAATCCATAATCTTGATGTAACGCCTCCTCCCACATTTACCCACATCAACCGGCTTGTCGAGGTAAACATGAGCTGAGGGATACAATGACGTGACTCAACCCCCTAAATAACCTTAAGGAAATAGAGTCGACAAACCAAGACTTTACTGACCTTCCCCAAGTGCTAAAGAACCCTCAAGGGATAAACCACCCTTCTAGGTGTCCAAAACCTGAGTTAACTTTCCTTTTTCCTGATATGGACTCCCAGACGCTGGCACAACACTACCTGATTTCAACTTAAACCCTCTAGTCGCATGCATTATGCCTACAAGGGAGCAACTGTAGTCTTTTTCACCTAGTTTTATGCATGCAACCACGGGATTTGAGCCACTTTTTCAGGGCTAGTCTCCAGATCGCTGCCTAGAACTTGACACAACTTTCCAAAAAGACAAATGACACAAGGGAAAAGCCTCTAACACAAAACTTACTCAAGGACTTGACCTAACCCGGTCTAACCATGACAATCATTTCGTCAAACACATTGTGAACATGAAATCTACAAGTCATGAATGCATATATTAACACAGAGATCTAAAACTTACCTCATAAACATCAAAAAGGTATAGTGCCCTCTCACAATAGCTGCAATAATATCTATTAGGCCATGCATTCATCAACCAATCATTTACAGGTAAAAACATGATAAGAGCCATAACTTGAATATGTCATAAAACCATGCTGATAACCAGCATATAACTAGATAAATAAAAATGATAGAAAAAACATTAAATCCACATACTAACAAGTATAATTACTCATGAATTACAAGAGGAACAAGCTCTTATCATTCATATGCAATCCAACCTAGTTAGGGACTTCCACATACTACCCAACCATAGATGGAGTTGAACCAAAATCTTTCTTTCAGCCAATCACCCCTGTGTCATATTCCAAGCATGAATGTGGGATCTCATGGGATAACCAAAACATATTGAACAACTAAGGGAATCCAAAGGTTGATGCATGCAACACAACAGTCTATTTGCAAAACCGGATTCCTCTTCAGATTATGGGCATGATTACACCGGAGGAGGATTTCTCGAGGAGAAAGTCAAATGTGTCGTACTTTAGGATTTTTTGAGCCTCTGTTTACTGCCATGTCTCCAAATAATCAAGGAATAAGATTGAGTCGACAACAGAATTGGGGGTGTTTGTGGGTTACACAGAAACTCCCCACAACTACCTTGTATACTTTCCATCCCTCAGAATGACATTTATGTGAATGGATGTAAAGTTTGATGAGGAGAAAGTGATGCGGTGTTCTCTTGAGAGGGAGCTTCAAATCCCACGAGAAGAGGAGCTCTTAGATCCAAAGAAGGAACCTCAAGAAGTTGTGGAGCAGCCACAAATTGAGGAGTGGAGAGTGGATACAACTACTCAAGAAAAACCATCCAGAGAAGGATGAAAAAGAACCAAGGAAGCTGAGAGACTTGTGCATGATGTGAGGGAGCATGTGGGTTCTCTTTCAAATTTTTGCATGCAGGGAAGGTCACCAAATCGATACACTCGATACATGGATCTAATGACTGAACTTGTAGAGCAACCTGTATGGGTTGATGTAATGATGGAGGAATACAAATCCATTGTAAGGAACAATGTTTGGGAAGTGGTCCTAAGACCAACAGATAAATCCGTTGTGGGTTCGAGATGGATCTTCAAGGTTAAGCAGGCAGAAGACGAAAGAATAGAGAAGTACAAGGCCAAATTTGTGGCCAAGGGGTACTCTTAAGTTGAAGGAATTGACTATGAGGATACCCTTTCTCTTGTAGAAAGGTACTCATCCATTAAATCAATTCTTGCTCTCATTGCAGAGGGGGTGGAAGATCCACCAGATGGATTTGTAAAAACAACATTCCTCAATGGATAGGAGGATGTGTACATCGAGTAACCAAAAGGATTTGAGACTTTTGATCGAGAGTCTCATGTGTGTAGATTCAAGCGAGCGTTGTATGATCTCAAACAAGCACATCGTGCTTGGTACACCAGGATCAATAGCTATCTCACCGGTTTGGGCTTCACCAAAAGTGAGGCGGATGAAAACCTCTATCATATCTTGGTAGAAGGTAAATTGCTCATTATTGTCTAGATCTTGCAAGGAGGACCTTGCAAGAGAATTTGAAATGAAGGACATGGGTCTCTTGCACTACTTCCTTGGATTGGAAGTATGGAAACGCAATGGGGAATTTTTTGGCTCTCAAGGAAATTATGCAAATGAGATATTGCATATATTTTGAATGGAGAGTTACAAATCGATGGAGACACCTCTAGCGACCAACTAGAGGAAAGGGGATGCCACTTCAGGTGAGGAAGTGGATGCTACCATTTATCGGCGGCTAGTGGGTTCATCGATGTATCTTGTGAACACACCACCAGATATGTGTTATGTACTACCACGTTTGGACTATGGTATAGACGAAAAAAGGGAGTGAAGCTGTGTGAATTCATAGATGCATATTTGGCAGGGAGTCCATCAGACAGAAAGAGTACATCATGTGGAATTTTAAATGTTGGCTTCGCAGTTGTTTCGTGGTATAGCAAGAAGCAAAGATCTATGGCGCTTAGCTTGGAAGAAGCAGAATACATGGTTGCAAGTCAAGAAACATGTCAGGCAATATGGATGAGGAAGATACTTGTTGGATTGTTTGGTCAGATAATGGATCCAACTGTGATCTATTGTGATAATCAGAGTTGCATCAAGCTCTGCGGGAATATTTTTTTCACGATCCATGTCGAGGATGCAAGAGTAAGCGGTCCTCGACAGCCCATCGAATGAAGATGAAGACATGCGACTGTTGACATGTGTTGTCCTTGATGGCAAACCACTTGATGAAGTTATTCTTGACTTGATGGACTTGGTAAATGATGTAAATCGATATAAAGTGATGTTATTCGCCACTACGGAGCCGAGTGTTGTCTCTCAAGGAAGATGAGAAAACCCCCGATGAAGTCAGTTTTATAGTTGATGTTCGATGAAGTAAATCTGATGTATCTATAGTATGTAATAAGGCACGAAGAAAGGAATTGCGCATGTGCTAAATCTTGATGAAAAGAGTATGCTCCTATGCACGCGGATTTGCTCCAGGGGGAAGTCGCGTACGCACGTGGGAAAGAACGTGCGAAGTCGCGTATGGGCAAAAGCGCTAGCAGAAATCAGTAACCACTATGGCATTGACCCATTGCTCCTTTCTCATGCGGTTCAATGACCTGCTTCCAGGAATACCACTCAAGTCATGGTTTTGCTCATGGCATTCCACCTTTAAACGTACAAGGAGAAGAATTTCATTGTGCAAATCATGAGTGTGGTGCAAGATGTCTGAGCTTGAATGAATACTTCACTCTGAAGTATATCTAAATGGAAAGGGTTACAATTGAATGATAGATCTGAATGCATGATGCACCAATGATGAAGAAGGGGATCTAGATCTGTATTGTACTTGTATTTGCTAGATCTGTTTATGGAATGACTAGATCTGTGATGAGACGAACATCTAGGCGAACATCTGTCTGAGGTAAAGGGTAAAATCTGAAGTGATGTATCTATTGTGAAGAATTGCAATGACATTTAAGGTTGAAGAACCATACGCTAGTTCACCGAAGAAGAAGCGCGTATATACGTGGCTTCACTGAAGAGAAAGCGCGTATGCGCAATTAAAATTGGCTCTATAATTTGTACTGAAGGATACGCTGGTTTATGTGGACGGAAGCGCGTATGCAAACTAGGGTTTACTGAAGTCTGTGGTAAGAAATGTCTGATCTAATCTGCTGTGTTGCTGCTATCTGTATTCTACTGTTCTGAGTTGTCTGTATCAGTTTGGTTGTATGGTTGAGCTTGAAAGTATGAAGAGGGTCCAGTCTGAAAATATGATGAAACGTGGCCTGCAAGTGGTGTCCTAAAGGAAGCTTTGGATCCAGTGTGAAAATTGATGAAACGTGGTCCAGCAGAGGTGTCGCAGGGTCGTAGCCTTCCAGCCTCGTGGGGGTTGTGCTCCCTTCCGTGAGGTCGGTAAACGGTGATCGTGCTGTAGCCTCTTCCGTGAGGTCGTGTAAACGAGACTGGGGGTCGTAGCTCCTTCCGTGGAGAGGTCGGTAAACGAGCCGTGTTGGAGCCCTTCCGAGGAGAGGTCGGCAAACGGCAGCGCAGGGTGCCCCCGCATGTCGCGGGAGTCTCTGCATTATGTTGTAAGATGTTTTCTCTATAATAAAATATTGAAGGCTGAGCAACTGCAGCGGTGGTTTTCTCCCGACTTGGGTTTCCACCTAAAAATCCTGGTGTTCATGTGTGATTCTTTGTGTGATGGTTTACTCTGTTCTTACTGCACATGTTTACTGTTTATTAAATATCTGATGAATGAATGATGGAATGATTTAAGTGAAGAAATAATGACATAATTAGATATCTGTGTATACGCGAGTTTCATAAAGGGTATCCGCGTATATACGCGAGTCTGTTTCAGGAAAGTAGCGTATGGGTTTTAGAAGAAAGAAAAAGTAAAAGTTTTGAATATGCAAGAACACCGATTCACCTCTCTCGCATTTCCTTTTTCCCAACAATCCAAGCATATAGATATCTGATATCACCATTTACGGGATTGTGTGCAGAGGAAGATAATATTGTTGTAGTACATTCTGATATAGGAACAAGATGTTGACATTTTGAAAAAGGCTTGTCAAGAGGGAAGTTCGAGTTCCATGTGTGCAAGATTGGGGTGGTTTATAATCCCTTTCTTACTGAGAGGGAGTACTGAAAAATGTAGCACGAAATTCTCAATTTGATTTTTCCTTGGTTAAATTGAGAAAATTCGAATTTCTACATCAGGAAACAACTTGGATGCAGTTAACTTGTGCAACATGGCTTGTGTCACCCAGTTTACTCTGTAAATTTGAGTTGGAGGAGTTAGATTTCAGTTAAGCATATTTGATTACTAATTTGTAGCAATCAAGGTTAGTTATCTCAAGTTGTTTTAAGTTAAACTAGTTCTAATTATTTAAGGAACAAGTGGAAGGTTAGTTAAGCAGTGGGACTTCAGTCAAACTTAGTGATCATCCAGTTAACTGATCAACCAACCCAAAATAGCTAGTGCATGCAGAGAATTTGAGTTCCCCGGGCTTGGTGGAGATTCCAAGGCAGTGTAACATCAGTTGTAGACTAGTCTTGAGTGTACAAGTGTTGCATGCAGTCAGATGATGAGCCTAAGGAATTTTGCAATCCATTTTGGAGAAATTCCTACATAATAGGGGCCTAATTTCTCAAAGAAAAACACAAGGAAATAGGAGCTCAAGCAGAGACAAAATTTGACTAATTCTGGGTCAGAGATTCTTAGTGAGGAGAGAGATAGGCTATGCACTTGCAGGTTGTGCTCATCTGAGCAAAGCAATTGTAATACATCTCTATTCATTAGACTAATGCAAGCATGCATTGGGGTTTTTAGCAGATTTCTTTCCCTAGGAAAAATATTATCTACATGTGTATGATTTCTTATTACATGTCTAAGATTGAATTAATTTTCACGGAGCAGTAGAGTAGGTTTGTGTCTTGTAATTTTGATTAAAACTTCATGAGCAATTGCAAATTTACATCATAATTTCTACAAAAAAATAATAATAAATAAATTAATTAAAATTAAAAATTAAAATTAAAATAATTAAAATTAAAAAATTAAAATAAATAAAAAATTAAAACAAATAAAAAATTAAATAAAAATTAAAAATTAAAAATTAAAAAAAATATATATTTGTTAACACTACTCCACCTGAAAAATGAACATACGTGTTAAAAAAACCTATTATCCTGCAACAAGAACCTGATAACTCTGAAGACATTATGTGCATGACAATCATTGATAGATATGTCGCATGACTTGCTGAAATCGAAAAAAGAAAAATAATAATAATAATAATTGCTTAACATAATAATATGCTTCCTCCTATTTAGCCACAAAAACAACAACTAATAAAAAAAATGTCCATGTGACATACTATTCATTTAGTATAATGAACAAGAGGATCTTGAAAACCATTATAGAGAAAAAATGATGCTTTATATCCCATATAGAGAATCTTAGTATACAATAAAAAAGGTTAATGAGACATGAACTGAGGCATACTTGTCCCAAAAACACATTTTTTGTGCTACTGAAAAACAATTATTCTATTCAATCTTACCATGGGGCGACATTAAACTTGCTTCTACTACAATTGCAACAAAAAACTAGGAGATGTTTGTGGTTCATTTGCCAATAGAATATGACACTAATGATTGTCCTATTGAAAAATATGATATTCAACATGACCTAATAAAAAAATAAAATATAAATAAATGCAAACAAGATATATGAAAACCATTGAATTCATTGAACATCCCTTTGTTTTGAACACAATAGTATATCATGACATTAGGAGAAAACTAAACGAAGAGAAACAATCAGTAACAAAACAAATAATACTACGGTAAAAAAACAATCTAGGCAACCCTTTTTATTTGTTTATTACTATAGGTGTAGGAGGAGAGAAAACATTGACTGCACAAGCACTTATCACACATTAATGTGATACATAACAAATATCTACAAAGTGACCCATTAAAAAAAGGCCCCATAGTTCCATTTACTAGAAAGGATGCATACATTGCATTATGACATCATCAATTCAACTTTGCATTTACTAGTTTCACCATGCAACATGATGTCATTAACTTCTAACACACTTGATATATTGACCAAAGAGTATGAACAAATTAGACTTTTTCTCATATATGAAGCATCACTAATCGGTTCTCGACTACTATATAACATTGTCAAACGAATCCGTGAAATCATGCACACTCCAACTACACCATTTGGAAACCTTGACATAATATATTGTGGTGACCTATTCCAAGTGCAACTTGTACATGACCGCTAGATAATTGAACATCCAATCCTTAAAGGGAATACTACTCCGTATAGCTTTTGGAAAGACAATGTCAAAATTTATGAGCTAAAATAAGTGTTGCGACAAGAAAACAAATAGTTTGTGTCCATCTTAAATAGACTTAGAACATGTTCACAAACTGACAATGATCTTGCATTTTTTAACAAACATTGTTATAGACGACCACCAAATGATCCAACATTTCCATACCTCTTCCACTTAAACAAAAATTTTACAAGAGCATAATGAAAAAATGTTGTCTCTCGTCAATACAAAAATAATCACGTTAAATGCGCATGATCGAAGAATCGAATCAATAAATACAAATCGCCATAAAAACATGAAAATGAAATTGTGAACTGCCATTGTACTCAAAGAACATGCTTGTTTAATTGATTGGCAACAATTATGATATTCAAGATGGCTTGGTCAATGGTGTTGAAGGCATTTTCAGGGCATCCACAACACTTAAAAATGGTGTCATTTGGATTGAATTTTCAAGTCTGACAATTATCACTATAATACAATGAAGAAAAAAAATGTTCCACTTATTCAAAGATGGAATAATGCCTAATTGGACACCTATTACAAGATTTTTTAGACATAATGAATCAAACAACAACAATAGTTTCACAGGAGAATGATTCCTTGTTCAATTGGCATGTGCACGAACCATACATTAATCACAAGGTTTGACAATGGATAAACTAGATTTTGACCCAAAAGGAGTTAGTCAACATGGACTTGTTTACACTGTGCTTTCCTGTGTCAAAGATATTAAATTTTTGTATCTACTAAAAAAATTGCAACAAACAAACTTCTCTCTTTGTGACACAGTCACTTCAAAACTACAAAGACTTATAGAAAATACTTCTTATCAAGTTGAATATAGTTTATATTCAATTCAAACAAATTATTGTTTGACAATATGCTCGTTGAACACACATAGCTTATCATTGCATTCTGAGGATATTGTTGATTAATATGATCTAATGAAGATGAACATCCTTTGTTTCCAAGAAACAAAAACAAATTCACCTCCATCAAATCCAATGTTTGCAAAAAAATGTGACTATACACATCTATTGCATTTGCATGGGATTCTTACATACCACACAAAAAATATTATGGTTGACAATCAAATGATTTATACAACGAGCTATATTGAATCAACAATTGCAACCTTCCATTTTCAATAAAATGCCATTAGACTCGCAAATTTCTACATTACACCAAATACAAAAGTTGAAGAAATCATCAACTTGATTTTAGAACACACAAACAAAAAATATCCCATTGTGCTTGTTGGTGACTTCAACTTGGGCATGTTGAAAAAATAACCATTAAACAAAAAAAAATTGCTTTTATTTATGCAAAATAACAACTTCAATTTCCATACAACAAAACCAACAACGGATTATGGCTCCATACTTGACCACTTTTGGACAAATTTCCCATGTATTATTGTTTCATTCCATGTCTTTAATGCCTATTGGACAGACCATCATACTATATGCACTACCATACCTTTATTGTTCGCTTAGGCCATTTTTCCAATGCTCATTTGCATTGATCCAAATTTCCAAAACTCACAACAATTATCATATTTGCAAATATCCATCGTAGACATATGCATTTATTTTCAAACATATTTCCATTTATATTCAGAAAATATATGCAACAACTTACCAGGATAGAGTAATTATTTTTACCATAAACTTTCGAGTGTTGTTGCCTCCTGTTGCGTCCTGCGCTGCGTAGCCTGAGCCTGGGCGCTGCCCTTTCGGCCGTCCCTGCTCCCGTCCCTGGACCTCTCGTTCTCAGGGACTCACGGATCTGATTGGATCCTTCTTCTTTTTTCCTGATCTTGCCTCAGGGACTCACTGATCCGTTCGATCGGCCTCCCTTGCCAGATCTGCTTGGACCCGCTCCTCTGCCTCGGAGACACTTCCTGCAGGATCTGATCGGATCCTTTCTTGCATCACATCGGCTCTAAGATGCTTCGCCTTCTGCTGTTGCATTGTGCAAATTGGGTGTGTTGTTGCTGATCAGATCTCCTCAGCCATGGAGACCCAGTGCTCGCCCCTCGGTCCTTCGCAATCTTCTCCCCCTGATGCTGAATCTACCTTCTCCTCTTTGCTAGCTTCGTTGACTAAGAAGAAGAAGTCTGAAGCCGCCAAGTTTGTCAAAAAGCTTGCTGATGTTCTGGAGGTAAACCTTCCTCCTGAGGGCCCGATCCAGGTCGCTTTGTCCCTGGCAGATCAAGCCCTGGGGGGTCAATTCACGGGCCTTTGGCCCTCACCAAAATCAACGGAAAATTGGGTCGTTAAGAACTGGATCCCACTGATCAAGAACAAAGTCACTTCATATTTTCTGGGAAGAGGCTACTCCCTGTTTGAGTTTAATACTAAGGAGGACAAAGACTTGATCTTCAGGAATGGGCCCTATTTCATGGGACCTTAGGGTCTCTACCTCAATAAATGGACCCCTGACTTCGATCCGATCGTGGATGTCCCGACGGCAGTCCCTGTCTGGGTTCGGCTCCCTAATCTTCCAGTGCACTGTTGGAACTGGGATTCCCTCAAGCACATAGGCAATGCATTGGGAAAGTTCATTGACAGAGCAAACAACAACGATCAGTATGATTGCGCCCGAATCTGTGTCGAGGTGGACTTAGAAGTGGGACTCCCAGAGGCTATCAAAATAAATGTTGGCAGTTGGACGCCTGTGCAAGTGTTGGACTATGAGCAGCTCCCTTTCAAATGTCGTAAATGTCACATCTACGAACATTTTGCAAGAGGGTGCCCGAAAAAAGGGGAAGCAGAGAAAGGAAAGGACGATGGTTGGAATCAAGTCAAGAGGCCAAAGACATCTCACAATAAATCTGGGGCCCCAAATGGCCAAGGCCCCCAGCCTACCTCCGCCCAAAATGTACCTCCGCCAAAAAGTCAAGAAAATAAGTATGAGATCTTAAGCTCTGCAGAAGAGGTTCCACAGGAAGAGGATAGGCAAGATAAACCCTCAGAAAAAATGATCTTAGCAATATCAAGACTTGAAGAAAGTGCCACGGCAAGAAATAAGGATAAGCAAACAGAAGCCTCCGAGGAGGAACATGACTCGGAGGAGTCAGAGGAGGAAGGAGAAATAGGAGATACACAGACATCGGTCAGAAGATCAGCAAGGGGCCGCAAAATTGCTAGAGAAAAGAGAGATCAGGAAACTTACAAAGACAAGCTTCAGGGTAGTCAGCCCACTCAGGAGAAACTCCTTGGAAAAATCCAAAAATTTCTAAAAACCAAGCTCAGGGTTCCAAGGGAGCCCCTCATCATAAAAATAAATGATGAAGATTGTCTCCTGGAATTGCAGAGGAATGGGGAGTAAAGTTAAAGAAGAAGAAACGAGAAGCCTTATAAGAAGAGAAGCCCCAGATATTCTTCTGATTCAGGAGACCAAAATGGAGGACAATGAGTTTCTCCAAACCAGTAAAAAAATTTGGAAGGGAAGCAGAGGCCAAGCAGTTTCAGCACGAGGAGCCTCTGGGGGGCTGGGCTCTCTCTGGAATCCTCTCAAGTATAGGTTGGTCACTGAGATACACAATACCCACTGGCTGTTCTTGAAGCTACAACCTGTGGACTCAAGGGAGACATTCTGCTTTTTTAATGTCTATGTCCCAGCAAATATAAGGGAGAAAAGGGAGTGTTGGGACTCCGTCAGACATCTGTCGGAGTCAGAGAACTAGGAAAACATCATTGTTGCGGGTGATCTAAATCTCACTCTGTGCATGGAGGAAAAGCGAGGAGGCACAATCATAAGGGACCCAGCAAGGGAGTGGGTGGAGGATCTCATGCAGGACTGGGATCTGCTCGATATCCCCCCAGAAAATGGTAAGTAAACCTGGTCCAATAAAAGAATAGGCCCTGGTCACATTGCTGCTAGACTTGATAGATGTTTGGTGCAGAGTAATTTCCTTTTGCTGGGCTTAGAATCCAGATTTCATATCCTCCCTTACAGTGTTTCAGATCATAAGCCTATTATGCTTGAGATGTTGGACCACAAGGATCTTGGCCCCATACCTTTCAGATTCAATTCTCTTTGGGTCAAGGAACCTGAGTTCCTGAATTTGGTTCAGGACAGTTGGAAATTGCCAGTGAAGGGTTCACCTTTCTTCATCTGGGAAGAAAAACTTAGAAGACTGAAAGCTATTCTTAAATCATGGGCCAAATCCCTCCCCACCCCTGAAAAAGAGAGAAAGCAGGCCCAAGACAGACTTGCTCAGCATCATGCTCAAAGTGAAGATGTAGAAATCACTAAAGAAGTGTTAGATAAGGAAGCTGAGCTTCAAAAAATATTCCATAAAGCCTGCCTTTCGGAGGAAGAGCATTGGAGACAAAAGTCTAGGATTTTATGGCTTAAAGCAGGAGACAAAAACTCTGCCTTCTTTCACAAAAAAGCTCAAGCCAGAAAGAGCTTTAATTCTATTGCAGAAATCAAAGAAGGTAACTCGACTCACAAAGACTTTGCGAGCATAAAGAGAGCAGCTTTCAATCACTTTAAAAATCTGTACAGAGAAGAGGGAGTGACTGACCCAAACTCTAAATTTTTGGAGGCGGTTCCTCCTAAGATCTCCCCTTTAATGAATCAGCATCTTGAAGCTAAGATCCCTATAAAATAAATAAAATATGCTCTCACCGACATGGAGCTCGAAAAAGCCCCAGGCCCAGATGGCTTCACTGCAAGATTCCTCCAAACCTGTTGGCAGATTGTGGAGAAAGACCTCTACAAAATGATCTTGAAATCTCAAAATTGCCAGAAAATAGGGGGCAGCACTAACTCTGCCTTCCTTGCCCTCATTCCCAAGGAAAAGGGCGCTAAAGAATTTAATCGGTTCCGCCCCATCTCTCTTTGTAATATTGGATATAAATTAATCACAAAGGTGATTGAAAATAGGCTAAAAGGCATCCTCCCAGCCATCATTCCGGAGAATCAAGGCGGGTTTGTTCAGGGGAGACAGCTTGCTGACAATTTCATACTAGTGCAAGAGGCGATTCATTCGAGCCAACTTCGCAAAGAGAAAGGTATGGTAATTAAACTAGACTTGGCAAATGCTTTTGATCGTGTCAGACTTAGCATTCTTTGGGAATTCTTGCAAAAATTTTGTTTTGGAATGGGCTTTATAAATTGGATCTGTGCTTGTATTGTCGATCCCTGGATCGCTCCCTTGGTGAACGGGAGAGCAGCTGGCTTTTTTAAAGCTTCAAGAGGGCTTAGGCAGGGTTTCCCCCTCTCTCCGCTTCTCTTTGTCCTCCATGTTTTTGTCTTGAGTTTCTATCTCGATCAGAAATTGGTTGATCAAGAGATCTTGAGGCTCAACATAGCCAGAGGGGTAAAAAATGTAAATCATACTCTGTTTGCTGATGATACCCTCTTGTTAGGGGCTGCCTCTGTCAGATCCGCCTTAAGGTTTAAGGAGGTTTTGGACGATTATAGTGAAGCTACAGGCAGCAGTTTAAACAAAGGTAAGTGCAATGTTTTTTGTTGGAACATCTCTGCCTCCATTCTTTCTGCCATCTCCAAAATTCTTGGCTTTACTGCCTCCCTCAGTTGGACCTCTTTTACCTATCTGGGCCTTCCTATCTTCCGTAAACTGGCTTATAGCAGAGACTGGATCCCTTTGTTGGACAAATTCAAGGCAAAAATTTAATCATGGGGATTCTCATGGTTAAACCTTGCCGGAAAAATTTTCCTCATCAAATATGTTCTCAGTAGTCTCCCCATCTTTCAATTCTCTATAATCCTAGCCCCCACTGGCATCATCAAAAAAATGGAAGCCTTCATACGCAAATTCTTCTGGAAAGGGGGCAATCACAATGACAGGAAAATCCCTTTGGTAAGTTGGGAGAAAATCTGTAAGCCTCAGAATGAAGGAGGCCTAAATTTCAAAGATCTTAGCCTCCAAAACACAGCCATGGGAGCCAAGATTTTCTGAAGAATCATTGGTCCACACCTAGGTTGGGCGCAAAGAGCTTTATGGAGGAAGTATTTCACGGGGAAGCAAAAAAGATGCATGGACACCTCACTGCCCATCACAGGATCGCAATTGATCAAACTTTGTCACAAAGCAGCTCCTTTAATCAGAGACAGAGTGTATTGGATACCTGGCAATGGCAAAGAAGCCAGGATATGGGACGACAGCATCATGATGCATCCCCCATTATCGAGCTACAGTTCTCTGCAAGCGTTGCGAGCGTGGATGGACAGAGCAGGTTGTGTTTCACTATGGGACATTTCGTTGTGGGTTGGCAGCAACTGGCTCCGTTGGAGACTTCCGCCTGTTCCTCCAGAGCTGATATAAGAATGTGATCTCCTCCTCACTCTGCTGAACGGTAAGGCGCCTCTGCACGCTGGAAGGAAGGATGCCCGTGGTTGGGGAGCCGCCCCAGGGATGTATACTGTTGTGCAGGGGTATAAAAGCCTCCAAGAACGTCCACACGTCCCTCCAGACCCTGTTGTGTGGAAGGGGCTCTGGAATTACAAATCCATGCCAAAGGTTGACTCATTCTGCTGGCTATTATCCCACAAAGGAATTTTAACAGAAGACAGATTGAAGAAGAAAGGGTTCCAAGGTCCCTCACGATGCCACTTGTGCTGTGACAGTGAAGAGAACGCCCAACACATTATCTTGGACTGCAAATATTCAAAAGAAATCTGGCAGAACCTCTTGAGCCATTAGAAAACAGAATTCATCTTACCTATGTTTATCTCTGACTTATTTGCAAACTGGCGAAACTTTTACCCAGAAACGCTCCCAAAAAACAAAAGTTTTAAAGATGCATGGCTCTCCTTGCTGAAATTTATCTGCTGGCAAATATGGCTTGAGAGAAATAGAAGAGTCTTCAGAGATGAAAGCTTAAATCCGCAGTTCACCATCATCAAAATAAAAATTCTATGGAAAGAAATTCTGGGGGAGCATTTGTCGGACTCAAACCTAAGTCAGCAAGACTTAGATTGGGGTGCCTCGTTGGATCTCCAATTCTCTGGCGAAACAAGGCAACATAAGGATACAAAAGAGTGGAAATTCAGAGGGAAGGAGAATGACCTATCTAATTTTCTCATCAGGAAATCCAGATGCACTCTGTTCTTCGATGGGGCACTGAAAGGAAACCCCGGATTGGCTGGGGCAGGAGGAATTATAAAGAATAAGGATGGCAGAATTGTGACTAAGTTCGCTTTGGGATTAGGGCAATCTACCATCATTCAAGTTGAAGCCTTGGCACTTCTTCAAGGTCTCAAGCAAGCAAAGGCCATTGGTCTATCAGATGTTAGTATTATAGGAGATTCTCAGTCCATTATTAAAGTCTTATTGGAGGATTCCTCTCCTGCAGATCTTAGATTGGCAAGAGTGATTTCAAGAATCAGAAGTCTGGTGAAATCCTTCCAGACTGCAGATTTCCTTCATGTATTGAGGGAGAACAATAAAGATGCTGATCTGGAAGCCAACAGGGCGGTGCCACTTCCCGCAGGCTCTCTCTTGAAAGACGGAATTGAGGAGTGGGACTCCATACCATGAAATTGTTTATGTTTTACTGCATTATTCTGAAACAGTTTGTTTGTATATTTAAGATAGGAAAAATAACGGAGATAGATTCTCTAGTCTCAAGTAAAAAATGTGGATCTCCAAATTTTGGGGCCTATGATCAGTTAGTGGAAGAAAGTTTAAGGGCTATGCCCGACCTATTGTAATCGGTGAAAGGAATTTTGGCCAATATCTAATATAAATCCATATCCGATTTTGTAAAAAAAAAACTTACCAGGATTCTCTTGTTTTCATTTATGCATAAAAAATTCTACAAAAACCTACCAAGATTCGACCTCTAGTCACTAGAAAATCAAATATAGCAATACATGCATTATAGTTTCACATGAGTTGTCTTTAACACCAGAACAATTTCATTTCCAATAGTTGTTCCAACATTAATGTAATGCATATTTATCGGCAATTGTAATATTAATTGCAAATACCATTTTGTTATAAATTCAAATAATGGTCGGGATAAGATTCATGTGACTATATATTTTAAGGTCACATTAAATCATTCTACACTTTATCTGTAATGCCAATGACATTGCAAGAACAAGTTTTATATACTCGTGTATATAACACAAATCAACAAACAAAGAAATCAATTGTAAATGGGCGACTAGCTATTGCAGTGTTGAACTCAAATACTTGTCATTAAACTCTTCATCTCGAGGAATCCATGATTTTGAAACCAACTTTCCCTGAGGTTATTCAAGATTCAAATGTTCTGAAATAAGTGGTTATTTGTTTGAATTTAGCATTTTTACTCTCTCATTTACTACCATCCAACAACCATTGTCTCATAATGGCCTTAGGAGAACCTTGTCGCAAAGAGCTACCAAAGATAAGAGGAGATAAGGGAAAATAGCCCTTGTTCTCTGGTTAGCAAAGTTTCTGACATTGTAAAATATTTTACTTTGTTTCTACTTTATGCATTGTCCTCGTACACATTACATGATACATTTTTTGTTTGTTGTTTAGCATGGTCAAAGCTAACAATATAGATTTTGGACTGAAATGGAATTTGGACTTCCAATTCTTAATAAAATCATGTGTCCAAAATTCTATGGAGTCTTCATATATGATTTTATACTGAATTGAGTAACAACTCTTTGTAGTATCGTCAATTCATTACTCGATATGTTGCATCTGGTTCAAATTTGTCGTGTAGAAATTGTATCAACAATTTCTTCTACTGCTTCATAACTTATGGTACTGAATACAATCATGTACTGATGGATTTTTTAACAATATGCACAAATATTTTTTATACAATTATGTCAAACTTCAACTCATTGATTTGATTTTCTTGACAACAAGTGATTGAATTCATTGAAAACAACAATAAAAATTACCAAATGCTCCATGAACAAATAGCAGAGAACCAAAATACAAAGAGGTAAATTTACTTGCTCAACTTGAATATTTGCAGCTTTTTCAACTGATATTGTTGTAAATTAATTGCAACTTAATCGAAACCAAGTGACTTGATTTTACAAATGCACAAACTAATGGTTGTGCAAACAACCCCATTCTCAATTATACAACTATGCATAGGAGCACAAACAAATGTTTTTTATGGTGTGTACTCATAGTGTACGGTCCAGGCTAGACCATAAATTCACTACCATTCAAAGCGCAAATCGTACATGCAGATCTTGTTGACAAAAGTGGATAGTTGACCATCATAGTCAAGATAAGCAATAATATTATAGATCATTTATGTGACATTTTTTCTTGGAACAATGTTTGTATTAGAGATTTTGCAACAATAAACAAAGAGATATGTGAAAGAGGAGACTCGAAATCTTGTATATTGTTGCATGAAAAAATTTCAATTCAAAAAATACCTCAAGTTTGTAACAATCGCAGATTAGCCCCAAACATAACAATACAAAATCTTGTTCTATCAACTAAAACATATCCAGTTGGTTCTATTGCAACTGCAATTATAGTATGTCACCAAAATAATAGACAATTTGAGCTCCATATCAAAGATGGTGAGACTGCCAATGATACAAGAATTGTAAGTCTGTTGTTCTAGTAAATCATTCTTCAGTTTCTATTGTAAATTCATGAGTGACTATTACTATGATTTTCCTTTTCCAAGCAAGTCATGTAGGGGAAAAAATGTGCTTTCAAACTTTCCAAATTAACTAATCATCATAGTCATAATATTTTCCAATGCACACCAGTTGCTACTCAACGAACATTATAAGCAAGGTTTTATGGCAATAAAGCATAAACTAGCATAAAAAAACACACCACTTTATCTATTAAAAAATGTTGTCAGGAACAGTCCAAAGGGATGCCAAATGCTACGATCTAAGACAACAACTTTCATCAAAGTTCTCAATGACAATTGTTCAAAATCACACTTGTTATCTCTCATCAAATCGACAACAAAGGTATTTACCAACACTTTATTTTTCATTTGGTGCATATATGACATTCTATTTAAAACCTTGTTATTTTGCTGAGCAAAACATTTTTTAACTTAATAATTAGACTTGCTTTTGAAATAACTACAAGGAATAGTCAAAACAAAAAAATTATTTTCACCACCCTATCAACAAATTTGTAGTAAATGTGCAGACACCATGCATCCAAATTCATCAAATTGCACATTCTGGAAGGAAAATATAAGGTCTTTCTATCACCTTAGTGCGGAATTCACATTGGAAACACATGATGGAAAACTAGACTGCATATTATAAATGACACAATTGCAAGAATACTACCCAACCATCACTGAAACAAGCTTTCAAAAGTATGTGGAGTACATATCTTATATAGTCTTTGCTCTGAGAAAGCTCTCTGTCCATGGCATATTATCTTTAACACTCTATAAGATCATCATTGAAATAAAGCCACTCTGAACAACCTTTGTTGCATCATCAATTGTTCTAGTTTTCCTTTTATTAATGTATATGTCTTTCTAAAGCATTGTATCACAATAATCTTTATTTAGTTGTTAAGTGTTTTGAAAGACATTATTTTTGTACTAACATTTCTTTTCTTGCATTAATATTTCTTTTGTTGCTCATTGTCACAGCTTTTGTTGCAATCACAGAAGGACATATTTTTTCAATTTCACATCAACTGTATTGCTCCAAGTGCCAACAACATCCATATTTACTACATAGTTTTATTTTTACATAATCTTGTAGCAAATATGCTTCTATCTATAAAAACTTCAGTAAAAACATGCAACAGTCAAAAGAGTTATCATTTTGTTGTATAGGTTAAACAACATGACACTATAACTTAGCTACTTGTCTTTGCTTATATTTTTGTCAATGACAACTACATTTTCTTTTAATACAACTGGAGTTTGAGCTTTTGTGATACCATAAATTTAGAAAGCTATGTGAATAAAACTATTTTTTGTATGTGTTGTGGTTTCTGAAAAAAATTTACATTATTTTTTAGCTTAGTTGTAAAAATCTTTGATTTATGTCACTATAAGTTGGCTACTTATCTTTTCTTATATGGTTGTCAATGCCAACTTCATTTTATTAATACAACAAGAGTTTGAGCTTTTGTAGTACGGTAAATTTAGAAAGCTATCTGAAAAGAACTACTTTTTGTATGTGTTGTAGTTTCTGGAAAAAGTTTACTTTATTTTTTAGCTTAGTTGTAAAATCTTTGATTTACTATGATTTTATGACAAAATAATGGTATGAGAAAACTAAACATGCAAATGAGATAAATTCACTTTAGCCATCAATATGTTACAGTTTATGAATAAATTCATTGTATGTAAATCAAGGCATTGTGCAAACAAGCTTGTCATGATAATCTTACCTCTTAGAAATTTTCCAGACTCTGACCTTATGGTCCTTTATGTGCATTAAATATCTTGTTGCAAACAACATTGATGGCCTTCACAGCTCCATGGTTATCGCACCCAGATTTTAGAGGACTTAGTGGACTGCAAGCATGATGAACCTGCCATGCTTCAATGCCCTCATAACATGCTCTGTAGAGGTGACTTTTGCATTTTTTACTCTGTAACAATAAGATTAAGTTATATATATATATATATATATATATATATATTCAAACATTTATTCAATTCTCCTTTGAAAATTAGAAAATCAATATATTAAAAAAACAATGACATAAACCTATATGTTCATCCAACATTACTTGAAATTTATAAGGCATGTGCCAAATTAGGTGTGTATTGAATTTTGAAATTACTTAAATGGTGAGAAATTGTTTTTTTCTTTTTAATATGTTAAGTTTTATTGTAAATGTGATAGTGTACATAATTTATTAATATATACCACAGTGAAATATAAACTTTATGTTATGATTTATTAGTTTTAAAGCAAAGATGCCTTCTAATAACTGAGTTCGACTAATAATTCTCTGATAAACTCTGTTCTTGTACTATTAGGTTTTTTACCACAACTAATCCAAACAATATTAGGGTTCTTCTCACTCTCAAAATGAATAAGGATAGGTTATTTATTGAAGATTAAACCCTCGGAAAAAATAACATTGTAACCTAAAGGAGCTATTTCGTCAAATGATAGTAGTTTGGGGTGGGTGCTTTACACTTTGGGGACAATTGACTAATCAATATATTTTGTGGCCTTTCTTCCTCAATTGAAATATGCATATTCTTTATATGCCACACTTACACTTCCGGTTGTAAACATATTATAATAACATTAAATTCAAATGGGTTAATCCTGATACCTTCGTTCATATCCAATGGTCCACCACACTTTATAAAAATTTTCATTTATATCTTGTCTCTCTCACACACACACACACATATATATCTTCCGCCATGAACTACCAAGTTAAATCGTTGACAACTTTATAGGGTTCTGGACTTATATAATGTAAAATAAATAAACTGTAGTGACCGAACCTCGCCTCCCATCACGGTCTGAGGTCCCCAACTATAGCATGACATTAAAATATAAATGATCATTGCTAGTGAGACAAGTAACCCACCTGATGCCCCATCGAAGTTCGAGCTCCAAATCCCTTTCACAACTGTTGAGGCAATGTGGGTACCGATAACCGAATACCATGTTGTTTGACCATAAAATAATTATTAACAAAATTTACATAGTATAACAATATCCCGGAGTAAAGTCTCATAACAAAAATATGAATAACTGATTTCAACAAGTTGCATGAATTCTTCTACCTGGTACCTATTTTCATCAGGAGTTAGTTTTTTCAACTTCATTCAAATACAACTCAACTCCTCCAATGATATCAAATGGTTCACACCTAATAACTCTTCTATCTATGAAATTCATTAATATGTAGTTTTAAATCCTTTGCAACATGCCCAAACCATTGTATGTGCTTGATATTATCACATTAAGAAGCCCTAAACTCTTCCAACGATGTCAATTGTTCCATGCCACCCATATTTATCTCTTTTATCTTACGGAAAAACTCAATATCAAGTTTACCAAGTCTTTTTATGAACCCTAAATTGTGTATGCTCTTGAGCCTGGAACATCCACAAACATGTATTGTTTTAAGGTTGGGGCAAAATTCCTCAGGAAAGACTAGTTGCGATATAGTTGTGCAGTCCACTTGTAACTGCTCGAGCCCAAACATGTAATTTTCATACGAGGTATCCAATTTATACAATGATTCCACCTTTTCAAACGGAAGTCCACGCAATGGACAACCTGATACTTTTAAAATTTAGAGATCTTTCATATTTGGGAGATCATGTGGTAAGCATTGTATCCCACACTACCATAACCTCAACTCTATCAATTGAGTCAACTCTTTGAAGGACTTTGGCAAGCATTGCAGTTTCAGCGATTCCCAAAATCTGACTAGGGATTCCACAACCAACAACGAGGCTTCCAATGTTTTATATAAAATGATTTAAGACTATACTTTGGTCGAGACACCATGAGTGATAGTGAATATATGGATTAAGTTATGAGACTACGAGGAAGGCGAAGCAAATGATTTGGATCTCTTGCATGGAACTTGGCATGAAACCCTAATAGTGCCACCCCCTAGTGACATCAAAACAGAGGGGAGAGGGTGGCGTTATTTAATCACAACCCTTGATTCTAATGCCATCACGGTACACTGTTAGATCTATTGTGCATAACTTGGCATGGAACATTGATAACGCCACCTCCGCCTCCCCCACATCAGCATGCGGGGTTGCGCCATTTGATCACAGTCGTTGACTTCTAACGCCATCACCTTCATTGCATCCCCATGGCCCACAGAGGGTCAAATTGATTTCTTTTGTTACACTACATCCAAAAAATACACTTGTAAAAAAACAAAAAACAAAAAACAAAGTAGTGACATCGCCACCACATGGTTCTTGTTTATACATTTAGCTATGTTGCACGAGTTTCTGGAACGTTGGGAACTTGGGTATGGGTGTCAGGAACGGCTAGAGGTTTCCCCGAAATTTATAGAAATTGACAGTAATATTATATATATATATATATAAGTAAAAAATATATTTTTAATTATATATTTTATATAATAATCAAAATTAATATTGAATCAAAATATTCAAATATTAAAATCAATTTAAAATTTTAATTCATTATATGAATATCAAATTCAAAATTGAAATTTTGAAAATGTAAATGATTCAAGGGATACATTTGAATTTAAGAAACATAGTGAAAATCAAAGAACTCGTCATATTAATATTCATACTACTAGCATGCCCAATGTTGTACATAGACAACAAAATTGGCAAATGCTCAAAGTGGCAAAGTAATACATGGTCAAAAAATGCTCAGAGGCCAAAACATAACATTAAAGTTGAAGATGATCATAAAGTGCAATCTTCAACATCAAGAGTATACATATAGGCTTGAGCCTCGCTAGCCACTCCAAGTCCATCATCACCATCATCAATACCGAGATCACCTGCAATGCCATCCAAAGGTATGCCAACTAAAACTGCATCTGGTGAAATTTTATCCTCATCATCATCATCAATTTGAGAAGCATCATCAGCATCAACATCCCATCTTACTACAAGGTCCTCTAGATACTCGGGTAGCTTCCTTGACTGAAGTCGAAGACTACTATGCGTATAAACCAATTTCTCTACTCTCTTAGAGGAAAGCCTATTCCTCTTAACAGAGCGAATGAAACAATAAGTGGACCAATTCCTTTCAGTTGTTGATGAACTAGAAACCTGGGATAGCAAGCATGAGGCAAGATTCGAAGCTCTTGGACTTTCCCCCAGTACATTCTCCACCATCCAATGGTATTCTTTTGTGCATAAATGTTGATGACCACCCTTCCATCTTGAGCGAATGTGGAAGGGTTTAAGGTACCAAAATCAATAAATTGTTCTCGAATTAAATTTTCTTCACCAGGTCTATATATTTTCTTTATGGCATGAAGAAAGCCTTTTTTCACTTCTTCATCATCAATGGGTAGAACTCTATTTGGTCTCTCTATATACCACTTTGGATTAAGGACATAAGTAGCCATGTGAAGAGAGGTATTAAGTTTGATCCATATCTTCCCTATTATCTTGTGAATTTCATTGAAGAACTCCAAAGAGGGGTTTTTGTCCCGAATGATGTCCCTTATCTTTCCTACCATGCCATCAATACATTCATAAAATTCTCCAAGGGTGGGGGAATCAGAATCTGCATGCCTAATCAACTCCACAATTGGAGTTGTGAAAGAAACAACATATTTATAATCAGACCACCAATCATCATTGAGAAGCTTCTCTCTTATATTATTTTCCTACATTGGTTTAGATTCAGACCATGTATTCCACTCTTCAGAAACAACAATGTCTTGTAAGGATTCGTGCACCTCAACCATACATTGAAAAAGAATGAAGTATGTAGCATATCTTATTTCTGCAGGTTTCAAAAACCTCTTCCTTGAATACATCCTATAGATTTATAAAGAGGCATGGTGGTTGAAAATGTAAATTTGTGCATCTATTGCATCTATGTAACACCCTCTTCCCACATATGCCCAAGTAACTGGCCAACTGGGGTAAACATGCGATGAGAGGCTACTATAATGAGATTCAACCTCCTATGTGACCTTAAGGAAGTGTAACTGACGGAAACACGTCAAGCAGACCTTATACATCATTAATGTCACCCCCAAGAGCTAACCCGACCTTCCAAGCCTCTTTCCCCTAGGTCACACTGACATTTTGGCCTCTTTGAGCCATAGCCGCAGGCATAACACTGCATGCTAGTGGCTAGGAGGCTATAGTCGCAGGCATAATACTGCAAGCCAGCGGATAGGGCTCCAATTGCTCAGTTATGTGCCTGTGGATCCATGATATGAGCCACTTTTTCAGGCCCAGAGCCCAGGTTGCTGCCCAAAACTTCATGAAAAGTTTAGACATGATAAATAACAACAGGACAATGATGTAGAAGCGAAAATATCATCAAGGAATCAACCATACCCCTGTTATCCATGACATACATTTTGTCAAACATGTCACAAACATTGAATCTACAGGTATAATCAACATATTTAAACATAGGGGTCTTATACTTATCTGAGAATCACTAAGAAGCATTTCTCCCTTACGTCATTAGTTCCAATACAACCCATTTGACCATAGATACATTATGTATTCATTTACAAGTAAAAACATGCAGGATAAATCCATAAAAAATCATTGATCAAGTACATGCTTATAACCAACACAATAACCACATAGATACAATGGATACAAATAGAATCCACATATAAATCATTACATTTACATGCCAAATACCAAGGGAATGAATTGCTCATTACTAAATGTAGAAACCAACCGGAGATGGGACTTCCACGTTCCACTCGACCATAGATTGGTTGAGACAAGTTTCACTTCATCCAATCACTCCCGTGCCATATTCCAAGCATGAATGTGGGATCTCATCAAACACATCAATCACAACCAATTCAGTGTTTCTAGAGGCCAAACCACCTCAACCCTAAACCAGCGATTCCACCTCACGGTCGAACATCACAACCATCATGGATTGGTCTCTATCCAAGCTATTCTAGGGATCCAGAGCGTTTGTTACAACCAGGGCTTCCAAGACTTGTAACTCAACCCCAACTACAAGGCTTCTAGAGAGTTTTTCCAACTAGGCTTCCAAGACTAGTAACTCAACCCACCTAGGGCTTCCAGAGCATTTGTCCAACCAAGCCTTCCAATACTAGTAACTCAACCCACAGTTGTCTGCCAGGCTTCTAGAGCATTTGTCCAATCAAGGCTTCCAGGAACTAATAACTCAACCCACAACTAAAGGAATCATGAGAACCAACCAGAAAACAATCAATGGAAATAAACCTACAACACCATGGCTATCTAGGAAATGGCAAGGCTAGGAAAATCCACTTGCATACACCATGCATGCCAAAACCAGTGAGGAAAACATACATGCAAATCAGAACCTACAATCAAAACCGTTGTATTTGTTGATCCCGATGTCCGCTTGCGCTTTCCTACTCTTCCTTTGCCTTCTTGCTCCAAATCACCAAGTATTCGCACTCTCCAAGAGTGCTCCAAGAAAACTCCAAGTATCCAAGAGTATGAGAGAGAGAGAGAGAGAGAATAATGAGAGAGCTCCAAAAATGCAGTAAGAAAAGGTAGCAACTGATAAAGTACATGCTTATAACCAGCACAATAACCACAGAGATACAATGGATACAACAACAATATAATCCACATATAAATCAATACATTTGCATGCCAAATAGTAAGGGAATGAATTGCTCATTACTGAATGTAGAAACCAACAGGAGATGGGACTTCCACGTTCCACTCGACCATAGATTGGATAAGACAAGTTTCACTTCATCCAATCACTCTTATGCCATATTCCAAGCATGAATGTGGGATCTCATCAAACACAAAAAATCACAACCAATTCAGGGCTTCCAGAGGCCAAACCACCTCAACCCTCAACCAGTGATTCCACCTCACAGTTGGACATCACAACCATCATGGATTGGTCTCTATCCAAGTTGTTCCAGGGCTCCATAGCATTTGTTCCAACCAGGGCTTTCAAGACTTGTAACTCAACCCCAACTATTACAAGGCTTCCAGAGAATTTTTCCAACTAGGGCTTCCAAGGCTAGTAACTCAACCGACCTAGGGCTTTCAGAGCGTTTTTCCAACCAAGCCTTCCAATACTAGTATCTCAACCCACAGTTCTCTACCAGGCTTCCAGAGTGTTTATCCAACCAAGGCTTCGAGGAACTAATAACTCAAACCACAACTAAAGGAATCATGAGAACCAACCAGAAAAAAAATCAATGGAAATAAACCCACAACACCATGTCTATCTAGGAAATGGCAAGGCTAGGAAAATCCACATGCATGCCAAAACCAGTGAGGAAAACATACATGCAAATCGATACCTGCAATCAAAACTCGTTGTAGCTGTTGATCCAGACGTTTGCTTGTGCTTTCCTGCTCTTCCTTTGCCTTCTTGCTCCAAATCACCAAGTATTCGCACTCTCGGAAAGTGCTCCAAGAAAACTCTAAGTATCCAAGAGTATGAGAGATAGATAGAGAGAGAGAGAGAGAGAATAGTGAGAGAGCTCCAAAAATGCAGTGACAAAAGGTAACAAATGATCCTCATAAGCCTTTTTATATAAGAGGCCTACATTTTTTTCATTTTCCATTATTTTCCTTCATTTTCCTCCTCACATGCAACCAACAACCCTTCATCTCCCTTTTCTCCTAATTTCCATTATTTTCATAAATAAATGTGCCAAAGATACCTTTTTCCCCTTTAATGCATTTGCCAATTTCCTTAGCCATAATAAACCACATGAACACCCACACTAGGATGCTTTGCCCAACATTCAGGTTGGAATAAATGTCCCATCAACCATGTTTATTATTTTAACTTTATTACATGGAATTTTCACCAGGGCTATTACAATAAAAAATGAGTTTTGCAATCCAAGATATTTTTCTAATGTCTTTAAGGACATTATTCAAGGGATGTACACAACATTGGATATGCCTATTTCGACTTTGAACCATCAAACTCGTTGCTTTGCAAATATGTGTTGCATATGTGATTACATGTACTACATTTAAAGGACCAAGCTCATCATTTGCTTCTTTAAATACTTCAAACATGAAAGTAGCATCGTTTAGTTTCCCACTACAATCAATTACTCTTAAAAAATAGGGCCCAACTGGAGATTTAACAATAATATTCAACAATGGCCTTTGTTGAATGTCTATCCAACCATCCATGACTATTGAACATCCTGAATAAATCCAAGATTGTTTAAGGGGGCCCATAAGCCCCTGCATTTTTGTCACCCCCTTATCTAACAATGATGTCCTCATTTTGCTGTAATTTGGAGGTGTGTATCCTGGCCCAACAACTATGATTTTTTGCACTATTTCTTTGTAATGTGGAGAATGGGTAATAATAAACGAAATTCCATTTGCCATTTAAAAAAAAAAAAAAATCAGTAATAACATCATCAGCCTCATCCCTACGTAATACATTGTAGATTTTAGAAATTTGTTCTTGAGAAAAATTAGCAAGTATCTTACTCCTCCTAGAAGTAGACCCCCCACAGACTCAAATTGGTTTGATGAATTTTAATTCATTGAATCTTCAATATCACAGGAAGAAGATTGTAACAGCCCCGGGTTAAAAGTTCATGCAATAACAGTTAATAAAGGTAAAATAAGATCACGAGCAAGGGACACTTATTCCAAGCTGAATGTTGGGCAAAATATCCTAGTGGGCATCTCTTGTTGTGTTTATGGCTAAGGAAATTGGAAAAGGCAATGGCTAAGGCTTTGGAAAGGAAAAATGGTATTTTTGGCGCATTATTTACGAAAATAATGGAAATTAGGAGAAAAGGAAGGTGAAAGATTACGGGTTGCATGTGAGGAGGAAAATGAAGGAAAATAATAGAAAATTGAAGAAATTAGAAACCTCATCAATAAAAAGACCCCATAGCATCAGTTGGTAGCATTTTGTCAGTTTAGTTCTAGAATTTGTCTCAGAGAGGAGAAGAGAACCAAGAGGAGAAAGAAAGCAAGCAAGGAAAGGAAAGGAAAGTAAAGGAAGGACAAGGAAGGCAAGGATCAATCACCTTCAACGAGAATAATTGCACGTAACAGGTTGCATGTATGATTTCCTAGTTGGTTTTTACATGCATGGTATGTGCATGTTGGTATTTAGTTCTTTTGTTGTCATTGGCATGGATTTTGTTAGTTTTCGACAATGGATTCTAGCCTAACCTTGCCATTTTTGGACAACCATGGTGTGATTGGATTGTTCTCGGTTTGAGCTTTGGATTACCATAAGATTTTGGATATGGGTGAGGTGGTCTCGGGAAAATTACCAAAGTCCTAGGAATCCCTTGAATGATAATGGAGGGATACACGGTAAAGACTGAGGGTGGAGACAGGAAAATTCTTCAAGGTATTGGAGAATAAATTCTGAGGCATCCAAGCTCGGTTTGGTTTTGTGATATCGACACCAGTTTAGGTGAGATCGCGGTATGGTGAGCGTGGAGGTGGTTTAACCTATGGATTCTTGTGGTTGTGTTTCGATTGGTTTATCCCATGAAATTCCACATTCATTCTTGGAATATGGCATGGGGGTGATTGGATGAAAGAAATAATTGGTTCAGGCAATCTATGGTCAGGTGAACATGGAAGTCCTAAACCTGGTCGGTATTGCCTATGTTTAATAAAAACTAAGTTTCTCTTGCTTTTGATAAGGAATTGTACTTGTTATTATGTGGCTTTAAAGGTTGTTCTCTTGTTGTTATCTATCTGGTTATATGCTAGTTATAAGCATGATTATATGACATTTCTTAGTCATGGATCTTTCCATGTTTTTACTTGCAACTGAATAAATAATGAATGCAAGACCTAATTGGTGCTTTGACAACTAATGTGAGAAGGCAGTGACCATTCTTATTAAACCTCATATAAGTTTTCAATCCCTTATGGTCAGACTTGCATTCATGACCTGTAGGTTGCATATTCACCAAGTGTTTGACAGAATGTTAGTCCCAGTTGGGGATGGTAAGGTCAAGTCCTGGTTTCAGTTTTTGGTTTACAAGCATTGTTTCTATGTCATTTATCTTCTCTGGAAGTTTCATCGAGTTCCAGGTAGAGACCTAAGTCATGGCCCTGAAAAGGTGGCACAGAATCCAGATTCATTGGCATAAAAATGAGCAGAAAAGTCCATAGTTGCATGGAGGCAATATTATGGGAGCAATTGGGGACCCATAGTCGCATGGAGGCCTTGGAAAGGGAAAAAGTGAGTTGTCTTAGGGGTTGGACACCTAGAGGGGTTGGGTTACTCCTGGAGGTCCTGTGGCACCTAAGGGAAGTTAGTAAAGTCTTAAGTTGTCGTCTTCATTTCCTTAAGGTCACATAGGAGGTTGAGTCTTGTTATAGTAGCCCCTCGACTCATGTTTATCCAGGCAAGCCAGTGAAAGTGGGTAGATATCATAGGATGTGTTGTTATAGGGTGGTATTAGAGCAGGTTGCGCTCTATTTGGGTAAAGTATGATGTTATCAAGGTTATGGTGTCGCGCATGGGGTCATGGTATAAAGTTGGTTTGGTCATGCATGATGTTGTTATGTTATTACATGGCATGCTTATGATTATACATGTACATTCTAATTTGGAATAATCTTGCAGATGAGATAAGCTTCGGAAACAAGGAGAATGGTATTCTCCTCATATAGCAGATACATTGAGAAGCTTGAGGGCAGAGATCAGAAGTTGTAAATCAGAAAATGACAGGTTGGTTGAGGCTCAGGGAAGTCTTGCAAGGGATCAAGAGAAGCAGGTAGAGGTTAATGTGACAATCCTTCAAAGCTTATCGAAGTTGCAGAAACAGAGACAAATGAGGATAAATCAAGAGCAAGAAGAAAAAACTAATGGGTCTTATGCTAACATATCTTGGTCCGAATACAAATTGGAAAGAGGGGACACGGTCAGAGGTGGCATATCATTGGATACACCTAACATGAGGATTGGTATGTATGGGCATCATTCTAGTTCCTCATCCAGGAGACATCATCATAATCATTACTATCATCATCCTTATATAAGGAGGGAGTATTTATCTGAGAAATTCAAGAAAGTGAAGCCCCTGCATTTGATGGAGATATGAATAAGTCAGAAGATGCAGAGGCATGTTTGCTTAGGATAAATAAATTCTTCAAATTGCATAGCTATTGAGAGAACATGAAAGCCAAGATAGGCACCTTCAGTCTTTAAGGGAAATCATGTATTTGGTGGGAAGATGTGAATATTTTCAAGGGAATTAGAGAGGAAGACTTGATTTGGGATGAATTCAAGAGGATCTTCAAGAATAAGTACATATCGGAGAGGTACTATGATGACAGAGCTAAGGAGTTTTATGAGCTACAGATGGGTTCTATGAAAAATGATGGGTATACTAGCAAATTCTTGGAGTTGTTGAGATATGTGCCTTATCTCAAGGAGGACAAGGCCAAGATTCAAATATTCATCAACGGATTGCCAGAAACATATAGAGATCTGATTGAGATTGATGAGCCTAGATCGTTAGAACAATCCATCCGGAAATCGAAGCATTTTTATGAGCAGTCAAAGTGCAAAGTTGAGCCTAAACATGACTTGAAGGGAAATGAGAAAGTAAAATAGAAATGGCCACCAAAGTGGGGAAGACCTCGAGATGTAGGTGAGAAAGAAAATGTTGATCCTTACAAGAATTTCAATGTAGTTGTAATATCCCAAAATGGGAAAGACGAGAATATAGAACATATACACAATTCCAACTACGGTAAAATAAGAATAAAACATGTAAAACTGGAAAAATGTCGGAATACATCAAAACATCATACATATGAGTAGAAACATTTGAGCCATATCATTACGTGTCAACAGAAAATGAATATACACAATGATCCAAAAAAGGGATGCACTCAAGCCATCCAAAGATGGTTGAAACAACTCTACTGAAAACTAGCACTAGAAAGTAAAAGTTGTTGTTGTTGTTGGAAACTGTTGTTGTTGGGAATAAGACCTATGTGAGATAGGTTGTTGGAGTGCTCAGAAATATCCGGGATTTTAACCACGGATTCTACTTGAAAAAACCCAAAAAAAACCCAGAAATGGTTTGGCCAGATTTTGAGTTTGGAATTTCGGCCCTTTTTGGGTTGCACACTGCACCCCTGCTGGCTGAGTTACGCACTCCCTGGAGACAAATTTTCATTGGGGGCTGAAATAATTATCTATCAGCTGCAATAACACCCGCTCAGCTGACTAACTAAAGGGATGGTCCCTTCTCCCGAATCCCAAGCTCAAACTTGAGATCTAGCTCCTCCACTGAATATGCAGTTGTTGCATGCACAACTGCTGGGAAATATTGCGCTGTCTAGGAGGGTTGATGATGTAGCATGTTGATAGATAATACAATCCTGATCCTAGGATGCTGAAGTGATCCCCGGAGTGAAGGATTAATCCCTCACAGGATTCCAAGTTGATTTTCTTGGAACTTCCTCTTCTCCTCAAACCCTCACTGCAGAATTACGCAATTCCTAAAGGAAATGTTGTTGTATAGGAGAATAGATGGATGGCCTGATGCCAGATATGACAATGAAACTCCCAGAAGACTGCAATGGATCCAGAGTGTGAAGGGTTGACCCCTCCAAGGTTTTCTCATCTGACTGAGAACAACCTTCCAAATCTCAAACCCAAGTTTAGGAATGCGTAATTCCTGTAGCTTGAAGTGCAGATGAGAGTGGCTGAAAGTGGCACTGATTCTCGGATGATTAATGCTGCCCAAGAAAAAATTCCCAGAGTAGGCACTCGAAGTCCCCCATGGATAAGGGTGGGATTCCCGCTCGGGAACACCCGGTGCTAAACAGTTGAAGCGTCCAAAGAAATGTCTTACGACACTCAACAGATAAAAATCCAGACTCCCCATCCTTTACCACCCTCATCTTCCTTTTATGGTTGTGAGCCTTCCCTAGCCTTGGCCAACCTCATAACTGCGTTGCACATGTGGCCACTAGCCTCCATAAAGACTGCGTTGTCCTCTACAATCTCCATCGCTGCTGCAATTACTCTCCACTTCCTCCGTCATGTGTGCATTTAATGCACCACTTCCTCCATCATTTCATCATTATTTATCCATGATCTTACATTTATTCCTCCATTGTCTCCATCATCTTCCTCATTATTGCTCTATGATCTCCACTCTTCCTTCATTATTATGTTGCTCCACTACTCCATAATACTACTCCGCTACTCAATTAACCCACATTCACACTATAAAAGTGGATTTTATTCATCTATTGGGTTTATGGGTCCCTCCACCATTTTATTTACTTAACGAAATAAGAAAATTAAGAACTCTAATATTCCAATTAGCTGATGGCAAATTTGGAATATTACAGCAGTTGGGAAGGGACGTGGGTCGCAACCTAGAGAGCAGCAGACTAGAGGTGATAATAGAGCACCATCGCAGTGTTGGATATGTGCCAAATACCATCGTAAGAAAAATTTTCCATTCTACCAGGGAGGTAGGCCTCAGATCTATAGTGCTCAAGAGGCGTAGACAGTTGGGGATGTTGGTCATAGTATTCTGCAGATTTATGAAACTGTGGACAATAGGCAAGCGGATCATCAAGCATCTATTATTGAGATGGATGGTAAGCTTTGTGATCAAGTTAATTATGTTTTGATTGATCTTGGATCTAATTATAATTACTTTAATCCTGACCTAGTGGATAAGTGTGGCTTGAGAAGAGAAGTGCATGCAGAGTCTTGGTTGGTGTTGTTGGCTACAGGTACGAAGAAGAGAGTTCATCACTGGGTAAGAGCTTGTGCATTTTAATTGAGTGGTATGCCTAAAAACATCATATTTGAATGTACTTCCATTGGGATCGTATAGTATGATTTTGGGTATGGATTCGTTGTATCTTCACAGGACCAAAGTGGATTTCTATTAGAAGGATATTGAGTGCTTGGATGATAATGGAGAGAAGAGAATATTGTAGGGAAAGAAGAAGCTTACATCAGTGAGGATGGTCACAGCTATGCAGGCTAAGCGCAATTGGAGGAAAGGGTGTGTGATGTTTGTAGTTCATATTTCCAGTGACAAGAGAAAGGATGTTGAGGATGCAAAAATATTCAAGAGGTACCCTGTATTGCAGCAGTTTCAGGATGGATTTCTAGCAAATATTCCAGAGTTTCCTCCTCGCAAAGAAGTAGACTTTTCTATTGAGTTGGTACCAGGAGCAACACCAACATCAAAGGCACCTTACAGGATGAGCACACCAGAGTCGGTGGAGTTGAAGTTGTAGTTGAAGGAAATGCTTGATAAGGGATACATTAGGCCAAGTGTATTGCCTAGGGGTGTACCAGTATTGTTCATGAAGAAGAGGGGTCACACTCTCAGGTTGTGCATTGATTACAGGTAGACGAACAAGGTGGCGATCAAGAACATGTACCCATTACTGAGGATCGATGACTTGTTTGATCATTTGAAGTACGCAACAGTGTTCTCGAAGATTGACTTGAGATCAGGATATCATCAGGTACACATAAAAGAAGAGGACATCTACAAGACTTCCTTTAGGACCAGGTATGGGCATTATGAGTTTGTTGTAGTTCCATTCAGTTTGACTAATGCTCCATCTACTTTTATGTGTGTTAACACTGTAAAATCGTACAATCAAAAGAAATAAAAAATGTAAAGCATAAGGTACAGATAAAGGTTTCCAGATAAGGAATACATTAAGAAGAGCCAAAAAATATATTCTTCCTAAGGTCAAAGGACAAATTTATGGATAGCGCACAGGAAACAAAGGCTTTTTAAGCACAGTGCAGATTTTTCTTCGATAGTTGTGTGTAGTGCGGCTATCCCTTCGATAACCGCGCGGTCCTGGGGATGGCAGAATGTCACCATCTGGGACCACTCGGCACACTTGGTTAAAAATATTCCCACTCAACCTAAAAAAGTACAGTCGCCTTTGAGCCACCTTGAGGCCTTAATGCAGCACACAAAGGAATCATACCTCCACTCTTGTATCGCCATCCATCTTGGACCAAGAGAAGGACGAAAATTTTGAAAGTGGTCTATAAAAGCCAACCTTTGGAAGAAGAATAGGAGACACATTGTTATGCTAGCCAAATTGCTCCATAGAAAACTAGCTTGTGTTGTCCAGCAACAAAAGGATTGGAAGGACTTAGTTGTTGGACACCCAACATCTCATTCCAAGAGAGAGGAGTTCACCACATGTTCATTGATCTAACATCCTTTTATAGGGAAGAGAGGCTTGCTGAAAACTTGAGGGGAAAATACCCCCTTGTCTTGGATATTGGAGCTCTGTAGCTCGAAGGATCCACTACAAGAGATTTAGAATTCTATATTTTATTACCACCAACACCAAATGAACGGAGAAGCTCTCCATTTTGAGTTATTAGTGTGTTTTCTCTATCGAGCATGTATCTTCTGCATGTTGTTTTGTTTTTGTTTTATTATTTATGTAGCATGCTATGTTTCATTTCTAACTTGCCTTATTACATGTTGAACTTTTTCTATTAACGTTTGACAAACCATTTTGGCTTGTGACCCTTATGTAGGTAAGCAGCCTGCCTACTAAGCAAAGTGTATTTCGTACGCCCATGCAACGAATACACCACCACAGGAATGGCGACTCCACTAGATTATTTCTTTTGAGTTAATGGTTGTTGATGTAGGTCCTTCTTCCTGCTTGGCTTGCTGCAAATCACCCCTGCATCCTCTCAGCATGTCCAATCACACTCAATGAAAAGTCTTGCACAACAAAGAAGGGAATTTTTTTCATTCTGCCCGACTGCGCGCATTACGCTCTGACAGACGCGCGCTCCGTGTCTGTGGGAAGATAAGCCGCGCGGTAGGCCAACAAGCTAATATTTGCTTGATTTTTGCCATTTTTTTCATTTGTAAAGCAATTGGAAACCCATAACACATTTTCCATCATTGTGTTCTTGTATTTCATGAATGATTAGGACTCTTACTTGCTATAATTTAGCTTTGCAACTAAGAAGTTTTAATTTTAGTTTTTTATTTTATTTTTGCAAATCAAACATGGTTTAAATAGGAGAAAGTAAGTGGCCTTGAATCCACATATGATGTCCGAACAAACGATTTGTTGATAAAAGATACAAAACACATAATGTAATTAGCATAAAAGTAAGTGGCCCATATATCCACATATCTTTAGCTCATTCAAGTTTTTTCAATTTTTGCATTAGATTAGTTCAATTTTGCATTAGGAATTAGTACTAGGACCAAACTGTTGAAAAGAAAGCAAGTAATCTCTGTCGCCCTTGCACCTCACAGTGAGCCTGGGTATGCACATGAACACATTCCTAAGACAATTTTCCATCTCCTTATAGTGCAAACATAGTCTAACTATGCAAGGTGTAAGCAGCCCATAATCGACACATCGTTTATTTTTACAAGGAACAATCACACATAGGGTAATTAGAAAAGTATTATAAAGGATCATCACATATCCACATCTCATAACACTTGTGATTGTACACTCCAAAGCACACACGAAACATCGGTAAGCATTGGACCAAAAGGCACCTAGTGTGTTGGGACCTTTATCCTATTCTTACAGTTGCTTCACCAAAGCACACCCTAAGGAAAATTGAGACCCTCTAAAAATAATCATTAACCAAACTCACTAAATTCTCCCCAGAGGGGCCACAAAAGAAATTATAGTTCATGTTAGGACCATCGGGGGTAGGCATCCAATAAGTCACCATGGTAATAAGACATTTTGAAACATATATGTTGACTTTTCAGGGAGCTTCAAATCTATCTATCCACCCACGGAAAGAATACCTGAACTTTACCAGATACCCATTTCAGAAGGGGTTAAGCTTAGGACCAGTGTGTGCGATACTTTTTTGGGCTACCTGACCCATCTAGTACTCGGTACTGGTAGTTGATTACCAAGAATCTCAAGACTTGAATGCTCACGTGGGATGACGGTACTTTAGTGGCCAAAACTAGGGCATCCTTCCCTATAGGTGACGGTGAAACCAACACTTGATCCTCATGCCCTTACCTTGGTCGATTCTTCGGCTGCTGGAAGGCGTCGCCAGTTTTTTCGGGACGTTAGCCCAAATACCCATAATAAGATATCTTTGCAAGGCCCAGTTGCATTAAGAGTGTAAGGATTAGTAGGTCTATATAGGATTTTGAGTTTCATACACAAAACAAACAAAACCACATTTGTTGCTTGATTGATCACATAGCGCTAAATTAAAGGAAAACTTAACTCTTATTTTTTTGCTTTGTTTTATGCATGATATCGTATTTGCGTTGATAAAGATCTTCCTTCCTCCAACAAACCAAAAATATCAACAGTATTAAGCTATTCGACACCATAATGGACTCAATGGGACCCCGCCGATCTAGGGATTTATTGGACCTCCCCCCATTAGAGGGAGGAGTGCCAGGTCTCCCGCCATTTAGACGTCGAAGAAGACACGTTGCCACCATTATCGGTTCATCCTTTATCGAGGCATTTGTGATTGGAAACCCCCAAGGGTCACCCAACACCACACTAATGGAAACCCCAACAGGGTCACCACACGTAACCCCTCCTACAACCCCTAGAGGGCAGAGGAGCGCTACACCATTGGGAAATCAACAAAAAATCCATCAGGGCATGCCACAAGGTAATATTCCCCAAGCACCTCCCCTAAACCGTCACATTCAGATACCTATTTTTCCACATTATACCATGGCAGTCAATATGCAGTTACCCTTCTTAGCATCACTTAATCTTCCAGATATAACGAAGTTAACTAATGAACCCATTGCTCGTGGCCTTAATTGGCCTCACATTCCCATGAAGCTCCCTTTAGATATACCAAAATTCGAAGGAAAGCAAGCGGAAGACCCAGGAAATCATATCATGACTTTCCACCTGTGGTGTTCGTCTAATCGTATCATTGATGATACCATTATACTAAGACTTTTTTCACCCTAATAGGCCCTGCGATGAAATGGTATGTCAAGCAGCCTTATGCTTCTCATGGAACCTTTAGCACCCTCGCTACCATGTTCCTCACCTATTTTTAGCTCCCCATTCACCATGATTCGGGAATGGAACAGTTGACACATTTTAGGCAACACCAGTCGTCCATATATCAGACCATCTCCACGAATGGCGGTGACGTAGTATTTTATGTAAAGCCAAACTCGACGATAGAATGTTGTTGGAATTATTTTTGAAAACTCTCACAACTTAGATTTCAGAAGACGTGGTGACATAGAAACCCACCTCTGAGGAGGACGCCATTAGCAAGGCCCAACAACTTGAACTCATTTACACACAGTCAGGATACATTTACAATGTCCTGCTAAATTCCCCGTGTCTGCAAACTTATAGAGAGTTACCAGGCGCGTTGAATACTGCAGACAGTTTGATCGAGTCCTTGACCCAAGGTCACCTAAGAAACAGTATCCAGTACCCAGGATACTTGTACGATTCTACTCAAAACATATCGCAACCTGGCTACCATCAAATTTAGTATACACCTTTGCAGAATATGACGAATAGGGTAATACCATACCATCAACAATAGGCAATCTCATACCCTCCCTCGCAGGGGAACCAATACTCAGCTAGGAATGTTGATACAAGAGAGCCTCCCCATAAATCTTTCACCAATCAGGGACAGGGGAACCTATATAACCCTTTTCCCACACAAAATCCACCACCAACTTAAAACAATGCGTCGGTGAACCTAGTGCAACCATCCTGGGCTTAGCAACGATAGTCTTATGACCAGGAGAACAAAAATAATCCTCCAAACGCTATAAAAAACAAGCCGAGGAATAAGCAGAAGGGAGAATGTAGACAGGGGGGGAAGTAATCAACAACGCCCCCCGTGATCTCAGTCTGAGGGCAACCCCAAACGAAATCAAAACCAAGAGCCAAATAGTATCTCCCAAGGGAAAAACAAGAGACTCGGTCTAAAGAAAAATCATTCTTGTGCCATATGTGGTGAATACGTCCACTAGACTCACCACTATCCTGAACTCCCTGAATTGAAAAAACTTCAGGGTAATCAAGGACAAGGGGGACCTACTCAACAGCCTGTTGTAATGCAGGAACCTTTCCCCCACCAAGGAGTGGTTAACACCTAGCAACAAAACCCACCCCAAAATGATACTGGAGGAGGAAGTCACGAGATTTACATGGTTGCCAAAGAATTTTTCTTCCAAACAAGGAATAGGAACAACGATACACCTTCAGACACCAACCCATCAGGTACAAGTACAAGTGCATCTACTGCACCATTAACTATCTCAAACGTACCTATAGAGACCCTTCCAAAAACGGTCAAGGGACTAACCAGGAGCGAAGGACATCACTCTAAATCCGCTCACATATGTAGCATAGTGGACGATTTAGCTCAATCACCAGTTGCTATGTCAAATTTGGAAGTTCTGCAATCATGCCCAAGGCAACGAAAAGCCTTACATTCTGCATTAGGCACAATTGATCCTTCCTATTCACGCCTAATGGTTTTCAACCTAGATAAAGCAAGCTCAAGGATTCCTTCTCTAGTCGCTTTCCAAATACCGGTTTCGATTCAGAACATCACCATACACCAATTCATCGTCGATGAAGGAGCATCCACATGTATCATGTCCAAATCAGTTTGGAAAAAGTTAGGATCGCCTGAATTAAATTAATCTGACATCATGCTTACAGCATACGATGGTCGCCCTTCAGCCCTCGTCGGCCTATATCAAAATGTCCCAGTAAATCTGGCTGGAAAGAGAGTTCTTATAGACATTAAGGTCTTAGACGCACAACTAGACTACAATATACTCCTCGGGCGGAGTTATATGCACGCCATGAATGCAGTCACATCCTTTGTCATTAAGGTAATGATGTTTCCTTGTGCTGATCAGATCATCACCATCGGCCAGCTCACATACTATGACAAGAAACCCATGACCGCTCTCGATGTCGTGCTACCATATGTAGACACAACCACAAAACCACTCACACGGTATACACAATTCAGCCCAGGCCAGTTCAAACCATCATCCATCCTAGGGTTATTCCTAGGAGATCCCCCTATTATACCAGAGGGAGTCTTGGAAAGCACGGGGCACCGGTGTGCATGATGTTCTCACCAAACATTAAAACTAGCCCAGACATAGAAACCAATAGTACGAATGTCGAATCCACTTGCACGACATTCCTACCATACGCCATTTCGCAAACCCCATTTTTATATCCCCCACTTGGTTTTGTATCAAAACAAGTCATGAAAACTATGACATTGCCGAATATGGCTTTTTCAATAACCGTGTGGTATTTGGTCCCCCCAGCCATGCTAGGAAGTCCAAGCATCACCTCTATAGGAATAACCCCTATTGCCCTTCAAGAGGTCATAGTAGTTAATGAAACACATGTAGTAGTTTCAACTGACATGACCAAGAAAAGTAACAAAAAAGGGAAAAAGGTTGAAACCCCCAAGTTACCTAGGGAATTACAACCTTGTGCATTGTGCGATGTCGTAGGTCATCCTACCAATATTTTCCCGAAGTTAGAAGAATTGAAACCCCTTCTACACACCGAAAGAAATGTCACAAACTTGAATTCCCATAAAAAGGAACAAGCCACGAACAACCAAGGGAAATCATTTCAAACCAATCATGCATGTGCCATATGCGACCATTATGGGCATTATAATCATCATTTCCTAGAGATTTCGCGATATAGGGATGCCTTGCAAGCCCTAGAACAATCTTACCAAGAGGACCCCTCAGCTCCACCCATGCAAATGGACAAGGGAGAACCCAAAACCATACTATACGTATGAGAGGAGCCTACATCTTGTTCGTATACAGTCACCCCAACGGCCAAGAGATGACAAACAGAGGCCATATTGCATGTCCCAGTTTAAGCACTATGTGACAAGCCCAATCACTTAGTCACACAGTGCCCCGAGTTAAAGGCGTTCAACCATTAGTATTAAGTACCGCAAGTTTCCCAAAGCAACTTAGTACGGCATAAACGACATACATGTCAGATTTTTCGGAGCAACCACCACGTGTGTCGTTGTCCCCACATCTATCGATTCCAGTCTATGTTGGATTTCATGCGACACTTTGTCGCTAGAAACCCTGACTTAGCCGACTCGAAAACATAATCCACAAACAACGCTAAAACTCAAAGGACAGAAACAACAAGGACCATATTGTATCTGTTAGAGGAGAGACAGTCACCTGAACGACCACCTATATCCCGTAATCACCCTCAAGCTCTATTATAGTTCTGCGCACTCTATGATGAATGATATCACTTCATCGATGACTATGCAGCTCAAGAGTTATTTCAAAGATGGTACCCGGTCAACCCGGTGTACTACGATGGTGTATGAGCAGTCCAATATTCGTGCCGAGTGTGTTAAGATAACCACCCAGTTCGTCGTTGTCCCTACATCCCCTGCTTCTGTTCGGCATTAAATTGTTTATGCCAGGCCATAATCCGTCTAGTTGCATAAGAGAAATCGGATATGGACTCAATGGAAAGTTCGACAACCTAAGAGAATGAGGAAACTAGGTCCATCCTCTTCATATCGGAAGAAAAATGGCCAACAAGAGGGCAGATTATCGCCCCCAACCACCCTCCACGAGTAATGCCAACCTATGCATTGTGCGACGCACACAATCATTTGATCACTCAATGCCCAGATTTATGATCATTTCGCAAATGGTACCCAATTACTCTGGTAGTCCAAAGCGAGTATAAAACCAAAGAGCAGAAGTCTTGTCTTATTTTCCAAGACAACCATCATGCTCGACATTGTACTTACATCCCCCAATTAGACCTATGTTAGACGTCATATGCTCATTGGTCACTAAATATCTGGATGTAACCGGTTTTGAAACTAGGTAGCCAAGCACAATGCGACCTTGCCCCCGTCATCACCAAAACCCTAGGAAAGCTAAAGCGACCAATCGTCTTAGCTGGGCACGGAACCAGCCAAGAACAACATGTGTTCTATGCAATAAAAAGGACCACATGGCCAATCAATTTCAGGAACTCAAGGAACTCACTGATAGTCTTCGCATGGTCACAACCATACCGCATATACATCTCTCTAATCAAGAGAAGATCACACGTTCTTATTGTAGGATTTGCTCGCAATTTCACCACACTATGAATTGTGAATACCTCCCAAGGTTACGAGCGGCAAGAGTATGGTTGAGTTTGGACTCCCCAAAGGAGCCACACCACCTAAGACCAAAGACTCGAAGATGGTAGACGCACAAAAATGCACCAATGCCCAACCATCTTCAAGCATCCACATCTGGTGTGGAGAGTAGTGTTGGTTCTCACACCATCTACTCGGTAGATACTTTTACTCCATGTACCATTTGCACGAGCCATAACCATGAAAAATATATGTGCCCCATGATGAAAACATTTCGGCACCTCTGCATTCAACACAACTTCCAAGTAAAGGATGGTGCATGTATCCTTAGTACACCGCCAAAAGAGCACGAATTTTCTCTCAAACAAACAACCATGACGGAAATTCTTCCACCATTTAACGTTAATTACACACAACACCATATACGATTCATCTCATCATACATGGGAACCATGACTCATGTTGTCTGATCATATTTCATTGGTGTCAAGACTGCTGCAACTACCACAACGGGAGTAGTACCTTCGACAGTGCAAACCCAACCCATATGCACCTTATCAACCTCGTCTGGTTCCATGACATCAACCACATAATCGTATTCATGTCTGTATACCAACACTGTTAGGACAGAACAAATTCCTCGCGGCCTCACACAAACAAATTCCCCCTTAGGCATCTTGTTTCACTTTTATGAAGATATTCTAGAGGCCATGACGGAACTAGAATGTCCGTGGGATGCAATGCATCACCATTCATTTTTTCTTCCAGAAAAAAAACATTCGTGCCTAGCAGCCCAAAAACCCAAGATATATACGTCATTGAATCCAAATACTTCCTTCCATCTGGGAAGGTAGATTGGTTCAAAAACCTTATCCCAACGCCCAATGTGTTTGAATAAGTGAACATGTTGAATATTTCGCCAACCATTAAGGTAAATATCTCAAGAAAACCAGGAAAAACCGAAGAAATATCGCTAGGGGAAGCATGATCCCCAGACGAGGTAGTTGCTTATACAAACTTATTACAAGAGTACAGGGATATATTTGCATGGGATTATTCGGAAATGCTAGGGCTAAGCCCCACCATCATAGAACACCACATTGACACATATGCTGACGTATCACCAGTCCGCCAAAAGCAACGTCAATTACACCCATCCAAGGCATAAGCAATCAAACAAGAGATTGACAAGCTTCATAAAGTCGAATTCATCTACCCAATATCTTACACATCATGGGTTTCCAACCTTGTACTCATCATGAAAAAACAGGGCACCATCCGAGTTTGCACCGATTTTCGAGATTTAAATAAAGCTTGTCCCAAGGACAGCTACCCTACCCCTTTCACAGATCATGTCATTGATTCTTGCGCTGGTCACGAGGCCTTGTCCTTCATCGAAAAATTCTCAAGGTACAATCAAATTCAAATCTGGCACACAACGGTACAAGATGACGTTCACTGCCCCCTGGGGCACATTCGCATATCAAGTCATGCCTTTTGGTCTTAAAAACGTTGGAGCGACCTCCCAACAGGGCATGAATTATATCTTCCACAATCTAGCTCACCTCATCTTAGCTTACTTGGACGACCTCATAGTACGATCCAAGAAACAAGGTGACCATCTGGAGGAATTACGGTTGGTATTCCAACGATGCCGACACTATAACCTACGCTTGAACCCCCTCAAGTGTGTCTTCTGCGTTAATGTAGTCAGACTATTAGGATTCCTTGTATCCCAACATGGGATCAGAGTTGACCCCCTCAAGGTCCAAGCAATAAAAGAAGTGCCACCACCCAAAACTCTCAAGCAATTTCAAAACCTACAGGGGAAAGCCAGCTTCTTACGACATTTTGTCCCTGACTATGCCACTTTTGCGCAAGGTTTCCTATGCCTACTCTGTTAGGACATTTTGTTCAAATGGGATGATTAGGCTGAAAATTAGTTTGAGGCACTGAAAGACATAGTGTATTTAGCCCCTTTTATCAACCCACCCAATCACGAAAAAGACTACACCTTATATCTGTCGGCATTAGACACAACCATAGCTGGGGTGTTAGTCCAAGATGAACCAGATCATAAAGAGCACATAATTTATTACGTCAGTAAGAACCTATCTGGCCCTGCTTTAAAATACAAACCCGAAGAAAAAATTTCCCTAGCCCTAGTACACGCAGTACAAAATCTTCGACATTACATCATATTAAGCACTACAACAGTCATAGAAACTATCAACCCCATGCAATATCTGCTAACCCGCCGTATGATGAATCATAAGTACACTCGATGGGTAGTCATACTACAATAATTCGACCTACAGTTCAGCTCCCCCAAGAGAAAAAAAGCATTAATCCTAGTTGAGTTCATCACTAACCTTCCAAGTCCGACTTAAGGATCTCTAGTTAACGACTCACTACCAAATGAACATCTATTCTTAGTGACGACCGAGGATCCTTGGTATGGAGACATCCTCCTATTCTTGCGAACCCAAAAGTTCAAACCACAGCTCACCCATGATGATCGAAGGCACATGCGCCATCAAGCCCCCTGGTACCTTTTCATGGGGGGCGTCCTTTATCGAAGAGGCGTTGACACTATTTTACGTCGATGCCTCACACGCGGCCAAGTTGAGAAAGCCCTAAATGACTTCCATAGTGGGGCTTGCGACGACCACCTCTCATGGATGGCCACTGCCCAAAAATTCCTACAGGATGGTTATTTTTGGCCCACCCTATTCCACGATTGCATTCAAGCAGTCAAAAGGTGCGAGTGATGCCAATGCTTCGCCCTCAAGGCAAGAGCACCTCCTGCTCCTCTGCACCCGGTCATTGTAGCATGTCCCTTTTGTAAATGGGGAATCAAATTTATGAATTACAACCCTATGTCATCTGGAAACCACAAATACATTATTGTATCCAACGACTATTTCACCAAGTGGGCAGAAGCCATGCCTACATACGACAACACGACAAAAACCACAGCTTGAATTGTCTTCGACCATGTCACTGCATGATTCGGTGTGCCTAAGGAGTTAGTCTCTGTAAGCCCCCCTATAAATTTTTGACAAGAAAACAGGGGGCTAAAATGTTTTTGGGCCTCCAAGGAATGCATTTTCCCTGAAAACACATCATCCTTGAAGTCTCCTATGCCCTTCCCTTTGATAAATTACCTCTGCTGATTCCCATAAAAAAACCTCTCTGATTGTGACAAACTGTGCTCCAGAAAGGCCTAATTTTTCCCCTTGTATCCCTGCAGAATGCCCTTTTTTAACCTTTGTTGTCCCCTTGTCAAAATTCCCCTCTAATCCCCTAAATTTCCCCAAAATCCCCTTTACATCATGCACATACCCCTGGTTTTCTTTATCTCCCCCTCTTTTCCCTACCGTTACCCTTCCCGGGCCTTGAATTTCACTAAAAGTGGGCCAAAGACCATGTTTTACATATAGATGGGCTTAGCACCTTTCGGCACTAGCCCCCTTATATTTTCCACCACGTGACCCCGGCACTAGAACCAGGTGCCAAGGCGGACAACGCTTACTGCAATTGTATATCGCGAGCAGTCTCAACTGTCGATCTGTACAGATCGGACGGTCGTCGCAGTCCAGTGCCGCGCCTGTGGCCCTCTCCTTTCACCGCTCGAGCGCATTATCCACCGTCCGTTTAAACCACATATCAACGGTCCATAGTTTTTCCTCCGCCCGGTGGTCCCCGCAAACGCCAACACTGTTCAAAACCATCCGGTTTCTATCGCACCGCCTTTCGGAGGTGGGCGGTATTTCTATTTTCGGAGCGATTCCACTCACCGCTCGACACGTGGCTCTGACACTGTTTGAAAAGCGCCCGCTCATCACGCGTTATCGTTCGGCACAAGACACGGAGCGATATGCATATCAGCCGTCCGATCTGCGATCGCCCATCCAACGGTGATCACTCCATGAAGTTGCGCGGAAGTTAAACCAAGGCATTCGTACCCCTGGCCCACTATCCATTGCCCTTCGCCGTGTCCCCAGCCGTCGATCTCCTCCTGAGATCGAACGGTCCAGATTCAATCGCCCTCCACCGTTGACCGTCTCCCGCCACGTCACCCTTTCCACATGTGTCACTGTATTTCTCGCCCGTCCCTGTGTATATATGCGTTCAAAGGTCAAATTTTAATGTTTTACATTAAAATTTCCGTTCTACTGCATTTTCCCACTGCGCCACCATTCTGCAAGCCTACCACTGCATTTTCCATCGTAATCCCGCACTATTCCACCATTTCACCAGCCGCACATCCACTTTTGTCATCTCCACTGCATCCACCACCTCCATATGTGCTTTTCTTAACAGGTTTTCGTGTCTTGCAGGGTTATCAGAGGGTGAAAGCCGCCATGATTTCACAGTATTTATTACAGCGGAAAAAAGCGCAGAAAGTACCATTTTTTCAGAGGCCTAAATCATGAAGAAATCCTGGGAAAGAGCCATGACAGGACTTGCATTTAAAAACAGGGTTCGAACTCTGTAAAACCTCCCCAGAGCCATTAAAGCACGGATTTCACAGTCAGAAGAAATCGTGAAAGCGGCAAAGAGTATCAGTGGGAAAACAAAGCGTTTAAGGCCTGTAATTGCATATTTTGAGCCTTAATCCAATCATCCAAAGGCAAGGTACCAGAATCAAAGACCCTGAGGATCAATCAGAAGGTCCAATGCACGGAAAATAATACTACAGGGTTTTCATATCAGCAGTACGTTCTTCCATAAAAGTACACAGTGCCCATACTGTCTACATGCTATGTCGTATTCCTGAGAAGATTTATGCCCTGACAAAGTCCTATGCTACCAGTGCATTAGTTATATAGTATGGCAGACCCTAACATCATCGTTTTGCATTTTGTTCAGTACACCAGAGACATACCTGGAGTAAATGGAAGCCTGACGAAGACCACTCCATCATCCAACGAGTACCAGAGATAAATGCCCAGAATTTAAACTGGATGGAGCCTCGACCCTCCTGCTGCTTCAGAGTTTAATGATGCATTTAAGTTTACATCTACTCCTGTTATTATTTTCTCCTATAAGAATTTTCAAGAACATATTGTAAAGGTTGTTGTTCGGCTGCTGCCGTTGTAGTTAGAGGGATTCAGTTTTGACTGTTAGAACAGTTTGGGAGAGATTAGCAGAGTAGTTGTTTTGTAGTAGGCTGGGAGGAGAAAGTTTGGATTGTAATCAGCCATTGAGCTCAGTGTATGTGACTGGTTTTGCATCAATTAATCAAGCACATTTCACAGGATCCTGGTCTATTACTATTGGTGATGTTTTTCTAACACTGTTTATTACATTTTCATACTGTTTCATTTTCTGCTGGCTTGCATCATAAATATGGCATAGGATTTACCCTTGTTAGGTACCCTATGTCTCTGCTCTCCTTGCCTTCAATGTTTTCTACTAAACGTGTTATCTAAGGGTTGATTTCAGTTAATTTAACCAGTGTAGTGGATGTCATTGCTTGCTAGCTGATGTATGAATTAATGAAATCTATCTTTAGTTGTTCTTGTTGGGTTTAAGCTGGAAGATTTGGGAACACTAGGGATTAGAGTTAGCCCTGTCCACTAGGATCCTTGTGCGACCAGCTGGCCTTTCTAAGATCTCTCTGTTAAACTTATCTTTGTTTTCCCTTGGAACATGCTAAAGCTGACCTAGAGTTAAATGACCTCTAGTCCGATCTATAAGCTGCCCCTTTGTCCCTCCTTTGAGAGTTGCCTATGAGTGTGTCCAAGCAGTTATGGAGTTAAATGACCTCTGACCTGATCTTTAGACAAAAATTAGGTTGCTTTCCTTCTTTCACTTTCAATCCTTAATGTTCCATCCCACCATCTAATATAAAAAGATCCTTTAGTATCAGATGAATTGCCCTCTGAAAGCTTTGGCCAGTTGTTGCATGTAATTACCTTTCATGACTCCATAGCCCAATGGATGGCACTTTCTTGACCTATCCACTTTGCTGAAACATCCTGCTGTTTTGTTCCTTTTCTCCCATTGCTTTCTCAGTCTATGATATCATGACCAACCCAGCAACCAACCAACCATATCATTTTAAACCCCCCTTTGTGCTTCATACCTAGCCTAATATCTCATTTTGAGCTTTCAAAGATATGCCATTCTTTGTTTATGGGAGAGATCCCTCTCCGGGTCCAGGAGGGCTAGATCCTAGGGCCCTAAAGTGGTTATGATGTTGTCTCATCTTTTGGTCTTGCCAATCTGGCCAAAACATAGGAACCCCAACAGTCTCCAACCATAGAAAGAATTTCGAAAGTGAAATATTCCAAGAGCTATCCCATCATCTAGGATTCACACATGAGTTTGCGTCACCATACTACCCCAAGTCCAATGGTCAGGTAGAAGTTGTTAACAAAGTACTCAAAATGATGTTACAACATATGGTCAACAACCATAACGCTAACTGGCACCATATTGTATTTTCATCCTTATGGGCATATCGCAAAACAGTTAAATCTTCAACAAGATTCACACCTTTCCAATTGGTATATGGAGTGGAGGCCGTGGTTCCCATTGAACGCGAAATCCCCAACTTCCACACAACTATCGAACTCCTCGATGAGACCCAACCTTTAGAGAAATGGTTGGTACAATTAGAGCTCATCGACGAAAGGTGACAAGAATCTCTCCAACATAATGAGGCTCACAAGAAAAGGGTAAAAACATAATTCGACCGCAACATCACCCCTCGCTCATTTTCAAAGGGGGAGCTACTCCTTCGCTACGACATTGCGAAATTAGCCTTAGGTCTCGGGAAGTTTGAAACATTATGGAAGGATCCTTACATCATAAAACACTACCTCCTCAAAGGAGCATGCATCCTATTTGAGCCCGACAATACATGCCTAGCTAATCCTGTCAATGGGTTCTATCTCAAAAAATTCTACCCATAGGGCAGGAAGTCTCGGCCTTAGAGATAAGATGAATGCAACATAAATTTTTTAGATGATCACAATCATCGTGGACTTATTCTAAAAAATGCTCCTGTTTCATAGATGGGTTGTCCCTCCATCCACTATTTTGGATTCGCTGATGGAGCCTCTCAATGGTCACAAAATCTAGTAGAAACCGCCTGGACCATATAATCTCCTGACTAGTCACCATTCCTCACCAACAGAGTATGTATCAGATCAACTACCAATAATCAAGCAGAATATGATGCATTCATCAGGCTGTTGAGCGATGCCTCCAACCAGGGCATTCACCATCTACATGTCTTTCTTGATTCCCAGCTAGTGGTATTACAGTTAAACCAAGCTTTTGAAGTACGAGATTCACACCTATTTAGGAAATACTTGCATGCATGACGGCTGAGTTGTCATTTTGATCACATTACATTTACACATATACCAAGAAATCAAAACCAGACAGTCGATCACATAGCTAACCATATCCTAGACTGGAATGCATCTCGTATAAACCATCATCCATAAAAAGCAAGGCATAAAGCTTAAATATCCATCATAGGTACATAACATATATCATAAACACATGTAAACATAAACCAAGTAATAAACATAGACACGTGATAAGAGCCGCAAAAAAATACATCTCGCATATATACATCAAAAAATATATGAGTCCTAGTATACAAAACAAGTCCCTAACCATCATGTCAATAAAAAATATACATGTCACCAAAATAAGGAAGCATCCCCATAATGGGTGCTTTCCATAACGATACAAAAATATCTAGGGCTGAGCCCTGCCTGGTGGGTCAGAAGCACCTGGTACCAATATAGGTGCAGTAGCCGCCTTGCGTAAAGTCGGCTAATGCGCCCTTTATCAAGCCATCACCGTCTCTAGCCAGATGTCGTCTAGGTCATCAAAAAATCCTCTGGTCGACATGCCTCGGGTCAACCTCTCTAACCGACGCCACGAATCGGCTAGACCTGCAACACGAGAGTCAACAGCCTCAGCTCGAGCCTCTGCTGCCAACACTCTAATGTCGGCAACAACCAACAACTCCTTGATCGTCGCCACCTGTGCCTCGGCTGACTCAGCACGGGCAAGAAGAGTAGCATCCCCACCAGCAACTGCAACGCTGCTACCCTCTCTTGAGGGACCTCTTGCACCACCCTATCCCCCAACCGGGGCTTGACTAGCCCCAAGCGGGACCCTCCTCTGAGGCTGGTGAGCCACCAAATGAGCGATAAGTCACCCTGTCGAACCCACATCTCCAAGAGAAACCAAAAATAATAGCAGTGTCACCATCAAAGACATATAAATCTATACACAATAAAAATCCTCTAAATGCAAAAAACATCAAAAGTCATACCTACTGGACCCCATACATAGCATGCAGGAAGACCCATATCTGGATCCACCTGGAAGTCCATCCTTGCGTACATGAAGTCAAGAAACATCTGTGGGTTTGACTTGAACCACGCCTCATTCATCGCGTCCCAGTAGCGGCCCGCCTCTCCTTCTCCACCACGGGGCATCACAGGTGCCCACTGACGCATCCTAGGATCCATCGGAGGACCTAGGGGCACTGCCACAAAAGGCTGAAGCATCACAACCCTCTCGTACATGATGTTGCAGAGGATTTTTGCGTAAGAATAGGATTTAATAGCCCCCCTCTGGGCCTTTCCCAGTTGCATAACCATGCCCTGGTAAACATAACAATCCCAGTAAAAAAAGTGCCTGGCCTGAAGACGACACAAAACCGCAATATGCGAACTCGACACTCGATAGGGTGTCGTCGACCAGATAGGTGAACTATAATCACCAATGCAGCTCTCTCAGCCAGGTCTGTTATAGAGCTCAAACAGATGCATCCCCGGGTGATCGCATCAGGACCACAGTTCTCCTCATCCTTGGCCTAGCGACGGATGGTCACTCCCCCAGGAGGGACTGGATAGGGAAGGGCCTCCCCCTGAGGTAGTAGACCAGTCACAAAACAAGCGTCGGTCTCCAGCTGGATCAAGACGTCTCTGCGACGCAAGACCATAACGTGTCGCCTCTTGTTCCAGCATCGGACTAGGTATCACAGTAACCCATCCTAGGATCTCAGTAGGTTGTTCTCCAAGAAATTTAGTAAACCGTATTGAGCCAATACCCCCCTAACATCGGTTTCTTAGGCCACAACTGCACAAAGACCAGGCTAGTCTCTCTCCCTCCACAACATCCTGCCACCAAAAAAATATATATATATAGTTTTTCAACCAAAAATATTAAAAAAAGATTCAAAAAATGACAAGGACCGCATGGGTCATCCTTGATTGCCCGCACAGCCTGACCAAAAAATGGGTATAAAGTCCATACAAATCCATATTTGTATGAAACCCCCATTCAAGAAAATGACAAAAATGAAAAGCGGGACATTTAAGGTCGTACCTGACACTGATGACACGAATCCCGAGTACTTAGGTTGACCATGACGGCAAGAGAAGCTCGGGAACAGGGGCTCAGCTCTGACCTCAGACCCTCAAAAGAAACAAATGAGTTGAAATGAGCCATATTGGCCCATATATCGCCCTTTTCTCATTATTCGACAGACCATAACTAGAGCTCAAAGTACCCGATCGCAAAACTGTGAGAAACATGGTGATCAACGCTTCATCATGTTCAAACCAGGCCCCATAAATCCACGCCTCATAAAAATTCATTTTCAGTCACAACAGATATGCCCTCTCTTATTGCTTTACATTCAAATTATTTCAAATATGTTTGTATGAAAAATATGCTTGGGGTATTGGTTGCAGGTATTACAACATGCCAAATCACCATATGTCCCAGCCAACAAAGGTACAAGAGCAAGTATGATTCTACCCATAGCATGATAGGCTCCCTAAGAAGCTTTGCATATCCTGACATCATTTCTTCAAAGAAATAGACCCTAGGTTTCATTCACCTGAGCATGTTTATCATCACCCCACCTTGCACGTGATAAACACCCTTGGAGGTTGGTAGAGCCTTACCCTCCATGATGTCCATCACTCATGTAGACCATACACCAAAGTTCTGAAGCCATGGCCATAAAACCCCAAGTGTGGGAAGCACTTCATGTTCATTCATCCATCATACATCAAGTCAAGTTTTACCCATGTCATGTTAAAACCCCTTTCTCGGGTTACCATTCTCACAAGCAGATCGGAAAAACACACCATCGCGTCTCACATGCGGCCTATCACACCCCCATCAACATAGACCATCTGCAACATTTTTCATCCGCTTCATCACCCTTGCACTGAGACCAACCAATGAGGCCCCCACCCTCAGAAAAACACATTCCTCACAACATGGTGAAGGATTATTCCATGTTTATAGGGGCACCCATCTCCATGCTTGTAAATGCAAACACATTTTATATTCTTTTGTCAAGTGTACAAAAAATTTTTAGGAGAGCACTCCCACCCATCCATTTACATTTCTCACCTGGCAGCAGTCCCTAATCACCCTTGGTCAGAGCTACGCATTCTTTTACCACACCCAACCATGACACTCATAACAACCATATACCCACACTGGACGTCCTACTGACCTTAGGGATTTCCTCACCAGAAATTGTTATGATTGTCGCCACTCGCATTTATAGCCCCGACCTCGGGCCACTTTACTACCATCATCAATTATAACCATTTCTCTTCATCATGCATAGTTAACCCATCACACCATGCCTCCTCACCTTAATAGGGGCATACCCGGATGGCACTATGGGAATCATCAATGCCCATTTATGTCATCGATCCTCTTGACATTCAACTTCAAGATAAGCTTTCATGTCAAGATGGTATCGTACTTCATAACCGTTGCACTCTGTCATAATTCGTCGAAGACCTGTGACTTGATAAGCATCTCTTTCAGCGTGCTTACATGGGAAGGTCCCCAACAGTCAAAGACCCATGCATACAATGATTATTCATTCTAAACAAACATTCCATACCAAGAATATTCATTTGGGCACCACTTTCAACCTTCTTTCAAAGAAAAACTCCCTCGAGGGCGTCAACAACCCTCGTCATCAACCAGCAGCATGTCACTACCAAAAGTGGCATAAACAAAACCACTATCTATCAGATAAGCTTAACTAGTCAAAACATCACGGGCATGGGACATGCCCGCCTCGTAGAAATATTTTATTCATTCTATCTCTTGTGGGTTTCCAACAAAGCATGGTATCTTTTTTACTCAAGGCAAGGGGTCTCTCAACTTAGTTCCAAAGCAAGTTACTCTTTCTCTCTCTCTCTCTCTCTCTCTCAAAAGGATCACACAAAAAAGAAACCATAATGTATTTCGGCTATACAATTCTTCCTAGACCTCATAGATTAGGGGGCAACTGTTAACACTGGAAAATCGTATGGGCAAAAGGCATAAAAAAATGTCAAGCAGAAGATACAGATAAAGGTTTCCAGAGAAGGAATACACAAGGAAGAGCCAAAAATTTAATTCTTCCTAAGGTCAAAGGACAAATTTATGGACATCGCACATGCAACAAAGGCTTTTTGCGCATAGTGCGGCTTTTTCTTCGATAGTCGCATGCAGCGCGAATTTTTCTTCGATAGTCGCACGCAGCGCGACTATCCCTTTGATAACCACGCGGTCCTAGGGATGGCATAATGTCAACATCCAAGACCACTTGGCACACTTGGTTAAAAAGATTCCCACTCAACCTAACCAAGTACAATCACCTTTTAGCCACCTTGAGGCCTTGACGCATCACACAAAGGAATCATACCTCCACTCTTGTGTCACCATCCATCTTGGGCCAAGAGAACTAGAGAAAATTTGAAAGTGGTCTATAAAAGCTAGCCTTTGGAAGAATAATAGGAGACACATTGTTATTTTGGAAAAATTTCTCCATAGCAAACCAACTTGTGTTGTCCAGCAGCAGAATGATTGGAAGGACTCAGTTTTTGGCCACCCAACATCTCAGTCCAAGAGAGAGGAGTTCACCACATGTTCGTCGATCTACCATCCTTTAAGAGTGAAGAGAGGCTTGTTGAAAACTTGAGGGGAAGAGACCCCCTTGTCTTGGATATTGGAGCTTTGTAGCTCAAAGGATCCACTACAAGAGATTTAGCATTCTATCTTCTATTACCACCCACACCTAATAAAGGGAGAAGCTCTTCATTTTTAGTTATTAGTGTGTTTGCTCTATCGAGCGTGTATCTTGTGCATGTTTTTTTTGTTTTATTGTTTATGTAGCATGCTATGTTTCCTTTCTAACTTAGCTTATTACATGTTGAACTTGTTCCACTAACGTTTGACAAACCATTTTGGCCTGTGACTCTTATGTAGGTAAGAATCCTTCCTACTAAACAAAGTGTATTTCATACGCCCATGTGCCAAATACACTACCACAATGTGTTTGATGAATAATGTGTTGTGTCCTTATTTGGACAAGTTTGTTATTGTATTAATTGATGACATCTTGGTACTTTCTAATAATGATGAAGAGAATGTCAAGCATTTAGCAGCAATGTTGAGATTGCTAAGAGAGCATCAATTGTATGTTAAGCTTAGCAAGTGTAGTTTCTTTCAGACAAAATTACACTACTTGGGACATGTTGTTTCCAATAATGTCATAACAATAGATATGGAGAAGATAAGGGCTATCATAGAGTGGGAAGTTCTTAGAAATGTGGAGGAATTCAGATAATTCATAGGGTTAATAGGTTATTGTAGGAGGTTCATTGGGAACTTCTCACACGTTGCATATCATATTACATCTTTGCAGAGGAAAGGTCAAAAGTTTGAATGGACAGAGGAGTGTGCAGCTAGTTTTGAGCAGTTGAAATAGTTGTTGACAAATGCTTTAGTTATAAAGATTGCAGATCTAGATAAAGAGTTCATTGTGTGTATAAATGCTTGCAAGAGAGGGCTTGGTGGGGTCCTTGTGCAGGAGGGACAAGTGATATGCTATTAGTCTAGGAAATTGAATGAGCAAGAGTAGAACTACATGACTCATGATCTTGAGTTGGCAGTTATTATTCATGCTTTGAAGACGTGGAGAGATTATCTTCTTGGTAGGAGGTTTGCATTGATGAGCGATCACAATGGGTTAATATATTTGTTTGACCAAACAAATTTGAATGCTAGACAAGCTAGATGGTTGGATACCCTTAGTGAGTTTGATTTCGAGATTAGATACATCAAGGGTAAGGAGAACAGGGTTGCAGATGCTCTCAGTAGGAAAGTACAGTTGAACCATGTTGTGGCAGTGAGCTCATATGGGACAAATTTATAGGATCAGAGCTTATAGGAAGGAAAGCAGGATGATAGATACAAGGAGCTTATGCATATGTTACAATAGGGTACAAGTGATCAGGATGTGGATTATCATCTCACAACATATGGCTTGGTGAGTTTTAGGGACAAGATATATGTATCGGATGACAATGAACTCAAGAAGCTTATATTGATGGAGTTTCATGTAAAACCATATTCAGGTCACCTAGGATATCATAACAACGTTGATAGCAGTGAAGAAGTTCTTTTATTGGTTGAATCTGAAGAAGGAAGTAGCAGAGTTTGTGGCGAGATGTTTGGACTGTTAACAATTCAAAGCAAAGTATAAGCATCCAGGTGGGTTGCTTCAGCCTATTTTGATTCCATAATGGAAATGGGAGGTCATCTCCATGGATTTCATTACAGGCCTTCTGAGGACATCGAGGCAACACAATTCTATCATGGTTGTGGTAGACAGGTTGAGTAAGGCAGCTCATTTCATTCTAGTGAAGACTACTTATTCAGATGGTGAGGTAGCACAGGTCTTCATTGGGGATATCATAAGATTCCATGGTGTTCCGAAGAAGATTGTGTCAAAAAAAAATGCTAAGTTCACTTCCAAGTCTTGGAAGGAGTTGTTAGCAGGATTGGGGACTGATTTGGCCTTCAACACAACTTATCATCCACATACAAATGGAAAAACAAAGAGGGTCAACGAGATATTGGAGGATATGCTGAGGATGTATGTCATGCATCAACAGAGGAGATGGGAGGAGTACCTTTCATTGGTAGAGTTTGCTTGCAATAATGGTTATTTGTAATCACTGAGGATGAGTATGTTTGAGGCATTGTATGGGCAGAGTTGTTACACTCCCATCAACTAGAGTGATCCAGTGAATAAGGTACTTATTGGACCAGACATTTTGGCATACAAGGAATAAGAAATGCAGGTTATAAAGAAGAATCTAAAGGCAACAGAAAACATGTAGAAAAGTTATGCAGACCAACACAAGTCATTTAAGGAGTTTCAGGTTTGGGAGCATGTGTATTTGCGCATCAAGCTTAAGAAAAGTTCCTTGAGGATCAGGTCATGTGCCAAGTTGGCACCACAGTATTACGAGCCTTTTGAGATCCTTGAGAGGATTGGACCAGTGGCCTACAGAATTTCATTGCCTCCGATAGTGAAAGTCCATGATGTTTTTCATGTTTCATTGCTTAAAAGATATGTAAAGGATGTTGATCATTTTATTGATTGGTCTGTATTGCAGGTGGAACTAGAAGGAGAATTCCAGCCGAAATCTCAATGCATATTGCAATAGAAACATCTTGTACTCCGGAACAGAGCACTCGAGCAGGTTAAAGTGTAGTGGAAGCACTTTGGGCCCGATGAAGTTACATGGGAGACAACTGATCAAATGTGGGCTATGCCTCCTTCATTGCTTGCCAGTGGAGGCAAATGAGTTTTGGTATTTGTACATATTTATGTATGGTTGCTATTGTAAATACCACAGTGAGCTATGTTATAAAGCTCTAATAAGTGGTATGGTTTTCATGTTTTCATGTTTTACATGATGGTTTTGCTTTTAAGCAGGATGTTATTGTAAATACTGCAATGAGCTGGGTTATAAAGCTCCATATATATATATATATTTATTTTATTTTATTTTATTTTTTGAATTTTGAATTTTTATTTTTAGCGGTTTTTCTGAGTATAGGTGTGTTTTAACATCGAGGATAGTGTTCCCCTAAGGGGGAGGGGCCTATAACAACACTATGTTAAAAGTTCATGTAATAAAAGTTAATAAAGGTAAAATAAGACCATGGGCAAGGGACACTTATTCCAAGCTTAATGTTGGGCAAAATATCCTAGTGGGCATCACTTGTTGTTTTTATGGCTAAGGAAATTGGCAAAGGCAATGGCTACGGAAATTGGAAAATGCAATGACTAAGACTTTGGAAAGGGAAAAGGGTATTTTTGGCACATTATTTATGAAAATAATGGAAATTAGGAGAAAATGAAGGTGAAAGGTCATAGGTTGCATGTGAGGAGGAAAATGAAGGAAAATAATGGAAAATTGAAAAAATTAGAAGCCTCATCAATAAAAAATACCCAGAGCATCAGTTGGTAGCATTTTGTTAGTTCAGCTATAGAATTTGTCTCAGAGAGGAGAAGAGCACCAAGAGGAGAAATAAAGCAAGCAAGCAAAGGAAGGAAAGCAAGGACAAGGAAAGCAAAGGAAGGCAAGGATCAACCACCTTCAACAAGAATATTTGCACGTAATAGGTTGCATGTATGATTTCTTAGCTGGTTCTGACATGCATGGCATGTGCATGTTGGTATTTGGTTCTTTTGTTGTCGTTGACATGGATTTTGTCGGGTTTCGACAGTGGATTATAGCCTAACCTTGCCATTTCCAAATAGCCATGGTGTGATGGGGTTGTTCTCGGTTTGAGCTTTGGATTGCCGAAAGATTTTGGATGTGGGTGAGGTTGTCTCAGGAAAATTCCCAAAGGTCTAAGATTCCCTTGATTAGTAATGGCGGGATACACGGTAAAGCCTGAGGGTGGAGACAGAAAAAATCCTCAAGGTATTGGAGAAGAAATTTTGAGGCATCTAAGCTCGGTTTGGTTTTGTGATCTCAAAACCGATTTAGGTGAGATCACGGTATGGTGAGGGTGGAGGTGGTTTAACCTCTGGATTCCCTTAGTTGTGTTTGGATTGGGTTATCCCATGAGATCCCACATTCATGCTTAGAATATGGCACTGGGGTGATTGGCTGAAATAAAGAATTGGTTCAACCAATCTATGATCGGGGGGAACTTGGAAGCCCTAAACCTAGTTGGTTTTTCCTGTGTCTAATAAAAGATAGGTTTCTCTTGCTTTTGATAAGGAAATTTACCTGTTATGATGTGAATTTAAAGGTTGTTCTCTTATTGCTATTTATCTGGTTATATGCTGGTTATAAGCATGGTTATATGAAAGTTCTTAGTCATGGCTCTTTTAATGTTTTTACTTGTAACTGAATGAATAATGAATGCAAGACCTAATTGGTGTTATGAAAGTTAATGTGAGAAGGCAGTGACCCTTCTTGTTAAACCTATGACAAATTTTCAATCCCTTATGATCAAACTTGCATTCATGACTTGTAGGTTGCATATTCACCAAGTCTTTGATAGAATGTCATTCCCGGTTGGGGATGGTCAGGTAAATTCCTGGTTTCAGTTTTTGGTTTACAAGCATTGTTTCTATGTCATTTATCTTCTCTAGAAGTTTCATTGAGTTCTGAGCATAGACATGAGTCCTGGCCTTGAAAAAGCGGCACAAAATTGGGAGTCGTTGGCATAGAATTGAGCAGAAAAGTCCATAGTGGAATGGATGCAGGCTTATGGGAGCGATTGGGGACCCATAATCGCATGGAGGCCTTGGCAAGGGAGCGACTAGGGCTCTTGCTCAGGGAAAATGTGAGTTGTCTCAGGGGCTGGACACCTGGAGGGTTTGGGTTACTCTTAGAGGTCCTGTGGCACCTGAGAGAAGTCAATATAGTCTTAAGTTGTCGACTCCATTTCCTTAAGGTCACATAAGAGGTTGAGTCTTGTCATATTAGCCTCTCAGCTCATGTTTACCTGGGAAAGCAGGTGAAAGTGGGTAGATATGAGAGGAGACATTGTTACAAAGATCTAGGTACTTTAAAAATATAATCATTGTCCATGTTCATTACATTGGATCCTAAGGTAGCCATATGAAACTTTGTCAACTCCATCTCTTCCTCAATAGTACATGTACAACCCTTTACCCCATCACCATATAGGGATAGAAGATGATGCCAAACCCTAGTGTAGCTTCCTTTAAGCACATGGTTACACATTGCACATCCATTCTTCACAACCACCATTATTAATTTTTTTGTTTTTAGTAATTTTTTTCACAAACTTTAACAAGGGTTTGTTGGGGTTTGTGCTTTGTTGGACTTGACCACTTAGAATTGGAGGAAAAGAATAATTTTCATATCCACTTGTTGGTATTGAATCACCACCCTCCATGATTTCCATAATTAATACAAGAGACAAAAAACACATTATAAACAAAATGTACAGTGAGAAATCAAAAAATAACATGTACTTATACACAAAAATAAACATGTACCTAATAAGAATAGAAATAAACACTCCGGAAAATGAAGATACAAATTCCTCATCTTATAACAAGGTATAGAAAGAGATACTTTGAGGCAAAAATGATATATATTCATCATCTAAAAGGATCTAAAATGCACACCTAAGGTAATAAAAATACATATTCTTCCTCCAAAGAATTTGAGGTCCATATGGAGCAATAACATAAAAAAACATGCAAAAGAAAGCATGCAAAATACATGGCGAAGAAAGGAGAACAACACCAACATCTCTAATAATTTGTAATGCGCAAGAAGGGAGAAATGAATTGCATTGTGAGGTTAACCAATTGCAGTAAATGAGAATAAACACCAACTTGTACTTCAGACACCCATACTGCATATACTATATGATAAATGATAAAACTATTGTTAGTTTTGATTGATACTTCTGGAACTGAAGTTTTGAGTAAAGATATAATGTTCACCTAGTTATAAGCATCACCAATCCATAATTGCTTTCTAGCATTCTATTACTTGGAGTTTCACAATTGTTGCAGTGTTACTACTTTTTGAGCGAACAAAACAAATTATCGCCCCAAGGTCAATGTACAAACAAATGAACTGTGTCAATTCTATTCAATGCAATTATGTATGGCCCATGCATTTTTTACATTAGCCTAATTGAAATGCTCATTCAATCCCTAGAAATAATACTTAGCAATTGAAAATAGGAATTAATATGAACCAAATATTAACAAGACACACAACAACCAGTTGTTGTAAAACAATATTAGCATGCCATTATCCAATTAAGTCAATGTAAGAACATGTTGCAAAGCTCTTCGTGATACTGCATTGGATCAGACAATCAATAATTATGGTGTTATCCAGTAGTTTCTCAAGATGTTGCCCTATGTATCAAACAAATAATAACAACTTATAAACCAAAATGAGCTTCCTATTCCATCTGTAACCCCTATTCCGTGAGAGATTTATAGACATTTGGCCACACACACACACACACATAACTGTATTTATAAACACAGATATAACACATTGAGTAGCAAGCAAGTTAAGCATAAGCATCATACATGGACATGCCCACCACAAAGAAGGCATGTGACACGGCTTGAATACAAAACATACTTTGCACTTGGAGATGCCAACATCTATACACACACATAAAGTTGATGACGAATAATCCAATTGAGCCTTTCTTCAAATGTGACATGCATATTATTTTACCAGAACAAGCTCTCTTCGGGAACATATGTTTAGGTTATAGTGTAAAAGCATAACTTCAATGAAAAGTCCATACTGAAGAAGCTAAATATGTCTCTCATAAGAATGACATGATAACAACAGTGTAAATGATCAAATAAATTCATAATTTGAAGTATAATCCCCCAAATCCTCCAATATACTTGGTTCCGATTATTAATTGTAACATCAAGTATATACAAGGCTTTACACAATGGAAGCCTTAGATACATCTCCTTATGCCAAAACTCCGCATCATTACAACATAAACATTTAGTCCAAACTACAAAAGGCATATACTAGTCCACAGGCTTTCTCTCCTATAACCCATTATTCTTAAAACTACTCATCATATCAAAGGAGGATTATGAAAACTTCTCTAAACAATACCCCTGCATCTTTGTCTAAGCAAAAGACATGTTCTATTAAATATTAAAATATCTCCCTTTTACCATTAAACAAAGACGAAAAATAATGCAAAAAATGCATAACTCAGTCATGACAATCAATCAATTTCAAAACAGAATAACACATAAGTTGAGAATCATTATGAAATCCATATGTGTACCTCTAAAGCATGAAACACAGGCTAGCTATCGCTGAAGGGTGAAATCATTGCGTTGTACCTAAATTGTTCACTAGGTTAGCTGTAAACCTACTGTTCGCTCTCAACAACAAACCTCAGTGATGGAATCACTCTTCAATGAAAAGGAGGCTCGAGGAACCAACCTTTATGGATGTTTGGGAGCCGGTTTTATGGGAATTGGGGATTTTTTTGGCGCCCAAAAATAAATTCCCCCAATTTGTGTCAAGTCAGCGTTCCCACAAGTGGGAACTCCACAAAATCCACTCTCGAGTTCCTCGTGAGTGTCTTCAAAGCTCCCAAAACCGTCCCCAGCTCTCGTTGCCATTCCTTTTGAAAACATAACACTCTCCTACAGTTCCAAAGCTCTCGGAGCGCAGGAACCATTGGAACAGGTTTCCCACCTCTCGAGAGCAGACATTTAGTCATAACTTGTAATAAAAACTAAACTACCATACAACAATTATTTTATCAAAATTAATTAAAAACTTTATACTATTTTAAATTTTATAAAAATATAATATCATTTTAAAAAATTTAATAATATATTTTTTTTCTTAATTAAAACTTATTAAATATTTTTAGAAACTATTTTCTTAATGAAAATTTATTGCAAGAGCAAAATCTACATTAAAAAAATTTAAATTTTATAAAAATATAATATGAGTTTTGAAAATGTAACAATAAAAATAATCAAATAAACTTATGCAAATTTCATTCAAAGACAACCGGGAAAATTATGCAATATTCTAGTAGATAGCTCTTGGGATAATCTATTCAAAGGTAGTTTAAACTATTTTTAGCATAGTAAAACTTAAAATGATTTTTTTTTTTTTCGTAATCTCTAAATTAAAATTTATTAAATATTTTAGAAAACATTTTATTAATATATATATATATAATTTTTTTTTTTTTTTTTTCAATCTTAATCTCTAAATTAAAATTTACTAAATATTTTAGAAAACATTTTATTTAAAATTTATTTATTTATAAATCTAGAAAACATTTTATTAACTAAATTTATTGGAATTGCAAAATCTGCTTAAAAGTATCAAAATAGATTTTACCACTTTGTTTTGAAAAAAAACAAAATTTGCTTTGGAAAAACATAAACAACACCTGGAACCCGGAAATGAGCCTCTGCGGTACGCTATAAAAGTACCAGATACCACGACATAGTCAACTGGAATTGCCAATGGCAAAATAGAGATTCGACCGAGTTTCGCGGGGTCGAGGAGAACAAGGTTCGAGTCAACTGGTCGTCTTGATTCTGGAAGGCGAAACGACCGCAGGGTGAATCGAATTTCATACAGTACATGGAGGAGGAAGGCACGAAAGCCAGGAAGCAACGCGTAGGGTAGGTGTCGTTTTTGGCCGTTGGAAATGCCTCCGAAAGATAGAGTCGCTTACTTCTACGACGGTAAGAATTTGATTCCCTTCAATTCATCTTTCATTTTTTCCAAGGTCTTGACATACAACATTACGGCCTCGGTTTTTATTGTTTACATTTAGAATGAACACATGATGATCAGCTCGCAATTTTTTTAGTTCTAATAGGCAGTGAATGATGGGGATTTTAATGTTATTTGTTTTTGTACCCTGCTAGGTCGTGCGTCCCTATAGCTAAGTTCTTTTTTGGTATATACGGGTTGTGCTTGCTGAAATCGTAATCAAGTTAGGAAGTAGCATTATTCATACCGCTGACATTAAGCTGAGAATTATTCTGAAATTTGGCCAGCGATGTTTGGAAAATATTATTCTGTAAGGGTTTGCTTGTGGATGTGGGTTTTATTTATTTATTTATTGGTGTGCGCGCGCTTGGGAGAGCCCTTTTTGACTGGATAGGCTACCGAAGTCCTTATGATAATTGTTTTACGACCCAGAGGACCTTTGGGTACGAAGCCATAGCTGAAGGGTTTCTTTCCGTCAAACTCACTCATGACTTGCAGTCGGTGTCATCAGCAAAGACCCCATTAGTATGGAGACTACCATTAACAGCTTCTCTGTATTAGCACGGGGCTACCGTGATAACTGAAACGCGCATAGGAAAGGCTTGACCAATTGCTTTAAGATTATGGGCTTACCTGCTAGGTATTGAACCGACTTGGCACTGGATTACAGCCCAATGGCCTATATTACCTATACAGTGTATTTTTTACAAACAAGGCGATTACAAGTGAACTCAACTGGGTTGACTTTTGTTATTTACCGGGAACACCCCAAAAGAGTTCCCTGAGATTCGTTGCTGTGGGGTTTGATTTTGTGCCTGGAATGAGCCTGCAAAATTCTCCAAACAGCAGCTATTATGGAAAAACTTAATACCACTAGATTAACCTCAAAGAACATCAAGAAGACAAATAAAAATTCAGCCACAGAAATATCAATCAGCTCACAAAGAACTCTTTTAGGGCATGAAACTCTGGCATAATCTGTGCAATGTTGTACACTGGGCTGCTTCAGTCATCTCAGTTTTCAGAATATCCACACTTGTCTACGTGAGGGGCTAAACCGGTGTTAACGGACTCTTCTGCATCTAAGAGACATGAGAAAGTGCTAGCTCCATCAAACATCAAGTATGTTCCCCACCACACATTCAACATAAGAGGACCATGTAGAACATCCTCTCATAGTGACATAAAAAATAAACATCACAAAACAAGATCACTAGGATGCTCCAAGAAGAAGATAATACATGAAATAGCAAGTATCCTTATGTTAAGAGAGTGAGCCGTCATGCAAAAGGGCATGCAATTGGCACTAAAACCATGATATGACCACCCACCGTGACCATCCACCAAGAAGAGAAGTGAAATTCCTCCGAAGATATCCCCATCATATGATCAAATGCCAAGAAGAGAAGAGACTCCATGAATGCGTATCTTTCCCGAGTCCATCAAAAGCTCAAGGGATCATTAGCAAATTCCACCACTATGATGAAAATCACAATGTGGAGCATCATACAAAATGAGGTGTAACGCTATTTTTAAAGGTGCTTTATCAGTTCAGGAAGGCACTACTTTGTTTGTATTTAGAATGTCTTTCAGTTCTAGTTTAGGCTCTGTCTCTTTCTTGAGGAGTTTCTGTTCTAAATTTAGGAAAAGTGCACGAGTCAGGGAGATTCCAGATTTAGCCTAGGCACTCAAGAGAACAGGGTTTCCTCTCTACTGAGGTGCACCACAGGGATGGCTGATATTCATTGTAAACCATAGATATTCAGCAAAATGACAAATTTGCAGTGCTGGCTCTGGTCATATTTTAGACAACCAAGTCTCCCCACCCCCTTAACCCAGCAATGATGGCCGGGATCCAATTACCTGCTGCAGGACCAGCTCTGAACAACAGAGAATGAGCCTCCACCGGATGCTGGACTATTGCCTGCTTCTGCTTGATTATGTGTTTATGCTTGGGTCTTGGGTCATATGTTTATTAGGATTTATGTTTATGCTACTTTGGTGTGTGGTTGCTATATCTAAAAGTGTTTTGACAAAAATACACTGTTAGTTCATGTGACTAATACATGCATGGACAACTTTCTTTTGTATAAAGGTAAATGCACATTTGTTTTATTAATAGTCAAAGGACACAGGACCAGCCCCGAATGTCAGTGATAAGCTGTCATCGTAATCCTTGCCTGCTGCTGCTTGATTATGTGTGTTTATGCTTGGGGTTTGGGCCTTAGACTTATGTTTATGCTACTTCGGTGTCTAGTTGCTATATCTGAAAGCTGCTTTGGCCAAGGCCCAAAAAACCACTGTAAGTCCTTGCATGTGTGGCCCATGTTTTCTCTTTAAATAAAAGCTATGCTTATGCTGCTTTATTACTAGTCAAATGAAGCTTTTATGTCCCCCTGAAAAATATGTAATTGGATAGGGTATTGTGTTTATTTGTGATTAGTCATTATAATAAAGTCGCTGTACTTTGATATTTTTTATATATTCTGGGGGTCTCGCTTGTCCCATTTCTGGCTGCCCCGTGTTATTCCCTGAAATTTGCGGGGTCTTTCCAACTATTTCTGAAACTTGTTCCTCTTATATCCCTCACTGGGACCTTGGCCAAAGAAAGAAATAATACTACATATAACTTATTAGCTACCATTTCTGCGAACGAGGTGTCAATATGATTAGCATGGAGTTCTACTATGATAATATCATGTAAATGCGGTGCAATTTAATATTTTACTCTAGGGCATAATGTCTTATGGCTGATTTTGGTATAAGGATATATGCAATAATCAAAATCACCACATGTACATTAGATGGATCCAATAGGAATATTTGTGATTAATTATCACAATATATACAACCATAAATTCACTAGGACAAGGACTTGAGAAACAACCGGAATTAAATCATTTTAGCCATGCATCAGGTCAAAGGTCAGGGAAATCAGATCAGACCCAAAGGTGAAAGATAGAAGGCTGAAATGCAGTCAAGTGAGTAGTTCTCTGGTCCAAAATGCTCCTTTACAATTGGAGTCCACGACATTGTAAGGCTAAAATTTTCCCAATGTCTTGGCAAAAGACACGAAATTTTACAAAAATCCGGCCATAAATGATGTTTACTTCAACAGAGGGGGAGGTTGTTGCCCTCATCAAGAAATGTGGAAGGAATTCGAGAAATCAGTCAGAAACAGAGTCCACTTAGTAAATAAGGGGATTTCTGTCTTAGTCATCTGTAAAGCCCAACAATGGCACATCTGTAGCTCATGCATGCCAAGCGATGAGAGTAAACGATGAGTGAGGCAAACGAGGTGATATTTATGTAGCTCTTGCATTGCTCTGAAGCATCCCTGCTGATGTGCAGTTTTGTTTACAACACAATGCCCCCTCACAGAAGGAAACTCTTTCCTGCCCAGTGCCAACATAAAGTCTAAGTTTTGACAGTGTTAAGGGAAGGGCACCTTTTAATTGAAATGGCCTCTTTTAGTTGGATTCAAGTGCTCATGATTTTTTTGATAGACAGAAACTTTTTGTATTATAGTGGGCCATTGCTACAAGATTGTACATAAGATTTACAAATCTCATACGAACCTGTCTAGCTTTTCTGTTTACAGAAATAACTTTTCTATTTAGCCCATTTGACAACAGAATTTTCTTTTGATTAATCTTTCAAAGGTCTGTGATGGGGATACTACCAGAAGCTTCCCTTTTAAGCCTGTCATACAAAGTAATCATAGTTCCATTACATGCTTTGCTAATGCTATAAGTTATACTGTTTTGATTGCTACAAGATTGTACATAAGATTTACAAATCTCATATGAACCTGTCTAGCTTTTCTGTTTACAGAAATAACTTTTCTATTTAGCCCATTTGACAACAGAATTTACTTTTGATTAATCTTTCAAAGGTCTGTGATGGGGATACTACCAGAAGCTTCCCTTTTAAGCCTGTCATACAAAGTAAACATAGTTCCATTACATGATTTGCTAATGCTATAAGTTATTACTGTTTTGATTTCTTAGGGATATCTGGACAAAATTTCCCCTGTCAAATCCTAGAGTTTGTCAAGTTAAATGACTTGACAGAAAAAAAACAAGAACAACTAATATAGACAAGTCAAGAGTTACTAAACTTCACCAGATGGTTCTCTTAATATAATTTGTATTAATATTGAATTTTTGCTGCTCTGTAAGAGAAACGGGGTTCATTTTATTTTGTATGCATGACCAAAATTTAAATCTGCAATGAACAGGGGAAGATATCTAAGTCTGTTTATGATGTTTGGACTTGAAATGGTTTTTGTCAGTTTTCTGCTTATGCTTATAGAAGCCTAGTAGCAAATGCTAATGTGCTTTAATCAATCATGCAGGGGATGTGGGAAGCGTCTACTTTGGCCCAAATCATCCTATGAAGCCACATCGACTGTGCATGACACACCATCTGGTCCTTTCTTATGAACTTCACAAAAAGATGGAGATCTATGTGTGTCCTAGGCCTTCAAATGTGTCCTTTATCTTTGTCCAGTATTTAATTTTTTCTATACTTAATTTTAGCCTATATTCATGTTAGTCTTTTCTGGGTTTTTCTGTAGCGACCACACAAGGCATATCCAGTGGAACTTGCTCAGTTTCATTCAGCAGACTATGTGGAATTCTTGCATCGAATAACACCTGATACACAACACTTGTTCCCCAAGGAGCTAGTAAAATGTAAGGCCTGTGCCCTTTATACGACTACAGGCCCTAGGGATGATAAAATCTAGACCAAGATTTCTCAATGTATTGATACTGTTATTGTTGGGAATTCCAAGAAGTTTAATGTAGTTGTACCCATTGCATTGTCTGGTTTCTATGAAGTGATTGTAATGTTTTGTATTTTTTTTGATGTATATCTCATTTTTTCAATTCCGTCAATATATCTTGCTTTTTTTCTGGTTTTACTGCAAGACCTTAATATTCTTACCGTTGTGTTGTTTGTTTCTGTAGATAATATGGGAGAAGATTGTCCTGTATTTGAGAACCTCTTTGAGTTTTGTCAAATTTATGCTGGTGGCACTATAGGTAGCTGCAACCTTTCTTGGCAGATATGCTTTATCTATTATCAATATATGTTACGAGGCCTAATAAGGATGATATCCTCTGATTCATAAGCAGATGCTGCTCATCGGCTGAACAACCAGATTTGTGATATTGCAATCAATTGGTCTGGTGGTCTTCACCATGCTAAAAAGTGTGAGGCATCAGGTTTCTGTTATATTAATGACTTGGTGCTGGGAATTTTGGAGTTGCTTAAACATCATGCCAGAGTTCTCTATGTTGATATTGATGTCCACCATGGTGATGGAGTTGAAGAAGCCTTTTATTTTACTGACAGGTATTCAATGGTTACATCAGAACATTTCAATGCAGATGCTTGTGTCTTATTTTCTCATTAATGGTATGTCTGGTGTAGGTAGATTTTAAGTTTTCATATGATACGTGATGGTTATTGTCCTTTCTGCTGTGAAGTTATAATTTATTAAGCTACAAAAAGGATGACAAAATTATTGGCTATTCCCTCCCACTGTTAAGAAAAAGTTTACAAAGGTATACTGTACTTGATATATTGTTAGAATTTGCATTGCAAAACTAGTAAGGGACAACAGGTGGTCTGGACTCTGCAGCAATCACCAAGAGTGACTGAGATCATGCACCACATGCTGCACACAGTTTCTTTTTCCCATTTGGCTTCAGGAGCTAAATGCTTAACTTCCTGAATCTTAAATGTCAACACTCGACAGTTGATAATGGCAACACTTCAGACAAACATAAAGATCTACCTGTTCCTTAAGAGGAACACTTCCATCGTTGACTATCTGTTCAGTATCCAGCTGGATTTTCCTACGTTAGTATGTTCTTGCTGTACAATTTGTCTGGATACATACATATAGACATGTACATGGGCACAATTGACGTAAAAATAGTAAAATACTAGTGCAAACAGACACATGCATTCACATAAAAATGCTAGTTACTTCTGAACATATCAACGTAGATGCTTGTGTGATATTTTATCATAAATGGTATGCCTTGTGTAGGTAGATTTAAGATAGTCATATGATACATGAATTATTAGGATAGAAGATTAGTTGGAGGGGAGGGGTTCTTAATCATTATTTCACATACGAGTACTGACATATTACAACACAGCATGTAAAAAGTTGCAACCCCTATCATTTTCTTAAAAGCAATACATGGTGCATGATGGTTATCGTCCTCTCTACTTGCTGTGAAGTTATAATTTATTAAGCTACAAAAAGGATTACAAAATTATTGGCTGTTTGCTTCCATTGTATAAGAATGATTTAAAAACTATGCAGTACTTGATATATAGCTAGAATTTGCAATGAAAAACTAGTAAGGGAGGCTAGGTGGTCTGCATCAATCACTGAGAGTGTCTGTGATCATGCACCACATGCTGCACACAGTTTCTCCCTGCCTGTTGGCTGTAAGAGCTACATGTTTAAATTCTTGTATCTTAAATGTCAACTGTTGTTAATGGCATCACTTTAGACAAATGCAAAGACCTACCAGCTCCTTAAGAGGAACACTTCCATCTTTGATCTGTTCAATATCTAGCTGGCTTTTCCTCTGTACTTGCTGCACTATTTGTCTGGATACATACGTACGGACATGTACAAAAGCACAAATTCACATTAAAATACTCGTGTAAAATTCAAATAGACATTTGCACATGTATCCATCTATCTATAATGGTCCTTGCAATGCAGAGATTAGAATAGATAATCTCATAGAATTGGCACTTGTGCTCATATGCAATATCCTTCTTCAATGCTCCATACTCCATAAAATAGAAGCTTTTTGATGACAAAGGAGCATTGAAGTGTCCACTTGATGCCTCCTACGTGCTTCTTCAACCATCAACTGTCATGGAAGATTCCACACAACTTCTCATGGTGCCATCCATTCTAATTTTGTACACGATGCTAGCCATTAATTTAATCGAAATGTCTTAATCAATGTTGAAAAAATCGACATAAACAGAAAATCATTGGGCTCATAACTAGGGAAGTTGGGGGAATTTGGCAACTTACAAATGGTAAAATAATCCATTTAAAAAAATAGAAGCTAACAACATCATCAAATAATCACATTGTCACATAATTATGGAAAGAAGATTGATATGTAAGATGTAAAATGATATATCATACAATAATTGTTGACTCTAGTCAAGACTCAAGTTTGAATACACAATACAAAATTACATCAATATCAATTTGTGTAGGTAGTGGATTTATGACTATCCTCACTCTTTGTCCCTCAACTCTCATCCTTCTCTCCTAATGACAAACTGTGGCTCCCCGACCACTAGCTTATTGATCCGAAATTAGTGCTTCAACTTAAAACTACTAATTCAGATACATTTGAACAATTTCTCATTTTGCCACAGATGCAAAAGAAAATATTCAAAAACTGTAAACAAACAACGCAGACAATACTCAGCGAATTGACAATGGAGTTCACCCACATGGGCTACATCTCCGGATCTGCTATAATCCACGAAGTGCTTCATCAATTCTCCTTCAAAGAGGGCTTTTCCTTTTACAAAACATGCTAAACTATTCTCCCAGTACGGAGTTGCTTCTCCATTACAAAGGGCTGAAATCTTCTCCCACTAAGAGGCTGGTTGGTTTTCATTTACACATGGCCAAGTTTCTCACATCAAATGGCTCATTCTCCCATAAGGGGCTTACAAAAACTCTCCTAGTAAGGGGCTTACAAAACTCTCAATAAACAGGTTTAATCTCCTTTCTACAAAAAGGCTAACAATTCATAAGTTAGCTTACTTGCTTACTCCTTCAAAGAGCTTAGGAATCCTCTCCTATTTTAAGGTCTTAATGAATTTGAGCCTATTCTTCTCTCTCGAAAAAGGGTTTAAATAATTCTTCATTTGAGAAATACCTCATCATATCAAGGAGAGAATAACTCTCAAGATCCCACAAATTAGGATCTAGCACCATTCAAGGGATTGGTTTGAGGAAATCTCTCAACCATGCCCATGAGAATCTCAACTTTCCATGAAAATCTCAACTCTCCATGAATATCTCAACTTCCCTTTGAGACTAGGAAACAAAATCCATGAATATCTCAACTCGACATTGAGACTAAGAAACTACAATGCTATGTAGCTTTTGCACCAATGCTACATAGTTCTCACAATTGTATTAGTTTCCTATTACAAATAGGAATGACAAATACAATAATACATGAGAACCTATGCTTAAAATAAGTATTAATCATTTCACCTTTTTGCCCAAAATTTCAACAAGCCATATCTTTTGCATACAAAGTCCTCTTGACCTCATTCAAACTATGTTAGAAGCCACTTTGCGAGCTCTATGTTGTGCGGGTCAACTTTGACATAAATTGAGACCGATTTGAATTGTTGATTGTGAAGATCCTCCTGGATCATACCTCCCCACAAAGAAACTTTTGGTCTGCCAAAAGTCATGATTCATGATCACAATGGGTTGCCGTATTTTCTCTCTCTTGAAAGTTGATTTTTATGTTCTCTTTGTTGATCAACATCCTCAACAAAGGAATAAAAACTACATTGCATATTAAGTGATGTTATAATAAGTAATGACTCGTCACTTAGCCATAATGTCAACTAACCACAAGTGAAGATGATGATCATTTCAACACCCATTCTTAATTTGAGCATGGGGTAATGGAGGGGAAGACTATAAAGTACAAAAGAGTGGGCATACCCAACTCAATAGTGGGCCAACCATAACTATAATAAGAGAGAGAGGGTTTGTGATGATACAATTTGATACAAAAGTGGGAAGGTTTATGAATATCAAACCCACAAGACATCATCATTGAACTGCTCATTTCCTGAAGAAATGCCACTATGTGCTACTCATCATTGGGCAGAGTATTATCCTGTTTGCATAAATACAAGAGAGAGAAGGTACACAAGTGAGTTGGCATACCTGACTCAATGTAGGACTCAACAAATATTAGAAGAAGGAAGAGTGGGTTTGTGATGACTTGACTCAGTGTAAATGTTGACACAATAATCTATTGGAAGTGCGTTGCCACCAAGTTGTTTATTTGTTAGAAAATTTGGTCATTGACTTGCTCATCCAATGGAGGAGGGTTGGAAGACACATCCTAGCCCCATTGAACATCCACTGGAAGAATAGTCCCATTAATTTGCCCATTTGAAGAAGTGTCAGAAGTAACATCCTTTAAGAGAAAAGGTGGAAGTGTCCAACTCTAATTAGTATAACTGTGTCTGAAATGAGAGTAGGAATACCTAAGTGTTTGTATCTACAACAGGGGTGCGTGTATGGAAATACCCAACACAGATACACTTAAGACAAAACAACTAAGAAAGAAGCTCAAGCCTCAAATACAATATGAGAGCTTGAACACAATTGAGAAACCTGAATTACAAGAGGGGTATGGGTGTGTAAATACCCAACTTAAATTCATTGAAGAGAGTTCAGCTAAAAAGGATGGTCAACTACAAAATAGGAGTTGGTTTATGTTAACTATGAAATTTTTTCCTTTTTGACTACCTTTTTGCATCTCCTTTATCTTTTTGTGACCATTTTGTAGCAGTCTCAGCTTAATCAAGGTCATCTCAGACTTACTCAAGCTTATAAAAGGTATTAATCATCCATGTTTTAGAATCTATTGTTTCTTTGTGAATTATAATGAAAACATTGTTACAACTACAAAATCTTGATCATTTTGCAGCTAATATTGAGTTCTGCAGCCATATATATGATTAGACAGGTTACAATGCACTAATGAAGAAATGAAAGGTACTTGTAGATGACAGATGTTCCCCGCATGGATGTCCACCTATCAACATGACTTGGCAGGTTACAGAGATCGAAAGATCTAAGAGTCAAACCAAAAGTCAAACTCTGGTTATGACGATGCAGCAGTCAAGCGAAATTCGGCAGAATATCACGACGAGATCAGGCAAGCGTGCGGGAGACTTGTTCGATCGTTGAGATATGATTCAAGAAGAATCCCTCATGATTTGCTCTCCTAGTAGCAAATCACGAGGAGACAAAGTTTCAATTCAAGTTTACTTAGATGGCGGAACAATTTCGTTGCCTATTGGCACAAAAATTTTAATTTAGTTTGATGAAGAATTTTATAAAAGCCATAAGGCGAAACCAAAAAGATAGTGCAGTGAAGTTAAGTAAGTTGTGGTTCATTTTGAGTACTTTGAAACTCTGTTTTGAATTAATATAATACTCATGGTCCTTTCCAATGCGTCGCTGAGCAATTGTTTGAACAGTGACGAACTTACACTCACGGGAGGGCCCCCTGGAGAGTAGTAAGGATAGTTAGTTTTGTTTTCATTGCAATTTGTTCATAGCATAGAATTTTCATGAAGTTCTTCTCTTTGAATAGTTGCATTACAATTATGTTTTAATCATCTGTTGTTTTGATTCCAGAGCGCTCATAAAAGAAAACACCAAAAAGGTTTATTTCTCATATGCATTTCCTTCCAGCAATTTAGTTTTATTACTCAGTTAATTTAGTGCTTGATGAAGAAATGTCTTTTTAGAGTTAATTGCGCACATCAGTAATCACTTGAAGTTACAATCTCTTGTTTGGTTTATTTCCTTTTTGCAAGAAGTTAGCATTGGCATTTCTTTTTGCAACCATAGTTAATTTTCCTTTTCTGCAAATAGAAGCTAAGTTTCCTTTTATGCAATTAGTATTAAGATTTCTTCCTGCAAAGTAGTGTTATATTTTCAATTATGCAATTAGTATTAAAATCTCTTTTCTGCAATCTAGCATTAGTATTTCCTTTATGCAATTAGAGATAGACTTTACATTCTGCAATTAGAAATAGATTTTCAATTCTGCAAATTAGAATAAGTTGAGATTTCAAGCAGTAGATTTCAATTCAATTGGCATTTGATTTTGATGTAACTTTAATAAAAAGAACTTGTGCATGACAACTCTCTAATCTCATCGAACACTTATATACACTTAGAATAATTTAATCCAAAGATAGAATTCCTAGCATATATGGTGCACGTACACTTACAAGTACACGAACCTTGGTTGACAATTAATGAAGTAATTTAAGGTCAATTAAATTACCCAACAATTTATAAATACTAAACTCTTTACAAAGAGCAGCCATGGCTATATTATGGAAGAGAGTGGGTTTATGAATATTAAATTCAAATACAGCGAGTGAAGGCGGCTGGAATACAAGAGAGAACTAGTTTGTGGATACTCAACTCAAATATATGGTCAGTTGTAGGTGAGATAAAGAAGTAAGAGGGTTGATGAATACCCACCTCAACATAGGGTTGGCCCTATGCATAACATCCAACTCGAGGATGGATAGGAAGCCAAGAAGAGAAAAAATTAGATTGCACCTTCCTCCCTTGATGCTAAATGTGGGCCATTTGAAGATTGAGTCTCCCCAGAACACCATAGTTCCTACCAACACAGTTCCACAACCTATAAAAGGGGCATTTGGTTGAAATTTGAAAGAAAGAGCCATTGGAGGGGCACAAAAGGATCCAATCTATTGATGGCATTGAAGGTCCCATTGATAATACACCCAAGAGAGACCAAAGTCACAATGGGGAGAGGGAATATCCATGTAAAACACTGAATGATCTTGCATCCTGCATATCATATGTCTAATCTAGTGTTATCAAGACCAGACCGAACTGATCTGAATTGGCCGGTTTGACTTGTTTGAAGCCAAGGCCCAAGATTGGTTTAGACCGGTGACCTGAACCACTTTTGGCAGTTCGGTACCGAATTGACCAATTTTGTACATTGCTGCCAAGAACCCTTTGAATGCAATTTTTTTTTCTTCAAAAAAGCAATGATGTATGATACGGGAAGCCTAATATCTGACCATATTTCCCTACTATTGCTATGCAATTGATGATGATCACTTTTACTTAAATTTTTAACATTACCATGAAATGACTCAGGATGTTTGAGAGTGGTTTTGGTCTCATTGGATTTCATATGGAGAAAATAGAATTTTAGATCTCACTCAAAATGCAGCAGACTTTCCAAGATTTCAAGATTGGAGGGATTGCAATGCTACATTGGATTTTGTCATGTATGAGGGTATGGAACTAGTATTTAATCAAGAGCACCAAACCCTCTATGTAGTATGTACCTTGATGTTAGTGGCATTGGTTGTCAAACTCCTTTATCATAAGCCTATTAAAAAAAGTACCCATCACTCAAACAAAATCTTGACTTGACATGCTATGCTTTTTCTATTTTATTTTAATGCTTAGAGGGTGATATTGATGACGAAGATCCCAATATAGGCAATTATTTTGATGATATGTAGTAGCATGATTTTTTTTAGATGCTAGAGGCCATGTGGAGCTTGTTTGTTGATGTAACTTCGGTTTAGAGATGGATTGCACTTGTTGCTATTTTGGTTATGTGCATCCTTACATGCTATTTAAATGAGTATTTTTGTTTATTTGTGTACAAATGGTCTGGATTCACATGAATTTATATGTTTTTCTTTAAAATTTGAATATTTTGTGTTTTTGGTTGACTATTTTTTGGTCCGATTTTTTTATCGGTACTGATCGAGAACTAGTCCGGGGGGTCTTCCGGTTCTGATAACTTAGGAAAGGTACAATAATTACTTTAATAAATTATTGTGGATTATTAGGCGAAATTTTTAAGGATAAATAATAAAATTATTTAAGTGACTTAGATATAATCTTAACTGTTGATTTCAAGTGAGGCTTAGGATTTAATCCTAGCGATCAGTTATTTAGGAGATTTGGGTCAGGTGTTTCGACTTAATGAAAATACAAAATAAGTCGAAGGGAGAGTTGAAGACACGCAATTGTTGAGGAAGCGATTTTCTTAAGAGTGAGAGGCTCAATTACACTTAAGAGAAGTGAGGAGAATTATGGGGGAGAATTTTGGGAGAAATTTCGGGGAAGTTGAAACTAGGAAAGGGAGAGATCGAGTTAGTTGAAGAGGAAGGACGAATTATCGGAAGATGGTAGAAATATACAAAGGTCGAATTTCTCAAGTGTGCAAGGGCCATGTGACAAAAAAGAGGGGCTAAATTACTGGTGAGGGAGACTAAAATTTCCAGAGGTCTAGTTTCTTTGACCAATTTCCTTGGGGCCGATTTTTCATAACGGGGTTGAGTTCTAGGTTCCCAACAATTGTATTTTTTTGTGTATTCTCTGTCAGTCTAGGCCCAAATTTTCATGAGAAATTTGATATGAAGGAAGATTGTGTTGGGGACAAATCTGCTGCTGTAATGCAATTGATTTTCCTAGTTCACTTCCATTGCATTTTATTTTTGAAAGTTAATATACCAGTGTGTTTGTTTTATGAGCAATTTTAGAAAAAATTTAGATAAATATTTCTGGGTTTTTAATAAATTATTGAAGTAAATTAAATTAGATATGGGGTAACAGAATTTGACTACAATATGCCTTGGCCATATAGAGCTAGATGATTCATTTAAAACTAGTTCTTTCTCAGGGCTGTCAATTTCTCATAGGTAAATCAACTTTTATCATTGCGAGGGTACTAGCTTGATCAACAATTTGTGTGGCCTTAATATTGAGTTGATTTCACTCACCAAGTCAACTCGTCCTATGGGTTGTTCAATCCAATTTTGGCTACTTCAATTCTTCTTGTTTTATAATTTCCAATAGTGTTAGTGGTTTCCAGTGTCCACACAACAGGTTGACTTCTTTCTCACTTGGTTGATTCTTCTTCCTGGAGCGATTTCACTTTAACCCAATTGATTTTTGTCTTGCTTGTCGATTGTAAGGGTTTCTTGCTACAAAAAAATTTCTTCTCTCAAGTAGGTTGGATTCACATGTGGATTGTATCCATTCCCATTTCCATGGTTAATGGTTCATCTGCCTCTTAAATCATTGGTCAAATTAGTTCTTTTAGACGGTAAATCCTCATGGGGCAATCAATTTGTTTGAGTTGTTGGCTCTCTATTCAATGTGTAACCTGCTGCTTCTTTTTACATTTTCCTTTCATGGTCAATCAATGTGAGGGGAAGTTTCTCTCAATTTCTTTCTTACTTGAAATTGCTTCCTCCAAAAAGTGACTTTTAGTGTTGGATTTGCATGGAGTAGCATCACCCAATGTCGAATTCAAATCGATGCCACAAATGGTTACCTTCTAATGCAAATAAGCTCAGTTTCCCTCTTTTCAAGAATACATTGCCATACTCTAGTTACTTGTATGAACCTTCATTTGTCACATGATGAATGAATCGATTGGCTAGCAGTTTCACTTGCAAGGTGAGTTGTGGTTGTTATGTTGAGATGATGAATTAGATGTGCTTAAACTTTGTCAAAGCCCTTCCTTCAACCATATGTGTTATATTCCAATCATGAGCCCCTTAAGAGCATTCTCCATTAAAATGACTTGTTAGACCTCATATTGTATGATGTTCCACTTTGTGATTTTCATCACATTAATGGAAATTTGCTATTGGTTCCTTGGAATTATTCCATAGTCCTGGAGGGATATATCTTTATAGAGTTGTTTATCTCCATGACATTGTATCATTTGATGGAGGTATTTGGTTTGGGTAGTCTTACTTCTCCTTGTTTTGATAATTGTCCTTGTTGCTTGGTGGTCTTCCCACATGTGTGTGCCTTGTTGATAACCCCTTGGTTGCACTTTTGTTGGATGTGAAGCATACTATCTCATTATGGTGGATTGGTATATATGCTTATCTTGGATATCGCTGATGGTTCTAGCCCTCTAAGGGGTTAAATGATGATGGTGGTAGAAGGTAAATGTTTCATGACATTGTTGTTGATATTTCTTAGTGATTTGGTGGGTTGATGTATGTTGGTACTAGGATGGGGTGTTCAACATGATCCTCACGTGTTAGATGTGTGATGGTGATCGGATAGGTTAACACTTCTTTATGTTCCCTTCTCTTATGATGTTGCTGTTGTGGAATCATTCATGTTGCCTCTGTGACATTTTCCATGTGATATAATTTAATGATGTAATCTTGCCTAGGCATCACCTAGGGGGGGATGTGTATAATGTTGTTAGTGCCCTCATTGATGTGTTATTTCCTAAGTTTGAGTTACAATTGGGGGGAGGGTAGGTTAATGCGTATGATTTGATGGTAATCTAACCTGTTTTCCTAAGGTTGGATGATGACTATGATGTAATAATCCCTTGGTGGTGGTGCACCTAAGGTTAGGCTTTATATTTTGTTGTTATCATGGTGGGGTTTTGTTAGGGAGAACACCTTTTATTGGTAAGGTACAACACTTTATTGTAGTACATGCCTCTTTAGCACACATGTTCACGGTGATTCAATTTTTTAGTGACTCATTGAACATTAACCTTTGTGCACACATGTTGAGGTTGTTTTAATTATTGAATGGTAACTTAATATAATTTATCTAGATTTAGATTAATAGCTTGGGCACCCTATTTCATTGACTTCCTTCTCACACTTTCAAGGGAAGGTGGAACATTACATGCATTTACTTGGTCATCGTACTATATTTGGGCATATCTTTGGAGGGTAAACTTGTGAATACACTTCTTCCTATTCTTGGAGGTGTATATTTATTTATTTCATGGACTTTTGACATTGTCAAAGCCCTAATTCACGCTCATTTCCCTAGATTTGGTTTGTTGGAGGTTGCCCACTTATTATTTTGGGGTTTGGCTCCTTCATCTTGCACATTCATCCATGGAATTGGCTGCCTTTCGATTTACTCATGTTTAGTTGGTTGGAAATTAATTAATTTATTGTTGCTGACTCCTGCCTTGCATTAGTCTCAAGGAGTTGTAACTACCTTGAGATTATTTATTTATTTATTGAGGTGGTTGCACATTGAAGAAAGAGCCCATGGGGAATCTTTCTATTTTGAGAAAATTGTTGGAGGCTTGACCATGTCATTCTTGTGGAGCACTCCATCAAGTTGGTATCTTGCACACTTGGTCATGCATCTTGTCGACCACATGCTATTTTGGCATGGTGTTTATGGAGCTTTCTCCTGTCTCAAGAATATTTTATTGTATTTGCATTCATGCATCTTGGGAGGCACACTATTGAGGCATTATTTTACCATTTGATGGAGCTTTGGACATGGTAAACCACCTTCTTGTGCTATTTTTAGAGTATGTTGCTTCGCTACTCATTATCTTATTATTGTTTGAATTGTCATGGAGTTAGTTGGCAAATATTGTATTTTATTGTAAGAAAGATTAATTTCCCTCTAGATGAAGAGGAGCTTCTCTCCATCTCATGAGGGAATTGACAATTGGACGATTGTGGAGTGATAGTATTAATTGAAGATTGGAGCTTGAAAATGATGGTGTTGAGCTCCTTTATGTATCAATTTTGAAGACTAATGAAGAAACAAGGTATTGCTGTTTTTGGCGTACAGTTATTTTCTATCATATTCTTTTGTTGTAAATCTGTTCTAGAAAGTTCTTGTTTTCATTGTAAAATATAAAGGCTTTGCAATGAGAACACTACCCATCTAGGAATAAGCAATGCAAGGAGTCTTTCCCTCTTGTCTTAGTTGCTGTGTTATTTCTTCTTTATTTCCTCTCTTCTATCGTCTCTAGTTGTTGATTGGATGATAATTCAGTTTATAAAACAACACCTTTATGTTAATTTGATTTGTGGCAAAGTGAGCCCTCCAAGATTGGTTTCCACGTCATAATTTCCAGCAACCACCTCAACCTCAATGTTTAATGTATCAAACAAGTTCACTTTTCCTTAGGTACAAACTAGTTGATGAAGGTTTCAAACTTGATCTTTCATCTAAGTGGGTTGAAAGTATTAAATCACCCTTTCTAGCTCGTAGCCTACCTCAATGTTTAATGTATCAAACAAGTTCACTTTTCCTTAGGTACAAACTAGTTGATGAAGGTTTCAAACTTGATCTTTCATCTAAGTGGGTTGAAAGTATTAAATCACCCTTTCTAGCTCGTAGCCTACCTCAAAGTAGTTGATGGTGATAAATCAATCCATTCATCTTGCAATGTCTCATGACTCCATTAGCACTTATATTGATAAGCATTGGTTCCTTATCTTTTCATTCCCTTGTTTCTCCTATTCCTTCCTTTCCTTTTTTTCCCATACCTCTTTTCCCATTTCCACTAGCACATTTCATTTATTACAACAATTTTGTTTTGTTAAGGTTTACTCTTCATAAAATCATCGAGAGCCCCCACTTTATAGCCTCATCGATCTCATTTAGGTATACCCCCCCTTGAGTTGGAGAAAATCCAACTAGAAGAGAGAGAGCTATTGAGGGGATAATATGTAGCTTTCCTGAGTTGCACAAGACTATCCCCTTGATGCTTGATGCTTGATGCTCTACATCATTTGGGAGTGCTAAATTTTGTTGTAACATGACTAATAACATTCTTGTCTTGGGGCATTAGGGAGTCTATAGTGAATCTTCACAGTGACCATTTGATTCAATGAATCTTATCTTATCTCCCTAGATCCATTTTGGGTCATTTTATCTTTTTAAGCGATCTAATCATCACTTAATTAATATTTGGATATTAGGTCATTAGTTATTTGGGACTTACTTAACATGTGCCTCTCTTCCCTAATATGTATTGAGCCGTCACATCACTCTAATTCAAGCAATTACTCTCTCACTCCCTCCCTCTCTCTCTCTCTATTTTATGTGCATCTGATGTCGTTGGGGCATCTTCCTCTTTTTCAACATGGTGGCCAAATCATTTTGGATTAATCTCAAACCTGCTTATTCTTCGCTCCCTTAGATTTATGGTGCGAGATCTTTAAAATCTTCTTGGCCGGACCTAGTGTTGTTCAAACATACAACACCCTTGAGAGTTCACCCTTTACTTTGCATTAGAACCACAATCCGACCCCAAACAATGCCCTATAACGTTTTGCACACAAAGCTCAAATTTCACATAGCCTCAACACTAGGGTTCAAATCAATCTTTGTCACACGATTGTGGCTTGTAACCTTGAGCTCAAAACTAAAAGGTGCTAGGCCTTTAATCCCTTGTTTGGTGACCCTTTCCTATTATATGTCAAATCACTCAAACTCCAAATTCTTTAATTCTACGAGTTAACCTTGTTATCCACCACATGCGACCAAGGCTGGTGACTAATGCTTAACTGACCCTCGTTTGCATCCGAGGGTTGGGACATCCATATGGTCTTAACTTTACCACATGCTCGAATTACTTTATCAATTTGGATATCTGCCAAACTCTACTCCTTGATTCGGTCATCCGAGGTCTGGATGGATCCAAATGTACAACGCCTTTGCCATGCCCGGATTTGTTGTTGACCAAATTACTTATATCCAGGGGTATCGAGCTCGAATGTATCTCCAGACAACTGTATCTGGTCCTAAGACCCGGATGTCCTTGTTCTCGATGGCTTCGAACTTCATGCTTTCGGTAACACACTTCTCAACATCTCCAAGGTTTACAATTACTTACTAATCGAGATGCATCATCTCGATTTAGAACTCTTTGTAACCAGTGCTGGGGTCCGTTGTCAGCTAAAGTGTACACCTAAGGCGCAACGCTCAGAGCAGGGGCTGTCACTCTAATCCCTACTCACTTCGTTTAAGCTCTCTCTTAGGCAAGCTAAACCAACGAGATGCAATTATGTAAGGTGCTTCAATGTGAACAATATTAATCCAAGATTACAAATAATATTTTTTCAACACAATATTACAAGATGCTAATAGCAATTCATGAAGCACTTCAAGATTACTCAATGAAACAATGATAGTGACATCGAGTGAATTAGTTATAATGCTAATTATGATATCTTTCACTTATGATAATGAAGCAATTAGAACAAGTGAAATTTCAAAGCACAACTAGCTAATAGATGAGATTGCTAACAGTGATTTTTATGCAACAAGAACCAAATCTAACCATTTGTGACTTAGAATCTAACAAGAGAGAAATCAAGGAGATGGTTAGTATCTAACTATGAAAGAGGCTATTCCTGACACTTTGATGAGATCATAAGAGAACAACCAATGCAATTACTAATTCACTATGCTTCTAACTATCCAAAGCCACAAGAATGCACAAGTAACCAACAATGAACCTCGGTGATAGAAAGAATGCACCGGACCTTAAGAGACCTTACTTTCAAGAGCTATCACTCCATTGTCAACTAAGATCAAGTCACCAAGAAGCTCACAATTATGCAAGAGTAAGAGATAAGATACTTATTAAACTTCTTGTGATTAATGTGTGATAAATTATAATTGTTTTAGGCTTTTTATTATTAAAGTTATCATGTGATTGATATTTGTTAATTTTAGAACATGTTCTATGCCATTTCAGATTAGGGCACACGATACTGAAGCAGATAGAACATACTAATATATCGATGGAATATAAGCCAAAACAGAGATAATGAATGATGGCGTTACGGCGATCAGCAGGATGCTTCTACCAGCAAAGTCTCCAATAGGTCATTCAGCCAAGCGTGTCACACATAACCCCAGAACAACCCAAACAAAGAACACTCCATAAATACGCTGCACCAAGAACGCAGCTCCATCGCCATCAAGAGAGAAGAAAATCCTCCACCCAATGTGTGTATAATGAACTCCAAGTCTCTCCATTATATAGGCATCTTTGGGGGTGTGTGACACGCTCTTTAAGACATTTAAGTCTATATTATATTCCAGGCTGACCTAGCACATAAGTGGAATAAATTCAAAGTCCATGTTCTGCTCATCCGATCGATTTGATCTTTAGATCAGTCTTACACCTCTCTGAAAGAGGAATCCAATAAAAATATTGGGATTGTCATCTGAGCAGCACAACCCGGAGTTTGGACCTAGTTGGCCAATTTTAACACTCCCTCTCAACTAGGGAGAACTCCGTCCACTAGTGCAATCCAAACATCGTGCGTCATCCCGCCGTAACTTGCTTTGCTGGCCTCTTTATTTCATAACAGAAGTGGGTTAGTCACAAAGACATCATACCCGGCTGACAGATTCAACCCAGAGGTCCGAAACCTCTATAGGACTCACAAAGAGTCTCATACCAACCCAAAGTTGGTTTACCTGACCAGAAGTCTGTTGGAGGTCCGAAACCTCACTAGGACTTAAGAGAGTCATATACTAACCCGAAGTTAGTTTCACTGACCCGAAGTTAGTTGGAGGTACGAAACCTCACTAGGACTCAAGAGAGTCATATACTAACCCGAAGTTAGTTTCACTGACCTGAAGTCAGTCGGAGGTTTGAAACCTCGCTAAACTTGATCCCAGATCAAGTGGTTGGACACGTGCCATCCTAGACATAGAGAGTACGACAATCTCCGATGCATCCATCGGTCTTGCTATGGTCTCTATTCACATTTCCCACCTCATTGGCCAAATGAGAGGTACTTCCCATGAGTCTGAAACTCCATGGGTAGGATGCATACGGGGCACAGATCAGAGAGAGGTAAACCATCTCAATATCATCACGGTGGGGTAGAAGCACACCAACTAGGTTCGGCAAGCCTAGCCTTGTGGTTGCTTATAGCACCAAAGCTATGCCCAAAACCCCCTTGGAGCTCCCAAAGCTCATCGTCCAACAAGACCCTCCAAATGGTGTCGTTCCATGATTCCAAGATTCTCACGGAAGGTTAGGAACATGACCTTCCCCAATGGCATTGTGAGAATATCCGTGACCTGCTCATCAGTTTCTATATGATCGAGCCTTACGACGCCTCGCTGTACCATATCCCGGATAAAGTGGTACCAGCCATCAACATGCTTGGATCAATCGTGGAACCTGGGATTCTATGACAAATGAATCCTCCTCTGGTTATCCCAAAGGATAACGGTAGCATCTAGCACATGCTCGAACAACTCATTGAAGAGCTTTCGCAACCAAGTGACTTCACAACGGGTCATCCATGCTGCAATGTATTTGACCTCAGCGGTGCTCAAGGCTACCGACTTTCGTTTCCTGCCCGAAGCAGATCTACTTGTGAAGTAGCATCCAGATGTGTTCTTACGATCCACCACACTGCCAGCCCAATCGACATCAGTATATCCAAGGAGTGTCATGCTCCCAGCAGTGTAACTCAACCCATGGTCTATCGTGCCATAGAGATATCTCAAGAGTTTCTTGGCACCAACCCAGTGAAGGTTATGATCAACCATGTGTTGACTCAAAGTGTTCACGGCACAGCATACGTCCGGACGAGAGTTCACTATGAACAACAGAGCCCCTATGAGTTGACGATACTCAGTAGGATTTGCTAACACGAGCCCAACAGCGCTGCCACTCAACTTCTTAACATTGAGCTTTATCAGAGTTGACACGGACTTATAGTCCACCATATCAGATCTTACCAGAAGCTTCACAATGTATTTTCCTTGAGAAAGGAAAATCTCGCCAAGTCTCTGCCAGACCTCCAGGTCTAGGAAGTAGTGCATTAGTCCTAGGTCCTTCCTTTTGAATTCAGCAGCGAGCTCCCTCTTGCACTGATGAATGAGAGGGTCAGCACCTGTCAGGAAGAGGTCGTCCAAATATAGCACCAAAATGAGAGGCTTCTCTCTATCAACCTTGAAGTAAAGGTTCGGATCAACATTACTACGAGTGAAGTCCAACTTCATCAGGTAGCTATCTATCCTCTCGTACCAAGCTCTGGGTGCTTGCTTCAACCCATAGAGGGCTTTCTTCAACCTGCAAACATGGGTGTCCCGATCCTGGACTTTGAACCCCAGAGGTTGCTCCACATACACCTCTTCCTTTATCGCACCACACAAAAAACGGTCTTTACATCCATCTGTAGCAGCAAGGGAAATAATAGATTATAGGTGCAATAATAATCAGTGCCTTTAGGCAACACATTTTCCCATCAGATCCATGCTTGGTCTTAAAACGAGGTGACACTAGCTTTGATCGGTGGTCTAGGAACCATATCCTAGACATTACCCTCACATCCTTGATGCTTTCCAGTTTCTGCAAATGATCCAAGCTCATATTGTACTCATGGCAGCTAGATACCCCTGGTATTTATATGGCTTCTTGGTGTTCTTCCGGAATTTCCCCCTCTGAAGCCATATGTCTTTGAGCCATGAGGATCTTCTTTCGTACAGCAATGATATTCGCTTAGGAGCATATGCAAATGTATTCTCCCTCTTAATGCCAGCTTCTCTCTCGAGAGAAGACATTTATTTTAAATGAGGGCATCCCAGACACCAACTTGGAAAAGGGGTCTTATTCTCCCACATTCAAAGCCATCCAAACAGGCTTTGTTGATCATGGTTCAAGACTCCAACAACGTGACTGAAGATTGCAAAAACTTCTTAGTTCACACTTCAAGTTTATCATTACGCTGTAACTGCTATTATGAATCTCGTAAACATGGGTGTCTATTTATGTCACTATCATAATGACAGTGACATGGAATCATAGATTTAGCTCCTCAAAATGGCGGAAACATAGATACCTTCTGAACTGCCATTACTGTTATCTTCATCATTAATAGAATTGAAGATTTCAGGCTTACAGAGATTACTTGATGTTCTGTGGAGATCTGCTGTAGCTTCCTCAATCAACCCTCCAAGATTTTCTTTACAACAACCCACAGAACTAGGGATCCAATCATGATTCCTTTTCTCATGATTCTGCACTTGAGGGCTTCATCTACTACATCTGGCATCTCATCCTGCACTGCTTCTTATTTTCAGATCTGCCCAACTACAGTTAATAGTTGACTGATCTAGGGCTTCAAGTCTTCAGATCTCACTTCTGCAAGTTGTCTCCTAAATTGCATAGATCTAGGAACCAATCATACAGATGTTCCAAACATAGAATTTACCCTTTCTACATGTCAGTCCATACCTTCTGTGGTACCTTTCTGTTTGTAGATCTAGCACAGTCATAAGTGCACATCAATCATTGTTGTTCATCACCTATGAACATACCTTATTTTGATTTCTCCTCTTCAATGTGACCTGGACATATCTGCCCTCTTGGCCCCTCTGATTTCAGTGCACAACTCATAAACATGTGGTCTTAAATGCCACAGTGTGTCATCTTCTAAATGTTACTGAATTACATCAGGACTAGGAAAGCTTGGTTCCTAGTGATCTGCCTTTCGCTTTTTCTTGAATTGTCCTCTGCCTCCTCGAGATCCCTTCTCGGCCCTTCTTTGTACACAGTTGAAGCACAATTTCAAGGTTTCTTTCTTACTGCAGAAACCTTCCTTCACACTGTTTATTTTCGGTCTCTTTCTGAAAATATCTGAGATCAAGACAGAGACTAGTTTAGTCTCTCTTTTGCACACTTGGCAATTTCTTACTCCTTGCGGTAAGGTCCCTTCAACCCTAGATAGCAGACCCTCTATGTGACTGTTCTTTTCATGAACTATCTCTGGCCTACTTCAGAGATGCCAGGCCCAAAACAGAGAACCTTTATTACAGCGTTATACTCTTGTCTACGTTGAAGAGTGTTAATTAATTGTGGCCAAACTTGAGCGTCCTTTTAGACTTTACGGTATACCCAAACAGATATTCGTCCTAGACAGAAAAGTTTCTTAAAGGCCTCACGTCTTCAAACTGATATCCCATATTGCTGCTATAACAGCCTTCTTTCTGCAACCCGTTATAGAGAATTTTCATGCAAAAATAGCACAGAAGACATACCTTGATTTCTTGCTGTTTGGTCGGCTCCTCTGCTGTTGATTTCAGACTGGTTAGGGCACACATCACAGTCCTCAAATCTGGCCCATTATGCTTCCTTTTGCTGCGGCTGCTTTCCAAGTAGTCAACCCTTTATCTATTTACAAGACAGGGCTTATTTCAGCGCTCAAACATAATCTTCTTTCATCAAAACAAGTCTTCATTCTACCTGAGCAGATAACAACCCTCACGGTCCTTTGTTTAGCAAGTCAATGCCTGCGGTCTGCCTGAGATAGGTATCCATGGAATGCGGCTCACCTAGAAGAGGCGTCCCATGACATAGTCTTACACCCAAATATTCATGATGCCTCCGGTCAGCTTCAGACTTGCAATAGAAAAAGAAATAGGCCCAGAATTCCTCTAAAATGCTCAGCCTCTTGTTCAAGAGACTCAGCCCACCAAAACAGACTTTAAACAACCTTCCTTAATTCTTTGCAGCAAACATTTGTGAGGCTTCAGAGGCCTGCAGAAATTTTTAGAGACAGACCACCCATAAATCGCTGTGGTCTAGGTAAAAAAATGGTCACAATGTAGGCTGAAGTTTTGGGCACTTTGCAGCCCCAAACAATCCCACACTGCCCCCGTTTTAGGTTGATAAGGCTTGCAGCCTATCACAACATCATGTTATCACATCAACCAATCCAAAACAACTTTCTCCTTACCTCTATGCAGCCCAAGAAAACCTGCGTAGTTCCTTAGGTTACTCGGCCTCCTTTCTAGATGAAACAGCCACACAACCAAGTGCTGGGAGGTACCAAGCAACCTTTGTGGTAGCCTATCTCCTGCGGTCTTCTTCCACAGGAACCTCGGCCTTCTCTTCCTGCACTCGATTACCCAAAATAACAATCCTAAACCCTTCGCTGTTCTGTTCTTTTGTTACGGCCCCACATAGATTTCTGCAGCTTCCTAACAGCCCTTAAAACAACCTCCTTAAACTTTTGTTTGGCCTTCAAACAAGGCCGCAAACATTTCAGCCTTCCAGCGCTTTCCTCGGCCTTTCTTAGTTTTCTTCGGCAAGCTTCAGAGGTACTTTCCTTCTTCACCGAGCTCTTCTCTTGTGATGTGAATAGATCAAATATTGCTTTTCAACATGAGTTTGGGCTTTGTCTTCTCCTCAGCTTTGATACCATGTTAATTTTAGAACATGTTCAATGCTATTTCAGATTAGGGCACACGATACTGAAGCAGATAGAACATAGCCAAAACAGAGATAATGAATGATGGTGTTACGACGATCAGTAGGATGCTTCTACCAGCAAAGTCTCCAATAGGTCATTCAGCGAAGCGTGTCACACATAACCCCAGAACAACCCAAACAAAGAACACTCCATAAATGCGTAGCACCAAGAACACAGCGCCATCGCCATCAAGAGAGAAGAAAATCCTCCACCCAATGTGTGTATAATGAACTCCAAGTCTCTCCATTATATAGACATCTTTGGGGGGGGGGTGTGACACGCTCTTTAAGACATTTAAGTCTATATTATATTCCAGGCCGACCTAGCACATAAGTGGAATAAATTCAAAGTCCATGTTCTGCTCATCTGATCGAGATGATTTTTAGATCAATCTTACACCTCTCCGAAAAAGGAATCCAATAAAAATATTGGGATTGTCATCTGAGCAGCACAACCCGGAGTTTGGACCTAGTTGTCCAATTTTAACAATCTTTGATTGCAAAGCTCTAGATCTGAGTGAATGTTTAAGTCTGTAAGAGGCTTGCGGCCAAGGGATAGTTTTAATTCAAATATTCTTCTTGATAATTACTTGCGTGCTTACTTCTTTTACTTATGTTTTCTCCTCTTAGCTTATTATGTCTTTCATCAAGTCAATTATCAAAATACAAGAGACACAAATTTAGGCTCTTTGAGTCAGGGCCAAAACCTCTCCCTCTTGGAGAGGAAAACCCACGAGAAATTCTTCTTATAGACTTTCAAATGACAAGTACCATGACCATGACATAGACCCTTGACCCTTGTATGCCTCCAAGACCTTGTCACTGCCTTCATTGACTCCTTGAGCTGATCCTTCTTTTCTGCACCGTTCTGCACCAAGACTAGAGAGCTAGGTTTCTCACTATATTTCCCTTGTTTGGTTGAGTGCAATCCTTGGCTATATGTGATTCTGTACACTTGTGACCTGTCTTCTTTCGTTGAACAATCCACACTATAGAGATACCCTTTCTAGCACTGTATTTATTTGCTAAGCAAACTTGTTATATGTTAATTTTGGGCAACTAGGTCCAAGATCCATGCTGCACTGCTCATATGACGATGGTCATAATTTTGTTGGATTCCTCTTTCGGAGAGGTGCAAGATTGATCTAAAGATCATCTTGATTAGATGAGCAGAACATTGATTTTGAATTTATTTTCCTCATGTGCAAGGTTGGCCAGATTTATCCCACATGCCTAAGAGATGTGTCACACACCCTCGTTGATGGATATAAATTGGAGGGACTTGGAGGTCATTTTCTCATCAACTCATCACACATTCTCTCTTTGTGATCTGATTGGTTCGATAGCCTTTGGAGGCCCTTTTTCTTCTCACACGTGTGGAGCGAAGCTGCTGTTTTCTGCAGTGTTACACGGGGTCTCGCCCCCCCACCTAGGGGTCTAGATTCCTCGCTCCCTCGAGCTCCGGGGTCTTGGGGACTTCTAGGGGATGTTTCCCTCACGCCCCCTCACGCCCCCGGACACCCCCCTTCACGCCCCCTCACGCCTCCGCACACCCCCCTTCACGCCCCCTCACGCTCCCCTCTCGCCCCTTTTAGTTTATGGTTTCGTGTTAAAAGTTGGTGTGCCACTTAGCATGTTTGAGAATCCAAGTGATTTTGATTCAGATGGTGACATGGTTGATCCTGATAAATTCGTGCAGAAGCTGGATGTAGAGACTAGTGGGGCATTACCATGAGCATTTATGCTCATTTATCATTATGATGATATCATTTGATATTCATATGTTATGTTTTATGTTTTATGTTTCAGAGATGACTTATTTGCTTTTAAGTTTTATGTTTCAGACTTGAGTTGTAAACTTCAGTTTAAACTTTATTTTGAATTTTGATATAATATGTCATATGATATTTTAAACTTTATTTTCATAGTAAATTATTAGTAGTTACATTAATGATTATATAGTTACAAACTTACAAACTTACATGTATGAGTGTATGATGTATGTTTTAACTTTTAACTTTTAAATTTGTTTCACTTATATGATTCATCATTCATCGATATAATTTTATCATTTATGATTTATCTTTCATGATGTAAGTGTATGATGATTGTATATACATTCCTTGCAAAAATACAGTTACATTATAAATATTAAATTTTACAATTTTTATGACCCCGACGTCCCCCCACGTTTCCTGAAAATTGGTAGGGAGCTTTTGCATAGGCCGCCCCCGCGCTCCCTCGCCCCCTCGCTCCCACCTCCAGGGGACTTGGTGGAACATTGGTTTTTTGCACTGATCTGTTTAGGGCTTGTTGTTGTTTTATGCTTTGATCTGTTTAGGGCTTTTCTGCTGTAGCGTTGACTAGCGTTGATTGTGGTCAACCCTTGGTCGTTTGACCTCAATCTTCTGCAGAAATTTCGATTTTAGGAGGCTGTACAACTGGGCACTAAAATCGAGGAATTTCAGGCTGTTTGACTAAAGCCCTAGTTTCTTGCGTTGACTTTTCTACTGCTGCATGTGTTGACTTTTTTTTGCGCTGTTTGTGAGTTGACTTGTGTTGACTTGAGATGCGCTGTCTTTGAGGGATGTGGGTGTGACACATGAAGGAGTGGCTGAGTGAGAAAGACTTTTCTGGTTGAAGCATCCTGTTGACTGCCGTAACGCAACAATATCTCATATCTTTGTTGGACAAAAGGAATTGTAAATCTGATCTATATTTGGCTTGTCTTCTATTGATATATTATTGTGTTCTATCAACATTTTACTTTCATGTTTATGTGATTGCTATTTGTTTTAGGCCTAAGAAAGATTGAAGTAAAAGTGCATCAAGCATAGAATACCATTGTTATCTAAATTTAACATGGTATCAAAGCTGAGGGGAAGAAAAAGTCCAAGAGTCCAAGCTGGTGTAAAAAGCTATCCCTGAAGGAAGAAATCCTATCAAGGACAAATGGCCTCCTCAACCTACAAGGGTTTCAAGGTTGATGATAAATTGACTGATAAGTCTGATTATCATGCATGGAAGATGTCCTTGGATTTGGCACTACAATATCAAAATGTCATGGACTATGTATAGGGGAAGATTCAAGAGCCTCCATCAAATGCAACTGCTGCCACAAAGACGAAGTATAGAAAAGGGGAAATCAAAGCAAAGATGATTATTCGAGATTCTATTCATAAACACTTGGTTGCTTACATTTCTGAGCTAAAGACATCTAAGAAGATGTATGATAAGTTGGTGAGTATGTTCAGGGCTAACAATGCTAATCAAATCCTCTTCTTCAAGAATCAATTGAAGAATATCAAGAAGGGTAAGGATGAATCTATTCAATCCTATTTTATGAGGCTCACTGAAATCATGAATAACCTCCTAGCTATTGGGGAAGCAATATCTGATCGAGAGATGGTTCTTATTGCACTTGGAGGTCTCCCTTGTGATTGGCATGTATTCAATACCATTATTCTCAATAATAATGTGATTCCTGATTTTGATGAAATATTGACGAGATGCACATCAAGAGAAAACAAGAATGATGGAGTATGCCTCTAATGGTAATGGAAGTGACCTTACTGCCTTCGCCGCTCATGCAAAGAAGAAGAACCATGGTGGCCCAAAAAATCAAAACCATGGTAGAGTGGGGCCCAAAGGAAGGAAGGGAAGATGTTACACTTATAACAAGACTGGTCACTATGCAAGAGAGTGCCCTAATAGAAGGGAATCTCCTAGGGATGATGACAACAACTTGAGAAGGAATGGAAGGAACAACAGGTTCCAAGGAAAAAGGAAGGCTTTGTCAGATCGTAATGGAAATGGACAATCTTTCAAGAGGTCAAGAAATTCCAGGTACGATGAGTCTAATGTTGTTGATAATAAGAGAAATGATTTTATTCTTGTATCTGCCCTCTCTGTTGCATCTCCACCCGACACCCTGGATGTTTGGTTAATTGATAGAGGTGCTTCAAGGCACCTCACTGGTTATAAAGAAGTCCTTTCTGATTTGGTTGAGAAGGATACTAAACTGGAAATTATCCTTGGAGATAATGCCACCTATCCCATGAAAGTGACAGGGACTATGACCCTCCATTTATCTCAAGGTCAAGTCATTCGATTACAAGATGTGTTGTATGCACTTGATTTCAAGAAGAACCTTGTGTCCATTTCGGCAATGGAAGACAAAGGGTTCAAGGTGGCATTCGTTGATGGAAAGGTACTTATCTAGAAGAAGAACTTCAAGGAAGCTCTTTCTATTGAGTTTAGAGTTGATACACTCTACCAGGTTGGAGGAAGCCCATTGGGGGCTATTACATGTGATACAACTCTTCAAACAGAGTTATGGCATCAGAGGTTTGCACACCCTCAGCAAGGAAGGTGAAGACAGGGATGCCCAAATTAAAAAATGAATTTGAAGACTCTTGCAGAGAAGTTGGCATTAAGAGGGAGACCACAACTGCGTACACTCCTGAGCAAAATGGTGTTGCTGAAAGAAAGAACAGGACCATTGTGGAAGTTGCCCACGCCATGCTATGTGACCAAGGTCTTCCGAAGTTTCTATGGGGAGAAGCTAGGAACATCGCTGTATATGTTCAAAATAGATGCCCGCATTCCGCTCTGGACTGCAAAACTCCCGAAGAAGTCTTCTCTAGTAAGAAACCTAATGTTTCTCATTTTAGAGTTTTTGGTTGTCCTGTTTACTTTCATGTGCCGAAAGAAAAGAGAAGCAAGCTGGATGCTTCTGGAAAGAAGGGAATGTTTGTGGGCTACAATGAAACTTCGAAGGCATATAGAATCTATGTGCCTGGTCAAAGAGAAGTGGAGATATGCCACGATGTCACCTTCGATGAAGATGCTGTCCTCAAGAAAGTGAGAAATCTTCCTAGCTCCAAGGAAGACAAAGAAGATGAAGAAGTAGGGAAGTTGGAAGAGCCGAAGGATGACTTGATGCCCGATGTTTAAGGATCTTTGGATCCCATTGATCCACCTCCTTCAAATAAGAGAAGACCCCATGGCTTAGGGATACTCTCGAAGATGTCGAGAGACATATTGCCCCAAGGGGAACATTCCGTGAAAGCAAGAAGTCGAAGAGATACCAAGGGTATCTAGTAGCCATGAGTACGATAGTGCAGTCTGTGCCCGGAACATTTGAAGAAGTCGTAAAGCATCAAGTTTGGAAGGATGCTATGCACGAGGAGTACGAGTCCATTAAGAAAAATGATGTCTGGGAAGTAGTCCCGAGACTGGAGGAAAAATCTGTTGTCACCTCGAAATGGCTCTATAAGATCAAGCATGGATCTGATGGAAGTGCTGAAAAGTACAAGGCAAGATTTGTTGCCCGAGGCTTCTCTCAAAAAGAAGGCATAGATTATGATGATATATTTGCACCTGTGGCTCGCTATACCACCATTCGATTTATTATTGTCCTTGCTGCTACGCAAGGATGGAGTCTACATCAGATGGATGTGAAGACTGCTTTTCTGCATGGATCTATAAAGGAAGAGGTGTATGTGGAGCAACCTCTAGGGTTCGAAGTCCGAGATAGAGACACCCATGTATGCAGGTTGAAGAAAGCCCTCTATGGGTTGAAGCAAGCTGCCAGGGCTTGGTACGAGAGGATAGATAGCTACTTGATGAAGGTGGGCTTCACTCGAAGTAATGTTGATCCGAACCTTTATTTTAAGGTTGATAGAGAAAGGCCTCTTATTTTGGTTCTCTATGTGGACGATCTCTTCCTGATAGGTGCTGACTCTCTCATTCATCAGTGTAAGAGGGATCTAGCTTCTGAGTTTGAGATGAAAGACCTAGGACTGATGCACTACTTCCTAGGCTTAGAGGTCTGGCAGAGGCTAGGTGAGATTTTCCTTTCTTAAGGAAAATATGTCGTGAAGCTACTGGAGAGATTTGGTATGGTGGACTGTAAGTCTGTGTCGATACCGATGGAACTCAACTTTAAGAAGTTGAGTGGAAATGCTGCTGGGCCCGTGCTAGCAAATCCTACTAAGTATCGACAACTCGTGGGGGCCTTGAGGTTCTTAGTGAACTCCCGTTCGGACGTATGTTTTGTAGTGAACACTTTGAGTCAACATATGGTTGATCCTCATCACATTCACTGGATTGGTGCCAAGAATCTATTGAGATATCTTCGGGGCACAATCAACCATGGGCTGAGATACATTGCCAGGAATTTGAGACTCCATGGATATACTGATGTTGATTGGGCTGGCAGTGTGGTGGATCGCAAGAGCACATTGGATGTTGCTTCACTTTGGGTTCTGCTTCGATATCTTGGATGAGCAGGAAGCAAAAGTCGGTGGCTTTGATCACCGCTGAGGCTGAATACATTGCAGAGAGTATGGCCTGTTGTGAAGTTGTTTGGTTGCGAAAGCTCTTCAGTGAGCTATTCGGGCATGTGATAGATACCATTGTTATCCTTTGTGATAACCAGAGTGGGATTCGTCTTTCTGAGAATCCCGTGTTCCACGATTGATCCAAGCATATTGATATCAGGTACCACTTTATACGGGATATGGTATAGCAAGGCGCTGTAAGGCTCGATCATATAGGAAGTGATGAGCAGGTCACGGATATTCTCACAGAGCCCCTGTGGAAGGTCAAGTTCCTAACCTTTCGTTAGAAGCTTGGAATCGTGGAAAGACCCTATTCTGAGGGTCCTTCTTGAGTTGGACTATGAGCTCTGGGAGCTCCAGGGGGGGCTTGCGGATAGCTTCTTGGAGCTATAAGCACACATGGGGCTAGGCTTGCTGAACCTTGTTGTGCTTCTGCCCCACTGTTATGATATTGAGTTGGTTCACCCCTCTTTGATTTGTGCCCCGCATGCATCCTACCCATGGAGTTTCAAACTCATGGGAAGTACCTCTCATTTGGCCAATGAGGTAGGAAATGTGGATAGAGACCATAGCAAGACCGATGGATGCATCGAATATTGTCGTACTCTTTATGTTTAGGATGGCATGTGTCCAACACCTTGATCTGGGATTAAGGATGATGAGGTTCTTACCTCCAAACTGACTTTGGGTCAGTAAACTAACTTCGGGTTAGTATGTGACTCTTTTGAGTCTATTGAGGTTTTTCCTCTAAACTAACTTCGGGTCAGTAAACTAACTTTGGGTCAGTAAACTAACTTCGGGTTAGTATGTGACTCTTTTGAGTCTATTGAGGTTTTATCCTCTAAACTGACTTTGGGTTAGTATGAGACTCTTTTTGAGTCCGAGAGAGGTTTCTACCCCTAAGCTGACTTCGGGTCAGCTGTGTGTGATGTCTTTGTGACTCACCTTTTGTTCTAAAATAAAGAGCCAGCAAAGCAAGTTACGGAGGGATGACGCACGATGTTTGGTTTGGTACATGATGGATGGCACTTGTGGACAGATGGAGTTCTCCCTAGTTGAGAGGGAGTGTTAATTTTGGGCAACTAGGTCCAAACTCCATGTTGCACTACTCATATGACGATGGTCATATTTTTGTTAGATACCTCTTTCGAAGAGGTGCAAGATTGGTCTAAAGATCATTTTGATCGGATGAGCAGAACTTTGATTTTGAATTTATTTTCCACATGTGCAAGGTCAGCCAAATTTATCCCACATGCCTAGGAGATGTGTCACACACCCTCATTGATGGATATAAATTGGAGAGACTTGGAGGTCATTTTCTCATCAACTCATTACACATTCTCTCTTTGTGATCTGATTGGTTCGATAGCCTTTGGAGGCCCTTTTTCTTCTCACATGTGTGAAGTGAAGCTGCTGTTTTCTGCGCTGATCTGTTTAGGGCTTGCTGCTGTTTTATGTGCCGATCTGTTTAGGGTTTTCTGCTGCAGCATTGACCAACGTTGACCGTGATCAACCCTTGGTTGTTTGACCTCAATCTTCTGCAAAAATTTCGATTTTAGGAGGCCGTATAGCTGGGCACTAAAATCGAGGAATTTCGGGCTGTTTGACTGAAGCCCTAGTTTGCTGCGTTGACTTTTCTGCTCTGTTTGTGAGTTGACTTGTGTTGACTTGTGATGAGCTGTCTTTGAGGGTTGTGGGTGTGACACATGAAGGAGTGGCTGACCGAGAAAGACTTTGCTAGTTGAAGCATCCTGTTGATCGTTGTAACGCAACAATATCTTCTATCTTTGCTGGACAAAAGGAATTGTAAATCTGATCTATATTTGGCTTGTCTTCTATTGATCTATTATTGTGTTCTATCAACACTTTACTTTCATGTTTATGTGATTGCTATTTGTTTCGGGCCTAAGAAAGATTGAAGTAAAAGTGCATCAAGTATAGAACACCATTGTTATCTAAATTTAACATTATACTTCGCACTTATAACTCTGTCTCTTCCTTAAATCTGTGAACAGACTTACTGTGATGATGTCCGAGATGTTTATACCCAAAACATGGTCTTCTCCCTTCGTTGATCTTAGTCCTTCTACATATCAGATTTCAGTCATAAACTCACACTGCAACTTAGCATATATCACAAAATTGTATACCCAAACCTTATTCTTCTTTCTTTGTTGATATAACGTCCTTCTAAGCTTCAATCCGCAGTTCTGTTCTTCCTTACTCGCACTTATATTTCAGTCTGAAGCTCGCACTAAATTACATAGCTCTTGTCTAAAATTTGTTCCTGTAATTTATGCAAAGTTTATTAGGCTATTTATAGTTGATCGACCCTATAATTAGTTGACCTATCAGTGAACTGTTGTGACATATTTTGAATTGACCTTTCCAGCATTTTCAAGCCGACTTTTCCACTAGTTATAAGCTGTCTTGAGGAGATGTTCCAACGCTGATCTTGAGCCACATTCTGAGCCATGTTTTCAAGGTTTATTTGACAAGGTCTTGAGGCATACTTCTTTGACTGAACTCTTCATTTACACGACTTTTAATTAGTACATTTATGACAAGGTGACAAATCCCTAAAAGACATCAAGAAGAAGTCTTTTGACCTATAATAAAAGCCTTTGTCATGAAACCAATGAAAGAAGCATAACAAAAATACATTTTATTATCTTTGTCTTCTTCATTACATAAATACATAATTACATAGTCAATATGAAGACTGAACCTAGTTACACTTTCCAACACTCCCTCTTAACTAGGGAGGTATTCATAATGGTACATGTTCACTTTCAATCTGAAGAATCTCATAAGAAGAATCAGATTGGTGATCACATCTGTATAGCATCATATCAACCAACATTGTCCTAGTGCAAGGCCTTGACTAACAACCGCGTCTCTGAACGAGACAATGGGCTACAATGCTGGCGAGACACGACTTATAAACACCATAGTCATTGTCTCTCCAAGGTACAGACTCCACTCGGGTGTTCACAGAGTATGACCTTCTTGGACTATTCTTCTCTTAGGTAGCCAACCCTCAAAGAATATCGGTCCACGACTAATCTTATCTTGAATGCCCCATCTCATTCTCAAAGAGTATCGGATGCCAAATGATTATTCAATTCTCCATTCTGTCTTCCAGGTGAAGACCAGAATGATATGTCTATCCATTCTCTCCTCATGGCCTTCACTAAGACTTACAACTGTTAGTCCTGGTCTAGTGCATGACACATGAATTTAGAGAATTATATTCGTCACTTTCTTTTAATTGAGGAATGACATACTTCAAGTTTCTTCCAAGTAAGAAACTTACCACCAGACTTCCTCTTAACCAGGGAGATGTAGCAACAATGGCGAGACACCCAGCTGCTCATGAAGAATTCCTCCCCTCGATGTCATGGATTTCGATGTTGAGGAATCTTCAACTTTTGGCTTCATAGGGCATAGATCATCCATCACTTTCATCCACGAGTCATGTCATCCACCAGAAAGTGATTCATCAGTCCTTCTCATCTGGTCCACCTTTTTTCCATGATGCTTTCCTTCGCACCATATCCCAAGGATCTTACATCCTTTCACATGATTGGTAGCCCCGCATAAACTTATCCAGATAAACATATATAAGAACTTTTAAATCAAAAGCTACTTTAGTGATGATCTTTCATCATGACATCTTCCTATAGGCATCGACATCCTCTTTTCAGATTGACACATCTCCTAAAGATATGTATTGTCGAGGGTCTTCTTGTTTACCATACTTCTATCAGAGTCCACATATCTTCCCAGGAGATCTCCTAGTCACATCTTCTTGGCTTCCAGGTGATAACTACCTCTTGACATGGTTGCACTTCATGATCTCTTCCTTTCTTTCTCCACATAGCTTCATTCCCAGGAACTTCAAGTATGCAGTTCCTTGTTTGTATACAACCGACTCATATTCCATATGTGGACATATATTTGATTTCATCTGTTAGTGGCATCCTGTGCACTAGAAGAGATCCTCCTTCCATTGATACTTCTAAAGATAGAAATCCATCACTTGTAACCAAATGACATGACTTCACATCATCCTGTGTCGGCATATAGATATATGTACCTCGTCCTTTTCCTTTTGATTCATCATGCAACAATTTTACTAGAATGAAGAACTTTATTCCCTTGACTTGCTTCACCAATATGTCATCACATCCTAATCCCAGAATTTTGCAAGATAGAATTCCTGATGAAATCTTTTGCTTTCTTTCTAATCAGTGAATCCAAATAGGACTCCATTAGAAGGTGTCAGCACCTGTTTCATAGATGACCCTTGATCTTGGTGACTGACTTCCATCAATGTTGTTATTAGTGAGGTTTTCAAGGGCTACTGATTGAAGTGCTCCTTCCATGCTTCTATCATGATGCTATTAATATACACTGCTTCCTATCATACTATTTTACAACCAACATAAATCACTCAAAGAGGAAGATGATCTCAATCATAGAGATCTTTCGCTTCTTCTTTCTTAGATTTCTTTGCATCAAGTTCTTCTCTTTCATGGGCTTCTTCCATTTTCCTCTTGTCCTTTCTAGGTTTAGGACAATCCCTTTTATAATGCCCAAAATCATTACATCCAAAGCATCGTGCTTTGTCCATATTTCTTCTTTTATTCTGAGGACCAAATTTACCCAATCTTCCTTTCTTCCTGGACATGGCTGCAAAGGCTTGATTCCTTTCACTTGATCTTGTATCAGCTTTGGCTTTCAATCTTGTTTCTTCCATCTTACTTAGATCCTGGAATGGCATGGCTTCTTCTTTCCCATCGATACTTGAAGTGAAACTTCTCCATTCTTTAGGTAGAGCATTCTGTACCATAGTGAGTATTTCTCCATCAGTCATTATTTCTCCCAATTTTTGCAGTTGATCTCGTATTGCGAAAATCTCCATAAGATATGGAATTATTCCTTCTTTTCTTGACATTCTCAATTTGTATAATTTTTGTCTCAGGGATATTATTTCCTGTGCAAAACCTTTCGAGAATAGCCCCACCAATTTGTCATATATTTCTTTTGAGGATTCTAGATTTGATACATAGGGAATGAGAGAGTTCTTTATGCATTCTATAAGAATCCTTCGGGCTCTTATGTCTCCCTTCATGTATTTGACATATGCTTGAATGTCTTCTTTTGAAGGTTGAGTTGTAGATCCTTCGATGTAGCCCATAACTTCATTTTCAATTAGATTCATATCTATCCTCTTCTTCCATGCACTAAAGTTTGATGGCCCAACCAATTTGTTGCTCTCTTTGCAATAAGTCATTTTGACAGATTTAGATGAGGTCATAGATACTTACTTGAGTAGAGTGACTTCCTTTTTCTAGCAACTTCCTTGATAATGATGAAGATGAAGGTAGGAACTCCCTCTTAGATTGATTTCTCCAATGAAGGTGACCTTGGATCCTTGATGGTAAAGGATGTCTTCAAAATGATGATGTCTTCAAAGGTGTTGGATAATTTGGATGGTGCTAGATGTTGTATCTTCCAACAATGTCTTCAATGTCATAAATCTTTGATGGCAAAGATTATTTCCTTGATGAATGTATCCTTTGAATGAGATTGAAGGTCTTCTTGAAATGGCTTGAGAATCTTCCTTGCAAACTGTTTTGACTTTTCAACGCAAACCTTGACCTTAACTTTCATTCTTGCTTCCTTGAGTGTCTCCTTGCTAAGTAGCCCTTGTCTTTAGCACCATAGCTTTGAAACCATGTTGAGAATTAGGTAGGGCTAGGTTTAATTCAAATTCTCTTCTTGATAATTACTTGTGAGCTTACTTCTTTTACTTATGTCTTCTCTTCTTAGCTTATTATGTCTTTCATCAACTCAATTATCAAAATACAAGAGACACAAATTTAGACTCTTCGAGCCAGGGCCAAAACCTCTCCCTCTTGGAGAGGAAAACCCACACGAAATTATTCTTATAGACTTTCAGATGACTAGTACCATGACCATGACACAGACCCTTGACCCTTGTATGCCTCCAAGATCTTGTCTTTGCTTCTTCATTGACTCCTTGAGCTGATCCTTCTTTTCTGCACCGTTCTGCACCATTCTGCACCAAGACTAGAGAGCTAGGTTTCTCACTATATTTCCCTTCTTTGGTTGAGTTCAATCCTTGGCTATATGTGATTTTGTACACATGTGACCTGTCTTCTTTCGTTGAACAATCCACACTATAAAGATACCCTTTCTAGCACTATATTTATTTGCTAAGCAAACTTGTTATACTTCACACTTATAACTCTGTCACTTCCTTAAATCTGTGAACAAACTTACTGTGATGATGTTCGAGATGTTTGTACCCAAAACATGGTCTTCTCCCTTTGCTGATCTTAGTCCTTCTACGTATTAGATTTCAGTCGTAAACTTGCACTGCAACTTAGCATATATCACATAATTCTATACCTTAACCTTAGTCTTCTTTCTTTGCTGATATAACGTCCTTCTAAGCTTTAATCCGCAGTTCTGTTCTTCCTTACTTGCACTTAAATTTCAGTCTGAAGCTCGTACTAAATTATAGAGCTCTTGTTTGAAATCTGTTCCTGTAATTTATGCGAAGTTTACTGGGCTATTTATAGTGTGAAAATTTCAATCCTGAAAATACTTCTGCAGTGATAGATTTATTTCTCCTACTTATTATTTCCAATAAGTTATTTACATAATTCTTCCAGTAAATTTCGAAATAAATATTACTGCAGCATTCACTCAAGTATATGCAACAGTAAGAAATACAAGCATATGAATCAATCACATATACACACTTATTTTTGGACTATTGTCCCCGGAAAAACCCAATGCGGGAAACCGGTGTAGCAGATGAGGGTTTATATATTATTCTTCAACAATGAAATTCTTTACAAGGAAAAGACTGGCAGACTTCTTTAGAAAACACCTGAGATAAATTCTCACGAACCCTCTGGAGAATTTTTGACACTCGGAAGACTCAGAACTTCCCTCTGCGTCCCTCTGCGTGGGCTCTTTGTGCAGTGCCTGCGTGAGACTACGTCACTCTGCGTGGGCTCTCTGCGCTGCTGCTCTGTGTTGCCTTCTTCGGCCTTTTGCATCCTTCTTTCCTCGACCTTTGTCACTGTTGACTCCCTCTGCTTCTTCTGCCCTGCAACTCTCCCTTCGAAATCGAATTCTATTCCTTCAAAATCGACTTCCTTTGGGTTACTGAGTGTATGCCTAGCTCACTTTACAAATGACCCTCAAGCCTTCTTTTATAATCTTCTCATTGATGAATCAACGGCCCAGATTAGAAGTCTAATCAATGGCCAAGATTAAAACTTGAGTTGATCTTCGTTCTCTAGAAGATTCACACTCTGTTTTATTAATACCCATTACTTATTTAATTTCCCTAAGTTTAGACTTAGGGTCTCCATTAAAATAATTAATTATTTTAATAAAACATAAACCAAGTGGAATTTCCACAAATAGTTTCTGGGTTCTTTGGAATACTGATGTCCAAGCCTCCTTAACAAATTTTGAGACTTGGAACACTTTTCGATGCTACAAAAATCAACAACTCCCTCTTAGTAAGGAAAGTGTTCTAGCAATATGCCTGCTGCATGCTGCTCTGTCTTGAAGCATCCTCTGCGCTGCTGATGCTTGGCTGCTGCCCCTCATCTGCTGCGCTGTTGCCTTCTGTACTGCTGCCCATGACACTATCACTGTCACTGCCTCATTTGTACTGCAACTCCCTTTGAATCCTAAGCCTATCCATTTCTGCTACTAAAATGGATTCTTGATCATCTCCATCTTTTCTCTGAAATAGACAAACTTAGTCTTCCCCAGAGCTTTCGTGAGGATATTCGCCACTTGTTCTCCAGTAGGAGTGTGCTGCAATTGTACAACTTCCCGTTGGACACAATATCTGATGAAGTGACACCTGATGTCAATGTGCTTCGACCGATCATGAAACAAAGGATTTTCAGCGAGCTTGATGCAACTCTGATTATCACATAGAATGCTGGTCGCGTCCATCTTTTCCTTGAGTAAGTTCACAAGCAATATTCGAAGCCATATGGCCTCACACGAAGCCATGCTTGCTGCCATATATTCAGCCTCTGCAGAGCTCAGAGCCACGGATTTCTGTTTTCTGCTGCACTAGGAGGTCATTCTTGATCCAACACTGAAACAATACCCACTTGTCCTTTTCTGATCTATTGGGCTCCCAACCCAATCTGCGTCAGTGAACCCACTCAACCTGATGTCATTGCCTCGGATGTATTTCAGTCCAAGCTCGACTGTTCCTTGTAGATATCTAAGAACATGTTTGGCTGCTGCCCAATGAGCCCTTCGTGGTTCCACCATGAACTGACTGCGAGTATTGACAACATAACAGATGTCTGGTCTCGTGTTGACCAGAAACATTAGAGAACCTATGAGCTGCCTACACAAAGTAGGATCAACCTCATCATCTTTGGACGTGTCAATTTTCTTCCAGTTGGTAATCATTGGAGTAGCCATGGGTCTATAGTCCTCCATCAGAAACCTCTTCAGAACTTTTGTAGGTTACCTTCCTTGACCAAGGAAGATCTCACCCATCTGCTGCCAAACTTCCAACCCCATAAAATAATGCATCAGCCCTAGATCCTTCATGTCAAATTTTGCAGCTAAATTCTCCTTGCAGTCCTTGATGAGCCTAGATGATCTTGTCAGAAATAGATCGTCTACTTACAACACCAGTATCAGAGGCTCATCCCCTACTCTCAGATAGTAGAGATTGGGATCTGCGTCACTCTTGACAAATCCCATTTGCTGCAAGTCGCTGTTAGTTCAACCATACCAAGCTCTAGGGGCTTGCTTTAGTTCATACAAGGCCTTCTTGAGCCTTCACACATGAGTTTTTTGCTTATGCGTCTCAAAGCCCTCTAGTTGTTCAATAAATACTTCTTCTATCACCCCATTCAGTAACGCAGTCTTGACGTCCATCTAGTGAATCTCCCATCCCATCTGCGTAGCGAGGGATATCACAGATCTAATAAAAGTATATCGAGCTACTGGGGCGAAAGGTCTCTTCATAATCTATCCCTTCCTTCTGAGCGTATCCCTTAACCACAAACTTGGCTTTAAATTTCTCGATGCTGCCATTTGCAACATATTTGATCTTGTAGATCCATCTCGAGCATACAACTGATCTGTCCTGAGGCCTGGGAACTACTTCCCATACATCATTCGTCATGATGGAGTCGTATTCTTCCACCATCGCATCGAAAACTAGAGGGTTCCCCAACCTGCGCTACCAAAGCTTGGTAACTTTCTGGTTGCCTGTGCTGCCTCTTTTCATTTCTGGGGGCTCCAACAAACTCTTCTGCGTCCCTCATAATTTGTCGTAATTCCCTATTCGTCCTACCACTGGTAGTGGGTGGATCTACCTGCTCTCCTTCCTGCAAGTCCTGGGAGATGTATCCCTTGGATCCCCATGCCTTGGATAGGCACTCGTATTACCCTCTGCAGGTCGTTGTGGTTGGACCAACGGATCCTCCTTAGACTGCGTAGCAGAAGGCATCTCCCAGGATTCTTGAAGGCCCTTTCTCCATGAACTTCACATCCCGCCGTACTGCAATCTTCCTGCTCTCAGGAATGTAAATACGGTAAGCCTTTGCATTCTCGCTATATCCCACTAGATATCCCTTTTCCGCAGTCTTATCCAGTTTCTTCCTCTTCTCTTCAGGCACATGACAATATGCCGCACTGCCAAAGATCCTTAAAGTGGCTCACTTCAGGCTTGCTGCCAGTGAAGACACTTTCTGGAGTGATCTTACCCAATGCGTTGTGAGGAATCCTGTTCTGTACATAGACAACTGTATTACAAGCTTCAACCCACAGGAATTTGGGCATGTCTTGATCATACAACATTGCCCTTGCAGCCTCGACAATAGTTCTATTCTTTCTCTCTGCAATTCCATTCTGCTCCAGATTATACAGAGCGGGCCACTCTCTTTTGATGCCTTCCCTTGCGCAGAACTCTGTAAAGTCTTTATCAATGTATTCTCTACCATTTTCTGATCGCAGTGTCTTGATTCGCTTTCTTGTCAGGTTCTCCACCAGAGCTTTAAACTCCTTGAATCGATCAAAGACTTCGTCCTTGGTCTTCAGAAAGTAGATCCAGGTCTTCCTGGAATGATCATCAATAAAGGTGACGAAATATTTGGCACCACTAAGAGCTCTAGTGGACATTGGTCCGCAGATGTCCGAGTGTATTAAGCCCAACATACTCTATCGCTGCTTCTATGGTACGCTTGCCTTGGCATACTTTCCCAATACATACCCTCTGCAGACATCGTCTCGCTTGGTGCTCAGTTCTGGAACTCCCGTGACAGTCTTCTTGAGAATTCTTAACGCCCCATGGTGCAAGTGCGCCATTCGCCTGTGCCATAGCTCATTCAAATCCTTCTCATTAGTGCTGCCTATCAGTGCCATTGGGGATTCGAGCTGTATCTTGTAGAGTTTATTGCTCCTGACTCCGATTTGTGCCTTCTTCTTCCAACTCGGATGTTTGATGTATACTCTATTGGCAGTGAAGTAAACGTCATAGCCTTTGTTTTGAAACTGTGACACATAGAGTAAGTTCATCCCCAAACTAGGCACATGCAGCACATTGGTGGCCCGAAGCTTAATATAAGCGTCTGTTTGAAACACTATGGTACCTCTTCCAACGGGGTACATTTCGCCTTATTTCCCATGGTGATTTTAAAGTTCATCTGCTCTTCTTGGAAGCTTGAGAAACATTCTCGCACTCCCATCATGTGAGCAGAAGCCCCATATACCAGATCTCAGGAGAAGTAGAGCTTGACACACAAGCAAATTCTTCTTCCAATCTAGATGCCAAAACAAAAAAGTCGTGATCCATCTGTTCTTTCATGCTTTCCTTCTTCTCTGGAGAACTGCGTGAACCCTTTGAACCCTTCCGAGTTGCTGCTGCAACAACGTCTGATCTACGTTCCATCGTCGGTTCTTTGCTCCTGTTACTCATATTTGCTTTGATACCATGTGAAAATTTCAATCCTGAAAATACTTCTTCAGTGATAGATTTATTTCTCCTACTTATTATTTCCAATAAGTTATTTACATAATTCTTTCAGTAAATTTCAAAATAAATACTACTCCAACATTCACTCAAGTATATGCAGAGAATAGAACAGTAAGAAATACAAGCATAAGAATCGATCACATATACACACCTATTTTTGGACAATTGTCCCCAATAAAACCCAATGCGGCAAAACCGGTGCAACAATGAGGGCTTATATATTATTCTTCAGCAATGAAATTCTTTACATGGAAAAGATTGGCAGACTTCTTTAGAAAACACCTGAGATAAATTCTCACGAACCCTTTGGAGAATTTCTGACACTCAGAAGACTCACAACTTCTCTTTGTGTCCCTCTGTGTGTCTCTCTGCGAAGTGCCTGCCTGAGACTGCGTCACTTTGCGTGGGCTCTCTGTGCTACTGCTCTGTGTTGCCTTCTTCGGCCTTCTGCATCCTCCTTTCCTTGACTCTTGTCACTGTTGACTCCCTCTGCTTCTTCTGCCCTACAACTCTCCCTTCGAAATCGAATTCTATTCCTTGAAAGTCGACTTCCTTCGGGTTACTGAGTGTATGCCTAGCTCACTTTCCAAATGACCCTCAAGCCTTCTTTTATAATCTTCTCATTGATGAATATACGACCCAAATTAGAAATCTAATCAATGGCCAAGATTAAAACTTGACTTGATCTTCGTTTTCTAGAAGATTCACACTCTGTTTTATTAATACCCATTAATTATTTAATTTCATTAAGTTTAGATTTACGGTCTCCATTAAAATAATTAATTGTTTAATAAAACATAAACTGAGTGAAATTTCCACAAACGGTTTCTGGGTTCTTTGGAATATTGATGTCCAAGCCTCCTTACAAATTTTGAGGCTTGGAACACTTTCCGATGCTACAAAAATCAACATATAGTTGATCGACCCTATAATTAGCTGACCTATCAGTGAACTGTTGTAACATATTTTGAGTAGACCTTTCCAACATTTTCAAGCCAACTTTTCCTCTACTTATAGGCTGTCTCGAGGAGATGTTCCAATGCCATATTCTGAGCCATGTCTTCAAGGTTTATATGACAAGGTCTTGAGGCATACTTCTTTAACTGAACTGTTCATATAAATGACTCTTAATTAGTACATTTATGACAAGATGACAAATCCCTAAAAGACGTCAAGAAGAAGCCTTTTGACCTATAATAAAAACCTTGCTCGTGAAACCCCATGAAGCAAGCATAACAAAAATACATTTTATTATCTTTGTCTTCTTCATCACATAAATACATAATTACATAGTCAATATGAAGACCAAACCTAGTTACACTTTCCAACATCCAGGCCTTGCAGCCCTACTTCAATGACTATTATATCAAGTGTAAAGACCCAAAGCCAATGTCTTGGCCTCAAACCATTGATGCAACTCCTCCAAAGTCGCACACTGACCTCACAATCACAAATTGTTAGCCCTAGATCAAATGGAAATGAATAGACCTTGTTTATGCTTGCGGTTAGGGCAAGAAGGGACTCTAGTCCTTGCGGCTAGGCCTAGAGGAAGGCTTTGATGGATCAATGAGTTCCCAAACCCCAAACAATTAGTAAAAACCCTTGCCAATGAGGATACTAAGCCTGCAAACAACCAAAGTTAGCCGACAAATAAGTGATGATAAATTTTACAAGCCTTCTAATGGATCAGAGTTGTGATAGCAAGCTTCCATGTCAAAACCAATGATAGACCCTTGTCAAAAATGAGATTAGACCTGCAAACAAGTAGGATTAGTCTATGGATCAGATGCAATGAGTTTAGAAGCCTCCCAATGCTTGCGACTGGGCTAATCCTTGTTAGGCCTGTGGTCAAGCCAAATTAATCCCAAAAACCCTAGCGGCCACCTTCCAAGGCTTGTAATTAATTAATTTAGAGTAAAAAAAATAAATTCTAGAGAAATTTATTTCTCCAAGTGGAAAATGACCAAAAAATTTCGTGGGTAAAAAATAAGTCAATTTTTGGAGGTCCTCCAACAAGGCAAAAATGAATAATTTAAGAAAAAATGAGCCTTTGGATCTTGGTGGTTAAGTCAAAGTCAAAATTTTGAGGAAATTAATCCAAAATATTTATTTTTGGATTAATAAAAAATGGTTTTTATGAGAAATTCGAAAATTTCTCAAAAATAGATATTTTCGACGACAAAGATTAAAAATTGATCAAGTATTTATCAACGATCGAGATTACTTTGACGGGGATCAAGCCAATTGGCCATTATTTTCCACTTGGTGGATTTATCTATAAATTAGAAGCCATTTGCTTCTCAAGTTACGATGATGAAAGCTCTAACTCTAGTCGATGGAATTTTGTTATGCTGGTTTTGTTCCACTGATCTGTTGGGAACCTTTAAAATATCATAATAAAAGACTTTGGCGTTTAGTTCATGGTGTTCTTTATATGATGATCTTTGGTATGTGCTTTCCTATATTGTGCTTAAAATTTTATAAGTTTGTTTATTCATTAGATGGTGACAAGAATATTCTATTGGTTGATTTTTGGTGTATCTTAGGTGATCAGATTCGCCATATGTCTAACACGTTTTCTTGAAGAAATATATCAAGCTTGCAGGTTCCACGACCCTTGGGCTCCAAGTTCACAGACTTTGGAGGAGAGCCGACCTTGTTTGGGTTCCTGGTATTTTATATGGTTCTCCTACTTTGCTAAGGCTATGGAAAATACCGTAACTTTCAAAACACATTTGATATATTGTCATCATTCATCATTTAAAAATTATTTCTCAAAATTATTTTTATGTTCAAGCATTGTACATTTGTAAATAATTGTAAAATAATTTTTTTTCTAACCCTTGTTTTGCAGCAGCTAGGTTTTGGGGTTTTATTTTAAATTTTTGTATATATTGGGGTTTTGGATATTTTTGTCTTCATTTGTGCGGGTGAGATCCAAGCTATTTCAAGAAGATTTGCTGCTGGTTTGAGCTAGATCTAGGCCCTTGAGAGTAAGATCTAGTCTCCAATTTTTTGCAGGTCCAACATTGAAAATTTTTGTAGTGATTTTGGCTAATTTGAAGATCTGAAGCAAATCTAAAGTTTTTTGCAAGGATTTCAAATTTTTTTAGAGCTTCCAAGCCCACTGTCCACCCTCTAGCCTTGTCATTCCCCTTGGTTGGCCTAGCTGCAGCCTTAAAGGGATACGACCCCTTGGTTTACCTTTGTAGCGAGGCTTAGAGGCCTTGACCTCCTCCCTAAGCTTGACGACAACCCTTTTAGGGCTTGCCGTGGGCCTCTAAGGCCTGGACACAACCTTTTCTAGGCCTTGTAGGCCTGGCCGCAGGCCTTACAACCTTCCTCCCCTACTCCTATCCCTTTTTTCCCCTCCGCTCAACCTTCTTATCTGTTCGCTGCCCTCCTTTCATCTTGCTGCAGGCCAAAAGAGGCCTCATCCTCTCCTTTCTCCTAGACGACAACCCTTGAAGGGCCTGCCATGAGCCTTTGTGACACTTCTCCTTGAGCCACAGTCCCATTAGGGCCTGCCTCCCTTGTTGCAGCCCTTAACAACCCTCCTCCCTTAGCCGCTGCCTCCTTTTGCCCTCTGCTGTCCTAACACTAGCCTATTAGGCCTAGCATTGCCCATCTTGGCCTCTTCCATCTGTGATTTGGGTCATTTAATTTCTGAGCTAATTATTTGGTGTTTTGCAACAATATTGGTCATAATTTAGATGGTTGACTGTAAGAGAAATTATGGGCAAGTGCTCCATCCATCTCCAAGGCTTTGAGCCTAAGGGTTTCGATCTCTAAACCCTATTTTCCTCACTATTTGCTACAACAAGATAATCATTTTGTAACAGTGGTAAAAGACACATTAAATTGGCATAAAACTAACTCATAAGTTGTCTAACAAATGAACAAGGCTTTGCATAAGTTGGGCATATTTTATTGGGCTTGATTTCATGAAAATTGGATGACTGTCATGAGCATATAGAAGTCTGGTCTAAAACAGTGATATTAGCATCATAAGAAGGCCTAACTCATTCATGAATTTGGTCTTGGCAAAGTGGTTTTGATAGTGGATTGTTTCACTTGCATTTGGCATTTTATTTTGCATCTAAAAGTGCTCTAAACTAAAGGTTATATACTGCTGTGATAACACTCACTTACTCCTCATTGTGGACAAAGATTTATTTCATTGTTCATTGTGCTACCATTGGTAATAGTGGATAAGAACACTAACATCTTGTTATTTCTTGTGAGTTAAGCTTCATAGTTTTAATCTTTGCACTAATAAGCTCACTCTCTAAAGCACTCTAATCTCAAGTAGCATCGTGTTGAATGGTTTGAGTTATTTTAGTATCTTGGTTACATCACTTGTCTTTTGGGAGATCTAATTGTTTCTATCACTCTAATCGACATTAAAGTAACTTGTTCCAATTGTGTTTAAAGAATATCATTGAATGTCTCTTGAGCAACTTGTGATCTATAAGTGTCAAAGAGCCTTGGTTAATTGAGAATCTAATTGGTAATATTTGTGATCAAATTACGATATTGGCATCTAAGATCTAAGTGTTCTTAGCTTGAGGATTTGTTGAATATTGCTTGTATAAGAGCATTGATAATCTGATTTGCAATTATTTGGAAAGCTTCTAATTGTATAAAAGCATTGAGAATCTTATTGTCTCATTGGCTAATTGTTCTAAGTTGATAAGTTTTCTAGTTTCTTTACTTGTTATCATTATTGTCATTTCTTGATTATATCTTTGTGGATGATAACCTGATCTTGAGCATATTGGTGATCTATGTTTTAAACACTTGAACGATTGTATCGTGGATATCTCTTGTATCTTGTTGGCACTTGTTAAATTGACACATATTCTTGTGGTTAAGATTATCTCTTATTTTCCATTGTTAAGTACTTATTGTCATAACTTAAGATTAATTGTAATTAAGTACTTAAAGAAACATTAACAATGTTGCCTTAAGAAATACATGTTCATCTTGCATCTTGTCCTAAGACTAGTCTTTCCCTAATAATTTACCTCCAAGCATAAGCTTGGTTGATAGAGAATAGGACCACCCTTTCTCATCTAGCTTGAGGAGCCTAGTACCTCTATAACGGTTAACACGCTGACCTTGCAGTCGTCAGAGCCATAACCTCTGCAACATTAAAGGCATTAGGTGGCTAGAACCCAAGGGGAGGTATCGTTAATCAAGCCTCTGCTTGCTTCCCATTGAATTCCTTCTCACAACCTATTCTAGAGACTAGCTTTAAAATAGTTAAAAGGAAGGATACACCTAGAATATGCATCTAATTAAAAAGCAATCAAGATTCTTACATCAAACCTAAGTCAGAGGATTTGCGTAGCATATAGGATAGTTAAGCATTCAAGCAACGATTGTTCATCCGGTCACCTGGTCCTTAATCGATCTAAAGAAAGTAAGTTGACTCCATAAGGAACTAGTCTCATAAGTAATCTAATCTAATCTCCAAAAGCTTGCTAAAATCAACCAGGTGGCTAGGCCATTCAATTGTGTCTCCTGAACTTGTTGGTTGCCAATAAATCTTGCAATTCTATCTTCCATATGGACTACTCCCCATAGCTTGCTATTGGGAGACAACTAGAACAAAGAGGTCAGGGATTATGGTGACAACCCCCGACCTGAATCGTTGTCGTACCGTGCCTATACAATTTGAGTGACAATATTTTTTGGCGCTGTTGCCGGGGATATCTTATTCTCGACGCTTCAACGACATCTTCTCAATATTTCATCTTTCATCATTCCATATCCCGTCAACGCCACATTTGAGGGCACCATTATATCTCTTCATCTTTTTATCACCTTATCCTTTTCCTCTCACTAATCCTTTCATCTTCTCTATCCACACCTTTAGCACCTGGACATTCTAGTTGGTTTCCTGTTTGGGTAGTGACTCCACTTATTCATCCATTTACAAGAGCTTACTTTAGAAGAAATCATGGTAGCTTGGTTAACCCCGCTTTCGATCCTGAAAAGGATTCGAGAGCTCGGTTAAACAAATTACATTCTAGAAAGCATTTGATCTTTCTCAAACAAGAAGCCCTCCTTGATATCCATTTGCTTTTCATTAATCTCGCCAATCAAGATTTCATGGCTTATTACAGTCCTTGCAACTTTTCCAACATTCAAGGGCATCCTCATGATTTTCTAGACGATTCAGCCATAAACAAGCTTCCGACTTTCTAAGGGGATAATGTGGTCAATGCTGATGCCCACATAAAAAGGTTCAACACTTTTGCAAAGATATGCTCATACGAGTGCATACAATCATGAGGATGTTAAAATGAAGCTGTTTGTCCTTTCATTAGAAGAGGTTGCATTGGATTGGTTCCATGACAAGCTGGATAATGCTTTTGACACTCTGCGAGCCCTCACTGATGCATTCAAAGATGAATTTGGGGACAAAAGAGAGGGATAATATCTGGTCAAATTGCTCATCTCCATTAAGAAAAGGGAAAATGAGACTGTTGAAAAGTTCAATCAAAGATTTAATGGTATACTTAAAGACATGACTCAAGACTACAAGGCACCTGATAAAACAATGTTGGACCAATATCTTGAAGCCTTTGGTGTTGACTCCCAATACAAGATTAGACGTGCCAAGCCTGCCACTTTAGTTGCTACTCAAAAAATGTTGCTGAGGAATTAGAAAAATATAAGAAATCTTCGGGTAAGTCATAAATTATTGGTTTTGAAAGAGGTACAATCAATAGTAAGGGAAAAGAAATTAAGGAGGTAGAGGATCATCCCATTAAAAAATAAACACAAATGGTTAAGGAAATGAGAATTGAACATGCTCAGCAAATAAGTGCCATGCAGTCTAGGTTGATTTAGATGGAACAAAATCAAGTTCAAAATATCCAGCCTAGAAACGACAATAATAACAGAGGAAACAACAATCCATGGCTAAGAAGGAATCCTCCTAATGATCAGAGACCTCCTACTCCACTTGAGTCTGCCAATGTTGTTGATCAACCTATCCCATTTTGCAGACCATGTGAAAGTTTCCATGAAGAAAGTGCGTGTGCTATTGCTAGAAAAATCTTGAATGAAGCAACAAATGAACAAATAAATAATGTTAGTCAGAATTCTTCTAGGGAAGGTCGTTGCACATAAATGATTTCTTCATTCCTCACCAATGACCATAAATAACTTCAGTGACAAAAAGGATCCTATCACACAAATATAAGGTGAATCTTCGTCTCAGGAACAAATTTTGGAAATTGCTAGAAGGGTTATAGTTATCGACGGAAAAGAAAAGACCATTAGAATAAGCAGGTTGCATCCGAAAGGTATAAGTCAAGATTAAATGTTGATTGGGTTGCATGGATAAATAGTATTAAGATATCTGTCCCGATCTGTAACGAATAGGTATTCCCCCTTTGAGGGTTGAAAATGTAATTATCTAATGTAAAAAATATCTTAGTGCACGGTCCCTCGCAATCAGACACCATGGCTAAAGTATTTGAGGGTGGAAAAAATTAATCCCCTCAAGTGTCAATTAATTAATTTTTTGGGCAAAATAAAATTAAATCCTAAGCTAGAAAATTAATTAATTTAGGGTGAAAAATAAATTCTAGAGAAATTAATTTCTCCAAGTGGAAAATGACCAAAAAATGTAGTGGTTCAAAAAGAGGTCAATTTTTGGAGGTCCCCCACCAAGGAAAAAATGGATATTTTAAGAAAAATTGAGCCCTTGGACCTTGGTGGTTAAGTCAAAGTCAAATTTTTGAGGAAATTAATCCAAAATATTTATTTCTGGATTAATAAAAAATGGTTTTATGAAAAATTCGAATATTCCTCAAAAATAAATATCTTTGATGATAGAGATTAAAAGATGATCAAGTATTTATCAACGACTGAGTTTACTTTGACGATGATCAAGCCAATTAGTCGTTATTTTCCACTTGGAGGATTTATCTATAAAGTAGAAGCCATTTGCTTCTCAAGTCACGATGATGAAAGCTCTAACTCTAGTCGATGTAATTTTGTAACATTGGTTTTGTTCCACTAATCTGTTGGGAACGTTTGAAATATCATAGTAAAAGACTTTGGGGTTTAGTTTATGGTGTTCTTTATCTGATGATCCGTGGTATGTGCTAGGTATGTGCTTTCCTATATTGTGCTTAAAATTTTATAAGTTTGTTTATTCATTAGATGGCAATAAGAACATTCTATTGGTAGATTTTGGGTCTATCTTACCTGATCTGATTCACCATATGTCTAACAAGTTTTCTTGAAGAAATATATAGAGTTTGCAGGTACCCGATCCTTGGGCTCCAAGTTCACCGAATTTGGAGGAGAGCCGACTTTGTTTGGGCTCTGGGTATTTTATATGGTTTTCTTACTTCGCTAAGGCTATGGACAATACCATAACTTTCAAAACACATTTGATATATTGTCGTCATTCATCATTTAAAAAATAATTTCTCAAAACTATTTTTATTTTCAAGCATTGTACATTTGTAATTAATTGTAAAACAATTTTTTTTTTGTAAATAATTTATTTTTCTAACCCTTGTTTTGTAGTAGCTGGGGTTTGGGGTTTTATTTTAAATTTTTGTATATATTGGAGTTTTTGGTATTTTTATCTTCATTTGTGCAGGTAAGCACTGAGATCCAAGCTATTTCAAGACGATTTGCTGGGGTTTGAGCTAGATCTAGGCCCTTGAGGGTAAGATTACTCTCCAATTTTTTTGCAAGGCCAACATTGAAGAATTTTGCAGTGATTTGGGCTAAATTGAAGATCTGAAGCAAATTTGAAGTTTTTGGAAATAGTTTCAAATTTGTTTAGGGCCTCCAGGCCCAATGTCCACCCTCTAGCATAGCCATTCCCCTTGGTTTGCTTAGCCGCAGCCTTAAAGGGCCATGGCCCCCTTGGTTTACCCTTGCTGCGAGGCTTAGAGGCCTCGGCCTGCTCTCGAAGCTTGACAGTAGCCCTTTCAGGACGTCTTTAGACCTTATAGGCCTGGCCACAACCTTTTCCAGGCCTTGTAGGTCTGGCCGCAGGCCTTACGACCTCCCTTCCCAACTCCTATCCCTTCTTTCCCCTCCGCTCAGCCTCCTTATCCCTCCGCTGCCCTCCTTTCATCTTGCCACAAGCCAAAAGAGGCCTCAGACTCTTCTTTCTCCTAGACGACAACCCTTGAAGTGCCTGCCGTGAGCCTTTGTGGCTCTTCTCCTTGAGCCGCAGGCCCATTAGGGCCTACCCCCCCTTGTTGTAGCCCTTAGCATCCCTCCCCCCTTAGCTGCTGCCTCCTTTTGCCCTCTGCTACCCTAATGCTAGCATATTAGGCCTTTGCCCCATCTTGGCCTATTCTTGCCCTCTTCCATCTCTGATTTGGGTCATTTAATTTCTGAGCTAATCATTTGGCGTTTTGCAGCAGTATTGGTCATAATTTTGGTGTTTGTAGGTATGAGAAATTGTGGGCAAGTGCTCCATCCATCTCCAAGGCTTTGAGCCTAAGGGTTTGATCTCTAAACCCTATTTTCATCACTGTTTGCTACAACAAGATAATCATTTCGTAACAGTGGTAAAAGGCACATTAAATTGACATAAAACTAACTCATAAGTTGTCTAACAAATCAAAAAGGCTTTGCATAAATTGGGCATCTTTTATTGGGCTTGATTTCATGAAAATTGGATGGCTGTCATGAGCATATAGAAGTCTGATCTATAACAGTGATATTAACATCATAAGAAGGCCTAACTCATTCATGAATTTGGTACTTTTAACTGTGTATTGAAAGATTTTCCTCAATACAAAACTATCTGTGCATAGTCTGATATCCAAGTTTTCCTTTATGTCCACGTCTCTGTCAAATTCTATTTATTTTAAGCAGCTTAAATAGGTGTATGTTTTTGTATCTGTACGTTACTCTTCTAGCATATATTGATATATAAGTTTTGAAGAAATGTCATCACAATTATCAGCTGGAGAAAAGTCCATCATTCGAGCAATTTTTTTCTTGTTAACCTTGTGATTCTGTTGTTTCTCTATAACGAATATTTTCAGTTTAGTCATTTGCATCCAACAGGGATTCCTTTTGACAGTTTTTTTTCCAGGTTTTAGCTTGTAAATATTCGTTTTTTTCTAATCAGGCATCATCATTGTTAAATTTATGATAACTGTATAGTAGCGATGTGCACTAACATTATATGATTTATGTGCAGGGTGATGACAGTGAGCTTTCACAAGTACGGTGACATGTTTTTTCCTGGAACAGGTGATGTTAAGGCAAGTCCTTTTACCCCTAACCTTACACTAACCAATAGTGAGAAATTTCAGGCCATCCAGAAGTATCTTGTTTACATGCTCGGGATTGACAATTTTAGAACTTAGATTCATTATCTCCAAAATGGAACATCATTAAGTTTCTTAGAGTTTGTCACTCATTCATTAAGTTGTCAACTAGACATGCATGGGATACTATTTGAAAATCTGGTTAGGACCTAAGATATGGGAAGTTCCAATTTTTTTTTTTTTAAAATTAATATTTGAACATGTTGCGTGTATTATTTATAGGATAAATAGATACAACACGAACCAGAAAATTTCTTTACATGAACATAGAGGGTGCTGAAGAATTCCTGCCCTGGAAAGGCAAAAAGAAAGCATATGAGCCTGTTTGCATATATTGCATATGGAGGCATGTCAAGAAGTCTGTTTCCTAATTTTATGCTATAATATGTCTTGGTGATCCATGGGAAGTGTGAAAGATGTAAATTTCTAGCATTATAAATAGTAAATTCTCTTATTTTTTTCTCCTCACTGGATGCAAAACCTCAGGATTTTGTTAAGGCCAGTTTAGAGTTGAGTAGTCATGAATTTTGGCCAAATTAATGGGTTGTAAAGGACATCATTGATGGTCTTAAAGTCGCTGCCTCAGGATATTGTAATGAATCCAAGCCCAAGGGGTTAGCTGATCTGTTGGTTGCCAGTGTTGCTAAGAATTTGTCTAGTTGCATGCCAATAGGTCCTCAATACCCCTGGGTGTTTTTCTCCAATGATAAGTGTCAAAATTCATCCCTGAGCATTTTTCTCCAATGTTGAGTGTCTAAATTCGTCCCTGGACCTTTTTCTCCCTTGTTGAGTAGCTCAATTCGTTCTTTGGGTGTTTCTTCCCATTGCTGAGCCACCAAATCCATCCACTAAACTTTTCATTATTTCTGGTCGACTCAGATGGCAGTCTGAGTGTTATCTTATCATTAGAGAAAGTTGGAGAAATTTATCACCTAAGGAGCCATAATTAGATTTTGCTTGCATAAATCAAGAAATTAAAGAATGAGAAGATGCAATTGAAAATCAAGAAATTAAAGAATGAGAAGAATTGACATACTAGCTGAATCCTAAGTTGCACTAAAATGGAGATGGGAACAAATATGGATACGGGGATTGAAATGGATACAACAAATTTTCAAAAAATCCGGATATGATCTGGCAAGGAAAAGGCGCGCGGACACACACACACACATATAAGAGTTTCATATTACCATGCATCTGTTAGAATCTAGATTCTATATCTAAAAATACATAATAATCATCATGAATTCAACATAAGCAAATCATCATCATCAATTCAGCATAAACATTTCCATCTTCATTAGTGATTATTATAACATTCAATGTATTATCTAATCATTAGTAATGTAATCAGAAATGCTACAGCCTTTGTGCTTTCGGGTCCAACTCCTTCAAAGAATGTGTCATGCATGGCAGATGGTATCTATCTTCCTTGCATGGCAATTAAAAGGCCCATGGGATGATTGGAATATTCTGTCAAGACTTATTTTAACATTTCAATTTTCTCCACGTCAGCTTGGTCTCTTGACTATATGCAGGCAAAAGATTGGCTAGAGAAGATTTGTTATATTGGAGGGATATATGAAATCATGAGCGTCATCAATAACAATTAGCAAAACCTTAACCACAAACTGAAATTTAATTGCTCAAATAAATCTCTTTACGAAGACATTGATCAAACCTTTCTGTTTGTATTTTTGAACATCCATCTTTTTCTAAATAGTAAGAATCCTTGATAAATATATGTATTATGGAGTGCTGTTGTTTCTAAAGATTTAGAAGTGATGTTATGAGCTAAGTCACCAGGGTCATGTTCGTGTTTGAGTTCGACGACGTTGAAATTTGAATAAAGTTCGTCATTTAAAATTTTTCCGATAAAGTTCGGCATAAAATTCGACATATAGAAATTTGAAAATATATATATATATAACAATTTTAAGCATGTTGAAACGTAAATATGATGCACATAAATAAATAAGCATGTCAATTTTCAAAGTGCATAATGTACATTGCAAACACATAGGATTATTGCTCAAACATTTACATCATTTCTACATATAAACCATGAAAGCGAGTGCCAAATTGCCAATAAAGAACCAACTTCAGTCTTCCATACATAGTAAACAAGGTGAGAAATTCATTTTAGAAATTAGCAGTAGCTACTAGAGTCTAGCACCCTTAAGAATATCAAATTCAGCTAAACTAACAAAATATATAAACTTTAAGATGCTAGAGAAGAATGAAGATCTCTGAATGGCACTGATCATTTATTCCCCCTGCTACTAGATTTATGCTTGCAACTCAAATCCAAATTTGAAATCTGAAGCAAAGTTGAGAATGACTTTTCTTCATCTGATTATACATGTGATCTCACCCATGTGGAATGCCTTCATTAAATTAAGTTAATCCAAAAACGTGCATGAAAAAGGTCATAAATTTAGCATCCCTTTCTGCAGAAAATAAACCACCATAACAGTAAGAAAAGCTTAATAAATCAAACAAAAAGGCAAATCCCTTCTCTCTCTGTCTGCTTGCTAAAACAAGCCTAACAGCTAAACTTAACAAAATCTAAAACAGCAAAACCTAACAGCTAAACGAACAAAATTGAATTTTTCCCCGAATTTAAAAAAAAATTCGTTGATGTTCGGCTTGAAATTCGTGTTCGCCTTCATGTTCGTGTTTGTCTTCATGTTTGGCTTGAAGTTCGGCGAACAAATTCGAATTTGTTCGAATTCGGTTCAAATTCGGTGAATTTCGAACTTCAAGCATTAAGTTCGCTGAACCCGGTGACTAAGGTTATGAGACTCTGTTTATAGTGAGTTTATTTTGCAAATATGATTTCTACATTTTTATTATTTATTTATCGCTATACAATTTTTTCGCGCTTTTTAACATTTTAAGGGTGGATCCATTTCCGGAAAGCTGGAAACGTATCACGATTTTTGTGGATCTGTTTCCGGATTTCCGGAAACAGACCCAAAAAAATTTGAAACTCTTGGAAACGTATCTAATTCCAGATCTGAAGATTCTGATATTTTGAAATAGCACAAAAACATTTTCACAGCGCTTTGGTCGAGGATCGTACCTATTTCCGTTTCGGAAACGGGGAACACCGCTTCAGGCAAATTCTCCAAGCGTTTTCGGGAACTTAGGTTGAATCAACAACACTTGTAAAATTTAGGGTACACATTGTAGATAGAGGAACCTTCAGAATACAATCAAAGAAGAAAAAGTAATTGTCACTGATGATGGAAATTTATCTTTTTTTGTTGGTTTGACCCACAGGGGATTCGAACATTGACCATTACCAATTGAGCTGCCCCTGTGGGTGATGGAGATTTATCTATTATCAAAAAAGTTAGCCTTCTATTGGCAAGACAATATTGATCAATATTATCATAACGAGATTGGTGACTGAACTAGTCAACTCTAAAAGCAGAATTGTTAAATAATCGAAAAAAAATTGTTGATAAAAAAATACATAAAATATTAAGTTTTGATGAAGAATTTTTTTATATTCATGTACATCCATGCGAATCCAAACCGTTAGACACAAATATGGAAAATTTTCTCAGATAACCAAAATAACATCTATAGTAATCCATATATGAACCAAAATACATAAACAAAGAGTTTCTTAATGGCCTCTTGATTCCAAAAATAAGCATTGTAATAATTAATAACTATACTCTAGACCAATGTTACAGGAGTCTCCGATCACTCGCGAGTACTCATGATCCGACTCTGATCTTTAACCAAACGAGCCGATTTGAATCTCGGCGAGTCAGTCTCGTGTTGATCGAGTTTGACTCATGGTCAACGCAAGTTTGACTCGCAATTTCAGAGATTTGCAGAGGACTCGATGAGCCACTCAGATTCTTATGTTAAAAGTCTACGAGGTTTTATTTTGTGGTTTCACTTTCACTTCTTGCCACCCGCCGCGCTTGGAGTTTGCTTTTATTTCTTCTTGCCGCCCACTTATCTAGAGACTCCGTGGATCAAATGAGGCCATTGTATATGTACATATTTGTGGCTACTCCCCGATGGTCGAGCAATGTTCTTTTCCTTTAAAAATAACATTTTGAATAAAAGAAACTGGTTGTAGTATGTTAAAGTTCTATATCATTTTATTTTAATGTGTTGTCTTTTACCATCCAATTGGTTTTTTCGCTACCTGCAACCCTCGCACTGTAGCTTGCTGTTGCTAGGGTTGCCGCAACCATGGAGGAGCAGGGCTCGCCACGGGCCTTCTCTCCTCCCCCCCCCCTCCTCTGCCATCACCAAACGCAGCTGCATTCAGCTCGCTGATCGCTTCTTTGCCCAAGAAGAAGAAGGTCGAAGCCTCGAAGTTTGTCAAGAGATTGGAAGAAATGCTGGCAGTGTCTCTCCCTCCGAATGGTCCTATTTAGGTTGCCTTGACAATGTTTGACCGAGCGCTGGTGGGTCAGTTCATTGCCCTGTGGTCGTCCCCCAAAGCCACAGAAGCCTGGGTGATAAAAATCTGGAAGCCTTTGATTAACCAAAATGTCACCTCTTATTTCTTGGGCAGAGGCTATTTTTTATTCGAATTCACCTCCAAAGAGGATAAGGAGCTGATCTTCTGGAATGGCCCATATTTTATGGGGCCTTAAGGGCTGTACCTGAATAAGTGGACTCTGGACTTCGACCCTGTAGAGGACGTTCCTTCAGCTGTTCCAGTGTGGGTTAGATTGCCTAATCTCCCAATACACTGCTGGAACTGGGTCTCATTGAAACACATAGGGGATGCGCTGGGCAAATTCATTGACAGGGTGTAAATTTTTGTAGATGTTCTATGCTAGGAGCAATTTCACTTTTCTCACAGCAATCATACAAAATAGTTAAGTAAAATGCAGATAGAACATATAAATGGATCTTACAGAAGACAAATCAGAAACAGGAAAAATGTGGTGGTTCGTTACGGCGGTCAACAGGATGCTTCAACCAGCAAAGTCTCCTTGGTCAGCCAACCCAGCATGTGTCACAACAGTCCTCCAATCAGCAAACGAGTCAACCCAAGTCAATTCCAAAAAAGTCAACGCTGTCCTGAAAAAGTCAACGCAGCAACAAATTGGTCAACCCTTTGACCTCGATTTCTGTGCCAATTAGTACGGCCTTCCAAAATCGAACTTCCCACAAAGTTTCAGCCCAATTGGACCATGCGTTGACCAAAGTCAACGCTGGTCAAACTTTCTGCAAAACCCTAACTGCAGAAAATCGTCCTTCAACTCAGCCGTACTGTTTTTGTCCTTCTTCTCCTTCACACGTGTGGCTAAACTCGTCCTCCAAGGAGCTCGTATTATCTCAGATGAGTGAAGAAGATGTGAGTTGTGTTGTGATGAAATGCTCTCCAACTTTGCCTGTATTTATATCCATCATTGGGGCGTGTGACACATCTGCTGGGGGCGTGCAACCTTAAGGCCGACTTGCACATATAATTTATTAAGAATAATAAATTCAAAATAAATGTTCTGCTCATCGGATTAAGACATATTATATATGGATTTTACACCTCTCCGAAAGAGGATTCCAACAAAAATATTAGCCTCTTAATCTGAGCATCATAACATGGAGTTTGGACCTAGTTGTCCAAATTTAACACAGGGCAAACAATAAAGATCAATACGACTGTGCTCGGATCTGTGTGGAGATGGATCTTGAAGTAGGGCTTCTGGAAGCCATCAAAATTAATGTCGGAAGCTGGTCTCATATTCAGAAACTGGATTATGAACAACTTCCATTTAAGTGCCGAGGGTGTCATGAATATTGACACTTCGCTAGAAATTGCCCAAAAAAGAGTGAGGAGGATAAGGAGAAAGAGGAAGGATGGAAGCAGGCCAAGAGGTCCAAATCAAACCCTAAGACCTCTAATCTGGCAGGACAAGGAAAGGGCAAAGGAAACCAGTCCAAAGGTAACAACGCATCCCAGAAAAACCTAGCTCCAAAAGACTCAAGAAATATGTTTGGGCCCCTTGGCTCAACTTCATAAGAAATCCCTGAAGTGGATCCACCTCAGAGGGAGACGACGGAGAATGCAAGGAATGAAGACAAGGAGTCTACTGAGGCTGCAGAGACAAAGGATTCCAGGTAGGGGGAAAGAGAATCAGAAAGATCCAAAGATAAGCACACAGTGAGTGATGTGGAAAGCTAAGACTCGGAAGAATTCGAGGAGGAGGGAGAGATAGGAGACTGTCAATCCACGGTCAGAAGGTCGGCGAGGGGAAGGATGTCAACCAGGGAGAAGAGAGAGAAAGAAACATACAAAGACAAAGTGCAGGGAAGCCAACCTACTTTAGAAAAACTGTTGGCTAAAACCCCAAAGATGGGACAGGGCTCCAAGGGAGGCCCTCACTCTCATAAAAATAAATAATGAAGGTGATCTCCTGGAATTGCAGAGGTTTGGGGAGTAAGATGAAAGAAGAAGCCATGGGAGCCTAATCATGACAGAAAACCCAGACATACTGCTAGTCCAGGAGACAAAATTGGAGGAGAATGATTTCCTCCAAAGCAGCAATTTTTTTTGAAAAAAGGCGGGACAAGGGCTGTCTCAGCCAGAGGGGCCTCGAGAGGTCTTGGCACTCTTTGGAATGCTTCCAAACTCAATATGGTAGCTGAAAAGCAAAATGTTCATTGGCTGTTCACAAAGTTTCAACATTAAGAATCTAAGGTGGTCTTCAATCTCTTCAATGTATATGTTTCGGTAAATACAGGGGAAAAGAAAAATTGCTGGGACTCCCTGAGAGGAGGAGCTGGAAAACATTCTAATAGCAGGGGATCTAAATATTTCTCTAAGCCAGGGCGAAAAGCGAGGGGGATGTATTGTGAGAGATCCGGCTTGAGAGTGGGTGGAGGATCTCATTCACGACTGGGATCTTCTTGACATCAAGCCTTGCCGAGGTAAGTATACTTGGAGAAATAAAAGGGTAGGTCCTGGGCATATTGCTGCTAGATTAGATAGGTTTCTCTTACAAAGTTCCTTCCTACTTCTTGGCCTTGATGTGAAGATGAGTATTCTTAATAGTAGCACTTCGGATCATAAGCCCATATTGCTCGTTCTCTCAGCCCAAATGAATTCAGGCCCTATCCCCTTTCGATTTAGTCCTCTGTGGATAAATCAAAAGGATTTTTTGGATAGGGTAGAAGAAATATGGAAGAGGCTTGTCATGGGTTCCCTGTTCTTTGTTTGGGAGGAGAAGTTGAGAAGAGTGAAAATATTTTTGAAAAGCTGGGCTAAAAACATCCCTAGTCCTATGGAAGAAAGAAAGAAAATCCAATCAGCTCTTGAGAAGCATCAAGACTGCATGGAAGAGGCAGAAATTTCGAGTGAATTTTAAAAAGGGAGGAAGAGCTACAACAAAAATTTCAGAATGCATGCAGATAGGAGGAGGAATACTGGAGGCAAAAATCCAGAAGCCTTTGGTTGAAATCTGGAGACAGAAACACTTCATTTTTTCACAAGCAAGCCCAAGCTAGGAGAGGTTTCAACTCCATCTTTGAAATTAAGGATGAATCCCAAACTTACGGTGATTTCCCAAGCATAAAAAAGGCTGCCTTCATCCATTTTAAAAGTCTATTCAGTGAAGAAGAGGTGCAAGGATGCAACGACAAGTTTCTAACTGAGATACCTTCTAAAATCACAGCTAGAATGAATCAGAAATTAGAGGCTAAGGTCACTAGGAAAGAAATCAAGGCTGCCTTGTTTGCCACGAATCCAGATAAAGCCCCAGGCCCGGATGGGTTCACGGCTAACTTTATCCAAGTATGTTGGCAGATAGTGAAAAAGGATTTACATAAAATGATTCTAAAATCCCAAGACAGTAAGAAAATTGGGGGTAGCACGAATTCTGCTTTTCTAGCCCTCATTCCGAAAGAAAAAGGTGCAAATTCCTTCAATAGGTTCCAACCCATTTCCATGTGCAACATTGGATACAAGATAATTACAAAGGTGATTGCTAGCAGATTGAAAGGGATTCTTCCAGACCTCATTTCGGAGAACCAAGGGGGCTTTGTTCAAGGAAGGCAAATCGCGGATAATATAATCTTAGTCCAAGAGGCGATACATTCAAGCCTGAAGAGAAAAGAAAAAGGTATGATAGTTAAGCTTGATTTTGCAAATGCGTTTGATAGGGTTAGGCATTATTTTCTGTTCGAAGTTTTGCATAAGTTTGGTTTTGGGTCTGGATTCATTAGTTGGATTAGTGCTTGCATCTCTGAACCATGGATTGCACCGTTGGTAAATGGGAGAGCAACATATTTTTTTTAAAGCCTCGAGAGGGCTAAGGCAAGGATGCCTGCTCTCCCCCTTGCTCTTTGTCCTCCAAGCCTCTGCCTTAAGCTTTATCCTGGGAAAAAGAAGATCAGATTAGGATATATTGGGACTTCAAATTGTGAGAGGAGTAAAAGAAATCAATCATGCATTATTTGCAAATGATTCCCCACTTCTTGGGGTAGCTTCTGTTCACACTGCCAAACAATTTAAATCGGTGGTAGATGAGTTTTGCATTGTCTCGAGTAGTAGCTTGAATGCTGGGAAGTGTCACTTTTATGGTTGGAATGTGTCTCAAAGAGAACTGAATGCTATTGCCAGATGCTGGGGCTTTGCCGGTTCCATTCGATGGACGTCTTTCAAGTACTTAGGGTTGCCTATCTTTCAGAAAAATCCTTCAGGTAAGGATTGGCTTCCCCTCCTTGACAAGTTCAAAAATAAATTGTAGGCTTGGGGGTTTGCTTGGCTAAATCTTGCAGGGAAAAATGTGCTTATAAAGTTGGTCTTGAACAGTCTCCCAACCTACCAAGCATCAATTATGTTAGCTCCACTTGGAATTCTCAGAAAAATGGAAGGCTTAATAATAAATTTCTTTTGGAAAGGTGGAAAACAAAATAGAAATAGATTGTCGCTTGTCAATTGGGACAAAGTCACCAAGCCAAGTTTAGAGCGTGGTCTGAATTTCAAAGACCTGAGGCTGCAAAATTTAGCATTAGGGGCAAAAATTATATGGAGGCAAGTTGCCCCTAAGGGTGGTTGGGCTTAGCGTGTTCTCTAGAAGAAGTACTTCGCTGGGCAAAGAAAACGCTGTTTGGACAGACTTGTTCAATTCGCTAATGGATCACAAATCCACAAGCTGTGTGTGCAGGCCCAAGAGCTCATACATGATAACTTGTATTGGGTCCCAGGGAATGGGAAAACAATAGACATCTGGGAGGATCGCATAATGAATGATGTGCCCCTAGCGGATGTCCACGAGCTTCAGGATTTGTGTCTCTAGATGAAGAATGCAGGTGTGGTCTCTCTGTGTGATATCTCTGTTTGGAGAGATAAAATCTGGTTGGACTAGATGAAGCTGGATTTGCCAAGCGATTTGCCAAGCGATCTTGAAAGCACATGGCTGGAGCTACTCTCCAGGCTTAAAGGGAAGGCTCCAACGCATGAAGAGAAGCACGATCAGAGAGGCTGGGGGACGAATTCTGGTGCGTACTCTGTGGTGCAGGGTTATAAAACGCTGCGTGCTATTCCTTATGCTCCTCCATGCCCAACACTGTGGAAGGGTCTTTGGAAACAGAAATGTATTCCCAAAATCGACATGTTCAATTGGTTGTTATGCCACAATCGAGTGTTCATAGCTGACAATCTAAGAAGGAAAGGCTTCCATGGCCCTTCAAGATGCTCGCTATGCTTGGCAAATGATGAAAACGCCCAACATATAATGCTGGAATGCAATTTCGCATTAGAAGTCTGGAACGAAGTGCTGAACCATTGGTCTGCGAACATAACGCTCCCCTCCTCCATTTTCGATCTGCAAACTGGTTGCACTGTTACCCTGGACAACTCCCAAATAATAGTTGGTTTAACACTGGTTGGTTGGTGTTACCAAAGTTGGTTTGCTGGCAAATATGGTTGGAGCGGAATAGCAGGATTTTCTAGGGGAAAATGCACAACACAAAAGTGATCATGACTAAGATAAAAAGCATTCTCAAAGAATTTCTGAGTGAGTATGCGGGGAACCTCACCGATAAAAACCTCTCCCCTCTTGAGGTGGAGTGGGTAGATTGCTGGGTTTACAGCTCCTCAATCCAGATTTCCAAGAGGAAAAGAAAAAAGACTGGCAAATTAGAATGACTGAAGAGAACTTCTACAATTGGAATAAGGAAATGGCTTGCTACTCTTTGTTCTTCGATGGAGCGGAAAAAGGTAATCCGGGGAGTGCAGGTGCAGGTGCAGGTGGAGTCATCAAGAATATGGAGGGCCAAATTGAGCATAGGAACACTTGGGGTCTTGGCCAAGACACCAATACCCAAGCAGAGGCGATGGCGCTGCTGCAAGGTCTCAGGGTATTGCAAAAGGTGGGCATCAAGGAAGAAAAGGTCATTGGCAACTCTCAGACTCTCATAAAAATGCTAGTGGAAATTTAAAGCCCAAAGGATCTTCGGCTAACTAGATTGATGACGAGAATTAAAAAGCTTGCTAGTTCCTTTCAAAAGTTAAGCTTCTTCCATGTTTTGCGGAACAATAACAAAGAGGCTGATGCGAAAGCTAATAAAGCTGCTCTTCTTCCCGCGGGCACTCTATTATGGGATGAGAAGGAAAATTGGGATCCAATACCGTAGTAGTGTTGTTATGTTTTATTGTCTATTGCTTCAGTAGTTTGTATGTGTCTTTAAGTTAGGGGAAATCTCGTCGTTAAAGTGGATTTCGACATCTAGGAAGCTTCAATATGTCCGAATTAGAGATGGGTGGGTTTTGGTTATGGGGGAAACTTGGGAGCTGTCCCGACAATCTTGGAAGCATGTAAATGGGCTTTTTTGTCGAGAATTTTAATACCAAATCATAACCGTTTCTGTCAAAGAAAAAAGTTCTCAATCATTTTGAATAAAAGCAAATCGTTGCAGAATGTTGGAACTTTATAAGGACCTATAATAATGATACAATTCCTTAAATTCATTTGTTATCGTCAAGTGTATAAGTGATCTACCAATGGGTATAACGCATTACCAATCCAAACTTAACCCAATTTAGAAGCCATGCTATTGTAACCCCAAGTAAAATTTTAGTAGGTCCACGGTGTTTGTCGACAAAAACTTGGAAGTTTCTCATCTCATTTGAATCTTTGTACCTGTTTTAAATGTTTTCCAATACTAAATATATTTTATACTAGAAGTATACACATTGTCCTCACGATTTTTTGGACATCTATTGATATTATGCATTGTTTGGACATGGCTTTATTGAATATCAATGAAAAATGTTTTCACTGATTTTTTCCCAATCCGCTTAAAACTCTTAGCTCTTTTACCTCGCCGATTTATTGTCAATTCCGAGTCTGGCAACATTGCTCTAGACTGTAGAATCTACACGTTAAACATATAATAGAATCGTATGAATCCTCATTCTCTACATCCTCAACATGAGTAAATGTGGGAATGGGATTTTGAATGGATTTCCCTGGGCTTGCAGGCCCCTATCCAACAATAATGTTTAGATTCTTTGTCCATGGAGGTGGGTCCAAGTACATCCAAGATAAGTCTAAATTGTCAAATGCTGCGTGCTGAGTCTCCACAACCCAATTTGACATGATATCAATATCATCCAAGATGATGTGTTCGAGTTAGGTGTCTTGTTCAACAATTGGTTGCACTTCAATGTAAGGTTGTATTGAACATAGACCATATCATTCAACCATTTTTGTTCTAAATAGTTTTGTTTCTTGGTGTGTGCTAAAAAAACATTTTAGTTGTGTTCACACTTAGAAGCATTGCATGTTTTGTTCAAGATCCAAATTGCAAACTCTTGCAAATTAGGTCACTAGCTACTAAACTGCCCATACTAAAAGGTTGTGATAATATTATAATACAAAGGCACATCAACAAATGAAACTTAAACTTTTGTAATGAATAATATAGTCAAGACTTTGAAATTACTTCCTTGGTGGGTGATTTGGATCTACATTGGATGGCCATAGACATGTTGAAAGTACCAATACTCACTGAATGTAGGTGCTTATTGTGTACCTTGTCTTGTAGCTTCGGATTAGGGACCATGTGCTCAACGCAGTTGTACAATACTTCACTCCTCGTTTGCTTCAATTTTTTTTTGTATAATGGTATCTTTTGAAGACAAAGAAGCTTCATCAAATGAGTTTGAAACTTTGGATAAACTTTTGCAATGGTTAGAATAATGAATAATATAATTTAAAAACATTGAAATTACTTACCTTAGGTTCAAGTAATTCCTAATTGCATGTAAATGTTGATGGAGTTGTTTGTACTATTCATTAGTGGAGTTGTCTATTCCATCTATCATCAATGATTTTGCATAGAGGAAGATAATTGTATTTTATCTCCATATGTTGCCATTATTTCTTCTTTGGTTTGATCCATGGCCTCGTATATAAGAACAATGGCGGGTTTATCACCATCCACTATTTGTGATGTTAAATTCTTTTATACCAGATCTGATTTATTATGCTTCAACAATTTATTAAAAACCTCAAATATTTGTGAAATTTCCAATAAAATAAGCACACTAGTATATTAACTTTCATAAATAAAATGCAGTGGAAATAAAGAATTTGGGAAATCAATCACACTGCAACAACGAATTTATGCCCAACACAATCTTCCTTCATATTAAGTTTCTTAGGAAAATTTGGGTTTATACCCCCAAATAATACATAGAAAACTACAATTGTTGGTAAAACCTAGAACTCGACCCCATTGGGAAAAATTGGCGCCAAGGAGATCGACCCCTGGAATTTGGCACCATTGAAGCAACTTGACTTTTAGAAAATTTAGACTCCCTTACCAACAATTCAGCCCCTCTCTTTTGCCATGTATGGATATTTCGCCTCTCCTCCAGTAATTTGACCCTTCTCTTCAATTGACTCGACCTCTCTATTTCCTAGATTTGGCTTCCCTGAAATCTCCCCCGAAATTCTTTGCTACAATTCTCTTCACTTCTCTTTAATCTAATTGAGCCTCTTAGTCTTGAGAAAAACACTTCTTCAACATCGTGTGTCTTCGCCTCTCCCTTAGGCTTATTTTATAATTTCATTAAGCCAAAATTCCTAACCCTTATATTTTAAGTGATCAATGGCTAGGATTAAATTCTAAGCCTCACTTGAGATCAACAATTGCAATTATATCTTTCACTTCAACAATTTTGTTATTTATCCTTAGAACTTTGGCTTAATAGTTCACAATAATTAATTCAACTAGTTATTGTACTTCTTTTAAGGTAACCCTAGGAAAAAATTATAAAATCACTTGCTCCATCAAGCAAGCACCTAAAGAGGCAATCAAATATCTCTTCTACATGATAAGACATGAAGCTAATGTAGAAGACCTTTTGAGGCTACAAAATCAACACTCCTTTCTAGCAAGGAAGGGATTTTTCACTCTGTAAAACACAAACTTCCCCTTCACTAGAGGCTTGATGAGAATATCTGCTACCTCCTTGGTTGAGGTATACTGCAATCTCACTACACTTCTCTAGATCCTGTCTCTAATGAAGTGGTATCTGATCTCTATATGCTTGGACCTATCATGAAACATTGGATTCTCATAGAGCTTAATGCAACTATGATTGTTACAGTGAATCATTGTGGGCCCCATCTCAAGACCAAACAACCCTGAGAGCATCTTGCGAAGCCATATGGCCTCACAAATCGCTAGACTTCTTGTTATATACTCGGCCTCTACTGAGCTAGGTGCCGCTGAGTGCTACTTGAAGTATTTGAAGTACTTCTCTTGTCCATTGCACTCCTTGACCAATTTGAATTTATGTAGCCTTGCGGCTTCGTGTTGAAAAGTGTAGCTTGTGAGGTCCTCTCACAAACCTTGGGGTACTAGGTTTGTGTGGATTTGACACACAAAAATGAACCTTTGCGGGAAAAGTACCCAAGCAGTGGGCTTTGGACCCAATGTTGTGGGCTAAAGACCCAAAATTAATTATTATTTATTCTATTTGTTGTACGAGGGCACCTTTGATGGACTAAAGGGGGCATCCAAGGCAACAATGGAGAGGTATAAATACGAGACCTAAGAGAGGTCTCAACACATTATAGCAACTCACCTCTAGAAGTGTAACGAGCTAAGGAAGACATAGAACCTCCTCAGGGAGGAGCTGCAACAAGGATGTTGGAAAATGCAATATAGCAGCTATTAATTCAGATTTTCCTTAACCTTAATATTTGCTTGTGAACTTTACATATTTTCTTGTGTTTTCTTTACTAGATCTTTTCATGAAACAAATATCAAGAGCAGTACAGTAAAGACAATGGACACAAAAATTAGCCTCCAAGCCAAGGAAAACTCCTCCATGGGGAAAATCTGGAAAAATCTCCTCTTCTTATAGAATCTGCTTCAAATGAGACAACCAAGACCCAAACCCTAGACCAAGTCCTTCCTCCAAGTACCAAGTCAGCCCTTCACAAAACCCTTCCATTAGGATTAGATCAACAAGGTCCAATCATGCATAACTAACTTCCACTTACAACTTCAACCCCCAACTTCAACCTTGCAACTTTGACCTACTGCTTTGACCTGTAACTTTGGCTTTGTAGCTGCTGCAAAAACCCTAAGACAATTCTTCAAGAGGTCTTACTTGAGCAAGATGATGTTTCCCAAGAGCAACAAGGTCAAATTATAACATTTGTTCTTCCAGCAACTTGATCCTGCAACTCGATATCCTACAATTTGGACCTGCAATTTCGACCTTCCTAGAAGTTGCAGAAACCTTATATTTTCGCACGTGTGAGAGAGATAGAGCCCAAAAACAGACTTTCCTTCTTCCTCATCGATTCTCCTTGTCTTCTAGACCTTTGCTCCTTCTTTCTTGCTCCTCCCAGCTTCAAATCGAACTTCTTCTTAAGAGATTAAACTTGTGTGTGTGTGTGTCAATTGAGGTCAAAGCTAACTGTATTTATAACCTTTCTAAGGGGTAGAATTCCTTTCTTTAGGCTGACTTGTAGCTACCAGGGCCGACTTGTACTTTGGAGGGTTCCAGGATCTTCTCAATTTTGAAAGACTAGATGATTCCTACAAAGCAAATCAATCAAGTATACTCTAAATCTTCTACTATCATATGCTACTATCTATGATGCCATGCCTTTACAACAAGACTTAATCAATAATGCATGCTATTCTAAATGAAAGACAAACTTCATAAGGAACCTGACATAGAGGATGCCTTATTCAATAGTAAAGGTCTTTGACATCTTCTTTCTTCAGCTTCTTCTCAGGTTCTCCCTTCTCTTCAGTCGTGTGACTTTCACTTCTTTCCTTTCTTTTGTTGTTCTGCTTGTTTGGACAATCCCTCTTAAAGTGTCCAAATTCATTGCACCCAAAGCATTGAACCTTGGACACATCTATCTTGTTCTTGGACTTTTCCTAACATTTTTCCAAACTTTTCCTTCTTCAGCTTCTTAGTTCTTGCAATAAAGGCTTGAGATTGTTCATTTGATTCAAGGTCATCCCTTGCCTTGATCCTAGTCTCTTCCAAGATGCACTGAGCCCACAACTCATCAAAAGGAGTAGAATCTTTCTTAGAGTAGATGCTAGTTGCAAATTTGCTCCATTCTGGTGGCAAGGCATTCAGTAAACAGACAGTCATTTCAGAGTTAGAAATTGTCTCCCCAAGTTCATGCAATTGATCTCTTATCTATGAAATCTTCATCATGTAGGAGGCCATGTCTTTGTCCTTTGATTTCTTTATTTTGTATAGTTGGTTTCTCACAAAAATCTTTTGATCTGATGTACTTATAGAGTACAAATTTACTAGCTTGTCATACATAGCCTTAGAAGTCTTCAAATTAGCAACAAATGGAACAAGATGATCCTTGATGGATTCAACAATGATCCTTTGTGCCCTCATTTCTCCTTTCTTGTATTTTTCTAGCTCTTCAGACTTATCTTTGCTAGGTTTAGTAACTTCAGTGAAGACATATTCCATTACTTCATGTTCTTTAAGTGCTAGATCAATCCTTTTCTTCCATGCTAGGAAATTCACTGAGCCAACGAGCTTATTGCTTTCCTTGCAGATAGACCCATATGACCTTTAGATCCAAACATAGAGTAACAATATGATACTTGTCAACCAAGAGTCCTTTGTTCTTTGATGATGTCTCCAATTATCTTGATGCTTTCAAGATCTTCAAAGAGACTTTAATGATGTTCTGGAAGGATGTCTTCGAGGATGCCTTCAACAGTGATCTCTTTGACCAACTTTAAAGAGCAAATGATGATATCAAGATCCCTTGATGCTTCCTCTTCTTCAAGATGATGCACTAGAGAGTTTTCAACAAATACTTGTCCTTTATTCCTTTAATGAGACCTTGATGATGAGGTCTTCTTCAACAAAAGCTTGATGTGGAAACCGTCCTTCTAGATCAATAGGTCTTCTTCTTCTTTCCTTGTGTCCTTTTGCAAATGATTCCCCTTGACAAATAAACCCTTCTTTGTGTCCTTCCAACGACCTTCTCATGTTCACCTTAGTTCTGATACCATGTTGGAAAATGTAATATAACAGCTATTAATTCAGATTTTCCTTAATTTTAATATTTGCTTGTGAACTTATCTTCTTGTGTTTCTTTATTAGATCTTTTCATCAAACAAATGTCAAGATCAGTAAAGTAAAGACAATGGACACATAAATTAGGCTCCAAGCCAGGGCAAAACTCCTCCAAGAGGAAAACCCAGAAAAATCTCTTCTCTTCTTATAGAATCTGCTTCAAATGAGATAACCACGACCCAAACCCTAGACCAAGTCCTTCCTCCAAGTACCAAGTCACCCCTTCACGAAATCCTTCCAATAGGATTAGATCAGCAAGGCTCAATCATGCATCAACCAACTTCCAACTACAACTTCGATCCCCAACTTCAACCCTGCAACTTTGACCTACTGCTTTGACTTGCAACTTCGGCTTTGTAGCTGCTACAAAAATCCTAAGATAGCTCTTCAAGAGGGCTTCCTTGAGCAAGATGATATTTCCCAAGAGTAACGAGGTCAAATCAAAACATTCGCTCTTCCAACAACTTGATCCTGCAACTTGATCTCTTGCAATTCAGACTTGCAATTTCGGCCTTCCTGGAAGCTGTAGAAACCCTAGATTTTCGCACGTGTGAGAGAGATAGAGCCCAAAACAAACTTTCCTTCTTCTTCGATTCTACTTGAATTTTAGACCTTCGCTCCTTTCTTGCTTCTCCCAGCTTCAGATCAAACTTCTTCTTAAGAGATCGAACTTGTGTGTGTGTGTGTGTGTCAAATGAGGTCAAAGCTGCCTGTATTTATAGCCTTTCCAAGGGGTCGAATTCCCTCCTTTGGGCCAACTTGTAGCTATCAAGGCCGACTTGTACTTTGGAGGTTTCCAGGACCTTTTAAACTCAAAATAATTCTTTTACAAATTACATCTTGCCCAAAAGGGTATTATAATCATGATGTTGACTCTCTTGACTCATGACAATAAATCCTAATACCTAACAAACCCTAGAAGCATGAAGAACATGATTTTACCTAGAAGACCATCAATAAGGAGCATGAAACCTATGCTTTTAAATAATATCGTTTTCTTTTTTCTTTTGTTTGTTTACATAAGATACATATTGAAATGAGTACAATAACAATTATGAAGATCGAAACTAGTTACATTTCGAACATAGGAGAGGAGCAAAATTTATGGTCTGGTTTATGTTGTAAAGAGGTTGAGTTTTCCCTTAGAAAGGAAGGCCAAAATTTCTTTATGTTCTGTGCCCTAAAAGTGTTATTTCCAGGCCTTACAAGAATGAAAGGTAACCGCCGAAATTCTGTTGAAGAAGTGTTTTTGTTCTATGCATAGGGAGGAGGGTTGAGCTTTGGAAAGAGGGATAACGAGCCTCGATATAGCCTGCTGTGGAGGGCTGCAAGGCTTAGAGATTGCACAGGTGTTTCTATGGGTGCTCAAGCCCTAGAAGAGGCCTAATTTGACCTTATATTGGGAATAGGGGTAGTGGAGATCTTTAGGCAAAGAGAAGGTAGGGGACAGTGAAAGCGATGTTATGTTAGTGAAGATTAGTTGTTAAGTGTGTTGGTTGAATTCTGTTCAACAAAGGATTGTTTGAACAATTGGTAAAGGGTTGAAGTATACAAAGATTTGAAGGGAAAATCTACTGTGAGAGGCTAAGCATATTAGGGCTGATATATGCAGTGTTTCTTGAAGGACAAAGAGCATTGTGAGCAACTGATATGTACAGATATTGATCAAGCAATTTCTCTATGAGTAATGGAGGCAAAGAACTTGCCAGATGTCAAGACAAAGTGGTTTGAAAGGGCTGGAGGCTAACTATAGCAAGTTAAGTTTTGTTCTTGGCCTTTTGGGCATATTGAGGGCCAAAAGAAGTTGACCTCAAGCCCTAGTTGTCTTGTACCAGGGATTTGTAAGGGCCATGAACCCTAGTACGAGAGCCCTACGTTTGTTTTATTGAAGGAATAATAAAAACAAGTTTTGGGTCAAATATTTTTCTTGTGTACTTTGTCGATTCATTGTTGTTACATTTATGCTGTGTAAAGTGCTTGAAATCGTGTATTTCAATGTGTTTATGTTCATGATTAGATATAGACCTGATATGGGATATTAGGAAAAACCAACATGGTATCAGAGTTAGGTTTGAAGGGATTGCTGAATCAGAGTGTGCACAACGAACAACCTAAGAGGGAGTTGGTTTCCTTATTGTTGAAGGACTAACAACATGGTGAGGTTGGTTGCTAGTATGAGATATGTGGATAGATTGGAAGGGTTGTTCAACTATAGTCCTTGGTAAGAAAGGATCGAGCTAGTCTTGTTGGTGACACAATATGGGAGTAAGCTGACAAGGATATTAAAAAACCAACAGATCCAAAGGAGTTGGAAATATTTGAAGAGTTGGATGCGAAGGCTAAGCTGATCATCCTATATGGTGTAAAGGATCACTTGATACCTCATCTAACTTGGAAGAACACTACATGTGAGATGTGGAAGGCTATTCAAGTCTTGTTCCAGAATAAGAACGAGAACTAGTTATTGGTATTGAGAGAGAAGGTCTAGAACACCAAGATGTTGCATGACGAGGGTGTGGCTTCGTATCTGACGAGGATTTATCAAATTCGTGATGAGCTAGTTGCCATTGGAGATAATGTTCTTGATTTTGAGTTAGTGAGGACTGCCTTGAAGGGCTTCACCGAGGAATGAAAGCCATTTATCAAAGGCATAGTTACTCAGGATAAGTTGCTAGATTGGAATAGGCTACGGGACGACTTCATCCAAGAGGAACTGCGGGACGAGGATCTTCATAAGAAGTCGGATGGAGAGAATGTAGCTCTTGCAGGAAAGATGAAGGGCAAAACGAAGAAGGACTTGAGTAAGGTGAAACGTTACACATGTGGCGAGCATGGCCATTATGCAAGTGTCCGCGCTAGAAGAAGGGAAATAATGAGAATAACAAGTAGATAACAATGGCTGCTACATCTTCAGTTGAGCTAGATGACTTCTCAAGAAGGTTCGAGGAAGACTTATCTCATTTCCTTGAGGGCACCATTGATGAGGTTGCATGGTTCATTGATAGCGGAGCGTTGAAGCATATGATAGGATCACAGGAAGTTTTTGAGATTAATGAATGTGACTCAAATTTTACGTGGAGGTTGGAAATAAGAGTCAAAAGACTATCAGAGGGTTAGGCATGGTGCCATTCAGGATGGAGTCAGGTGGGATGCTACGAGTTCAAGATGTATTAGTGGGTACTAGAGCTCGAGTGCAGCTTGTTCTTTGTTTGAATGATTGAGGTGAAGGGGTTTGAGGTGATATTCTGGGATGGAAAGCAATACTCAGGCCCAGAAGTTCTAACTTTGTTAGAGCAATCATTGGAGTTAGGGAGAGTGGTTTATACAGGCTGACGGGTAAGCTTATAGATCAAGGGAAGAAGCAAGTTCTCGAGACTCCGAGGGAGTCAAGTTCATGTGGAAGTTTGCAGGTTTAGAGGGAGAATCTGCAACCCAGGAAGAACACATGGTCAGTGGGGAGTAAGGAGACTTCTACAGCTGGCAAGAAGGAATCGTGGAATCGCTTGAAGACATATTAAGAGAAGAAGAAGTGAGAGGCTTCTGGTGGCAGGGACACTTCTGAGGAACATGTTGTTCATACTTCAGGGTATGCTGCAGTGTTGGATGCCAAAGATTGGGATTGTGTACTTGATGAGTTACTTCTGAGGAATGGAAGTACCTCCCTCGCTAAGAGGGAGTGTTGAAAAGTGTAGCTTGGAAGGTTCTTCCACAAACCTTGGGGTACTAGGTTTGTGGGGATTTGACCCACAAAAATAAACCTTTGTGGGCAAAGTACCAAAGTTGTGGGCTTTGGACCTAATGTTGTGGGCTAAAGACCCAAAGTTAATTATTGTTTATTCTATTTGTTGTAAGAGGGCTCCTTTGATGGACTGAAGGGGGCATCTAAGGCAACGATGGAGATATATAAATACAAGAGCCCCGGGAGGGGTCTCAACACATCATAGCAACTCATCTCAAGAAGCATAACGAGCTAAGGAATACGTAGAACCTTAGAGAGGAGCTACAACTAGGTGAGGAGTGAAATTTATGGTCTGATTTTTGTTGTAAAGAGGCTGAGTTTGCCCTAGAAAGGAAGGTCAAAATTTATGTGTGCTCTATGCCCCAAAAGGGCTCTTTCCAGGCCTAACAAGAACAAAAGGCAACCACCGGAATTTTGTTGAAGAAGTGCTCCCGTTTTGTGCACAAGGAGGAGGGATGAGCCTTGGAAAGAGGCATAATGAGCCTCAGTCTAGTCTGCTGTGGAGGGCCGCAAGGCCTCAGAGATTGCACAAGTGTTTCTATGGGGGGCCGAGCCCTAGAAGAGGTCTAATTTGACCCTCGCATTCTGGTGCGTGCAATCTAAGATCTTCGTGCAGACATGATGTGTGAGGATGAGATGAGTGAAATGTCCTCCAACGTTGACCCTATTTATATCAATCACCGAGGTGTGTGACACATTTGTTGGGGGTGTAAAACCTTAAGGCCGACCTGCACATATTTTGAAAGTATTAAAAATAAATTCAAAATAAATGTTCTGCTCATCGGATCAAGATGATCTTTAGATTGATCTTGCACCTCTTCGAAAGAGGAACCCAATAAAAATATTGGTGTCTTCATATGAGCATCACAACATGGAGTTTGGACCTAGTTGTCTAATTTTAACACTCCCTCTCAACTAGGGAGAACTCCATCCACCAGTGCAATCAAACATCGTGCGTCATCCCGCCGTAACTTGCTTTGCTGGCCTCTTTATTCTAGAATAGAAGTGGGTCAGCCACAAAGACATCATTCCTGGCTGACAGATTCAGCCCAGAGGTCCAAAACCTCTATAGGACTCACAAAGAGTCTCATACCAACCCGAAGTTGGTTTATCTGACCCGAAGTCAGTAGGAGGTCCGAAACCTCACTAGGACTCAAGAGAGTCATATACTAACCCGAAGTTAGTTTCACTGACCCGAAGTCAGTTGGAGGTTTGAAACCTCACCAGACTTGATCTCGCATCAAGTGGTTGGACCGTGCCATCCTAGATAGAGAGTACGACAATCTCTGATGCGTCCATCAGTCTTTGCTACTATTCTCTAGCTTTTCCCACCTCATTGGCCAAATGAGAGGTACTTCCCATGAGTCCGGAACTCAAATGGGTAGGATGCATACAAGGCACAGATCATGAGAGGCGAACCAACTCAATCATCATAACGGTGGGGCCCAAGCACACCAACAAGGTTTGGCAAGCCTAGCCATGTGGTTGCTTATAGCTCCGAGAAGTTATCCCCAAAGCCCCCCAGAGCTCCCAGAGTTGATCGTCCAACAAGACCCTCAGAATAGGGTCGTTCCACGATACCATGATTCTCATGGAAGGTTAGGAACATGACCTTCCCCAAGGGCATTGTGAGAATATCCGCGACCTGCTTATCAGTTCCTATATGATCGAGCCTTACGGCGCCTCGTTGTACCATATCCCGGATAAAGTGGTACCAGCCATCAACATGCTTGGATCGATCATGGAACCTGGGATTCTATGACAAATGAATCCTCCTCTGGTTATCACAAAGGATAACGGTGGTATCTAGCACATGCTCGAACAACTCATTGAAGATCTTTCGCAACCAAGTGACTTCACAATAGGCCATACATGCTGCAATGTATTCGGCCTCAGTGGTGCTCAAGGCTACCGACTTTCGTTTCCTGCCCGAAACAGATCTACGTGCGAAGCAGCATCCAGATGTGCTCTTGCGATCCACCACACTGCCAGCCCAATCAGCGTCAGTATATCCAAGGAGTGTCATGCTCCCGACAGTGTATCTTAGCCCATATTCTATCGTGCCCCAGAGATATCTCAAGAGTTTCTTGGCACCAACCTAGTGAATGTTATGATCAACCATGTGTTGACTCAAAGTGTTCACTGCACAACATACGTCCGGACGGGTGTTCACTAAGAACATCAGGGCCCCTACGAGTTGATGATACTCAGTAGGATTTGCTAACATGGGCCCAACAACGCTGCCACTCAACTTCTTAATGTTGAGCTCCATTGGTGTCGACACGGACTTACAGTCCACCATACTAAATCTTTCCAGAAGCTTCACAATGTATTTTCCTTGAGAAAGGAAAATCTCGCCAGGTCTCTGCCAGACCTTTAGGCCTAGGAAGTAGTGCACCAGTCCTAGGTCCTTCTTCTCGAACTCAACAGCAAGCTCCCTCTTGATCTGATGAATAAGAGGGTCAGCACCTATCAGGAAGAGGTTGTCCACTTATAGCACCAGAATGAGAGGCTTCTCCCTATCAACCTTGAAGTAAAGGTTCGGATCAACATTACTACGAGTGAAGCCCAACTTCATCAGGTAGCTATCTATCCTCTCGCACTAAGCTCTGGGTGCTTCCTTCAACCCATAGAGGGTTTTCTTCAACTTGCAAACATGGGTGTCCTGATCCTGGACTTCGCACCTCAGTGGTTGCTCCACATACACCTCTTCCTTTATCGCACCATGCAGAAATGTGTTCTTCACATCCATCTGTTGAAGACTCCATCATTGCGTAGCAGTAAGGGCTATGATAGATCAGATGATGGTCACAGGTGCAAATATGTCATCATAGTCTATGCCTTCTTTTTGAGAGAAGCCACGGGCAATGAATCTCGCCTTGAACTTTTCAGCGCTTTCATCAGATCCATGCTTGATCTTGTAGAGCCATTTCGAGGTGACAACTGCTTTGTCCTCCGGTCTTGGAACCACATCCCAAACATCATTCTTCATTATGGACTCATACTCTTCGTGCATAGTATCCTTCCAGACTTGATGCTTTACGGCTTCCTCAAAAGATCCAGGCTCGGATTGTTCAATAGTAGTCATGGCTGCTTGATACCCTTGGTATCTACTCGGCTTCTTGCTTTCACGGAATGTCCCCCTTGGGGCCATATGTCCCTCAGCATCCTCGAGAGTGTCCCTGAGCCATGATGGTCTCTTTCCCTGTGAAGGAGGTGGATCAATCGAGTCCATCGGTCCTTCAATATTAGGCATCGTCTCATCCTTCGATTCCTCTTGATTTTGTTGAGATTTCTTATATTAAATTTGGAGAAAATCTCATGAATATGACAACAATAGGATTTGTTGCTAAATTGATTGCATCTAATCTTGATGTGGAGTTATTGCATCCTATTTTGTTGTGATTGAATTTATGATTCAGTTTCTACTCCCAGCTATAAAATGTAAGCCCGTAGAGGCAAATGAGGATGAGGGATGTGAGGTGAGTGGAAGAGAAGTGCAGATGAGTAATTCTGCTGTTGTTTTCTTTTGTTGATGAATGAGATTGCCGATGCCTCTGTTTGGTGGATGTAGCCCAGATTGGTTGGGTGAACCACGTTAAATCTGTTGTCTTCATGTTTGATTGCTGTGTGTGTTTATTGTTTTTTCCGCTGCTTGACTCTAACAATTGGTATCAGAGCTTGTTGTATAAGTTGCCTGGCAAGAAGCGCTGTAAGGGCAAATCAGTTGGCGAGGAGCGCTGTAAGGGCAAATTAGTTGGCGAGGAGCGTTGGTGCAAACTCTGCGTATGCACATGAATTAATGATTGTGAAGGCTGTGTGGTGCTTTCTGCCGTAAGAGCTGAGCATAAGAGAGCCAAGTCGCTGAGCGTAAGATCTAGCGTTGATGCAGTGCTAGAATCATGGATTGAGGATCTTGTCGAGGATCCCATCCTTGTAACGGAGTTCTCCATTGTAACGATTCAGTGCTGCTCTGTTATGCAACCCAGCGCCTATACTTGAGGTGCAAACGAAAATCACAGTTGCTGTAAATGCGCTGCCGAGAAGAAAGATCTGTAATGGATCTGCGTAAACTGTGAGACCGTGAGGTTGGGTCCGTGGCGTGACTGAGAGGTGTTGATGATAAAGAAGACAGGTACAAAGCGAGGCTGGTCGCAAAAGGTTTTTCTCAGAAAGCAGGAATTGACTTTCATGTGATATTTTCACCAATTGTTAAAATTGTTTCAATTCGGATTGTGTTATCATTAGTTGCTTTACTTGATTTAGAATTACAACAACTAGATTTTAGAACTGCATTTTTACATGGAGATTTAGATGAGGAGATTTACCTGGAACAACCGGAAGGGTTTGTTCAAAATCGCAATAAGAAATTTGTCTGCAGGCTCAAGTATTCATTGTATGGTCTGAAGCAGTCGCCTCGACAATGGTACAAGAAATTTGATTCTTTCATGATGAGTCAAAATTATATAAGAAGTGAATATGATCATTGTGTTTACTTTAAGAAATTGAGTAATGGCATGTTCATTATCTTAGTGTTATATGTTGACGATATGCTTTTAGCAAGCAAAAGCATAACAAAGATCAACAAGTTAAAGGCTCATATGGCTAGGACGTTTGATATGAAAGATCTAGGAGCAGCAAGACAGATTTTGGGCATGGAGATTTTCAGAGACAGGAGCAATGGTAAGTTGTGGTTATCACAACAGAAGTATATTGAGAAAATACTCTTGAGGTTTGGCATGAACAATATGAAGCCTGTTTCAGTCCCTTTAGCTTCCCATTTTAATCTTTCTTCAAGTTTATGTCCTAACACAAGTGAAGAAAAGGAATATATGTCTCGAATTCCATATGCCAATGTAGTAGGTTGTTTGATGTATGCGATGGTTTGTACACGACCAGATATTTCACATGCAGTTGGAGTTGTCAATAGGTATATGGCAAATCCAGGAAAAGAACACTGGTCATCAGTGAAATGGGTGCTTCGGTATCTGAGAGGCACAAGTGATTATTGTATCACTTATAACAGAAGTAGTGAATTTGTTTGCGGATATGTTGATTCCGATTTTGTAGGTGATTTGGATAAGAGAAGGTCAACTTCAGGATATGTCTTTACTCTTGCAGGTGGAGCTATAAGCTGGATGTCAAAGCTACAAAACATTGTTGCTTTATCCACTACTGAATCAGAATACATAGCTGCTTCACATGCTTACAAAGAAGCGGTTTGGTTGAAAGGTTTGTTTGGTGAGTTTGGTAGGTTGCAGGACAACATAAAGTTATTTTGTGATAGTCAAAGTGCAATTCACTTGGCTAAAAATCCGGCCTATCATAGTAAATCAAAGCATATACCTATCAAGTACCATTTTGTAAGACAGGTTATCACTGAACGGGGAGTCTCTCTTGAAAAAGTGCATACAAAGGAAAACTGTGCAGACATGTTCACGAAACCAGTTTTATTAGAGAAGCTACGATGGTGTCTGGCTTCTCTTGGCTTGCAGAAAAGATAAAAATAATAATGGAACAGGGTATCAGGCTAATTGTTGTCAAGGTAGAGATTGTTGAGATTTCTTATATTAAATTTGGAGAAAATCTCATGAATATGACCACAATAGGATTTGTTGCTAAATTGAATGCATCTAATCCTGATGTGGAGTTATTGCATCCTATTTTGTTGTGATTGAATTTATGATTCAGTTTCTACTCCCAGCTATAAAATGTAAGCCCGTAGAGGCAAATGAGCATGAGGGATGTGAGGTGAGTGGAAGAGAAGTGCAGATGAGTAATTCTGCTGTTGTATTCTTCTGTTGATGAATGAGATTGCCGATGCCTCTGTTTGGTGGACGTGGCCCAGATTGGTTGGGTGAACCACGTTAAATCTGCTGTCTTCATGTTTGACTGCTGTGTGTGTTTATTGTTTTTTCTGCTGCTTGACTCTAACAGATTTCCAGGCCTTGCTTCATGATCTTCCTTAGATCTCAGAAGATTGACTACTTTCCTCAGGGAAGCATCTTCATCAAAGGTGACATCGTGGCATATCTCCACTTCCCTTTGACCGGGCACATAGAATCTATAGGCCTTCGAAGTTTCGTTGTAGCCCACAAACATTGTGGTCTCCCTCTTGATGCTAGCTCCTGTGCAAAAGTTCTTGAACTCGTTCGACTCATATTCAGTGCCATTATCGGTCTATCTGATAGCATCTCATGTCATTGCTCCCAGTGTACTTCCTCCAACCTGGTAGAGTGTATCAATTCTAGACCCAAACGTGATAGCTTCCTTGAAGCTCTTCTTCCACATGGGCACCTTTCCATCAGTGAATGCCACATTGAAACCTTTGTCTTCCATGGCCGATATAGACACAAGGTTCTTCTTCAAATTAGGTACATAGAGTACATCCTGTAAGCGAAGGACTTGACCTTGAGACAAGTGGAGGGTCACAGTCCCTGTCCCTTTCACGGGTATGTGGCATTATCTCCAAGGAGTTGGACGGAAGATTAGTATCCTTCTCAACCATATCAGAGAGTGCTTTGTTGAACCCAGTGATGTGCCTTGAGGCACCACTATCTATCAACCAGACATCCATAGTGTTGGGTGGAGATGCAACAGAGAGGGCAGATACAAGAATGAATTCATTTCTTTTTATCAACAACATTTGATTCCTCATACCTGGAATTTCTTGACCTTTTGAAAGGTTGATCATTTCCGCCAAAGGGAGCCTTCCTCTTTCCCTAGAACCTGTTGTTCCTCTGATTAACATCCCTTCGGTTGTAGTTGTTGTCATCATCATCAGGAGAATCCTTCTTGAAAGGGCATTCTCTAGCATAGTGACCTGGCCTATGACAAGTGTAACACTTGCCTTTCTTTCCTTGTGCCCCTGCTCTTTCTTTGTTCTTTGGACCACCAAAGTTTTTCTTTCTAGAATGAGCAGTGTAGGCATCATTCCCTTCATTTTCATACTCCTTCATTCTTGTCTCTTCTTGAACGCATCTCGACAGTACCTCGTCAAAGTCAGGTATCACATTATTATTGAGAATGGTAATGTTGAACACATGCCATTCGGATGGGAGCCCTCCAAGTGCAGTGAGTACCATCTCTCGATCAGCTATTGTCTCTCCAATAGCCAGCAGATTGTTCCTGATCTCGGTCAGCTTCAGAAAGTATGATTGGACAGACTCATCCTTGCCTTTCTTCAGATTCTTCAATTGATTCTTGAAGAATAGCACTTGATTTGCATTGTTGGCCTTAACATGAGGACCAACTTATCATACATCTCTTTGGATGTGCCAAGCTCAGAGATGTAGGCCACCAGACTCTTATGAATGGATTCCCTGATCATCAGCTTTGCTTTGATCTCCCCCTTTTTGTACTTTGTTTTGGCAGCAACAGTAGCAGTGGATGGAGGTTCTTGGATTTTTCCCTGCACATAGTCCATGACATCTTGGTCTTCCAATTTGAGATCCAATATCATCTTCCAAGCATGGAAGTCATCCTTCCCAGTCAATTTGTCATCCTCCTTGAATCCATAGTTTGTGGAACCCATTTTCTTCTTTGGTGATTGCTACAAATAGGGCTTGTTTTCACCTCAGCTCTGATACCATGTAAATTTATGTAGATGTTCTATGCTTGATGCAACTTTACTTATCACTACAACAATCACATAAACAATCAAGTAAAATGCTGATAGAACATACCAGTGGATCTACAGAAGACAAACTAGAAACAGAAAAATGTGGTGGTGCGTTACGACGGTCAACAGGATGCTTCAACCAGCAAAGTCTCCTTGGTCAGCCAACCTAGCATGTGTCACAACAACCCTCAAAACAACCACATGGTCAACTCAAAGTCAACCCCATAAAAGTCAACGCTACCCCAACGACAGCAATGGCAGCAACAGCAGCAGCAACGACAACAGCAGTAGCAACAACAACAGCAGCAACGACAGCAACAGCAGCAGCAACAAGTAAAAGTCAACGCAGCACGGTCTACGGTCAACCTTTGACTTCGGTTCTTGTGCCAAAATGTACGACCTTCCAAAATCGAAGTCTCCACCAAAATCAGCTCCTTTGGACCATCATTGACCAAAGTCAACGCTGGTCAAAATTGCGTGGAAACCCTAGCTGCAGCAGCTTCCTCTTCGTCCTTCTTTCCCACGTGTGAACTGAAACTGCCTCCAAGGAGCTCGAACCAATCAAAAGAGGCGAGATGATGTGTGAGGATGAGATGAGTGAAATGCCCTCCAATGTTGACTCTATTTATATCAATCACTGAGGTGTGTGACACATTTGTTGCGAGTGTAAAACCTTAAGGCCGACCTGCACATATTTTGAAAGTATTAAAAATAAATTCAAAATAAATGTTCTGCTCATCGGATCAAGATGATCTTTAGATCGATCTTGCACCTCTTCGAAAGAGGAACCCAATAAAAATATTGGTGTCTTCATCTGAGCATCACAACATGGAGTTTGGACCTAGTTGTCCAATTTTAACACCCTGGTTGTCTTGTATCAGGGCTTTGTAAGGGCCATGATCCCTGGTACTGGAGTCCTGCGTTTGTTTTATTGAAAGAATAATAAAAAATGTTTTGGGTCATATATTTGTCTTGTGTACTTTGTTGATTCATTGCTGTTACATTTCCGCTGTGCAAAGTGCTTGTAGTTGTTTATTTGAGTTTGTTTATGATCATGATTAGACATAGACTTGATCCGAGATGATAGGAAAAACTGACACTTCTCTCTACCAACTCTGACATACCTCAGTGCATACTCCACTTTACCACGAAGATACCTAAGCACATGTTTTTTCACCGTCTAATGGACCCTCCTCATCTCCACCATGAATTGGCTGAGTGTATTCACAACAAAACAAATATCTAGCGTAGTGTTGACCAGATACATCAAGGACCCGATCAATTGTTTGTATAAGGTGGGATCCACCTTCCTCAAGTTGGTGATCATAGGTTTAGACATCGACTTATAATCCCCCATCATGAATCTGCTCAGAATTTCAGTTGCATACTTGCCCTTCCCATGGAAGATCTCTCCTGGCTGTTGCCACACCTAATGTATCAAACCAATGTCCATCTTGAACTCCAAAGCAAGGTCCTCCTTGCACAATCCTATGAACTTCTTCGATCGCGTCAAAAAGAGATCGTCAACACACAGTACCAAGAAAAGTGGCTTACCATCAACAAGTACATAGTAGAAGTTGGAGTCTGCCTCACTCTCGGTGAAGCCCAATCCAGGTAGGTACCTGTCAATCTTGGAGTACCATTCGCAAGGTGCTTGCTTAAGTCTGTAGAAGGCCTTCTACAATTTGTGTACAAGGGTCTCCCTCCCATTCACCTCAAATCCCTGAGGCTGTTCAATATACACTTTTTCCTCAATCACCCCATTGAGGAAGGCAATCTTCACATCCATCTGATGTATCCTCCACTCCATTTATGAAGCAATAGAAATGACTGCCCTGGTAGATGCATATCTGGCGACAGGAGCAAATGTTTGCTCATAGTCTAATTCCTCCTTTTTGGCGAACCCTCTTTCCATGAACCTTACTTTGTACTTCTCAACATTGCCATCTGCTGCTTGTTTGATCTTATAAATCCATTGAGACGTGACCACAGACTTACCTTCAGGCCTTGGTACAATCTCTTGCACATAGTTCCTCATGATGGAAGTATACTCTTCCACCACAGCGTCCCTCCAAACCTGTTGGTTTGCTGCCTCATTAAAGGTAGAAGGCTCGGGCTCCCTGATGCTGCTCATCAAGGCCAAATGACTAGAAAATTTGGCAGGTGGTGTACTTTCCCTAAAAATGCTGCTAGGAGCCTCCACATGCTCTTCAACATCTCTCAATGTCTGCTTGGCCCATCTCAGCCTCCTCCTAGTAGAGCTCGAAGGAACACCTAGCTCCTCATTTGAAGGCTGTGCCCTTGCTGCTGGCGCTGTTGGTGCTTGCTTGGTCCTTGCTCAACCTTCGGACGCTCTTGCTCTCGATCCTCTACCACTGCTGGATCTGTCCCATGTGACCTCCTAAAGGTCCTACTATCCGCAAATCTGATATCCCTCTTGACCACTATCTTCCTCTGTCTTGAAATGTAGACCCTATAGGCCTTTGAGGTCTCACTATATCCAACAAAAATGACCCTCTCATGAGGGCTCCAGTTTAGTCCTCTTCTTTGTAGGAATGTTGACATACATTGGACTACCGAAGATGTGCAGATGTCTCAACTCCAGTTTGAATCCTGTAAAAGCCTCCGTAGGAGTCATGTCCTCCATTGCCTTGTGACGACTCCTGTTCTGCAAGTATACAAGCATATTACATGCCTCTGCCCACAAGAACATAGGCAGATTCTAATCATGGATCATGGCCTGGCTGGTTCGACTATACTTCTATTCTTCCTCTTTGCCACTCCATTCTGTTGTGGATTGTAGTGTAAAGTTGGCTCTTTTTTGATTCCTTCTTCCCTGCAGAAATCCTTAAACTCGTTGGAGGTATACTCGCCCCCATTGTCTGATCTCAGGAGCTTGAGCTTCTTTCCAATTTGGTTCTCCACAAGAGCCTTGAACTCTTGAAACTGACCGCATACCGCATCCTTGGCCGTCAGAAAGTAAATCCATGTCCTTCTGGAATAGTCATCTATGAATGTCACAAATTACATGGAATCTCACTTCATCAATCACAGAGTTTCACTTACTTGTTCTTTTCCTGGACGCTTGAAAGACGCGTCTGTATGCTGCCAGAAATGTTCGGAGCAATGCCAACAACTCTCTATGACTGAAATCATCCAAATATTTGTAAAAAAATCTCTCGGCTTTGGCTCTGATGCCAAATGAAGAATTATTACACCAGCTTATATGGAGCAACGCACAAATACAACAATTATATAACCAGCTCAAACATTTTCATTAAGAAGACCAATATTTATACTTGTCCATGAACAAATGCTCGAATCAGTCTTTACCTACAATCTCTCAACAATTATATAACCAGCTTAAACATTTTCATTAAGAAGACCAATATTTATACTTGTCCATGAACAAATGCTCGAATCAGTCTTTACCTACAATCTCTCAACGACCTCTTCACAAATCTTTTATCAATAATTTTCTATCTCAAATTCAATGGATCATTATTCTAACACCAGGATCATATGAGCTCTCTTGAATTTTTTCCATTTTTTTTACTGCAGAACTAATTCAAATATTTGATCTGTTAACTAATTTTCAAATCTATGTATCTTGTATAGGAGGTTGGAGAAAGAGAAGGAAAATATTATGCTATTAATGTCCCTCTCAAAGATGGAATTGATGATGCTAGTTTCACGCGACTTTTCAAAACTGTAAGCACCAAACTCTCAATGTCTAGTATCAGGGCTTGAGTATAGTCTAGTATCAAGTAGTGATAGCATGTCTGATTCACTTGTAATAATGCAGATTATTTCTAAGGTAGTCGAAATATACCAGCCTGGTGCCATTGTTCTTCAGTGTGGAGCTGATTCACTTGCTGGGGATCGCCTTGGTTGCTTTAACCTATCCATCGATGGTGCTGCTCTGCTTGTAATTGAAATATCTTTCTTCAACCTGTCAAAGCATAGATATTGTAGTGTCTTGGCAAGGAGTCTTAGGAATCATCTGAAATTTTCACTGCTTAGTTCATATTTAATATTCCTAGCTTATTTGTACAGCTAGAGTCTTGACCTCAAACAGAAGAGCCTAATTTGGAAGGTGCATCTTTTATGTTTATAATATTGATGGCAGGTCATTCACAGTGTGTGAGATTTGTGAAGAAATTTAATCTGCCACTATTGGTGAGTTCTTTTAACTATTTGTTTAAAGCAGGCTGCAAGTAAATAAATATATTGTTATGATCACAAGGGTTGAACCTGGGCAAGGATGGTATTTCAGGTTACTGGGGGAGGAGGCTACACAAAAGAGAATGTTGCTCGTTGTTGGTCCGTGGAAACTGCGGTACTTCTTGATACAGAACTTCCTAATGGTATGTTGACTTAATTAACTGAAATTTTGATGATATCTTTCTTTTCATGTTGCATTTAATAATGGTAGTTCTTCAAAGATTAAGCTGTATATGTGCATGATGTTGTAAAGAATTAATAATTGCCATGTCTTGCCTGAGAAATAATTCCCCTGAAGTCAATAGATGAAGTTATGCTGAATTTGCAGTTGTATATAATTAGTTTCAATATATTAATGAGATGGCTGACATTAATATATTGAGATGAGGTCTTTTTCTTAATCCAGTGCCTCCCTTGGGGACAATTCCTATCGACATGCTATCCATTTTTCTCACAATTTTGCAGCAGCTAATCACTTCGCTATGGTGGCACCAACACTTATTGTGGATAACTGATGGCTCTTCTCTGAGGATAATATGTCCTTTGCTGAACATTTAAGACATAGATAATTAGATGATGTGCATTTATGATTGGACTTCAATGGATACACTGCAGCAACCAATAGTCGTATAGGCAGCGGAAATATTAAAATATCTTGTAGACAAAGAGATCCATTGTAAATTGTATATTATATAAAGAATTGATGATAGGATGATTACAAATGAGAATGAGGGCCTGCTTATATACCTTAGGCATGTGCCCTTTCACGAATGGCTATGTCTCTAAGACATGCCTCTTCATCACTAACTAACTAATCATTAGTTTAAAGACTTATTATTTATTATTACATTTGCATTTACATTTATTATTTATTATGAATTATATTCATAACATTGCCTTTTCCTTCGAGAAGCTTTGTCCTCAAAGCTTACTTAAGAAGGATCGGTTCTCTTCTGTCGTTCGAAATATCTTCTCATTTCTGAGCTTTCATCCTTGTTGCTACAAGATGATATGATGTTTTGAGCGATAGGCAGAATTGCCGTATTGAAAACGGATCAGACCATCCTAGATTAATCTTCTGGTGAATCTTCTGATCTTTAGAAATGAGTGGTGAGTAGTTATTGTACGATTGGATTGAGCCTACTTTAGTATTCTTCGGAACATAAGTTTGTTTATGTTCTGCGTGATATAGATTTGTAGGTTGATTAAGGCATCTACTCTTTTGATTGGGATGTAGATAAGGAATTTGTGTTTGGACTTCCTTAAACATTTTAACGGTAGTTTCCTTATTTGCATCAGGCATTGTTGTTGTTGACTTAATCACTGAATCCTTGTTTGGGGTGTCCTCTGTTTGAACGACAACCTCTGAGTATGTTTTTACTTCAATAGGGCTTGGATTTGCCTGAACTGCGAGATTAATGGTATTGATGTTTGTTTCTTCTGCTTGGACTGCTACGTTTTGAGATTTTGATGCTTCCTTCGTGACAAGTTCTTTGAACTTATTTGTCAATGATTTCTTTTCGTCCTTAATGTTTTTAATCTGTTTGAGAAGATTGTTCTTTGAACTTATTCGTCAATGATTTCTTTTCGTCGTTAATGTTTTTAATCTGTTTGAGAAGATTTTGATTATGATTTTTGAGATGTGAGCATTCCTCATTATTTGTATCAACTTTATTTTGGCCTTCATGCTTATCGTTTTTTAAACACTTGATTTGTTCTATTAATGTTTGGTTAAGGCTCTTTAAATGCAAATTTTCTTATTCTTGTTTTAATAAACTCTCTTTGAATTGCTTCTTTGATGCTCTAGCTTTCTTGACTTGTTCGAGCAACTTTTCTTGGTGTTCTTTGAGGCGCAAAACTTCTTTGTCTTTGCTGGAGATGACTTCCTCAAACTCTCTTTGCTTCCTTGATATAGTTTTTTTGTTATCTTTGGACATAAAGTCTGAGATATCCTTAAAGTCTTCTAATGCAGGCATTAACAATTTCGACTCCATTGTCATGTCTCGAAATGTGACCATCTTCCCCTTATAAGGAAAAATAAAAACTTGTTTCTCCTTGTTTAACATGAATGTACCCAAATCCTTAAACCAAGATTGACCGAGAATGATGTCAATCATTCTATCATACATGGTTACAACATGAAATTGAGATATGTACTCATAATGATCTATTGTTACTTGTAAATCACTAATTTCATATTCTTTTCTGTCACAAATATTTTTCCTTTCACCAATGCTTGACTCTAGAATTAATAGCTGATTTGCCAAATTAATGTTGATGTAGTTTTCCTCGTCGCTTGTGCTGATAGCGATATTAATTTCTTTTCCTTGGATACTTCCTTTTAATGTAATTAATCTATGATCCATAACTGAAAGACCTTCATAGGAAAATCGTTCTTCCTTTGTCTTTTTTGACTTGAGCTCCACTATTGGCATTATTTTTTTTCCTTGATTGATCCCATTTTCGCTTTGTCGATAATTTTTCTTCGTCGACGACACTTGATATGTTCTCCCCTTTTTTGATAATTTAATTTAATTTTTTTTGACTTTTTTTTGTTTAAATAACTTTATTACTTAACTTTATTTTTTCCCTTTTAACTAATAATTATTACCTTTGTAATTTCAACCTTACATATTAATATAATGGTGCTCTAGCTTTTTCAAATTTGGTTAATATATTATTGATTATCTTGTCTTTATATAAATTATTGTTATGCCAATGATGGAAGACTAACCGGCATTTGTGTAACGCTGTGACCCTCAAGTGGAGTCTTCTCACAATGATAATGTCTCCGACCAAATAATCATTGACCAATGTTTCTTTTTTTTAAAGCAGAAATGTGGGTGCTTGTTACAACTTGGGTTTTCGGCAAGTTAACATAGAATGTCTCACGACTTGAAATTTACAGCGTTGTGCAGCTGACCACTATATGGCATCAACGCTTTAAGAAACACAACTTCGAACCTCAGCATAGATATGCTCTGATACGGCTCTAGAGGTTGATTAGATTTTACGAATGTATCAAATTTACAATGTGCGTAAGCAATATGGTCAGCAGTTGTCGAGCAATTGAATTTGATGTATGTACTACAGGTAGTGAGTCGTAACAGTGTCATGGCAATGATGGTGATTATCAACGTTGTGGTCGACGACAACTTGAACAGATGGTAGCGTGAACGTATGGAAGTCGTTGTGGGCGGTAGTTGTTGCTTTAGTTTTTCTCTTTTTTTTTTTTATTTCAATTATTATTTATATAATTTTTTTCTTAGTTTATATATATATTATCTATTTTTTTCCCAAAATTTTCCTTTTTATGTTTTTCAAAATTTTATTATGGCCAAAAGCCTGCCAGCGAATCCAGTGGATTGGAGAATCTCCAACACTGGTGTAGCGAGCTGCGAAACGCTTCGATTATGACGACAACCCAGTTGACGACGAGTTAAATGCCAAAGGCCAGTGATCGGAAAACGATATATTATTTATTTTTTTTCCCAAAATTTTCCTTTTTATGTTTTTCAAAATTTTATTATGGCCAAAAGCTTGCCAGCGAATCTAGTGGATTGGATAATCTCCAACACTGGTGTAGCGAGCTTCGAAACGCTTCGATTATGACGACAACCCAGTTGACGACGAGTTAAAGGCCAAAGGCCAGTGATCGGAAAACGAAGCTCTGATACCAATGTAGCGACCAATAGTTGTATACGCAGTGGGAATATTAAAATACTTTGTAGACAAAGACATCCATTGTAGGATAGAAATTGTAAATTGTATATTATATAAAGAATTGATGATAGGATGATTACAAATGAGAATGAGGGCCTGCTTATATACCCTAGGCAAGTGCCATTTCACGATTGGCTATGTCTCTAAGACATGCCTCTTCATCACTAAATAACTAATCATTAGATTAATGACTTATTATTTATTATTACATTTACATTTATATTTATTATTTATTAAAAATTATATTCATAACATATACTTGTGCCATAACGAATATGATTGTACCTTAGGCATCCTCTTTTGTATCCTAGAAGTCACCCATTGGGTTCAAGATCTCTTTTGATGCTACTTTCCTTGTTTTAATCCTTTTATAACAGGTAATCTTGCTATCTTTGGCCAAGTATATCCAAATGTCTCATCAATAATTTCTTAATTAAGGTTACATTTGAGTTTTTTGCAAGCAAATAAACGATTATATATGTTTGTTATGTCATGGTATATTGGCTCAGGTAAGCTATTTGCTATCTGCGGAAAATTCTATTGATGTTTGACCTTGCCTTAAACAACTAACCTTCTCTTTCTTTTTTCCTAGTGAAATTTTTTAACGCTCTGTGCACTGGTCTTGACATGGATATTATTGGAATGTAAGGATGTTATGGATATAATTTATATAGAAATATTAAAAATGTACACAATAATAAACATAAATAATGATTAATTAACTAATAGTTAATAATGAAGAGGCATGTCTCTAAGGACATGACCGTACATAAAAAAGTACTTGCCTAGGGTATATGAGTAGACCCTCACTCATTTGTATCATCATTCTTATTCATACTTTTTAATATATATTATTGTATCTTCAATGGAGATCTTCATATTCCAAGTCTTTTGGAGTATTTAACATTTGTGTATACGAAATTTGTTCGTTACATTGGTATCAGGGCATTTACAAACTTTGTTCATAACATTGGTATTTGATCCTGTGATCGTCAACTTCATTGTTGTTGCAATCCAAGCGTTTCGCTACACAAGTTTTTGGAGATTCCCCATATTGTCGTCATACCTTTGGCCATTAAAAAAATAATAAAATAAGGATTATAAATTTATTAAAAAAGTTATAAAAAAACAGCCCGCTGTTGACAACCGTTCCATACAAAACAACAATTGGATTCCACTGTCGATAACTGTTCCATACAAACAACAGTCAGATTCCGCTCGTCGTTGACCTCATTACACCCCTTCTCCCCACAGTTGCCGAACAACCCGACCGCCTTGTCTCACTTGTTGACCAATTGTCGTCCTGTCTGCGCCTTGCCTCTGTGTTGTATACTTCGGAGCCGCTGACCAAACACCACTGCTGTTTCACAATTCAACCATTATTAATCTTGCTAATTGTCTCGCGACCATCACGTCACGACCACAGATCTCGCGTCCATCACTTATCTAGCAAAACTAAAAAATAATGAGTCGTTTATTGACATTAAGGAGCATTTAGGTCGTCATGACTTTTCCTATTTGCTACTTAGTCACACTGCCATATTATACAAAATTAATATCTTATTTACAACATATGTTGAATGCTCAAATTTTTATTAAAGACATTTAATAAGGTGGATGTTATATAAGTGAGTAAGACGTTTAATATTAATATTGAAGTGGGGGAGATTTTAAAGAGTTTATTAAAGTCTAAAGTATATAAATTATTATATTCCTAAAGTTCATGAAGTGGTATTTTCCAAAATATAATTAGAAGAAATTTTATAAGTTTAAAAAGGAATTACCTTTAACCCTAAGCACATCTAAAAAAAAGGGAGCCTAGTTCAAAAATGATGATGGAAGAAAAAATGGAGATCAGTGATGGAAGATTTCCTAAAACTTTTAGAATGTGTGTTAATGCACTATTTAAAATCAAAGGATCACTTGCAAGAAAGGATTTTATAATCTCTATAGATCCTACTCAGGATAATAATTATGTTAGTACTGAATGTGCTAACCAATTAGTGATTCCTGAATCGAACATACTTGAAATGATGGATTCGATGAATAATAACAATATAACATAAACAATCTACAACTATGCATTGGAGACTATAGTTTTGCCTCACGATTCATTGTTAAAACCTTATTTTGCGACAATAGTTATATAATTCTGGGTTCGCCCTGGATGGAATCATTAGGGTCCTTTATCCTAAATACGAAAAATAAGTTTTTGACATTTTCCCACAAAAAGAAAACAATAACGCTACAGGACGTTACTTTGAAGACAGATTCAGTGACGCCAGAAGACATACAAGATATCTTAAAAGTAATTGTTTAAGAAAGTAAAAAAACGATACAAAATATGCAAAGGGAAGTTGAAAAAATCACCGCTGACAAAAACAAAGAAATTACTCGTCTTAAGGACCATAGAAAGAAATTAGTCACAAAAATTAAGAAACTTAAAAATGATAAGCAATCATTGAAAAATAAATTAGAAGAACTCATCACGAAAGATGTATTGAAGTCGTCAGATGTAACCGTCCAAATTGAAGAAAAAGGAAAAACCAATCCAGTCAATATCACAACTCAAGAAGAAGATAAACCAATTGAGATGAGGACGTACTCAGAAGTTGTAGTCCAAACAATAAAAAATTCAAGTAAAAATCTCGCAATTAATCAAGCAACCTCTGTACCTAAAAGAAATCAGATACCTCCAATAAACCAAGAAATCACCACACGCAGATTAAGGCAAGATCAAACAAGAACAACTTTTTATCTACATTCGAATCACAAGAATAGACACTTCAATCAATCTACAAATCTATATCAATCAAAACATAAACAACAAACTTATGTTCCGAAGAACCCGAAAGTTTGCACAATTCAATCCTTTGATAACAATTCTTCACAAGTTTCCAGTAACTGCAAGATTCCACAGAAGATTGATCTAGGATGGTTAGATCTCTTCTCAGTTTGACAATTTTACTTATCGCTCAAAGGATCCTGTCATCATGTATCAACGAAGATGACGACTAGAAGAACTACGAAGGATACAAATAGATTACAAGTAAAAGAAGTAGATGACACGCCTTGTCAACATTAAAGGTTTGAGGACAAAGCTTTTTGAAGAGGAAGACAATGTTATGGATATAATTTATATAAAAATATAACAAAAATGTGCACAATAATAACATAATAACATAAATAATGATTAATTAACTAATAGTTGATAATGAAGAGGCATGTCTCTAAGGACATGACCGTACGTGAAAAGGTACCTGCCTAGGGTATATAAGCAAGCCCTCACTCATTTGTATCATCATTTTTATTCATACATTTTAATATATATTCTTGTATCTTCAATGAAGATCTTCATCCAAGTCTTTTGGAGTATTTAACGTCTGTGTATACGGACTTTGTTCGTTACAAATGATAATGTTGCAGTGTGTTACATATGAACACATTCAATGAAGTGGCTAAATGAATGGACTGTTTGATGTGTGTGACAAACTTATTGAGTGCTTGGTTCTCAGTGCTAGGGGAAATAGTATTATCCATGTTCTAGTCTTGAAATATATTTGTACCCAATTTTTTGATATGATAAGATATAAATATAATTTTATTAATTCCACAAATGACACAAGACCATGTCTCCGTGGTCAGTCTTAGAAACAATGTCATAGGGTTCGCCGAACTTCAACATTGAAGTTCAAAATTCGACAAATTTCAACAGAAATTTAAGGTTTAGCTCTAATTCCACATTGACTTCTTCCATTCGTTTCCTCCACATTTGATAATTACACCCACACGTCCAATTACACGCTGTTCAATCTCGGTCGCTGTGACTGCATCCCATTGGTAACCTAGCGACAACATCCACGTGTCCACAACTACGACAACTGCTAGCTATGCAATCACTGTTTCTATGCTTTCTTCTTCAATGAGACATTTTGTGAACAAAACGAGTCACTGCTCGCGATGGGCCATGACGAATGAATGAACAATTGGTTTAAAAGATTTGTAATTTGTTGAGCTTCTTCTTCTGGATCCATCACATTGGTAGTTTTTTGTTGACGTTTCGAACCATCCAATGTGGTCTATTCACAGAAGCCTCAGTTCAGATTTGTAATTTCTTAATTTATTGTAAACTTTATATTAACTTTGATATAAAAATATTCATTATATACTTTTTCAAGCTATAACTCTTTATACTAACTTTATATATAATTTGATATGCTCACTTGTAATAATATAATATATTAACCTTATTTAACTTTGTAGGTTATCTCTGTCTCTCTCTCTCATATATATATATAATGATGAACCACACTTGATGGTTTGAAACATTGGCAAAAATTTTCCAATGTGATGGATCCACAAAAAGCTCAACATAATTCTACTCACAGAAGCTTGAATTCAGATCTGTGATTTCTTAATTTATTGTAAACTTTATATTAATTTGATGTAAAAATATAGTTATATATTTTTTCAATATAACTCTCTATACTAACTTTATATAATTTAATATGCTCACTTGTATATATATTAACCTTATTTATCTCTCTCTCGGCTCACCTTTATATACATTAACCTTATTTATCTCTCTCTCTCTCTCATATTTGTATGTATGTATTATTTACTTTTTTTTCCAAAGAAAAAAAACCTATATCTTCATAAGAAGTGAATATACATGTTATGGTCCTTGGAGGACTATACTAGCTTCTAGGCCCTCAAAAATCTTGCTCATATAAGCTTTTATCTACACAACAAAAAGGAAAATAGTTCATACATCTTTTACACCTCCTTATCAGTCAACACCAAGTACATACTTACTGTTATCACCACTTGCGTTTGTAGCTTCTTTCCACAATCCACAAAAAAATAACAAAAAGGAGAAGTTATATCCAAGAGTCCATTGACTTGAACTCGACCCCATCAATAAATTCTTGGATTTCAAATGACCCTATAGGAAGAGTCAACGCTTCCTTAGAGAGCTTGTTGGATTCCTTGTTTAACTCCTTGTATGTGCGTTGGAAGGAGAGCTAATCAAATGATTGGATTGAGTCATAAGGGTCTTGGAGCAGAGGTCCTTTGCACAAGTTCACCGCTGAGACTCGCTTAGAAGCTTCATTAATGTCTAATTTCGAGTCTCCTATCACCTGATGTCTTTTTAACACCTTTTCCTTTGCCACCTCTAAAAGAGTCCATAAAGCAATGAATTCAACTTTATTATTTGAATATCTTCACGGTGCATCCCTAATATGAACATAATGAGACTTGTTAAGAAATAGGATTACGCCGACCCTGCAAGAAGGAATATGACCTCGGCTAGTACCATAAAGAAGCCCCATGTAGCGACCAATAGTCGTATATGCAGCGAAAATATTAAAATACTTCGTCGACAAAGACATCCATTGAATTGTAAATTGTATATTATATAAAGAATTGATGATAGGATGATTACAAATGAGTATGATGGCCTGCTTTTATACCCTAGGCAGGTGCCCTTTCACAGACGACTATCTCTAAGACATGCTTCTTCATCACTAACTAACTAATCATTATTTAATGACTTGTTATTTATTATTACATTTACATTTATATTTATTGTTATTTTATTATTTTATTATATTCATAACATTGCCCCTCCCTTCAAGAAGCTTTGTCCTCAAAGCTTACTTAAGAAGGATCGGTTCTCTTTAGTTGTTCAAAATATCTTCCCATTTATGAGCTTTCATCCTTGTCGTTACAAGACAATATGATGTTCTGAGTGATCGACAGAATTGTCGTACTGAAAACGGATCAGACCATCCTAGATTAATCTTCTGGTGAATCTTCTGATCTTTAGAAATGAGTGGTGAGTAGTTATCGTATGACTAGATTGAGCTTACTTCAGTATTCTTCGGAATATAAGTTTGTTTATGTTTTGCGTGATATAGATTTGTAGATTGATTAAGGTGTCTACTCTTGTTATTGGGATGTAGATAAGGAATTTGTGTTTGAACTTCCTTAAACGTTTTAATGGTAGTTTCCTTATTTGCATCAAGCATTGTTGTTGTTAACTTAATTATTGAATCCTTGTTTGGGGCTCCTCTGTTTGAATGACAACCTCTGAGTACGTTTTTACTTCAATAGGGTTTGGATTTGCCTGAACTGCGAGATTAATGGTATTGATGTTTGTTTCTTCGGCTTGGACTGCTACATCTTGAGATTTTGATGCTTCCTTTGCGACAAGTTCTTTGAACTTATTCGTCAATGATTTCTTTTTGTCCTTAATTTTTTTAATCTGTTTGAGAAGATTTTGATTACGATATTTGAGAAGTAAGCATTCCTCATTATCTGAATCAACTTTATTTTGGCCTTCATGCTTATCGTCTTTTAAACACTTGATTTGTTCTATTAATGTTTGGTTAAGGCTCTTTAAACGTACTTTTTCTTCTTCTTGTTCTAATAAACTCTCTTTGAGTTCCTTCTTTGATGCTCTAGCTTTCTTGACTTGTTCGAGCAACTTTTCTTGGTGTTCTCTGAGGTGCGAAACTTCTTCGTCTTTGCTGGAGATGTCTTCTTCAAGCTCTCTTTGCTTCCTTGATATAGTTTTTTTGTTATCTTTGAACATCAAGTTTGAGATATCCTTAAAGTCTTTTGATGTAGACATTATCGATTTTGATTCCTTTTTCATGTCTCGAAATGTGACCATCTTCCCCTTATAAGGAAAAGTCAAAACTTGTTTCTCCATGTTTAGCATGAATGTACCCAAATCCTTAAACCAAGATTGACCGAAAATGATGTCAATCTTAAAGTCATACATGGTTACAACATGAAATTGAGATATGTACCCATCATGATCTATTGTTACTTGTAAATCACTAATTTCATATTCTTTTTGGTCACAAATATTTGTCCTTTCACCAATGCTTGACTCTAGAATTAATAGCTAATTTGCCAAATTAATGTTGATGTAGTTTTCCTCGTCGCATGTGCTGATAGTGATAATTATTTCTTTTCCTTGGGTACTTCTTTTTAATGTAATTAATCTATGATCCATAACTGAAAGACCTTCGTAGGAAAATCGTTCTTCCTTCGTCTTTTTAGACTTGAGCTCCATTATTTCCATCATATATATATATATATATATATATATATATATATATTTTTTTTTTTTTAAAATTAAATAATAATAATAATACCAATGTAGCGACCAATAGTCGTATACGCAGTGAAAATATTAAAATACTTCTTAGACAAGGACATCCATTGTAGGATAAAAATTGTAAATTGTATATTATATAAAGAATTGATGATAGGATGATTACAAATGAGAATGATGGCCTGCTTTTATACACTAGGCAGGTGCCCTTTCACGAACGGCTACGTCTCTAAGACATGCCTCTTCATCACTAACTAACTAATCATTATTTAATAACTTATTATTTATTATTACATTTACATTTATATTTATTATTATTTTATTATGAATTATATTCATAACACCCCACTGAATGCCCCCTACCAAGACATGAATAGCCGAAATTTGAGGATTCTTTATCTTGAGATCAACCATATATTCTTTTGAAAGCTTGATAATAATACCAACAATGACTTCAGGTTTGATGTTTACCTCTCTGAATATACTTGAGTTTTGGGCCCACCATATACCATAAACCAGAGTACTTGGGAAGGTTTCAAATTGTTTAACCAACTTGTCCTCTAACCTATCCTGCTTACATTCGACCAAATTTGGCTTTGCCCAAGACATCTTTTGCTTAAACGTTGAGTTCACAAACCACATCACCTGCATTGTATAGGTGTAGGAAATAAAAATGTGAGAAGAAGACTCATTGAGTCTATAGAGGGTACATTTGCTAGGACCAACCCAACCTCTCTTAAGACTAGTTTCCCACGTCACAATCTTATTGTTCAATGCAAACCAAAACGTAATTTTACATTTCAAAGGAGCATGACGCTTCCATAGGAAACTCCATCGTCATTGTTTTAACTTTTTTCCCATTGAATTGGGCTTAAATCGAAGTAGAATATCTCAACTTTCCAATAAAATCTCTTGTCCCAACATTTTTAGACCAACACATAATGCCTTCTTCTTCCTCTTTTAGTTTGATAAAGTTGGAGACCGATTTGCTTATGTAAAGGGACCACTCTTTCGCTTCCTAGCCTTAAAGCCCCAAAAAAGCTCTAGTCTTCCACCCTATCCTTCCAAAGGATGAAGGTGATTGTGCTTTAACATTTACGAGAAACAATATCCCTGCCTTGTTAAGGGAGTGAATAAGGGGTTTTGAGAGCCTGTAATTCTTAGAAATGTCCATCTAGGGGTCCTCAATCCTGACATTTCAACCATTACCAATACTCCAAATTGTCCACATTCCTACAAGAGGGAGGAAATCTACCAGGGGTTTCCATACAAAGGATCCACTAGAGGACTTCCTCGACTTCTTGTACCAGTCTTGTTAAATTATAGGTCAGTTACTTCAATGTTCCTTGATAACCCAGTTTATATTTCCATTTATTTCATTTGCAATCACATAAACCATTATGACATTGATGGTAACTGAAGAAAGAACATAAATCATAAATGCAGAGAAGAAGCCAAGACAAGAGAACACAAAATTGGCTCAAGCCAGGGAAAAACCCTAGATCGATCTTGCTTATTATCAATATCAAGTGCTCAACAGAGAGAGAATACAATAATTTTAAGTCAAAATAGTCTTGACAAATAGCAGATAAAACGATGGTCCAAAAATTGTAATCCTGAAGGAGACAAACTTTGCCCTGGAGTCAAACTGCTATAGAGGCATGATCTAATTAGGGTTGCTTACAATCCATAGCTAAATATACATACCTTTGATTCTAAATATACTACTGTAGATTTTATTCACAGGTTAGGGCACCCAACAAACATGTTGTAGACCACATTATTAGCCCACTCAATCTCCTCCAAACTGCCTCCTAACAGTTGCGGCTAGGCTTCCTCTATCTCTGTTCCAACTTGCGATGGTCCAGGGCTAATTACCAACCCTAAACTACCCTCACGACACCCAGATCTGGGGTAGGTAAGGCCTGCAACCTACCTGTTTTGTCTTCTAGGGCTGCTGCCTCATGAGACAGGGCTATAAACCATACTAACAACCTTCCCACATCTTCCCAGAGAATGCGACCGTCTTCTGCTACTCTTCAGGACCTGCACGAGATACAAAACCCATACACAATCTGCCCAGAAGCTGCCTCAGAACCTGCGACTGTCCTCCTACAACTATTTGGCTTTCAAAATAACCCAAACAGTTCCCAATCTTCCTTGTCTAGTCCTCTTCCTGAGCTCAGCTGCCTGAAAGACGAATTTCTCACAAGATGATGGGTGCAAATGAGGCTGTAGATCACCTCTATTTATACAAATTGGTGAGGGTCAAGAGACATGATGTTTGGGCTTCATACGCCTACATTGGGGAAGAGGCCGATCTTGATAATTTGCATGTGACTGGGCTTTATGTCAAAAACATATTTTTTATATTCCAAATTAAGTGATCTTTAGGTCGATTTTCGTCCTCTCGAAAAGAGGAATTCAATGCCACAATTATCTTCTTCAAATGAGCTACTCAAAGTGGAATTTGGCCCTAGTTTCCAATTTTAACACTCCCTCTCAACTAGGGAGAATTCCACTTGACAATCCATCCATCATCATCGATCATCATGCCATCTTGTTGTCATGTACTATCTCTGTATCTCATCTCATATCTGCTCTGCTGGACACTGATATGAATAATGACGAAGAATCGATTGAGAGTGAGTCGCAAGACCTTGCCACTCTCCACTGACAGAAGTCGATCCTCATAACCTGGGGTTGAACCCCAATCGAACTTGATCCAGAGTGATCAATTTGATTGAACATCATGCATCCTAGACATAGGGAGTACGATAGTACACGATGCGTCCATCGGTAGTGTTATGGCCCCTATCTACTTTTCCCAACTCATTGGCTAGATGAGAGGTACTTCCCATGTGTCTCAGACTACGTGGGTAAGATAATGCAAGAACTCCAATAGGGAAATAATATATCACATACTGCACACAGCCATATGTAGCGAAAGGAGAAACCACATCCTACAAACACATTCTACAACCACACGTAGGGAAAGGAGAAACCACATCCTACAAACAGATGTCACAACCACATATAGGGAAAGGAAAAACCACATCCTACAAACGCATGTCACAACCATCATAGGGAAAGATAAACCACATCCTATGTGCATGCAACCACCGAGAGTAGGGAAAGGGTGAACCATGTCCTACATGCATGCCAACCAACAATTGTAGGAAGGATCCTACACATGGGGAAAGGATGAACCACATACCACCGACATGTAAACCACAAATCATAGGGAATGAGCATCCTACACGTGGGGAAGGATGGACCACGTCCCATCGACATGTCCATCAAACAAATTCCTATATGCATCTCACACTGAGGTGTCTGCAGGAGAAGGTGAACCACTCATCTTGCTCATATGCCATAGGAGAAGGTGAACCACTCATCCTATGCATATGTCATCAATAGTAGGGGAAGGTGAACCACTCATCCTACACACACGTGTTATCGATCATGGGGGAAGGTGAACCACTCACCATGTACACCGCGCACCTATAGGGGAAGGTGAACCACTCACCCTATGGTCGCTCATAGCTCAAGAAGTACACCAAGTCCCCAGGAGCTCCTAGAGCTCAATGTTCAATCGGGACCCTCTTAATAGGGTCTATCCATGACTTCCAACTTCTTTCCAAGAGGCTATGATAGGAAGACAGTAATCTGTTCATCCAACAATGATGGAGCTTTGTAACAAATCAACCAGATGTCAATATGATTGGAGCAGTCATGGAACAGGGGACTCTTTGAAAGGTGAATCCTACTCTCCAATATACAGTGGTGGATTCCAGCATGTGCTCAAATGATTTGCTGAAGAGCTTTCTCAAATGGCTTCACAATAAGCCATGCTGGCTGCTTTATATGTTGTGCTTCAATGGTGCCTTAGAGTAATAGACTTCAATTTTGTTTTATTCATGAAGTAAAGTAGGTCCTCAAGATATATAGCACTTAGATGTGTTGATTCCATTTATTGTACTGTTAGACCAGCAATGTACTTTAGATAATCTTAATGAGCAGTTAACCAATATATGCGGCTTGACCATAAATCGACTTAGAGTCTTTGTATCATGATATAACCCAGTGTCCCCGTGCGTAGTCTATATCAGGATCAACATATGCTGCATGTTACCAGCCTTTTAATGCTTAGGAATAAAGCTAGATCTTACATTTTAAAAATCACCTCTTTCATTGGTAAATGGGAGGATCATCATCTGATGGACGGACATCATCAAAACATTACATCTCCCTCTGAATCCTTGCTTTAGGAGACCATCAAGCCTTTGTCAGTCTGCACTCCATCTTTAAGATGAGACTTTATCATGCTGCAAGGAGGTGCTGTGACAACAAGTCTCTATGAATACTTCTGAAGGTGAAACTGTAAAACCATCATTGCTGATAACTGCTGCATAGATACCTACTGCAGCCAGCCAGAAGAATGGGATGCTGGAGTTAATTCTGAATCAATACCTTTGATGCCATTCAATACAACAACTGCAATCTTCTTTCTTGTTGAAAGGAGTGTCACTGCACTTTTGTTTTGTGGGCAATAATTATAAAGCAGGTGCTAATGAAACTGATACACATTCAAAAGTCTGCAAAGTAAACACTCTTACTGCCATCCAGACTTTATACCGAAAATCTTGATGTAGACATTACTACTGGAACCTCAGCACTGTACATTGAAGTCCTTGCTCAAGATGACATCTTGATGTGTCTACCAGAGTTGAACACTTAACAACAAGTCATAGACTCTAGCTTATTGATTAGTTGTTTCTTGCACACTTCCATACATGATCATCATGAGATGATGCCAAGATCCACTGTAGGTGCTTCAGAAGATAAGGAATTCAAGATTGTCTTGTTCACAACTTCGATTGTGAACAAGACTATAACACTGTCATCGATATTCAGGGTTTATATATTGTTGAACAGACCATAATAGATGTTGAGTAATGTTGAGTCTGCCATTCCTAGAGTACTGCCTCACATGGCAAATCTGATGTCACAAATAATAGTGAAGTTTATAATAACTTTAAATCTTCGAACTTCCAGGAGGATCATTTCTACTAAGGTCTTTTCTTACTGACATAATCTCAGTTCTGCCACTTAAAGCTTACTCTTAAATATGAAAGAGGATTGATTTCGTTACACGAATCAAATGCTTCACGACTTGATGCCTGTTGCTATCCTTCTATCCAAAAAAAGTTTTCTGATGACTGTAATAATTTGTTTTTCACTGATGTAAGAAATTCAAGCTGAGAATTTACCTAAGTCTGATCATGTTACTGTAGAATGTGCAAGACTTGGATCTCACCCGGAGATGAATTTGATCAGCATTCTCTTCTCTATAGTGCCATATCAATATGCCCACTCCAATATTATTTGACAACTATCCACAAATGAGCCGTGTGCCAAATGCATAGAACTGAATGATGATCTCTGAGGACATATAATTGCTGAGAGCCAAATCACAGAGATACTTTACGTTCAGTGATGAAGAGGAACTAAGCTAGATATAGGAGGACAATGAGATAGAGACGAAGCCCATATAATTTTACCAAGAGTGAAAGTCTCGTATCTGAGAGCATAACGCTTTTATGTCACTGAGAGCAAAGTGATGAGCCTAATGATCCATCGTCCTATAGGGGACTTGGCTTCTCTTCCTTTGAGACAGAGGATTAAATTAAGTTCCTTTTGAAATGAAATGGTGCTCAGGAGAACAAGGCTACTTCTTTTACTAGTCAATGAATGATCAAAAAGTGATGAGCCTAATGATCCATCGTCCTATAGGGAACTTGGCTTCTCTTCCTTTGAGACAGATGATTAAATTAAGTTCCTTTTGAAATGAAAGGGTGCTCAGGAGAACAAGGCTACTTCTTTTACTAGTCAATGTATGATCAAATTTTTTGAAGAGAACCTTATGCCCAGGTGAGTGTAGAAGATCATGAATAGATGAAGGGTATGGGATTCGCATGATCTTATGCCCAAAATATCCTTCCAAAAAAAAAAAATGGATTTTAGGACTGATGATCAACTCAGATGTAGATTCTGAATCTCGATTCTTTTGAAGACTATCTGTTACAGGCTGACAATGTGATACTTAATTATAAAATAATGCCATAGAATTTCGGACCAGGAATCAAAGATTTTCCTCTCTTCTATGGTTGACCAGAAGGAAGGCTTTGAATGCCTTGCTAGAACAATCCTTCAAAACTTCGATAAATTCACTGATCAAAAGTGATTTCAACGTAGAGTTGAATTCGATAAAAGATGCAGATCTGGAGGTTTCTTTACTTATGCCTTTGCCCAGCTTGGATTAGGACTGCTGCCTTTGATGCAGAGATTAGGGCTAAACGATGATACTCGAAACCTTCGGTTTGTTAGCCTTTCAATGCGTGCAAATGTAATTAAGTGATCTTCTTTGAAACTCAGAGAAACCATAGGTTCAGTTCCCTACAATTGCTACTTTAATGTGATCAGTAAACTTCTTTTCTTGCCAAACCTACCTCGCTCTTTCCATAGCTGAACGCGGTCTAGCTAACCTGCATATTCTCCACGAGAAGAAACCATGAAACAGTCAAGGTTACCTACCGGTCTTTACTTCTGTTTCATAGAGAGATAGAAATGGCCTTTCTCTACCATAGAACAGAGGTACTAAGCTCAACTTCCTTATAACTGAATACTTACATAGAGTCTTAGACACATTTCCTTCAAATTCAATACTCAAGGCAGAGATATAACTTCATCCTTCCTTTGATCCTAATTAGTGTGGCAATCTGAGGAGTGAGGAGTCTTTCTTGAGGAATATTTTGCACTTATAGATTGTGCCAAATGATTATGCCAAATGCGCAATCTTACTTCCAGACTTTCAGAGAGAGGAGATCATGTAGAGTTGTCAGCAGAACTTCTTAGTGATTGCTTTTAAGTTTTTGCTCTTGCTTGGGCTAGTCTCAACCTGACTCTGAAACCATGTTAAATTTGGATTAACATGTTCTTTTCTTAGGTCAGTTACTTCAATGTTCCTTGATAGCCCAATTTATATTTCCATTTCTTTCATTTGCAATCACATAAACCATTATGACATTGATGGTAACTGAAGAAAGAACATAAATCATAAATGCGGAGAACAAGCCAAGACAAGAGAACACAAAATTGGCTCAAGCCAGGGAAAAACCCCAAGAGAGAGAGAGAGAGAGAGTACAATAATTCCAGGTCAAAATAGACTTGACAAATTGCAGATAAAACGATGGCCCAAAAATTGTAATCCTTAAGGAGACAAACTTTGCCTGGAGTCAAACTGCTGTAGAGGCATGATCTGATTAGGGTTTCTTGCAGTCCATAGCTAAATATACATAGCTCTGATTCTAAATATACTGCTGTAGATTATATCCACAAGTTAGGGCACCTAACAAACATGTTGCAGACCACATTAGCCCACTCAATCTCCTCCAAACTGCCTCCTAACAGCTTTGGCTAGGCTTCCTTTATTTCTGTTCCAACTTGCAATGGTCCAGGGCTAATTACAAGCCCTAAACTACACCCACGACGCCCAGATCTGGGGCAGGTAAGAACTGTGGCCTACCTGTTCTGTCTTCTAGGGCTGTGGCCTCATGAGACAGGGCTATAAACCATACTAACAACCTTCCCACATCTGCCCAGAGAATGCAGCTGTCTTCTGCTGCTCTTCAGGACCTGCACGAGATACAAAACCCATACACAATCTGCCCAGAAGTTGCTTCAGAACCTGTGGCTGTCGTCCTACAGCTATGCAGCTTTCAAAATAACCCAAACAGTCACCATTATCCTTGTCTAGTCCTCTTCCTGAGCTCGGTTGCCTCAGGGACGAATTTCTCAAGACATGATTTGTGCAAATGAGGTTGGAGATCACCTCTATTTATACAAATCGGTGAGGGTCAAGAGACATGACAATTGGGCTTCATAAGCCTACATTGGGGAAGAGGCCGACCTTGATAATTTGCATTTGAGTGGGCTTTATTTCAAAAACATATTTTTCCTTATCCAAATTTAGTGATCTTTAGGTTGATTTTGGTCTCCTCGAAAAGAGGAATTCAATGCCTCAATTATCTTCTTCAAATGAGCTTCCCAAAGTGAAATTTGGCCCTAGTTTCCAATTTTAACAAGTCTTGATGGACATGTTCTGTAAGTACTTAGATTTTATCACCATACCCCTTAATAAAACGTTATGGGTGAGCCTCCAAAGACTTTTGGCAGCCAATGATTTCACGAAAGGATGATACTTTTATCCGTCACCTTCCTAACTTTTTAGGAGCTGCCATTCAGTTCCATTTAACTAGAGGAATGCCTCTAGTAAGAAGAGAGCTATATCAGAATATCTAAAAGCTTATCTTCTTAATTTTTGAAAGGATGCCCGTGGGAATTGTAACACTAGAAGTTCAATAGATAAGAATGTTGTCAATAACTGAAATTAAACGCCCCTCGTGTGAAAGAAGTCTATTGGCCCGCAAAGAAATTTTCACCACAACCAGTCAACAAACTTGTAACTGTTTGGTTTAAGAAAAAACCATGGTATTTAAAATTTGGGTCCAGCTCTTTATGGGAGAAGAGAAAAAGGTCCTCTATCCACAAAGGAGGGAAATCAGGGAGGCCATAATCCAACAATCACAAAGTCAAAAGATCCCTATGAGTACCTTGTGTGAAGGATACAACATTGTCAACAAAATTGAGATGGGGGATAGATTATCAAGCTAAAAATTTTACTCCTTTGGTAGCCCCTCTTAATCTAGCATTACCTATTAATTTGCTCAAGGCCTTTGCTACGATTAGGAAGAGGAAGTGTGACAGAGGACACCCCTATCAGAGCCCTCTTGAAGCTTAAAAAGACGTGAATGGGGAACCATTAATGAGCACAATGAAAGAAATCGACTAAATACAACCCATCATCCAATTAATAATGGATAGATTCAAGCCCATTAGCAGGACTAAATGGAAAGTCCTACTCACTCTGTCATATGCTTTGGATAGATCTATCTTAAGGATAACCACAACTTGCTTGGCCATCTTAATTGAATGGATTGCTTCTTGAGCTATCACCACAACATGGAACTGTCTCTTTTGCAAAATACCAATTTGCTCATATGATATAACTTCACTCAAGACCGACTTTAAATGCCTAGCTATAATTTTTTCCATGATCTCGTATGTGCCACATTACAACACAAGATAGGCCGAAAATCACCAAAGGCAACACTATCTTGTTTTTAAGAATGAGAATAATGAATGTCAAGGTTAGGGATCCCAAAACTTTCCCTGAACTCTAGGACTCTCTGACCATTTTTAATAGATCATCCTTCAACAACTCATAAAAACCTAGAAATAATTCCATTTAGGGTATGTCTGGATTGGGACTCTTATCTTTTTGCATGAAGACAAGTTTTGCATATATTTCAGGGTCCTACAAAACTTTCAACAGTGTTTGGTTCATCTCTTTTGTAATAACAGGAGAGAAATTGGTTAGAACCTCTAGGATTTCCTTAATTGGACAACCTTTTGGATCCTTGAAAAGAGAATTAAAGTGATAAACCCTTCCCTCCACTTTGTTCTTAAAAGAGGGAACCAATGAACTAGTCAAAAATTTGATTTTCCAAATTGTGTTCCAAGTTTTTTCGATAATTAGCATATTAATGAAAGAATTTGGAATTATTGTCTCCCTCCTTATTCCAAATTTCTCGACTCTTAAGCATCCAAGCTACTTCCTCCTCACAATGGATCGCTCGTAAGTAGAGCGCGGAACTGAGTTAAATTGCTATTTTAGAGAATATGCTTGAAACATTGTCTTCATAAAGCTTAGAAGTTTCACTCTCCATCTCCTTGAGCATGGGCTGAGATTTTTCTTTATCCACTTTTTTGTAACAACTTTGACTAGTGATATTTTTTGTCAATTGACTTGTATTGGATGGAGAGGATGGATATAAATGCTCCCAACTATCCTCAACAAGCTTCCTATAATCTTCCTTCAGAGAGCCAAGAAAGATTAAATTTAAAGCGAGAATGTGGTTTCTTTCTACCAAAATCTAATTGAAACAACACTGGTAAATGATCAGAGTGACTGACAATCAACACCCAAAACTTCATTAAAATTGAGCCATTCATTATCACTTCAGATACCCAAAGGAGATCCAACCTTTTATCCATTGCAACCTCATTAGAAAAAAGGTTCCTTCATGTTGGCATTATCTTCATAGGATGAGCATCAATCAACCTATTTCTTTCAAACAAAGTTGAAAAAAACTGCTCTGAGGGTCTTGGCTAGGATTGGCTCCCCAAACTTCTCTTATAGACAAGGTTAAATTCAGATCTTCGATAATCAAAATGAGGGGTTTTTCTAAAGCCTTTGAACCTTCCAGTATTTCCCAATATGGGACTCTATTTGAGTATGTACCATAAATGTTTAATATTGTCAACTTAAAGCCCAATTCCTTAGTTTCCAAAATTATCGAGATGGTGGAATTGAGGGGAGATAAAGAAATGGCTTTAAATGCAAGGCTCCATCTCAAGAGTAGTTTTTTGGATTAACCATCTTACATCCAACGTACAAAAAGACCAATTTTTTAGCCACTACTTCACTATTGCATAAGATTTAAGCCCTTCCACAATCGTTTCTTGAAGCAAAATTATGTTTGGGTTGTGGATACTAATGAGCCTTTTGAGGTCTAGTTGTTTATGGGCGCTTCCCACCCCTCTAGCATTGAAGAAAGCATAATCACGATGATCCCTTATTTATGGCTTTTGTTGCTCTAAGGGCCTTGGAAAAAGTATTTTTCTTCACTTTCCTAATGTTCTGAATTTCCTTTTGTTGGGCCTTTAACAAGAGGGATTTCCTACTCCCCAGATCAGATTGGTGGGATCGGGGGCAAGGCCATCATCATTGGCCAAAGGAGAGGGGTCAGACCCTTCCTTTGCGATGCCTACTAAGATTGCATTGCCGAAACCACTAGCTTGCTTCTTGGGGGAAACAATAAGGCAATTTTGCTTCTAGGCCAAGCCCAAAGGGACTTCCTTTAGAGCAAAAGATGAAAAAATCGCGATATTATCGCGATAATTTGAAATTATCGCGATTTTTTCAACCAAACGATAATATCGGCGATAATTTGAAACGATAATTTGAAATTATCGTTATCGCGATATTATCGCGATAATTTCGAAATAATCGCGATTATTTCAGTAAAAATCGTGGGCCCATCAAATAGCAACCCTATAAGTTCAAAAATCGATTTTTTTTTTGGTCATTTTTGCAGCCCTTTCATTTTCCTGACACACCCTGTTGGCAGTTCATGGTAATGTTAAATTCTTAAAGTAAAAGTGATATTTCCTTTATTTTTCATTTTCATCCTTTTACTTAAATTTTTAACATTACCATGAAATGACTCAGGATGTTTAAGAGTGGTTTCGACCTCATTGGATTTCATATGGAGAAACTAGAATTTCAGATTTCACTCAAAATTCAGCAGACTTAATGGTTTTCAGGGTTTCATGGTTTGGGGATTTGCATTGTTTCCATTTGATTCTATTATGTGTAAGGGTATGAGATTGGCATTTGATCAAGAGGATGAAGTCCTTTAAGAACCTTGATGTTGGTGGCATTGATTGTTGAACTTTGTTGATGTTGGTGGTATTGATTGTTGAACTCCCCTACTGTGGCCTTAACAAGAATGTACCCTTCACTCAAAGGAAAACAACTGGTTAGGCATGATAATCTTTTTCTACCGCATTTTAAGGTTGAGCAATCCAAGTCTGAAGACTTTGAGCTAGATGATGTTTATGTATCTCTTGTTGATGATCCCATTTCTAGTAGCGATGAATCAATGATGAGTTTCATGAGGAGGAGGAGAAGGAGCAACAATAGGAGGAGGAGGAGCAACAATAGGAGGAGGAGGTGACACCACCTACCCCTGCTATCGGTAGAGGATGTGGTCTACCTCCTTTAGCTCCTAGTGCTTCAGGATCTGGAGCACAACAGAGTCCATTGCCAGCCCCGCCAACTTCTTCGTCTAGAGGGAAAGCTGTTACATTTTCTCGCAAGAGGGGCAGAGGAAATCAGTAGTATAAGTTATTTGGTGCATTCCTTTGTATATAACATTATGACTCATGATATGAGATACATTATTATATTTTTTGTTGATATTTTGAGGTTGAGTTGAGACTCAGGACTTAGTATTCAGGACAGGATTCAATTTTATGTGTGATGTAGCACTAGACATGATATTACACATCTTATATATTAGTTTTTTTTTCATATTTATGTGTCAATGCATTTATTTTATGCTGTAGATGCTTTAAATATTAAAAAAATTGAAAAAAATGAATATTTTTGTATGTGCCGATTTTTTCCCGATAATTACTATTTTTTCCCGATAATTACGATTTTTTCCGATTTTTTCCCCTCGGCGATAATATTCTGATAACGATTTTTTCATCTTTGCTTTAGAGGTAGAGACCACTTACCTTTTCACTTCTACCTTGTCTTGAGAGCGTTCAGAAGAACAAGAATCAACAAATAAAGGAGAGATAGGATGAGACATATCATTTTTGTTGTCTAGGGTGCCAAGATCAAAACTCCCAATGATGCCCTTATTGGTCTCTGAATTTGAACGAAAAGCCTTGACTTTGTTCCCCATATGCAAAACAGGGACCTTCTCAACTATCTGATCAGGGTCCTTTTAAATTTTTATCCAAACTTCATTTTTCTTAATAACGTGAAGAAAAGCCTTGGAACATTATCCTTGAAGTTGACTAACTTAATGACAAATGAAACAACAAAAGGCTTCCAATAGTCTATTTTTCAATGTTCCACCAAGACTCCGGTGCGGGGAGACGCACAGGGGGCGGTATTGGGAGTACCCTGAAATTTTAGGGAAATTTCGGGGGTGCGGGGAGTCGTCGGGGTATATAATTTTTTATTATATATATATATATATAATTCAAGTTCATATTCATTGTTAAATAATAAATAATGAAAGCATAAATATTAAATAGACTAATAATAATATACTACATACTATATACTATATACTAATATGAATACCAATACATTGAAAATTGAAATTTGATCTACACATGATAAAATTTAAATTCATAATTGAATTGAATAATGACATACATTGATCCATCCTCATCTTTCATTTTGATACATACATCATTCATATGACATACTCATGATTCTAATATTCATCCATAATCATTGATCATTCAATAAATAAATTCAATAATGAAATCTTCAAATACATTGATCCATGATTCCATATCATTCATCATTCATCATTCTACAATCTGCAATGTACATTGATTTAAAAATTAATTTCATCATTCATCATTCTAGAATTGAAATTGAAAGCAAAACATACTAGAAGTAGATAGTAGATACTAAGTTTGAACTTTGAAGACTAAATAGTAAATAGTAAATTTATATAACTCAAAGTTTCAAACTCAAAAATAGTTAAGAGTCAAGAGTCAGGAATCAGTGTGAGGTCAACAACTGAAAAGTAAAAATAGATAAATTATTAATTAGCACTGAAAATAAAATCAACATCAAGGACACAGAGAGGTCAAGGTCGAAGTAGCAGAGGTCAGCTAGAGGTCGAAGAGCTAGAAATGAAATGAATCATTGAATAATGAATCGTAAACTTTTTTTAAACTTACATTTAAAAAAAAAATAAAAAAATAAAAAATTTCTGAAGCATCCTTTTTGGGGAGTCGCGGGGAGTCGCGTCCCCCTTCAAAAGGGGGACGCCCAGAAGCACCCTTTTTGGGGAGTCGCGTCCCCCACACTAGGGAAACGCACCCCCTTGCGTCTCCCCAAGACTCCCCAAAAAGGGTGCGCGGGGAAACGCACCCCCAGGAGACTCCTCGTCCCGGGTGCGAGGGGTGCGTGCACCCGACCCTGGGGGACGCGACCCCGTGGAACACTGCTATTTTTTGCTTCCAAGAACATTCCCCAAAAACCCTCTTTTAGGTCGTCGCTGACTAGAATCCAAGCCCAACATTTGTCAACTTTTGAGTCACACTTAAGCTCTAAACCAATGAACCTCACAAGTTTATTTCCAATTGCTACCATAAACACTTCAGACTAGAATACCAACGTAGCTTAGGATGAATATCACACACCTATTGAATGACGATCAGGGCTCCCACAGGGTCAAAATCCATAGGCCAATTTTGGAGGATTAAATTAGAGGGACCCTAATTCCAATATTGACCTAGAATTTACCTTTAATCGTCCTCTAAATCAAACAAGAAGCAAAGCCACCCTTGAACCAATACATGGAATACTGGCATTATATCCACTTCTTAGGGGACTCATGAATTGTTTCCCCACAGAATTGGCCCACCAGGGCCTTACCCAACACTTTGATATGTCTTCGAAACTAACATCTTGCTTGACCACCTAGAACCGGCTCCGATCCTAGAATCGCATCTGCTGCCATGGCTGCTCCCTTTGAATTGGAAGCCTTCCCTACCACTTGGTTCAGAATCATCCTCGAAGACTTGCTCCCTTTGGATTTGTTCCTAGAAGCCTCTTGCTCTTGAACATATTGTAAGGATTTGCTAACTGCTCCTCCCCACTTGAACTTGAAGGATGACTCTCGCTGAATTGCTTAACCTTCGAAGCTTCTTTTTCCTTGTTCTCTATCAGTATTCTGCTTCTTGCCTTTGCTCAAATAGGTTGGCGGCTTGGCCCTTTAGCCTATATAGGTTGCCCTCTCTAACTCTAATGATGTGGCCATTGTCTGAGCTAGATCCCATGGGATTGATTAGTGTCTGTCCATCGTGGAACGCTACAACAAACCCCTTCTCTGTCATACAGACTGAGTGTAATGCCCCCTTTGAATTAATTACCCAAGGAAGGATGTAGCAGTAGCCTATCTAACCCTGTAGGCTATAGTCATTTCAAAAGGGGTAATTATTATTTAATGTTTCTAAAGTAACATTAGATAGTACAAATTAAATTGGGGCAAATGAAGGGAAACTTGCAAGTCAATTTGAATTTAGGAGGGAAAATCCTCGAAGACAAACTATACAAGGAAGGTCGGAGGGTTATTATGATCATCATGGATTGTTATTCTTCTTGATTTTGGGCTGAGGTTCTTGGAGGGTTTTAAGACTCTCTTTTCTGATTGGTTTTGGTGGTGAAAGATTCCACCCTAGCCAATCTTTTCCACCTTTCTTTGCTACAGGACTGAATTATGGCTGGAGAATTATCCTTCTGAGGTAGTGAGGGTTGGTATCTACATTTATGAGGCAGCGAAGGGCTAGAGGCTGCCTTTTTGAGGCAACGAAGGGCTGAAGTCTACCTTTTTGAGTCAGCAAAGGGATGGAGTTTGTCTTCTTGAAGTAGTGAAGGACTAATATTTACCTTTCTTATGTAGCGAAGGGCTGGTATATATCGTCCTGAGGTAGCGATGAGCGGGTATTCACCTTTCTGAGGCAACGAAGGGCTGGTATATGTCTTCCTGAGGCCACAAAGGGTTGAGATTTGACTTTTTGGGGCAGCGAAAGGCCAAGAAACCTTCTTCTGAGGTAGCAAGTGGCCTAAAGGGCCACAATCAGGAGACAACGAGGGGTTCAGGTAAATTTCAGAGGGTACTAGAGACTGAGGTAGCAAGGGCGAAGAAGGGTGCAAGGCAACAACGAGGTTTGTTGATGTGATTTTGTGGCAGCAAGGGGGACAACTATAGTTTGTAAGCTTAAAAACTATGTTTTGATAACCCCTTTTGGAGATTGTTGATAAAAAACATCTTTATAAGTCTGTGATTTATTTGTTGAATCAACCCTACTTATAGTGGTTGCTTGTTGAATCATCTGTTGTTTGAATTCTTTACTATTCTACTAAAGGGCCACAATCAGGAGACAACGAGGGGTTCAGGTAAATTTCAGGGGGTACTAGAGACTGAGGTAGCAAGGGCGAAGAAGGGTGCAAGGCAACAACGAGATTTGTTGATGTGATTTTGTGGCAGCAAGGGGGACAACTATAGTTTGTAAGCTTAAAAACTATTGTTTGATAACCCCTTTTGGAGATTGTTGATCAAAAACATCTCTATAAGTCTGTGATTTATTTGTTGAATCAACCCTACTTATAGTGGTTGCTTGTTGAATCATCTGTTGTTTGAATTCTTTACTATTCTACTGGTGTATTCAATAAATATCCTCATTATCTTTTAATAGATTGATGTGTACTACAACATTGTTATGAAATACAACTGTTTCATGTGTTTATTGGAAACCCTAACTCAAAATTGCATCCCAATGGTAATCTCTCTGAGAGGGATATTACACTGAGAGCAAACTCCACTCGAGTTCAGGCTCCCATAGCATGTCCTATGCTTTCAACTTGTCTCCTGATTCAAGTTGGAATATCATTGTTCCAACTCCCTTCACTGCATGATTGGTATCAACACTAAACTCCACATGCAAGTCGAGTCCCACTTCGTCAAGCTATCAAACAATTCCGGTTCCTGTGTCATATGTTTTGTGGCTCCACTGTCTAGTAGCCACACACCAACTGGTATGGTGCTAGAGGAAAGGTAGGAAACAAGTGAGAATTTAGTTTCAAACTTCCCAACAAACTCTTCCACCTGAACTTTTGTCAACTTAGCTACAACTAATTGCATATCCTTTTTGCCCTTCGTCCTTTTTGGACACTGTGAAGCACAATGTCTTGTCTTATGACAAGCAAAACCTTAGTCCTCACTCCTGCTCAAACCTTTTTCTTTGATTTTCATTGTTTTACTGTTGAAAGCCAGGTCCTTGTCACCTTCCTGCTTGTCGGTCTTAGCCTTTGACTGCATGCTCATCTCCTCTTAGATGTAGTCATCCCATGGCCTCTCAAATAACAATTGGTTCTCTTGAGCACATATTCCTTTTACGAACAGATCCCATGTCATTGGGGAACCATTTAAAGCCACATTCACTGAATTTGCGTTGTCCACCTTTTCCCCCACTGTTGTGAGCTCACAGATCTAAGTGATCTTCATTAGGTAACTTGCTAGTGTGTTATATATAGTCATCTGCATAGATCCGAGCTTGTTCCTCAACACCATTTTCTTATCAATGGTTTTGCAATGGTATAAACCCACCAAAGCATTGGACATCTCCTTGGTTGAATTCTTGAGTGAGGGATCAAATGGTCCCTCACTGCATCTAAGATTACTCTTTGTGCCTTTATCTCCCTCTTGGCATATGTCGGCTCTGGGATCACCTTCTAGACAATCTCCTAGAGACCGTTTTCCTTGAGAACAGGGTGACCCTAACATTCCTAGGTAGGAAATTTGAGGCTCCATCTAGGTTGTCTTCAAGTCAAAAACTCATTAGAGTCATCTTGACTTGATTTCAACTGAAAAACCTGCCTAGTCCTTTGGGCACCCAAATTTGCTTCCAATCCCTTGACTGGTATGATCTTCTTCTCTCCCATTGAGGGTTGACCTCCACCAATCACATTGGTAAAGCTATGCAAATTGGTGTTGGTACTGTTATTTGTACCTTATGAAATCTAGTTGCTTGTTGCACATAACTTTGTGCTTCCTTTGGGCTACTCTGTGGCACTGTACAGACTGTGCGATCTTGTACGACCCTCTCTACAAGCTTCCTCTATTGTGCGTCATTGCTCCCTGTAGCTCTGCATCAACTTGACCTGCATGCACTATCCTACTTGTGATGTCCGTTTTACGCCTACAGCCTTTGATGGCTTTGCTAGGCTATCAATCACTTTCTATGCACACCCTGCTAGCTCCTACCTCTGACTAGTGGCCCTTGCTAACATTGTTGCGTTGCTTTTTATCTATATGATTTGCAGCCTTCTCTGCCCGTGTTTGGCCTGTCTTGCATCCCTTGCGTAACTTGTTTTCAACATCCCTCCCCAATGCCCTTGTCTCTACAAATCAACGACGCTCAACTCGTATAGCTAACGACAAGCCTCTATCTTGCAACGACACCACAATGCGGTCATAGTTGCCGTTGTCTAGCGGTTGTCCTGTGGTCTTAAAAAAAACACAACACTGACTTGTCCCATGGAACTTTTTCCCTTGTGCGATGACTATTTTCTTTTGCAGCGACTGCACTCCAACCTGCTCTGTGAGGGCTATTCCTTGTCTGTTTTGATCGTTTCATGTCTCCACAATGGCTTCTTCACTTGGATATTCTTTCTTGTTCATGTCTGTGGTGGTTTTCGGGGCCCAACTACTCTACCTGCCACTTCATATTGTCTGACGACTCGACTCCTCATGCTCACTTGTCTGCTACGTGACCTGCCTGACAACCTTTGTGATGGTTGTGGCTGATAGGCTTGTCAACCACCCACCCAACCTGCCATGCTTTCCTTTTTTTTTTTATTAACTTCAAACTTTTAAATTTTCACTTAGTCTAAATTTTTTCCTTGTTGGCAAGCCCGTGCCATGTGATGTACAACTTGCATATGGTTGATCCCTGCAAAATAAAAATTTCTTTTCTCCCATGTACAGTTGTAGTCGAACTTGGTCCCTGCAACACTTCTACAAACTTGGCATCGTGATTTTGAGATTGGTTTCAAAGTTTACGCTCTAATACCTTGTTAAATTCTAAACATAGTCCTCGAAAATTAGTTCCTAGTAGATTTATCACAAATATACTGAATAATAGCACAACTAGGTTCTTAGCACAATTTAGCGAAATAAAAAATATTAACTAATCTCCATCATATGTGACATATAAATTCTGCCCAATCAACAATTATTCATTAACTTAATAATCTGAACCTACTTAGGTTCATGTCCTTGGATAACGACTCAACTGAGGAAAATACATTTACAACATACCCTGGATTTGATCTCGCCGATCGGGTCCCATATCTATTCTTTATCTGCTTGGCTGATCTAGATCTTCAATGCTATACCTCTGCACCTTCTTCTGACCCGATACACTTGAGTATCTCACTCTTGAATTGAGAGAGAGATTTGAGCAAGTGTCCTAAGGAGACTTTGGGCAACTTCGTCACACTTAGACACTTAGGCTTGTGCAGCAGTACCCACTCGAGCTACAAACATCAACAACTCTGTCCAGAAAGAAAAATGGGAAACCTTTTGCTAATTTGGCAACTTAGTGACAAATTCCAACCATTGGACTAAACTCCCCTTTCCGAGAGGACCAAAATTTGACTTTTGAAGCACTCAATTTGGACAAGGAAAAATATAGTTTTGATGATGAAACCCACATTGGCACATTTGTTCAGGTCAACGTAGAGGCTAATTAGCCCTCCTCCAATGCCTATAAATCAAGGTCACCTCAAGCTCATTTGGTCACACAACAACACACACATCTCTCTCTTCTTGGGTTCAATCTATTTGAAAATAGTAGGGCTTCTCTCACACGTGCGAATGAGAAAGAGGACGAAATCTGAAGCAGACTGCAACTTTGACTAGCATTGACCAAAGTTGAATTTGACTTTCTGGGCAGAATTTTGGTTCGATCTTTTGAGGGTATATTTGATTGGGCAGGCCGTATTCTTTGGCACAAAAACCGAGGAATTCTGGGCACTTTGATCGTATATTGTAGACTTTGATTGCATGCTACATCACTATTTTGACCAAGTTTGACCACTTAGATTTGGACTGTTTTGACTCCAGTTGACCAACAAAGAAGGCCGAATTTATTGACCTTTGAACGAGCTCTTGGAGGACTATTTTGTTGACTGGTTAGGGCACTCATTGCTGCTGTTGATTGCTGTTGACTTGGACAAATTTTCATAAGAGTCAACTTTTGTTGCCTCTCTCTCATCTCTCTTTTGGATAAATTGCATGGCATATTGACTTGGTTGGGTATTTGATATTGGTTTTTGGATATTGGCTAGTCAAAGCTTGACTTTGACTCTTGGATGATGTACTCTCTCTGTTAATATTTGAAGACAATCTAATAGAAGAAGAATTGCAAGGTGTTTTCCCCCTTGTCGGGTTTTTTCCTGGTCATTGACCAAATATGGTCTCTTATCTCTTGGTTGTCTTTGATTGTGCACATTGTATAATTGTTCTATCTACTATTGCTCTAGTGTTATTGGTTAATTGAAGAAGTGGAAATTGTGATTGTGATGCTATTGGAAATTGTTGAAGTGATAGTTGCAACATAGAACAATTCTTGATGGAAAATTAACATGGTATCAGAGTTGAGGTGAAGACAAGTCCAAGAGACATAGAGCAAGAGCATCCATCTTCTAGTCGCTGATTTTTGGGTTGGTAAAAAATGTCTACCTCATACTTAAAGGATAATGAAAAGCTAGCTGATGCATCTACCTTTGTAGCTTGGAGTACCGGGATCAATGTTACCTTAGATGAGTATGGTATCTACTGGGAAAATTTAAAGGCCAAATGAAGGAGAGCCTACTGCCTTCGTTGCTCAAGGGAAGAAGAAGAACAATAATAAAGGAAAGGGAAAGCCATCTAATGCAAGAAGACCTCCTCAAGCCAAACGAGTCTCCTAGGACTTAAGAAGATGAGATAGAGATGTTGAATGCTACAATTGTCATCGAAAAGGTCACTATGCTCGAGATTGCCCTAAGAAGAGAGATGCTCCAAGAAGAAACTCTATCTAGGTTCTACAACAATAACCGTGGCTACAACAACATTCGGTCATATGATAGAAGATATGGAAGAAGGAATGATAGAAGAAGAGACTCTCCCGATGATCGTGAAGAGGGCTATCATCCATAAAAGAGGTAAAAAAATTTCAGGTATGAAAGTAATGCTACTAATCAATTTGAATATATCCTTATCTCTGCACTTTCTAGTTCTTCTCCCCTGGATACTTGGGATAGTTGGTTGGTTGATAGTGGGGCCTCTCATCATTTCTCTGGGTATAAGGAAGTTCTCTCTAATTTAGTAGAGAGGGAGTCAAGTTTGAAGATTATTCTTGGAGATAAATCCACTAATCCCTTTAAAGGTTTTGGGTCTGTTAACTTTCACTTGGACTCTGGGAATTTGTTTTGCTTCATGATGTGATGTATGTGTCGAGATTGAAGAAGACTTTAATATCTATATCTGCTTTGGAGGACAAAGGAATGAGAGTTGCTTTCATCAAAGGGAAAGTAATTATTTGGCCTATTGGATCCTCTATGAGAGATGCTTTCACATCGTGATCTTGTTAATTTCAGATAACAATGGTATGTTCTATGCTTGTAACAATTACTTCAATGTCCTTTAGTTAGTCCAATGACAATTTCCAATAGAAATCACAATAACCATCACATTGATAGTAATTGTAGATAGAACATGAATAATAAAAGCAAATGACAAGCCAAGACAAGAGAACACCAAAATTTTGCTAATGCCAGGGAAAAACCCCAAGATGGAGAAAACCCTTTGATCAATTCTTCTTATTATTATATCGAATGTTCTGCAGAGAGAGAGAGTACAATAAAGTCAAAATTGACTTGCCAATAGATGATCGAAACCACTGTCCAAAACAACCTTGTCAAATTTGCAATTTTGTGCTCAATCAACAACAGTCAAATTAGCCGTAACAAGTCTACAGTCAATAGTCAAAGCACCTCTTCTTGACCTCTGTCAAAGCCAATCAAGGTCGGCCTTCTTTGATGGTCAAAGTCAACCTAAAACAATCCCAAAACAATCAGTCAAAATTGGTCAAAGTCTGCACTTCTTACTGCAGTCAAACCTATAGTCAACTAGCCCAGAAATTTTTGGTTCCTATGCCAATAAATGCGGCCTGCTGAGACAAAAATTCTTATAAAAATCGAAGTCAAAAGGTGCCCAAAAAGTCAAAGTCAACGCTTGTCAAACTCGGGTCAAATTGCAATTTTTTAAGAATTTTGGCCCTTTAATTTTGTTGTCCTTCTTGCCACACATGTGAGAAAATTAGTTGCCCAATGAGGTGTACGAACCAATCAGATGAGGAGATAGAAGAATGTGTGAGTTGATGAAGTGCCAAATGAGGGTGGAGGTTTGCCTAATGAGGTGTACGAACCAATCAAATGAGGACATAGAAGAATGTGTGAGTCGATGAAGTGGCAAATGAGGGTGGAGGTCTCTCTTATTTATACAAGTCGTTGAGGGTCAAAAGACATGTCTGATGGGCTTCATGAGCCTACATGATGATGTAGCCGACCTTGGCAATTTTCACGTGTGTGTGCTTCACTTCAAAAACACATTTCTCCTTGTCCAAATTTAGTGATCTTTAGGTTGATTTTGGTCCTCTCGAAAAGAGGAATTCAATGCAATAATTATCTCCATCAAATGAGTTGTCCAAAGTGGAATTTGGCTCTAGTTGCCAATTTTAATAGATCTAGATTTGAAGGACTCTATAGTCACTGGAGGAACTCTTCTAGCAATGGTCCAGAATACAAATTATCAAAGCAAACTGTGGCACCGAAGATTGGCCCATCTTCATTATGAAGCAATTCCGAAATTGAAGAAGTTGGTCTCTAGGATTCCTGATGTTCAAGTTCAACATGATGGAGTATGTCCAGGGTGTGCTAGTGGAAAGAAGACAAGGGGACCATTCCCCTCTAGAGACAATACGAAAGACGTCCTCCATCTCATTCATTATGATATATGTGGTCCAATGCCCATACATTCACTTGGAGGCCATCTCTACTACATTACTTTCATTGATGATTTCTCAAGGAAGACGTGGATATATTACTTGAAGCATAAGGATGAGGCCTTTGACCTAATCAGGGACTTCAAGGCTTTGGTTGAAAATCAAACAGGGAACAAAATTAAGATCTTCAGATCCGACAACGGTAGAGAATGCATTTCAAATGAATTCATAGAATTTTGCAAGAAAGAAGGTATCAAGAAGGAGACGATTGTGCCCTATAATCGCAAAAAAAATGTAGTTGCTGAGAGAAAGAACCGGTCTATTGTAGAAGCTACTCGAGCCATGCTCCGTGATAAAAAACTACCAAAGTTCCTTTGGGGAGAAGCAACAAACACAACGATATATGTTCAAAATTGGGTGCCTCATCAAGCTTTGGACAACAAGACTCCCGAAGAAGTATTCATAGTTGTCAAGCTCGACATTGGTCACCTTAGTATATTTGGTTACCTCACATATTTCCATGAGCTGAAAGACAAAAGAAACAAGCTGGAAACCACTGGAAGAAAATGTACGTTTGTTGGATATTATGAAGATTCTAAAGCATTTAGAATATATATACCTGGTCAAAGGAAGGTTGAAATTAGCAGGGATGTAATGTTCGATGAAGATGTTGCCCTTGGAAAAGCAAGGGACCTTCCTTCGCCTCCTCCTCCTGAGAAGAAGAATGATGATATGGATATTCTAGAAGGTCCGTCCATGCCTGAATCCGAGAGAGACATTATTGATGATCCCATGGAACCCATGGACCCCTTGGATCCTCATCCATGTGATCCTCTTGCCAGGAAGAGGCCACCTTGGCTTCGTGACACATTACAGGATGCCGAGAGACACATTCTCGCCAAAGGACCTTTAGAGAGAGCAAGAAGCCATGCAGGTACCGGGGATATGTGGGAGCGATGAGCAATATGATTCAAGCTGAGCCTCTCACTGTTGAAGAAGCCCTGAAAAAGCAAGTCTGGAAGGATGATATGGCTGAAGAATACAAGTCAATCATGAAGAACGATGTATGGGATGTTGTGCCGAGACCGAAGGGGAGATTTGTAGTGACTTCAAAATGGCTCTACAAGATCAAGCATTGGGTTGATGGAAGCATACAAAAAACAAGGCAGGGTTTGTAGCCCAAGGGTTCTTGCAAAAAGAGGGAGAAGATTATGATGATATATTTGCTTCGGTTGCTCGCTACACCACCATTTGATCCATTGTTGCACTTGCAGCTAGTTAGGGATGGACTCTTCATCAGATGGATGTAAAAACTTCTTTCTTGCATGGTTTGCTTCAAGAAGAAGTATATGTTGAACAACCTCGAGGATTTACAGTTCATGACCAAAAGACCCATGTATGTGGATTGAAGAAAGCCCTTTATTGATTGAAACAAGGCCCCCGTGTTTGGTATGCCCGCATCGACAGTTACTTGATGAAGCTGGGATTCACAAGGAGCAATGCCAATCCAAACTTGTACTTCAAAGTGGTCCAAGGTATGCCTCTCATTTTGGTATTATATGTTGATGAATTATTCTTGCCAGGTGTAGACCCTCTCATTCTTTAATGTAAGAGGGAGTTGGCTTCAAAATTCGAGATGAAAGACCTTGGTTTAATACACTGTTTCCTAGGACTAGAGGTATGGCAAAGATTAGGCGAGATTTTCCTTTCACAAAGAAAATATGTTGTGAAACTGCTAAAGAGATTTGGCATGGTTGAATGCAAGTCCTTGCCTACACCTATGGAGATGAATTTCAAGAAGCTATGTGGAGAAGTTGCTGGACGAGAGCTAGCAAATCCTTTTGAGTTAAACTACATGGATATACATGATGTAGATTGGGCTGGTAGTGTTGTCGACAGTAAGAGTACTTTTGGATGTTGTTATAGGATTCGCCATGATATCGTGGATGAGCAGGAAACAAAAGTCTGTAGCCCTTAGCACAACTGAGGTAGTATATTGCAACTATTTTGGCAAATTGTGAAGCAGCTTGGTTGAGGAAGCTCTTTGGAGAGCTTTTTGAGCAGGTTCTAGACACGACAATTATCTATTGCAACAATAGGAGTGGGATTTGTTTGTTAGAGAATCCTGTGTTCCACGATAAGTCCAAGCATATTGAGATCAAATATCATTACATCCGAGACATGGTGCAGAGAGGAGCTATGAGACTCCACATTTCGATAGATGAGCAGATAGTTGATATTCTCACCAAGGCTTTGCTGAAAGGGAAGTTCTTTGTCCTCGGAGAGCAGCTTGGATAGATTGAGATGACCCTTTCGGATAAGGGTCCCGACTGATCAAGAACACTGAGTAGTGTTGTTCCCCACTGGTTGAGCTCCTAGGGTGAGGAATGGAGCTAATTAGCTCACGGGGATGAGAGACCTCTAACCGAGAGGATGTAGAAATCTGGGATCTCCCCTAGTAAGAGTATGGCCCAGTTAGCGTCCAGCCCACTCTGTGGGATAACCTCCCCATCCGACCAATGGGATGAGTGACTTGGGATAGAGTGTGATCCCTACCCCTTGCAGTAGGTGGATCTTGCCCAAGTTGGTGGTTGCAAGTGTTCGACCATTTGACTCTTTAGGGTTAAGATGTATGATCAGGGACAATAGGGTAGAGTGTGATCCTTACCTCCAGTAAGTTGATCTCACCTATTGTCAGGGACTTTGGGATAGAGTGTGATCCCTAGGCTTTGGGGTAGGTTTGATCTCGCCCAGTGTCTTTAGTTCTGGGTGGTACCTATAGCTACTCGATGATGATGATTATGGATGGTAGCAGAGACTCCCAGATGATGATGGAGTTAAGGTGGTAGCTGGAACACCCCTGCAACATTTTTCTTCTTTAGATTCGAGAGTGTTCAACATGAGATGAACAGAGACAAACAGAGATGAGCAGGGATGCATGATGCGGTTGGAATTTCTCCCTTGTTGAGAGGGAGTGTTAATTTGGCAGCTCAGTGACAAATTCCAACCATTGGACTAAATTCTTCTTTTCAAGAGGATCAAAATTGACTTTTGAAGCACTCAATTTGGACAAGGAAAAATATATTTTTGATGATGAAACCCACATTGGCACATTTGTTCAGGTCGGCCTAGAGGCTAATTAGCCCTCCATGTTGATTTTTGGGTAGCATCGGATGTGCTCTAGCTCCGAATTTTGTGGAGGGGCTAGAACACATGAGATCTCCAAGACCTAGAAATCGTTTGGAGAAATTCTGCCTGGAATGCATTTTATTCAAATAATTAATTATTTTTAATGGAGCCTAAGTTAAAACTTAGGAAATTAAAATAATTAAAGTGAATTAATGTAAATGTGGGTGAGAAGCTTCTAAGTGACGAGGATCAAGTCTATTTTAATCTTAGACGTTGGTTAAATATTTGATCACGATCGTTGATCTCTCAACAGGAAAAGTATAAAGGAAGGCTTGAGGGTTTGTTGGAGAACACACACACAGAGCATCGATTGAGCTAAATCGAAATTCTGGAGCGCGGTTTGTTGAGAATTTCGAAGTGAGTTCTAGTGTAGAGAGGGGCAGTTCGGCAGTGGGACTTCAGTCCAAGGTCGAGAATACATTACAGAGAGGCATCACAACACCAAGGAGAGACAACGCAGTGCCTGGGAGGGTGACACAAAGCCTAAGAGAGGTGACACAGTCACTGAAGAGGCATCGTTGGGGTTTTTGTGAGGCAGATTGGGTATCAGTTCAACAGATCAATTTCTGAGTCGTGAAGGCTCGCGTGGAGGGTGACACAACTTCTAGAGGGGGTGACACAGTCTCAGCGCAGAGCTGGGAGCAACTGCTGTTGCGCAACACTGGGGACAACGCAGTTACCTGTGGGGTTTGATCATTCTGTTACTGGATCAACCAAAATATCTGTCTCCGGATAGAGGTACTTCTGCCGAGATTTTTCTCTGTTGGGTGAGCTGGAATTGGCATCCTAGTTGTATTCAGAAAACTGCGTAATAATAAAACTCTCATATTTGCTGCACTGGTTTTCCCGCATTGGGTTTTTCCGGGGACTTTTTGTCCAAAAATAAGTGTCCTTTGTGTGATTGCCTCATCTTATTTTTCAGTGCTTAATCTGTATATTGGTGTAGGCTGTAGTGTATTTGCATTAATGTTTACTGAAGAATTCTGTAAATAACTTGTAAATTAAAGTAGGAAATGCAAATCAGTTAACTGTAGTAGGTTCTGTTGTTAGATTCAGAAGAGGACTGAAGCCATCAACGAAAGGACAAAGGAAAATCTGTTGCAAGAAAGCAGCGGTCCTAAGAGAAAGCATAGTTCTGGGCCAGAGAGGCAGAGGAAGGGTGACGCAGTCACCAAGGAAGGCTCACACAGAGCCTTTGTCAGCCTGCTAGGGTGACGCGATAGCTGCAAAAGGCAGCGCAGTGATTGCTGGGCCAACGTAGAGGCTATTGAGTCTCATTTTTTCCAGTTGCCGTGGCTGGAGGTGCAATACACTTTCTATCTTGAGTTGTTGGTGGGATGTTAATTCTGTTGGTGCAGAACAATGTATAGTGGGGCAGAAGAAAAGTAGAGGGAATCAGTTCCTTAGAAGATTTCTTGCCAAGAACTCTAGATCCAGTGCTGAGCAACAACAAAGAGAGATCAAAGAGGAATGCTTCGACATTTGTTGGCAAAAGGATTTCCGTGAAGGAAATCGAGATTCAGAGGGTGCTTGTTCCTTAGAGGGTTTCTAGCGCCAAAGAAATCTAGATTCGAGTTTTGCTGGGGCAACAATGAAAGAGGGAGAAAGAAACTTGTTCGACATTTAGTTGAGCAGAGATGGTCGTGAATGGACTGAGGGATCAGGACTGGTTGGATGGAGCATCCAACTTTGTCATCTGGAAGGCTAGGATCCTGGAAGCTTTGGATGAACATCGCATCGAGGATTATGCCTCGAGGACGGTTGCTGTTTCGGTTGACGCTGATCCTCTCAAGAAGTACGAGAAGGGTCAAGCAAAAGCCAAGCGCATAATCATGGACAGAGTCAAGGATGTTGTGATCCCACATATTGTTGAGAAGAACATAGCAAGGGAAATGTGGGAGGCCTTGATCACATTGTGCGAGGGATCTTCCGTCCAACGGAAGATGTTGCTTGAGAGTCAGCTGAGATTGTTTCAGATGCAGAAGGGGGAAGAAATCGATCCCTTTCTTATCAGATTGCAAGGGATCCGAGATCAACTAGCTTCCGTAGGGACTACACCAAATCCTGGATTTATGGTCAGGACTGCCCTGAATGTAGTCACTGAAGACTGGGAAACTTTAGTCCAAAGCATTTTGGGCAGGGCTTCTCTTCCTAGCTGGGAGGAGATGTGGGCAACTCTTCGACAGGAAGAGATCAGACGGTGGACCAAGGCGGGAAGCGTTAGCAAAGGGATCAAAGTCAAGAATGAGGAAGAGGAGGATGCGACTCTCACATTAAAGGGACAGCAAGGGCAACAGAGACGAAAGAAAAATGACCTCTTGAAAGTCAAATGCTTTAGATGTGGGAAAATGGGACATTTCGCCACGCAGTGCCCTCTGAAGAAGAAGGGCAAAGAAGAGAAGCCTGAACTGAAGGCTGCTCCTGCACAGGGCTGATGAGGAGGATGACGATGACTGCGCCATGAGTGCTCATGCACCTCTAGAGAAGAGGTGGGGTGATATGGAGCTGTAGTTAGAGCTACAAAGAGTAGGGCAAGATCCTTGAGGTGCCTAAACTCTTGGATCACAAAGGCTACGGGAGCCCTTAATCACAGTAGCAGAATGACGAGAGTCAGTTGGTGTGAGGGATGATGGAGCGAAAGTGGCAGAGCTAGAGCTCTAAAGTTTGAAGCAGTGCAGTGGAGTGTTGCAGCAGTGCAAGAGGCAGAAAGCAGATACAACAACAGCGCAGTAGCATCAGAGGGTCAACGCATATTAGCAGCAGGGGAAGCTTCAGCGTCGAGGTGCATCTAGACTGACTAGTATGTCAGGATTGGAATGTCTTTCAGTTGCTTAACTCTCAGAAACTAAGTTGCAGTGCAACAGTTAGCAATGGTAGTGCTATGGGCAGCATGATGGAGCATATTGAGAGGGAGTTGCAGTACATATGTAGCAGTGATAGTGGCAATGTCATGAGCAACAATACAGATTGTAGCAGCACAGTGGATGAGGGGCGGTAGACCGAGCATCAACAAAGCAGAGGATCAATGCCGTGGATCAGAGTGATGCTTTTGGTGAGAAGTATTGCTAGAGCACATTCCTCGCTAAGAGGGAGTGTTGATTTTTGGTTAGCATCGGATGTGTGCTCTAGCTCCGAATTTGTGGAGGGTCTAGAACACATGAGATCTCCAAGACCCAGAAATCGTTTGGAGAAATTTTACTCAGAATGCATTTTATTCAAATAATTAATTATTTTTAATGGAGCCTAAGTTAAAACTTAGGAAATTTAAATAATTAAAGTGAATTAATGTAAATGTGGGTGAGAAGCTTCTATGTGACGAGGATCAAGTCTGTTTTAATCTTATATGTTGGTTAAATATTTGATCATAGTCGTTGATCTCTCAACAGGAAAAATATAAAGGAAGGCTTGACGGTCAGTTGGAGAACACACACACACACAACAACAACACTTGAGCTAAATCGAAATTCTGGGGCGCGGTTTGCTAAGAATTTCGGAGTGAGTTCTAGTGCAGAGAGGCGCAGTTCGACAGTGGGACTTCAGTCCAATGCCGAGAATACATTGCAGAGAGGCAGCGCGACACCAAGGAGAGACAACGTAGCACCTAGGAGGGTGATGCAGAGCCTGAGAGAGGTGACGTAGTCACTGAAGAGGAAGCGTTGGGGTTTCTGTGAGGCAAATTGGGCATCGGTTCATCAGATCGATTTCTGAGCCGAGAAGGCTCACGTGGATGGTGACGCAGCTCCTAGAGGGGGTGCCGCAGTCTCAATGTAGAGCTGGGAGCAGCTGCTGCTGCGCAGCACTGGGGACAGCGCAGTCACCTGTGGGGTTTGATCATTCTGCTGTTGGATCAGCCAAAACATTTGTCTCCGGATAGAGGTACTTCTGCCAAGAGTTTTGTCTGTTGGGTGAGCCGAATTTGGCACCCTAGTTGTATTCATAAATCTGCTTAATAATAAAACCCTCGTATCTGCTGCACCAGTTTTCCCGCATTGGGTTTTCCCGGGGACTTTTAGTCCAAAAATAAGTGTTTCCTTTGTGTGATTGTCTCATCTTATTTTTAATTACTTGATCTGTATATTGGTGTAGGCTGCAGTATATTTGTATTAATGTTTATTGAAGAATTCTGTAAATAACTTGTAAATTAAAGTAGGAAATGCAAATCAGTTGACTGCAGTAGGATTTCTGTTGTTAGATTCAGAAATTTTCACACTCCAACACCTATAAATCAAGGTCACCTCAAACTCATTTGGTCACACATCAACACACATCTCTCTTTTCTTGGGTTCGATCTATTTGAAAATAACAGGGCTTCTCTCACACGTGCAAAGGTGAAACGGGATGAAATTACAGGTGGCCGAAATCTGAAGCAGACTGCAACTTTGAGCAGTGTTGATTTTGACTTTCTGGACAGAATTTTGGTTCGATCTTTTGAGGGTATCTCTGTTTGGGCAGACAGCTTTCTTTGGCACAAGAACCTAGGAAGTCTGGGCACTTTGACCGCAGACCTATTGCAGACTTTGACTGCAGGCGACATCACTGTTTTGACCAAGTTTGAAGGCCAAATTTATTGACCTTTTGACCGAGCTCTTGGAGGACTATTCTGTTGACTGGTGAAGGGCTAGGGCATTCATTGCTGCTGTTGACTTGGACAGATTTGCATAAGAGTAGACTTTTGTTGCCTCTCTCTCTTGTCTCTGTTTTGGTTAAATTGCATGACATATTGGCTTGGTTGGATATTGGATATTGGCTAGTCAAAGCTCGACTTTGACTCTTGGATGATGTATTCTTTCTGCTGAACATTGGAAGACAATCTAATAGAAGAAGAATTGCAAAGGGTTTTCCCCTTGTCATTGACCAAATATTGTGTCTCTTGTCTCTTGGCTGTCTTTCATTGTGCTCATTGTTTAATTGTTCTATCAACTAATTCTCTACTGTTATTGGTTAATTGAAGAAGTGGAAATTGTAATTGGGATGCTATTGGAAATTGTTGAAGTGGTAGTTGCAGCATAGAACAATTCTTGATGGAAAATTAACACCTTCCTCCAATATGCTCATACTTCGAGAAATACCTTGGATTTGATAGGGAAAAAACACGAACACCAGTTCTTTATACCCCTACAAAAAAACCCTGCCTCAGAGGACCTAACCTTTACTTTATATATATATAGACTTTAAATTAAAAATAAATAAATTAAATGTATATATAACTTTGTATGTACACCTCCATAGACTTTAATGGTCAAATTGTGTATGGAGGGGCCCCTTTGTGTCACAAACAAAGGGGTTTCATACACCAATTTGGTGTCTGGCTTGGTCGTGACCATCTCTCTCTCTCTCTCTCTCTCTATATATATATATATATATATATCATTCGAATCTCATCAGAAAATTTGAATTCAAACTGAATCAAGGTGGTGCCCTACTCAAACTGAAACCTGAACCATGTTACTTAGCTTAGAAATATATTTGTACCCAAATTTTGATATTGATAAGATATAAAAGTAATTTTGTTAATGTCGACAAATGACAAAGGAACAGGTCAACAAGACTAGAGAATACAGCCAGTCTGCATTGGACCATTGTAGCGTGAAGATTTCTCCTAGATGCTTAAATGAGAACAGGTACAAATGTAAGTATGAGAAAAGAGAAGAACATGAGAAAGGATGAATTGAGAAGAGAAGAAAAATACTACAAAGAGATGAACCGCTACTAAGCATCACTGATGGAAATAGAGGTAAAGGTAGAGGAGATAGAGCAGGCTGCTCTGTCAGCATCTATCACTCTGAAGGAGCTGATGGAAAGCCTGATAATATCATCCAGAGAGTGCTGATTGCTGAGAAGGCCTGGCTGGGTGATGGGAAGTGACTTGGTGGCAGTTCGTGGAAGTCAACTCTGCATGTTTTTTGGTATATAAAGTAGGTTGGAACCATCTAATATAGGCTAAGTCACCTCATTCATATCTCTGTTCGAATTTGACAACAATGGAATTTGAAAAAATCCATCCATGAAAAACATATGATAAGAGTTGCCCTTAAGTTAAGCAAAGAGAAAAAAGCAAACTTTCTTACAACTACCTGATCAGTTAAAACATTTTAGAACATCTGTTTATTTTTCAAAAACATGTCCCCACACACACATGAATATATATTCTATATTATTTTGAAGGGCACATATACACATCTTGAGTGGCCCTAATGGTTAAAAACATGTGTTTTTTCTTTGGTCACAGGTTTGAATCCGGAGTGGGGTAGGGTATGTACACCGCTGTCACTAAGCGGTCAAATTGATGCAGAGGAGGTCCCTGTTCCTACAAACAAAGGGGTCTTCTATGTCATTTTGACATCTGGCTAGGCTTTGACCCATATATACATTATATATATATAGAGTCTAGACACACCTTTTTTTCCCTGAAGTTAACAAAAAAGGAAAGAATCTTAATGATTTTTTTATTGAATTCTATAAAACCATTTGCCTGGTCATTAAATTTGTCAGTAAGTCTGTCATCAAATTTGAAATCTCCCAATGCTTGAGATTTGGTGAATTTCAATTTTTTTTGAAAATTGTTGCAAGATACTGCAAGCATCTGTTTGGGAGATGATGATCTCTGTCTTTAAATTTCTGGTATCACTGCACAATGTTTTAGAAGCTCACTTGAACGTAAACTCTAATAGGATTCAGTCAATTCCATCCTGGAGCAAATCTGATTAAGATTAGAAAAACCTAAAGTTTCAGGGCCCTGTATAAACACTTGGAAGTTTTGTTTGTTAAATTATTTATGCAGATTGGAAGGTTGTCTTTTCTGGAATTTTGTTTATGCATTTTATATAAACTTGGAAGAGCAGTATTTTTAGATGCCGAGCTTGTGGCTTCTCTTATAAGAATTACTTGGTGTTTCACTCGGCTCTTATTTATGCATTTTTGAATTTTTCCAAAGTGGAGGTTCTGTTTTCAAAACGATCATTCATTACAAAAAGCGAGCAATATTACCAAGGCTAAGCGACTTCATTTCTTTTGTAGAAATTCCTGATAATGATTACATCAAGTACTTCGCGCCTGACTATTCCTTAAAGATAAACACTGCTGGGAACATGGTATTGTGTCTCTTCTTATTACTATCAACTAATTCAATTCGAGGCAATGTTTTTACCACTGCATTGCTTGTAGATGATGCAAGACATGTTTGTTTACTCTGTTACTTGCAGAGTTTTGATGAGTTTAGATTTGTGGTTTTGCAGGAGAATATGAATAGCAAGACATACTTGAGCGCAATTAAAGTACAGGTTCTGGAGAATCTAAGGGCCATTCAACATGCACCAAGTGTACAGATGCATGAAGTAAGAATCTGTTTTTTGTTTCGCAGGATATGATTTTATGCCTTTTTGTAAGTTTTAAGGTTAGTCAAGATTATGCATGCTTGAAGGATTTTCAATTTCAGTAAATCTCTATAAATCAGCTACGAAAAGGCAACTAGGTTTTCTGATACTGCATGTTATTGGTTTTGAAATTCAGGTGCCTCCTGATTTTTATATTCCTGATATTGATGAAGATGAACTTAATCCGGATGAACGTATGGACCGTAAGTCCACATCTGCCTGTCATTCTGTCCTTATAACAATGAAATGAAATATAATGATATTATATTTCCTTGTATATTTGATCGCATGAGTTTAAAGTTGTATGCTAACGGAAAAAAACAACCTTAAGGAAATGTTTACAGAGAACTACTGTATGAGACTTGGGGTGTCATTTTTGAAGAATTTGTCAGGGTCCAAAAGGAAAGGACAATTTGGGGATAACATCCTTTGATTTCTGTTCTTAATTCATTCTAAGTTCTGATATTCTGGTCACATTTTTTCAGAGCATACTCAAGACAGACAGATCCAGCGAGATGATGAATATTATGATGGAGACAATGACATTGATCATGACATGGAAGAGGCAGGCTGATGGCCGAGAAAGATATTTGACCCTTTGATGCTATATTAATAATAACCCTTTGTTGGATGTCTTTTCTTTGTACAATGACAATAAATTAGTTTTTGTAATTTATGAAGTATTCTCGAGTGTACTTTCAGAATTTTTGAGGAGCCCTTTTCTACCCGAAATGATTTATGTTAAGAGTTCTTCCCTCGAGGGATTCTGGCTATGTTTCTCCCCCAGTTTCTGAAAATCTTGGTGATAACACCAGAAGTAGAAAACTTTGCTCTATATAATTTGCGCTCTTGTGTGTGTGCTTGAAGATACATCCTCACATAGTCCAATGAAGTTTCGCAGTATCATATGCCCACAAAATCTTGAAAAAACTGCAAGTGACGTTGATAAACAGATGTATATAATTTACATAATAAAATTCAAATGCACTGTGTAGAAATTATGTACAGTATTATTGATAGTGTTAATGCACAATTCATGGTGGTGTAACCTGGAGGATAATTCTGAGCTCTGAGACTACTTGTTGAGTAACGTGGATTTTACCTCAACAAAATTAAAGATTCATGACAAAATTTACCACCCATTAGCTGGAATCTTCCAGTGTGTTGTTAAGCCACAATCATGAACTATTAAATAGCAACATAGAATTACCAGTATATATAGAATTACCAGGGCATATGGAATTACCAATACAATAGTGCAACATTTTAAAATATTTATAAATCACAATCAATGGAAATACATAGAACATACATAATTCCATAGTATACATGCAATAATGTATTTGTACGACAATCGCACTCCATAAATTCTGCACCTAGAATGTTCAGAGATCTATCTATACGCAACCTCTATGGGAGTCTTGGTGATAACTACCTATTAATATTAGTAAGTTATTATCGACGATAGTTGGTGGTAATTATGTAGATGAACTCCTCTGATTCTATTGATACGGGAGGGACTCTGAGCCGTTGCAAGTAATGAAAATTTTGAAGTGTGCAATTTAGTATTTAGTGACAATTTTTGTGTTACTTCTTTGGAAGGAACAAGGTGTGAAGAAATGACCACCAGAAAAGTGTTGGAGGAATGGAAATCCGTAAGGAACATGAAATTTAGGACACGAATAAGGCAAAGCTTGCAGGGACTGCAAAGGGCAGGTATGGATGTCGAAGATCGTAATGGAACTTTGAGAGCAGAGAATTGTGGCTTTGTAAAGCATGATAAGACATCAGCATGGGTTCTTGGAGGGTTTGAACAATTTGTGTATAAACAAAACCTTAATCTTGAATTGTGGCGTTGGAAAACATGATAAGTCATCGGCATGTGTTCTCTCAAGGTTTGAACAATTTGTGTATAAACAAAATCTTAATCTTGAATTGTGGCTTTGGAAAGCATGATAAGTCATCAACATGTGTTCTCTGAGGGTTTGAACAATTTGCATATAAACAAAACCTCAATCTTGAATTGTGGCTTTGGAAAGCATGAGAAATCATTAGCATGCGTTCTCTGAGGGTTTGAACAATTTGTGTTATAAACAAAACCTTAATCTTTGTAGTGTATATGTTGCGGCTTTGGAAAGCATGACAAGTCATCAGTGTGCGTTCCCCGAGGGTTTGAATTACTGGTGTATAAACAAAACCTTAATCTTTTGTAGTGTAAATATGTTCTCTTCAAATCGAGGTGGGATGGGTATGTGCATCGTAAGTGATTAATATTCGGGCGTTGGACAATGACATTTTAGGTGTTTAGTTAGAAAGGTTATATATTATTGTAATGTTTTCTTGTGACGAGTTAATATTATGTAAGAATATTTTGTTAATAATAATTATTATTATTATTATTATTATGAGTGAGTGTTGTGAGTATATTTATCACAGATATAAAAAATGATTCAACTTAATGAATTATGGTTAATGAGTGAGTGTTGTGAGTATATTTATCAGATATATAAATGATTCAACTTAATGAATTATGGTTATTATTAGTGAGTGTTCTGAGTATATTTAACACAAATATAAAAATGATTCAAGTTAATGAACTATGATTATTATAGGGTTTATAAATATATATAAAAAAGTTGGTATTACTTAATTACATTGAAATTGTTTTTATTCTTGGTATGTAAAATAATTACAAGTATAAAACTTGGTAGGAATGATGATACATCATTATTATTATTTTATTTATTATTATTATTTATTATTTTTAAAGAGAATGCAATTTTCAACAAAAATAAAATAAAATTATGAACATTATGTTGTAGAAGTATTTTGTGTGTTTACTTGAATTATAAATTTTATCCACTAGTTTTGTGAAACTGCTTAATATATTTATAAATATGATCTTGTAAATCATTTAGATGATTTTCATTATCAAAGAATTGCCCTCAAATTGAGGTCACAATTGAACATGATATATGATTGGATGTAACATATATTCATCTCATCTACTTCATGGATATAGTTGAGAATCCGTGATAATTAAATTAATTAGGATACTGATAATTATCACATTTTTCCACATAGCACATTTCTTCTCATAAAATAATTTGTTACCCTCCCAACATATTATCTTGAACATGGACGATGGAAGGAGGGAAGGAGGGTGGCTATGTGGCTAATACTATTTTGTTAAATTCTAGAAATATATGATAATAGAATGAAAATTTTACATGACTAACAACATTACTTGTCACATATAATAATAGCCCTAAGATAGGATGATTTAGGTTTCGTAAAGTGCTAATTGTATTTTTAATATTAAGATTGGAATGTTTCAAGTTGAGTCCTCATATATGCTTGACACATTGTTTGTAGATATTTGTAATCAATGTTATATAATGCCTTTTCATTTGGTAAACATTATAATTCATTTCCCAAAGCTCTTGCACCTTATCCTTAAAACTCTCTAAAAGTCTATCAAGCTACAAATAAATAAGGGACCAACAAAAAATGTCTCGTCCTTTGTAATGCCCCATTTTGACCTAAGCAACTAAATTTTGTTATGATATATATTGTGTTTTCTTGCTTATTATTTGTGGAACTTAGTTGTAACGAATAAACCTTGTTATATGAACATATGAATCTACTTATATGTGGATACTTATTATGCAATTAATGATGGTTGTTATTTGATTTACTTCTAAACACGCAAGAATTAAATGGATTTTTTTGTTGCATGAATATCAATTTAGACTATATGTTGAAATGAATCAATATATACAATGCACATGACAACAAACCAATTGATTTATATTGTACATCTATGAGTAACATGACAAACACAAATAATTATACGATTACACTTGATCTTGTGTTGTAAACTAACCTACAGGTTGGATGGGTTAAATGATAGCCATAAGTGTGATACTAAAGTAATATATATGTAGACATCAAAGAGAAGTAAAGTAGTATGCTATGAAGCATTATTATATTATTTAATTAATAATTCAATATATAGCTATGATTTATGGGAAAGTGCAAGTTTTATATGAAGCACAATTGTCCAACAACACTGCCACAATATGGTCACTGATAGGGTGTTGAACTTAGTTCTGTTATGAGGGGTGGTGGCAATGTTAATAATTTATTTTATAAAACCTGTAGTTGTGGGAGGATTTTGTTAAGCTACATTCATCTAGGCATGTGATAACTACATGTTGGGGAAGCTTGGTCTAGTTAGTTGACAATTCTGCTTATGGGTTCTATATGGGATTAAGTTAATGTAGTTGATGCCCCAACATAGTTTAGTATAGATAATGATAGGCCGTGGAAGATGGAAGTAAGTCAGGAAGGGTTATTCGTTGTAGTTGAAAATATTGTTGGGAAGAAGAAATGCAAACTTAGTCACTTTTTATTTTTAAATGCTTGCTTTAATTACGATGATTTAGTGTAATGCTTGGTTCATATGGGGTTATTGTGATTTAATTAATAAAACTGTTGGATGTTGTCTTTAAGGAGTATTGTTTTACATGTTTGGATAAGATCACATAGGAACTATGCACTTAATGTGATATTATTTATAATTAGTACACACAAGCTATGTGTGCGCCACCGTTGCATACATAGCTTGTGCATGTACATTAATATCATTACAATATATATTAGCTATTATAATTTTATTCCCTAATGGTTGATGCATGATGGTTATAATAGAATTAAAATTATATGATTATAATGCTAGTTCATTTGGGTTATTAGATTTCATTTAGGGGATTATCATATTGATAAATCTGATTTCATTTGAATTGATTTGTATTTAGTGCGATTTGGATTTTGTGACCTACCCAATTTAATTTTAATTAAAGGATTGGATAGCTTATCATGTGGATAAATGTGGGTAGGTTGGGGGAGGGGGACGAGGATTAATTTATGATATCTTTGAATTTCTTAGCACCCTTATCAAGGGAGGCTAAGAAGGTGGTGGAGAGATAAGTGGGCATGTTTGGAGAGGAAATTTGGCTGCATGATTTGGAGGGTGGTTGATGGGAAATAAAACCATTGGATGTGAAACTATGAGATTTAAACTAATTATTGAGCTATGATACAAGTTGTTGATTATTGAGACATTGGAGGTGGGTTGGATGTGTTTTTGAGCTTTAGGCATAGAGAGCTTGGAACCCCAAAGGTTTCCTAGAGCTAGAGACCTAAGAGGGTTAGCTTAATTGGCTAAAAGATTAAAACTATGATTGAGTAACTTTTTAAAGATTTAAGACGGGCTACCATAAAATTGGGTTGCTAAATTAAATCAAATAGGGTTGGAGGTACCTTCCTACTTCTTAGCGAATTGCATTAATTGATTCACTAATTGCATTGATTACACTATTTTAATTAACATGTCATAAATTGCATTGATTAATTGTAGATGCAATTGTTACTAGTGTTAAACACATTATGTTGTGAGGAATTCATATATATTTTTTTCTTTGCATGCATAAATGTATAATTAGACAACATAAATTTTGTATACAGAATTATAACCCTCGAATATCCACTATTAGATAACATAGATATGCTATACAAGTTCATAACCTTTGAGTGTCCACTCTGGGGTTTTACATTATTATCCCATTGAACCTTGTTTTTAATGCTTATGTAGTGTTTTCCTTATGGTGCCCAATATTGTTTCCATTGCTATCATCAATGATCTTGCTGAAGTTATGTTTATAAGAATGATTTATGTTATTCCTCCATCAACAAAATTTGACATCAATTGTTTGTGCCTTTTCAAATGAAGATACTAAATTAGCAATGTTTGATAATAAATATGAATTTACTTGTCCTTTGGTAGATTTAAAAATCTATACTATAGTTGTCTTTTGATTATTATGCCGATAGACATGTCTATTTTGGAATATGATTTCCATAATTTTATTTTAATTATCACTAATTATTCGGTGGATGGTAGAGATATAACTTCCACAAAATATTGTAGAATATTCTTAGTAGTGTACACAAATCAAATGCTGATATTTATTTTCAAAGTACTTATGCCTTTTTTCTATTTTAATTAAATTCATCAATTAAAAATAATGTCATATGAAATGATTATGTTTTTTTTAGGTATGTGGTATTGATAAGCCATGGTATTTTAACAAAGACTATTTACAGATTAAGAATCTCCATGATAAAGTGGGTGATTTTTTAAAATGTATATATGTTTAATTTATATATTAATTCCTTTTATCAATAATAATAATAATAATTCAACAGGGTCTTGGATAGATGGTAATCAGGTGCTCTATTAAGACACTCCTTGATGTGAAGTCACTGATTCAATTCCCCGCCCCGATCGGGGTGATATGTATTGGACATGATGATGAAGATGTAGTCCTACCCAACTTACAAATAATAATAATAATAAATTTACAATTTACTTAATTTTTATGATTTTTTCAATTTTAGTAACTTGAGATGTATGACGAAGCAAGTGTTTTAATTTTATTATGAATTGATGCCTATCCACATTTACCATCCACTTAATTTATATCGTTGTGCTAGTTTTAGATTTAACGACCCACGTGCTTGTGTTATTATTGGTTTATCCTTGAAATAAGTTTTGATTATGTGACTTGCTCTTCTGTTGTAAACTTTAATTGCATTATTGTTCTTAAAAATATTCTCATCTATCTAGAAGCAACTATAATTATCGTTTGATTACGAATTTCTTGGTGTCATAACGTTGTATGTTTGGTCAAATTTCAATTTTACATCATTCATCAAATGTGCAATCGATGTACATGTTATGGAAAAATATATGCAAAAAATAATTTATAATAAAAAATTCAAATACATGAATTTTATTATGCATATATGGTATATTATAACAGTTCAAATAGGTTATGAATATTGAGCAATGGGTTACTATGGGAACTCGTCAATAGTTTAAATATCAACATTGATTCATTAAGATGACTCTCATGTGATGTGCATCTCTTGAACTATTGCTTGGTTAGGTATCATGTTCATTAATAACTCTAAATACCCTTTTCTTTTCATCATATGCTTCATCTTTCAATCCCCTATGCTCCTCATCATGTTCCTTCTTGTGTCTCAATGCTCTTTCTTCTATTTTGTTTTTTGGCATTTATGCCGATATTTTTTTTGCTTTTGCTCATCTTATTGAACACACTCAATTGTTTTATATGATGGGCCTTTTTTTGACTAGCAACATTTCATCCCACCCTCAAGCACTTGAGTAAGGATGAGATTGCTAGTTCCTCCCTAGCCCCAATCAACCTATGAAGAACAAACATGTCTCGGGTGAGATTTAAACATGGGTAGGGAGACTAATTATTTCTCCTCTAAACCACCCAAACTAAACTAAATTGGCCTTTTTTTTTTTTTTTTTTATAATCTACATCATTCCTCATGTTTAATCACAAAATTCAAAAATATTGTCTTTTAGAATTTCCGAAAATTTCTTTGTCCATAGGTTACTTGTTCAATGGTATTCTCCAAGGTGTTTACCAAGTATAGAAAACTCCCCAAAATACATTTTACTTCTTTGTTTTTAAAATCTTATTGTATGTCCAATATTTAATTTTTTAAATGATATTATTTTTATTTGCATTATTTTTTAATTATATATATATATATATATTTTTTTTTTTTTTTTTTAAATTCTATTTTTTCAGTTGAAGCTATATAAAAAATTATTTATGAAATCCACCATTGTCCCCTCTGAGGTCAACTTCTAATTTTTGGTTAACAATTGAGCAAACTTGTTGGAGCTATTTGTACTCTTCACTAATAGTTTACATTTGAACTCTTCACTAATAATTTTATCGGGCACTCTGATCAACTATTTTCTTAAACTCTCTATTGAAAATTTGACAATTGCAAACTCTTCGATGAGCCTTTGTTAAAACTCTTGGTTCGAATTTAAGGCATGCATACACTTGGACACACCTTTATTAAAACTTTTGATCCAAAAGAAGTCTTGGCCAACAATTTTTGATCAATACAAATGACCTCACAATATCTAGATCCAACATTGAATCTAGTTATATAATTTTTGTTATAGTAATTTATTTACAATTATTTATGATTGTCAACAAGTATTTATTCATTTTTATATTATTACTCAAGACTTGTGAGAAGAATACATATCTTACAATTTAAAAATATATATCTTACAATTCAACAATGGAACCAACTTTAAAAATATCTTTAAAAACTTCATATTATTTCTTTTCAAAATTGTATTTCATATTTATTTTTTATATTAACATGATAGAGAACTTGTAACCACACAAAAGTGAAGACAAGTGAAATAAATTTACAAAAATATTTTTAGAAATTTCATAATACTATTTTCGAGATGACATTTTATTTCTCTATTTTTTTATGTTAAACGGGTAGAGAAAACTTATGACCACACAAAAATGATGACAACGTATTAGACCAATGAAATTAAAAAGCTAATAGATTATTTTTTTTTAAATTGAAAAAAACTAGTAAAACAATGTTACAAATACTAAAATTTAAAGTATCATTTTTTGCACTAAAATATCATTTTAATATTTAAAAATGGCTCGTAGGGGGAGGTGGGTGGAGTGGTTGAGTGGCCTATTATATATCATGATCTGTTTTCTCAAACAAACAATATGAAAAAAAACCTAAACATTGGAATAACATATAATAGGTGATGCTTTTGTTCCCCATTTATCTTGGGAACTGAAAAATCTTAAAAATGAATATGATTCATCAAATTTTCTAATTTTAGTTCACTGTTTTATGGTTCATTCCTAAGGAGGTGGATTCATCCTGGAAGGCATGGGATCATTTCCAAAAGATGTCAATGAATCTTAGAAGTCAAGATTCATTTCCATTGGTTAGAAATGAACCTTGTTAAAAAAAGCACAACCCTAATAAAAATAATGCCAATATGTAATCCCATGGGTTTCCTTGTGCATTTTGACGGGAAAGAGAGAGAGGGGCCCACAAGAGAAGATCAATGAACTGTAAAAACATAATAAGACTAAAGCATTTAGTTGTAATACTGAAGTGTGATTTGAGAGAGAGAAAATGAGCCTAGTGGGAGCATCAGGAGAATGATGACAATTTGAGGCATGTTGAGAGCACAATAGAAGGGTACACCCATAGGAAAATATTAATTCTTGGATTTTTGATTCTAGAAGAGGATGGCACCAACACAATGAACTTGGTGTTAGCAAAAATAATTAGTTATAAGGTTTATTTCATGGTAGGTTAAACTCACTATTCATTTATTTAGTGTTAATTTGATTGTTTTATGGTATGTTGGTATCCAACCAATGGGATTTGTTACCTACAATATTTGTTTATGTAAACTACCTGCTAGATACAATACAAATTGTATCAATCACAATCAATGGTGAGTAGTAGCATTGCTTCCAAGTTTTGTTTCAAAATTTCTTCACCAACTATTTATTACTTACCTATGCTATCCCACTAATGTTGAACACCCTCTTGAAGGAGGTGTCTAGGGAATATTGAATGCAAGGGGTTTGAAATAACCCCAATGGAGGGGTTTTCAGATGTTTGGAGGCATATTGCACCTTTTGATGTATCTAGGGGCAAGGATACACTATTTGAGACACTTTCTATTGCTAAGGACTTGAATTTGATTAGAATTTTTGTTTGCCATAGTCAAGGTGTTGGGGCTCAAAATGTGGGTTATAGAAGAAATCATGGCTTTTGTTACGATGTTAACCCTATATGGTGAACGATGGTTTACATGGAAAATTTTTCTTCCAAAAGAAAGAATTGATTTTTTGATGCCATGAAGAATCATTAGGGATGTAGGAAAAGGAGTTCATAGACTCTCTTTACCCAATCCATGGCAATAAATAACCTATTTTGTTTAGATATAATTCACTTGTGAATGCAGGAACAACCTTTTATTTTAATATCACTTTACATTGTTAATTCATTTACAACACCAAAGGTTACTATAAATGCCCTATTATTTTCTATATTATCTTCAAGCTATGGTTTACAATGTCAAGAATACAATAAATCCTGTAGCTAGTGTGTCACACCATGGATTAATCAAATTGTTGGTAGTTGATGTCTTGTCTTATTCTAACTATACTTGGGAAGCATTCATTCACTAGGCCTCCACAAGCCTAAAAAGAAAAAGGAGGAGCAAAGCCAAAAGAAGAGGGAAAAGAAGAACAATCTCCCAAAGAAGGTAAGGAATAAGATGATGTAGGACATGCAAAAATACATGAAGTAGAAATGGATAGTTGTTGCAGAAGTTGTTGAGCATGTAACTATTATCATTAACACATGGGGAAATGAGGTGTAGATTCTAGAGCCACCAACAATTTGAGTGGTTCCTTGCATAATTATTAAAGAAGGGATCTTTATGCTAATGAAAATTTTAGGAGAATCAATAAAGGGCCAAACCATCAAGACCATCAAGAACATTTCTAGAATACCTAAGAAAAAGGAGGACAAGGTCCATAGTTGTTATGAAATCTGTTGTAATCAATTCTCAAAGGACTATTACTGCTCCACAAAAACCATAAAGAGAGGGTTCTAGTATTTCCACAAAAGAAATAATAATGGAACACATATTGACTAGTAGATTTTCAATATCCTATTGCTGCACCAAAATAATTAACAACAAAGGGTTCTATTACTAGCACACAAGAACAAAAAACATGGGGTTTTATTACTAGCACACAAGAACTAAAAATATAACACATAATGACTACAATGGGTTCTAAAGACCTTGTTGCTGCTCCCCAAGAAACAATAATAGAATATATGGAAACTACACTAGAGGCCACTAAATAAGATATTGATGCTGCTACACACAAACCAATAACTCAAAGTCCTATTTCTATCCCATAAGAACCAACAATATAAATGGACATAGTAACCCTCTTCCAATAATGTGTTGAAGGTATTTCTCCTCAAGTAGAAGAGAGTCCCCCTTAGTACTTCTAGGATGATGATCAAGAAAAATTTGCTACAATAACCTTCAAGATGGTCATGACAATAACCAAGAAAAGAATTAGCTTCATAGGCTACAATTGAATCCTTCCTACAACACTCTCTCTGTTGGGTGTGGAGCCTGATTATCTTCTTTATTTAGATGTATTGCCGTGTTAGACCCCTGTTATTAATAGGGCAGCAATGCCGACCGTCGTTTGATCGCTGTCAGGGGGGAGGGGGGAGGACGACGATTTTATGAGCCCCTCCACCCCCCAACAGGGGTTCGGGGGCAGCGCCCCTAAAGCTAAAAATAGATGTAAAATTTCCCTGTAAAATATTGTAATTTCGTAGTCAATCTGGGTCGTTCATTAGGCAGATGATTTGACAGTAGAATTTATGTTTAATCTAGGGTTTTTTGCCCTAGAAGGAAACCCCTCGGTTCACATGAGGGAATTGTATTGCGGCTGTGTGTGGTATGTGTATTCTGAGCGAGAAAGAGAAAGGGGGACTGTGTGATAGGGTAAATGATATTATAACGAATCTGCTGTAGGTTTTGTCTCTTCATTTTGTTGGATAATATAAAGGAAGGAATGGCTATTTCTTCGTGGACGTAGCCCAAGTTGGGTGAACTACATATATCTGTGTCTCTCTTGTTTTTTATGTTTTGTGTGTTTGTATTTCCACATATTTTTATGTGTTCCATTGTGCTGTAATATATAATTTTCTAACACTCTCGATGTATATTACTGCTTTCCAGAAGTAAATTGAGGAAGCCCATGCCTCATTCATGGATGGACAAACTTGTCGAAGTTATTGAAGAGATCATTTGGTCACCTTATGTTATGCATGAAGGTGACCACCCAATAGAAATGATTGTTACATAAGTAATTGTTACAAATGTAGTTGCTATAAAAGTCGATAAAGAGACAGTTTGATCCAAATCTTAGGGTGACTTATAGTCCAAGTTTGGATGTATGTCATAAAATCATAATTTAATGTAAAAATGAACTTAATAAATATGTATTTGATAGATTAAAGTTGACTCCGTCAACAAAAAACTTATAAGAAGGCAATAGGAAGAGAGTGAAGGTCGGGGAGGAGATGTACCAAAATTTTCCTCATTGCATGTAATGGTTCTTCTTAATGGAATCCTTCTCCAATTCTCTCTTCTCTCTATCTCTCTCTTCTTATTTTTGTGATGTATCAAGTTCTTACATTATCATCATTGTTCTCCTGATTATTTTTGTGGTATATAATTTATGTTTTCTCTCCTCCTCTCTCTTGACATTCAAGCCTTCTGGATATTATCCCCCAAGATATGGATCATATTGGTATCTAGGCATATTACCACTCCATGGGAACTAGGGTTTGAAGACTATTTCGGTTTCAAAGTTTTGCAACAATATCCTATTGGATACATGTTATATTCTTTGCATGAATTATATGCACCATACACATATGGGGTCACAGGTGGGTGGATTTCATCCCCCCCTTTTCATGGGTGTATGGCAGTTTTCGACACAAGATTTTTGCTTTTAGCGGTTTCATGGCGCATGATGGATTTTCCCATGGTTTTGTAGATTTGGTCAAAGGAACTATGGTTGTATTCTAATCCAGGGTTAATGGATCAGGGGTTTATGAATGCTACAACATACATATTATATTGTAACATTGTAAAGATAATGTATTGAAAAAAATCTTGCTATTTTTCCTAGTTTTGGGTTTCTAAGATAAATTATTTGTGTTAATGTGTGTGTTTTGCATTGAATATTTTTTGTTTGAATAGGAATCTATTAGTAGGAATTATCTATGTAGGGTTAAAAACCTACTTTTGGTATCATAACAATTTTGGATTCAAGGGGACACCTTTTTGGCTAAGGGGTTTGGCTAGAGCCTATGGTAGACCTTGTTACAGTGGGATATATATGAAAGTCATTCTTGTGGTGAAAAGGAAATAACAAAAAAATTGAAGATAGAGATTGAGAAATTCAATTGGCAAAGTTTCAAGTTGTGGAAGCTCACAATGGAAGGTTTGTTGGTGGACAAAGATTAGTGGATCATTGTGGATTTGGGTACTGCACCAACATGGATGTCAACAGAAGATTAGAGCAAGTTGGATCAAAAGGAAAAGAGCACAATAAGATTGTGCCCCTCAGAATTAGTATGAGTGAATGTTTTAGGGGAAGCTACAACAAACACTTTGTGGGATAAGTTAGGGGCTTTGTATCAATCTAATTCTGTAGTGAACAAATTTTTCTTGCGGAAGAATCTATATAACATGAGGATGAATGATCAAGATTCAGTGACATAACATCTAAATTCCTTCAATACTGTGGTGATTCCATTATTATTTGTTGATATTAAGATTTCATATGAAGATAAGTGCATTAATTCGTTATGTTCTCTACCATAATCATGGGATAGCCTGGTTATTGCCATAGGTAGTAATGCAACTACTTTAAATTTTGATGAAATAGTCTCATCCTTATTATAAGAGGAGATGAGACATAAAAACATGGAAATCCAAAAAAAAGATGCTTTGTCTATAAGAGGACGTTCCCATAGTAGAAATAAAAATAAGTCCTCAAGTAGGAGATGTAAATCTAAAGGAATATCTAAATCTCCAGGAAAGTTTGTAAAGGTATGTTGGAGATGTGGAAAATAAGGACATTATAAGATATACTACATATCTAAAATTCCTGAGAAAGAGAAGAGATCTGAAGATGTTCCTCCTCCATAAGCAAAAACTACCTCATATGAAGGAGGGGATGTGTACATGGATTCTTCAAGTACACATGTAGATCATGATTCAGGGTTGGTCAACTCGGGTGCATCCTTTCATATGACTCCCCATAGGGAGTGGTTCTGTGAGTATGAAAAATATGATGATGGTGATGTTTTTTATGATATGACTTGACAAATAGAATCATAGGACGAGAAAATTCAAGTTGAAGCTCATGTGTGGAAGGATTAGAACACTCCTTGGTGTTTGACACATTCTAGGATTAGCTAGAATTTGATTTATGTAAGAAAGATCAACGATGTAAGTGTAGAACAATGTTTAAAAATGATATCTGCATGATGGTTCGAGGAGCAATGCTATTACTGAGGGGATTTCAAATTGCAACTTTGTATAAGCTGTTGGGAAGTGTTGTTAGTGATGGGTACAACCGTTCCATTGTTCCTAAGAGTGGATAAGAAGAAGGAAGAACTCCTATAGTCTCTAAATTGAATAATATGTTGTGGCATCAAAGGCTGGAACATATTAGAGAGAAATAACTTCAAGTATTACATGGTAATGGCACGGTATAAGGTATGTTTAATTTCTTTCTGAATTTCAATTTCTATGAACATTGTTTATATGAGAAGCAAAATCGGATGAGATTCTCCTCTGGTGCTAAGAGGGCAGAGGAAATACTACAACTAGTTCATAGTGATGTGTTTGGACCCATGTTAGTTCCATAATTGGGTAAATATGGTACTATGTTTCATTAATAGATGAATTCTTGAATAATACATGGATATATTTTCTTAAGAATAAATTTGAAGTTTTTGACAAATTTAATCTAGTGGAGAATCAAATAGAGAAGAAAATAAAGGTGTTGAGGATGGATAATAATGGAGAGTTTTGTGGGAAGAATTTTAAAGAGTTTTGTAAGAAGTGTGGTATAGCATGGAAAAAGAGTATCCCATACACACCTCAATAGAATGAAGTTGCAAAACATATGAATAGGACATCAATGGAAGAATAAAGGGGCATGCTCAATGGTGCTGTGTTAAGACATGAATTGTGGGTAGAGGAAGTAGATATTGCATGTTACTTGGTAAATAGATCACTCTAATCAACGTTGGATGATAAGACTCCACATGAGGTATGGATTGGTAAGAAACTATCTCTTGCACATGTTAGGGTATTTGGCTATGATGAATATGTACATGCTCCAAAGGAAAATCGAACTAAGTTGGATAGCAAACCTGAAAAGTGCATCTTTATTGGTTATAAATATGGTTTAAAGGGTTACAAGCTTTGGAACCCAAAAACAAAGAAGTTTATGTACAATCGAGATGCAGTATTTAGAGAAATGGAGGATGTTATCAAGAAGCCCTACTAAGGGATAAATAAGTAGAGAAGATAGTGTTTGAACTAAAGGATGATGAATCAAACTATACAAAAGACCATGATTCATAAGAATAAGAATCACATACTTTGGTTTTGAGGAGATCTCGAGAAAGGAAGCCAAAAAGGTATAATCTACCTTATTTCCATTAAAATTTTGTTTTGTTTATTACCGACGATGATCCTAGAACTGTTATGGTGGCAGTGGATTCAAAGGATGGAAAATTCTGGAAAAAGGCCATGGTTGAAGAAATGGTAGCCTTGGACAAGAATGAGGCTTGGTACCTAGTGGAGTTTTTGCTTGGAAGAAAAACCATTGGAAACAAATGGGTGTTTAAGAAGAAGTTGAATGTAGAAGGAAAAGTGGAGAAATAAAAAGCTCAGTTAGTAGAAAAAGTTTGTTTCCAGGTGCAAGGAATTGACTTCTGTGATATTTTTTCTTATGTATGAAAGTTAGCTTCTATTAGATTTATTTTATCTATTGATATTGCTTTATATTTTGAGGTAGAATAGATGGATGCGAAAGCAACATTCCTACATGGGTATCTGGAAGAAGATATCTACATGAAACAATCAAAAATATTTTAAGTGAAGGGTAAGAAAGAGTTGGTATACATGATGAAAAAGTCGTTGTATGGTTGAAGCAATCCCTAAGGATGTGATATAAAATTTTTGATACATATAAATATGGAATTTTCTTCACAAGGATAAAAGTAGATCACTATGTTTATTTTAAAATAGTTGGTGATTGTCTTATTTATTTGGTATTGTATGTAAATGATATGTTGTTGATTGGAAATGACAAGGAAATAACCCAAGCTTTGAAAACTCAATTATCTTCTACATTTGACACGAAGTATTTTGGTGCTGCAAATTACATTTTAGGTATGGAAATTAAAAGATATTGGGAAAAGAGGGAACTCTAGTTAAATCAGAAGAAGAATGCTGAGATAATATTGCAGAGTTTTAATATGCAGGAAAGTAAAATTGTCAAGGTCCCTATTCCTGTAGGTGTAAAGTTATTTGCAGATTAATGTCCCAAGGAATAGGAAGAGGAAGATGACATGTATCGTGTTCCATATGCCAATGCGGTTGGAAGTTTGATGTACTCAATGGTTTTTACAAGACCATACATTTCACATGCACTAGGTTTTTTGAGCAAGTGTATGTCAAAACTAGGGAAGGAGAATTAAACAACAATAAAGAGGGTTTTTAGGTATCTACATGGCACTATTGATTATGGATTGTGATACTAAGGAAGGAAAATATTGAATAGAGTGTTGGACATACATGGATTTATTGATGCAGACTAGGCTGGAGGTATGGATTGTAGAATATCTACAAGTGTGTATGTGTTTAACCTATTTGGAGGAGCAATCGATTGGATGAACAAGAGATAGTTTGTAGTGTCACTTTCAACTACACAAATTGAATACATGACAACCATTCAATCAACCAAGGAAGTAATTTGGTTACAATAATTGTGTACAACAAGTTATAAGGATAAATTGTGACAGCTAAAGTGCAATTTTCTCGGCGAAGTATTTTTATTATCATTCGAAGACAAAGAAAATTGATGTCTAGTATCACTTTGTGAGGAATATAATTGAAGACAAGAAAATGTTGCTGGTAAAGGTTGACACTTTGAAGAATGATGTAGTTGCATTAACAAAATATGTGAGCATTAAGAAGTTTTCTTGGCGTAGAGAAACAATAGGCATAATTTCCTTGGATTGTTGATTGTGTACTCTTGTGGCCTCTTGTATGTAAAGAAAAAAAATGAGAGAATGTTGGGTATGTGTTATATTCTTTACATGAGTTATATGTAGCATGTACATAGGGGGGTTACAGGGGGGCCGAGGGGGTTAGACCCCTTGCAAAAAGTTCCCCTGATTTTTTTTGGGTAATTTTTTGTGTCTTTTTTTGCTGCTTTCAGCACGTGGTTTTTACTTTAACTCATATTCTGGTGCATGGTGGTTATGCCCATGGTTTTGTAGAGCCAGTCAAAGGAACTATGGTTCTATTCTAATCGAGGGTTAATGGATTGGATGTTTATGAATGCCACAACATATACATATTATATTATTACATTATAAAGATAATATATTGAAAAAAACCTTGCTAGTTTTCTCAGTTTTGGGTTTCCACAATAAAATATCTATGCTAATGTGTGTGTTTGCCATTAAATATTTTCCATTTGATTGAGAATATATTTTAAGGAATTATATATGAAGGTTTAAATCATACATCTCCAACCTCCTTTTGGCACCATTGGAGTCTATTTTCTAGGCCATACATTGTAAGTAACATAGTTGGTCTGCAAACATTACATGGTTTTCTACCCTTGGACCTTCATTCACCACTGTAGGAGCATCCTCACATGATTCACGAAATCCATTGTTATGCAACATTCTAGAAATAATTTAGTGTTTCCATGCTTCCCACGGAGGTTCCATGATCTCTACAACAACCTATGTTGATCGACAAACCCTTGACATCCTCCGTGGCCCTCTCAATTTAGTGTTCTTTCATTCACTGAAATTGCATATTTATACAACCATGCCATAATTCAAAACAAATAGATGCTTGGAAGACCTAATTTTATCCATTTCCCCTCTTGTCCATAATGGTATGATTGCCATAGAGGCACAATAATGGATAGAACACATGGAAAAAAAATTCAACCAACTTTATGCAGGTGTCACGACCTCTACAAATAATTTCAAGGGTGCATAATAACTAATTTAAAAGTATTTTTTGTGAGCTCAAATGTGGTTTTTATGGAATTCGATTTCATTTCTTGGTTTGAGAGATATCATTGATTGAATTCACACATGTCTATAAAGAGTGCGACTCTGCATACCTTGAGTTTCATGAATGTTTTTTTTCACTACATGGATAATTATAGAGAAAATACCTTATATCGGTGGAAATATATCGTCAATTCATTGCTTTTACTTATGTTTTTTTCCTTTAATTGTAGTTTGGTTTGTGGTTGTAAATAAACCTAATCAAAATATTAGTATATAACAACAACAACGTAGTTTGTAGTTGTAAATAAATACAATCCAACCATTAGTATATAATAAAAACAATGAAACCAAAACCTATTTTATTTTTTAATGAGAGAAATAAGAAATTAGACAAATCTCACATTTGATTCCCACCACTACCACTATGACCTCTAATTAAAAAATTGGGTAGGTGAGACAGTTGTGCTGAGAGGCGCTCTTTAGCTGAGTATGGAAGGGATGTTGTAATGTCCTGTCCTATAAATATTTTGACTTGGTAAAATTACATTAAATAATAATAATAATAATAATAACGTGATTTAAAAAAAAAAAAAACAAGATCAGATATAGTATATTCATTCCAAAATAAGGGCAAGAAAAACTCTCGAGTACATAGGGATTGAATAGATAAGGGAGAATAGAGAGACAAAACTCCCTGATTCTTCTTTTCCAACTTTTACATATAGATCGTAGATTCCTAAGTTTCCAATTACATTTAACTTAAAAATTCTTACAAACTGTTGTAAGAGCGGGATACATTTGTTGAGCATATCTGAATTAAAGAGAGATTAAAATGCCGAGACAAAGGTTGCTTTCTATTGATGAGAGAAGCAAGTCCTAGTGATTCATGAAGCTGACTATTCGTTTTATTCTTTATTGATGGAATTCTCCTCATTATGTTCATACTTGCTACCACAACCCATCGAGATTGAATTTTCTCCTGGTTTCTTGGCCACCATGTCTTGCAAGGTTTTGAGTGCATTCTCGAGGTGTGAAAATCGATTTTTGAGTTTCTCGATGGATTTCCAATGTTGATTGAATTGGAGTTTAAGATATCCCATCTATGATCTACATCTATCTTCCCACTGGTTCCGCAGAACTAAAATTTGGTCCAAAACCACTTTTGATCCAAATTTATGCAGGAACACAATAACATATAAAAATAAACATAAATGTGGAGATGCAGTAGAAAATATACTTCATTTTATTAATATCAAATAACTGAAATAAGCTTACAGACATAATGGAAATAAACTAGCTCAGGCGATGGTAGATTATATCTGAGAAGAGATGTGGCTGCTACATGCCTTTGAAATGTGTTACAATGAGGCTCGAAGTCCTATTTATTATTGAGAAATAATGGAAAACCATAAACATCCAAAAAACTAACCCTAGGAGATGAAGAGCCAAAAATATGGGCCCCATTTGGGTAAATTGGTACATCAAGTTCCCGGGGTTGTAACTTTGGCATACGATCTCTGTTTGACACAGACAATACCTAGTTAAAAAGATCTATCTGAGGAATAAAAATTTTGAGTGAACAAAATCGGTCAAGGACCCAAACTAGTCTTGGTTTTCCCAGAAAACGTCAATTAGGGTCTCAAAACGGCTCCAGAAGTTCAAAACCCGAAAAAATGCCAAAAATAGTAAACTAAGCTATAATTAAGGAAACTGAAAAACTGAAAGAAACAATGGTGGGGCCCCAAGTAGAATAGGAGGGTGGCCACCAATATCCATCTGGAACAATCCTCCCCCCTTAGGAAGAAATGATCCCCATTGCGTTTATTTTCCTCCATGAGCTGTGGAAACTTCTGCTAAACTTGGTCCCTGGTGAGCCACTTGCCTTGGTGCAAGTGTTGGACAACTTTGAACACTAGATACCACTGGATCTTATGCATGCAAGTGTTCTTGATCTTATTTTCCATGATTCGATCAGTTGTGGCCTGTTGGGGTTTAGATCTGTTGGTGTGAGTTGTTCTGCCATGTCTGATTTGTCCAATAATGGTGGAAAGTAGGGGTGAGGTGGTCCACATTGAACATTGTGTGCATACCAAGGAATGGTGGAATAATGAGCTCCAAGACATTGTCCCCGATAGCTTTGGTGATGGTGTATGGCCCACATAGGAGTGGGCGAAGTTTGCGGTGGGGTCCAGTGAGGCGCTCCTTCTACAAATGTAGCCAATCTTTGTCGCCCACCTAGAACTTGTTTGGCAATTGATGTTGATCATGTCGCTGCTTGTACTTAGCATTGGTTTTGTCAAATATGTCATGGAACTGTGGGTGAATGCGATGAATGCACTCAATAAAGCTGTTTGCCTTGTCGGCTTTGGACTGGACATGAGCTGAATCTACCTGAGTAGTTGCAAATGGTATCGCCACATCAATGGGACATAATTTGGAATGGACATGAGCTGAATCTGCCCGAGTAGCTGCAAATGGTATGTCCACATCAATGGGACATAGTTGCTGGAAGCCCAAGCCCACCTAAAAGGGGTTGTGGCCTATTGAGCTGTGGAGAGTCTGGTTATAGCTGTACTGGACATAGGGGAGATTTTAATCTCATGTGCGTGGATGATTTGAGTTGTACATGCACATAATGTGTATGATGATCCTGTTGATGACCTCTGTTTGGCCATCAGTTTGGGGGTGGAAAGCTGTGGACTTAGTGAGCTTGGTGTCCAACATCAACGAGAGACTTGACCAAACTGTACTAAGGAACATGTTGTCCCGATATGAGATAATAGACTATGGGATCCCAAAGTGTACCCACATTCTCTCAAAGAAAAATTTAGCAGTGGATTATGCTGTGATATTCTTCTTATAGGCCACAATAATGTCAATCTTAGAGAATTTGTTGACAACCAAAAAAACTCAGTCATTGCCATGCTTGGTAGAAGGAAGGTCTGACATGTAATCCATGGAGATGGATTCCCACGACCGAATAGGGGTAGGAAACAAGGTATATAGGACTTGCTTCTTGATGGTCAATGTGGAAATGACACAGGCAGTGCAAGATCTTATGTACTTCCCGACATAATGTTGAAGGCTCGGCCGATAGAAATACTTCTGTAGTACTTCCACTGTTTTCTTGACCCCAAAATGTCCAGTGACCTGACTGTAGTTCGATTCCAAAATCATCTTGGCACGCTCGCTTGAAGGAACATAGAGGTGTCCCAGGTGGCATAACAGTGCATCATGGAGGTGAAAATTTGGAACTTGCTTACCCTCTAGGAGCATTTGATATGTATTGTCGAATTATGGATCACACTTGTAGAGATGTGGCCAAACTAAAGTCTCTTGCCCACAAGATTCAAGCATAGTGGTTAACGCCACGATCGACGGTCGACTGAGGCAGTTTGGAACATTATTGGTGTTTCCCTTCTTGTACTTGATGCTCAAATGGAACTGTTGCAGGTATGTATACCATTTATGATGGCGATCGTTCTGCAACTTCCCTTGTGTCCATATGAACTGCAGGGGTTGGTGATCTTCGTGGATGACCGTTTCCTTCCCCAAAATGTAATGCTTCCATTGTCAATAGGCCTGCACAATGGAATGCATATCTTTTTCATAGGTGAGATAATTTCAGACTATGTTTGAAAGTGTCTCACTATGATATGCCACTGGATTCCCCTGCAGAGTAAGTACTGCCCCAATAGCATAGTCAGAGGCATCTATCTTGATCTCAAATGGTTGTTGCAAGTCTGGTAATGTGAGCACTAGTGCAGAGCAAAGGTGATGCTTCAAATTTGTGAACGCCTTCTGTTGAGGTTCATTCCAAAATAATTTTTCTTTCGCTCCTCCCTTGGTGACTTAAATCAAAGGCCAAGTGATATGAGAGAACCCCAACATGAACCTGCGGTAGAAATTGGCAAGACCCAGCAATACACGAAGCTCTGTTAGAGTGGTTGGGGCTGGAAAATACCGAATGACTTGGATCTTGGCTGGGTCCACATGCACCCGCCATTAATCAATAATGTACCCCAGATATTTAACCTGGGTCATACCAACAGTTCATTTCTCCATATTGGCACACCACATGTTTTGCCGCAGTGTTTGGAGGACCTGACGAATGTGGTGGAGGTGCTCTTCCCAACTATGGCTGAAGATCAAGATGTCATCCAAATACACCACCATGAATGAGTTAGTGAATGGTCGCAAGATGTCGTCCATAAGCCTCATGAAGGTTACGGGAGCATTCGCCAACCCAAAGGCATGGCCAACGATTCAAAAAGGCCCTCCTTGGCTTTGAAGGAAGTATTCCACACATCGGAGGGTTCAATTGGTACCTGGACTTCAAGTCAATCTTACTGAAGTATTTGGACCCCTTGAGTTGGTCCAGAAAGTCATCAATCCATGGGATCGGATATATATTCTAGACAGTGATATTGTTCACCGCTCGATAGTCAATATAGAGTCTCCAAGTCCTATCCTTCTTCTGCACCAACATGATTGGGCTGCCACATGGAAATGAACTAGGTCGTATATTACGTTTTTACAGCAGCTCCTGAATCTGCTGCTTGATTTCATCATTCTCCAAAACAAAGCGATGATATATTGGTCCATTGGGTAGCGGAACGCCTAGGGTTAGATCGATGGATTGCTTGACTTGACAGTGTAGAGGCAGCCCTGCGGGTGAGGTGAAGATGTCCCTGTATTCCTCCATGACCTTTTCCACCTGTTGTTTTCAAGTGGGAGAGCCCTATCTTGAGGTAGTGGCCATAGTCTTATTCTTTCCATGAGTGTGGATCATAAGGAAAACAAATTTCCTGGTTTGGGAAATGAGCTTACTGCATTGCTTCGCAGTGATCAAAGAGACGACGGTAGGCGATGCTACCTCTGGTATCCTGTACAAATTATTAGCCAAAGTAAAAATAACAACGTGAGGCCGATACTCATACACAACATGTCACTTCCACAATAATGGTTTGCTTGATAATACATCACAAACTTGAAGAGGAGCAACATCACATAATACCTCATCCATGAAGGGCTTGATGATGTAGGGAAGGTGACACAGTTGGATGACATAGAGATACCATCCTTGGTGAAACCACTAGATGGTGTATGGTTGTGGGTGGTGTGTTTGGCAGGCCCAGCTGCTTCACAACCTCTACTGAAATAAAGTTATTTTTTCTCTTGTTGTCGACAATGAACTGTAGCGGGGAACCCTTCACCCATATCTAGGAATGGAAGAGGCGCTCCCCTCCCCTTGATCTTTGAGTTCTTATTTTTAGATCTTGGTGGTGGAAACAATGGTATTGGGTTGTGCATAGATAATCTGCTTCCCCTTTTCATTCCCCTTGTTGGGTTTTGACTCAGAGTCGGAACATACATAGGATTCAAAAACCTTCAGCTCGAACACCAGTGAATTCATGGCTCGAAAATCACTTGTGTTGTGAGTGGAGCTCTTATGGAACTCACACCACTTTCCCATGTCCTTCTTTGGCTTCGCGGTGTTTTTCTTCACTTGCAGCTTCGACGGGTTGTCCTGGGTCGCCCTGCCTTAGCCTTATCCTTTGTTTTGTGGTTTGGGGTGCCTTTCCCTTGCTTTTGATTCACATATCCAAAGTATCGCTTCTTCTGTTTGAATTTTTGCTCAATCTTAGCAACATAAAGGTATGCTGAACCAAGTGAGGAGATGTCGAGGAAATCCATTTCCTAGTGGATGTATTTATGTAGACAATTGCGGTACTTAAGCACCAAATGTTTCTCTGAATCTTTGATACCCAACTTTGTGTGCAAGGTATGGAAAAAATTCCTCAGATCATGCACATCTTGATCCCTTTGTTGGCGCAACATAGTCCATTGTATTTACTTTTCCTCTTAGCTCCCCACGGGGTAGTGTTGTTCCTTGATGACGTCTCTAAAAGAATTCCAAGTGGGTGTGACCGAGAATAAGGAGGATTCCCCCTCGTCGTTTTGCTTAAATTAGTTTTCCCACCAGTCCTTGACATGGGGGGCGGCTTTGAGGATTGCAAAAGTAATCTTTTCCCGATTGGAAAAGTCATGAACCGAAAAATATCCTTCTAATATATTCAACCATCTATATATGGCATCTGCATCTATTTGGCCCTCAAATATGGGAATGTTGAAGTTAAATTGTACCTTAAAAAGAGTGGCACCTACAGAGTGGCTGTCGGATGAAGACGAGTCACCGATGGGTAGCCGTCAAAGGATCTGGGCAAAGTTATCTGTCATCGTGTTCCTCCGTTTCTCGAGGGCCTCCTCGAGCAATATTTTGAGAGGATATCCTGCTCCCTCGTATTTATTTTCCTCCGCCATGGGAGGCCATCGGGGTTTGCGAGGTTGATATTGATGCAGGTTTTAACCCTGTACATAAATTATCTACAAAAAAATTCTTAAAATAAGAAAATAAATAATAGCGGGAGAATAAAACATAAAACAAATATAAACAGATATTTTTCCCCTGGATCCCAAATCGAGACTACCAGCTTGATTTTTCATTATATTCCTTTTAGTGTTACAACACATATATACATGCCGAAGCATTCATAAACCCCAATCCATTAACCTTGTATTAGAACATAACCATAGTTCCCTTGATCGGATCTAAAAAATACCATGGGCCGAAAAACATCATGCCCCAAAACCATGTGCAAAACCATGAAAAAAACCGTAGGCAGGTCCCCCCATGTGTCCCCCCCGCGCGTGCGACTATTTGTGGAAATAATATAACACATACCCAACACTTGCAAAGGTTCAACCAGATCGAGCCCTAACTCCTTATACCTCAATCTCGTTGGGGACATGTAAAGAAATATCGAGAAAGAGCATACCAATTTGATACCATTGATTCGGATTTATGCAGGAACGCAATAAAATACAAAAATAAATATAAACGTAGAGATGCAAAAGAAAATATACTTCATTTCATTAATATAAAATAACTGAAATAAGCTTACAAACATAATGGAAATGAACTAGCTCGGGCACTGGTAGCTTATCTCTGAGAAGAGATGTGGAGGCTACATGCCTTTGAACTGCGTTACAATAAGGCTCGAATGCCTATTTATTATTGAGAAATAATGAAAAAACCTAAACATAAAAAAACCTAACCCTAGGAGATGAACCGCCAAAAGTTTGGGCCTCGTTTGGGAAAATTGGTACATCAACTTCCCGACGTCATAACTTTGGGATACGAACTCCGTTTGACGCGTATAATATCTCATTAGAAATATCTATCTGAGGAATACAAAGTTTGAGTGACCAAAATTAGTTAAAAAACCATTTTTTTCCGAGGTTTCCCAAAAATCTTTGTTTAGGGCCTCAAAATGGCTCTGGAATTTCAGGACCCGGAAAACTGCCAAAAATAGTAAACTGTGCTACAATTAAGGAAAATGAAAAAATGAAAGAAAAAATGGTGGGGCCCCAAGTGGAATAAGCGGGTGGCCACCAATATACACCTAGATCATTCCTCCCCCCCTTAGGAGGCAATGGTACCCACTGCTTTGATTTCCTCCATGAGATGAGGAAACTTCTGCTGAACTTGGTCCCTGGTGAGCCACTTGCCTTGGTGCAGGAGTTGGCCAGCTTTGACAACTCAATATAGTTGGATCTTCTGCGTGTGAGTGTTCTTGATCTGATTTTCCATGATTCGATCAGTTTTGGCTTGTTCCATGTGGTCGGGGTTTAGCTATGTTGGTGTGAGTTGTTCTGCCATGTCTGATGTGTTTAGTAATGGTGGAAAGTAGGGACGAAGGCGGTCCACATTGAACACTAGGTGCAGCCCAAGGAATAGTAGAATACTGAGCTGGAAGGAATTGTCCCCGAAAACCTTGGTGATGGTGTATGGCCCATTTCAAAGCGGACGAAGCTTGCAGCGGGGTCCAGTGAGGCGCTCCTTCTGCAAATGCAGCCAAAATTTTTCACCCACCTGGAACTTGTGTGGCACCCGATGCTGATCATATCGCTACATTTACTTAACATTGGCTCTGTCCAATATGTCATGGACCTATTGGTGAATGTGCTGAATGTGCTGATTGAAGTTGTTCGCCTTGTTGGCATCAGACTGGTCATGAGCCGAAGCTGCAAATGGGATGCCACATCAATGGGACATAGTGGCTAGAATCCCAAGCCAACCTAAAAGGGGATGTGGCCAGTTGAGCTGTGGAGAGCCCATTTATAGCTATGTTGGAAATAGTGGAGGCTTTCATCCTATTACCACTAGGTTGGAGCAAGTTGGGCTATGTCAATCATCAACCCAACATAACTATTTCAACAAAATTTTAACTGGAAGTTAGCCCTTCCAGTTTGAGAGGGATCTCTCAAGGAAAACAATGGAATATTCAAGATAAAATTCAAATTTTCATATGGCTAAGTTAGTTTATACTCTATGTGATTTTTCACAGGTGGAAGAGTGTAATGACAACTACCATTGGGCATGGAGTCAGCTAAGTAAATTCAGTTAAACACAAATTGTATTCATAGAAGTTGAGGCAAATTAGCTCAAATATAAATTAACTCTTACAACAAAAACAAATAAAATGAAGGAAGTTGGAGCATTTAATCATGAATTCCAGGTAATCATATTTCCATGAAGCTAATAACAATATGCAAAATAAGGAAAAAATACATAAGCCACGGAGAATCTCAGGTTGTAAAACAATCTACTGCAAAATGTATATTAGCTCATAAATAAAATTTACATAAGTAGCTCTCTCATAACATTAAACAACTCTCACAGTGAAAAATTTCCACATATATAGAGTAAGGCCTCCTTTAGAATCCTCTACCACCTGGGCTAGACTCGATGCTTCAGCTTGAAGACCAAATTCTAATTGAATTAAAACTCATGGAGACTTTCTAGGGATATTTTCTATTTTGCAGAGTTTATACACAAAAAGGAGTCTATCACCATTTAAGAACTTTAAAAAACTTTGATAATGACCCTTATATAATATAACTAACTGCTGATCTACTGGATGGTTGATGTGTTGGCTACCACGTGGAGGTTGACCTATTGACTCGCTGAGCTGGACCTCCACCAAGTCGAATTTCAAATTTTTGCACAAATCTGGCTAGTAAAAATTCTGTAAAATAGACCTCAAAGATAAGTGTATATTTTACAAACCGTGATGGATGTGAAAAAACAGAGAGAGTATTTTGTTGATGAGCTCGTGATAAATAAAAATGTCCTTTATATTTCCAAAATTCCTTTCCATTTGGTCAGAAAGTGAACTTGAAGTTGAATACTAAAACAATGATTTCTAGAATTTCCGTAGCAAAAAATTAGTAGCAAATGCCAAAAACACTCTCCTGCAAGTTATCTAATTCTTCTGACTATTCCAGGATATTATTTGATGTTTATAAGCTAAACACATGCTTTTAACACTCCCTTATCTCAAAATTTCACTTACATTTTTATCAATGATATGCTACAACAATTTCGTAGAAAAAATTGGTAGCAAGTTTGGTAGCAAATTACAAAAAACACCCCTCCGCTACCTTTCTGATTTCTCGGAAAGTTTTGAGGTCTTAATTTATGTATTTAAGCTAAAATCATGCCATAAGACTCCTCAAGCTGATATTTTTACTTGTATTCTCCTCCATGATAAGTTTTAGGAACTTTCATAGCAAATACTTTGTTTTTATAACTGGAGTTCCTGCAAAAGTGTGTTGAACTGTCAAATTTCTAATCATGACCAAATGAGCCTATGAAACATGGAAATGGATTTTAAACTTGATGATTAACCCCACATAAAATCTCAATGACCCTAAAAACTAACTATATAACCCAAAAGGATTTTGTACATGTGATTTTATTTAAATTCAAAACCCTAACTATTTTAACTAATTGACTCAACGACTAATTCTAAGTGTTATCTTGGATAACACATCCCATGTGCGTGGATGCTTCGAGTTGTACAATCACGTAATGTGTACGATCATCCTGTTGACGACCTCTATTTGGCCATCAGTTTGGGGGTGGAAATATGTGGACTTAGTGAGCTTCGTGTCCAACATCGACAAGATACTTGACCAAAATGTATTGAGGAACCTGCTGTCCCGATCTGAGATAATAGACTATGGGATCCCAAAGTGTACCCACACTTGCTCAAAAAAGAGTTTAGAAATGGATTTTTCCATGATATTCTTCTTGCAGGCCACCATAATGACCATCTTAGGGAATCTATCAATGATCACAAAAACGTAGTCGTTGCCATGCTTGGTAGAAAGAAGGCCCGACATGTAATCCATGGAGATGGATTGCCACGACCGACTAGGGGTATGAAGCGAAGTATATAGTCCTTAATTTTTTTATGGTCAGTATGGAAATGGCACAGGCAGTGCAGGATCTGATTTACTTCCCGACATCATGTCGAAGGTTCGACCAATATAAATATTTCTACAATACTGCCATTATTTTCTCGACCCCAAAATTTCCAGTGAACCGACTATAGTGCGCTTCTGAAATCATCTTGGCACACTCACTTGAAGGAAAAAAAAGGTGTCCTAAGTTGCATAACAGTGAATCCTGGAGGTGAAAATTTCAAACTTGCTTACCCTCTAGGAGCGTTTGGTATGTGTTGCCGAATTCTGGATCACTCTTGTAGAGATGTGGCCAACCTGAAGTCTCATGCCCACAAGATTCGAGCAAAGTGGTTAACGTCATGATCGACGGTCGGGTGAGGCAACCTGCAACATTACTGGTGCTGCCATTCTTGTTCTTGATGTTCAAATGGAACTGTTGCAGGTATGTGGCCCATTTATGATGGCGACCATTCTGAAAATTCCCTTGTGTCTGTATGAATTGCAGGGGTCGGTGATCTGTGTGGATGACCGTTTTCTTCCCAAAAATGTAATGCTTCCATTGTCGGTAGGCCTGGACAATGGAATACATCTCTTTGTGATAGTTGGGATACTTTTAGACTGTGTCTGAAAGTGTCTCACTGTGATATTCCACTGGATGCCCCTGCTGAGTAAGTACTACCCCAATAGCATAGTTAGAGGCATCTGTCTCGATCTCAAATGGTTGCTACAATTCTGGTAATGTGAGCACTGGTGCAAAGAAGGGGTGATGCTTCAAATCTTCAAATGCCTTCTGTTGAGATTCATACCAAAATAATATTGCTTTCGCTCCTCCCTTGGTGACTTGAATTAAAGGCCAAGTGATATGAGAGAACTCCAACACGAACCTGCGGTATAAATTGGAAATACCCATAAAGCTGTGGAGCTCTGTTGTAGTGGTTGGGGCTAGCCAATCCCGAATGACCTGGATCTTGGATGGGTCCACATGCAACCCCTTCTCATCATTAATGTACCCCATATATTGAACCTGGGTCATGCAAAAGTGCATTTCTCCATATTGGCACACAACTTGTGTTGTCGCAGTGTTTGGAGGACCTGTCGAATGTGATGGAGGTGCTCTTCCTAACTCTGGCTGAAGACGAGGATGTCATCAAAATACACCACCATGAATGAGTTAGTGAATGGTCACAATATGTTTTCCATCATCCTCAAGAAGGTTTCGGGAGCATTCGTCAACCCGAAAGGCATGACCATCCATTCAAAAAGGCCCTCCTTGGCTTTGAAGGAAATTTTCCACACATCAGAGGGTTCGATTGGTACCCGACACAGTTTTTAAGTTAATATTGCTGAAATATTTGGACCCCTTGAGTTGGTCCAGAAGGTCATCAATCCGTGCGATCAGATATCTATTACGGACAATGATATTTTTCAGCGCCCGATAGTCAATACAGAGTCTACAAGTCCCATCCTTCTTCTGAAACAACACGATCTGGCTACCATAGGGTGATGAACTTGGTCGGATGTGACCTTTTCACAATAGCTCCTGAATCTACCTCTTGATTTCATCATTCTCCAAAATAGAGCGCCGATATATTTTTCCATTGGGTAGCAACACGTATGGGGTCAGATCGATGGAGTGATTGACCTGAAAGTGTAGAGGCACCCCTGCAGGTGAGGTGAAGATGTCCTCGTACTCCTCCACAACCTTGTCCATATGTTGTTGTCGGGAAAAGGAGCCCTATCTAAGGTTTTTAGCCACAATCTTCTTCGTTCCCTGAGGGTAGATCATAGAGAAAAAAAATTCCCCGATTTGGGAAATGAGCTTACTGCATTTCTTCGTAGTGATCAAATAGATGACAGTAGGCAGTGCTACCTCCGGTATCCTGTACAACTTATTACCCAAAGTAACAATAACAACATGAGGTCGAGACTCATACAAAACATGTCGCTTACACAAGTATGGTTGGCCTAATAATACATCAAAAACTTCAAGAGGAGTAACATCACATAATACCTTATTCGTGAAGGGCTTGATGCTGGAGGGAAGTCGAAACTATTGGCTGACACAGACATCCCATCCTTGGTGAATCCACCCGATGGTGTATGTTTGTGGGTGTGCTGTTATCGGCAAGCCCAACAGCTTCACGATCTCTGCTGAAATGAGGTTATTTTGGCTCGTGCTATAAAAAATGAACTACAACAGGGAACCCTTCACCCACATATGGGAATGAAAGAGACATCCCCCCTCCTCTGGATCTCTGGGTTCTTAATTTTGGATCTTAGTGGTGGAAATGGTGGCACTATGATCTGCATCGATAATTTTCTTCCCTTTGTCATTCCCCTTGTTGGGTTCTGACTTAGATTTGGAACATGCATATGATTCAGAAACCTTCAGCTTGACCACTAGTGACTACCTAGACCGACACTCACTTGTGTTGTGAGTTGAGATCTTATGGAACTCACACCCATTTCCCGTGTCCTTCTTTGCCTTCGCAGTGTTTTTATTTGCTTGCGACTTTGATGGGTTGTCCTGGGACGACCAACCTTGGCCTTGTCCTTCATTCTGCGATTTGGGGGCGCCTTTCCCTTGCTTCTAATTCACAAATCCAAAGTCTTGCTTCTTCAATTTGAATTTTTGCTCAATCTTGGCAACATACCGTTATGCTGCACCAAGCAAGGATATGTCGAGGAACTCCATTTCATCCTTAATGCATCTATGTAGATAACTGTGGTACTTAAGCATGAAATGTTTCTCCGAATATTTGATACCTAACTTTGTGCATAGAGTATGGAACAAATTCGTCAGCTCATGCACATATTGACCGCTTTGTTGTTGCAACGTAGTCCATTGTATGTACTTGTGCTCATACCTCCCCACCGGGTAGTATTTTTCCTTGATGGCATCTTATAAATAATTCCAAGTGAGTGCAGATGAGAACAGGGAGGATTCCCCCTCGTAATTATTCTCATAGTAGGTTTCCTACCAGTCCTTGACATGGGGGGAAGCTTTGAGGAGTGGAAAAGTAATATTTTCCTGATTTTTAAAGTCATGAACTAAAAAATATCCTTCAAATAGATTTGACCATATATATATGGCCTCTGCATCTATTTGGCCCTCAAATATGAGAATGTTGAAGTTAACTTATACCTTAAAAGGAGTGGCACCTCCATAGTGGCTTCCGGATGAAGATGTGTCGTCGGTGGGTAGCCATCGAAGGATCTGGGAAAAGTTATCCATCATCACGTTCCTCTATTTCTTGAGGGTCTTCTAGAGCAATATTTTGATAGGATCTCCTGCTCCGTCGTCTTTCTTTTCCTCCACCATGGGAGGTCGTCGGGGATTGCGAGGCTAATTTTTCAAAGTTTCAACTAAATCGAGTCCTAACTCCTTATAACCCGATCTTGTTGGGGACATTCAAAGAAATATCAAGAAAGAGCAGACCATTTTGATACCACTGATCCAAATTTATGCAGGAACGAAATAAAATACAAAAATAAACATAAACGTGAAGATGCAGCAGAAAATATAATTCATTTCATTAATATCAAATAACCGAAATAATATTATAGACATAATAGAAAAAAAATAGCTTGGGCGATGGTAGCTTATCTATGAGAAGAGATGTGGTGACTACATGCCTCTGAGCAGTGTTGCAATGAGGCTCGAAGGCCCACCTTGTCTTTGAAGACAATCTTCCACACATTGGAGGGTTCGATTGGTACCTGGTGATACCCAGACGTCAAGTCAAAGTTGCTGAAATATTTGGCCCCCTTGAGTTGGTCTAGAAGGTCATCAATTTGTGGGATTGGATATCTATTCCGGACAGTGATCTTGTTTTGCGCCTGATAGTCAATACAGAGTCTCAAAGCCCCATCCTTCTTCTGCAACAACATGATTGGGCTCCCATAGGGCGATGAACTCGACTAGATGTGAACTTTCTACAGTAGCTCATGAATCTGCCTCTTGATTTCATCGTTCTCCAGAAAAGAGTGCCAATAGATTGGTCCATTGGGTAGCGGCATGCCCGGGGTTAGATTGATGGAGTGCTTGACCTGAAAATGTAGAGGTACCCCTGCAGGTGAGGTGAAGATTTCCCTGTACTCCTCCACGACATTGTCCAAATGTTGTTGACGTGCTGAGGAGCCTTGTCTGGAGGTCTTGGCCACAATATTCTTCTTGCCTGAGGGCAGATCATAAGGAAAACAAATTTCCCAGTTTGGGAAACAAGCTTACTGCATTGCTTCGCGGTGATCAAAGAGATGGCGGTAGGCTGTGCTACCTCCGATATCCTGTACAACTTATTATCCAAAGTAATAATAACAACGCGAGGCTGAGACTCATACACAACATGTTGCTTCCACAAGTATGGTTGGCCTAATAATACATCACAAAATTGAAGAGGAGCAACATCACATAATACCTCATTCGTGAAGGGCTTGATGCTGTAGGGAAGGCGACACTACTGGCTAATGTAGATATCTCATCCTCGGTGAAGCCACCCGATGGTGTAAAGTTGTCGGTGTGTTGTGATCAGCAGGCCCAACTTCTTCACGACCTTTGCTGAAATGAGGTTATTTTTGCTCCCACTGTCGACGATGAACTGTAGCGGGAAACCATTCACCCACATCTGAGAATGGAAGAGGCGCTCTCCCTCCTCTATACCTTTGGGTTCTTCCTTATGGATCTTGATGGTGGCAATGGTGGCACTGGGCTCCGCATCGATAATTTGCTTCCCTTTGTCATTCCCATTGTTGAGTTCTAACTCAGAGTGAGAACATGCATCTGATTTGGAAGCCTTCATCTCAGCCACCAGTGACTGCTTGGCTTGACACTCGTGTTGTGAGTGGATATCTTATGGAGCTCACACCACTTTCCCATGTCCTTCTTTGGTTTCATGGTGTTGTTCTTCACTTGTGGCTTCGGTAGGTTGTCTCGGGATGCCATGCCTTGGACTTGTCCTTTTTTCTGTGGTTTGGGGGCACCTTTCCCTTGTTTCTTATTCGTAGATCCAACATCTTGCTTCTTCAGTTTGAATTTATTATCAATCTTGGCAGCATACCGATATGCTGCACCAAGTAAGATGATGTTGAGGAACTCCATTTCCTCCTGGATGTATCTGTGCAGATAGCTGTAGTACTTAAGCACCAAATGTTTCTTCGAATGTGCAGACATGTTGGAGAATGTGCTGAATGTGCTCAATGAAGTTGTTTTCCTTGTCGGCTTTAGACTGGACATGAGCCGAATCCACCTTAGTAGTTGCAAATGGTTTGGCCACATCAATGGGACATAGTGGCTGGAATCCCAAGCCCACCTAAAAGGGGTTGTGACCAATTGAGCTATGGAGAGCCCGATTATAGTTGTGTTGTACATAGGGGAGGCTTTCATCCCATGTGCGTGGATTCTTCGAGTTTTACATGTGAAGAATATGTACAATCATCCCGTTGACGACATTTGTTTGGCCATCAATTTTTGGGTGGAAAGATGTGGACTTAGTGTGCTTGGTGTCTAGAATCGACCAGAGACTTGACCAAAATGTATTGAGGAACCTGTTTTCCCGATATGAGATAATAGACTATGGGATCCCAAATTGTAACCACAGCCGCTCAAAGAAGAGTTTATCAGTGGCTTCTGCTGTGATATTCTTCTTCCAGGCCGCCATAATGACCATATTATAGAATCTATCAATGACAACAAAAACACAATCATTTCCATGCTTGGTAGAAGGAAGGCCCGACATGTAATCCTTGGAGATGGATTCCCATGGCTGACTAGGGGTAGGCAGTGGAGTGTATAGGCCTTGATTCTTGATGGTCAGTTTGGAAATAACACAAGAAATGTAGGATCTAATGTACTTCCTGGGATCATAAAAAAGGTTCGGCCAATAGAAATACTTGTACAATACTACCACAGTTTTCTCGGCCGCAAAATGTCTAGTGACCGGACTATAGTGTGCTTCCCAAATCATCTTGGCACGCTCGCTTGAAGGAAGACAAAGGTGTCCCAGGTGGCATAACAGTGAATCATAAAGGTGAAATTTGGAACTTTCTTACCCTCCAAGAGTGTCTGGTATGTGTTTTCAAATTCTGGATCACTCTTGTAGAGATGTGGCCAACCCGAAGTCTCGTTCCCACAAGATTCGAGCATAGTGGTTAACGCCACGATTGACAGTCGACTGAGGTAGTCTGCAACATTATTGGTGCTTCCCTTCTTGTACTTGTTTCTGAAAGAACTGCAAGGGTCAGAGATCTGTGTGGATGACTGTTTTCTTCCCCCAAATTTAATTCTTCCATTGTCGGAAGGCCTGCACAATGAAATACATCTCTTTGTCATAGGTGGGATAATTTCAGAATGTGTCTCAAATTGTCTCACTATGATATTCCACTGGATGCCCTTTTTGAGTAAGTACTACCTAAATAACATATTTACATGCATCTATCTCGATCTCAAATGGTTGCTACAAGTTTGGTAATGTGAGCATTGGTGCAAAGCAAAGGTGATGCTTCAAATTTGGGAATGGATTATGTTAGGATTCTTAACAAAATAATTTTTCTTTCGCTCCTCCCTTGGTGACTTGGCTCAAAGGCCAAGTGATATGAGAGAACCCCAACACGAACCTGCGGTAGAAATTGGCAAGACCCAGAAAATTGTGGAGCTCTATTAGAGTGGTTGGGGCTTGCCAATCTTGAATGAGCTGGATCTTGGTTGGGTCAACATGCACCCCCCGCTCATCAATAATGTACCCCAGATATTGAACCTGGGTCATGTGAAAAGTGAATTTCTCTAGATTGGCACACAAATTGTGTTGTCGCAGTGTTTGGAGGACCTATTGAATGTGGTGGAGGTTCTTTTCCCAACTCTGGCTAAAGATGAGGATGTCATCTAAACACACCACCACAAATGAGTTAGTGAATGGTCACAGGATGTCATCCATTATCCTCATGAAGGTTGCAGGAGCATTCGTCAACCCGAAAGGCATGACCAACCATTCAAAAAGGCCCTCCTTGGCTTTGAAGGCAATCTTCCACACATCAGAGGGTTCGATTGGTACCTGGTGATACTTGGAATTCAAGTCAATATTGCTGAAATATTTGCCCCCCTTGAGTTGGTCCAGAAGGTCATCAATCTATGGGATGAGATATCTATTCCGGACAATGATTTTTTTTAGTGCCTGATATTCAATACATAGTCTCCAAGTCCCATCCTTCTTCTGCACCAACACGATTGGGCTCCTACAACGCGATGAAATCGGTTGGATGTGACCTTTCTGCAACAAATCCTAAATCTACATGTTGATTTCGTTGTTCTCCAGAGCATAGCTTCGATATATTGGTCCATTGGGTAGCAACATGTCTGGGGTCAGATCGATGGAGTGCTTGACTTGATAGTGTAGAGGCACCCCTGCACGTGAGGTGAAGATGTCCCCGTACTCGTCCATTACCTTTTCCATATATTGTTTCCATGTGGAGGAGCCTTGTCTTGAGGTCATGGCCATAGTCTTCTTCTTGTCCCGAGGGCGAATCATAAGGAAAAAAAATTTCCTGGTTTGGGAAATGAGCTTACTGCATTGCTTCGCGAGGATCAAAGAGGTGGTGGTAGGTGGTGCTGCCTCCGGTATCCTGTACAAATTATTACCCAAAGTAACAATAACAACATGAGGCTGAGACTCATACACAACATGTCGCTTCCACAAGTATGGTTGACCTAATAATACATCACAAAATTGAAGAGGAGAAACATCACATAATACCTCATCCTTGAAGGGCTTGATGTTGTATGGAAAGTGACACTGCTGGTTGACGCAAAGATCCCGTCCTTGGTGAAGCCACCCGATGGTGTATGGTTATGGGTGTGCTCTGATCGGCGGGCCAACCGCTTCACAACCTTTGCTGAAATGAGGTTATTTTGGATCTTGTTGTAAAAAATTAACTGTAGCGGGGAACCCTTCACCCAAATCTGGGAATGGAAAAGGAGCTCCCCCTCCTCTAGATCTTCAAGTTCTTATTTCTAGATCTTGGTGGTGGCAACAGTGGCACTCATCTCTACATTGATAATTCACTTCCCTTTGTCATTTCCCTTGTCGGGTTCTGACTTAGATTCAGAACATGCATCTGATTCGGAAGCCTTCAACTTGACCACGAGTGTCTGCTTGGCCCGACACTCACGTGTGTTGTGAGTGGAGCTCTTGTGGAACTCACACCACTTTCCCGTGTTCTTATTTGGCTTCGTGGTGTTGTTCTTCGCTTATGGCTTTGGCGGGTTTTCCTGGGCTTCCTCACCTTGGCCTTGTCCTTTGTTCTACGATTGGGGGCACCTTTCCCTTAATTTTAATTCTCAGATCCAAAGTCTCGCTTCTTCTGTTTGAATTTCTTCTCAATCTTAGCAGCATATCGGTATGCTCCACCAAGAGAGGAGATATCGAGGAACTCCATTTCCTCCTAGATGTATATGTGCAGAAAACTGTGATACTTAAGCACCAAATGTTTCTATAAATCTTTGATACCCAACTTTGTGCACAAGGTATGGAACAAATTCGTCAGCTCATGCACATATTGATCCCTTTGTTGCCACAACGTAGTCCATTGTATGTACTTTTCCTCATATCTCCCCACGGGGTAGTATTGTTCCTTGATGGCATCTCATAAATAATTCCAAGTGGGTGCAACCCAAAATAGGGAGGATTCCCCCTCGTCATTTTTCTCACAGTAGGTTTCCCACCAGTCCTTGACATGGGGAGCGACTTTGAGGAGTGAAAAAGTAATATTTTCTCGATTGGAAAAGTCATGAACCGAAAAATATCCTTCTAATAGATTCAACCATCTATCAACGACATCTACATCTATTTGGCCCTCAAATATGGGAATATAAAAGCTAAATTTTACCTTAAAAGGAGTGGCACCTCCAGAGTGGTTGTCAGATGAAGATGTGTTTCCTGTGGGTAGCTGTCGAAGGATATGGGAAAATTTATCCATCATCGTGTTCCTCTATTTCTCGAGGGCCTCCTCGAGCAATATTTTGATAGGATATCTTGATCCCTTGTCTTTCTTTTCCTTCGCCATGGGAGGCCGTTAGGGTTTTCGAGGCTGATATTGCAAAGTTTTAACCATATCCAACCCTAAATCCTTATACCTCAATCTCGTTGGGGACATGCAAAGAAAGATCGAGAAAGAGAGAAGACCGCTCTGATACCACATATCTAGATTTATGTAGAAACACAATAAAATATAGAAATACAAATAAACGCGAAGATGTAGTAGAAAATATACTTCATTTCATTAATATCAAATAACTGAAATAATATTATGACAGAATGAAAGTAAACTAGCTCGGGCGATGGTAACTTATCTCTGAGAAGAGATGTTGTGGCTACATTTCTCTGAAATGTGTTAAAATGAGGATTGAAGGTATATTTATTATTGAGAAACAATGGAAAACCCTAAATATCCAAAAACCTAACCTTAGGAGGCCAAGCGCCAAAACTATGGGCCCCGTTTGGGTAAATTGGTACATCAACTTCCCAACGTCGTAACGTTGGCATATGATCTCCATTTGACTCGCAAAATAACTCGTTAGAAACATATATCCGAGAAATACAATTTTCAGGTGTGTAATATTAGGAAAAGACCCATTTTGGTCCTGATTTTACCAAAAAAACGTTGTTTTGGGCCTCAAAACAGTTCTGGAAGTTTAGGACCCAAAAAAATGCCAAAAATAGTAAACTGTGCTACAATTAAGGAAACTGAAAAACTAAAAGAAACAATGGTGGGGAACCACGTGGAATAGGTGGGGGCCACCAATATCCACCTAGATCAGTCCTCCTCCCTTAGGAAGAAATGGTCCCCATTGCATTGATTTCCTCTCTGAGATGAGAAAAATTCTGCTAAACTTGGTCCCTAGTGAGCCACTTGCCTTGGTGCAAGAGTTGGCTAGATTTAACAACCCGATACAGCTGGATATTCAACGTGCGAGTGTTATTGATATTATTTTCCATGATCTGATCTGTTGTGGTCTATTCCATGTTGTCAAGGTTTATCTCTATTGGTGTGAGTTGTTCTTCCATGTTTGATGTGTCTAGTAATGGTGTACAGGTGGTCCACATTGAAAACTGGGTGTATACCAAGGATTGGTGGAATACTGAGCTATAAGGCATCATACCCGACAGCCTTGGTGATGGTATATGACCCATATCAGAGCATGGGAAGTTTACGGTGGTGTCCATTGAGACGCTTCTTATGCAAATGTAGCCAAACTTTGTCTCTCACCTGGAACTTGTGTGGCATCCGTTGGTGATCATGTCGCTAGTTGTACTTAGTATTGTCTCTGTCAAATATGTCATGGATTTGTTGGAGAATGTGTTGAATCTTCTCAATGAAGTTGTTCGCCTTGTTAGCTTTAGATTGGACATGAGTCAAATCTGCCTGAGTAGCTGCAAATGGTATGGCCACATCAATGGGACATAGTGGCCGAAATCCCAAGCCCACCTAAAAGGGTTGTTGCGAGTTGAGATGTGGAGAGCCTGGTTATAATTGTGCTGGACATAGGGGAAGCTTTCATCCCATGTGCGGGAATTCCTCAAGTTGTACATGCGTAGAATGTATACTATCATCCTGTTGACGACCTTTGTTTTGCCATCAGTTTGGGGGTTGAAAGTTGTAGGTTTAGTGAGCTTGGTGTCCAGCATCGACCAGAGACTTGATAAAAATGTACCGAGGAACCTGCTATCTCGATTTGAGATAATAGACAGTGGGATCCCAAAGTGTACCCACACTCGCTCAAAGAAAATTTTAGCAGTGGCTTCTACTCTGATATTCTTCTTGCAGGCCGCCATAAATGCCATCTTAGATAATTTGTCGACGAACACAAAAACATAGTTGTTGCCATGCTTGGTAGAAGTAAGTTCCAACATGTAATCCATGGAGATGGATTCCCGTGGCCGACTAGGGGTAGGCAACAAAGTATATAGTTTCTTCTTGATGGTCGATCTGTAAATGGTGCAGGCAGTGCAAGATCTGTTGTACTTCCCGACATCACGTCGAAGGTTTGACCCATAGAAATACTTCTGCAGTACTCCCACTAATTTATCGACCCAAAAATGTCCAGCGACCCGACTGTAGTGTGCTTCCAAAATCATCTTGGCATGCTCACTTGAAGGAACACAACGGTGTCTTATATGGCATAACAATGCATTCTGGAGGTGAAAATTTGGATGTTTTTTACCCTCCAAAAGCATATGTTATGTGTTGTTGAATTCTGGATCACTCTTGTAGAGATGCGGCCAACCCAAAGTCTCATGCCCACAAGATTCGAGCATAGTGGTTAACGCCATGATAGGTGGTCAACTGAAGAAATATGCAACATTATTGGTGTTTCCCTTATTTTTCTTGATGTTCAATGGAACTGTTGCAGGTATGTGGTCCATTTCTGATGGCGATCGTTCTGCAAATTCCCTTATGTCTTTATGAACTGCAAGGGTCGGTGATATGTGTGGATGACTGTTTCCTTCCCCAAAATTTAATGCTTCCATTTTCAACATTCCTGCATAATGGAATACATCTCTTTGTCAGAGGAAAGATACTTTCGAACTGTGTCTGAACGTGTCTCACTGTGATATGCCACTGGATGCTCCTGCTGAGTAAGTACTGCCCCAATAGCATAGTCAGAGGCATTTATCTCGATCTCAAATATTTTCTGCAAGTCTGGTAATGTGAGCACTGGTGCAGAGTAGAGGCAATGCTTCAAATTTGCGAACACCTTCTGTTGAGATTCATACCAAAAGAATTTTTCTTTCGCTCCTCCTTTGGTGACTTGACTCAGAGGCCAATTGATATGAGAGAATTCCAACACGAACCTATGGTAGAATTTGGAAAGAACTAGAAAGCTGCGAAGCTTTGTTAGAGTGGTTGGGGCTGGCCAATCCCGAATGACCTGGATCTTGGTTGGGTCCACATGCACCCCCCACTCATCAATAATGTACCCCAGATATTGAACCTGGGTCATGCTAATAGTGCATTTCTCTAGATTGGTGCACAAATAGTGTTGCCACAATGTTTGGAGGAATTGTCAAATGCAGTGGAAGTGCTCTTCCCAAATTTAGCTGAAGATCAGGATTTCATCCAAATACACCACCACGAATGAGTTAGTGAATGGTCAAAAGATTTCGTCCATCAGCCTCATGAAGGTTGCGAGAGCATTGATCAACCCAAAAGGAATTACTAGACATTCAAAAGGCTCTCCTTGGATTTGAAGGTAGTTTTCCACACATCAAAGGTTTCGATTGTTACTTGGTGTGATCTAGGTGGATATTGGTGGCAACCCACCTATTCCATTTGGGCCCCCACCATTGGTTCTTTCAGTTTTTTAGTTTCAGCACAACTTAGTATTTTTATTAGTTTTTTGGGTCCTAAACTCCCAAAGTCGTTTTGAGGCCCTAAACGACGTTTTTTGGGAAAAATGGGAGAAACATGTAGTCCTCGGATAGATGTTTCTAATGAGGTATTGAGCGTGTCAAACGAAGATCGTATGCCAAAGTTACATCTCCGGGAAGATTGATGTAGCAATTTACCCAAACAGGGCACACGGTTTTGGCGCTTCATCTCCTAGGGTTAGGTTTTTGGATGTTTATGGTTTTTCATTATTTATCAACAATAAATAGGCCTTCGAGCCTCATTGTAACACAATTAAGAGGCATTTAGCGGCCATATCTCTTCTCATAGATAAGCTACCATTGCCCTAGCTAGTTTATTTCCATTCTGTTTGTAAACATATTTCAGTCATTTGATTTTAATGAAATGGAGTTTTATTTCCGCTGCATCTCTATGTTTATGTTTATTTCTGCATATTATTGCATTCTTGCATCAATCCGGATTAGTGGTATCAGAGGGGTCTGCTCTTTCTCTATTTTTCTTTTCATGTCCCCGACGAGGTTAGGGTATAAGGAGTTAGGGCTCGATCTGGATGAACCCTTTCAAGATCAGCCTCACAAACCTCGATGACCTCCCATGGCGAAAGAAAATAAATATGAGGGAGAAGGATATCCTATCAAAATATTGCTTGAGGAGGCCCTCAAGAAACAGAGGAACATGATGATGGATAACTTTGCCCAGATCCTTCAACGCCTACCCACCGGTGGCGCATCTACAACCAGCAGCCAATCTGGAGGCGCCTATCCTTTCAAGGTACAAGTAAACTTTGACATTCCTATATTTGAAGGCCAGATAGATGCAGACACTATAGATAGATGGTTGAATTTGCTGGAAGGGTATTTTTTGGTCCATGATTTCTTCGACCGAGAAAATATTATTTTTGCACTCGTCAAAGTCGCTCCCCATGTCAAGGACTAGTGGGAAACCTACTGTGAGCAAAAGGATGAGAGGTAACCCTCTCTGTTCTTGTCCACACCCACTTGGAATTCATTCTGAGATGACATCAAGGAACAATATTACCCAGTGGGGAGCTATGAGGACATGTATATCCAATGGACCACGCTACAGCAGCAAAGGTATCAATATGTGCACGAACTGCCGAATCTGTTCCATACCCTGTGCACGAAGTTGGGTATTAAATATTGAAAGAGAAATTTGGTGCTCAAGTACCGAAGTTTTTTGCACTGATACATTCAGGAAGAAATGGAGTTCCTCGATATTACCTCTCTTGGCACGACATATTGCTATGCTGCCAAGATCGAGCAAAAATTTAAGCGAGACTTTGGATCTGCGAATCCAAAGCTAGGGAAAGGTGCCCCCGAACCATAGAACAAGGGGAAAAGCCAAAGTGGGGCGACTCAAAACAACACCAAAAATTCAAAGAAGGACACGAGGAAGTGGTGTGAATTTCATAACAACCTCACTCACAACACAAATGAGTGTCGGGCTAAACATTCAGAACCAAACAAGGAAAATGATAAAGGGAAGTAGATCATTGATGCAGATCCCAGTGCCATTGTTTCCACCACAAGCTCTAGGGGGAGGATCCCGAGGATCCAGAGGAGGAGGAGTGCCTCTTCCATTCGCAGATGTGGGTGAAGGGTTCTCCACTGCAATTCCTTGTCGATAATGAAAGCCAAAAGAACCTCATTTCAGCAGAGGTCATGAGGTGGCTCAGCCTATCGACCATAGCACACTCGCATCCGTACACCATTGGGTGGCTTCATGAAGGAAGATATCTTCATGTCCGCCAGCAATGCCGCCTTCCGTACAACATCAAGCCATTCACGAATGAGGTACTGTGTGATGTTTCTCCTCTTGATGTGTCTGAGGTATTATTGGGCAAACCATACTTGTGGAAGAGACATGATATGTATGAGTCTAGGCCTCATGATGTTGTTATTACTTTGGGAAATAAATTGTACAAGATACCGGAGGTAGTACTGCCTCCTGCCATCTCTTTGACTACTGCAAAAAAATGCAGTAAGCTTGTTTCCAATTCCAGGAAATTTATTTTCATTACTATTCACCCAAAATGCAGGAAGAATATTGTGGCCAAAACCTTGAAATGAGGCTACCCTGCATGGCATCAACATATGGACAAAGTCGTGGAGGAATACGAGGACATTTTCTCCTCAACCACAGAGGTTCCCCTACACTGTCAGGTCAAGCACTCCATTAATCTGACCCCAGGCGCACCGCCGCCTAATGTTGCCATACATCATATGACCACACAGACAAAATCCACACATGTACTATCTAAGGCTGATAAAGCAAACAAATTTATTGAAAGCATCCAACACGTTCGCCACCAGGTCCATGACATCTTCGACAAATCCAATACCAAGTTCAACAAAGTTTTCCTCATCTCATGGAGGAACTCAATGAAATGGAGAAAATTTCTTCCTTAGAGGGGAGGAATGATCCAGGTGGATATTGGTTTCCACCCACATATTCCATTTGTGCCCCACCATATGTTCTTTCAGTTTTTCAATTTCAACAAGAATTACTATTTTTAGCAGTTTTTTGGGTCCTGAACTTCCGGAGCCTTTTTGAGGCCCTGAACGACATTTTTTGGAAAAACCAAGAGTATCTCGAGTCAAAATTCGTAGTCCTAGGATATATATTTCTAATGAGGTATTGAGCGCATCAAACGAAGATTGTATGCCAAAGTTACGTCTCCGAGAAGATTGATGTACCAATTTACCCAAAGAGGACCCACAATTTTGGTGCTTCATCTCCTAGGGTTAGGTTTTTGGATGTTTAGGGTTTTCCATTGTTTCTCAACAATAAATATGCCTTCGAGCCTCATTGAAACACAATTAAGCGACATGTATCCGCCACATCTCTTCTTAGAGATAAGCTACCATCACCATAGCTAGTTTATTTCCATTCTGTCTGTAAACATATTTCAGTCATTTGATTTTAATGAAATGGAGTTTTATTTCCACTGCATATCTGTGTTTTTGTTTATTTCTGCATATTATTTCATTTTGGAATAAATCCAGATCATGGTGATACCCATAATTCAAGTCAATCTTGCTGAAATATTTGGCCCCCTTGAGTTGGTTCAGAAGGTCACCAATTCGGGGGATCAGATATCTATTCCAAATAGTGATCTTGGTTAGCACTCGATAGTCAATACAAAGTCTCCAAGTCCCATCCTTCTTCTACACCAACACGATTTGGCTCCCACAGGGCGATGAACTCGGCCTAATGTGACCTTTCTGTAACAACTGTTGAATCTTCCTCTTGATTTCGTCGTTCTCCAGAACAGAGCGCCGATATATTGGTCCATTGGGTAGTGAAATGCCTGGTGTCATATCTATGGAGTGCCTGACCTGACAGTGTAGAGGAACCCCTGCAGGTGAGGTGAATATGTCCCCATAATCCTCCATGACCTTGTCCATATGTTATTTTTGTGTGAAGGAGCCCTGTCTCGATGTCGTGGCCATATTCTTCTTCTTACCGTGAGGGCAGACACTAAGGAAAACAAATTTCCTAGTTTGGGAAATGAGCTTAGTGCATTGCTTCATTGTGATTAAAGATATGGCGACAGGCAGTGCTGCCTCTGGTATCCCGTATAACTTATTAACTAAAGTAAAAATAACAATGCGAGGTTGAGACTCATACAAAACATGTCACTTCCACAAGTATGGTTGGCATAATAATACATCACAAACTTCAAGAGGAGTAACATCACATAATACCTTATCCGTGAAGTGCTTGATGCTATAGGGAAGGCAACACTGCTGGCTGACGTGGAGATCTCACCCTTGGTGAAGCTACCAGATGGTGTATGGTTATGGGTGTGTTGTGATCGACATGCCAAATCGCTTCACAACCTCTGCTGAAATGAGGTTCTTTTGGCTCCCACTATCGATAATGAACTGCAACAGGGAACCCTTCACCCACATCTAGGAATGGAAGAGGTGCTCCCCCTCCTATGAATCTTCAGGTTCTTCCTTTTGGATCTTTGTGGTGGAAACGGTGGAACTTGGCTCTACATCGATAATCTGCTTCCCTTTGTCATTCTCCTTGTCGAGTTCTAATTGAGAGTTGGAACATGCATCTGATTCAGAAACCTTCAACTTGACCAACAATGACTGCATAACGTGACACTCACTTGTGTTGTGAGTTGATCTCTTATGGAACTAACACCACTTTCCCATGTCCTTCGTTTTGTTCGTGGTGTTGTTATTTTCTTGCGGCTTCGACGGGTTGTCCTGGGTTGCCTCACATTTTCCTTGTCCTTTGTTCTGTTGTTTGTGGGTACCTTTCCCTTGCTTCTAATACATAGATCCAAAGTCTCGCTTCTTCTGTTTGAATTTTTTCTCAATCTTGGCAGCATATCGGTATGTTGCACTAGGCGAGGAGATGTCGAGGAACTCGATTTCCTCCTTAATGTATATGTGCAGATAACTACGGTACTTTAGCATGAAATGTTTCTCTGAATATTTGATACGTAACTTTGTGCATAGAGTATGGAACAAATTCGTTAGCTCATGCACATCTTGCTCCCTTTGTTACTGCAACGTAATCCATTGTGTGTACTTGTCCTCATACCTCCCCACGGGGTAGTATTTTTCCTTGATGGCATCTCAGAAATAATTCCAAGTGGGTGTGGCCAAGAACAGGGAGGATTCCCCCTCATAATTTTTCTCACAGTAGGTTTCCGGCCAGTGCTTGACATGGGGGGCGACTTTGAGGAGTGAAAAATTAATATTTTCTCGATTGGAAAATTCATAAACTGAAAAATATCCTTTTAATAGATGAAACCATCTATCTACGACGTCTTTATCTATTTGGCCCTAAAATATGGGAATGCCAAAGTTAACTTGTACCTTAAAAGGAGTGGCACCTCCAGAGTGGCATCCGAATGAAGATGCGTTGCTGGCGAGTAGATGTTGAAGGATTTGGGAAAAGTTATCCATCTTCACGTTCCTCTTTTTCTCGAGGGCCTCCTCGAGAAATATTTTTATAGAATTTCCTGCTCCCTTATCTTAATTTTCCTCTGTCATGGGAGGTCATCGAGGTTTGAGAGGCTGATATTGCAAAGGTTCAACCATATCGACCCCTAACTTCTTATACCCCAATCTTGTTGGGGACATGCGAAGAAAGATCGAGAAAGAGTAGACTGCTCTGATACCACTGATCCAGATTTATGTAGGAACATAATAAAATACATAAATAAACATAAACATGAAGATGCAATAGAAAATATACTTCAGTTCATTTATATAAAATAACTTAAATAAGCTTACAGACAGAATGGAAATAAACTAGCTCAGGCAATGGTAGCTTGTCTATGAGAATAGATATGGAGGCTACATGCCCTTGAATAGTATTAAAATGAGGCCTATTTATTATTGAGAAATAATGGAAAACCCCAAACATCCAAAAACCTAACCCTAGGAGATGAAGCGCCAAAACTATGGGCCCTGTTTGGGTAAATTATTACATCAACTCTTCAGGGTTGTAACTTTGGCATACTATCTCCGTTTGATGCGCAAAATACCTAGTTAGAAATATCCATATGAGGACTACAACTTTTGAGTGTAAAACCTTAGTCGCGAGGCCATGTTGGTCTCATTTTTCCCAAAAAAACCTCGTTTAGGGCCTCAAAATGACTCCAGAATTTCAGGACTCGAAAAAATTCCAAAAATAGTAAACTGTGGTACAATTAAGGAAACTGAAAAAATGAAAGGAAAAATGGTGGGGCCCCAAGTGGAATAGGCGGGTGGCCAATATCCACCTGGATCTGTCCACCCCCCTTAGGAAAAAATTTTCTCCATTGCATTGATTTCCTCCATGATATGAGGAAACTTCTACTGAACTTGGTCCTTAGTGAGCCACTTGCCTTAGTGCAGGAGTTGGCCATCTTTGACAACCCGATACAGGTGGATATTTTGGGTGCGAGTGTTATTGATATTCTTGTCCATGATCTGATCAATTGGGTCCTGTTCCATGCAATCAGGATTTAGCTCTGTTGGTGTGATTTGTTCTGCCATGTCTGATGTGTCCAGTAATGGTGGAAAGTGGGGCCGAAGGTGGTACACATTGAACATTGGGTGCAGACCAAGGAATGGTGGAATACTAATGTCGAAGGCATTGTCCCCAAAAACCTTGCTGATGGTGTATGGCCCATATAGGAGTATGCGAAGCTTGCGATGGGGTCCAGTGAGGCGCTCCTTCTGTAAACGTAGCTAAACATTGTCGCTCTCTTGGAACTTGTGTGGCACTCAATATTTATCATGCCACTAGTTGTACGTAGCATTGGCTCTATCCAATATGTCATGGACCTACTGGAAAATGTGCTGAATGTGCTCAATGAAGTTATTTTCCTTGTCGACATCGGACTAGACATGATCTGAATCTGCCTGAGTAGCTGAAAATGGTATGGCCACATCAATGGGACATAATGGATAGAATCCCAAGCCCACCTAAAAGGGGTCATGGCTAGTTGAGTTGTGGGTAGCTTGGTTATAGCTATTTTATACATAGGGGAGGCTTTCATCCCAATTGTGTGGATGCTTTGAGTTGTACATGCGTAGAATGTGTACGATCATTCCGTTGATGACCTTTGTGTGGCCATCAGTTTGGGAGTGGAAAGCTGTGGACTTAGTGAGCTTGGTGTTCAACATCGACCAAAGACTTGACCAAAATGTATTAAGGAACCTTTTGTACCGATCTGAGATAATAGACTGTGGGATCCCAAAGTGTACCCACACTCACTCAAATAAGAGTTTAGTAGTGGCTTCTGCAGTGATATTATTCTTGCAGGTCACCATAAAGGCCATCTTAGAGAATTTTTCGACGACCACAAAAACACAGTTGTTTCCATGCTTGGTATAAGGAAGGCCCAACATGTAATCCATGGAGGTCGATTCCCACGACCGACTAGGGGTGGGAAACAGAGTATATAGGCCTTGCTTCTTGATGGTCGGTTTGGAAATAGCGCAAGTAGTGCAGGATCTGATGTACTTCTCGACATAATGTCAAAGGTTCAGCCAATATAAATAATTTTGCAGTACTGCCACTATTTTCTTGACCCCAAATTGTCCAACGAAATGACTGTAGTGCACTTACCAAATCATATTGGCATGCTCACTTGAAGGAACATAGAGGTGTTCTAGGTGGAATAACAGTGCATCCTGGAGGTGAAAATTTGGAACTTGCTTACCCTTCAGGAGCATCTGGTATGTGTTGAAAAATTCTAGATCACTCTTATAGAGATGCAGCCAACCCGAAGTCTTGTGTCCACAAGATTCGAGAAAATTGGTTAATGCCATGATCAACGGTCGGCTGAGGTATTTTGCAACATTATTGGTGCTTCCCTTCTTGTACTTGATGTCCAATTGGAACTGTTGGAGGTATGTAACCCATTTCTGATGGTGATTGTTTTGCAACTTCCCTTTTGTCTTTATGAAATGCAAGGGTTGGTGATATATGTGGATGACCGTTTCCTTCCCCAAAATGTAATGCTTCCATTGTCGGCAGGCCTACACAATGGAGTGCATCTATTTGTGATAGGTGGGATACTTTCGGGCTGTGTTTGAAAGTGTATCACTCTGATATTCCACTGGATGCCCCTACTAAGTAATAACTGCCTGAATAACATAGTCAGAGGCATTTGTCTCGATCTCAAATGGTTGATCTAAGTTTGTAATGTGAGCACTGGCGCAGAGTAGAGGCAAGCGATGCTTAAACTCTTCGAACATCTTCTATTAAGATTCATACCAAAATATATTTTCTTTCTCTCCTCCCTTGGTGACTTGACTCAAAGGCCAAGTGATATGAGTGAACCCCAACATGAACTTACGGTAGAAATTTGAAAGACCCTGAAATTTGCGGAGCTCTTTTAGAGTGGTTGGGGATGGACAATCCTGAATGAGTTGGATCCCTGCTAGGTCCACATGCACCCCTCGCTCATCAATAACGTACCCCAGATATTGAACCTGGGTCATGCCAAAAGTGCATTTCTCTAGATTGGCACACAAATTGTGCTGCCACACTATTTGGGGGATGTTTCGAATGTGGTGGAGGTGCTCTTCCCAACTCTGGCAGAAGACTAGGATGTCATCCAAATACACCACCATGAATGAGTTAGTGAATGGTCACAGGATGTCACCCATTAGCCTCATGAAGGTTGCGGTAGCATATGTTAACCCTAAAGGCATGCCAAGCCATTCAAAAAGGCCCTCCTTGGCTTTGAAGGCAGTCTTCCACACATCATAGGGTTTGATTGGTACTTGGTCATACCCAGAATTCAAGTCAATCTTGCTGAAATATTTGGCCCCCTTGAGTTGGTCCAAAAGGTCATCAATCCATGGGATCAGATATCTCTTTCAGACAATGACCTTATTCAACTCCCCATAGTCAATACAGATTCTCCAAGTCCCATCCTTCTTCTGCACCAACATGATCGGGCTCCTACAAGGCGATGAACTTAGCCGGATGTGAACTTTGTACAAAAACCCTTGAATCTACCTCTTGATTTCATCATTCTCCAGAACAAAGCACCGATAGATTGGTCCATTGGGTAGCAGCATTCCGGGGGTTAGATCATGGAGTGTTTGACCTCAAAGTGTAGAGGCACCCCTGCAGGTGAGGTTAAGATGTCCCCGTAGTCCTCCACGACCTTGTCCATATGTTGTTTCTGTGCGGAGGAGCCTTGTCTGTAGGTCATGGCCACAGACTTCTTCTTTCCCTGAGGGCGGATCATAAAGAAAAAAATTCATGGTTTTGGAAATGAGCTTACTGCATTGCTTCATGGTGATCGAAGAAATGGCTTTAGGCAGTGCTATCTCCAACATCCTGTACAAATTATTAACCAAAGTAACAATAACGACACAAGGTCGAGACTCATACACATCATGTTGCTTACACAAGTACGGTTGGCATGATACTACATCACAAACTTCAAGAGGAGAAACATCACATAATAACTCATTCGTGAAGGGCTTGATGCTGTAGGGAAGGTGACACTGATGGCTGACTTGAAGATCCCATCCTTAGTGAAGCCACTTGATGGTGTATGGTCATGGGTGTGTTGTGATTGATAGGCTGAGCCACTTCACTGACCTCTGCTGAAATGAGGTTATTTTGGCTCTCGCTATCGACAGTGAACTGTAGTGGGGAACCCTTCACCCACATCTAGGAAAGGAAGAGGCGCTCCCCCCATCTCCTTCTTTGGCTTCGTGGTGTTCTTCTTCGCTTGTAGCTTTGATGGGTTGTCCTGGGATGCCCCACTTTAGCCTTGTCTTTTGTTCTGCAGTTTGGGGGCACCTTTCCCTTGCTTCTAATTCCCAGATCCAAAGTCTCGCTTTTCCTATTTTAATTTCTTCTCATTCTTGGCAGCATACCAGTATGCCGCACCAAGAGAGGAGATGTCGAGGAACTCCATTTCCTCCTAGATGTATTTGTGAAGACAACTACAATACTTAAGCACCAAATTTTTCTTCGAATATTTGATACCCAAATATGTGCATAGGGTATGGAAAAAATTTGTCAGCTCATGCACATCTTGATCCCTTTGTTGCCGCAATGTAGTCCATTATATGTACTTGTCCTCATATCTCCCCATGGGGTAGTATTATTCCTTGATGGAATCTCAGAAATAATTCCAAGTGGGTGCTTCCAAGAACATGGAGGATTCCCCCTCATCCTTTTACTCACAGTAGGTTTCCCACCAATCCTTGACATGGGGGGAAACTTTGAGGAGTGAAAAAGTAATATTTTCCTGATTGGAAAACTGATGAACCGAAATATCCTTCTAATAGATTCAACCATCTATCTATGATGTCTGCATATATTTAGCCCTCAAATATGGGAATGTCGAAGTTAACTTGTACCTTAAAAGGAGTGGCACCTCTAGAGTGACTGTCGGCTGAAGATGCGTTGCCAGTGGATTGTCATCTAAGGATCTGAGAAAAGTTATCCATCATCGCATTCCTCTGTTTCTCGAGGGCCTCCTCAAGCAATATTTTGATAGGATCTCCTGGTCCCTCGTATTTCTTTTCCTCCACCATGGGAGGCCACCGGGGTTTACGAGGCTTATCTTGCAAAGATTCAACTAGATCGAGCCCTGACTCCTTATACCCCGATCTCATTGGGGACATGCAAAGAAAGATAGATAAAGAGAAGACTGCTATGATACCATTGATCCAGATTTATGCAGGAATGCAATAAAATACCAAAATAAACATAAACGTGGAGATGCAAATAACTGAAATAAGCTTACAGAGAGAATGGAAATAAACTAGCTCGGGCAATGGTAGCTTATATTTGAGAAGAGATGTGGCGGCTACATGCCTCTAAACTATGTTACAATGAGGCTGAAAGGCCTATTTATTAATGAGAAACAATGAAAAACCATAAACATCCAAAAACCTAACCCTAGGAGATGAAACACCAAAACTATGGGCCCCGTTTGGGTAAATTGTGACATCAAGTTCTCGGGGTCGTAACTATGGCATACGAACTCTGTTTGACGCGCATAATACCTTGTTAGAAATATGTATATGAGGAATGCAAATTTCAAGTGACCAACATTGGTAAAAAACCCATGTTGGTCCCAGTTTTACAAAAAAATATTGTTTAGGGCCTCAAAACAGCTCTGAAAGTTCAGGGCCCGAAAAAAAGCCAAAAATAGTAAACTGTTCTACAATTAAGGAAACTGTGAAAATGAAAGAAACAATGGTGGGGACCCAAGTGGAATAGGTGGGTGGCCACCAATATTCACCTAGATCAATCCTCCCCCCTTAGGAAGTAATGGTTTCCATTGCATTTATTTCCTCCATGAGATGAAGAAACTTATACTGAGCTTGGTCCCTAGTGAGCCACTTTCCTTGGTGCAGGAGTTGGCCAATTTTGACGACCCAATACAACTGGATCTTCTATGTGTGAGTGTTATTGATCTTCTTATCCATGATTTGATCAGTTGTGGCCTGTTCGATGTTGTCAGGGTTTAGCTCTGTCGGTGTAAGTTGTTCTTCCATGTATGATGTGTCCAATAATGGTGGAAAGTAGAGCCGAAGGCGGTCCACATTGAACACTAGGTGCAAACCAAGGAATGGTGGAATACTGAGCTTGAAGGCATTGTCCCTGACAACCTCGGTGATGACGTATGGCCCATATCGGAGCGAGTGAATCTTGCAGTGCGGTACAATGAGGTGCTCCTTCTGCAAATGTAGCCAAACTTTGTCGCCCACCTAGAACTTGTGTGGCACCCAATTCTGATCATGTCACTGATTGTACTTAGATTTGGATCTATCCAATATGTCATGGAACTATTTATGAATGTGCTGAATGTGCTCAATGAAGTTTTTCACCTTTTCGGCTTCGGACTAGACATGAGCCGAATCTGCCTTACTAGCTACAAATGGTATGGCCACATCAATGGGACATAGTGGCTAATATCACAAGTCTACCTAAAAGGGTTTGTGGCTAGTTAAGCAGTGGAGAGACCGATTATGGTTGTGTTAGACATAGAGGATGCTTTCATCCCATGCATGTGGATACTTCGAGTTGTACATGTGAAAAATGTGTACGATCATCCTGTTGACGATCTCTGTTTGGCCATCAGTTTGGGGGTGGAAAGTTGTGGACTTAGTAAGCTTGGTGTCCATCGTCGACCAGAGACTTGACCAAAATTTATTGAGGAACATGTTGTTCCAATCTAAGTTAATAAACCATGGGATCCAAAAGTGTACCCACACTCAGTGAAAGAATAGTTTAGCAACAACTTCTGCTGTGATATTCTTCTTACAAGCTGCCATAATGGCTATCTTAGAGAATCTGTCGACGACCACAAAAACATTGTCGTTGCCATGCTTGGTAGAAGGAAGACCTGATGATTAGATTGGGATCAGGGCCTAAGGATTTGCTCAAAATTGAAAGTTACAGGATTGGGTTCGAAATGGAAAATAGGTTCAGAACCGGATCGAACAACAGAGTGGGATCCGAATTGGTGGCTATCATGGAGTCTTGAACTTTGCATATAGAATTGGGGATTGCATGATAGCCGTGGAATGTTGGAGGTGGAACAAACAGTAAGAGAAAGCCACAGAACGAAGCAATATCGAGGACTGTGGATATGACACCAATCAACAGGTGAGATCTCATCGCAGTTGAGAAACATCGCACATTGCACATAACATAGTTTACCGTTAAAGAGTTTCGCAAGTTAAATTGTTTAACCTGTGATGCGAAGTGAGAAGGCAGATTGCAGCACCCAGACAAGAAATTTTGAAAATCAAAATATTTAGAAGCTAAGAGTTTGAAATATATGTTAAATTGGTTGTGATGCGGTAAATTTGAAATATGTGATGCAATGAGGGGAGCCACGTGTCGGCATTGTGCATGAGCGTACATCGCATAAATTATGGTTTCAACGTTATCGCTACCAAGTTAAACTTGCGGAAAAGCGATTTGCGATGCACTGTGATTGGTTGCATGTTGTGGGACCTGAGAACCCTATTTCGTGTGTATGTAAGATGTTTAAGGCTATGTGCATTTTTTTATAAAGAGTGTTGTTGGTTGCTTCGCGTATGTATGTAAATAAACTCCGCAATTGTATTCCATTGTTTCTGCTAATGCATAAGCCACTTAACGTTTGTGGGTGAACATGTGGAAACCACCCTAAACATAAATTTTAATGCACAAATTTATTAGCGGAGCGTATAGGGGTGCACAAAATTTGGCAGTCAACCCTAATCTAACTCCAGTCAACTGGAGTTCTCCACATTTAGTGGAATTTTCTTAGGATATATTGGGAAAAAGTGTAGAAGGCTCAATTTTCGACCATTCTGAGTGAAGGAAGAGTCATTCTTGACTAATTCGAGCATTCTGGAGCCATTGGTGAGGTTTTCAAATCCAACTGAGGACTTCTGAGTGTGATTTTTCTTTAGAGAAGTTCCAAAGGCCACCTGGGCCACCAAGAGCCAATAAGAGAATGAGGCCTAGCCAGGGCAGCCAAAGGCCATTCTCAGGAAAAAAATAGTCATTTATGAATATATTGAACCTTATGAATCTAACGATGGGGTTTGAATAAGAATTTGGATACTTCTAGAGCCTAAGAAGCCATAGGGAAGTTTTAGGGAGCCCAGTGCCACTAGGTGTTGGAGGCATAGAACGGGGAGCCTGAGTTCATTCTGAGCAAATGAACAACCTATTTTGGATGGTTGATATGTGTTGGAGATAGTAGAACATGTTTCAGGAGTAGAAGAGGACTTCTAGGTGATTTTATGCCCTAGAGAATCTCAGGGAAGCTCAAGGACACCAACTGAAGAGGTCAAGCCCAAGGGAGCCTAGGACCATTTCCAGAGATTGAACAATCAATATAAAGGTATTTTGGTATTCTAAACATATTGGTATAGTCCAAAAAACCATTGGAGTTGAGAATCAGATTGTAAAAGAAATTTACCATCTTAATCCCAGAGAGCCAAGTCCATTGACAGAGGCTCAAGGAGATGTAGCCCAAGTGTTGAGGGTGAACTCCCCTATTATGTTTGCTGTTATGTGTTGTTGGTTAATTTGCTGAAATTTATGTTTGATGTACATGATTTTAATCAAATTAAATAAATGTTTAATTTCTCACACATAATGCCTTAAACCAGTTAAAACACATACACCTAAATCAATAATTCAATTCCATACATGCATGTATAAGAAAAATCCTTAATTTTTTTAATTGAGTGGGAGGTGCTTGCATAGAAAAACAAGTTAGCCACCCATATCAGATTAGGTTGGTATTAGAGCACTAGGTTTCTTGCTTGAAAGAGCATTAGGTTTCTTGCTTGATAGAGCACTAGGTTGCTTTTTTGACAGAGCACAATGTTGCTTGCTTGCTTGTTTGACTTGAAGGGTGTTTAACAGTGCAAAGAATTTAACTTTTTACAAATTGACTGATGCTTACAAGTTTGAGTTTGCTAGAGGTGAAGGGGAGCTACTGCTAGCTAAGTGTTGACCGGATAAATCAATCTTGTGGACAAGATCAATCTCCCTAGTACCAAAAGGTAATCTAGCAACAAACAGCCAAATAAAACTATCTTTCTCTAGACATATGCGATTTACAAAAGAATACTATAAAGGTGTTAAGGTCTTACCGTAGATCCAATGCTTGTTCGAAGTAGTTGTCCCTCGGTCACTTGAAGGAGTTATCTTTATAAACCTGCAGTCACAAACAAGCAAACATTAAATAGCACCTATATAGTAAACATTATAAATCATGCCTATCATGGTGATCAAGGAATCCATGAAATAAATAGTTAATTAATAGCTTATTGAGAAAAATGAATTCATTTGTATTAACTTTGAAAGAAGGAAAACCTTACAACCTTAGCATTGATGTTGAACAGGCCTTCCCGGGGTCTGAAGCAGGAATCTCCTCTACTCTGACAAGCCTTGCACTCTCCCAACCGAGACAGATAGAGGTATGTGATCTTTCCTCACAAAATCTCATTTAAACGAGTCTGAATCCCAACAACACTTAACCTAAAAATATTCTAAAACTTGAACTCCCTTTGAGGATACCCAATGCCTCTTTTTATAGTGCAAAAGAGGAGGTTTCAGTTCCAACTATGAAGGGATAGAATCCTCCTTCAAAGGGATAAGCTCCTCACATCAAGGGGTTAGCTCCTTAAGGTAAGGGATACATGAACCTCAAAAGAGCGGTTCTGCCACCGCAAGATTCTTTCCAGAGGCTTCTAGAAATTACTGAAAGTGAGATTTTTGAGTTTACTTGCACCTTTTTAATATTTTACAGGGGTTTTCACCCATAACAAAGAGAAAGTGCGTTCAGGAACGCAGGAGTTATGAAAATTAGGTGCGGGACCGCAGGCAAGACAAAGAGAAAGTGCGATACCAGAGTTAAGGATATTTTTAAGAACTTTTCTCTTATTTTAAAGGCTTGACATGAGGAGCTAATGTGTTAGACTTGCAAAGGAGGAAGTATGAGTGATAATGAGCTCATACAACTAGCAGAATGTCAAGATGACAATTTTCAGTGTAACAGATTGCCCCCTAAAGTGCAAAGTTTGGAATAGATGAAGCTGAAGTCTGTCATATATGAAGAGTGCAGTACTTTATCATTTCAAGGATCATCCTGTGGACACCCCATTCGGAACCTGTAAAAACATTCAATGCAAAATATATATATGTAAACATATCATCACTGAGGTAGGCATTCCCATACTCAGATCAAAACTAACTAGAAACTAACTAAACTGTTATGATACAGGAATGATTTTGTAGTACATCAATAGTATAGACATGTGTAGACACAGTATGGATGTAGCCATCTGTTTATGAATAGTCCACTATATAAATGAATAACAAAATTCCTCGCAGCTTGGATGGTAGAAACTAGATCCAGGGTCTTGATTTCCACTTCTCGAACCAGTACGATTCTATCCATGTGAATGAATGTATTGAAGTCGAACATGGTAGAAACCACTTGATTACCAGTCAATGACGTGAATTGTTAACAAGTGTGAGAGTAACCACCAGTAATTTCAATGGCTCTCAAAGTACTCAGTACAATCCATGAAATGTGAATGAATGAGCTGAAGTCGAACATGTCACGGAATCATTCGATCGAAGGTCAATGATGCAACTTATTGTCGAAGGAAAGAAACCTACCATTAAGGCATGCAGACTTCAAGGTAATGACGATTTCTAGATCAACTTCCTAGATAATGAGCTGTTGTCGATAGAAAGTGATCCGTCATATGAAAGCCCATAACACGAAATCATAGATCAAGTTTTGAAGAAATATATTAGCAAGGACTAGCTCAGGGATGGTAAAAAATGGTTTGTTTGAACTGTCCTCTTGAACACATAACGACACTGCAGATGGCTTGGTGACAATTGACCCAAAGCTAATACCCAGAAACCGACTGAAGAATTTCAATATGGTTTGATTAAATGTTAGGGAAAGGATTTCCCAACCCTGGTGAAAAAAAGTGTCGTGTTCAAGAGTGGGTAACGGCTTTTCAAAAAATCAAAATACAACAAACATGTTCATTTTTCTCTCTTTTCCCCCACCATTTCTGGCAAGTACCTCTTTATTTTTGACAAGCTTGAAGAGGATAACATTTGCTTGTTTATAAGTTCATCCTTCGGATGAGTCCAACTTAGTTTAAGATTTGAACGCTAAGAAGGAGTGGTTCGTTCCTGTTTAAAATTGAACAGTTCCTTCACTGTTAAATTTTAGCGAGTCCAGTATAGGAGAAACTCGGTGTTTTTCAATTTTAGGGATTCAGAAGAAAAACTTAAGAAAACTCCATGGGTGTACTTTTTCGTAAATTTAATCTCTCGAGCCCAAAAAAGGATAAAATAATGCGGGAGAGAACTCTATTGACCGTAATTAGTCAATGTATACCTTTTGCGTAAATTGTCCATTTCAGTCCGTAAAAGGGGTAAACTTATACTGAAGGGACGATCATTCATTTATTTTAACGAGTTCGAATAATCAAGTGCTCGACAATCTTTTCAATTTTATTGAGTCTAAAAAGAGCTTAAAAGAGGACTCCAAGTTTTCTCTTTTTCGTAAATTTTTGAAAGAGTCCGAAAAAGTGATAAAAGTATGCTCTTTGTTGAAAAACGATCAATTTTCCCGAAAAATCCAATTTTTTGCACAAAAAATCGAAACATTACACATACCTGTTTAAGATAAATAAAAATGCTTTCAAAAATAACCTTTTTTAAAGTGAAAAATAAACAAATTAAAAATTCATTTATTCGAAAAAACTTATAAAAAGGACTTTTCTAACTTCATTTTTACCATTTGACTTCAGAGTGAAAAGTGAGAGCTTTTGGATAAAAAAGTTCCTGCCAAGATTCTGGAAAATCCGTCTGGAAAAATCGAGAACCGTCAGCTCCAGGTAATCCATGACTTCCTTATCTTGCATTTCATCTGTTTATATTTCATTTTTAGGCTTTAGATTTCATTTTTTAAGCATAAATAGGTTGAAAAAATTGCCCGTAGGTGCAACACACGGGTCCTGCGGACCCCGACTTTTTTCTACATGGAAAAAAGTCTTGGGTTCGCACCTGTTCCACAACGCACGTGAGTATCTACACACTGTGTATGAACTTCAGGTGTGGACCCCGCGCAATGAAATTTCAAATTTATTTTTCTCAAATTCCGCCCAAAAATTTTCAAAAAATCTTGTTCTAATATGTATTTTTATGCATTGTAGGACATACAAGATGCTTGTTTGGAGAGAACACGAGCATGAAGACGTAGATGATGCTGCAATGAATCATTTTCCTACAATGCAGGTGTTGAAAGCATGCATTTTGTATAAATTCTGGGCCATTCAAGGCATGAGGGCATAGGTAGACCTCCTGACATGGCTGGTGAATAGGTGGAATGTACAGGACCAGTGTTTTGTTATTGGCAGCCACCGGCTCGAAATTGAGCTGGAGGATTTCTATTTTTTGACTGGTTTGTCCAAGAGAGGAAAACAAATTTCTCTGTTTGGGACTAGGCCAGGTGGCCAGTTTGTCGCTAGTCTTTGACTAGAGTTCTATGATGATCAGGCAGACCCCCAGGACAAACGGATTGACATAAAAACTATCATCCGTCCCGAGCTTAAAGTTATTGCATTTACTGTCACCAGACTGTGTGGTAGCGCAGCGTTGCATGTGGCTACCGATTCCCAAATGTGCATTGTTGTAGACTGTTTTCGAGGCACCATTTTCAACTGGTGCGAAGCTGTGTTGGCCAATGTAAAAGGCCAACTAACCAGAGAAAAGAATGGAAAGCTCAACAACTTTGGATATGGATCCATTGTATTCACCTTTGCTCTAGAGAGGATCCCCATGTTAGCTCTGCAGAACATTCCTGTTGATGTTGGTCGACCTCGAGAACCTAAGATGGTTCGTTGGGTTGCATTGATGGCCCGTCATGCTGAGGGCGTCGAGATTGTTCGATTTTCTTCTTCATATTTTCGTTGGCTGGTACACAAAATTTTTGTTATAGAGGACTTTCCATACGTCGGGATAGATTTTTGCGGTGATCGAGAGATGGCTCTCCCAACAGGGGAACAGTGGGATGAATCAGGTAAAAATCATTTTCAACAATTTCTAAGTTCTAATTTTTTTTTTTTTTAATCGTCCCAAAACTAATAATAAAAAGTTTAAATGTAGATGTGGGCCCACGGCGACCAACCCATCTCCAGACTTATGAGAGAAGGCATCTAGCTGCAGCCGCACCAGCCCCAGAAGGCCAATCAGCAGAGATCCTGTCTGATTTAGAGCATTACCTAGAGCACCTGAATCTAGACATTCCAGAGACTGAAATAGATGATATTCTAATCAGATTACAGAGATATGTGATTAATGTCCCAGGACCTTTTAGGAGGTTCCTGTGTATGGTGGCCCGGGCAGTGGTCTCTTATCGTGATCATCATCAGGGATAGGATGATTGTTTTGTAGAATCATATCATTTTTTTCCCTTTTGTATTATCATTTTTGCCGATCATAAGGTGTATTTCAACCTATGATCAAAGACGATGCATATTTTGAAAACAAAATTCTATGATATGATATATCACTGTTACCGGCTATATGTGTACATGTTATCGAATGTTGTTTAATTTACTGTTTTGATTATTGCAAATGTCTATTTATCATACTAGAAGCAACTGCATCTACTAATGTATTTAAATGTTTTGGAATATGTTGATATTCAATGTAATCAAACTCACGTTCCAAGAGACGAACTCTTAAAAATAACCATAATAACACTGGATTTCTAATGGCATAAACCCTGTTAAGCTGTAATACAACAAGTTCAGAATCCAACCTAACAATCAAATTCCGAATTCCAAACGATATGGATTGAGATAATAACTCAATCACTGCACTATACTTTGCAATGTTATTCGTTGTTTGACCGAGGCTTACCCCATGCATGGATACTAACTCGTCAGAGGGTGAATAGATAACCCAAGCTGCGGAAGAAATGTTCTGTGTACTACGACAAGCACCATCAACAAAACCAATGTAGGTTTGAAGAGACGTCGACATCTGTAATATCAAGAGTAAAACACAGATAAGCAGGAATAGTGATAAAACACACTCTAAACTAGGAACACTTTTCTAATCTAAGACACACCAACAACAAAGAATCTAATCTAATTTTAAAAATCTCCACACCAAATTTAAGCATAATATCTCTTCATATAAAGCCCATTTCTGGGTTTATCTAAAGGGACACCGTCGAAATCTATCAGCTCATAGGCCCCTTTTGCCAGTTTTCGCTTAACAATGAAATGACCATGCCACATAGGCACAAATTTTCCAGCCCCTAGCTTATCATTGGCTTGATCGTACACTAAAACTAGGTCTCCTTCTGAAAAATTACGAGGGGTAACATTTCTATCGTACTGAGCTTTTATTCGTTTGACATGAGCCTTGTTTGCTAATGCAGCATTTCGTCGATTCTCATCTAGCTGAGCCAAGTACAAAAAACGCTTCTCCTCTTCGGACGTAGCTGGGAGTAATTCTGTGGCTAATTTCAATGATGGAATTTCGCATTCAATAGGCAACACAGCTTCCAAACCGTAGACCAGTTGAAAGGGAGTGAAACCAGTTGATGTTTTTGCTGAGGTCCGATATGCCCAAAGTGCTAAAAATAACATGGAATGCCAATTCGACTTATGAATACCAATAATTAATTTGATCATAGTGACTAAAAATTTATTGATAGCTTCAACCAGACCATTAGCCTGCAGGTAATAAGGAGTAGAACTATCATGGCGCAGGCCAAGTTGTTCTGTCAGTTCAGTCATCATGATATTTTGAAAATGACTTCCATGATCTGTAATAATGGCTTGAGGAACACCGAATCTAGCAATTATATGATTGAACACGAAAGTTGTAGCAGTCTTTCCATCTGCCGAGAATTTAGGCATCGCCTCGGCCCACTTAGTAAAATAATCTACCGCTAGGATAATATACGCATGCCCCCCGGCCGAGTGAGGGTTACATGTAATAAAGTCAATACCCCACTTTGCGAAAGGATCGACAATAATTATGGGGTGAAGAGGAGCGGGTGGTGCACGCATTTTATGATCAAAGACCTGACAATTATGGCATTTCTGGATTGCATAGATACAATCTTTGAATAACGACGACCAGAAATAACCAGCACGCAATATCTTTTGGGATGTGGCATACCCAGACATATGACCGCCACATGCTCCAGAATGGCAGTTGTTTAGAACCTTTTCAGCTTCTTCATGAGTAAGACAATATCAGAAAACAGAATCCGCTCCACGACGATAGAGTGTATCACCAATAATATTGTATTGTTGGGATTGGAAATGTATTTTCCATCGCTGAGATCGTGAGATTTCAGGCCAAAAAGATTGGGTTTGGAGATAAATAATAATATCCCCATACCAAGGATCAAGAGTATTGATAAGAAACAAGGATTCATCCGCAATGGGCTGCTCCGCCACAGTTTCAGTATCAGTAGAGGGGAAATCACACATTAGTTCGGCAAAAACCAAAGATTTCTTTGCCTTGGATTTTTCAAATTCCAAGTCAAATTCCTGTAGGATAACTATCCATTTGGAATACTTGCCCCCTAGCAATTGTTTGGTCAAGATGTACATCATAGGGTTACAGTCAGAAATTACTGTGATTTTTCGTAATAAGATGTAGTGTCGAAATCTTTGGACAACTTGAACAGCTGCCAAGGCCAATTTCTCCACATGCATGTATTTGATCTCAGTCGGATGTAGATTTCGACTAAGATAGTAAATCACATGTTCATTGTTGAATTCATCTTCCTGAACTAAAACCATCCCAATGGTGGAATGAGAGGCAGCGAGATACACAAAATAGTCTTGGTTGTAATTGGGAGGATGCAGCAACGGTGCATGGGTCAACGCGTGTTTGAGTGCATCAAAAGATCGATTAGCGATCTCATCCCAAAAGAATGGAACGTTCTGTTTGTTGACCGGATAAATCAATCTTGCGGACAAGATCGATCTCCCTAGTACCAAAAGGTAATATAGCAACAAACAACCAAATAAAACTATCTTTCTCTAGACATATGCGATTTACAAAAGAATACTATAAAGGTGTTAAGGTCTTATTGTAGATCCAATGCTTGTTCGAAGTAGTTGTCCCTCGGTCACTTGAAGGAGTTATCTTTATAAACCTGCAGTGATAAACAAGCAAACATTAAATAGCACCTATATAGTAAACATTATAAATCATGCCTATCATGGTGATCAAGGAATCCATGAAATAAACAGTTAATTAACAGCTTATTGAGAAAAATGAATTCATTTGTATTAACTTTGAAAGAAGGAAAACCTTACAACCTTAGCCTTGATGTTGAACAGGCCTTCCCAGGGTCCGAAGTAGGAATCTCCTCTACTTTGACAAGCCTTGCACTCTCCCAACCGAGACAGATAGAGGTATGTGATCTTTCCTCACAAAATCTCAGTTAAACGAGTCTGAATCCCAACAACACTTAACCTCAAAATATTCTAAAGCTTGAACTCCCTTTGAGGCTACCCAATGCCTCTTTTTATAGTGCAAAAGAGGAGGTTTCAGTTCCAACTATGAAGGGATAGAATCCTCCTTCAAAGGGATAAGCTCCTCACATCAAGGGGTTAACTCCTTAAGGTAAGGGATACATGAACCTCAAAAGAGCGGTTCTGCCACCGCAAGATTCTTTCCAGAGGCTTCTAGAAATTACTGAAAGTGAGCTTTTTGAGTTTACTTGCGCATTTTTAATCTTTTACAAGGGTCCGCACCCATAACACAGAGAAAGTGCATTCAGGAACACAGGAGTTATGAACATTAGGTGCGGGACAGTAGGCAAGACAAAGAAAAAGTGCGATACCAGAGTTAAGGAGATTTTTAAGAACTTTTCTCTGATTTTCAAGGCTTGACATGAGAAACTGATGTGTTAGACTTGCAAAGGAGGAAGTATGAGTGATAATGAGCTCATACAACTAGCATAATGTAAAGATGACAATTTTCAGTGTAACACTAAGTCCAGAAGAGGACAATAAGGAAGAAGGTAGAAAGCATCCTCCTTACCCAAAGGACCTCAAGGCAACCCTTGAAGCACAAGAGGGATTGTTTTCAAAAGAGGTTGCTTGAAGAAGAGATACAAGCTGCAGAGAAGATATTGAATCTACAACCAAATTGTTTTTGAAGCTTTGTCAATTTTTTTTTTAATCTTTTTGAATCGTTGTTGAATTTCTTTAATTAATTTACATAGTGATGACAACTTCATCAAGTGATGTTTCTAAATCCTCCTCCTTTGCAAGAATCTTTGATAAAGAGATGTTGTAGGACTTTCACGTCATGAAAGATATGGTGCAACAATTGTATGAAGATGTAAGGGAGAGCACTAAACTTTAAGAGAAATTGGTTGGTATGAAGAAAGAGAAGCAAGAACTTCTTCAAAAGATGCATGAGATGGAGATTCAACTCCATGATGCCAAAGAATCCGTAGCCAAGCATGTGCTTGAAGAAGAGGTAAATAATTCATGTTTGTCTTCAATTTCCTCTCAAGATAAATGTGTAGGTTCTTTTGAAAAACACACTAGAGGAATAGGGTCCAAATTTATGATGTAAATGGGTTATGAAGGTAAAGGATTAGGCAAACATGAACAAGGCATATTTGAGCCAATTATGTTTGAGGAAAGGCCTAATTATTTGGGTCTTGGCTATGGAAAATTTTATGGGGAAATTTCTAAAGCCATGAACGCACTTGAAACAATTCCAAGAAGGACTTTTGTTGCGGGTTCAAAACCTCAAACATGAAAAGTTTGTAATCAAGATGAATTCAATTGTTTGAAACCCATGTTGCAACAATATTCTTGTAGACATGCATCTTAAGGCGAACAAGAGAGTTGTGACAGCTCTAAGGACATGAAAAATGTTGTTGGTCTTCAAAAGAGGGCTGGAACCTCTTCAAGTTCATCTTCTCAAGAAGGTGAAAAAGATAAACATTCAAAGAAACATTCAAGGTATAATTCTTCCTATAATCATGCTTTTTATGATTATGTTAAGCATGAAAAATCTGCATGCATGAATGGGAGAAAAAGTTGTTGTTCATATTGTGGTTTGAATAACCATAAAGTTTCGAGATGCTGGAAGAGAATGATAGCATGCAGGAAACAGTTCAAGCAAAGGCATCTTGAACAGAAGATGCAAAATATTTGTACACATTTCCAGAAAAAGGGACATCTCATTGCCCAATGTTGGACACTGCATCCAACCACTCATCCCAAGAACTTGAAGCAAGAGGATAAAAAGATCGGAGAGAATGTGACCAGTGATTCCATCATCGATGTGAGTCCAGATGATTCACAAGAAGATTTTCAGCAGGAAAAAATGTCGTTGAAGTGGGTTGGCAACAAAAGGCTCGATTTTTTTACCAACATATTATCACAACTTGTAGGATGCAAGATTGCATGTGAACGTTGTTCAGTTGAAGGCATTTATTTTTGTTTCACAATTTCATCATGGAGGTGTAAAAGATGGGTATGTTACTCACTTATGTTTAAGCAATATCATTCAGTTCAACTCTTATAGTCACCCACATGTTTTGGGATTATGTACTTGTTGGTACTTGAAAGGAAGAGTTGAAAGTGTACATATGCATGAGTTTGTATGTGTAAATGGCGAACTTGTAAATAGGTTCATTGTAAATAGATACATGCATGAGTGTTTTCAATATGTATCATGTTGTATATCGATTTTTGTCGATTGTATTTCACATTTCATGTCAACTTTTTGTTGATGTCACATGTTGCATGACTTATGTTTTAGTCGAGGGTGTTTGTTGATTGTGAGTTGATAAATGGATACACCAATGTGCAAGAGGATCTCCATGTATGTGATGTTACAGGAAGGTGACAATCAGTTCTTTGAAGAAGAAAAAAGAGGTGGTATTCATTTCAATTCATGCACAAGTTTTTCTTTTCAAGATTGATCATGTTCTTGTGAAAATATGTTGCAGGAAGTTTTGGTCCCTTCAGTGAAGAAGTGGACAAGATGCAAGGTGTTTTGCTGACATTTTAGAACAAGCTGGTGCTTTTGTTGACGACAAGAGTTAACTCATCTTGCGAGCTTAATTTGGAAAGTGGATTTCCAAGACAAAGCTTGTATGCCGTAGTTGCAAGAGGAAATTCATTCTCAGTGGGAAGGCTTTTGCCAAGCACATAGAGAGAACATTGGTAAAACATGGTATGCATCAGTTTACAGTAGCCAACAATGTTGAAGTGGGTCAGCAACATCCAAAGAACAATGGTCAAGAGACATAACCAGTTGTAGTGCAAGGCATGTCAGGGTGAATGCCAAAGAGACTTGTCAAGAAAAATCAGTTGATATAACTTGAAAGAAGTAGAGTGTTGAAGCTCAAGGTAGATAATCATAAGCTTTTGTGGGTCCAAAATCCTGTCAATCGGAAGGAGTGATCATATTGGGATCAAGGCCTAAGGATTTGCCCAAAATTCAAATTTATAGGATTGGGTTCGAAATGGAAAATAGGTTCAGAACAGAATCGACCAATAGAGTGGGATTCGAATTGGTGGTTGTCATGGAGTCTTTAACTCCGCATATAGAATCAGGGATTGCACAAGCATGGAATGTTGAAGGTGGAATGGATAGTAAGAGAAAGCCACAGAACGAAGCGATAGCGAGGACTGTGGATTTGACACCAATCAATGGGAGAGATCTCATCACAGTTGAGAAACATCACACCGAACAAAGTTTACCGTTAAAGAGTTTCACAAGTTAAATTTTTTAACCTGCGATACAAAGTGAGAAGGTAGAGATATAACGTGGATCGTCGGATCGAGAAACAAACCAACGACGGAGATTGCAGCACCCGGAAAAGAGATTTCACAAATCACAATATTTAGAAGCTAAGAGTTCGCAAGATATGCTAAATTGGTTGCGATGAGGTAAAGTTGAAATATGCTATGCGATGAGGGGAGCCACGTGTTGGAATTGAGCACGAGCGCACATCACATAAATTATGGTTTCAGCGTTATCGGTACCAAGTTAAACTTGCAGAAAAGTGATTTGTGATGCACTATGAATGGTTGCGTGTTGTGGGACCCGAGAACCCTGTTCCGCGTGTATGTAAGCTATTTAATGCTATGTGCATTTTGTTATAAAGAGTGTTGTTGGTTGCTTCACGTATGTATGTAAACAAACTCCACAATTGTATTTTGTTGTTTTGGCTAACACATAAGCCACTTAAAATTTGGGGGTGCACATGTGGCAACCGCCCTAACCATAAATTTTAATGCATGAATTTATTGGTGGAGCGGATAGGGGTGTGCAAAATTTTGCGGTCAACCCTAATCTAACTCTAGTTAACTGGAGTTCTCCACATTTAGTGGAGTTTTCCTAGGAGATATTGGGAAAAAGTGTAGAAGGCTCAATTTTCGACCATTCTGAGTGAAGGAAGAATCATTCTTGACTGATTCGAGCATTATAGAGCCATTGGTGAGGTTTGCAGAGCCATATGAGGACTTCTAAGCGTGATTTTTCTTCAGATAAGTTCCAAGGGCCACTGGGGCCACTAGGAGCTAGCAAGAGAATGAGGCCTAGCCAGGGCAGCCAAAGGCCATTCTCAGGAAACCGATAGTCATTTGTGACTATCTTGAACCTTATAAATCCAATGATGGTGTTTGAAGAATAATTTGGAGACTTCTAGAGCCAAAGAAGCCATAGGGAAGTTTCAGGGAGCCAGTGCCACCAGGTGTTGGAGGCATAGAATGGGGAGCTTGAGTTCATTCTGAGCGAATGAACAACCTATTTTGGATGATTGATATGTGATGGAGACATTAGAACAGGTTTCAGGAGTAGAAGAGGACTTCTAGGATAGTTTGTGCCACAGAGAAGCTTAGTGAAGCTCAAGGACATCGACCGAAGAGGTCAAGCCCAAGGGAGCCTAGGACCATTTCCGGAGATTGAGCAGTAAATCTAGGGGTATTTTGGTATTCTAAACCCATTGGTACAGTCCAAACAACCATTGGATTTGACAATCAACTTGTAAAAGAAGTTTACCATCTTAATCATAAAGATCCAAGTCTATTGACGGAGGCTCAAGGAGACGTAGCCCAAGTGTTGAGGGTGAACTCCTTTATTATGTTTGCTGTTATGTGTTGTTGGTTAATTTTCTACAATTCATGGTTGTTTTACATGCTTTTAATCAACTTAAAAAAATGTTTAATTGCTCACACATAAAGCATTAAACCAGTTAAAACACATACACCTGAATCAATAATTCAATTCTGCACATGCATGTATAAGAAAGATCCTTAACTTGTTTTAATTGAGTGGGAGATGCTTGCATAGCAAAACAAGTCAGCCACCCATATCAAATCACCTGACATGTAATCCATGGAGATGGATTTCCACGACCGACTATGAGTAGGCATCGAAGTATATAGGCCTCCTTCTTGATGGTTGGTTTGGAAATGGTGTAGGCAGTGCAGGATCTGATGTACTTCCCGACATCATGTCGAAGGTTAAACCAATAGAAATACTTCTGCAGTATTGCCACTATTTTCTTGACCCAAAAATTCCATCGACCCGGCTGTAGTGTGCTTCCCAAATCATCTTGGCACACTCACTTGAAGGAACACATAGGTGTCCTAGGTGGCATAATAGTGCATCTTGGAGGTGAATATTTGGAACTTGCTTACCCTCCAAGAGTTTCTGGTATGTGTTGTCGAATTTTGGATCACTCTTGTAGAGATGTGGCCAACTCGAAGTCTCGTGCCCACAATATTCGTGCGCAATGGTTAATGACACGATATAAGGTCGGTTGAGGCAGTCTACAACATTATTGATGCTGCCATTCTTCTAATTGATGTTCAAATGGTATTGTTGCAGGTATGTGGCCCATTTCTGATGGTGATCATTCTGCAACTTCCATTGTGTCTATATAAACTGCAGGGGTTGGTGATATGTCTGGATGACTGTTTCCTTCCCCAAAATGTAATGCTTCCAATGTTTTCAGGCCTGCATAATGGAATACATCTCTTTGTCATAGGTGGGATACTTTCGGACTGTGTCTAAAAGTTTCTCACTGTGATATACCACTGGATACCCCTGCGAAGTTATTACTGCCCCAATAGCATAGTTAGAGGCATCTGTCTCGATCTCAAATGTTTGCTGCAAGTATGGTAATTTGAGCACTGGTGCAGAGAAGAGGTGATGATTCAAATCTTCGAATGCCTTTTATTGAGATTCATACCAAAATAATTTTTCTTTTTTTCCTCCCTTGTTGACTTGACTCAAAGGCCAAGTGATATGAGAGAACCCCAACATGAACCTGCAGTGGAAATTGGCAAGACCTAGAAAGCTGTGGAGCTTTGTTAGAGTGGTTGGGGCTGGAAAAACTTGAATGACCTGGATCTTGGCTGGGTCCACATGCACCTCGGCTCATCAATAATGTACCCCATTTATTGAACCCGGGTCATGCCAAAAGTGCATTTCTCCAGATTGGCAAACAAATTGCGTTTTTGCAGTGTTTAGAGGACCCATCAAATGTGGTGGAGGTGCTCTCCAAAACTCTAACTGAAGATCAGGATGACATCAAAATAAAATATCACAGATGAGTTAGTTAATGATCGCAAGATGTCATCCATCAACCTCATGAAGGTTGCGGGAGCATTCGTCAACCTGAAAGGCATGATCAACCATTAAAAAAGGCCCTCCTTGGCTGTGAAGGCAGTATTACACGCATCAGAGGGTTTGATTAGTACCCTGCGATACATGAACTTCAAGTCAATCTTTCTGAAATATTTGGCCCCCTTGAGTTGGTCCAGAAGGCGGTCATCAATCTATGGGATCAGATATCTATTCCAGACAGTGATCTTTTTTAGCGCCTGATAGTCAATACAAAGTCTCCAAGTCCCATCCTTCTTCTGCACTAACACGATCAGGATCCCACGGGGCAATGAACTGGGCCGAATGTGACCTTTTTACAACAACTCCTGGTTTTGCCTCTTGATTTCATAGTTCTCCAAAATAGAGCATTGATAGATTGGTCCATTGGGTAGTGGCACACCTAGGGTCAAATTGATGGAATGCTTGACGTGACAATGTAGAGGCACCCCTGCAGGTGTAGTGAAGATGTCCTCGTACTCCACCACGACCCTGTCCATCTGTTGTTGCCGTGCGGAGGAGCCCTGTTTGGAGGTCGTGGCCATAGTATTATTCTTGCCCTAAGGGAGGATCATAAGGAAAAAAAAATTCCTGGTTTGGGAAATGAGCTTATTGCATTTCTTCACTGTGATCGAAGAGATGGAAACAGGTGGTGCTACCTCCATTATCCTGTACAAATTTTACCCAAAGTAACAATAACAATGCAAGACCAAGATTCATACACAACATGTCGCTTCCACAAGTATGGTTGGATTAATAATACATCACAAACTTAAAGATGAAAAACATCACATAATGCTTCATTTGTGAAGGGCTTGATTTTGTAGGGAAGACGACACTACTGGTTGACGTGGAGATCTCGTCCTTGGTGAAGCCACCCGATGGTGTATGGTTATGGGTGTGTTGTGCTTGGTAGGCTTGGCCGCTTCACGACCTCTACTTATATGGGGTTCTTTTGGCTCCCACTATCGACAATGAACTATAGCGGGGAACCCTTCACCCACATATGGCAATGGAAGAGGCACTCCCCCTCCTATGGATGTTCGGGTTCTTCCTTCTAGATTGTTAGGTCCCTATAATACTAGTGTATCCCCTTATTTTTATTGTTAATATAGCCCCCTTATTTTTATTATTGTGCCCATGTAGTCCCCATATTGTTATTATTTTGCCCCAAAGAAGCCCACTATTGTTATTGTTGTGCCCTTACATTGTTATTGTTATGTCGGCTAGGATTATATTGTGACCCCATGGAATCCTATATATAGATAAGAGGTTTTTTCATTTGCATCATCCAAGAATTTTTCATTTTATGTAATGTAAAGGAGGTTTCCCCCTTTAAGAGGCTTATTTCTAATTCATTGATCTATCTTTTCTTCTATTTTTTGAGTTGGGTTCATAACATTTGGTATCAAAGCAACGATGGCACTAGGCTCTGCATCGATAATCTTTTTCCCTTTTTCATTACCCTTGTCGGGTTTTGACTCAGAGTCAGAACATGCATCTAGTTCAGAATCCTTCAACATGACCACCAGTGCTTGGTTAGCCTAACACTCACTTGTGTTGTGAGTGGAGCTCTTATGGAACTCACACCACTTTCCTGCATCCTTCTTTGGCTTTGCGGTGTTTCTATTCGCTTGCAGCTTTGATGAGTTATTCTGAGTTGCCCTGCCTTGGCCTTTTTCTTTTTTCTTTGGTTTGGGGGAACCTTTCCCTTACTTCTAATTCACAGATCCAAAGTGTTGCTTCTCCTATTTCAATTTTTTCTTAATCTTGGAAGCATACCAGTATGTTGCACCAAGCGAGGAGATGTCGAGGAACTCCATTTGCCCTTGGATTTATCTGTGCATATAACTGCGGTACTTAAGCACCAAATGTTTCACCGAATCTTTGATACCCAACTTTGTGCGTAGGGTATGGAACAAATTCGTCAGCTCATGCACATCTTGATCCCTTTATTGCCGCAATGTAGTCCATTGTATGTATTTATCCTCATAGCTCCCCACGGGGCAGTATTGTTCCTTGATGGAATCTCGAAAATAATTCAAAATGGGTGCATCCGAGAACAGGGACGATTCCCCCTCATCCTATTGCTCATAGTAGGTTTCCCACCATTCCTTGACACGGGGGGTGGCTTTGAGGAGTGAAAAAGTAATCTTTTCCTGATTGGAAAAGTCAAGAACTGAAAAATATCCTTCTAATAGATTCAAACATATATCTATGTCATATGCATCTATTTGGCCGTCAAATATAGGATTTTCGAAGTTAACTTGTACCTTAAAAGGAGTGGCACCTACAGAGTGGCTGTAGGATGAAGATGCGTTGTCGGTGGGTAGCCGTCGAAGTATATTGGCAAAGTTATCCACCATCGGATTCCTATGTTTCTTGAGGGCCTCCTAGAGCAATATTTTGATAGTATTTCCTGCTCCCTCATCTTTATTTTCCTCCACCATGGGAGACCATCGAGGTTTTTGAGGCTGATCTTGCAAAGGTTCAACCAGATTGAGCCTTAACTCCTTATACCTCGATCTGGTTGGGGACATGCAAAGAAATATCGAGAAAGAGCAGACTGATATGATACCACTGTTCTGGATTTATGCATGAAGACAATAAAATATAGAAATAAACATAAACACGGAGATGCAGCAAAAAATATACTTCATTTCATTAATATCATATAGCTGAAATACGCGTATAGATAGAATGGAAATAAACTAGCTCAGGCGATGGTAGCTTATCTCTGAGAAGAGATGTGGCAGCTACATGCCCCTGAACTCTGTTACAATGAGGCTCAAAGGCCTATTTATTATTCAGAAACAATGGAGCACCATAAACATCCAAAAACCTAACCCTAGGATATGAGCGCCAAAACTATGGGCTCTGTTGGGTAAATTGGTACATCAACTTATCGGGGTCGTAACTTTGGCATACAATCTCTGTTTGACGCACACAATACCTTGTTAGAAAGCGCCATCTGAGGAATACAAATTCCGAGTGATCCACATTTTTTGAAAACTTGTGTTGGTCCTGGTTTTCCCAAAAATGTTGTTTAGGGCCACAAAACAACTCCAAAAGTTCAGGACCCAAAAAACTGCCAAAAATAGTAAAATGTGCTACAATTAAGGAAACTAAAAAACTGAAAGAAACAATGGTGGGGCCCAAAGTTGAATAGGCGGGTGGCCACCAATATCCACCTGGATCAAATTTGAGGGATTTGAAGTGCGGGCATGACTGGGAGGATTTAAGCAGGAGGAAGCGAGGAAGATGAAAGAACAGGGAGGAAAAGAGAGGATAGGGAGGATGAAGTGCAACTGAGGGCAAGGAGGAGAAAAAAAGGAAGCACACAGAGAATCGAGGGGTGTAGGAAAAAAGGAGATGATCGAGAACTTAAAAGAAGGAAGATAAGAGTTGTGTGGGGAGAGGAATGGGACGAGGGGAATATAAGGAAAGGAGGAGCCAAATGGGGAGCTCGTGATTCAAAAGAGTCATCAGACCATAGGCTTTCAAATGCACAATAGTCAGAGAAGCGAAATAGAGAAAGGTTGCATATCTGCATTGAGGATGGATAGTTGATTGTAGAGGGATACAATGAGATAATGACATTGACAAGGGGTATAAGGGAGGAGAGAAGTGAGCGATACTTTCTGAGAATAGGATGTACAAATTATAGGGAAGAGTTAAGGGATGAATTTAGAAAAATATCCTAATTAATTCTTTCTTCTCCTTGAGGCCTAACACATGCTTTATTTACATACTTGTCAGCAATCTTGTTGTTCTCTTTGAGAACATGGAAGTAAGAAACATTTCCTAAATTTTTTAGATGGTGTTGGATTCTGGAGATAATTTGGGCAAGGTCATCATTTTTGGGCTTTGATTTCACAACCATTTGTTGAATATTAATTGTATAGTCCCCGATAATGATTGGGTTCATATATTTTTCGCTGCTGAGGATTTGGGAATCCAATAGAAAACCATAAGCCTCCACTTTATTGTTTGAATCAATGCCGAGGCCCCACTCAAAGGAGATTGTGTTTGCACTTAAATGATCAATGATATAACCTCCTGCTCCTGCATTACCTGGATTAGACTTAGATGCTCCATAAAAAAAAAGGTGTGGTCTCTTAAGGGGTTTTAACCAAGTTGAAAAATCCCTTTCATCCAAGCGTATCTTCCTGTCATTGGGCTTAGGAGTAGTTCTTGGAAGGCATACCATAATTGAAGGTCAGTCCAACACAAATTTAAACCAAATTTTCTCTTCATGTTGGAGAAGGATGCCATCCAGATTCTTTGTCCCTTTTGATAATATAAATTACATTGCGAGACTCCATGTTTTGGCCAAAATTTTTCGAAATTATGGCTTTGTGTTTTGAAATATTTTCTTATTTGTAGCTAGCCATATCTACCAACATAAGAATGATGGAAGATAGCTCCAATTTCTCTTTATCATGTTATTTTTTTTTTAAAGAGTAGGGATAACTTGTATTCTAATTAGCAAAGAAATCTGAAAAAAGTGAGATTGGAGTTGATGTGGACCTCGAGAGGATTGACCAACAAATGCCAACATTCTTACGAGAATTTGTAGTTGATGAATATGTGTTGAATGGTTTCTTCTGCTCTGTGTCACAAGGGGAATCCAGAGGCACCATGAATTCCTTTTTTCCTAATATTTTCTATAGTTAGGATTTTTCCTTTAAGCATAGTCTATATCATTTTTATTTTTATTTTTATTTTAGGAAGGCTCTCAATCTTCCATACTGATTTTTAGAGAGGCCATTCAGGGTGAAAATAGTCTTCTTGTAGCTTTCCATAACTTGATTTGACTGAAAATTCCCCACCTGTTGGGTTCCAGTTGAATTTATCTTGCTTACCAAAACTAATTGGCGTTGCTCCCTTGAGGTGAGAGAGAAGTAGATTCCATTGATTACTAAGATCAAGAGGTAATGTTGTTGGGTTCCAACCATCCCAAGAGTTGTCTTGTTGATTAAAATATGAGATATGGTCAAGAGAATTAATGCCTCTACTTATCATCCATTTCTTGAGAGGAAGAATACCTTGAAGGTCAGAGAGAGGGGTTTTTCTCAGGATGTTGTCACTCCACCTTGGATCCTGGAAGTGTTTTATTTAACTAGTGGCAATTTTTTTTGCATAGTTTCCAGATTTGAGTGCAAGGTCTAATGGGCAATTTTGATGTGAGAAGATACTGTGAGGAGGAATTCAAATACTTTGTCTCTAGGACCTTTTTCCACCAAGTGGATTCACTTGATATAAATATCCAAATAAGCTTTGCTCTGAAGGCAATTTTCATTAGTCCAGGGAGTCGAATAGGAGTGCCTCCCTTCTCGTAAGGGGAAGTGACTTGTTTCCAATTGACCAAGTTGAATTTCTTGGTCTCTATTTCCCCCCTTGCATTAAGAAGTTTCTTATAATTAATTATAGTTGATTTTGAATTCGAGTAGGAGATTGAATGACAACAAATTGGTATAATGGAAGGGCCAGTAGAATATATTTAATCAAAGTTATTCTCCTTGCTAGATTAAGCCATATCAGACCTAGTTTTTAATTTTCTTTTTTTATTTTGTCTAAAGAAGAATGTCAGATATCGGAATTCAAAACCTTTGAAGTAGGAAAACCTAAGTGTTTGAAGTGATACCAATTTGTTTTGAAAGGAACTCTAAAAATTTGAGAAATGCGTCATAAAATTCTTGGAGAGGTGTTCTACGATTTGGGGGCACCTTTACATTGCTTCTAATTCGTAGATCCAAAGTTTCCCTTTTTCTGTTTGAATTTATTCTCAATCTTGGCAACATATCGGTATCTCGCACCAAGCGAGGAGATGTAGAGGAACTCCATTTCCTCCTAGATGTATTTGTGTAGACAATTGCAGTACTTAAGCACCAAATGTTTCTCTGAATCTTTGATACCCAAATTTGTGTGCGGGGTATGGAACAAATTCGTCAGCTCATGCACATCTTGATCCCTTTGTTGCCGCAACATAGTCCATTGTATGTACTTGTCCTCATATCTCCCCACGAGGTAGTATTGTTCCTTGATGGCATCTCAAAAAGAATTCCAAGTTGCTGCGACCGAGAAGATGGAGGATTCCCCCTCATCCTTTTTCTCACAGTAGGTTTCCCACTAGTCCTTGACATAGGTGGCAGCTCTAAGGAGTGCAAAAGTAATATTTTCCCGATTGGAAAAGTCATGAACTAAAAAATATCCTTCTAAGAGATTCAACCATCTATCTACGATGTCTATATCTATTTGGCCCTAAAATATGGGAATTTCAAAGTTAACTTGTACCTTAAAAGGAGTGGCACCTCCAGAGTGGTTTCCGGATGAAGATGTGTCACCAATGGGTAGTCATCGAAGGATCTGAGCAAAGTTATCCATCATCACGTTCCTCTATTTCTTGAGGGCCTGCTCGAGCAATATTTTGATAGGATCTCCTTCTCCCTCATATTTCTTTTCCTCCGCCATGGGAGGCTGTCGGGGTTGGCGAAGTTGATCTTGCAAAGGTTCAACTAGATTGAGCCTTAACTCCTTATACCCCAATCTCGTTGGGGACATGCAAAGAAAGATCAAGAAAGAGAAGACTACTCTAATACCATTGATCCAGATTTATGCAGGAACAAAATAAAATATAGAAATAAACATAAACACAGAGATGCAACCAAAAATATACTTCATTTCGTTAATATCAAATAACTGAAATAAGCTTACAGAGATAATGGAAATAAACTAGCTCGGACGATGGTAGCTTATCTCTTAGAAGAGATGTGGCGGCTATGTTGTGGATCATCTGCATATCCTTTTAATTTTATATTAAAAATACAAAAAATTCTGAAATTGAAAGAAAAGAAAATATGTTAAAGTATTATAGTTTTGTACTTTGGCATAAAAAGAAAATGTTTTTAGTTTGATGTATTAAAGTTTAACTTTTTTAAACTTTGTACAAGTGGGTTTTGTATCAAAATATTAAAAGCTGATCAATTCAATTGGCGGAGAGTGCTGATATTCAAAGTCTAAACCGGATGACCCAACCCGCGGGCACGAATAGCGTGAGAGTTAATGAAAAGGGGTGCCTCTGCAGTTGACTGGGTTGACTGCGGAGGCGATGAAGATCAACGGTGGATATCGACTGTGAGGGCACCAGCCGGAGTTTTCAGCCGTAGCCTGAGACCCCCCGTAGTGACGTCATATGCCGAAAGAAAACACATGTGTGCCATATTGTATCATTCTGGTTTCATAGACAGAAACACCCAAAAATACACTAAGTATTGGGTTAAAACCATGTTTAAACAGAGATCGGATTTCGAGCGATTATGAACGCTGATTTTTATTTTCATCGGGTCCGCAGGTCCATATCGCATTGTCGAAAGCCATTTCAAAGGGAACATCACCGAAGGTGGAATCAGAATAAGGAATTGAAAGTCTATAGGTGCAAGTTTATGTTTTATCGGGTCCGAAAGACTGATCGGATCACGGCATTGAAGGATAAGAAATACAGCGAAGTGAACATTGCGATTGCAATAGTGCGATTCAATCGCAACCGTTGGATCGCGATCAACCGCAACATCGCCCATCGCATTATTGAAGTTTCCGCAACGCTTAACTCTGATGTCCATCTTCCGCCGATGCGATAATCCTCCATCGCATCGCGCGATCGCACCACCCTCCGGCGCTTAATTCCTTCTTCCCGTTTTCCACCGATGTGATCATCGCACCATCGCGCATCTCATCACACTCACCCCTCGCTTCATCGCTCATCGAATATCACGATTTCCTCCGCCTGAAACATTCCTGCTCCTCTTCCACTTGCGATTGCGATTCCCGTGGCCCACCATTTCTCTTTTCGCTCTTTTCAAAGGAAAAAGGGTTTTTCTCCATGAATGAGGCATATTCGTTTGGTTTGTTAAAAGGGTTTTCTTTAGCAAAAGGAAAAGGTGCTCTTGAAGGCCGTGAGCAAGAGTAAAGACAAAAATCACTTCGGCACCAGCCCATGAATGGCAGCAAACAATAAATGTGGTGGTAAATTGGTTCCGAATTTGTTTTCTTTCCATTGGCTGGAGTAAATGTAACATATAATAATGGTTGAGTGTACAGTTTACTCTCTTTCAGAGGGAGAAGACTATACTCAGACTGAAGGGGTTTTATCCCTTTTGAATGGGTAGACAACAAAGGAAGCCTTTCAAAATCCTGAATTTCCGACGGTAACACCAAAATTAATATATGGAGTTTGTGTCATCGTACTCAAAGAAGATGACGAAGGTGTGGACAATTGCGGTGCATCAAATGTGTCTTTCATAAGAATGCAGAGACATAGCTGGAAGGGAAATCGTTGCATGAAAGGTTTGCGGAAGCACAAAAGGAGGGAAAATTTTCAGAGGAAGGTTTTGTTACAGAAACCGGGAAAAACCCAGGAAAGTTTGAATATTGGCGTGGAAATGATGGTAAGTGGTTTTTAAGAAAACAGTAAGTGGTTTTCATGCTAGGAATAAACGATAAATGATTTTATGCTGGGTGGACGTGATACATGCCGGTGGTTGACACGTGTCCATTTAAAACCGCCCATTTCACGTTGAAAAAGCATGATGAAGCGGTCCAGATGAAATGGTGCAATGACTGTCTGATTAGGAGGATCGACGGTCCAGATGAAATCGAAGCGTCGCAGAAATGAATGAATGAGGCAAAGGGACAGTGAAACGATGAAACTGCGCTGACCGTTGGATCTGGGGGAGCCAGATCAATGGTCCAAAATACATCAGCGGGAAAGCGTTGGTAAGTGATGATCGGGAGGAAAAATGGTGGTGCGATGGTGTGAGAACCATTAGATCAGGGAGATCGACGGCTTAGATTTCATCGGCGGGGGAAAACCATCGACGGGAAAATATAAAGAAGGCGGAAGGAAAATAAGCTGCATCATCAGTAATTCCTATAGAATAGGATATTTGTTTTATTTTCTGAAGACAGTATAATTGTAATAAGACATGTAATAGATAGCTTTCGATGTCTAAAGTAGTTTTGGTCATTACGATTGGTTACAAAAGCCCAAACCTGCTTTTTACTGTATTTAATGTAATCTCGGAAGACGAAAAATGTTCCGAGTTTTGGACCTTCGAAGTCTAATTTTTGTACTCAGAATATTGACAAGCTAATGAATGAGTATGCAAGTTTCTATCATTTTGTTAATGTTGAAATGTATTCTAAGTTTACATTATGTTTTTCCATCTATGAATGAAACAGAGTTATGAGTAGCCAGGCTCTTTATACTTATGTATTTCAGAGTTAAAAAACCTTAATTTGCGCTCCTCTGTTTTAACTATTTCTTCATATACTTCTTATAAATTTTGAAATGGTATTTTCTATATAAAACAACATATCATTTTCAAGTTCTCCCTTCTGTTTCTTTTGATTCTTTCGTTCAACATTGGCTAAAGATAGCATTGCAGAATATTCATATATTTGATATTTAAGGGTTTGATCTTTAATATTTGAGGGTTGTGTTGACGAGAAAATCTGTCCGGCCAACAACAGGGGATCTCCCTGGTGAAAAGTCCCAACTAGACTCTAAACCGTTTGGAATAGGGATCCCGTCCGGGGTGTGTTTCCGGCTACCACTTAATTCTCCTTTCCTTGGGTCTCAATAGGAATCAATGAACCTGCGGACACACGCTTATTCGGATGATACAAGACACATGATTGATGAGTTAAATGAACATATAACACTATGCGTAGCAAGCTGAATAATAAAGCATGGGGCCAAAGGAAATGTTGTCAACAACATATCATTAGGGTCACGCTTGTACGCTATTCTAACCACAGAAGAAACAATTCTTTATGGCAGAACACCCTTCACTTCCTTAAATGGTTTTGGTGATAGTATAAATGTCAGTAAACAAAGTTATTAACATTCATTGAGAAAGCGAAATAAACTTAGCACCATCAACACATGTTTAGAAAACTATAATGCATAAATCATGTCATTGGAAACACAGTTTCATTAATCAAAATATGTTAAAAACTGAAAACAAAATACTCATAATGTTCACACATTTACCAACATCAGATCCAAAAATGGAGTTAACAAATGCTTGTATTCATACTGAAAAATGTGTAGTCCTTCTATACAATGCTCTATGTTTCTTTGAGTCCCAGAAAAAAGATCCATACAATCTTCTCGAAGGAATTTTTTATAGGCCAAAACTTGCCCTTTGGGCTTCCTAACTTTTCACCTTCCTAACCGTTGGGCTGCCTTGCGACCTGAATGGAGGATGCGATCTGCGACCCAATTGAAAAGTGTGACCTGCGACCCAGTTGAATAGTGCGACCTGCGACCCAGTTGAACAGTGCGACCTGTGACCTAGTTGAACAGTGTGACCTGCGACCTGATCATGGGAGTGTGCGCGTGATTGTGAGGTCAGGGGCATCAACTTGTTGCTCCTTGAGAAAATTTTGCCATGCACGATAATCTGTAGCGATTGGGGAGATTAGGGGAACTTCTTCCCTTAACTGGTGCAAGCACTCTAAGGCATTTGGAATCAGAGTCTCTCTCTTGATTGTGACCTGATTGGCTAAAGAGGCCAGTTTAGTGTAGATCCAAACTGGTGTAACAATGAATTTAACCAAGTTCTCTTGTGATGCGGCAAGATCAGGGGTAGCAGCGGCTTGCCTAATAGGTTGTAGAAATTTTTGAATCTCCTGATCTACCTGTCCGCACGTCTTTTCCTCGCTCAGTGCACCCAGAGATGGAATGTGGTGTAGTTCATGCATTGAGTCAATGCCACTGATCAAATGCTCATATGTGGTCATTACCTTTTCTAGGTATTTGGATAACTTTTCCTTGGATTGCATCTTGATACAGATTTGGACCTTGGCATCCTGGGTGTGAATCCAGTCTTTCTTGGGCAAGTTTTTCAGAGCCTGTGGGTACCGGCCTGTCCATTCTATAATTCTGTCCAAAGCAGCGGAGGCCTCTTTCAGTTGCTCGCTCCTCTGTTTTGTCTCTACTTGGGCTCTTAGTCGGGGGACAACTGTTTGTTTTAAAGTGAACATCTCCTCGTAAACTCGCCTCATGGTGACCTCCAGTGTCGCCAACTCTCTTTGGACGGTGAGCGGTACTTCGCTAATAGGAGTATTTTTGTTTTGAAGCTGTTGGATCTCCTCCTTTAATGCTCTCTTTTCTTGCTCTGCCCTTGCTTCCCTTTGTTCAGAGTCTTGTAACCTATTTTGTAGGGAAAGGATATCTCTACTCATTCGGCTCACATTTTCTTCTGTGGCTGTGGCAAAAGCAGTGCCAGCCGATGCTATCATCACTGGGTTAGTCCTAGTGTCTAGGACTATATATTTCTCTGCCATGGCTATGAGTGGGGCGGAAGGGTTCCATGCTAGAAATCTCCTTTTTCTTGTCGGATTTTGAAAGTGAACTGATCATAAGTGAGCCTTGTAAGGTTAAACACCTCCTCTTCCTGTCATTTAGAGGAGCCCGGCTCGGAGAGTGTAAAACGTGTATTAATTACAGGTACTTCGATGGGCTGCAGCTCAGTTTGTAATTCTGTGACTGGAGGAGATGTCTCAATGTCCTTTGATCTTTGATCCTCCTCTTCTTTTCTTTTCCGTTCTTCCTCCTCTTTCTGAAGCCACTCTGCCTCTGCCTTGTCCTGTTCTGCTTTCTACCTGCGCTCAGCTTCTACTTCTGCTTCCTGTTCTTCCTTATTTTTATGTTCGGCCTCCACTTGATCTAATTCTCTTTTGAGCTGTCATTCCGCCTCTGCCTTTGTTTCCTGTTCTTCCTTTCTTTTCTGAGCATCCTCTGCCTGTTTATTTCTTTGTTCTATTTTTAGTTTCTTTATATGTTTATCTTCATCTTCTTTTGCCTTCTTTTCAGCTTCCAGCTAAACCTTTTCTTCTTGTTCTTTTTGTTGGGTGGTAGTGTTGTGACCCGTGCTGGTTCGAGGCTTCTTGGCCTGGGAAGAAGAGGCGCCTCCCAAATCGCGGATTCTTTCCTCCAACATATGATCATCTGGATCTTCTTGATTAGACCATGCCCCCGGGGCAAGTTCCCTATCCGCGTTGTACCAGTTTCTTTTCTCATCCTCATATTGGCGTTCAGTATGTTGTACCAGTATGGACTTGGCCCATTTGCAGTGATCAGGGACTATCCTCTCAGGGTCATATGTCTGGTGATCCAAAGGCCCTAGGTGGAAACCTCTCATTTGTTCTGCTTCTGCCTCTACCTCTCTGAAATCCTTGACCATGTAAGCACCAATGGTGAGTGGCAGTGTAGGCCATGACTTTTTCTTACCTTTAGTCAGGACCTTAGAGAAACCGGATGTCATCTGATAACAAACTTCCCGAAGAAGCATCTTATTCGTAACAAATCGGGGCAGGGCATGAGGAGTCTTGAATGAACCAAAGACTCAAATAAAGGTATATTCTGCGAGTGGAAACCAATGTGCCACCTTGACTAACGTCTCCATGGCTCGTTAGGACATGCATGGGGTATCTTGACCAAACAATTTCCTGTAGAGCGTCGGGATGAAGAGTTGTGAGATTGACTCTATATCCTGCTTGTACTTGGAGTCGCAGAATACCTGCATTTCTATGTGAACTGGGCGCACCTGCTCCGGGTCCCAGTTGTGCGCCCATCCCTCAAAGTGGCACCGGGAACAAACAACATCCAAGGAAGCCATGTAAAATTCAGATGGATATCCCTCCTCTGGTGCCAGTGCCAAGGATATGTTTGTTGTGAGAGACGCCATTAGCATGCTGGCCCAATTGAAACGAGTGCCATGCATAGTGACATAGTTCATCAGGGATACCCAAGTGCCACTGAAAGTGGTGGCATCAGGACGACTGTATATCCTACAGAGCATAGCTGCCACCAGCTTATATACCTTTTTGAGGCCCGCCACTGGATACTCCTGATCCTTCTTGACCTTGAAATTTTCGGGTTCCTCCCACCATCCTCTCAGGGTGTCTGCTATGGCGACCGCATGGGTGGTGGCCCATTCTTCGGTGAAAGTATGTTCCCTATCCGGCAACACGTAATAAAAATCAGCATCCGAGCCCTTTATAGTTGCAAAATCTCTTCCCTCGTGGTCTCGAATTACCCATTTCTTGGCGTCGGTATTCTGTATGATCCATTCGATGACTTCTACACATGGGAATATAGCAGGGTGGGCACCTACATAGTGAATCTTTGACCTTTTAACTTGTACATAAATTTTCCGGTCAGGGAGGTCCTCTGGAAATTCTGATCGTGCGAACTCTTGGTATATTTTATACCAATTCATGTTTTCTCCTTTGGCAAATGTGCATGCAGTGTCCCCATATATTGGGGGCGGAGACATCGATATTTCCATTTCTATGTCTTCCATCTCTGGGCTCTTGTTTTTCTTGCGAACTGTCGGGGGTCCCATGTCGCTTGAGGCTGAAGAAATAGAGATGCACTCTAACTCTGCTTCGAGATCACCTGGCATGTTCATAAAATAGTCCCAGGATAAGACAGATGCCATGATAATAAATACCTAGTTAATGCCCTCTAACTTTGCTCGGCTAAGACCAAGAAAGGGCGAATTAGCGACTTGCAACTGGGCTGCTAAGTCGCGAGGTTTAAACTTTCAGGAGGTAGCGACCCTGTGACTTGGTGACTCTGCGACCAAGTCGCAAGGTCGCTGGGTCGCAAAGGCTAAACAGTTCATAAGAGTGTGACTTTGCGACCCTGCGACCAAGTCGCAAGTTCGCTGGGTCGCAAAGGCTAAACAGTTCATAAGAGTGCGACTCTGCGACTTGGCGACGGGGTCGTTGGGTCGCAAGGGTCGCAAACATCAATTTTGAGTGTAGCTGCGACCTGGCGACTCAGCGACGGAGGTCACTGGGTCGCAAGGGTCAGAGGTTGCATTAGGGTTGTCCGGGGGTTTTAAGAGGCAACGCGGTCCTTTGCCATATATATAAAAAATTTCCTTTTAATTTGAAACATTTCAAGGATTGAGTGAGCAACCCAAAACATGGGGGTGAAGTGGTAAAAGGACAAAAATAAACATAGGGGAGGTTGGGAGACTTCTGATTACAAAACTGTTCTAGAAGGAGTAGTGTTTGGGTGATTTGGGCATCTCAGGCTCAAAAGGATCAGAAAAGAGGAATGGTGGGTGGTTTTAAAGGGGCTAGGGTAAAGGGGAACATGGCAACAAAAGGAAAAAATGGAAACAGCAGGAGGAAACGGCAACTTACCCGAGAAAATCGTGCTCCAGTTGGCCTGTCAGAAGCGTTTTTTCATTCTTCATCGCGTGAACAAAATGCGACCTAGCGACCCTCCTATTTATAAAGGGGTCACACGTGCGAGCAATTAATGAGGTCGCTAGGTCGCAAATGTCCCGTGCATAAGAGAGGTGCGACCTCGCGACCTTGCGACCTTGCGACTTGGAGGGTTGCGGGGTCGCAAGGTCGCTAGGTCACGATTTTGAAAATTGAAAGAGATCTACGACTTAGCGACCTAGCGACTTGAGAGGTCGCGGGGTCTCTAGGTCGCAGATTTGGGAAAAAACCTATTCTGCGACTCAGCGACTCTTACATTTTCCTGAAAAAGAATTAAACTACAGACTTCGACTTAGCCTTTTTTATGCTCAGGGGCTCAAAAAATTTTAGATGGTGGATTTTTGGAGGATGTTGTAGAGGCTACAATAGGTTGATAAGACAGAGACAAATATATACATTTGTGACATAATCAGATAGATGTCTTAAGCACTGATTCCTTATCACAGCTAAGGGATTGTCTCTTAAGGTACAACATTAATTGGCGTCGTTGCCGGGGACGAAGATTTGAAGTTTTCCCTGGGTTTTGTTCATATTTCCTCTGGTTGCTCAGAGAGGAGGAAATACTAAGTTGTGCTTCTTTAAAATAATTTTGTATCCTAAGAAGCCTCACACGAGGTCAGATACCTCTCAGCAAAAAGCTCCTGTTTTGTCTGATCCAAAAAAGCTAGTTTCAAAGAAGGGCCAGAAAACAAAAATATTTTCTACACATAATACCACACTGCTTACACCAGGCAATAGTTCACATACATTTTCATCCAAGGATATTTCTCGGAAACTCATTTTCCCAGAAAAAGAATCCTCACCTTCACCCATTAATTTCCAAGAACCAACATTAGAAGAACAATTATTTGAGTTTGTATCATTTCCTCTTACAGAAACTCAACCTCATACAGTTTCCAATTATTTTTCTATTGTTCATACACCTATCCCTATATCATTTTTTCCACCTCATTCATCCCCACCTGCAACTGGTATCCATTTTACCCCCGCTCAAGGAGTAGTCAATCAGGGCATAAACATGGCAACCCCTGCTTTCTTGATGAATAGATATGCACCATTAAATCTACCCCAACCAATGAATGTAATGCCTCAGGATTTACTGGTGAAGATGAAATAACTGCAGAACAACACTTGCCCTTGTTCTGCACATTTACTGAAAATTTTAATGTAGAACATCTAGATGTTGTGATGAGAATTTTTGTGCAGTCTCTAAGTGGAGAGGCAAGAAAATGGTTCAATAAATGATTGGGATGAATTAGAAAGACATTTCATCTAGAGATGGGGAGAAAAAAGGGACCATGGTTATTCTTTAACAGAATTCAATGCAATACAAAAGAAATCAAATGAAAATATGAATGATTTTGTCAAAAGGTTTAATAAGTTGTATAATAGTTTGCCCCTGGAAATGAAACCTCCTCCTAATGGAGCAAGGGTTTTTTTTGCTAGAGCATTTGAGATGGATTTTAGTTTTACATTGAGAGAAATAAGATCCCCCACCCTTGAACAGATTCAAACTGATGCCTTAGATATTGAGGCAAATATGTCTGCTGCTGGGAAAGTTCGAGATAAAGAAAAAGCCAAAGAAGAAGCCTCATCTCAAGATCAGAGGATCGATGATATGAATAAGTTCATAAAAAATTTGTCTAACAAATTAGTAAATATTGAAATAGACAAAAATAAACCTGCAAAACAAAACAGAGGGGTTTTTAATCCCCAATTCAAAAAAAAACCCCTGCAGATTTTGCAAAGAGAAAGAAAGGATCAAGATCAAGTGCAAGCACCTTTATATATAGAGGCAGCACCATCACATTCTATTGAGGATAATGAAAAGGAAGATGAAGATCAAATTTCTACTGTGTATATGGAGGATGGTGAATCAAAAGAAGAAATTGAGAAAGAATATGAAGAGGAAAGTAAAGAAACTGATATCTCATTTGATCAAGAAGAAATGGATGATTACTGTAAACAGTTTACTGATTTTATGCAATCAGAATTGCATAAAAAATATGATTTGAGGTCAAAAAAGAGATTGAGAACTCAAGATGATGAAGAGAAAGAATCAGAATCAGTACCTACTCCAATGGCGACTCCACTACAGAAGAACCAAATTAAAAAATCAGACAAGGGGAAACAATCCATGAATCAAGATAAAGAAAAAGAAAAACAACAAGCTGATGCTTCCCAAATAAAACATAATGATCCTAATATGTTGGAGAAGATTGCTATTGTTTCTGATCAAACTGAAAATTCAAACAGAAACCAAGAAGAACCTGAAAAGTTGACAAAACAAATTCAAACTTTTAGTTTGTCAAAAGAGTTAGAAAAAGTGAAGATTCAAGTACCACTTCTTGAGTTAGTCGAATCCCCTGGTTATAAGAAATAAATTGCATATTTTATTAATCTATCTCATTCTGACGAGGTGGGTGATATAGTGAACCTGCAAGAGGGGAAACCGGTGGTTACTTTTGGACCTCATGTTGAAGAGGTAGATTCTTCTGTCCCACCTTTTTATATATCATTTTTGCTCCATGATTTCATTTTACATAATTGTATGCTAGATTCTGGTGCATCACATAATCTAATGCCACTGTCTGTCATGAAAGAGTTAAATTTGCAAATTACCAAGCCATATAGAGACCTTTATTCCTTTGATTCAAAAAGGGTAAAGTGTGTCGGTCTTATCAAAGATATGGTTGTTTCCTTAGCTCAAATTCCAGCTAGGAGTATTATGATGGATGTGGTAGTAGCAGATATTCCAGCTAGATTTGGTATGTTGTTGTCCAGATCTTGGGGGCAAAAACTTGGAGGGGTTTTGAAATTAGATTTCACATATGCCATTATTCCTATTTTTAATGGGGAGGAAAGGAGGTTATACAAAGAAACCAGATTCTTGAAGACTACTACCAAAAAAGATGCAGGTAATTTCCCCATTTATGGTCAAGAGAAGGAGGATCTCTCTTGTTTCATGCTGCATGAAGATGCAGAATTTGCTGAAGATTCACAGAAGCAGATCCCTTCAGCCATTGTACATAAGGAGCTGCATTCAAATAAAATTTGGAAGTGTTATTTTGATGGATCATTCTCTAAGGAGGGCACCGGAGCTGGATTTATACTTTTATCACCTGAAGGTAACCTTGTACCTTTTTCTTTCAAACTGGAATTGGAATCCACTAATAATGTAGCTGAATAAGAAGCATTGATTTTAAGTCTGCAAACATCTAAACAGATGGGAATTCAGTCTATCTCTGTTTTTGGTGATTCTGAATTTATCATAAGGAAAATTAAGAATTGGTGTCAGACTAAGCATCTAAGATTGAGGTCTTATAGAAATGAGGTATGGGATCTAGTTGAAAATTATTTTAAGGCCTTTAATTTACAGTTTATTCCAAGAGAAGAGAACACAATGGCAGATTCATTAGCAATTGTAGCCAGTACATTCAAACCACCAATCAATCCAAGGTTGAGATGTGAAATTGAGTTGAGACATCGACCCTCAATTCCTGATAATGTAAGGCATTGGAAAATCTTTGAGGATGATGAGCAGATTAATCGGTTCTTGACGATGATTGGAAATTTTGAAGACAATCAAATTGATTTAGAAGTGGATGAAAGTGATCAAGGTGAAATGTCTAAAAATATGAAGCAGAAAATTGGAGACCAGAAGATAATTAAGTTGAAAGATAATATTTTTCCCAGAGGTTTGGTACCTCTTGAAAGATTGTTTGATGCTGACGATGTGGCAGTAAACCAGAAAAAGATATCCCAAGATGGAGAAATGGAGGACTGTAATTTAGGAACTCAACATGAGCCTAAAATATTCAAATTGTTCAAAGGAGTTCCAGACGAATACAAAGAGAGGTATGTAGATATTTTCAAGTAGTTTACGGATGTATTTGCATGATCATATGAAGATCTGAAAACTTATGATAAAAGTATTATTCAACATAAAGTTCCATTGAAAGATGGGATTAAGCCTCATAGACAGAAGCTCAAAAAAATTAACCCATTATTGCTGGCTCCAATTGAAAAAGAGGTAAATAAACTTTTACAAGCAAAGATTATAGTTCCTCTAAGATATTCAGATTGGGTTTCCAATCTTGTACCGGTCAGGAAGAAAAATGGAGAGATAAGATTGTGTGTAGATTTCAGAAACTTGAACAGAGCTTCACTGAAGGATAATTATCCTTTGCCAAAGATGGACTTTGTCTTGCAGAAAGTAACTGGAGCATACAGGTTATCCATGGTTGATGGTTTTTCCGGGTATAATCAGGTTGCTGTGGAGAAGGAAGATCAAAAGAAAACAACTTTCACTACACCCTGGGGAACATTCATGTATGCTAGGATGCCATTCAGCCTCATGAATGCATTATCTACTTTCTAAAGGGAAATGGATATTACTTTTGTAGGGGACAAATTTGTAGTTATTTATCTTGATGATGTTACAATTTTTTCAAGTTCTGATGATGAGCACCTACAACATTTTCAGAAAGCCTTTTTAAAATGCAGAAAATATGGATTATCATTGAATCCTAAAAAATCCTTGTTTGCTCTGGAAGAAGGAAAATTACTGGGCCATATAGTTTCAAAGCAAGGAGTGAAGATTGATCTAGCAAGGGTTGAAGCCATACAGACAATCCCATTGCCTCGAAGTAAGAAGGATATTCAAAGATTTCTTGGAAAAATCAATTTTCTGAGAAGATTTGTTCCAAATTATACCGAGATTGTCAGGAAAATAACAGATATGTTGAAAAAGGATGTTGGAGTAAAGTGGGACAAAGATGCAAGGGAATCTTTTGGAAGAATTAAAGAAGCTCTCCAAGAAGCTCATGTTTTAATCAGTCCAGATTACTTGAAGTCGTTTCAAATTTTCTCATTTGCATCCTCCTCTACAATTGCTGTTGTGCTGCTACAAAAAAATGAAGAAGGAAGTGAGCAGCTTGTAGTGTTTTTTAGCAAAGTGCTTCGAGATGCAGAAATGAAGTATAATATCTTGGAGAAACAAGTATATGCTCTGGTTAAATCATTGAAGGCTTTCAGAACTTATATACTTCATTCTCAAATTGTAGCATTTGTGCCTAATTATGTTGTAAAGGATGTATTAGTACAGAGTGATGTTGAAGGGAAAAGAGGGAAATGAATTGCTAAAATACAAGAATATGATTTGGATATCAAACCAACAAAGCTAGTCAAAGGACTGGGACTGGCTAAATTGTTAACATAATCTAATTTCCAAGCTTTGGGAATCAGTTTACTTGCACCTGTAGAAGAAGTCACTGAAGAATCAAATCACATTCAGACAAAGCAGCAATTAAGTATAAATTCCTCTGTTCAAACTGGTACAAATATATTATTCATTATTTGTGTTTCCTTTCTTTTCCACCTTCAATTAACAGGGCTAGGTACAGAGCCTTGAAACTTAAAGCTCAGCCTTATGTTATAATTGAAGCTAAGTTGTATTGGAAATATCCTGCTGGTGTGTTACTGCTATGTCTAACAGAAGAGGAAACCATAGAAGTGATTAAAGAGTATCATGAGTGCTTATGTGGAGGTCATTATAGTTGGAAAATAAATGCTCATAAGATTCTTAAATCAGGTTTTTATTGGCCCTCTTTATTTGCGGACATATAGAGGACAATTAGAAGTTATCCAAAATGCCAGTTGTTTGCAGAAAAGAAAAGGTTAGCTCCTTTACCTCTTCTCACTGTTTTTGTTGAAGAACCTTTCAGATAATGGGGATTGGATTTCATTGGGGAAATAAATCCACCATCAAGTGGGAAATTTAAATGGATCTTGACTGCAACTGATTATTTTACAAAATGGGTAGAGGTAATCCCTTCCAGAAAAGCAAATGATTTGGTTGTAATGAAATTTTTGGAGGAAAATATTTTCAGCAGATTTGGATCTCCAGTGAATATTGTGATAGATAACGCTCAAGTATTCAACTCAGTTAGGTTTATAAACTTATGTCAAACTTATAATGTGATATTGTCCCATTCTACAACATATCACCCTCAAGGAAATGGATTAGCAGAATCCTCTAATAAAACGTTGGTGAAAATATTGAAGAAGACAATAAATGAGAACCAGAAGAATTGGGATTCAAGTTGGTCTTTGCTTTATGGGCAATGAGGATGACTACTAGGAGATCCACTGGTAAGTCACCATATGAAAAAGTATATGGTACCTTGGCATTGTTTCCCACTCAGTTAGTAAGGCCAGTAATATCTTTTCTTCAAGATGCTCAAGAGGAACCTAATGCCTTGATAAGAAGAATGAATAGAGTGATGGAGTTGAGTGAAAATAGAAATAAGGTTAGAGACAATTTGGTCACTTATTAGGAGAAAATGAAGTCCATTTTCGATAGAAAAGAAAAATGCATCATGTTTCAAAATGGAGATCTGGTACTAAGATGGGATACAAGAAGAGAGGATAAAGGGAAGCATGGAAAATTTGATCCTTTATGGTATTGTCTGTATAAAATCATTGAAGCCAGAACAAATAACACTTTCATATTGGAAAGTCTTGACAGAGAAGCAGTAGAGCTGCCTGTGAATGGGAAGTATTTGAAACACTATTTCCAACACTAGAAGCACTCATTTCATCATTGTACATATCCAATTTCTTATCATTGTATATTTTTCATCAAGCAATTTTTGACTCCATGCCCGAAATGAAGGCACTCATCTGCAGGTTCTTAGTGTTTTGTGGCAAAAAACATTATCCCCAGGTGGAGCCAGATGTTGTGGATCATCTGCATATCCTTTTAATTTTATATTAAAAATACAAAAAAAATCTGAAATTGAAAGAAAAGAAAATATGTTAAAGTATTATAGTTTTATACTTTGGCATAAAAAGAAAATGTTTTTAGTTTTATGTATTAAATTTTAACTGTTTTAAACTTTCTACAAGTGGGTTTTGTATCAAGAGATTAAAAGCCGATCAATTCAATCGGTGGAGAGTGCTGATATTAAAAGTCTGAACCAGATGACCCAACCTACAAGCACTAATAGCACGAGAGTTAACGGAAAGGGGTGCCTCTGCAGTTGACTGGGTTGACTGCGGAGGCGATGAAGATAAACGGTGGATATCGACTGCGGGGGCACTAGCCAGAGTTTTCAGCCGTACCCCGAGACTCCCCGCAGTGACGACATATGCTGAAAGGAAACACATGTGTGTCGTATTGTATCATTCTGGTTTCATAGACAAAAACACCAACAAATACACTAAGTATTGGGTTAAAACCAGGTTTAAACAGAGATCGGATTTCAAGCGATTATGAACGCTGAGTTTTATTGTCATCGGGTCCGCAGGTCCATATCGCATCACTGAAAGCCATTTCAAAGGGAACATCGTCGAAGGTAGAATCGAAATCAGGAATTGAAAGTCTATAGGTGCAATTTTATGTTTTATCGGGTCCAAAAGACTAATCGGATCGCAACATTGAAGGATAAGAAATCCCGCAAAGTGAACATTGCGATTGCGATAGTGCGATTCAATCGCAACCGTTGGATCGCGATCAATGGAAACATCGCCCATCGCATTATCGAAATTTTTGCAGCGCTTAACTCCGCTGTCCATCTTCCGCCGATGTGATAATCCTCCATCGCATCACGCGATCGCACCATCCTCCGGCGCTTAATTCCTTCTTCCCGTTTTCCGCCGATGCGATCATCGCACCGTCGTGCATCGCATCACACTCATCCCTTGCTTCATCACTCATCGCATATTTCGATTTCCTCCGCCCGAAACATTCCCTCTCCTCTTCTACTTACAATTGCGATTCCCGTGGCCCACCATTTTTCTTTCCACTCTTTTCAAAGGAAAAAGGATTTTTCTCCGTGAATGAGGCATATTCGTTTGGTTTGTTAAAATGGTATTCTTTAGCAAAAGTAAAAGGTGCTCTTGAAGGCCATGAGCAAGACTAAAGACAAAAATCACTTTGGCACCAGCCCATGAACGACAGCAAACGATAAATGTGGCGGAAAATTGGTTCCAAATTTGTTTTCTTTCCATTGGCTGGAGTAAATGAAACGTATAATAATGGTCGAGTGTACAGTTTCCTCTCTTTCATAGGGAGAAGACTATACTCATACTGAAGGGGATTTATCCCTTTTGAATGAGCAGACAACAAAGGAAGCCTTTCAAAATCCTGAATTTCCGACAGTGACACCAAAATTAATATATGGAGGTTGTGTCATCGTACTCAAAGAAGATGACGAAGGTGTGGACAATTGCGGTGCATCAAATGTGTCTTTCATAAGAATGCAGAGACATAGCTGGAAGGGAAATCGTTGCATCAAAGGTTTGCGGAAGCACAAAAGGAGGGAAAATTCTCAAAGGAAGGTTCTGTTACAGAAACTGGGAAAAACCTAGGCAAGTTTGAATATTGGCGTGGAAATTATGGTAAGCGGTTTTGCAGAAAACAGTGAGTGGTTTTCGCGCTGAGAATAAGCGATAAATGGTTTTATGCTGGTTGGACGTGATACATGCCGGTGGTTGACACGTGTCCCTTTAAAACCACCCATTTCGCGTTGAAAAAGCATGACAGAGCGGCCCAGATGAAATGGTGCGATGACCATCCGATCAGGAGGATCGACGGTCCAGATGAAATCGGAGCGTCGCAGAAATGAATGAATGAGGAAAAGGGACAGCGAAACGGTGAAACTGCGCTGACCATTGGATTTGGGGGAGCCAGATCAATGGTCCAAAATACATCGGTGGGAAAGCATTGGTAAGTGACGATCGGGAGGAAAACTGGTGGTGCGATGGAGTGAGAACCATTAGATCAAGGAGATCGATGGCTCAAATTTCGTCGGCGGGGGAAAACCATCAGCGGTGATCTGAAAATGACTTGAGTTACTTAGCTCTATTTCAGAGATTGACTGTAGGGGAATTTACTGGATATGTCACCCTTAAAGAAAGGATGAGATCCAGAGGCTACCTGGCCCTCTACAGACTTTGTCTATAGAACTTTATAGCGATTAACACTTAGGTTATTAAAATGCGGAAATTCACCAAGATATTTTCTAGTCCTTGTACAAAATGTGATTGGCAGTATTATTGAACATTTATTATATGCATTAATTGTTTAGACATGAAATAATATATGTATGATTAGATTGAACAATTTCACATCAATCACATAAGCCATACCATAAGACAAAAAAGTTTGTGACGGAGTTCGTCCCACCTGGACTACGTCTCCGGGTCCGCCTCAGAATTGTGCATTTGTTGTATTATTTAAGCCGAGAGAAATATGCTACAATGAATCATCATTTTCACTACTGATATTGCAGATATGGACCATCCCTTGAATAGGATAACTGATACAACTCTTTTCTTTCAACACATAAGAAAAGACATGGATGATTCGCACACTAAAACAAACTGAGGAATTGAAGTTTTATGGACCTTTGACAAAATGGTGGCTGAAAGAGTTTTGGAAAGTCGAATTTGATCTCGTCCTTCATCAACGTACTTCGACACTGTCTTGATGCAAGTAGGATGGCTTTGCTCCTTCAATAAACCTGCAATGACAAACTGTCCACCAATTATATCTTCTGTCTTCTTAAGAGTGCCTACTTCATCTTAAAGTAGGGAAAACTCTCCTTAGCCTCCTCTCATGAGGTCTCTCCTTTCACACACTCTCCACATTCGAGAGCTCCCTCTTATGAAAAAATGACTCTCTTTTACAAAGAAACATACTTTCCTTTATATATTTGGAGTTCATAATTTCATGGAAAAATTAATGTTGCCTCAATCTTCAATAAACCAAATTAAGCTTTTGGTTACGATTACGAGGTCTTTGAATTTCATCTTAATTCATGAACCTTCTCAATTAGGTTCCAAAGCTTCATGCTCAATTCACTTCGAAAGCCCACATAGAAATCATTCCACTTTATGTTGGCTTGATCTTCGAATTTCTGTTTGCTGCATTTAGTAATTTGTTGAGATAGTTTGGTGATAAGGGATTCGAATCCCATCATCACATTCCATACATAGGATAAATTCCTAAACCATAGCGCTGTATTTAAATTCAAATACCCACTAATAAACTTTATATTAAATTTTTCTCCGGCGGTTATGCTAACCGGGCGGAGTTAGTAATCTCTGGAATCTGCATGTGAACAGTTGGGTTTTTGTCCAGCGGTTAAGGCTCTTATCTTGACGGTCTCATCAACATCCCAACATTCGAGCTGGAAATATTTGCTGCGTAACCAATTCTGTTATTAAACCCGTGCAATCTTCTGACGTGGCTTTACCAACTCTGCGCTCTGGGTACTGCGTTCACATGGAAATCTTTGACACGGCCTTTATGAACCACACGGTTTACAACTTTCCGTTGCGGTCTTAAAATTGTAGTCTTCAAAACTGGTCACAAGACTCTGACTTCCGACGCAGTTTAATAACGTTGTGGGAGTTTTTAATTACAAAGGTTTTAAAACCCGAGTCCGAAACCCTTTCCGCTACAACATCTTTCGAACCTTGACATTAAGGTTTATGAAACATTACATCAAACCTTTGATAAGACCTTATCTCATGGGTTTTGACATCCAAACTTTATAACATAATTCGAAACCATTATAGTGCGCTTTGACATAGGTTTATAACTTTAATATAAAACCTTTTGCGCATAAAGTGTTTTAGACCATTACATCGAACCTTTGGTTTAAAAATGTTTTTGACATTGTTTTCGGACTTTAATATCAAACTTTATACTATGGGCTTCCATCCCATAATCCGAACCTTAATACAAAAAAGGTTTATGGTAATAATTGTGCTAGGGACTTTGAGTCCATAAGTTTATAAAACTTAGGAATAGGACTTAAATTTGACATTTTTTCCTAGGAGTAGATTTAGGCTTTTACAAAGTGTATTTTCCTTCGACACTTAGACTTTAGGACTTAAGCCTAGGACTTAGGATTTAGACTTAGTCCTTTTTACCTTAGGATCTGTTTATCCATTAAGGTTTACAAAAGTGGACTATTGACATTTATACCTTTACAGTGAATACTTAGGACAATTTTGATTACATAAGTCTTTTAACAAACTTTGTTGTTTTTGTCGCAGGTCAACTTGAAGATGTCTTGATTGGCACTTCTGAAACATTTGCTGGTGTCGAAATTGAAGTTGATGTCGATCGATGTCGCACATTTGAACTTCACAAATTTGATGACCATCTTGATCACTCCCTAAATTATTACATAATCGACAATTACCAAATTTCAAATAACCATCTTAGTCGTTTGAGTAATTTCGATGCAATTTTAATAATTATAAAATTGGATCACACCTCCCAACTAAAAGAAATTTTGGTTCTCCAAAAGTTTTATTACAATGCTTTTGAAAAACAAATTCAATTCTAGAACCTAGTTACAACTTTACTAGATCTAGATATTACAAAATCATTTAAGCATAAGGCATGAAGTCTGCCCAATTCCATTCAGCACCTGATTGATCTCCAGCAGGTGACTTGGATTCTTCTTGGGCTGCTGGTGTCGGTACTATTTCCTTTGGAAGCATTGGACAATTATCTTTGACATGCCCTGACAATTTTCAATTTTTACAAGTTGACAGCTGGCGAGTGTTCTTGCCCATCTTGTACCTGCAAAGGACTAGCTGCTCTGATACCACTTTCAGAAAATGACATGAGTTACTTAGCTCTATTTCAGAGATTGACTGTAGGGGCATTTACTGGATATGTCACCCTTAAATAAATGATGAGATCCAGAGGCTACCTGGCCCTCTACAGACTCTATCTATAGAACTTTATAGCGATTAACACTCAGGTTATTAAAATGCGGAAATTCACCAAGATATTTTCTAGTCCTTGTACAAAATGTGATTGGCAGTATTATTGAACATTTATTATATGCATTAATTGTTTAGACATGAAATAATATATGTATGATTAGATTGAACAATTTCACATCAATCACATAAGCCATACCATAAGACAAAAAAGTTTGTGACGGAGTTCGTCCCACCTGGACTACGTCTCCGGGTCCGCCTCAGAATTATGCATTTGTTGTATTATTTAAGCCGAGAGAAATATGCTACAATGAATCATCATTTTCACTACTGATATTACAGATATGGACCATCCCTTGAATAGGATAACTGATACAACTCTTTTCTTTCAACACATAAGAAAAGACATGGATGATTCGCACACTAAAAAAAACTGAGGAATTGAAGTTTTATGGACCTTTGACAAAATGGTGGCTGAAAGAGTTTTGGAAAGTCGAATTTGATCTCGTCCTTCATCAACGTACTTCGACACTGTCTTGATGCAAGTAGGATGGCTTTGCTCCTTCAATAAACCTGCAATGACAAGCTTTCCACCAATTATATCTTCTGTCTTCTTAAGAGTGCCTACTTCATCTTGAAGTAGGGAAAACTCTCCTTAACCTCCTCTCATGAGGTCTCTCCTTTCACACACTCTCCACATTCGAGAGCTCCCTCTCATGAAAAAGTGACTCTCCTTTACAAAAAAACATACTTTCCTTTATATATTTGGAGTTCATAATTTCATGGAAAAAATAATGCTGCCTCAATCTTCAATAAACGAAATTAAGCTTTTGGTTAAGATTACCAGGTCTTTGAATTTCATCTTAATTCATGAACCTTCTCAATTAGGCTCCAAAGATTCATGCTCAATTCACTTCGAAAGCCCACATAGAAATCATTCCACTTTATGTTGGCTTGATATTCGAATTTTTGTTTGCTGCATTTAGCAATTTTTTGAGACAGTTTGCTGATAAGGGATTCGAATCCCATTATCACATTACATACATAGGATAAATTCCTAAACCATAGCGCTGTATTTAAATTCAAATACCCACTAATAAACTTTATATTAAAGTTTTCTCTAGCGTTTATGCTAACCGGGCGGAGTTAGTGATCTCCGGCATCTGCATGTTAACAGTCGGGTTTCTGTCCGGTGGTTAAGGCTCTTATCCTGATGGTCTCATCAACATCCCAACATTCGAGCTGGAAATATTTGCTGCGTAACCAATTCTGTTATTAAACCCGTGCAATCTTCTGACGCGGCTTTACCAACTCTGCGTTGTGGGTACTGCGTTCACATGGAAATCTTTGACACAACCTTTATGAACCACATGGTTTACAACTTTCCACTACGGTCTTAAAATTGTAGTCTTCAAAACTGGTCACAAGACTCTGACTTTCGACGCGGTTTAATAACGCCATGGGAGTTTTTAATTACAAAGGTTTTAAAACCTGAGTCCGAAACCCTTTCCGCTACAACATCTTTTGAACCTTGACATTAAGGTTTATGAAACATTACATCAAACCTTTGATAAGACCTTATCTCATGGGTTTTGACATCCGAACTTTATAACATAGATCGAAACCAATTACAATGCGCTTTGACATAGGTTTATAAATTTAATATAAAACCTTTTGCGCATAAAGTGTTTTAGACCATTACATCGAACCTTTGGTTTAAAAAGCTTTTTGACATTGTTTTCTGACTTTAATATCAAACTTTATACTATGGGCTTCCATTCCATAATCCGAACCTTAATACAAAAAAGGTTTATGGTAATAATTGCGCTAGGGACTTTGAGTCCATAAGTTTATAAAACTTAGGAATAGGACTTAAATTTGACATTTTGCCCTAGGATTAGATTTAGGCTTTTACAAAGTGTATTTTCCTTCGACACTTAGACTTTAGGACTTAAGCCTAGGACTTAGGATTTAGACTTAGTCCTTTTTACCTTCGGATTTGTTTATCCATTAAGGTTTACAAAAGTAGACTATTGACATTTAGACCTTTACAGTGAAGACTTAGGACAAATTTGATTACATAAGTCTTTTAACAAAATTTGTTGTTTCTTTTGCAGATCAACTTGAAGATGTCTTGATTGGCGCTTATGAAACATTTGTTGGTGTCGAAACTGAAGTTGATGTCGATCGATGTCGCACATTTGAACTTCACAAATTTGATGACCATCTTGATCACTCCCTGAATTATTACATAATTGACAATTACCAAATTTCAAATAACCATCTTGGTCGTTTGAGTAATTTCGATGCAATTTTAATAATTCTAAAATTGGATCAGGCAGGGAAATATAGAGAAGGCGGAAGGAAAATAAGCCGCATCATCAGTAATTCCTATATAATAGGATATTTGTTTTATTTTCTGAAGACAGTATAATAGTAATAACACATGTAATAGATAGCTTTCAATTTCTAAATTAGTTTTGGTAGTTAGGATTGGTTACAGTAGCCCAAAACTGATTTTTATTATATTTAATGTAATCTTGGAAGACAGAAAAGGTTCTAAGTTTTGGACCTTCGAAGCCTAATTTTTGTACTCAGAAGATTGACAAGTTAATGAATGAGTATGCAAGTTTCCATCATTTTGTTAATGTTGAAATGTATTCTAAGTTTACGTTATGTTTTTCCATCTATGAATGAAACAGATTTATGAGCAGCCGACCTCTTTATACTTATGTATTTCAGAGTTAAAAAACCTTAATTTGCGCTCCTCTGTTTTAACTATTTCTTCATATACTTATTTTGAATTTTGAAATGGTATTTTTTGTATAAAACAACATATCAAATTGAAGTTCTCCCTTCTGTTTCTTCTGATTCTTTCGTTCAACATTAGCTAAAGATAACATTGCAGAATATTCATATATTTGATATTTAAGGGTTTGATCTTTAATATTTGAGGGTTGATAAGACAGAGACAAATATATACATTCATGACATAATCAGATAGATGTCTTAAGCACTGATTCCTTATCACAGCTAAGGGATTGTCTCTTAAGGTACAATAGGCTACATGCCTCTGAACTATGTTAAAATGAGGTTCAAAGGCCTATTTATTATTGAGAAACAATGGAAAACCCTAAACATCAAAAAACCTAACCCTAGGAGATGAAACAAAAAAACTAAGGGCCCCGTTTGGGTAAATTGGTACATCAACTTCTCGGGGTCGTAACTTTGGCATATTATCTCTGTTTGACACGCACAATACCTTGTTAGAAATATGTATCAGAGTACTAAAAATTTTGAGTGACAAAAATTTGACAAAATTCCATGTTGGTCCTGGTTTTCCAAAAAAATCTCGTTTAGGTCCTCAAAATGGCTTCGAAAGTTCAGGGCCCGAAAAACTACCAAAAATAATAAATTGTTCTACAATTAAGGAAACTGCAAAACTGAAAGAAAAAATGGTGGGGACCCAAGTGGAATAGGTAGGTGGCCACCAATATTCACTTGGATCAGTCCTCCCCCCTTAGGAAGTAATGGTCTCCATTGCATTGATTTCCTCCATGAGATGAAGAAACTTCTGCTGAGCTTGGTATCTAGTGAGCCACTTTCCTTGGTACAGGAGTTGGCCAGCTTTGACGACCCAATATAGCTCGATCTTTTATGTGCGAGTGTTCTTGATGTGCTTATACATGATTCGATCAGTTGTGGCCTCTTCCATGCAGCCGAGGTTTAGCTCTGTTGGTGTAAGTTGTTCTGCCATGTTTGATGTGTCCAGTAATGGTGGAAAGTAGGGCCGAAGGCGGTCCACATTGAACATTGGGTGCAAACTAAGGAATGGTGGAATACTGAGCTTGAAGGAATTGTCCCTAATGGTGTATGGCCCATATCAGAGTGAGAGAAGTTTGTAGTACGATATAGTGAGGTGCTCCTTCTACAAATGTAGCTAAAATTTTTCGCCCACCTGGAACTTTTGTGGCACTTGATGTTGATCATGTCACTGCTTGTAATTAGCATTGGATCTGTCCAATATGTCATGGACCTATTGGAAAATGTGCTGAATTCACTCAATGAAGTTGTTCGCCTTGTCGGCTTCAGAATGGACATGAGCATAATCTACCTTGGTAGCTGCAAATGGTATGGCCACATCAATGGGACATAGTGGCTGGAATCATAAGCCTACCTAAAAGAGGTCGTGGCCAATTGAGCAGTGGAGAGACTGATTATAGTTTTTCTAGACATAGGGGATGCTTTCATCGCATGTGCATGGATATTGTTGGTTTGTCATTCTCTTGGAGGGATAAGGCAAGGTCAAATTCAAGTAAACGAAGAGCTGGAGTGAGTAGGATGAAGACGCAACACTTCAAGCATGGGACGGATGGCCCTCACTTCTGCCACGCCACTTCATCCATCACATATCACTCCCCGCAAATTTTAACCTTTACCTCTTAAGACTTAGCTGAAACCTGTATTTTTGCCGATGCGATTTGGTGGGACTCATCCAACATTACCACATTACTGAATCGTATGCAAACCTTTGTTTCCGCCTTCCCCTTGCCTTTTTTCCTTTTTGCACTTCCCGAGGCTTAAGTGCTCGCATATCACACTTCGCACTTTTTATCACTTACCCTTCGCTGTTCATGCAAGAATATTATGATTTGCGATGTGTGGGAAACCCCACCTTCACCGTCACGTTTCCCTTTCTCCCCATCGCATATCGCTCCCCGCAAGATTTAACATTTACTCATCCCCCTGCACTTTGCACTTCACAGATTCCAACATTTACCATCCACCTCTATCACATGAACTTTGCGATTTGCGATCTGCGGGCGTGGTCCCACCTCCTTCCTGCCACGTCACTCTTCCCCACCCTCCTCACTTTGGCGATTTTCAAACTTACCTCCCGCGGTTATCCTTTAAAACGTGCGATTTGTGATCGGGCCCCTCTGCATTGCACATCGCACTTCGGTGATTTTAACATGAACCCTTTGCATTTACCTTGTGAAACTTGCAATGTGCGGTATGCGAGCCAGGTCCACACCATCTTGCCACATCATCTAGAGCCATTCCTCGGCCTTTGACCTGTTCATTTCCGTTTAAATCATTTTTTCCGTGTGTTAATAATATCGGTCCCACCATGCCTTCCGCCATGTCTTCGCACATCCCATCACCGCTAAGCCCCTCACATCTCTCCGTCACCTTCGCTCCATGTCAATACATCCAATGGCTCATAATTAATTTTGTATACCTTTCACCTTCGAAAGGGGCCGAATTCTAATATCGCCTTTGGTGCTACGTGGCAGCTTGTGGTGATTACACAACCCACCCCCCCCCCCCTCCCCACCCCATCCAATACCACAAACCATTCATGCCCCCCTTCGAAATCCAGTTTTTGGTTTGCAATTCAAACGCAGCCTAGGCTTTTGGTTGGAACATGAAAGTTGTGGTTTGTTCGATTTACTCAGGAGATCTCCGCTAAAGAACCAGGTGCGCGTAGTACAATAAACCTCTTCATAATGAATTAAGTGGAAATCACCAGACTGAGGGAGTGGAGGTTTACAAGCAATAGATGGAATCGTATGATGACAGTCAGCCCGTCCATCTATGACCTCTCCTTGCCATACCGTCTTGAAGGCTTCCATTATTGGCCTCCATGGGCAACCACGTCCTCTCTGTTTCCTGTTTAATTTTGACGATTTTGCTAGTGAAATTTCAAATTTCACCCATTCCTGTTTTAATTCTCTCAGTACAGAAGTAATTTCTCGATGTACGCTCTGAAAGTTAGGTAGGATATTTTGATTTCATATGTATGGGCCGATCATAAATGATCAGGATGGTAGACCCTCGAGAGGAACTCTATATGTAGCTAGTTCCAAGATTAAATAAGGGTTCTAGAATTTGGAAATATTTTGCAGTAGTTTTATATGATTATGCTCCTTGTGCTCTGAGATACACATTTGGGAGAGTTGTTTAAAATTAATATGATATAGAGCTATTATTTGGATTCCAGATGGAGCAATGAGTACTATGTATCTGTTTCCTTCTGTTATCAGTAATCTCCTTTTTATGTGTAATCAAATTTCATGCTATGCTACTTTGATTGGTTCATGTAATGTAGCTGCTGGTAGTCTGCAATTTTATTCATGAATTCGTGTCTGTATAACGCCCAAGTGTTAACGCTCATGTTTTAAGCTTTCTGTACTCCCTTAATTTGCGCTCCACAAACCTCTGTTGTCAGCCATATCTCATTCATATCCGCTTCATGTAAGTTCACAGGGAGACAGATTCTTAATCCTCTTAAGCCTGTCCCTTGTGAGTTCCTTCTCTGTTCTTTCTCAACGCCTCTACATACTTTTAAAGCTTCTGCTCATTGTTTTATACTTGGCCCATCTAAAATCCATTAGTCTCACAGTCTCCCGATCCCTCTCAATGTTTGGGGAATTCACATGAATCGACTCCAAGGTCTTCTCCATCCTAGAACCACTAAAACCATTATTCTCTTGACTCATATCCTGTCAGAGGCATTTATACAATTTTCTACATTTAACCTCTGATTTTAATATGTCCTAGGCACTGGTATTTTGCAACTCAAGGCTGTCTCTAGGAGCTACAACATATTTTTAGCGCTGTTGCTGGGGAATACGAATTAGAAAGCCTTTTCCCCAAGATACGACATTATCTTCAACCTTAAATTAGGTGAGCATGAAGGGTTGAGAGTTTCATAGCCCTCACCTTGGTGAATCCACTATAAAAATTTAAAATCTGTTGAAATCCTGGCTTACAAAAGGCCTCATACTAGATCAGATGCTTCCTAGCAGAGAACCCCTTTTATGTCTGATCCCGAAAAGATTATATTTAGGAGAATCTAGAAGGAGAAGCAGCCCATCCAGGTAGACCTACTCTCATATAATCTATAAGATTCGCCTTCCTCATCTCAGAAAGCTGACATATATGGTCCTGGCACCACAACCCGCGTACTTGAGTATTCTCCAAAAAGCTTTTCTCTAGCCAGTTTAATCATAAAAAACGAAGTTGAATCTGCTGATATTTCTTTGCCTCACTTGCACCCTACTCCCGAGGTTGAAGAGATTATGAAGTTACAATCCTCCAAATATTTTTACAAACCAATATAGCAACCTCTATTCAACAAACACCTGTTATACCATAGCCAATTCATCCTCAAAATATACCACCACTGCCCCTCATGTCTGTACCTGGATTCCTCCTCAAAAAATATGCCCCACTGGCTCTACCTCCAGTACTAAATGACATGCCTCAAGATGATCTAAAACTCCTGCCTCGGTTCATCGGGGAAGATAGTACTTCTGCGCAGAGACATATTGAAAACTTTTGCGCCTTTGCTGAGAATGTAAATGTAGAGCACCTAGATGTGGTGTTGAGGCTTTTCGTCCAATCCTTGGATGGAGAGGCTCAAAAGTGGTTCAAATCTCTTGTTGATCACACAGTCACTACTTGGGAAGAAATGGAGAATTTATTCACACTAAAATGGGGAGAAAATAGGGACCATGGATATGTTCTTACAGATTTCAATGCTCTCAAGAAGGGACACAATGAGGATGTAAGAATATTTATAAAGAGGTTCAATAAGCTTTATAATAATCTTCCTACTGAAATAAAGCCTCTATAAGCAGCTGCTAAGGTGGTTTTTGCAGGAGCTTTTGAACCAGAATTTGGGTTCACCCTAAGGGAAAGAAAGTCTGCATCTCTAGATTAGATTCAGACTGATGCACTAGAGGTAGAAGCAAACTTTGCTTCTACAGGTAAATTCAAAGGGAGGACAGAGCATGAGGCCAGAGGAAGGGGTAGGGAGGAGGCTTCTACCTCTATTCAAGAGAGGGAATCACATGAGTATAGAATGGAAGAGATGAATAAGCTCATCAAGAACCTCTTAAATAAGCTGGTGAAGCTTGAATTGGAGGCCAAGAATTCCCCTCCTTGTCCTAACAAAATGATTCCAAATCGTGGGTTTCATCCCCAGTACCGGAAGCTCCCTATGCAGTTGTTGTAGTGAGAAATGAAAGAGCAAAAATATCACATCCAACCTCCCCTATACCTGGAAGGGGAAATGGAGGGATAGGTTGAGGAAGTCACATATAATCAAGAAGATCAATTCCTCGCTTACTCAGAGGATGAAGAATGTGAACTCACCCTGCAAGAAGAGCCAGAAGAGAAGGAAGTCCCCTTAGAGGATCGAGATATTGACAATTACTACAGGCAGTTTGTGGATTTCATGCAATATCAATTCCACAGGAAGTATGATCTCAGGTCCTCCAGGAAGAGAACCCGAGTGCAGGAAAAATATGAAGAGTCAACATCAAGAGAACATACCCCTTCTAGTTCCGCTAGTAAGGAGAAAAATCCTTTAGAAGAGTCTACCCATCATAAAGCCTCTGTGCCCACCTCCTCAAAACAAGGCTCTGATCCTCCCCAAAATGAGAGATCCACAGTTATACCCTTGAAATCGCCCGACCCTCCTAAAGAGAATTTCAAATAAGTTATCACAGAAAAAGTTCCCATGACCTTTAGCCTCCAAAAAGAATTGGAAAATGTCAAGATCCCAGTCCCCCTGATCGAGATCCTAAAACAACCCTCATACAAAGGGCAAGTCTCTCAATTCATGTTGCCCCAGGGTGTATGCCCTCTCCCTGACAGCCTCAATCTCCAAGAAGAAAGGCCCATGGTAGTTTTTGGACCTCATGTAGAAGAGCTGGATTCAGCCACTCCTCCATTCTATGTGACTCTAGTTATACATGACCTGTTATTGCACAACTGCATGCTAGATTCCGGGGCTTCACATAATCTGTTGCCACTGTCTGTCATGGAGCAGTTTGGGTTGCAAATCACCAGGCCTTATAAAGATCTATATTCTTTTGATTCCAAGAGGGTGAAATGCTTGGGCACGATAAAAGATCTGGTAGTAAATTTAGCCTAGATTTCAGCCAAAAGCGTGGTAATGGACATTGTTGTGGCCAATATCCCAACTCAGTTTGGAATGTTGTTGTCCAGATCCTAGGGTACCAAGATTGGAGGATCCACAAAACTTGACCTCACCTATGCCACTATTCCAGTATTCGGTGGGGAAGAAAGACGATTATACCGTGAGTCCAGATTCGTGAAGATGGTCACCAAAGCTAATGGTTCCACGAATTATCTGGTATATACTAAGGAGGGCTATTTCTCTTGTCTTATGCTCGAGGAGGGAAAAAATTTCCTGCAAGAAACGAATATCAGTCCTCTAATCTAGGAGAATCCTATGAGCGGAGAGGAAAACGAAATATGGACCTTGCAGTTTGATGGAACTTACTCACGAGAAGGAAACGGGGCCGGGGTACTCTTGATATCACCAGGAGGATGCTTGGTTCCCCTCTCCTTTAAGCTAGAATTCAAAGTCACAAATAACATGGCTGAATATGAAGCCCTGTTGTTGGGGTTGTAGGCAACGCGGAACATGAACATACATAAACTCAAGGTGTTTGGAGATTCAAAGCTTGTAGTGAGGCAAGTCAGGAGCCAATGCCAAACTTAACACTCGTGGTTCAGAGCTTATAGGAATGAGGTATGGGATTTAGTCGAGAACTTCTTTTCTGATTTTAAAATTCAGTTCATGCTGAGGGTTTAGAACAAAATGGCAGATTCACTAGCTGTGGATGCTAGTAGTTTCCACCCCCACAGAATCCTTTGCTTAGATATGAGGTTGAGGTGCGATACCGCCCCTCCATTTCAGATAACGTAAAGCATTGGAAAGTCTTTGAAGATGAAGGGAAGGTCCAACGTTTTATGGAGACGGTGGGTGAGTTCTCAAATATGGTGATCAACTCAATCACCGAGGATGAACATGAAGAGCCAAAAAGAAAATGGGAAGAGACATTGGCTGGGCATTGTGTTTTGCAATTAAAGGGAAATGTCATCACCAGGGGTCTTGTACCATTGGAGAGACTGTTTTATAAAAATGATATCTCGGTGAATCCCAGTAAACTTACCCTCGATGAGCCTGTCAGGGACGTGAACATTGGGATAAAAGAAGATCCAAAGGTGGTAAACCTATCAACATGGGTCCCTGAAGAATACCAAGATCAATACCTTAGGCTTTTTCAATCATATAAAGATGTCTTTGCCTGGTCATACTAGGATATGAAGAATTTCAATATTGACATTATACATCACAAGATACCACTCAGGGAGGACTCTAAGCCTCATAAGAAAAAGTCGGGACATATCAATCCCCTTATTCTCCCAGCTATTGAGAAGGAAATAAATAAGATGTTGCAGGCCAAGATCATTGTCCTTCTAAGGTACTCCGAATGGGTGGCAAACCTGGTGCCTGTCAGAAAGAAGAATGGTGAAATCAGGCTTTGCAAGGATTTCTGCAATTTGAACAAAGCCTCACTCAAAGATAACTATCCCCTCCCAAATATGGGCCACATCTTGCAAAAGGTGGTGGAATCCTCCCGCATGTCCATGATTGATGGCTTCTCTTGATATAATCAGGTGGTAGTGCCCTTGGAAGACCAAAAGAAAACAACGTTCACTACACCTTGGGGAACCTTCATGTACACTCGAATGCCCTTTGGCCTGATTAACGTCAGTGCCACATTCTTGCGGGCGATGGAAATTGCTTTCATAGGAGAGCAAGACAAGTTTGTGGTGATCTACCTAGACGACATCATCATCTTTTCAAAGAATGACGCTGAACATATAGAGCACGTTCGACGCACCTTTGATAAATGTCGTAGGTATGGCCTGTCTCTGAATCCTCAAAAATACATCTTTTCCTTGGAGGAAGGGAAATTACTGGGGCACATAGTAACTAAGGAAGGAGTGAAGATTGACCCAAAGCAAGTAGAGGTGATAAACGACATTCCCCTACCAAGAAACAAAAAGGAAGTACAGGTGTTCTTTGGAAGAATAAATTTCCTTAGAAGGTTCATTCCCTACTATGCCGAGATTTTCCGAAACATCAACGGGATGTTGAAGAAGAATAGTGAAGTTAGATGGACCCCTAAGTCCAGGGACTCTTTTAACAAGATCAAACAGGCCTTTGGAGAATCTCCAGTACTAGCAGGTCCAGATTATGGGAAGTTGTTCATGATTTTCTCCTTCGCCTCACCTCACACAATAGCTGCAGTACTTTTATAGAAAAATGCTGAGGGACATGAACAACCCATTGCGTTCTTCAGTCAAGTCTTGCGAGACGTTGAGATAAAATATGATATCCTGGAGAATAAATCTTACGCTCTAGTCAAATCCCTGAAGGAATTTCGGGTGTATGTGTTACAATCAGCCATAACAGCCTATGTACCCACTGCAGCAGTGAAGGATATTCTGGTATAGGGCGACAATGAAGGAAAAAGGGGCAAGTGGATAGCCAAGATTTAGGAGTACGAATTGGAGATAAAGCCTACCAAGCTCATTAAAGGCCAAGGGTTGGAAAAAATCTTGTCTAAATCCAACTGTAAAGCTTTAGGGATAAATCTATCTATGACAGGAGGAGAAGCACAGGAGGATACAAGTATGCATCAGGGCATAGAATCTTCTACACAAAAGACACATGTGAAGTACCTGCTATCCACATGGTATAAATACATAGTGGAATACCTTTTAACCTTGAGGTTTCCCCCTCACTATGATAATACCAAGTATCACACTTTGAGACTGAGGTCTCAAAAGTACTGTTGGCCCTCGTTTTTGATCAAATTTTGCTTATTAAAATCCACCTAATTTCCATCATTTTCCACTTTATACCATCCAAATATGACCTATTTTGACGTTATTATGCATATTCAGGCAAATAAATTATGTTTTTCAATTTTTAGAAACTTTTGTAAAAATTGGGTTTTAAGTGTATTTTTGGACCAGACTAGAAATTCCCGTAATGGCTTCATTGATGTCATACTTGTAGGACACCTGGGCTCGAGATGAATACATTTATAGAAATATTGGGAACTAATATTTGATGTACACCTATTGGTTAAGTCAAACCAAGCTAAAACATGCTCGGTCAACGCTGGTCAAACATGACATGTTTTTTAGGAATTCCTAGAAAATAGGGCAGAAATAGTAGATTTTGGGATTTTTCCAGATTTGGTGTAACTAATTGGATGATTTCGACCTAGATGGATGGGATTAGGATAATATAAGGCTGTTAGAGACATTGTACCATATTTTGTTTATTATTTCTCTATTTATACCAAGTTTGTGAAACATTGAAATATGTAGAAATTGTATGACTTAACATTATAATTTTTGAGAATTTGGAGAGTTAATTGAATATTTGTTCTATTCCATTTGCTTCTGTTATATGCTGATTGATTTAATAAAATTTTAGTAGCTGAAAGCACCTTCATTGTGCGAGGCAAGGGTGGATGGCCCCCACATCGAGCTAAGTGCACTTTCTAGTTACTTGTAGTTGCATTTCTAAACTAGTTTGTTTTATGCTTAACTTGTTTATTAGATTTATGCTGATGTTTATGAGTGCTGATGAATCTAATTATCATTCTTATTCTGCATATTAAAGGACAAACAAATGTTTAAGTTAAACTTTCTTTCTATCTGATTAAGATCTTAAGCTAGAATTCATCTTTTCATGATTTTAATGATTTTCTGAATTTCTGTTTTCTAACAATAGTATTATTGATGAATGAATCTGTGATGAAGGAAAACCATGATATATTTAGTTAAGATCCCCTTCAATTATTTTTTCATGCATCTTAATCTATTGCTCAATTAGTGGTTTTTGATTTCTAATTCATGAAGTAATCTTGTGAGAGAAGGACAAACAAATATCTTAAGTTAAGAGATTTTTCTGCTTCTGATTTCATACTTGAATTTAGAAATTATTTAAGTTAGATTTATATTTGTAATATGCATTTCATTAACCTTTGAAAAATTATCTTCTAACTTGATCATAACTGAAACCCATATACTTTGGGGATGCTTCTAAGTCCTACTATCCTGGATTGATAATTAAGTACTTGTGTTTGTTTACTCGTAAAACAAACCAACAAGTACCTTGTGGAAAATGGGCGATTATACTGGAAAGACCTAGCGGGGATCTTATTATTGTGTTTGATAGAGAAATAAGTTGACTAAGTGATGACTGAGTTCCATGAAGGGATATGTGGCAGACATTATAGCTAGTGATCTACTGCACACAATATCCTGAGGGTAGGTTTCTTCTAGCCGAAACTGTTTTGTGATATACATGCTCGTGTCCAAGCCTGTGAGAAGTGTCATAGGTTCGCAAAAAAGGAAAGGTATGCACCTCTCCCATTAATCCCATTACATGTTGAAGAACCTTTTCAACAATGGGGAATTGACTTCATAGGAGAGATTCACCCTGCCTCTAGCAATCAACATCGATGGATCCTCATTGCTAAAGATTACTTCACTAAGTGGGTAGAAGCTATGCCCGCAAGGAATGCTACAGACTATGTGGTGATCAAGTTCCTAGAAGATAACATAATAGCTAGGTTTGGGTGCCCAGCTAAAATCATTGCAGACAATGCCTAGGCCTTCAAGTCAGCTAAATTTGTAAATTTTTGTCAGCGTTACAATATCCTGCTAGGACACTCCACTGTGTACTACCCATAGGGAAACAGGTTGGAAGAATCATCTAAAAATACACTAGTGAGGATCTTGAAGAAGACCATCAGCGAAAATAAAAATAATTGGGATTCCCAGCTCAAGTTCGCACTCTGGGCAAACCGCATCACCACTGAAAGATCCACAGGAAAGTCCCCTTATAAGCTGGTGTATGGAAGAGCCACAGTCTTCCCTATTCAACTTGCATTACCTGTGGCCCGATTCCTACAAGAAAGCGAGGAAGAGCCAAACAAACTCATCCGAAGAATGAATCAGCTGGTAGAGTTGAGTGAAACACGGGAACAAGTAGGCCTCAAAATGGCAGAGTATCAAGAAAAAATGAAAGGCTTATTTGATCAAAGAACTAAAGACAGAGAAATCTGAGTTGGGGATTTTGTGCTACGATGGGATATCAGGCGGGCAGACAAAGGGAAGCATGGGAAGTTTGACCTCCTTTGGTTTGGTTCATTCAGGGTGGCAGAGGTCAACGGAAACAATACTTTTGCACTGGAGAATTTGGAAGGAGATACACTCGAGATGCCTATCAATGGACAATTTATCAAGCCTTACAACACTGATAGCAGGCTATGATGGTCTGTTGTACATATCCTCATAGTGTATATATGTCGTTCTGTTTTTTTGCATCAATTTCTGTTTTTTTTTTTTGGTTAAAGTTGCTCGAAAATGGTTCTAACGATGATCCCAGGCACATCAAGAAGAGCACAAGCAGGTGGTCTGCGAGTTCTCAACACACTCGAACGAGTGCGTCGTCCCCAATGGAGACAATTTTGGCTTGTGATTCTCTTACAGGGATAAGGCAGGGTCAAAGTCAAGAAAACGAAGAGCCGAAGTAGGTAGGATGAAGACCCAATGCTTCAAGTGCGAGCTGGGCAGCCACCACTTCCGCCACGCCACATCATCCATCACATATCACTCCTCGCAAGTTTTAACCTTTACCTCTTAAGACTTAGCCAAAACCTGTATTTCTGCCGATGCGATTTGGTGGGACCCATCCAACCTTACTGCATTGCTAAACTGTATGCAAACCTTTGTTTTCTCCTTCCCCTTGCCTTTTCGCCTTTTCACACTTCCCAACGCTTAAGTGCTCGCATATCGCACTTCGCACTTTTTATCACTTACCCTTCGTTTTTTACACACGAATCTTGCGATTTGCGATGTGCGAGTGGCCCCACCTTCACCGCCACGTCGCCCTTTCTCCCTAGTGCATATCACTCCCCACAATATTTAACATTTACTCATCCCCTCGCACTTTGCACTTCACGGATTCCAATGTTCACCATCCACCACTATCACATGAACCTTGCGATTTGCGGGCGTGGTCCCACCTCCTTCCTACAACGTCACTCTTTCCCGCCCTCTGCACTTCGGCGATTTTAAAACTTACCTCCCGCGACTATCCTTTAAAACCTGCGATTTGCGATTTGTGATTGGGCCCCACCGCATCACACATCACACTTTGGCGGTTTTAACATGAACCATTTGCATTTACCTTATGAAACTTGCAATGTGTGGTATGCGGGCCAGGTCCATGCCATCTCGCCACGTCATCTAGAGCCATTCCTCGGCCTCTGACCCGCTCTTTTCCATTTAAATCATTTCTGCCATGTGTTAACAATATCGGTCCCACCATGCCTTCTGCCATTTCCATCCGGTCTTCGCACATCCCATCACCGCTAAGCCCCTCACGTCTCTCCGTCACCTTCACTCCATGTCAATACATCGAACGGCTCATAATTGATTTCACACCCCTTTCACCTTCAAAAGGATTATGCCGAGGTGGGGGGGGGTCCGAAATGGCTGGTTTCTAATACCGCCTCCGGTGCTACGTGGCAGCTTGTGGTGATTTCGCACCCGCACCCCCCACCCAATCCAATACCACAAACCATTCATGCCCCCCTCCGAAATCTGGTTTCCGGTTTGCAATTCAAACGTAGCCTGGGCTTTTGGGTGGAACATGCAAGTTTTGGTTTATTCGGTTTACTCAGGAGATCTCCGCTAAATAACCAGGTGCGCATAGTACGAAAGACCTCTTCATAATGGATTAAGTGGAAATCACTAGACTGAGGGAGTGAATGTTTGCAAGCAATAGATGGAATCATATGATGACAGTCAGCCTGTCCATCTATGACTGCTCCTCGCTATACCATCTTGAAGGCTCCCATTATTGGCCTCCATGGGAAACCATGTTCTCTCTATTTCCTGTTTAATTTTGACGATTTTGCTAGTGAAAATTCAAATGTCACCCATTCCTATTTTAATTCTCTAAGTACAGAAGTAATTGCTCGATGTACGCTCTGCAAGTTAGGTAGGATATTTTGATTTCATAGGTATGGGCTGATCATAAATGACCAAGATGGTAGACCCTTGAGAGGAACTCTATATGTAGCTAGTTCCAAGATTAAAGAAGGGTTTTAAAATTTGGAAGGATTTTTTTGTAGTTTTATATGATTGTGCTCCCTGTGCTCTGAGATACATATTTGGGAGAGTTGTTTAAAATTAATATGATATAGAGTTGTTATTTGGATTCCAGATGGAGCAATGAGTAGTATGTATCTATTTCCTTCTGTTATCAGTAATCTCATTTTTACGTGTAATCATTTTTCATGCTATGCTACTTTGATTGGTTCGTGTAATGTAGCTGCTGGTATTCTGCAATTTTATTCATGAATTCATGTTTGTATAGCACCCAGGTGTTAAAACTCATGTTTTAAGCTTCTTGCACTCCCTTAATTCACACTCCATGAAGCTTTGTTGTCATCCATATCTCATTCACATCCCCTTCATCTAAGTTCATGGGGAGACAGACTCTTAATCCTCTTAAGTTTGTCCCTTGTGAGTTCCTTCTCCGTTCTTTCTCAACACGTCTGCATAATTTTAAAGCTTATTCTCATTGTTTTATACTTGCCCCATCTAAAATCATTTAGTCTCATAGTCTCCTGAGCCCTCTCAATGTTTGGGGAATTCACATGAATTGACTCCAAGGTCTTCTCCATCCTAGAACCACTAAAACCATTATTCTCTTGACCCATATTCTGTTAGAGGAATTTATACAATTGTCTACATTTAACCTCTGATTTTAAGATGTCCTAGGCACTGGTCTTTTGCAACTCAAGGCTGTCTCTAGGAGTTACAACGGATACTTCGATTTGTACATGTGAAAAATGTGTACGATCATCCTGTTGACGACCTCTGTTTGGCCATCAGTTTGGGGGTGGAAAGTTATGGACTTAGTGAGCTTAGTGACCCTCATCGACCAAAGACTTGACCAAAATGTATTAAGGAATGTGTTGTCCCGATCTAAGATAATAGACCGTGGGATCCCAAAGTGTACCCACACTCGGTCAAAGAAAAGTTTAGTAGTGACTTTTGTTGTGATATTCTTCTTGCAGGCCACCATAATGGCCATCTTAGAGAATCTATCAATGACCGCAAAAACATAGTCATTGCCATGCTTGGTAGAAGGAAGGCCTGACATGTAATCCATGGAGATGGATTTCCACGACCTACTAGGGGTAGGCATAAAAGTATATAGGTCTTGCTTGTTGATTTGATGTACTTCCCAACATCATGTCGAAGGTTTGACCAATAGAAATACTTCTGCAATATTGGAACTATTTTCTTGACCCAAAATTTCCAGCGACCCGACTTTAGTGTGCTTCCCAAATCATCTTGGCACACTCACTTAAAGGAACACAGATGTGTCCCAGGTGGCATAATAGTGCATCCTGGAGGTGGATATTTGGAACTTGCTTAGCCTCCAAGAGAGTCTAGTATGGGTTGGCGAATTCTGGATCACTCTTGTAAATATGCAACCAACCCGAAGTCTTGTGCCCAAAAGATTCGAGCGTAGTGGTTGATGCCACGATCTGAGGTTGGATGAGGAAATCTGCAACATTATTGGTGCTGCCATTCTTATACTTGATGTTCAAATGGAATTGTTGCAGGTATGTTTCCCATTCTGATGGCGATCATTCTGCAACTTCCATTGTGTCTGTATGAACTATAGGGGTCGACGATATGTCTGGATGACCATTTCCTTCCCCAAAATGTAATGCTTCCATTGTATGCAGGCCTACATAATGGAATACATCTCTTTTTCATAGGTGGGATACTTTCAGACTATATCTAAAAGTGTCTCACTTTGATATCCCACTGGATACCCGTGCTGAGTAAGTATTGCCCCAATAGCATAGTTAGAGCCATCTATCTTGATCTCAAATGGTTGCTGCAAATCTGGTAATTTGAGCACTGGTGCAGAGAAGAGATGGTGCTTCAACTCTACGAATGCCTTTTGTTGAGATTCATTCCAAAAGAAATTTTCTTTTCTCCTCCCTTGATTACTTTACTCAAAGGCCAAGTGATATGAGAGAACCCCAACAAGAACCTATTGTAGAAATTTGCAAGACCTAGAAAGCTGTGGAGCTCTGTTAGAGTGGTTGGGATTGGACAATCTCGAATGACCTGGATCTTGGATGGGTCCACATGCACCCCCCGCTCATCAATAATGTACCTCAGATATTTAACCCAGGTCATCCCAAAAGTGCATTTCTCCAGATTGACACACAACTTGTGTTTCTGTAGTGTTTGGAGGACCTGTTGAATGTGGTGGAGATTCTCTTCCCAACTCTGGCTGAAGATCAGGATGCCATCAAAATACACTATCACGAACGAGTTAGTAAATGGTCGCAAGATCTCGTCCATCAGCCTCATGAAGGTTACAGGAGCATTCGTCAACTCGAAAGGCATGACCAACCACTCAAAAATGCCCTCCTTGGCTGTGAAGGTATTCTTGCACACATCGAAGGGTTCGATTGGTACCTGGTGATACACGAACTTCAAGTCAATCTTTCTGAAATATTTTACCCCCTTGAGTTGGTCTAGAAGGTCATCAATCTATGGGATCGGATATCTATTCTGGACAGTGATATTGTTCAGTGTGCGATAGTCAATAAAGAGTCTCCAAGTACCATCCTTCTTCCGCACCAACATGATCAGACTCCCATAAGGCGATGAACTTGGCCAGATGTGACCTTTCTGCAGCAATTCCTAATTTTGCCTCTTGATTTCGTCGTTCTCCAGAACAAAGCACTGATAGATTGGTCCATTGAGTAGCGACGCACCTGGGGTTAGATTGATGGAGTGCTTAACTTGACAATGTAAAGGCATCCTTGCAGGTGAGGTGAAGATGTCCGCGTACTCCTCTACTAACTTGTCCATCTGTTGTTGCCGTGTGGAGGAGCCCTATCTGGAGGTCGTGGCCATTGTCTTATTCTTTCCCTGAGGGCGGATCAAAAGGAAAAAAAAATCTCGGTTTGGGAAATGAGCTTATTGCATTGCGTCGCAGTGATCGAAGAGATGGTTGTAGGCGGTGCTACCCCCATATCCTGTACAACTTATTACCCAAAGTAAAAATAACAATGCGAGGCTGAGATTCATACACAACATGTCGCTTCCACAAGTATAGTTGGCCTAATAATACATCACACACTTCAAGAGGAACAACATCACATGATGCCTCATCCATGAAGGGCTTGATGTTGTAGGGAAGGAGACACTACTAGCTGACGCTGAGATCCCGTCCTTGGGGAAGCCACCCGATAGTGTATGGTTATGGGTGTGTTCTGATCAACATGCCCATCCACTTCATGACCTCTACTGAAATGGGGTTCTTTTGGCTCCCGCTATCGATAATGAACTACAGCAGGGAACCCTTCATCCACATCTGGCAATGGAAGAGGCGCTCCCCCTCCTATGGATCTTCGAGTTCTTCCTTCTAAATTGTTAGGTCCCTATAATACTAGTGTATCCCCTTATTTTTATTGTTAGTATAGCCCCCTTATTGTTATTGTTGTGCCCATGTAGTCCCCATATTGTTATTATTGTGCCCCATGAAAGCCCACTATTTTTATTGTTGTTCCCTTACATTGTTATTGTTATGTCGGCTAGGATTATATTGTGACCCATTGCACTCCTCTATATAGAAAGGAGGTTTTTTCATTTGTATCATCCAAGAATTATTCATTTATGTAATGTAATTGCTGATTTCTATGGTATTGATCTATATTTTATTCTATTTTGTGTGCTGGTTTCATAACATTTGGTACCAGAGCTTTAGATTCTAGGGTTGCGCTGCTTCAAACATGTCATCATGGAATTTTTGCTATAAATTTTTTTCTACGAAGTTTCAGAAGCTAAAAGAAAAACCCATTTGTGAAGAAATCCTAAGGAAATCTGTGTAAAAATTTCAGATCTTGATTCACAATATTTTCAAAGATATGATTTGTGGAAGTCAGGGTTTTTGCAGGATCCCGAATTTCATCTCAAAGAGGTGACCTTGGGAAAATCGTCATAGCTCTCTCTCTGACCATTGAATTTGAATTATGTAAAAAGTGGTCGAAATCAAACGAACTTTAGTTTCATGTGCATTGATTTTAGAGCCGAAGGAGGAAACAATGACACGTGGAACATTGTAACAGTTTTCTCTACTGAACCAGTCCATAATTAGGTCATTGTGGGAGATTGGGCATAAATTTGACTTGAAGAATCCAAATCAGGTCAGACTTATGGCATTGTTAAGAAGATTTGTAGGGCTACTAAAGGACCTAAGATAAAATATTTGGGATCCGAAATTATAGAGATACATTAGTTTCAATATCGAGCTCCTCAAAAGCAAGAAAAATGTGTGTATTTTTTTTTAAATTGCATAAGTCTTGTTTGAAAAATTAGTTTAAAGTGATTCCAAGGGCATACTGAAGCATAGATATCAGTATTATGTTCTAAAATTCCCCCTAAAAATAATTCAACACCCATTAAGCCCTCAAAAGGCTCTACTATGACTCATGAAGAAGAAGAAGTGCAACATGATATATCAAAATTACAAGACCAAGTGCAACAAATTTCGATCTCACAAAGAGCAACCAAATATGACATAGATGGTTTAAAATCAGATATGGAAGCTAAGGTGGATGGTTTGAAAGATGAAATGAAAGTTAATATGGATGATCAAACAATGGAAGATCACAACGAGCATCAATAACAAGTTCTCCAACTCTTAAAGGATAACCTAACTTTGGTGCATAATCGAATGAAACAACAGGCAGATCAACATTGCAGTGAAAGAAGTTTGATGTAGGCGACTGGGTATTTTTATGTCTACAACCAAACAAACAAATGTTCCTCAAGCAAGCTAAGAAGGATAATAAATTATCACCAAAGTATTATGGTATTTACAAGGTGTTGCAAAATACTGGTACTATGTCGTACAAATTGGTGCTTCCTGCATCTTCTCGAGTGCACCCAGTTTTCTATATTTCATGAAAAAAGGTTATAGGTAAGAAGCTCCTAGTTCAAACAATATTGCCAGAACTTGACGAAGAAGGAAAAATCATATTGGAACCTGAAGCAGTCACAGAAACAAGAACTCGACAACTACAAAATCGATCAATTTCAGAGTATCTCATAAAGTGGAAGAACTTACCCGATGAAGATTCCACATGGGAGGATGAGAATTTTATACAGAAACATCCAGAAATAATCAAGCATTGAGGACAACACTTGTTTGAAGGATAGGGGCATGTTATGTCCCTATAATACTAGTGTATCCCCTTATTTTTATTGTTATTATAACCCCCTTAATATTTTTATTATTGTGCCCATGTAGTCCCCATATTGTTATTATTGTGCCCCATAGAAGCCCACTATTGTTATTGGCGTGCCCTTACATTGTTATTGTTATGTCGGCTAGGATTATATTGTGACCCCATGGAATCCTATATATAGACATGAGGTTTTTTCATTTGTATCATCCAAGAATTTTTCATTTTATGTAATGTAAAGGAGGTTGCCCCCTTGAAGAGGCTTATTTCTAAGTCGTTGATCTATCTTTTCTTCTATTTTGTGAGGTGGGTTCATAACATTTGGTATCAGAGCAATGGTGGCACTGGGCTCCACATCGATAATATTTTTCCCTTTTTCATTACCCTTGTTGGGTTCTGACTCAGAGTCAGAACATGCATCTGGTTCAGAATCCTTCAAAATGACCATCAATTAATGCTTGGCCTGACCCTCACTTATGTTGTGAGTGGAGCTCTTATGGAAGTCACACCACTATCTTGTGTCATTCTTTGGCTTCGTGGTGTTGTTCTTTGCTTGCGACTTTGATGGGTTATCCTGGGCCGCCCCGCCTTGGCCTTTTCCTTTGTTCTGCAGTTTGGGGGCGCCTTTCCCTTGGTTCTTATTCACAGAGCCAAATTCTCGCTTCTTCTATTTTAATTTCTGCTTAATTTTGGTAGCATACATGTATGTTGCACCAATCGAGGAGATGTTGAGGAACTCCATTTCCTCTTGGATTTATTTGTACAGAAAACTGCGGTACTTAAGCACCAAATTTTTCTCTGAATATTTGATATCCAACTTTGTGTGCAGAGTATGGAACAAATTTTTCAGCTCATGCACATCTTGAGCCCTTTGTTGCCACAATGAACTCCATTGTATGCACTTGTCCTCATAACTCCCCACGTGGTAGTATTATTCCTTGATGGATGTTATGAAGGTAAATCCTCTTTGCGGATAGAGACGATCCCTCTAGCCCTAGGGTGGGTCTAGTAACAAAAGGACACACTAAAGTGTTGCTTCCTAGTTAATGAATGAACAAAAGACATGGTAGATTGACCTACCTTGAATCCAACACTGTCGACGTTGCAAAAAGAGTAGTGGCCTCTCACTCCCGCCTTGGCAAATCACAATCCACTCGCTGTTACACTCAGATACCTGCACATAGGACAAAGAACAAGAACAACATATGATAGAATAGTTTCGCTCACAACTATTAGCTAGTCAAAGAGGGCTAAACATATTGCATCAAATAAACATCATAACACAATAGTGGAACCAAATAGTAGTCATGTATATTAATGATAAGAAGGAAGAGTACAACTGATGCTTTAATGTCGTAGTCTCCTCCAGCGGGGTTCAGACGAAGCACGTCTCAAATTTTGGTCAAGGAATTCAGACTCAAGCTCTCTTAGAAGTCATCGAATCGAGCTCTCTCAACACAATATTTCTTATTCTATCTTCTCTAGCAACTTAGCTATAGTATAATTCTCCTAGTTCAGCTATTCAGTTGTTTAGCTAGCTTCTACTAAAAGAGATAGTTTCTTATATAGAGTAAAGGAGGAGGTTGGGATCCCTACAAAGGTGGGAGAGAGTCCTATCCTTTAATAGAGTTCCAAGGGAGGTGGAAACTACTAACTAAATGAAGGATTCTGTGGTTGTTTCAGTTCAACCACTCCCAATGACTCATCCCCGAGGTGGTTGGAATGGAACCTCCACCTCTATTTTAAAAAAAAATTCCATAAACAGCTTGGCGTGGGTGTCTAAATGGCATAGAGCGCTAAGTGGCGCGGGCTCAATGTTAAATTTCTTTGTTAGCGTGAGGGTGTAACTGGCTACTCATGCCAAGGTAAAAATAGGGATTTTCACAACTCTGATTAGGGAAATGTCAACAAGAAGAATGTTGCTTTCATCAAAATGGATGCAAGGATAGTATTTGCAAAGCATGACACTGCTTATTGGTCACAGAAACGGCCCTCCAATGTGCGAGTTGGGGATTGCAGGGACAGTGACAAAATGCTGTGTAACAATGGAATCCTGGAAATAATTCCAAGTGGGTGCAATCGAGAATAGGGAAGATTCCCCCTCATCCTTTTTCTCACAATAGGTTTCCCACTAGTCCTTGACATGGGGGGCGACTTTGAGAAGTGAAAAAGTAATCTTTTCTTGATTGGAAAATTCAAGAACCGAAAAATATCCTTCTAATAGATTCAACCATCTATCTATCTCATCTGCATCTATTTGGCCCTCAAATATGGGATTGTCGAAGTTAACTTGTACCTAAAAAGGAGTGGCACCTACAGAGTGGCTTCCAGATGAAGATGCATCGTCGGTGGGTAGTCATCGAAGGATCTGGGAAAAGTTATCCATCATCGCATTCCTTTGTTTCTTGAGGGCCTCCTCGAGCAATATTTTGATAGGATTTCCTGCTACCTTGTCTTTCTTTTCCTCCACCATGGGAGGCCGTCGGAGTTTGTGAGACTGATCTTGCAAAGGTTCAACCAGATCGAGCCCTAACTCCTTATACCTCGATCTTGTTGGGGAAATGCAAAGAAAGATCATGAAAGAGTAGACCGATATGATACCACTGATATGGATTTATTTAGGAACACAATAAAATACATAAATAAACATAAACACGAAGATGCAACATAAAATATAATTCATTTCATTAATATCAAATAACTGAAATAAGCTTACAGACATAATGGAAATAAACTAGCTCAGGTGATGGTAGCTTATCTCTGAGAAGAGATGTGGTGGCTACATGCCTCTAAACTGTGTTACAATGATGCTAAAATGCCTATTTATTATTTAGAAACAATGGAATACCCTAAACATCCAAAAACTTAATCCTAGGAGATGAAGTGCCAACACTACGGGCTCCGTTTGGGTAAATTGGTACATCAACTTCCCGGGGTTGTAACTTTGGCGTACGATCTTCGTTTGATGCATACAATACCTCGTTAGAAAGAGCCATCCGAGGACTACAACTTTCAAGTGATAAAAATCAAATGAAAACTCATGTTGGTCTCGATTTTCTCAAAAATGTCGTTTAGGGCCTCAAAACGTCTTCGGAAGTTTAGGACCCAACAAATTGCCAAAAATAGTAAACTGTGCTACAATTAAGGAAACTAAAAAACTGAAAGAAACAATGGTGGGCCCCCCCAAATGGAATAGGCGGGTGGCCACCAATATCCACCTAGATCAAATTTGAGGGATTTGCAATCCGGGCATGGCTGGGGAGGATTTATGTAGGAGGAAGCTAAAAGAACAGGGAGGCAAAGAGAGGATAGGGAAAATGAGGCGCAGCTGAGGGGAAGGAGGGAAAATAAGGGAAGCACACAGAGAATCAAGGGGACTTCTCTGTAGGAAAGAAGGAGGTGACTGAGAACTTAAAATAAAGAAGATGAGAGCTGCGTGGGGAGGGGAAGGGGACGAAGAGAATATAAGGAAAGGAAGAGCCAAATGGGGAGCCCACGAGTCAAAAGAGTCATAATACCATAGGCTTTGAAATGCACAAGAGTTAGAGAAGCGAAATCGAGAAAGGTTGCATATCTGAATTGAGGATGGAGCTTTGACTGTAGAGGGATACAATGAGATAATGAAATTGACAGGTGATAGAAGGGAGGAGAGCAGGGAGCGAAACTTTCTGAGAACAAGATGTACAAATGATAGGGAAGAGTTAAGGTATGAATTTAGAAAAAATATCCTAATTAATTCTTGCTTCTCCTTGAGGTATGACAGAGGCTTTGTTTGCATACTTGTCAACAATCTTGTTGTTCTCTTTGATAACATGGAAGTAAGAAACCTTTCCTAAATTTTTTAGATGGTGTTGGATTCCGGAGATAATTTGGGCAAGGTCATCATTTTTGGGCTTTGATTTCATGACCATTTGTTGAATGAGGATTGTAGAGTCCCCGATAATGATTGGGTTCATATAGTTTTCGCTGCTGAGGATTTGGGAATCCAATAGAAAACCATAAGCCTCCACTTTATTGTTTGAATCAATGCCTAGGCCCCACTCAAAGGAGATTGTGTTTGCACTTAAATGATGAATGATATAACCTCTTGATCCTACATTACCTAGATTAGACTTAGATGCTCCATCGAAAAAAATACATGGTCTTTTAAGGGGTTTTAACCAAGTTGAAAAATCACTTTCATCCAATTGTATCTTCCAGTCATTGGGCTTAGGAGTAGGCCTTGGAAGGCATACCATAATTGAAGGTCGATCCATCACAAATTTTAACCAAATTTTCTCTTCATGGTGGAGAAGGATGCCATCCAGATTCTTTGTCCCTTTTGCTAATATAAATTATGTTGCGAGACTCCATGTTTTGGCCAATTTTTTTCGAAATTCTAGCTTTGTGTTTTGAAATATTTGCTTATTTATAGATAGCCATATATGCCAACATAAGAATGATGGAAGATATATCCAAATTATCTTTATCATGTTCGTATTTTTTAAAGAGTAGAGATAACTTGTATTCCAATTAGCAAAGAAATCTGAAAAAAGTGAGACTTGAGTTGATGTGGACCTCGAGAGGATTGGCCAACAAATGCCAACATTCTTCTGAGAATTTGCAGTTGATGAATATGTGTTGAGTGGTTTCTTTTGCTCTATGGCACAAGAGGAATCTAGAGGGACCATGAATGCCTTTTTTCCTAAGATTTTCTTGTAGTTAGGATTTTGCCTTTATGCATATTCTAGATAACTTTTTTTTTTTCAATTTTAGGAAGGCTCTCAATCTTCCAAACTGATTTCCAGAGAGGCCATTCAGGGTGACAATAGTCTTCTTGTAGCTTTCCATAACCTGATTTGAATGAGAATTCCCCACCTGTTGGGTTCAATTTGAATTTATCTTGCTGACCAAAACTAATTGGCGTTGCTCCCTTGAGGTGAGATAGAAGCATATTCCATTGATTGCTGAGATCGAGAGGTAAGGCTGGGGGGTTCCAACCATCCCAAGAGTTGTATTGTTGATTAAAATATGAGATATGGTCAAGAGAATTCATGCCTCTACTTATGATCCATGTCTTGAGAGGAAGAATACCTTGAAGGTTAGGGAGAGGGGTTTTTCTTAGGATGTTGTCACTCCATATATTTATATCCTGCCCTCCACCCGGGATCCTGGAAGTGTTTTCTTTAACTAGTGGCAAATATTTTTTGTATAGTTTCCAGATTTGAGTGCAAGGTCTAATGGGAAGTTTTGATGTGAAAGGGTATCGTCAGGAGGAATTTAAATACTTTGTCTCTAGGACCTGTTTCCACCAAGTGGACTCACCTGATATAAATCTCCAAATAAGCTTTGCTTCGAAGGCAATGTTCATTAGTCCATGGAGTCGAATAGAAGTGCCTCCCTTCTCATAAGGGGAAGTGAATTGTTTCCAATTGACCAAGCTGAATTTCTTAGTCTTTGTTTTCCCCCTTTGCCTTAAGAAGTTTCTTATAATTAATTCTAGCTGCTTTTGAATTCTAGTAGGAGCTTGAATGAAAACAAATTGGTATAATGGAAGGGCCGATAGAATATATTTAATCAAAGTTATTCTCCTTGCTAGATTAAGCCAGAGCAGACCCAGTTTTAAATTTTCTTTTTCATTTTGTCTACAGAAGAATGCCAAATATCAGACTTCAAAACATCTTTTGAAATAGGAAAACCTAAGTGTTTGAAGTGAGACCAATTTGTTTTGAAAGGAACTCTGAAAATTTGAGAAATGCGTTTTAGAATTATTGCAGAGGTGTTCCATCCATATATGCCACTCTTTGCATTATTTAGGAGACCTTCGGAGACCTCCATAAATCTATCCAAAATGGTTTTGAATATTTTTGTAATAATGCACGAAGCTCCCTCGGTAAATAGGGTGTCATAGGCAAATTGGGAGTGGTTCATGCTCTTGACTGCTCTACTGATTTAGATGTCGGTGATGGTGCCACTTTGTCTGTTGTGCTCTAAATTCCTAGTCAGAGATTCTACTATGATGATGTAGAGAAAAGGATAGTGGGAAAAATTTCCTAATACCTCTTGAACTTTGAAAGAAACTCCCTCATATTCCATTAATGAGGGGGGGAAATCTAGGGGCCTTGAATGCAAGATTTTATAAGATCTATGAAATCAGAGGCAAAACCAAACTTTTGTAGGACAACGATAAGGAAGGAGTGGTTGACTCTATTAAATGCATTTTCCATATTGAGTTTCATAATGAAGCCTTGCTATTTTCTAGCTAAGCTGGAATGGATAGCTTCTTGTACACGCAAAATGTTGTCGACAATTTGTCTATTTGCAACAAAACCTCCTTTATTTTTAGAAATCAAAATGGGGAAGAGGTGTTTGAGCCTATTTGCTAAAATCTTGGAGACAATTTTGTAGGATGAATTGCACAGTGATATAGGTATAAAGCGATGAAAGGAGGAGGGCCTGGATTCTTGAGGGATAACAACCAAAAAGGTGGAATTGGTGTTGCCTCCTATTTTCTTTTTTCTGAAGACCCATCGAATCATTTTTAGGATATTTTTTTTATGAGCAACCAAAACTAGTGGAAGAAGGAAATGGAGAAACCATTGGGCCCTAGAGCTTTATCAGGATGAAGATTCCATATTGAAAATTGTAATTCCTCTTCTTCTACTTGTTTGGAGAGGGCAAAATTTTCCTCCTCAAAGACCAATTTAGGAATGTGTCTAATGAAGTCTTCATAGTTGGGATTTCCTATATCAGGAGAAAGAAAGATTTTGAAATGTTGGTGTGCTTCCTTTCTTATTTCTTCTTGCCCCTTTATTTCAACATCCCCTTCACCTATTATTGACTCAATGCGGTTTTTGACCCTTCTCATTTTGGTGGTGTTGTGGAAGAAGGCTGTGTTCTCATCTCCAACATGTATCCATAAGTTCATGGATTTTGACCTCCAGGTTTCTTCCTCACTTCTATTATTTTTATATATTTCCCAATATATTTCTTTTTATTTCATTTTCTTCTCTTTTGTGACTTCTCCTTCTTCTATGCTCCTCTGGACATGGTCTAACTCCATTTTCTTTTGATGTGGTTTGTTATATTGCATTCTTACCTATTCCTTTAGTTTGTTTATGATGTTCTCTAACTTTGATTCCAAAATAAAGCTTGGGGAGCCATTAATACTTTGATTCTAGGCTAAAGAGACCAACATTCTAACTTCTTCGAGATTGGAACAAAGGGGATTGTATCTAAAATGAAGAAGTCCCAAATTTTTGCCTTCCCCAAATTTGATAGCAATGGGCTTATGATCTGATGTTTTTGAGGGGATGATTTTTGAAATCACCAAGTTATAATCTGATATGAGGCTGCCTTGAATTAAAAACCTATCCAGCCTTTCTTTGATGTTACCCAGACCTAATCATCTGTTGCTCCAAGTAAATTTTCTGTTTTTAGGAGCATTATCCACTAGACTGTGAGCTTCAATGATGTTCTTGAGCTTGTCTCTGAAAGGGTCTGACTGAACTCTGTCTCCTTACTTTTCATCTGCATTCAAAATCAGATTTAGATCTCCAACAACTATAATTTTTTTGTTGGTTTCTAAGTTTAGGAAATTAACTAAGGATTTCCAACATTGATCCTTGTCTCTAAAATGAGAGGGAGGATAAATATTGAATATGCTAATTTGATATCCAAATATTTTGTTTCTAAGTTCAGTCTTTATCTAGTGCTTCTCTTTGATTAGACAAATAAGTTCCAAAGATGATTGTTTCCACATTGTGTAAATACCTCCAGAGGTACTATTCCATTTATTGTTGTTCCTTCAAAATGCTTTGTTTTTTGGATTATCTGGTTCATTTCTTGTTCGGATGACTTGGTCTCCTGAATTAGGAAGATATCGGGACATTAAGTTCTAACAAGATCTTTTGCAACATTGACTTTCGAGGGATGTCCGAGACCTCTACAATTCCAGGAGATCGGATTCATTATTTACTATGGGATGGTGCATAGGGACCTTTCCGTGCATGTATCCATTGGTTGTTGAGTTCCCATGGCCGTTTATTTTAATGTTGCTTCATCTCTTATGTCCTTATTTGATTTCCTTCTTGGCTTATTATGGCTGTCTGGAGAAAAGAGAGATTCCTTGGATTGGTTTCTTGTGAGAATCCTTTCAAAAGAGGGAGGGAGGGGACTCGTGGGACGACCAGGGGAGATAGGGTGAGGGATATGGGGAGGAAGAGGGGATGAAGCGAGAGGGGAGGGAGGGGTGGAAACAAAGGATTCAGGGAGAAGAGGCAAGACATCCTCTCTAGCAGGGGGAGGGTCAAGAAGGGGAGCTAGAGAGGCAAAGGGGTTGGAATCAGGAGGCTGGGAGAGAGAAGAGGAGGAAGGGGGATCAACCCGGGGAGGGGGAACTGAAGAGGAGGGGATTGACGGATTTGGAGGCTTATTTCCATTTTTTTTTGTCTGACAGTTTCCCAATGAGGTTCTTTTGTTTCAACTTCTTTTTCTACTTCTTTCTTTGGACATCTATTTGAAAAATGAACGTATTCATGACATGCCTTACATTTAAAAGGAAGCCGCTCATAGTCTAGCTGTTGTATGTGAGTCCAATTATCTACCTTGATCTTCACCGCTTTTGGTAGTCCCTTTCCCAAGTCAACTTACACACAAATTCGAGCACATGCATGTGTATTTTCTTTTGGTTCTCTTCGGTCTATGTATTTTCCAAATGCATTGCCTATTGCTTTGACAAATTCATCTCCCCAACAATGAAGAGGAAGGTGAGGGAGACGAGCCCAAAATGGAACAACATTAGGGACATTAAGTTTCAGATCGAAGATCGATGTCCATCTATTTAGGTATTGGCCTCTGGTGTGCATGAAATATGGTCCATTTCTAGAGATACAATCTCTATCTTCTCTGGATTCAAAATAGAAAGTGAAATAGCCTCTACCACTTAAGCAAGTGGATATTTGGCCTTGAGTTGAAGGAGCCAAGTTTATTTCTACCCATTTTTGCACTGTTTTTGGAGACGGCCAAAGGCTCGTGATTTGACCAACCAAACCACTCTCAGATAGAGATAGAGCAGCTCTTCGAGGCATCACAGGAGGAAAAACGATTTTAGGAATGTCCTCAAGTTTTTTGACAAACTTGGAAATAGTAGGTCGATCTCGAGGGGCACCAAGGGAGGAAACAAGACTGGAAAAGGCCAGGGAAACAATGTTTTTTTTTGGGGGGGGGGGGGGGTGGGAGCAGCTGAACTAGCCCCCTCTGGATCAGACTCCAGAGGGGCCATGGGAGAAAGGAACAGAGGAAAGGTTTGCACGAGATCTCAGAGGGAAAGCACAGTGCAGGAGGAAATTTTTTTCTCTAGAGATTCAATGCTTGATAACGTGAAAACATTTTTCCTTCGTTAAGAAAAAAACATAAACAAACATTAAAATAAAAATAACTTCATTGTATGGTATTGACCCATGGTATTCATGTAGAATATAGCCTATTTAAAGAGGAAATTAAAACAACCTAGATCCATCTTAACTCAAGATCTACCAAGTGCTGAGAGGGATTAAATATCTTGAGATGCATTCCTGTTTTAGAACAAAAGAAATTTGATCCCTCTCGACCCTTGGTAGATCCCGAGTTAAGATGGATCTAGGCTGCTAAACTAGACCACAACAACCATATTTCCACATCTTCTAGTCAAATAGTAAAACAAACTTCCCTTTTATTTTGTATTGGGTCAATCTATCCATGGTTGGTCGATTCAATGCATGAGCCCTTGTTTACATAATTCTCCACACTCCAGATCCACATTTGTATTAACCCGAGGGCATTGTTTAACTATTATGTGTTTTGGAGTCTTTGGTGGAAATCTAAGTATGCATCTCAAGAGATTTGATCCCTCTAAACACTTGGTAGATCTGGAGTTAAGATGGATCTAGGCTAGTAAACTAGACCACAACAACCATATTTTCACATCTTCAAGTCAAATGGTAAAACAAACTTCCCTTTTATTTTGTATTGGGTCAATCTATCCACGGTTGGTCTATTCAATGCATGAGCCCTAGTTTACATATTTCTCCACATTCAAGATCCACATTTGTATTAACCCGTGGGCATTGTTTAACCATTCTGTGTTTTGGAGTCTTTGGCGGAAATCTAGGTAGCACCTCAAGAGATTAGATCCCTTTTAGGGCTTGGTAGATCAAAAGTTAAGATGGATCTAGGCTAGTAAACTAAACCACAAAAACCATATTTCCACATCTTCTAGTCAAATCATAAAACCAACTTCCCTTTTATTTTGTATATGGTCAATCTGTAGTCGATTCAATGCATAAGCCCTCTTTTACACAATTCTCCACACTCAAGATCCACATTTGTATTAACTTGAAAGCATTGTTTAACTATTATGTATTTTAGAATCTTTAACGAAAATCTAACGAAATAATTTTTGGTCAAATCTTATTTATGTTATTCAAAATCTGATTTTAATGCATAATTAAATTCAGCTCTATGAAAACCCTCAAACATTCAAACACATGAAAAATTCATAGAATTCAATACCCAATTTTATAAAACAAAAACAAACTTCCCGAACTTACAACAGTTACTTCGCCTTAACCCTAGATCCACATTTGTCTTATTAGAGTGTTATTAGTCACGATATCATGTTACCCAATAAAATGAATGACTCTGAGGATGCTCAAAAAACACGTAATCACAATTAAACTTTTGGCATATCAAAACAATCAACGGTAATCCGCTGCCACGTGTAATCTACCCAATGAGCAGCGCGTGGTACGCACAAGATAAGATGAGGTGTGGCAGAGACGAAATGCGCAGATATTTACACGAACCCTCTCAAACCCCAATCGAGTGAAAGCAAGCAGGAGAGAAGAAATGGCCGCCTGCAGCGCCAAATGGGGTTATGCGAATCCATTAAGGGAGCTGGCAGGCCATCAATATACTCATAATATTCGGGTTGCGCCGAAAAACACTGTGAGAGTTATAAGGGCGGAGAGTACCTCGGCCGCAATCAATCCGTCCATCAGAAAGAGTGAAGAAAAAGTGGTCGATAACGTTCCCGTCGCCGACCTTTCGAAGCCCGTCACCGCTTATTGCAGGTAGATCGGTTTTCTTCGTTATGAGTAAAATTTTGAGTTTCTAGGTTTTTGCGATTCCTTTGCTTTTCTGAGTTAGAAATGAAATGATATTTTATGAGTTTTTTTTTTTTTTTTTTTTTTTAATTCAAATTGATATGAGCTGGTTATCTATCAATCATTCAGAAAGACAATGTCAGGACATTTATGTTAAGATATTTTTATAACTTTCTCTTATGTAATTTTTTTTTATATTTTTGAAGGCATCACATTCCAAAATGAAATAATTTTCAGATTCTGTTACTTCAGAAATACAAATTTATTCTACTCGTTTAAAAAAAATTGAAATTTATTCTACTCATTTAAAAAAAAATTGAAATGTTTAAGTTTTCAAAATTCAGTTCATTTAGGTTTTCGAAATTAAGACGATTTTGGTTTTCTTGTTTCAGTGTTACTCTGTTATAAAAAAATTCAAAGGATTTGGGTTTTCTCGTTTCAAGGTTATTCCGAAGGAAGGTTACTGTAAATTGGGGAAGAACTTCAAATAAAATTCCTAATCGAGAACGATTGTAAATTATCTGCTGAGTAACTTTTATTTGGTATATGTAAGTAATTCTGATTGATTTGATTTATTTGAAGTTATTAACTCTGTATTAAGTTAGTATCATCTCATTTCAATACTGGAGGAATTTGGACTTTTGATTTATTTAAAGTTATTAACTCTGTATTAAGTTAGTATCATCTCATTTCAATACTGGAGGAATTTGGACTTTGCATCTTAAGCCACATTTTACTCCTGGGATTTTTCCTAACGGTAGCAAATTGTTTTTTTTTCTTCCCTCTTTTCCGGCTCAATTTTATAACTTAATATGTGAATGATTTTGATTAACCAAGTAAGTTATTAACTCTGCATTAATCTAGTATAAATACCCATTTCAACATTTCTAACAATGGGAGATTTGAAGCTTTCACTGCCCAGATTTGAAGCTTGCAGTGCCCATTAGTTATATAAATGATCCCCTACCTGGTTTTATCTTTCTGGTCGAAAAACCATGTTCATTGTAAATTATCTTATAAGATAGATAGATCAAAGGAAAAAGAACAGCAATGGAGAAACAAGAAAGAGTCACACATATTCTGAATTGCCCAGCGAAAAAGGCTTACCCTATCTATTACCTTATTTTATCTTCATGCAAGAATTTCTGTACATCAGTTACATCCCTAGAAGGAATTTATATGTAATCAAATGTATTGTGCTATGATTAGCTGCTCTTATTATTATTTATTTCTGTACACTAGTTACATACCCAGATGAAATTAATCTGTAATCAATTGTATTGTGCCATGATTAGTTGCTCTCATTTTTAAGTAATCAGTTACATATGTTTTGCATGCTTTAGTAATCAGTTACACTCTGATAATGTTCAAATAATTCCATTACATTGTAAAAATCAATCCGGCCATATGCGATAACATCCATTCACTCATGTTTGCTCTATTCCAAAACAATGTTCACTGAACAGATTTAAAGTTTGAGTTTGAATTTTATCCTTTTGTTAAAAGAGAAAGTTATGACGTTGAGGAATTTATTCTTTACAATGTGATTGCAGGTGCTGGAGATCTCAGACATTTCCTCTCTGTGATGGAAGCCATGTCAAACACAATAAGGCCACTGGCGATAATGTAGGACCCCTGCTCTTGAAGAAGTAGAACTTGGTGATAATGTAGGTTCCCTGCTCCTGAAGAAATGGATGGCACTGTGAAGTATTAGACATGGAATTTCTAATTAGGAGTAGGATTATGTGTTTAGAAAGAAATAAACATGGAAAAGAACATGGGTTCATAAACCAATATTTATATGAGATTGAGGTCAAGTTATTCTCTAATTGGACTTTATTCTCATGGGCAGATTAAAGCCCAGACACAGAATTCAGATGGAATTTATTTGTTTATTTTTCTTTTAAGAAATGCTGCATGTGTTAACAGGCTTTAATAACGTTATTAAATTCTTATTAATACTCTTAGTTACCGATAATCCAATAAACTTCATGTGATTTTAATATTACCATTTTTTACTGATAATTCAGAGGCCTTCAATTATTTTTGAAGGTAAACACGGTATCTTTTCAGGTTTTTGTTAAAATGATGAATTTTGTTTTCTCATATTTTAGATATAGCTTTTAGCTTTTAATATGTTAAGAGATATAATTATAAATATGTTAAAGTTCGTTTCCATAATTAAATTTTGTTTCACATTAGTTTATTTCAGCTCAAACTTATTTTTATATGAATTCTTATCTTTTTCGGATATATATTTATTTATTTGAAAACTCTTTTCTTTTAGAATTCTTACAATTTTAGTAGCCATATATAAATATAAATAAGTTAAAATAATTTTGAAAAACTTATTGTTTTTAGGATTCTTATATATTTTTGGTAGTTTTATCTTTTTATATAAATATAAACTAGTAATTGTCTTAAGAAAAAAAGTTATAAGTTTATTAAATTGGAAAAAAAATGTATTTAAATTTCCATAAACCAACAAATTATTATGATTATTATATTAAATTAAATTTAAGTTTTTTAGTGTATTTTTGTATTATTAATATTATTGTGTCGAGAGGCGCATTCTACAGCCCAGTATGACCTCGATGTGTAAATATGTCCGAAGCTAAAATAAAAAACAAAAAACAAATTAAAAATAAAATCCAAATAATGTGGGCTTAGAGAATAACTTACACAACCATATAAATAAACAATTAAAAATAAACTTAAACAATATAAATTTAAAATATGAAGAGTTTTAAGACCACTAAAAAATGATATGGTAAATAAATAAAACTTTTTTTTCTACTTATTGGGGAGGTATGGTAAATAAATAAAAATATAAATAACTAGAGATATGGTAAATAAATAAAACCTCTTTTTATATTTACTCCATAAACCTTTTTATATTTACAAAAACTCAAAAAATTTAGGTGAATCCTATGGGCCAAATACTACTGAACAATTTATTATTTATACCATCAACTAAGTACTATGGGCCAAATACAATGGGACAAATACCATGGGCCAGATACTATATTTATAAAAGAGGTAAAAAAATGTAAGGTAAATAAATAAACATATATCAAATAGGAGTAGAAATCAACATCTAATTATATATGAAGGCTATGGACCAAATTAATAATAATAACATACAAAAAAAAAACATTATTAACTGAACATTAATATTAAAATATTAATATTATTATTGTTATTATTAAATCTAATATTCATATTAATATATTATAATATTAATATTATTAAATTTAATAACCTTATATTAATGTAATATTAAATTTGTTATATATATATATATATATATATATATTAACCCTAGATATATATGGGAGGGAAGAACAAAGACATATGATAGAGGTGGAGAAATAGTGGGAATGACAAAGGAGAGATGGAGATAAACTAAAGAAGAGGGAGAGGAGGAATGGAGAGAGAGAGAGAGAGAGGGAGATGAGTGAGAGAGGTAGAGAAGGGTAAGAGAGGGAGAGGGAGACATAAATATGGAGGTGGGAGAGAGAGCGAATGAGAGAGGGAGGGAGAAGGAGAGGGGATTCGAGGGTAGAGAGAGAGAGGGAGAGAGAGGAAGGATGAGAGGAGGAGAGAGGGAGCTGAGAAGAAGAAAGACATAGAGAGTGAGAAGTGGAGAGAGAGGGAGTGACAAGGAGAGATGGAGAGAGAGTATGTATGTTTAGGGGTGAGATAAAAATACATAGAAAGAGTGACGGAGACAAGGGGGGAGAGAAGGAGAGAGAATAAGAAAGGGAGGGATATAGTAACCTAGTTGGAGAGAGAGATAGAGTGATGGGGGAAGAGGGAGGATTTCAGAGAGAGAGAGAGATGATTGAATGGAAAAGAGAGGGAGGGAAACACAGAGAGAGAGAGAGAGAGAGAGAGAGAGAGAGGAAGGGGAGAAATGGAGAGAGAGAGGGAGTGACAAGAGAGATATGGAGAGAGAGTGTGTATGTTTGGGGGTGAGATAAAGAGACAAATAAGGAGAGATGGAGAGAAGGGAGGAGAGCAGGAGAGAGAGAGGCATATATTAACAAATTTGGAAGGTGAAGGTAGAAAGAGAGAGGTGGGAGAGAAAGGAAGAGAGAGAGTGGAGAGAGGTATGGAAAGAGAGATGGAGATGGAGGGGGAGAGAGAGGGAGGTAGAATAAATACATAAAGAGTGAAAAATAGAGAGAGAGAGGGGGAGTGATAAGGAAGATGGATAGAGAGGAAGAGAGGATAGCAGGAGGGAAGATATATAGAAGCGGGGAAGAGGGCGGGAAGGGGAAGAGAGAGAGAGGGAGAGAGAGGAGGAGGGGGTGATAGATAGATAGATTGGAGAAAGAGCGTGTATGTTTTGGGGTTGATATAGAGAGACAAAAGGAGATAGAGATACATATGGAAGGTGAAGAGAAAGAAGAGATAGATGGAGACAAGGAGGGAGGGACAACGAGATTGATAAATATGGAGTGAGAGAGTGTGTGTGTTTGTGGGGGTGAGATAAAGAGACAATGAAGGAGATATGGAGGGACATATAGATATATATGGAGGGGGAGAGAGGGAAGAATAATTATTGCAATAGATGCATTGATTTCAGTGTAGATGGTGATTTATAATCCTATTTGATTGCTTGAACTAGATGCATTAATTTTAGTGTAGATTTTTATTACTAATGATATTTGATTACTTGCACTAGCTACATTGATTTCAATGTAGATGATTTCTAATCCTATTTGATTAATTCTAATCCCATTTGATTAATTGCACTAAATGCATTGATTTCAGTGTAGATGGTGATTTCTAGTCTTATTTGATTACTTGCACTAGATGCATTAATTTCAATGTAGATGTTGATTTCTAATGATATTTGATTGCTTACACTAAATGCATTGATTTCAATATATATGATTTCTAATCCTAGTTGATAGTTTGCACTGAATGCATTGATTATAGTGTAGATGGTGGTTTATAATCATATTTGATTGCTTGCACTAGATACATTGATTTTAGTGTATATGTTGGTTTCTAATCCTATTTTCTTACTTGCACTAGATGCATTGATTTGAGTGTAGATGGTGATTTCTAATCCTATTTGATTACTTGCATTAGATGCATTGATTTCAGTGTAGATGTTGTTTTCTAATCATATTTGATTTTTTGCATTAGATGCATTGATTTTATTGTATATGTTGATTTATGATTTGATGTAATTGGATCTATGATGGGACATTAATTTTGAAGTCATTGGATTAATAGTGTGCATTGATTTCAGTGTAAGCACAAAAAATATTGACAATGTAGATTTATTTTTGTGTTGTAGTAATTAAACCTAATAATATTGGAGAGCAAGAGAGACAAGTTATGATGTTTATTACAACAACTCGAGCTAAATATTTAAATGGTTTATGATTTCAACTGTCTTTTTCGTATAATTGATATGAATTCATATAATTGATATGAAAAGATGACAAAACTAACAAGGGTGACAATAAGAATAATAGAAGAAAATAGTTTGAGATTGATCACAATGAAGGCTATTTGTAATCTACTACATTCTTATTATTCAAATTTTCCATCATTCAATATTATTACATTGTCACTTTGCATTCAAAAATTTTATTTCATCATTTTTCATCATTACAGTTATTTTACAATATTTGTCATCTCAATAAGTTGAGGTAACTAAGAAAATTTAAAATTAAAATGAATCGATAAATCTCAAACATATTTAGCATATTTAAAATGGTTATATTAATATTTGATGTATTTTGATATTATTTATAAAATTAATCATATGTTCCTCATATTATCGATAGATTTTCCTTGGTCGCACACGACTGAAACTAGTCTAGATGCATCTTAACTCTGGATCTATCAAGCGCCGAGAGGGATCAAATCTCTTGAGGTGCAAATCTTTCCTCAAGTTTTGCACTCAAAAAAGAGGTTTGCACCTCTAGAGATTTGATCCCTCTCGGCGCTTGATAGATCCGGAGTTAAGATGTATCTAGGCTGGTTATTAACTTTAGATCAAGACAATGGTCATGTAAGTTGAAATTTACAGAGTCAAACCAAGAGTGTGAGAGTGGCATAATCCTTGAAAAATTACAAACCATATACTTTTGTAAACATGAATATAAATTTAAACCATGCCGCAAACAGACTAACTAATATTATAAACAAACTCCTCTCATATGAAAATATTTTCCATGATAATCACTTAACTAGTTTGCATACAAAGAAAACCCAAACTTTACATAGACCCTAGAGCATTATTGCTGAAGATAGAAGAAAAGAATAGTGGGTTTCAACATAATATTTCATAAACTAGTCTACATACAAAGAAAACCCAAAATTAACATAGACCCTAAAGCATTATTGATGAAGATAGAAGAAAAGAATAGTGGTTTTCAACATAATACCTCATAATACCTCTAAACGTTAGCTGAAGAGGACCGAACCTTGCTATTGCAATCATGAAAAAATAGATATAATTTAAAAACATAAGTCCATTATTGTCTAGCCGTGGAGGATCATTCTCGCTCCATTTCAGTTTACATTTATTTATATAAAGCATAAGGAATGATTAGTTAAGTATACACTATCAGTGGTGTAGTATGTCAAATATTAGGCAAAGTATGAACTCTGTGCAAATTTCTGTATACCATTAGAAAATACAACTGAATGTTACTCCTATGCTACATCATTTGAGTAGAATGGTTAGCCAATATCCTACAGATTTGGTCACCGAATTCATTTTTCTGTTCAAGTTTAACAACCATAGATTCAAACAAAAACCACTGCACCAAAAAAACTTAATAATTTGCACGATTAAGTTATAACTTCACTTCCTTCACTATTAAGTTCATAATAATATATAAAAGATAAATTTGAGCTTTATACTTAAGATTGCAAGAGTTGGCTGCATATTCCAAGTCATTAATTTGATTTAATGACTATTTATAAAAAATCGAAATGATTGACAAATGATTTTTTCAACAACTCATTAAATGTGTCAAATCTCAAGTTTTAATCAAATACAACAAACATGATGACTTGGCATGAAGACTTGTTTTTTTAACTTCCATAAAAATATAGAAGAATTCACTGAGAGAGACGTAAACATTCAAAATATACAAGAATCCACTGATAGAGATGTAAACATTCAAAATAACATATTTGATTGAGAGAAAAGACATTCAAAATATAGAAGAATTCACTGCTAGAGATGTAAACATTCAAAATAACATATTTGATTGAAAGAAAAGAAACATTGCCAGATATTTGAATGGGTAATTTTAAACTACAAGAACCTAATCCAAGTCTCAACATTCAAAGTTTTTCAAAATTGTTGGAAACTTTTCTAAACTTGTGCAACAATATAAAATATATTATATAGAGAACTTAATGATCCCAATTCACCTCTAACAGATCTATAAATTGAAATCTCCTTAAGCGTTGAAGCTTAAACCTAATTTAGTAGCACAACTAAAGATTCACAATTTGTGAGAAATAAATATTTTGATTGTCCAAACCACCTAACAGTTATACAAAATTGGAACAAAGGCTTAAAATCCTAACTCTTATATTTTTTTTGAATGGAATCAAGCTCTATAAGGATCTCTTTCAACTCAAAGAAGCAAATCAATCTTAGTGCTTGTCAATTTTTGGAGCTAAAACAGATGCTACGAGAAAACAAAAAACATAAAGGGCATGGGAGTTTAAAATTGCATACAAATTTCATCTATTTTTAGCTCTAGGGGATTTGTAGACACAATTTGAATATTGACAAACATAATTAAGCACCATAAACAATGTTTTAAACATATTTAGATTTTTATTAAAAAAAATTAAGAGGAGAAACAACAAACAAAAAATTTGAAGCAAGCTTGTCTTAGTTTCAAAGCCTTGGGTGTGGTAGGCTACTAGGATTGAGGCAACCATTTCAACCAATTTTGATGTGCCATTTGTTCCCTCTTGTCTAATGCTCCAAAAGAAAAAGGAATAAATATGAAACATCATTAATGAGTTGCAAATAATAAGCATAAAATGCTTTTTCATGTGCATATTATGATCACATATTCAAATAATTCTCTTGTTTTGATATTATATTTTAATTTATAGGAGGATTTTGCAAATAATTTGTGTACCCATTTTGATTAAGTATGAGACAAGGAACATTGTGTTTCACTTAATAGTGCAAGTAAATAGTAGCTATTGTAATAACAATTTTCAATAAAAGGAAAACATGGAGTTGGGACCAAGTAAATGGATGAGACAATGAAATATTTCAGGCATAGTGTCTCTAGACGTTAGGGCATGTTCTAAAAGTCCTAAATAATTCAAAAGTATGATATGTTTTATAACATAGTTAATACTTTGTTGTTTTTAAATATCAAGAAGACCAAAAATTGTTGTTTCTATATACCACAAGGACCAATATTTGTTATTTCTACACACATTAAGGACCACACAAAAATTTTCTTTTTCACTATCGTTGACGACCAAAAAATGCTGTAGAAATGTACCACAGAGTAAGATTATTTATTATTTCAATGGATTACGAAAGATTCCAACAAGCTATTTGCTTATAGAAACATTCCAAGCTTTGTGTATTATCATATCATTCTTGCATTGCACATAGTAGAATATAATGCAAAACTCATTCAACCTTTCTTATATCGATCAACATTACACAACACTAATGGTTTTGACAATTTTTTGTTTGTTCGTGTCATTTCCAATATTTTCAAATCTTACCTTTAATTTTACAATATTAGGCTGGTAGACATTGTTGGAGTTAATGCTTACATTCCATATTTTAGAAATTGGTTTGTGATGGTTGAGAAATTCTCTCAACCTCTCTCTCTAAATTAGGAATAAGTTGGATCTCAGAAACTCTATTTAATAGAGTAATCAGAATGTAATCAGTGCGTGTGAGTGTGTGTGCACATACACCATTTGTGCATAATATGATTGTGTTTTTGTAATTGTGTGATTTTCAGTAATTTCTATCATGGTATTACAGCGTCACGCTAGAACTGGGTCTGTGGAATAGGTGTGATGAAGAGTAAAAAGATTTGCTGATTTGAACAGTCGCTGCCTACGCATGAACCAGATCTACTGGTTCGAACAACCATTGTTTATGTGTGAATGCGTTAAACATTGCATACTGTGGATCAACTTATTTTGTATACAATCATGTTGTGACCACTGCAATTTACTGCTATGTGTTGCTGTGTTGAAACCTGTTTCGAGATATGCATCAAAAAGGCGTTGAAACCTGTAATCAATAATTGCAGAGAGCCGTGGAGTTATGAAAGCACGTGGAGCCAGTTTTGTTGTATATTTTATCTGAGTTGGTTATTTTCTCTAGGGCCATGTCATTCCAATCTAAGGTTACAACAACAAGCAAGATCTCTCGCGATTAGCATACAAGTCATACACGGGGAAATGAAAAAAATCTCCAACAAATCCGAAGACCTACAACAAGATTAAAAGCCAGGAAAACCCGGTTTGTCGAGAACCCAAATATCAAGCGACGGAATCCAACACCAGTATCCTAACTATTCCTCTAGAACAATCAAGGGCACACACGACATCAAGGAAAATTAGGTCTCTGACGCATGCAGGAGATAAGTTTTTTTTGCAGTATAGTACTGCGGTCCCTGACAATGAAATGCAAACTAGTTGCTCCTTCAGCCTGCCTTGCCAATAGACTGACTCCAAATCTCTCGAAGGGCCGCGATCATGACGTCGTGGGTAGTGATACATTCCCTTGCTAACTTCGAGGTTACCACCAAGAGCTTCAAAGCTGAGTTGGAGGAGAATGATGTGTCCATAGTGCTGAGCCAGAGTTATAATTATTTTATTAATATATATATTAGTTTTGTAAATTAAGTTATGATGAATTTCATAGAAAGTTCATGATGTAATAGTTGAATCTAGATACATTTCGTATTTAGACGACTCTTCTATACAGCTAGCGAATACAGCGGTTTGCACCCATGTATCTCAGTAGATGGGAGCTCGTCCATAAAATGACTAGCAGTTCAGCTATGTGTTTGAACCAGTATTTAAAAGATCGAGTGGTAGTAATGCTCAATATGGATGGTTGTCCAGATAATATGGCAATTGTGGATCTAGGGAAGGATCCCTCGTTAGTGGTAGACGTGGAAGTGGTCTCCTAATGAGGTTATGCGAAAGATTGGGATGCTGTTCAGTAATTGACTTCGAGAGGTCCTTGATTCGAGAGTTGAGGAAGCGAACTTGGGAATCCAACTTGCCAACTACACCTTTCCGAGGGTTATGAGGCAACTTGATGGAGCATCTACTGATAAGCTTGATTATTTTGTTATTTTCATGTAATGTAATCATTAAGGGGGGATGTTGGAGTTAATGCTTACATTCCATATTTTAGAAATTGGTTTGTGATGGTTGAGAAATTCTCTCAACCTCTCTCTCTAAATTAGGAATAAGTTGGATCTCATAAACTCTATTTAATAGAGTAATCTGAATGTAATCAGCGTGTGTGAGTGTGTGTGCACATACACCATTTGTGCATAATATGATTGTGTTTTTGTAATTGTGTGATTTTCAATAATTTCTATTAGACGTTCCTCGAGAAACAATCATTTCTATCTTGGTAATAACACACTAAAGATATCGATACATCTAATGAAGGTCAACTTTTTTGACGTGTCTATACCACCCTAGGTTGTAAGAGTGCCACACTTCTCTAGATACAAAGGTTATATGGTCTATACAACATGTTTACAAATGTATTCCCTAGGAAATGTGTTTATAAGTTCATCTTTGTACTGATGATAAACTTATTTTTTCATAAATGTAAGCATTTCTTTCAAGATTTTGGAAAATATATTTTCTTTCTAACCTAAACATAAAAATGCAACGACGTGAATGTAATAGATTGTTTGTGAGACAATAGAATTCATATGGTTTTAGTTTGTGACAAGAGTGAAAATACTTGTATCATATTTTCCTGTGTCACCGAGGTAAATATTTTCCCAGACCAAGCAAACACAAGAATCCATTTTTGTAGATACAAAAAATTATCACTGTAAAAAACCTGTTGTGCTTTCCTACTCGTAAGGTTTTGTAGCATTAGGTACAACACTCTGACTAATTTTATTTTAAATGATGCAGAAGACAACCTCCTATCGTAGTCAACAAGGTTCCGGCATAACAACAACACAATCACCTGGGGATGGAACTTCAAAACCTTTTCGCCCAATATACAACTAGGGCTAGTCCTAATGAGTGATAAACTCTAAATTCTAAGGCAATATTCCATTAAAGAAGATTTTCATTATATTATCCAGAAACCAACCAACCCATTCATTAGCAGTTAAACCAATATCCAACGTTAGGTGCAACACTACTTGATCTTAAACTATGCACAAGAAAACCTTTTGTTTCTGTTAACAAGCTTATGACTAACAACAACACAATCAACTGTGGATGGAAGTAAAAATTCATTTCTCCCAATATAGTGCCCCGACGAGTACAAACGAGGGATAAAAACATTTAATTAAAGAAAAAACTCAGATTTAATTATCCTGAAATCAATTGATCTGCTTAAAAACTAGTTAATTGACTTAGTACACAACCCAATCATTAGGAGTATCATCAATAATTAGCATCAAGTGCAACATTCTACCTAATATGCTTTCCTTAAACGATACAAAACACAACATCTTGTCACTGTCAAAAGGTTACGACATAAAAGCCATTTCACCCAGTACAACAGTCGAAAGAAACTTAAAAAGGACTAGAACTCCAAATTCTTAATCAGTGTTCCATTAAACCAAAAACTGTGATTCTGTTATCCTAAATACCAACCGATCTACTTAATAACCGGTTAAAAAACTAAATAACCAACCCATTCATTAACAGTGAAATCAATAAATAAACTGGTGGAGAGAACACAACCGAAAGAAGAATAAGAGGTACCATTGCCACTGAAAAAAGATTGGTACTCGACCCTTAGTAAGACAAAACAAAAGGCTATTACTCGACCCTGAGCAAGACAAAACAAAAGATTGTTACTCGGCCCTCGCAAACATATCCTTCCAAAGCGGATCACATAGAGGTGATGACGTCCATGCTATAAACCACCCAAGACATGTGCCGAGTGCCACCTACCCATGTAATCGAAGAAACCCCAACATGACCATCGAACTCTAACTAAAAAGTAATGACATTAAATACAATCCTTGATAAATCCTCGACATGAAACTTAGGATTTTAACCGTTTGGAGAGATGTCCCGTTTAACAGTGTGGACAGATTTCACATTCAGAGGAGGAGAGTAACATTAAAAAATGTGTGCATAGGTGTCATTCAGAGAAAAGAAAGATGGACAAAAAGATTAGACAAGCTGATTAAAAAAAAGCTTATCAACTTAATAAATTAAATAATTTTGAAAAATCTATTAATTTTAGAATTCTTATATAAATATAAATAAGTTAAATAATTTTGAAAAACCCATTGATTTTAGAATTCTTATATTTTTTTAAGCCTCATCTTCTTTTAAAAAAATGATATATAAATATAATTAAGTTAAATATCACCACTTTGTTTAATATTGATTTAAAATTATATCTTAACAATAAATTAAAATATATTTTTATTCAATTTATAAATTATTTATTATTATAATTCTGAAAATTAATAATAATTTATTTCATATTTATTTTTAAAATTCTTATATTTTTAAATGATTTATTATTATAATTTTAAAAATTAATAATAATTCATTTCTTATTTATGTTTAAAATTCTTATATTTTTCAGTAATTTAGTTTTTTTAAAAAATGATATATAAATATAATTAAATTAAATAATTTTGAAAAATCTGTCTGAATCCTAAGGAATTATATTCATCTCTTAGTATAACCTACTTGCATTCGTTACAATGCCCATAGCTGGCTACAATGTGCGCTCTATTTACTTGGAAGAGTTAGTGGAGGATATCACCACTTTGTTTAATACTGATTTAAAATTATATTTTAATAATAAATTTAAAATATTTTTATTTAATTCATAAATTATTATTAATTTTTAAAATATGTATATGATTAGTTTTTAAAAATTATTTTAGTCAAACTGTGTTAAATATTAAACATTAAACATAGTTGTATTTATACTTATAATATAAACCTGTAATGACTTCATTTCTAAGCACCAAGGAAAAAGAAGACACCGTCACGATATAAATATTTAAGTTGGAACATCATTGGAATAAATCAAACCAGACCTTAGTGGGACCTACATTGACATCATTGATCATTTGAATAAATCAAACAAGATTTTAGTGGAACCTATATTGGCATCATTGATAATTGTGATAATTGTTATTGTGGTATGCTTAGTAAAGTAGGATAAATAATATCTAAATAATTTAAAAGGAAAAAGAAGAAACTAGAACTTATGTTGGCATCATTGATAATTGTTATTGTAGCAGGTTTAATAAAGCATAATAAAATAAATTTAAATAATTTATAAAGAACGGAATTATTGATAATTGTTATTAGTAGGTTTAATAAAGTATATTAAATAAATTTAAATAATTTATAAAGAAACGGATTATTGATAATTGTTATTGTGGCATATTTAATAAAATATAATACTAGTAGTTGCTCCAAAAGGCGCAAAGAGAGGCCGATAGGTTTTTTAAATCAAAAAAGTTATACAAGAAAATAGCAATTGATAACTTAAATTTAAGTTAATTTTTTTGTATTTTTTTCTTAAGTTTATAATATGTAACTATATTAGAATTGTTTGACAAAAACATTCTCCAATGTCATTAGAACCGCATGGTGGAATATTAAATACTAAATTGATTACATTATATTTTAAAGTAATCTAACTAATAAATGAGATGATATTTTAATTTACAAAAATTGAATGTCTCAAGGATCCATTTATACATAGAGTGGTTCTAAACTTCTAATAGTTAAGAATGCATGCTTTCTTGTAAAAGGTTAAAAGTTCAAATTCAAAAAGGTAGAAAATAGACATCTAGGAATCAAATCAGTGGGCAAAGACATCGAATTCATATTTAAGTATAGCTTCCTTCATAAATCATACATTGCAATAAAAAATAAGCTTTATCATAGCTATATAGCAACAACATGTGGGATTCAACTAATATAATTATCCCAACTTGCAAAAGACGAATTGAAATTTAGTTAGAGTGTAATGGTAAAAAAACCCAACTTGGAGAAAGATTCGTGGAAATTCAATTACAATATAATAAAAAAATGTGAAGTAAATCTGGTTAAAATAAATATGTGAATTAAAGATTTATTCATTACTTTATAGTTTAAACATTACTTTATATATTAAATATTAATTAAATATGCGAACTTACTATTTTTTTTAGGTTTAATAAAGTAGATTAAATAAATTTAGATAATTTATAAAGAAACGTATTATTGATAATTGTTATTGTGGCATATTTAATAAAATATAATAAAATAAATTTAAATAATAAAAATGAAAAAAAAGAAACAGACTTGATTAACATCATTGATAATTATTATTGTACATGTTTAATAAAATATGATAAAAGAAATCTAAATAATTAAAATAAAAAAACAAAACAAAACCAGAACCTATAACCTATATTGACATCATTGATAGATAATTGTTAGTGTGTGGCCTGCTTAGTAAAGTATGATAAAAAAGATATAATTAATTTAAAAAAGAAAAAGAAACCATGTTGAAAGAAATATTTGAAGTTGGACCATAACTGGAATAAATCAAACAAGACTTTAGTGAACCTACATTGGCATTATTGATAATTGAGATCTGACTTCCATTTGTTCTGGTTGCATCGTATGTAGATTTTTGAATTGTATTAAAAAAAAAAAGTCTCTAGGTAGGATTTTGAATTGTATTTAAATAAAATAGTTTTTTTAATTATATTTATATAATTTTTGTTGTGTTAATTTATTTTAAAAAATTTAAATTTTATTAAAATTAATCTATTAAATTTAATTATATTACAATAAAATACTTTTTAAGTTCATTTAGTAGAATTTTTGTTTTTTTATGGGAAAATATATATTATTTTTATAAAAATTTGTGTTGTTGATTTAGTCATTAGATTTGATTCACACACTATTTTTTGGAATGTGTAGTAGATTAAAATTTTTGATTTATTTGATATTGATCCGTAAATTATTGTGGATATTTTATTGGACAATTCGTCACAACAGATCTGATAATAATATATTAAAATATTGTATTTTTACACTATTACGGTTTTATTAAAATTCGAGGTTTGTAGATTTTACTGTAATTAGTGCATGCATGCAAATGGAAATTATGTAGAAAGTAGAGAACACTAAAATAATATCTCACACACATAAGACACAATATATGCTATCTGGGAAATCCTTTCGAGAGAAAACCCAACTGGAAGGTGAGGTCGCTTCGCTCTCTTTCTCTGTCTGGAAATATGGTTGCAAGTACAAATAAGTAATGCTTGTGGCCTGTGAGCTACTACAGTGCACAAATCCTCTCTGTGTGCTCTACTTCCTATTTCTCCTAGCTATCTTTTCTCAGCTATGGAACAAAATGCTCTCGAAAGAATGGAATGTTTCTTCCTCCTAGTGGCCCAGTTATAACACAACCAGATAGCCTATTAGTGGTTAATTTTGACTACATAAACTCTTAACTAGAGTTACAATATATACTCTTCTACAGTATTTTCACATCAAAAAAACGTGGCTAACCCATTTCCATGAATAATGGGGGTTGATGCGACATCCTCCCAAACTATAGGTGCGAAAACAGGAAGGTCAACTTCTGAGTTACATAGCTTTTGCATACAAAATCCGATTGATATGCTTCTTGCGCTGTTGGAAAGATTTCCATGTGTAGAATAACTTAAAAAGTGTGGTGCCAAAATGACAAAATATTACCTTAAAAAAATGTCAATAAAATTCTGTTAAATAATTGATAGTGTGGAATGCTTAATAAAATATAATAAAAGATATCTAAATAATTTAAAAGAGAAAAAGAAACCGTGATGAAAGAAATATTTGAAGTTGGACCATAATTGGAATAATCAAACAAGACTTTGGTGAACTTACATTAGCATTATTGATAATTGAGATCTGCCTTCCATTTGTCCCTGCTTGCATGGTAGGTAGATTTTTGAATGGTATTTAAAAGAAATGTCTCATGGTGGGTAGATTTTTAAATTATATTTAAAAATTTAATTTTTTTATTATATTTATATAATTTTAACCAATTAAATTTAATTATATTACAATAAAATATTTTTTAAGTTTACTAATTATAATTTTTTTTAACAAAGAAAGAATATATTATATTTATAAAAATCTGTGTTGTTGATCTAGTTATTAGATTTGATTTACACATACTATTATTTAGAAAGTGCAGTATATTAATTTTTTTATTTTATTTGATATTGATCTGTAAATTACCGTGGATATTCTATTGGACAATTCGTCACAACAGATCTGATAATAATATATTAAAATACAGTATTTTTACACTATTACAGTTTTATTAAAATTCTAGACTTGTAGATTTTACTGTAATTAGTGCATGCATGCGAATGGAAATTATGCAGAAAGTAGAGAACGAAAAAATAAGCTCACACACACAAAAGACACAAGATATGCTCTCTGGGAAATCCTTTCGAGAAAAAAACCTAGCTGGAAGGTGAGGTTGCTTTGCTCTCTTTCTCTATCTGGAAATATGGCTGCAGGGACAAAAAAGTAATGCTTGTGGCCCGTGAACTGCTACAGTGCACATATCCTCTCTGTGTGCTCTACCTCATATCTTTCCTAGCTATCTTTGCTCAGCTATAGAACAAAATGATCTCGAAAGAATGGAATGCTTCTTCCTCCTAGTGGCCCAGTTATAACACAACCAGATAGCCTATTAGTGGTTAATTTTGACTACATAAACTCTTAACTAGAGTTACAATATATACTCTTATAGAGTCTTTTTACATCAAAAAAACGTGGCTAACCCCTTTTCCATGAATAATGGGTGTTGTTGCGACATCCTCCCAAACTATAGGTGTGAAAACAGGAAGGTCAACTTTTGAGTGACATAACTTTTTCCTACGTAGCTTCTTTTGCCATTGGAAAGATATCTATGTGTAGAATAACATAAAAAGTGTGGTGCCAAAGTGAAAAAGTTTTACCTTCAAAAAATGTTATTTGATGCCTCAAAACGCTTCGAAAGGTTTCAGACCCATTTTCACCAAACTGGGTCCCACCGGTAAAAACCGTCCCGTGAGTTGATTCCTCCACTTTTTTCATTACAAATGCTTTGAGATGGATTCCAAACAATATAATGATCCAATCCGGATCATATATCCAAATCATCATGCCTCTATGAATAAATATGCCAAATTTTTTGCAAAAATTGACAATTTATTGTACATACTAACCAAAAGGAGATAGGATTACATCTCTCTACCCATTACAAGAACCAATACAAAAAAAATCATAATCAAATATTTTTCAAAATACATTCTAGTTAATTAAAGAAGTTTAGAAATTTCTAAAAAAGTTTTTTTTTTTAAATAGCTTTTTAGTCTTTCCTATTTCTTGTCAAAAAAGAGGAGTATGAATTTTTCTTTTAACACTTCCAAAAATGACCAGAAAAAAAGACACCTTTAATCTTTTTAAAGAAAATTTCCTAATTCAACAAAATTATATTTCTGGGAAATTTCATATTACTAATTTAAATCACTTTTATATTTCTTGGAAATTTCATATTACTAATTTAAATCACTTTTTAAATTAATGAAAGGGAATTTACTAATCATCAAAATTATAATAACCTAACAAAAGGGAAATTAAAACTTATAATTCTATTAATTAAGTTTTGTTAAATTTCCTTGAGATTGTTATATATTTATATTTTTTTATATTTAATAATTAGGAAATTTGGTGTATTGCTAATGTATTCTAAAATTTTGAAATAAAAAAATTTAGTTATTTAAATAATGTTAATGATTTTTCAATTAAATTAAATATATTTTAATAATTTTTTAGTGATTATATGAAAATTAGAAATAATGTAATGTTCGTTTTTTTAATAATAAAATTTAAAATTCTTTTAAAAGTATTGTATATTTTGGAATAGGTTTTTAAAACTTTAATTTAATTATTAATAATTATTAGATAGATAGTAGAGATTTATTTTTCATAGAATATTTTAGAATATTTATAATTATATACACAAATTAAAAATTAAGATTTATCTCCAAACTAATTATGCCCTTTTATTTTTTTAGTTAAATTAATTAATTAAAAAAAATATCATATGAATAAGTGTAATATGAAGCCTTGGTTTTTTAAGCATGTGGTATTGGTAAGCCATATTGTAAGTAACCATATTTACATATTAAGAATCTCCATAGTAAAATAGGGTAAATCTCTATGGTTAAGAATCTTGTTCCATGTGTTTCTAAATGCATGTATGTGGCCTTCTCTTTTTAATCAATACACTTGCTTTTTCGTCTACCTTTCTTCTCTCCAAATGACATGTTTACACACATTTTTTAGGCTTTTATTAAATTTAAATTTTAAGATTTTACTGAATAAATATTACTAAAATTTAGAAACAATACTAAAATTTAGAAACAATTTCTTTTACGAAGCGAAATTTGGTGCTAAATAGTAAATTTCCCTTTCGTCTTCTCTCCAAATGACATGTGTACACACATTTTTTAGGCTTTTATTAGTAGCAGGAAATTTTCTTTTACAGAAGCGAAATTTGCTGCTAAATAGTAAATTTTACTAAATAGTAAGTAGGAAATATCATTGATACAGAAGTGATTCCATTCATAAATTTATAATTAATTTTTTGTTATTTCATTCATAAATTTACAACAAGCAACACAGTCTTTGGTACTGAACCTCAAAAAGGCCTACAAATCGAAGAAATCATTAGCTTTGGTGCAGGAAAGAATCAAGCTTATTCAAGTTTTTCCCTTTTATTATGCAGTTAAAACATACAAATCTATGAGATTGGGAAAAACTTAAGCTTATTGAATGGTTGTAAAATCTTGATGCTAGAACTAACATCTGGTGCAAACCTTTGTATTTTGTGCTTCGATGTTTAGTTTCTATTTGTTCGATTAGTTAGTAGCGTTTATCTATTCCATCTATGAAACCCTTGTTGCATTTTAAAGGGTGGAGTTAATATTTCTTTATGCACTGTAGTTCCGTATTAGCCGCTTAACTCGTGTACATCATTATGTCAAAATCCAGATCTGCAAAATGTAAGCTGCGCAACTCTGGGGTTCAAATAACATCTGTCCAGGGCTTTTATGGGTTGGTGTCAGACGTCTATTTTGGCAGCCTTTCTTTTTAAGTTTGTTTCAACTTTAAGATTTCCGGTTGTGAATGTTTGGTACTCATATACATTGCTAAGCAGCCACTTCCCCTGGAGAAATTCATCTCCACGTGGCTAACTGGGGTCAAACTGTTACGATGTGAGGTACGCTGAAAGTAATGATGTAATTCGATGATATAAAATGTATATTCTGTGGAAGCCAGCGGTGATAATCTCAACTTAATTGCGTCAAACAATACCTCTAATTATGTATTGAAATAAGTTTATGCAAGTATATAAATATAAATAATTGGAGATCATAAACATAGATTAATGGAGATCATGCTTACTTGATATAAATTTAGTGTTGGTTTCGTATTTAGTTGAGATAGTATTTATGTTTGGAAATAGTTGGTTTTATTTCAATGTGTGTAAAAAATATAATAAAAATAAATTATTAAATATATAAATATAATTTTTTTTGGGTTAAATTAACCGTTGTTCTGGTTAATGTAAATGTACAGATACATTTTACATAGAAATTAATAAGTTTAAAATTTATATAACTTTGGTTTTTGTTTAAATCTATTTTTTCTAAAATAATATTTCACCATGCGGTTGTAATGCCATTGGAGAATGTTTTTGTTAAACAACTCTAATATAGTTACATATTATAAACTTAAGAAAAAAATACACAAAAAAAAACTAAAGTTTAACCTATCAATTGCTTTTTTCTTGTATAAATTTTTTGATTTAAAAATCCTATCGACCTCTTTTTGCACCTTTTGGGGCAACTGCTAGTAATAATAATAATAATAATAATGTTATAGTTTAATTAAGTTTTATGATTTTTTTTTTTTTAAATTTTAGCAACCTGTGATATATCCTATACTAGTAATTACCCCCAAAAGGTTCAAAGGTACGCCGATATGATTGTTAAATTGGAAAAATTCATAACAAACATAAATCACTTGTTGGGCCAAATATTCCATACTATAGTTGAAAGCTTTGCACATTTTGAAAGAGGAAGGTCACAATGACAAAATACAAGTGAGTACAATTCAAATTTAAACAATGGAGGTAACAAATTTCTCTACTAAACATGGCTTCATTTTCTTGCAAGTAGAGACTAAGCACTTCTTGCCTATTCATTGTGAGGTTGCTTCGTTTGTTGAGCATTCAACAGAGAAAGCCTAATTCCCGTGATTGGAATTAGGAAGTGTTCTAATAGATCTGTGATGCAAGAGCTAAATTGAACAATTAAAACATGACTCTTATAAGATGTACTCAACAAAAATATGACTAGCTAGTAGGGCATAAAGTTACTAGGCTATTCATGACTCTTATAATATGAAGACATAACTCATTCCAAGGAAAGAATCCCATGTCATCTTACAGAAGACATTAAAAAGAATTCTTGCACCTTCAATTTTGATTCCAGAGTTGACAGAAGGGATGGTATCGTCCCCTTTCGGAATTTAATATTTTTGCAAGGACATTTTGTGAAACCTTGGCTTAACTAGGTCAATTTTCTTAACAATGTTGTCAGAATCATTCATCGGTTGGATAAAGGCCTTCCAGCCTCACTGCATCCACAATTTATCCTATTGGAAAAGTCCTAGCTACATTGCATCAATTTTTATTGTGTGGAATTTGGTCCCTTGGACACACTAAGTCACAGGTTGGATCCTTTGATGGTGTTGCAACATAAAATGACCAAGTCAAATTTTTTTTTTTAAAACTTTTCCACAGTACTTACTCATAACTTGCCCATTTTTTGTCATCTCAATACAAGAACTGTCAGTGTTGTTTACTGTGAAATGGGCCTTCAAGAAAGGCCTTATATGCTACATGAAGAGTAGCTGACCTATTTGATGAGGGTAATACTCTATTTCCAAAGGGAAAAGAGGTTTTTGCCGAATATATTCTTCTTCTCATATCCTTTAGTTTAAATTCATGAGCCAATCTAATGCTTGATCTTCTAAAGAGGCTACTTACCTCTTTTATTCCACTTAAACTTGTGTTCCACGATTTAAAGAAGCTAGGAGACATTACTCAATTAATTTGCAAATTTTATTTATTTTTAATTTTTAATTTTTTTTCTTCTTCTAATGTGGCTTTTTGGATTCCTAAGAGTCTTTTGTATTCTATAAGTTTTCATTTCCAACATTTTATAGTGGTTTCTCCTAAAACCTAATAGCTCAGTATTTTTATTTACATACAAAATATTTGCTTTTAAAGACACTTCAATATATATCTTATTTTCCCTAATCATGTTTGAGTTGTGTTGAAAATTTCCTTTTATATAATCAAAACATCAATATCCAACTTTCCAAAAATAGACACTCCTTACAAATTTAAAAAATAAAATGTCATCCTCATTAAAATTTTACGAAATAAACCTATAGGTAAAAATGTAATGAGGTTGAAATTTCCTAAAATAAAATACAATATAGCCTCTAGGTAATATTTTTTCTCACAATCATATTGAAGTGACAAGAACCTAAATTTACAAATCTCGGTGCAAGACCTTGAGAGAATATGGATATGAAAAACCATGATTTTGAGCATAAATAATGCAATTTTGCATTTGCATATTCTTACACTATAAAAGAATTCTTAGGGCTCCATTCCCATCAAACCCTGTAATTCCTATAGTTTGTCAAAGACCTTGTCGAAGTTGTACGAACACCTCCCTTGAAAACAGGGTTTGTAAATTCCTTTTTCCAAGAATTTTTATTTTATTTTATATTTCACGCTTGAAATCAAAATTTATATCAGCTTTAGCCTTACACCTCATGGGAAAGTTCCGTAAGATGTCTTTATCCTATCTGAGTTTACTTATTACAGGTTCGTAAGATGTCTTTATCCTATCTGAGTTCACCTATTACAGTCATGTACCAATGCACATTAATTTTCCCTTCATTCATGTCTTGAGTTGTTCAACAACAAGAACAAAGCAAGGACTAAAACAAGTCTCGCAGTAAAAATTCTTCTCTAATTTCTGGAAAAACATTGATTCCACCTTGGATCAAAAGAGAAGATACAAAGGACAAAGACTCCTACTTGTATTCTCATCAAGGTTCCTTCCTACATTGTAAGGCTCCTTTGCTCGTTTTACTAATACTATGGCTATTTCATGGCATTATTGCTGTAATATAATAGAATATCTTGATTTAGTCATTTGATGTAGTTCGTGCTTTATTTCTACATTTTCACTCCACTTCACCCAAAATTTTCCAATTGAAGTAATTATAGGCATCTGTTTTCCTGGAAGAAACATCTTCAATGAACAATATTTGATGTATATTCACTGTCTAGAGATAAACAATACTTCTAAATTATCTTCCTAGATACTAAATCAATATTGTTGTACTCACAATATAACAATTTTTAACAATTTTAGGCATGTAACAATGTCATTTTAAATATATGATAAAAAAAAAATACATTGCATCCCTCAACTTTTCCCAGCTACCATCAACAACTAACATTCCACTATTTATTATCATCAAATAACTTGTATTAAGTAGAACCATAAATTTTAGATAAAAAATATTACCTTTCATGGGATTATATGCTCTGAACTTTTGCAATGTGAAAAATAAAGAACTTAATCTCCACTTTCACTAGGTGCTATTTTGCACCAAAAAATCTCCAATTAAACATATGTAATGTTTGACAATTAAAAGATAAAATTACTTGACACCCCCAAACTCTTTATTCGTAATTTTTGGGCCAGCATAATAGGGTCGGTCCAAATCACATACTACGATACAAATCACTATTTTCACAAATTTCATTATTGATATTATTTAGGCCAAATTGAATAGAAGACCATTCAAGTTTCAACAATAATTCATGTGCATTCATGTCTACTAAGTACTTGCCGGTGAGCTGTGAGAATCAATATGCCACAACAATTGGTATGCGATAATGGGTTTTCAATGCAGTGGAATGTTCTTAATTGCTGAAGCTAGCTTTTGACAAAAAAATATTAATAATAAGCAATTCAAAATTTCACACATATTTGCTTTTGGAGGGAAAATCTACATGTCTGTCCATTTTGGAATATCTGATTTACCCATCAAGTAAATACATGATGTCTTCCCTACATGAAAATTTTAACTATCCCTTTGGAAAACAGAAACCCATCCCAACACTAATACTTCCAGCACACTCATTGGACTCAAAATTGCCATTTTTTTACGAAGAAATATGTTGGGGCAATCTTATTCCAAAATTGCTTTCTTTCAGAAGACAACCCATTGGAAGTGACTTTTATATTTACTCTATATATTGAATATTTTCGAGGGAGGTGTACAATATGATTTGATTAGAAGATTATAATCCAACATAATGCCAAAATAAGAGTCAAATTATGATATGTGATTCGATCACTTAATGTTACATATGACTCATTCATTGAGGTTTGGGAAACTTGCTACTAGAAAGAATGCGAGAAGCACAATTTTAAAGGCATATGAAAAATGCAGATAGTGATGCAAGTTACAGTATATACAGTTAACATAATCCCATTTTCCAGAAATATCCAAAGCCTAAGGAAATTAACAACATACATCAAATCTACATATTTCTCCACAATAAGGAATTTTCTCTCACCGGTTCTTTTGAGGAACAAACTTGAGCATTGAATAACTTTGTTGCTTCCACTTGAAGTAGGGACATCTGTTAAAATGCATAACAAGGGAATTAAAAACACTGAAAAAAAATTCATATAAAAAATCATAAAATACATCATAAATCTATATGCAAAGTAGAAAATAATTATAAAATCTCAAAAAGATTTCACACCTTTTATTTTCTATATGCTGCATCAAGTATGCCTCCAAGAATTTGCAGAAGAAATACCAGATCTAGACATATGGATAAAACGTGATCCGTCAGAGTTACATTCACAGAGAAGCAATTTTTTACTTTTAGTCCAACATATGGAAATTAATAAGATAAAAAACACACTGAATTGAAAAAGGAGTTGCAGCTCACAGGTGAGTACTGCACCTGGAGATTGCAGTCAAACGGGGAGATCACTCTTCACATTAATTAGAAAGATGCATCTATAAGTACATAGCAAAGAAGTAGGAGGTTGTAACCAGACTCCTATATTCTAGGAACTAATCCTAAACTAAGGAGGTATGTTACAACAATGTAACCATTTCTCCATTAATATACAAGTAATATTAATTATTTCCAACTCTCCCCCTTAATGGAGAAATGATTACCCTGAACTCCTAGCATCCCTCTAAACAATTCAAACTTTATACACCCAAGAGGCTTAGTAAAAATGTCAGCCATATTGTCACAAGTTTTACAATATTCAACAACTATTTCCTTTGATTGGAGTTTCTCTCGAACAAAATGGAACTGAGTGTCGATGTGTTTGGTATTTTTGTGAAATACTAGATTGTATGCTAGCTTGATGGTACTCTGGTTGTCACTTTTAATGGTAGTTGATTCTTTCTGTTCTTCTCCTGCATCATTGTGAAGTCTTCTCAACCAGATAGCTTCACATGTGGTTGCACACAATGCTTGGTACTCAGCTTCACATGAAGATAAAGCTACAATGCTTTTCTTTTTGCTGCTCCATGCTATGATCCCGGATCCAATGCTGAATGCGTAACCTGTGATAGACCTTCGATCATCCAAGTTACCTGCCAAATTTGAGTATGAAAATTCTGCTAGAGTAACATCAGATGTGTCAGTGTATAAAATACCATAATTAATAGTACCACAAAGATACTTCAACACGCTCTTTTTTGTGACCCAGTGACTTTCGAGTGGTTTAGACATAAACTGGCTCAACACACTAACAAAGTATGCCAAATCTGGTCTAGTTTTAGTAAGATATATCAGACTCCCAACTAGCTGTCTATACATAGTGGCATCCACTTCTTTAGTGCCATCGTCACTGCACAACTTTAGGTTTTGCTGCAATGGTGTTGCTGCTAATCTACACTACTCCATTCTGAACTTTTCTAGCAGACTTCTGGCATACTTCCCTTGAGTAAGAAAAGTCTGTCCAGAATCTCTCCATACTTCCAATCCCAAACAATAATGGATATTTCCGAGATATTTCATTTCAAACACTTGTGACATTTTCCGTTTGATTTATTTCATCAGATTATCAACATTCCTTGTTATAATCATATCATCCACATACAAAGAAATCAAAATAATTTTCCTCTGTTTATTAAACTTGGTATACAGATTTGGATCATTCATGCTCCTATGAAAACCATGCTGTACAAAGAATGAATCGATCTTCTCATACCACGACCTGGGTGCTTGTTTTAAACCATATAATTCCTTTTTCAATCTACAAACAAGATGTTCCTGCCCATTTTTAACAAACCCTTTAGGCTAAACTAAATAAATTTCTTCTTTCAACTCACCATTCAGAAATGCAGACTCAACATCTAGCTGGTGTAGCTCTCACTTATGTTTTGTTGCTAAAGAAATTAGCATTCTAATGGTGTTTAATTTTGCTACAGGAGCAAAGGTGTCATCTAAATCTATTTCCTCTTGCTGTGAGTAACCCTTTGCTACCAGTCTAGCTTTAAGATTTTATATACTCCCATTTGCATTTATTTTAGGTTTATACAGCCATTTACATCCTATGGGTGTTTTACCTTTAGGAAGTTCAACTAAATCCCAAGCATGGTTTCTAATAATTGATTCAATTTCCTCATCCATTGTAGCCTTCCATGCATCATATTGACTTGCTTCTTTATAATTTGTGGGTTCTACAATGTTTAAAATATTTGTCATTAAGGCATAGTCTTTCAATCTGGATGGTAATCGAGTCTTCCTACCTGATCTCCTTAGTAGGGGACTTACCTCAAATCTATCTGCTTCAGACTTATACGGGCTCACATCATTGACTACATCACTTGTTTCTTATTATTCTTTATGCTCCTGCTTTTGATCATCCTCGATGTTTTCTTCCATTAATAATTGAATGTGCCAATCATTATCACTGTCATCCTTTCCTTCCTCAACCTGTTCATGAAATATCACTTCTCGACTTGCAAATATCTTATGAGTCACAGGATTAAATAGCTTATATGCTTTAAACTCAGTGCCATATCCAACAAAGATACATTTCATGGCTTTAGGATCTAACTTCTTTCTATCCGCCTTGGGTATATGGGCAAAATATTTTGACCTAAATAATCTTAAATGACTCACTGCTGGTTTGAATCCAAATAATTCTTCAAAAGGGGTTTTGAAGCCAATACATTTAGTAGGACTCATATTATTTAAATAGACAACAATGTTAATGGCTTCCGCCCAAAACCCATTTGATAGACCCTTACCTTGAAGCATGCTCCTTGCACACTCCACAAGAGTTCTGTTCTTTCGTTCTGCCACTCCATTCTGCTGTGGTGTGTGATGCACTATAAACTGTTTAAAAATCCCATGATATCTGTAGAAATTCATGAAATCTCCCAACCTGTATTCTCCCCCTTGATCTGAGCAGAGAATTTTTATGCATTTACCTATCTGCTTTTCTACCATAGATTTAAACTCTTTAAAATACTGAAAGGTCTGACTCTTTTTACTCAAAAAATATATCCAAGAGAATCTAGTGCAATCATTAGTAAACAAAAGGAAATAATATGCACCACCTAGTGACCTGGTCTGCATAGGTCCACATATGTCTGTATGCACCAGCTCTAGAATATCTCTTTCCTTTCTATTAACATGCAAAGTAAATTCTTCTCTATGCATTTTCCCTAATGCACATCCATCACAATCCAACTGAACACTATGGAAAACAGGGAGTCCATCGACCATACCTTTTCTCTGAAGTAGAATGAGGTCTTGTAGATTAAGATGACCGAATCTCTGGTGCCAGAGGTTTTCGGCTGTCGATCCTGTTGCAACCATCGCTTGCTGTGGCATTCTTTTCACATCTAGTCTGTACATGCTCCCCACACGCACTCCTGTTGTGACGGTTTCCATATTGCTATCCTTTATGACACAGGGAGTCTTGAATAATTGAACTTGCATGTCATGATCAGTTTTCATAGATACAGAGATCAAATTTTTCTTAATTTCGGGCACATACAATACATTCTTAAGATGTCTAATGTCACCGCTAGGTAACTTTATCGGAATATCACCATACCCTTCGATCTCATATCCGCTATCATCTCCTAGATAAATTTTCGACCCACATGTAGTTTCTTCAAGAAATTCAAACCATTCCTTCTTACCTGTCATATGTGAGGATGCACCAGAATCGACATACCATATGTCGTCCTTATCTCCCTTAGAAGCTGAAAGGGAACAATCGGCTGTAAATAGTCTAAGTTCGTGGCTATGGTCTTAATATTCCTCAACAAAGTAACCTTTGTGATTTCTCTGTTTATTCCTCGCTTCATCTGTTTGCCTCTTATAACAATCTTTAATCTGATGGCCGTTTTTTCCACAGTAAAAACATCTCTTACTGGGAAAATTGTTAGCAGACATACCTTTAAACGACCTCTTTTGAAACGTGTTGGCTTCTCTCTGCTGTTGTTGTTGCTGTGGTTGCTGTTGCTGCTTCCCTCTATACTGTCGCCTTTTCGTCACAGAGCAAGATCATTGCTTTGTGGTTTCAAATTCTGTCGCCACTCTTCTTCTTGTAGCAAAATCCCTGTCAATTCTTCAAATGCATGGGATTTCTCCCTTGCTGCCAATCCTGTGATAAAAATCTGATATTCATCTTTCATTCCATTCAACGTGATCGTGACCAGATTGGAATCAGACACTTTTTCTCTGATATCTCCCAATCTATCCTTCAGGTCTTTAACTCTAGCAATGAATCCAGCAGCGGACTCATTTTCCTCCATCTTCATCGCAAACAACTTGCCTTTGAGTGACAAGACACGATTTGTATTCTGTGTCTGGTATAGATTCCTGATCGTTGTCCAAATCTTAGTGGACGATTTTCCATCTCTAATATGTGGGATAATATTTTCCTTAACGAACATCTTTAGCATGACTTTTTCTTTGTTCTCCCTTTTATCCCAGTCTTGTTCTTGTGCAGATGTTCCTGTTACCAAATTTGGTCTCTGCTCATTTCCTATGACAATCGACCATGCATTTGCGCTTTCAAGTAATGTCTGTATCTTGAATTTCCAATTGGTGAAATTAGATCCATCGAGTTTTCCAGACTCATGGAGATACGATTCTATACTATTATTCATACTGGACTGATAAAATTTCATATCTTCCAATGAATAATTCTAACCAACTGAATAATTGTAGGATACACTAAAAAAAATCAATACATACCAGATCCTAACCACTGATCTGCCACCAATCCTGGAAAATCGTAAACGGGCAAGTCCGATTTTCCACCACCGGGAAAATCCGGAACTTAAATGCACCACCACTGGGCAAGTCCAATCTGCCACCACCGAGAAAATCCGGAACTTCAATGCGCCACCATCGGGCAAGTCCGATCTGCCACCACTGGGCAAGTCCAATCTGCCACCACCGGGCAAATCCGGAACTTCAATGCGCCACCACTGGGCAAGTCTGATTTTCCACCACCGGGCAAGTCCAGAAATTCAACGTGCCACCATCGGGCAAGTGCGGAATTCAACGTGCCACCATCGGGCAAGTCCGATCTACCACCACCGGGAAAATCCGAAACTTCAATGTGCCATCACTGGGCAAGTCCGATCTGCCACCACCGGGCAAGTCCGATCTGCCACCACTAGGCAAATCCGAAACTTCAATGTGCCACCACCGGGCAAGTCTGATCTGCAAAAGTTGCAGATCTTTCCAAAGAGAAAGAGGTTGGCGCTTTTCCGAGGCTAAAAATCCGCACCCAAATCAAAATCGATGCATGTACCCAAATTGACACATGTATGGCCTGCACATACGCGCCAATGGCGTATCTCGGCGCGCTGGCGCAAGTATGGCCCTCACAGTCGCGCCAATTGCGCTTCTCGGTGCGACTGAAAGCAACAAAAGTGCGCCAACCCTCTCTTCTGCTCAGAGATGATCAACCATCCAAGACCTATGAGTTAGGTGTTGCTGTAGTCCACCTGCTCCTACAAGCACGAAGCTCCTGTGAGCACAAAGCTCTTGTGTACACCTCAGCCACTAAGGCTTTGTAGCCAATAAAGCTCTAAAAAAAAAAATCAGGCTCCCCCTACTCTGTGCTCTGATACCAAGATAAAAAACAAACTGAATTGAAAAAGGAGGAGTTGCAACTCATAGGTGAGTACTGCACCTGGAGACTGTAGTCAAACAGAGAGATCACTCTTCACATTAATAAAAAAGATACATCTATAAGTACATAGCAAAGAAGTAGGAGGTTGTAACCAGACTCCTAGATTCTAGGAACTAATCCTAAACTAAGGAGGTATGTTACAACAATGTAACCATTTCTCCATTAATATACAAGTAATATTAATTATTTCCAACTTAATATTCCTTCAAAAAATTTATTGAGGCTCAGGAAAATATACAACATTTGCAACCAAGATTCCTGTTAACCCTGCAACCTGACTAGGGTAAGTGTTAAATGCCATATCCATACTTGGTTGTGGAATTCCATATGTTATGGCCATCTAGTTCTGTGTTGGCAACTACAACCCACAAGAATATTATGTTCCTGCAACCCACCAGAATATTATGTTCCTCCAGCTGGCCACGACATTCCAAGGGCGACTGTAGGAAAAATTTAGAAGATATATAGTAAGAAATAAGCAACAAATACACAAGTTATTCAATTATTGTTTGGTCATTTGTTTCACAAATGCTAGAACTTGTACATAATTTTTTGCACCTTCCTGCCTGTTGGTTCAACAAATGTTCCTCTAGTCTTATGCTTCTATCAATTTGGAGAAACTTCTGTTATTCATCTTGAGAAAATATTTTCTCACATTCAGAAATAGGAGATGGAGAAGAATTTAACCAAGCTTGTTGCAAGGGATGTTGACTTTCAACCCTTACATAGGAGAAATGATTAGATGGTGCTAGAGTAAGAGGCGGTGGACAATATGAATGTTGAATATAAGAGACATTAGTATTATTTGCAAATATTGGACCAAAGGTGCACCATGAGGGACCCATGCATGCTACTATGTAAAAACTCAAAAGTTCTTGTAGAATTAAAATATGAAATATTTTGAGAATGTATTTGAGATGATGGAAAGATTTTAGAACTATAAGAATCAAACACTACTGCATTATTGACAACCTATCCAGATAGTTGAGTATTTCTAAATAATAGATGAAGTTTAGAGTCCTATTCACAACCACAAGCAACCATTATATATTCGATGAAATACAAATTACAAAAGAACTTATTTCATACTTCGTAAACTTAGCATAAAATGCATGAGAAAAACAAACACTTACATTTAAAGATGTAACATATGACTGGGGAAAGGGCGATGGGAAAATAATGGGAGAAGTTGGCAGAGGAGGGGAGAGAACTGGGTGGTGGTGGAGGTGGGGACACAACAAGGGTGCAGGGGATGGAGGTGGATCATTGGATAATGGGGAAGGAGGCCAAATGCTACTCTGCTCCAGAGGAAAAGAGCAGTGAGAAGTCTCTTATGCTATCATTGGTGGCATATAATGATATATACATGAGGTTGAATCATATTATGCTAGTGGGGAGACACCTTCCATTTCAAGCTCACCATCAACATCCTCCAAGATGTGTCGATGTATTTCCGTAAGATCAACACAGATCTTTTTTGGCTCTTCTTACACTTTAAAAACTTCAACGAGTGAAGTTATCTCATGTTTCTTCAAGTAATTTGCACTTGGTTCCTCGTCATCTTCAAAAATATGTGGCATCAAGAAACCTGGAAACTAAAAGGTTATATTATTGAAATAACAAAACAAATTATATTAGATGAACTCTAAGCATAAAGAAATGAGAGTAAATTATGTTAAAGATAAAGCTGATGTGATTACATTCCATATTCATCAAGCATCCCTTCAATTTCCCTCAATAGGTCATCAACATCACGTTGTACTTTAGAGGGATGCCTTGATGAGATAAAAAAATCTATATCATCATTTGAAGATCCAATGTCATTCATGTAATGACGCAGAACAAGTTTTGGAAGAATTCTCTGTTCAAGCCAAAGCCTCCAAACCTTGAAAGACATAACCACCAAGTGAAAATGCTACAGTAAAAAAAGCTAAGATACAAAGCATTTTGACGATGATAGATTCTTACCTTAAGAAACTAACTATGATTCTCATGTGCAATACTACCTTGTGGAGTAGCTACACCCAACAAGCGTGGAAGAGCACTTTGCATTCTAGGAAGATATGTAGCTCCAATAATACCTGCCACCAAATTAGCATTATAGAGCACAATACTTCCGATAGTCGGATCCTCACACATATAAAATATTAATAATGTTTTCCTCATAGGTACATGACATTCATAATGAAAAAATAATACAACTTCATTTATAATGTGAGCACCTTTTTGCGTGTGTGAACATTGAATTATCATAATCCACCAGAAAGAACAAGTCCATCCTCCAATGGAAACTCGCTTCATTTTCTTGCCTGTGAAAAATAAGCTCTACAACCTGCACCATACACTAGAACATCATATATCGAATAATATATCATGTCTCTTGACATTCAAACTCATAAATATCAAAGAAGCCTATGATAAAAGTTTTAGAGATTTTTATAAGTCCCCACTTGTAATGTAAAAATTATAAAAAACTGTGTTTCCATTACTAAAAGATCTCAAAAAATAATGACTAGTTGTCAAATTAGCTTCCAAAAGCTGGAAGTTTAAAGGATTAATAACTAGTTAGGAAACATCCTATTACTCTGGCTAAAACAATTAGAAATCTCAACCTAGTATAAACTAAAATTTGTTGAAACACTTTCCTCTAGGTATAATTTCATATCTTAGAAGGATGGGGAGCCAATAGATCGCCGATTGTGGTCAATTCAACTCGGGGAGCGTGTTTCATGGAAATATAAACCTACAAGTAAGTATGCTTTCCCTAAGTGGGTGGTTCACTTAGAACAATAGAAAGAAATATATCTTACCTTTTCCTTAAAGTGAATAGATAAAGGGAGAGAAACCTACTTGTAATATGTTCGCTTTCCCTTGCCTCCCTTCGTCGCTATCGTCACTCTCAATCCAACTTAACTCGCTTGATTAATACCTGCCATGGCAAACAGAAGAAAAAAAAAAACATAAAGGAAATACGATCTATTCAAGTTAAGCAAATTGAATCAATTAAACTCATTAATACACATATAACATCATTGACACGTGCATTAGGAAAGGAACAAATGGCTTTATTATGAAGTAGAAGGAAGAGTACAACCAGTTGATCGATTTGCTATCACTCATCCAACTTGAGTCCCATCCTCATCACATCCAATATCAACAATCCAACAACATCACAGTACATGCACAATACCTCCAAGAGCTGTGATCTCACCAACATAACTCTACTTAACACAAATTCTTTCTCCCTTGTGCACTATGATCAGTGCTCTATTTATAAGTAGATGAAGGCAGTTTGACATAAATGAATCATTGAATGGATTTCCTAAAAATGTATGAAGAGGTTTCCTTGTTCATGGGAATAGGAGAATAAGAGGTTTAATGACTTCATGGGTTCCAAATTCGAGGCTATTAGATGAGTGAAAGCTGGAACAACTTCTAGAAGTCACTAGAGGTTGGGAAGATTCCCGTAATCCTATGAAAAATTCGCTCGCAGTTGACCAACGAACTCCAAAGTGGGCCTAGATACTCTGCAATGCAACCTTGCATGGGAGTAGATGTTCTGCAAAGCAGTTACAACTATCTAGGGGTGCATTGATGGCTCAATGGAGCACTTCAACTGGAATCTAAGCAGTGAAACTTTCATGAAGGAAGACCATAAATGTGATGACTTTTTTAGGGCATGTAGAAACTAATTTAGAGTATGATAGACCCTAATGAATACTAATATGTGTTTTGGGATGATGCCCAAATCGGCCTGTAATAGCTACCCCCTAAAGCATGAAGTCAAAAATGATAATTTTGAGTGATTTTCCTTACGACGTGATGAGGAGGAACTGAAGAGGACATCGACCTGCATCAATTACAATACATTGCATCATGATATATACTCATCTTGTACATGAATTGTTGAGGGAGGCATATAGCATACTCAACACATAAACTATCATAACATCAGAAAGTCGTCTACAGATATAGACCCATGATAGGATGACTATCTGAATAATGACCATCATACAGATGATTTGGTACTTCTCCTGAAATTGCTGCCCGAATGGATGAAACTAGATCTGGGGTTTTCTATTTCATTCACTTGATCGACCAAAGTACGAGTCTAACCATGCGAATATTTGATTTGAAGTCGAACATGGGAAGACACCGTCTGATTAATAGCCAATGATGTGAGCCATTAACAGATGTGAGAGAAACCACTGTTGATGATAATGGCTCTCAAGGTACTGCAGTAAATTATGCATGGTGTGAATAGATGATTTGATGTCGAACACCATACAAAGTCTTTTGGTCGAAGGCCTATGATGTCAACCTGTCACCGAAAGCGAGAAACCTGCCGTTGATGTAAGCAAGCTCCAAGGTACTGAAAGGTTGTTTATAAGTCAACTTCTCGGATAATGAGTTGATGTCAACAAGAAGCGACTCATCCCAGGAGGGCATTGATGCTTCCCCCAACAACGACAAAAAACAGGAGTAATGATTTTAGAGATAGAATGTGACTGATGAAGCAATGTTAGGGATATCGATCATGAAATGAAGGTTTATGAGTATTGCAAAGGATGAGGAATAACTGAGTGAATCATCTTGAACATATCGACGAAACTGAATGAATTGGAAGCATTTGACCCAAAACCAAAGTGATGGATGGTATGATAGACCATAGGTATGATATATCGTCAAGTAGACTACCCAACTCAAAAATCACGGAGATGAAGTGAATAAGTGCCATGTTCAAGAGAAACTTGCTACCATAAAGTGTTTTATCCATTTCCAATTTTCCCTAGTCATTGTTGACCAGTAACTCTTTATTTTTTCACAAGCTTGAGGAGGATAACATATGCTTGATGTATAATTCCACCCTTAGGGTGAATCCATCGCTATTTGATGCTTTAACAAGTCTAGCAAAGGTGAAACTCGATCTTGTCATGATGGACAAGTCCGTCGCTATTTGGTGTTTTAACGAGTCTAACGACAATGAGAAGTCAGTCCTTTTTCATGTTTAGAGAGTTTGAAAAACGAACTAAAAGAAAACTCCACAAGTATTTTTCGTATAATAGTCCCTCAGATCCGAAAACACGTAAACTGATACTTGAGAGAACCTCCTAGCCATATTCGACTACGGTTTTCCTTTTTCGTGATCATAATCTATCTCAGTCCGAAAAAGTGTTAAACTTATACTGAGTAGATGTCGGTTCAATTCATTTAATGAGCTCGAAAGGACAAGCACTTGGCTATATTTTCATATTTTGAGAGTTTGAAAAGCGCTGAAAGAGAACTCCAGGGGGTTCCTTTTTCACATTTAACAAAGCTTGAAAAAGAGATAAAAGTGTGCTTTGAATTCCATTTTCATGTTTAACAAATCTCAAAAAAAGCGGATAAAAGTATGCTTTGAATTCCTTTTTCATGTCTAACAAATCTCAAAAAAGAGATAAAACTATGCTTTTTGGTCAATATCGCATTTCACGACCATGCACGACTAACTCACTAACTCAGCTGCAAACCTGCTCAAAGAAACATCAAATGGATTAATAATACTTGTTTAAAATAGTAAAAATGTGTAAAAACCATAGTCGTTTCATTAAATATGCATAAATTAATCAAGAAGACTATTAAATTAAGAAAGTAGATATTACCCTCCTCTTTCTATTACTTGCATTCTTTTTCAGTTTCATGCACATTTTTTAGGTTTTTTGGGCCCCTAAGGTAAATATACAACACCCTAGGGCCAAAACACCCTTGAATGTCGAAAAGTGAGTTGCAAAGAGGCTAGAAAGAGGCACAGTTCCTCTGCAATGCTCTTTCTCTCACTTAGGGGTGCATTGGACGCAATTCAGAAAGTTGCATCTTTGTTTCTGCCCAAAATTTCCCCAAATTTTTGCATGGAATGGATCCTAACTAAGCCTATGGTGTAATTTCAGACTCTGATGGGATCAAAATTTTGATTACATGGCGAGAAAGAGAACATGAAGAACAAGATATAGTTTCCCTAAATGATTCTGGCACTGTGAGAGCCCTCAGAGATTGTGTGTTTCTCAAGTACTTCTGATTGTGAGGGATGAGGCAACACATGGAACTATTGCAGTTCTTGATCCGTTCATGGGCCCCGACAATACATGAATTTCACGTTGGGGACAAAGTGCTCCCAATATTGGTTAATGATATTTACTTTCTAACGGGATTGTCGAGATGTGGTGCCCCCATTTCCCATGCGGGCTCTGCGCGTGGAGGTGAAATAGTGAAGGACTACATCCGACAGATTTGTTGACCAAGAACTCAGCTTAGTAAATATGGAAATATAAATATCAAAGATGTGCATGATATGCCTTTGCGCACTCTCCTTTTCACTATCACAAATCTCGCTGGCAATGTGACACTACATGCCGCGTATGCACTTGAGTGTCTCGAGCCAATTGTGTTCAACTGGGCTGAAGTAGTACTCCTTCAGATGAAAGAACAACTGACCAAGGTAAAAAGTGATAAGACCAAAAGTTTCAGTTATGGGTCATTTTGATCACTTTTGTTTTGGAGCGAGTTCCATTGATGCAGCCATAACATATGACGTTGGGATTAGCTGGTCCTAAAGATCCACAAATGTAGCGATGGGTCGAGATGATGGCTAGACATGTTGGTTAGTCATCGATCTCATTTTCCACTGCATTCTTCAGTTAGCTCCGAAGACAGAATATCTTCATCGAGGAGAATCCATATGAAGGGATGTATTTCCGTGGAGATCTAGATTTGATTTTACCAGCTGATGCTTAATGGGGTGCTATAGGTAAAATTTTGACCATGTTTTTTATTTTTTGGGGTTTTTTACATATTTTTGTGTTTTTGATGTTTCCAAGACTAAACTAAAGATGTTTTACGTATGCAGATGTAGGTATTATTCGACCAGTGGTTCGTGCACAGCAGGTGGAAGAAATAACAAAGAGGATTGTTGGAAGAGAATTCCTACATGATTTGGATTTAACCGAGACTCTTGTTGAGCTACAACAGCATGTCGAGGGATTGACTCTTAGGATACTATATGTACAGATCGAGGAGTTACCTATGAGGTTGCAGTGCCATACCATTGGTGTGCCTAAACGTTGGATGAGGCTATTACGCATGATAGCTCAAACAATGGCTTGCTATCATGAGCATCACTAGGTTTACTTAGATTATGCTATGTCTATATACATTTTGAGGTCAGATCAACAACGTGTCTTGGACACAATTTTGTAAAAAAATCAATATAAATGTATTTTACTTTCAGTGTTTTTATATGATTATGTGAAATCCTATTCAATTGTATGATGTAAGTTGAAATCATATTTTTAAATATGCTGCAAATGTCTATTTAACACATAATTCGGCAGTGAATCAACCAAAGTGTTAAAGTTTATGGAAACATGTTGATATTTAATGTAATCAAAATGTCTTTCCAAAAGACGAACTCTAAGGAACATGCGATGAATTGCTGGATTTCAGACAGTATAGATGCCAGTAAGCTGTAGTACGACAAGTTGTGAGTCCAACTTGATGATGATGCGACGAATTCCAAGTGAAATGACATCAAAGAGTATTTCAATCAACCTGCTATACTCAGTGATATTGTTGGTTGATCAACCGATACAAATCCCTTGGAAACTCACTAACTCGCGACTTGGAGAAAAGATGGCCCATGCTGTAGAGGATAAATTCTAAGTACCATGACTAGCACCATCGACATATCCAACAAATGGTTCTGAATATTCTGACATCTGCAAAAAATGAAAAATGGATTACTAACCACATGAAAAACTCTAAAAGGCACACTACTACACACACACAATCAAATCATATAATACAGTGTTTACTACGCAAAATAAGGCATAGTAATGTTTAAGATACAACCCATTTCAAGGCTGCGATAATGGAATCCCATCATAATATACCAACTCGTAGGCACCTTAGCCAGAATGCGTTTGAAAATGTAGGCGCCGTGCCATAATGGTTCAAATTTTCCGGTTCCTATCTTATCAGCTTCCTGATCATAAAGAAAGACCAGGTCTTCTTCCGAGAAGGTGTGAGGCTTGACATTGTGGTCATAATGGGCCTTGATTTGTCTCTTATGCAATTCTTTGGCCAATGCGGCTTCACGACACATTTCATCTAGTTGGATGAGACCTAAAAGATGTGCCTTTTCTTCAGAAGTGTCAGGTAGCAGGTCAATCACGAGTTTCAACGATGGAATTTCGCATCATATCAGTAAGATAGCTTCCATACCGTAAACCAGGTGAAAGGGAGTGAATTCGGTCGCATTTCTCACTGAGGTTTGATATTCCCACAAAGCTAAGTATAAGATCAAATCCCAGTTTCGTTTATGAACCCAAATCATGCTTTGAAGCATACACTTAAGAATCTTATTGATAGCTTCAACTTTTCCATTAGCTTGCGGATAATAGGGGGTGGAACTATCATGAGACTATCCTAACTTGGTAGTTAACTCATCCATCATGTGATTGCGAAAATGTTTTCCATGATCTGCGACTATAGCTTGCGGTACACCAAACTGTGAAACCACATGGTTAAAAAAGAACAATGCAGTTGTCTGTCCCGTGTTGTTGAATGTAGGCATTGCCTTGGCCCACTTGGTAAAATAGTCAACAACGACAATAATATACCCATGACCCCCAACCGAGTGGGGGTTTCATGTCATGAAGTCAATGCCCCATTTTGCAAATGGTCCAATAGTGACGACTTGATTCATTGGTGCTGGTAGCAGGCAGGTTTTACGATCAAATATTTGGCAAACATGAAAACTTATAACTGTGATAATGCAATCATGAAATATGGTAAGCTAGAAGTAACCATCGGGGAGAATATCCTGTGCGGAAGCATAGCCAGAAAAATTTCCACCACATGCACCAGAATGATAATCATTTAGAAATTTTACAGTTTCCTTATGCGTGAGGTACCTACATAAAATTGTATCGACACCACAATGATAAAGTGTATCACCGACGATAAGATAATATTTGGCTTGGTATCAAAGACGTCGTTGTTGCGAGTAGGAGGTAGTGGGATGAAAATTTTAGGTTTGGAGATAGATGATGAAATCTCCATACCACGGGTCAGATGAATCGATCAGAAACAAAGACTCGTCTGGAATTGATGGTTTCGTAGTAGGATGGGTACTACTTGAAGGAAGGTCACAAATAAGTTAAGAAAACAACAAAGACTTCTTTGACTTGGATTTAATGAATTCCAAATCAAACTCCTGCAAAATGATGATCCATTTTGAATATCCCCCCCAGCAATTGATGTGACAAAATGTATGTCATAGGGTTGCAATCTGAAATAACAATGGTCTTTCGGAGCAAGATATAATGGCGAAATATTTGTACAGCCTAAACGACTGCTAAAACGAGCTTCTCAATGTATGTGTACTTAACTTCCGTATCATTGAGATTACGACTCAAATAATATATCGGATGTTCCATTCCATCTTCTTCTTGGACTAAAACCATAGTGATGGTTGTATCTGCAGCGACGAGATACAGGAAATAATCACTCTGATAATTTGGGGGATAGATTAATGATGCTTGGATCAGGGAATATTTAAGAACACCCATGGAAGCTTGCGCAACCTCATCCAAATGGAAGGGTACCCCTTTTCTAAGAGTCGAGTAAATAATTTAGCCATTTCAGCGTAGTTAGGAATGAACCTCCTTAGAAAGTTAGCCTTCCCTTGGAGTCTCTGTAACTAAAGAAGATTGGAAGGAGCAGGGAATTCAAGAATAGCTTGGACCTTCAATGGATCAAGCCGAATTTCGTCTTTCGACATGATGAATCCAAGAAAATGACAAAAACCAACACCAAACACACATTTATGTGGATTGAGGCATATTTTGTAGTGACGACATCATAAAAATATCGCTCTCAGATGTAGCAGGTGGTCAACCCATTTTCGTGAATGTGCAGGTAAGTCATCCAGGTATGGTTGAACTATGTGCTTGATGTCATAAAAAGCATGGTTCATTTCCCTCTGGAATGTGGCGCCAACGTTCTTTAGACCAAAAGGGAGCTTTCGATAAGAAAATGTGCCCCAGGGACAGATAAAAGTCGTTTTATATTGGTCCTGTGGGCGAATATTAATCTAGTTGTAACCGAAGAATCCATCCATGAAAGAAAATATTTCACATCCGACACATTCATCAATAATCTGGTTGATAAAGGGAGTTGGATAGTTGTCTTTTGGACAAGCACGATTAACATCTCGATAATCTACACACACTCTAATTGTCCCCTATTTCTTCATGACAAGAACAATGTTAGATACCCAATCGGTAAGCGGAACAGGGTAAATGAATCCAACACGTAGAAGTTTTTAAACCTCTGCTTTAATGGCAACAACTTTATGAGGGTGAACAGGACGAAGGTACTATCACACCAGCTTAACATCAAGATACATTTTAATCTCATGTTCAACAATGCAGGAGTCGATACCTAGAATATCCTCATATGACCAAGCAAATACATCTCGGAATTCACGAAAAAGAGCATGGTAAGTGTCAAGTTCAGATGGAGAACAAGACGCACCAACATGAATTTCTTCTATAGTATCGGGTTTTTTCGAAATATTGATAGAAATCGTTTCTTTGATATTTGATGGGTTTCACTCAGAATCGACGACATGGATAGTAATAGAATTCGTCAAGAAATAAACGACACTAGGGTGATATAGTTCAGATGGATCATCTTCACTGTAATTTGGAAGATGGGATTGTTGGTGTGATTATTCCCATGGTTCTTCTTTTGGCATCATGGATTCCATACTGCTCTCATCAGTCAAGAATACGCGTGAAAATGGATAAGAATAAGTACCAAAATCTGAAGAATGATCAACCCAAACGGTGAGTGACAATGGATTTGGATTGGCTGCATAAGCCAAGAAACTTGATTGCTATGCGAGCTCAACTAGACTTAACGGCATGATGTCATCCAACCTAACTACTTCAGAATCATTGGTGAGCCAAAGAAATCAGCAACTCATTTGACATGTCACATGTATATGCACCTTCATCAATTATAGTGGGATGAATGAGAGGCGATTCCAAGAAAATAATAACTGAAGATCAAGAATGCTAATTGTGCTAGTAATTATGGGACGTAGCCCGTATGATTAAAGACTACAAGATTTGAATTTGTCGGATCAATTCCACTTGATCACGGACAACAAATCTTGCTTACAGAGGACAATTCTAAAGGACACAGCGTTGACATAGCAGAGGGTGGCTGAGCTTGGGTCTTCTACTGCAGCCTTATCATTTTGAAACACCACGACTCAAAGGGCTGAATGTCGATTTGTGAACTACTCCCTTCGGCGGTTTTATTGTTAACTCTGGTAGGATAGGCGATAGAGCCGAATCAAATGACGTCGAAGTCAAAGTGGTAGGTTGATCTATAGTCTGACCATTGGAAGATGACAAAGGATCACTGAAATATTTAATTTGTTTCGACACCAAAACATCAGTTTTGGGCTTCGTGGCGGATAACATAAGAACTTGCGAACTAGAAGCAGAATCCGAGAAACCATATGTGTTTCCAGGTTCAGAATTTTTTTTTTCAAAACTACAGATTCGACAGAAGTCTTAATGATATTTGGGACTTCTGAGCGGTGAGGAAAATCTCGCGTAAAATGCTCCTCATTACATATCAAGCAAGGGTAACTAGGTTTCCGAAAAGAACCAGATGAATCACATGATTTTTCCTGCGGGGGTGAATTTGATTTCTTCTTTTCTTTCCCCTTATTCCTATTTCCTTGTTTCTTATCACTTTTGACCTTGTTATATGACACGAAATGGATTTCAGAAGAAGACGCAGGATCATATGCAACATCGTTTTGATTTGAAACAACAAGTATAGGACCAGCTAGTCGACTTGCTGCCAGAGCGCTAGTAGAACCAATCACACCATCACTAACATCAATGTCCTGACTAGATGGAGCAGGAGGAACAATAAAATTTGGTCGTGGTACATTTGGAATCTTTTGGTAGAGCGTGCCAGACTAAGTGTAAATGAGATCTAGATACTGGGCACGGGCAATGAATTTCTCTTCAATGAAAACACTGTCTTTTTCCACATCCTCGATGATAGATGGAAACAAGGATTTAATAAACCACTCAACTAAGAGCTAATCAGGAACAAATGTTTTAACCATTCGACGATGATGACGCCACTCATGTATATGATCTGATATATGAGTAGCAGTGGTTTGTTTAAAGCCGGTCAAAAGTTCCATTCCAGTTTCATATCTGATGGGTAACTGGAAGTGGGTTAAAAAGGTAGTGGCTAAAGCTCTAAAGTTATCAAACGAAGCTCGTGGTAATTCAATGTACCACTTCGTAGCTGGACTAGTAAGCATGCACTGGAAAAGACGAAATCTAACAGATTCATCATTTAAGGAGTTTGATGAACATCATAAATAATAAGTCATGACATGCATAGAGGGGTCTTCTCCAAAAATTCCATTTAATTTCATAATGTCCGAGGGTAAGTTATGTGGAATCACCGGCCACCAAGGTAAACAATGAATTGGATCATTGGTAAGCCGATTTAAATCCGGTAACTCTAATGTTGCAACAAATGGTAAATTTCGATTAAGGTTAGGTTGAACATAACCAGGATAAGATGGAATCACCTAAGTAGCAGGCCTTTGCATACCAACAAATGGATTCTATTGTTGGTAACCCAGACAGGGGTAGGATTGCTGACCAAGTCCTAGATAAGCTTGATACTGTGGAAATGGTTGCTGAGGCTTCCATGGTATCTGATAAAAAGGTTTCCCACCAAGATAATTCAGACCCGGTTGTGAATAGACAGGGCCAACAGAAGCCTGTGACAAAGGTAAACTAGTCTGCGGTTGCAAAATTCCTAATACAGATGGTTGTTGAATAGCAGCCTGGGAAGAATGAGTCTGTAGACCCGAAACTTGAGGGTTAGGGGTGGAAGGACCTGCTTGTGCAGATTGAGCAACAACCATAGAAGAAATGATAGGTGTAGTAGGCATAGATGCAACAGGTTGAACTGGCTGATATTGATACACAACCGTTTGTGGCTGAACAGGAAAAGTAGGCTGCTATTGGAAAATAGGAATTCTAGCATATGATGGACCTAAATACAACGGAGTACTGCCATATGGACCAAACATCTATGCCCCCCCAAAAAATGGAGTATAGGGATATTTCACACACTGACTTTCATATTAAGGGTATCCAACATATACTCGATAAGATAGACGATAATTAGATGGACCAGCCTGATATTGAGGGTCAGGACATTCAATACTCGTAATAGATGAACTAGATATAATTCCAGATGGTGACATGGGTGAAGTCCATGGAATAGAGGAGACACTAGAGTAGGTTCCATTTAAAGCCTGATAACCCAGTGGGACAGACGAATCGCCATAAAGATGTTCCTCGGGTGTCATTGAAAACATTGAAGACGAAGCGACAGTAGATGATGCTGCAACCGTAACAGACGATATAGTCTAGGATGTTGTCTATGTCATGGTTAAATAGCCCAACAAATAATCTAATGGATCTATGTGAACTTGAGAGTCAAAAGGATCAACGGAAGCAGATTAGGTTAAACGAGGAAAAAACTAAAATAAATGAAGCCTCGACCCAAAATGAGTGGGAGTCGAAGGGGTTGTCTCTTCCTGAAGTTATTCCTTTATCGAAATCAAACCAGGTGGAAGCACTTCACCGTTAGGCCTGAGATAAATTTCAGGCGGTAAACTATGTGGTAAAGAGGAAGACTCGACGATTACAGATGGCTGAGGATCAGATAGTTGCACCGAAACAAATTCTTGTTGTTCAACTTTGGGATCAATTATTGGATTGACTTCCAGTTGAACAAGCTCGGGTTCAGGATTTACCATTTCACTAGATTGAATTTCAGTGTCCTCAGGTAACTGTGAGATTTCCATCTCGATAGTAGCAGATAAACCGGGATTAGTCAAAACGACTTGAGGCTCGGTACTCAAAGGATCATATATCTCTGGTATATCAGATGATGTAGTGCCAAGAGTTCCATAGGTACAAGAATCGGTAGGGCGAGCGTGCCTTTGTATACTAGGAGTAGCTTCTAGCGGTAACAGAGGTTTATTCACTGTCCTACGCGAATGATGGGGAAGGGGTTGATCTTCTTCCACGAATACTGATTGATTTTATACAAAAACAAATAAACAAAAAGAGGGTGATACTAGGCAAAAGTTTTACCAAGCAACTATGAACGATAATATACTGCCTCAGTAAACCAAGGACTTATTATACATGCAAGAAATCTCCCTGAATGTTTTGTTTAATGTATCACAGGTACAAGACGGCCGAATCAGTTACCTATGGATGGTAAGCAACCTAAATTTGTCCTCCCAAATATATGCGAAGGTACGTGGAGGCCCAATCCGTATTAGCGTTGTCTAATTCAAATCCACACAATTGGAGCATTCCCTTATACTTTTCGTACTAGAACACTGCTAGATATGCCCGGAAGTACATGGAAGAGCTCCGATATACTTATGTACGTGGAATGAGGTATCACACTTGGAATGTATCGCAGAAAATTACTGACAACTGCTATGTTTAACGATGCCAAAACACGTCTTCTAACCTAGACATCTAAATGTTATTGTTAATGTTACAATTCTTCCTTAGATAAATTCAAATAAATTTTATGTTTATCTTGATTATTAGTTTGTCTTTCAGGTTCATTGCGAGATGTATTGAACATTCCTAGAATGCAATTAGAATGATAAGCATTTGTTTCGAATTAATTTTCAATAATGAAAAAAGCTAGCTACTAGGGATAAAGCAATCAGATAATTTGCAATCATCAATGAGCACATATAAATGAAATTTTTCTCTAAACTATTCCTCAAGTAGCATTCACAATCCCTAAATTCAAATGCATGTTTTTCTTTCCAGTTTCCTTTAAGTTTATATGAACGAAAAGTAAACTAATGTACAAACAATCACTCAAAAATTTTAAGAGAAACAAAGGCTGAAATGAAAATTACTCTTTCCGAAAAAATGAATTGATTAAATGTAAAATTTAACTTTGGAACTATCCAACAATGATAAATAAAACACAAAGAAACATTGATCTAACAAATCCAAAGTGAGCCAAGAAGAGTAAAGGAAAACTGGTCTCTAGAGGCAATCAATCATTCAAAACTTTAGCAAGAAAACACTGACATGAATTGGAAAAAGAAAAAATATATTGATTTTGGTTGGTCACAGGGGAAATGTAGCCCTGAGTGGGAGACAATGCATTGCATAGCACTATCCCTAAGCCAACAGTGCTATGCAGAGCACTGTGTCAAGACCAACAGTGTGTTGGTGCCAGAGGACTCTCTGAAAAAGCAAGAAATCACACTACTTTTGATAAGACACATTCAAATGACTGAAAATAAGTAGGTAAAGTATACTAGATGTTGATGGACAAGGAAAAAACCACTAGGGATTATCTTTCGATCCCCAGTATTGTTTCCAATTTGTTTCACGGAAATATAAACCTATGGATAATTATGCTTTCCATAAGTGTGTGGTCCACTTATAACAACAGTAAGAAATATATCTAACATTTTCCATAAAGTGAATAGATAAAGGGAGAGAAACCTACTTGTAATATGTTCGCTTTCCCTCGCCTCCCTTCGTTACTTTCGTCGCTCTCAATCCAACTTAACTCACTTGATTGATACCTGCCATGGAAAACAGAAGAAAAAAAAAACATAAAAGCAATACGATTTATTCATTTAAAACAAATTTAATCGATTAAACTCATTAATACACATATAACATCATTGACACATGAATTAAGAAAGGAACATATGTCTTTATTATGAAGTAGAAGGAAGAGTACAACCATTTGATCGATTCACGATCACTCATCTAGCTTGAGTCCCATCCTCATCACATCCAACATCAACAATATAACAACATCACAGTACATGCACAATACCTCCAAGAGCTATGATCTCACCAACATAAATCTACTTAACACAAATTCTTTCTCCCTTGTGCGTTAAGATCAGTGCTCTATTTAAAAGTAGATGAAGGTAGTTTGACATAAATGAATCATTTAATGGCTTTCCTAAAACTGGATGAAGAGGTTTCCTTGTTCATGGGAATAGGATGATAATAGGTTAAATGACTTCATGGGTTCCAAATTAGAGGCTATTAGATGAGATGAAAGTTGGAACAACTCCTAGAAGTCACTGGATATTGGGAAGATTCCCAGAATCCAATGAACAATTCACTCCCAATCGACCAACGCACTCCAAAGTGGGCCTAGAACCTCTGCAACGTAGCCTTGCATGGAAGTAGATGCTCTGCAAATAAGTTACAACTGTCTAGGGGTGCGTTGATGGATCAATGGGGCACTTCAACTGGAATCTAAGCAGTGAAACTTTCATGAAGGAAGACCATCAATGTGATGACTTGTTTAGGGAACGTAGAAACTAATTTAGAGTATGATAGACCCTAATGAATATTGATCCATGTTTTGGGATGATGCCCAAATTGACCTGCAACAAAGCCAATAGATCACCGACTATGGTCGATTCAGCTTGCCTGCAGGCCTCTACTGATGAAAGGATTTAGAATTACGAAGGCTTCATCCCCAGGAAAAACAAGGCGAAGAGATCTGAGGTAGTTTCATTATTTTGGAACTGCCTGTCTAGGTTTCAAAAAAAGAAGCCGCAGGTGTGGGGATTCTTGTGAATTTTCCCATAAGGTATTCGAATGTTGGATTCATTTAGACCGCTACTGAATCCAACCCTGCAAGGACATGAAAAATTATCGTCGCAAGTTTTGATTATTTGCTCACACACTTGAACAACAATGTTCTTTTCCAGGAGCCTCAGTTTGTCTGAGGAATGGCTTCCAGTCAAAGAATCATGAGGGTTCAAATCTTCGTCATGTTGTTTCTTTCGACTAAGCGCTTGTTGTTGCTTCTTATGATAGTGGGAGTTCGAGTCCTGTGAAACATTGGAATAGTGGAGGAGGATATTTCGATGGTTCCCAGATTCCTCTTTTTCAAACCTCGGGCTAAACTCATGGAGAGGTGCTTTTTATTAGACAAGGGAATACTGTCATGTAAACCTGTGTGGTTGCATCCACTAGTATGACAATACTCTCGGATTTATTCAAAAACTTAGTTCGATTATTTTAAGTTGTTATATGGAGGAAAGAAGACAAGGATTCATTCTAGAAAAGTTCGTACAATGAACTCCAGTCATAAAAAAGATAAGTATTATTTGTCAATTTTATTGAATAAGAACATTTATTTGTCTTGCTAATTTTACTTGAAAGGAAAAATATAAAAATGTTATTGGCATGCACAAAAATATAACTATTACATTTGATATTTCTTAAAAGGAAATAAGTTATTTTCATGCACAAAAATACAACTATTACGTTTTATATTTATTGAAAAGAAATAAGTTATTCACATGCACCAAAATAGAACTATTATCTTGATATTTCTTGAAAAGAAAATAATTTATTTCATTTAAAAGATTTCCAAGGATATTCTCATGATGCATATGCATTATATTTTTAAAGAGAAACATTTGACAATTAAAGAGAATATGTGCTTATGTGACATGAATAATATCTAGTATATTTGATCTAGAAATGAATATGTGAGTTTACATTCATGAGAAGCTCGAGTCGTGCAGAAAGAGATAAGTAACTTTTTTGACAAATATTTCTCATAAAACCTTTGCATAAAAGATAATTAATTGTGTTATATGAGAAGTATTTATTATACATGCTATTTCTTGATGGAATATTGCATATTTGAATGATGTGTGAAATGATAGAAAACGATTTTGTATTGCATGCATAATAGCTAGTCAGTTAGCTAACTTTTGGAAAAATAATAATTAGTGTGTTATATTCGTTGGAATATATATATATATATATATATATATATATATATATATATATATATATATATATATATATATATGCAAGGAAGTATATGTTGTGTTAGAACTCTTAAAAAGAAGGGAAGAGAAAAATGTGTCCTTGCATGCATTATTGAATTAGATTATATATATATTTGGATGCAAGGAAGTATTTGTTGTGTTAGAACTCTTAAAAATAAGAGAAGAGAAAAACATGTCCTTGCATGCATTATTGAATTAGATTCTTGGAGAAGAAAACTAGTAATCACACGCTTTATTACGTTAAGATTCCCTTTGGAATATTCTTTAGAGAAACATATGCACTTGCATGCATGGAAAATTATAGTTTTGTTATTATATTTCTGGAGAGAATAAAGATGCAATCTCATAATATTGATTGTGTTATTATGCATTGCATGCATAAAGGGATTAACTATGGTATTAGATTCATTTTTGGAGAAGATTATGTATAGTTATTGGGATAGATATTTTGGGAAGAGGAAAATGTCTGTTTGCATGCATGAAAGAATAGATGTTATGCATTTTATCCCTTGGAGAAGAAATGTGTTTTTCCATGCAAGGTTTAGTGAGCTTCCTTTGGAAGGAAATATATGCTTCACATGCAAGAAGAACAAGCTATCACGTTATTTTCGGTTGGAGAGGACAAGTAGTTGCATGCAATAAATTATAACTATTATGTTAACTTTGTTTGAAATAGAGCTTGCATTTTCATATGTAATGGCCATTGTGAACAACTATCATATGGAAAAGATGTTTTTGGAAAATAAAATGCATTCACATGCATAAGTATTAAACCTATTGTTTTAATCCCTTTGGAAAATAAAACATAATAGTAGGCACAAAGAAAATTTATTGTTGGGATAGTTCTCTTAAAATATGTTATGCATTTTCATGCACAAGAACAATGTATAGTATGTTAGCTTTCCTTTGGAAAAAATATGAAAGTGCATGCAAGATTATGTTAGCGTTTTGTTGGAATTTTGACGCTTGATAGTGATATGCTTGTTACTAATGCATGTGCAATGATTTTAAAGAAGAAATTTCATGAAATTTTGTTTATGTTTTATGTATGCACACGAATAGATGTTGAAGTTTCACTAATAAAGATTGATTATTTCTTTATTAATATTTTATCTAATCATGATATCAAAGTGTTATGACGATAAAAATGGCAAGAAAGGTTGGTGACTTGTGAAAAGGATAGTTCATGTTTAACATTTTGGCAGGTAAAGATTTGTTGTTCCATGCAGATTGAGGAATGCCAACTGCAGGATGATCCACTAATGGGAACCATCAAAACACAAAGACATAGAGATTAAGGATTCATGGGTAAATGATATCATAATGATTGAGTAGCTTATAGTTAGTTATGTTGCATTTAATATGCTTTTTCTTGTAAGATTTTATGACAATGGTTAAGGGGTGGACTCCCTTATAATCATTGAGTGAGGGATGAACACCCTCATGAGCGTTTAATAATAAAATTAAACGTTTGTTGGTTTTCACCCTACGGGGTTTCCAGGGTATATCAACATTCAATGATGTGTTTGCTGATTGTGTCATTGTTATTATGTTTATTCCTTGCATGATATGATGTTTATGTTATCGAGTATATCATTAAATAACTAGTTAAAATAATTATGGAAATGACGCAAGATCACATCGGAAATTTTATGATGGTATGCTATAAAAATGATTGTTATTATTAATGTTACTTACTAGTCCTTTACTAAAGTTACTGTATGTGATGATATATATTTGATTTGATAGTTAATAAATATTATGGAATAGTAATTTTGGAAGTTACATGTTGGTAATTATGTAAACATTTTCTAATCCTATGTGTTTTTACATGAGGTATACCAGGTGATATTCAAGTTCTTCTCCCTGGGGATACTTGTAAGACAAGTCAAAATTTTCCTGCATATCGCAACTTCAAATCTCATCCCCTAAATCAAATCTCATTGGGAATTCCCATTCACCACCTTCGCTCTCGCTGCCACTGTCGCCCTCTAGTTCTCTGCATGAATCCTCCCCCAATTGGACTTACGAAGTTTCAAAATCGTCACCTATTGCTGCTATTAAGAAGCCCTTGCTTCACAAATCTTTAAAATGTTGTTTGCAGGAATTCCCTTGACATTGAAGGCGTCGTTTGAGTTTTCTTGGTTGGAGGTGGTTTGAGTCTGAAACAAGGGGAAACCATGAATGGAAGGAATCGATGTCGATGGATCTCTATGAAGGAGAAGATGAGGTTACAAAATCCTGCCATTCTTAAGCCTCGAATAGGTGTCGTCAGTGGAAATATGGGTATCAATGGTGGTGAAGGCCCTACACTCACGCGGGCATATGGGAGAAATCAAACTCATGTGTCATTTTTCTATTCAGAGAAGGATGAAAAAGATATGCCTCTGTGATTGGTTGAATCTACCTAGCCAAACCATGTAGAGGAACCCCTATCGTCATAATTCAGTGTTTTGATGATTATTATGGATTGAATCCTATAGATATTTACCAACCATTTAATTTATATAATTGCACTACTTATTACCAAAATTATATATAGGTTAAAAAATTCAAACTTGCACACCACTAAAATAAAAATGAGAAACTTAAATAAAAATATAGAGATATATTATAAGATGATGAATGTAGGAAAATAAAATATATAAAAAATAATAATGAAATATTTATATCTTTGCAGCAAAAATCATAAAAAGTAATAAAGAATAATAAGGATGGCAACGTAAAATATCTTAAGTAAAAAAAAAAAATTTAACTAAAGGTTGTAATTTCATAAAAATATAATGAATAATTACTCTCAAAATTGCAAAGAAACATTATTAAAATAAATAATTAATATTATAACAATTAATCGTATACATATGCATACACACACACACACACACACACACACACAGATATATATATCACACAAATAAGATCTTCATATCTACTTTCTTTCAATTCACTACATTCATCCTAATCATTAATCTAACAAGCACCAAGAGTGTTGGGAAAGATACTGAGAGGGGGGGGGGGGGGGGGGTGAATCAGTATCTTGATCGATCAATCAACTTTTTACTTTTCTTTTTCTCAAAAACCCATACGCTACTTTATAGAACAAAACTAGCGTATATACGCGGTTATCCTTAAGGAAACTCGCGTATGCTAAGATCTCTTAATAAACAGATAATTCTTATCTCTGATTATTGCATCATTCATTCATTAGATGTTTAGTAAGAAGTAGATATGTGCAGCAGGAACAAAATAAATCAACACACATAAGTATCACATATGAACACCAGGATTTTAGGTGGAAACCCAATTCGGGAGAAAACCACCGCTGCTGTCGTCTCAGTCTTCAGTATTTATTATAAAGAAAACATATTACAACAATGTACTGGCGCAGACTCACACCAGCACGCAGGCACCCACCTGTAGAAGGCTACAACCTTCTCTCGTTTACCAGCCTCTCCTGGAAGGGAGCTACAACCCCCTGCTCTCATTTACCAGCCTCTCCTGGAAGGGAGCAACTAACCCCTGCTCTCGTTTACCAGCTATTACTGGAAGGGAGCTACTACCCCCTTAATGAAAGCTTCGACCCTCAGCACCACTGCAGACCATGTTTCATCAATTTTCAAACTGGATCAAACTGCTTCAACACAACCCTTCACTTATCAACAATCATACTTTGCCCATTGCTTCCAAAAAAACAGTGAAACCACTGTAACCAGAATATCAGAGATAACCCAGACTTCAGAATAGATATGCAGAATCACATTCAACCTTGAGCAACTATAAGTTCAGATACCATATGCGCCTTTAGTTAAACAGATCCGTGTATACACGCGCTTTTCACGAAATGAACCCGCGTATACATCTGTGCATTTTTCAAAATAATTCTAACTGCCCATACGCGCCTTTGTTTAAACAGATCCGCGTATATACACGCTTTTCACGAAATGAACCTGCGTATAGATCTATAAAAGATAAAATTTGCAGAACAGACCAGATCTATGAACTTACCCAGATTTCTTCAATTTCTTCAACAGATTTGCACCAGGTCTTCACTACTTCTTTTCAGATCATCCTAGAGATTCATCATTTCAAGATCTAGAGATTTTGGACCTTCATCATATTCATAGGTGCATCATAGATTCAGATCTATCCATTAAGAATAGAGTTCAAACATACAGATGAACTTCAGAGTGAAGTATTCATTAAAGCCCAGACACTTGCACACCCTTGCACAATGATCTTCTTCTCCTTATATACATTTAGCCTTTGTCAATACCATGAGCCAAAACCACACCACTTCCGATGGTATTCCTGGACGAGATCAAATAGGTAATCCAATGCTCAATGCAATGGGTCAATACCATGGTAATTCCCCCTAGTTTTATGAATTAAGAGCGCAATAGGGCATACGCAACTTGGCACGTACTTTTCCACGTACATACGCTACTTCGCCTCGACAAACCCGCGTATGCCTTTTGACATACCTTGTTCAACATTATTTTGGCACTTTCTGAATTTCTTTCTTCTGCTACTTCTGAACTGATCTGTAGATATATCATATTTACATTATTTTCATCAAGGACAACTTCATCAAAAGTCTGTAGATATATCAGATTTACATTAGTTTCATCAAGGACAACTTCATCAAATAGGTTGCCATCAACTTTATCAAGTAGGTTTCCATCAAGGACAACACTCTTCATCATATTGCCAACAATCTCCCCCTTTGGATTTGATGGCAACCATGATGGTGTTTGATCATTACAACAGATAGATTCATTGATAATAACCGTTATGCAAACATATGCAAACACCATGAAACTCTCCCCCTATTCAAACACCATGTTACTCTCCCCCTTTGACATCAAGGGCAAAGGGCGGATCAAAAACCAAGACAAGGTTTTTCTTCCCTTGTATAAAGAAGAGCTCTATAGATCTGATGTGCAATGAAGGTACCATGCTCCCCCTGAATCCATGCTAAATCTTCAAACGAATTTTTTAATGACTCTATGACCTTTCCTACCACCAAGGACTCAAACTTACATCGATGATCCAGCTAAGTGGATTTACATATGAGACTCAAATACCCAACCAAGTGGGTTTACACCTTTTGACTCAACTACCCAACCAAGTGGGTTTACAAATTTGAACAATCCCTTTACATGACTGAAAATTACAATTTACATCATAGGTCATAGCCTTTTCATCAAATTACAAATATGACATTTTATAACCAATACCAATACCAGAAGACCTCAAGAGAGAGATCATATATCAGAACCATCATAATGCCAACAATGCATTACATTCAGCAAGGCTAATGCTCCCCCTGAAACTGTGCATCCAATGCATCCTTTCCATATGACCAAAACTTCTTCTTAGCTTGTGCAACCTGAACACTTTCAACAGCAAGAACATCAAGGCATATTCGCCCAATAACAGAGAATGAAACAGAAATATAAGAGCTGAAACACCATCAGAGACACCAACTAGCATCAGAGAAACTAAACAGCACCACAGCTTATGCTAAAGAAATGCTGACCCAGAACAATTTTCAGCAACCACCCATACGCGGTTTTCTTTGTATGAACTCGCGTATATGCGAGACTGTCTTTCAGGAAACCCGTGTATCCAATTTAATCTTCTGAATTTAAGCAGTTCTGATTTTCTTCACAGCAGAGACTACTCCCAGCTTCTGTCCGAGATATTCAAACGCTTCCCTGGGCAGAGGTTTGGTAAATATATCAGCAACTTATTCTTTGGAGGGAACATACTCCAACTTCACCTTTTGTTCAAGCACTTGTTCTCGTAAGAAGTGATACTTGATGGGAATGTGCTTGGTCTTGGAATGCATAACAAGATTCTTTGAGATACTGATGGCGCTTGTATTATCACACATAATGGAGATAGGAGGTGAACATTTGATTTGAAAGTCTTGTAAAGTTTGCATCATCCAAAGAAGTTGAGTGCAACATGATGTGGCAGCTACATATTCTGCTTCTGTTGTAGATAAGGCAATAGAGTTTTGCTTCTTGCTGAACCAAGATACTAACCGGGGCCCCATATAGAATGCACCACCACTAGTACTTTTCCGATCATCAACATTTCTAGCCCAATCTGCATCAGTGTAAGCATGAAGAGTAAGATCAGCATTCTTTGGATACCATAGTCCAAAGTCTTGAGTTCCTTGTAGATATTTGAATATTATTTTGATAGCCTGAAGGTGAGACTCTTTTGGATTAGCTTGGAATCGTCCAACAATCCCAACTGCATGCATAATGTCTGGTCTAGTCCCGGTGAGATAAAGTAGACTTCCTATCATTGATCTGTATTCTGGTTGATTCACCGTGGGAGAATCATCATGAGAACTGAGATTGCATCCGGTTATCATTGGTGTACTTACAGGTTTGCATTCTTCCATGCCATACTTCTTCAGAATTTGCTTAAGATATTTTGCTTGTGATAGAAATATACCATCTGTAGTTTGATGCACTTGCAAGCCAAGAAAGAATGTTAGTTCCCCAAGTAAAGACATTTCAAATTCTTGCTGCATGACAGAAGCAAATTTCTGACTCATAGATTCTTCATTACTTCCAAAAATGATATCATCAACATATACCACCACAATCAATAGTTTATCATTTTCAATTTTTGTGTATAAATTGCTATCAGCAGACCCCTTTGAAAATCCTTGTTGATGAAGATATTTGTCAAGACGATAATACCATGCCGTTGGAGCTTGTTTGAGACCATATAGAGCCTTTTTAAGTCTACAAACAAGATTTTTATCATTTCCCAAAATGAATCCTTCTGGTTGTTCTATATAAACTTCTTCTTCTATATCACCATTGAGAAATGCAGATTTAACATCCATTTGATAAACTTTGATTTGTTGAAAACTTGGAAAAGCAAGAAACATTCCTATGGCTTCAAGTCTAGCTACAGGAGCAAAAGTTTCTTCAAAGTCTATACCTTCTTGTTGAGTATACCCTTGCAAACAAGTCTAGCTTTGTTTCTTACAACATCCCCATTCTCATTTAACTTGTTTTTGAATATCCATTTAGTTCCAATGACATTTTTGTTATAAGGTCTTGGTACTAATTCCCAAGTGTGATTCTTTTCAATTTGATCAAGCTCTTCATTCATGGCTTGAACCCAACATTCATCTTTGCTAGCTTGATTGACATTGTGTGGTTCAATAGTGGATAGAAATGCCAGATAGCTAGAAGATCCCACAAGAGTCCTTCTTGTTTGTACACCTGATCCCTTATCTCCCAAAATTTGAGATTCTAGATGATTCTTTTGAACATATCTGGATGGAGCTTTTTCAGATAAATCATCTTCAGGTTCTTCATTGGGTTCACTGTCTATATCATTGCTATTTGATGTAGAAGGACATAAGTCACCATCGTCTTCATTTGAAGTTTGTTTTTCTTCTTTTGGGGCTGCAGGAGACTCATCAATAACAACATCAATACATTCAACAATCTTCCGAAGTCTTTTATTGTAACATTTATATGCTCTACTCCTAGAGGAGTACCCAAGAAGTATTCCTTCATCTACTCTAGGTTCAAACTTGCCAAGTTTTTCATCATTATTTTTGATAAAGCATTTGCTTCCAAAAAATCTAAAATTCTTCACAGTGGGAGGATTACCATACCAGAGTTCATATGGTGTTTTATCACTATTTACACGAACATGTGCCTTGTTAAGAATAATTACCGTTGTATGTGCTGCTTCACCCCAAAAGGTGTCAGGTGTTCCGGAATCATCAAGCATAGCTCTAGCCATTTGTTGAATTGTTCTATTCATTATTTTTGCTACGCCATTTTGTTGCGGAGTGCCAGCTACAGAAAACTTTCTTTTTATGCCATGTTGTTCACAAAATTCAAGGAATTCATCTGATGTATATTCTCCTCCTTGATCAGATCTAAGACACTTTATTTTTAGATCTAATTCATTTTCAACCAGTGCTTTGAAGATCTGAAATTTCTCAAATGCTTCATCTTTGTGTTTAATCAACCCAATCCAACACATTCTAGAGAAATCATCAATAAATAAGATATAGTATTGTTCACCACGTGGTGACTTTTTCCTCACAGGTCCACATATGTCAGTATGAATGAGTTCAAGAGGCTTACTTGAAGATCCTTCCTTGGCATTAAATTGCACTGGGTTTATACCAACATGACGTATACTTGTGAGAATATTGGGAAGACCAAGAACAGCTTTAAGTCTTCTTGATTTGTCGATTTGAGAGAAGCTCAGATGCCCCAGCCTTCTATGCCATAGCCAATTTTTTGAAGATTTGCTCAAGTAACATTGATCTTTGCAGTTCTTCAATACATACAAGTTGCTTGGAGTTCTTTTCCCTTTTATAATAGTTTTACCTGTATCAAGATCACGAACCACACATTCTTTTGAACTAAAGACAACTTCAGTTCCTTGATCACACATTTGACTTACACTTAAAAGGTTATGCCTTAATCCATCCACATACATGACATCATTAGCCTTCACCTTTTCTTTTAGAAACACATACCCTTTTCCTTTAATTACAGCAGGAGTATCATTTCCAAAAGTAACTTTCTTTTCCTTTTCAAGAGCACTATATGCACGAAGTTTGTTTTTGTCAATTGCTGCGTCTAAAATTCACTATCAATGTGTTCATTGATTTTCTTCCAAAAATAACGCGAAATACAATTTCGGCCTTCGGATGAGGGGCACTTTTGATTGAAGTACATGCTCTTTTATGAACTTTTCTTTGCATTCAGATTCTTCTATGTACAAAGCACTAAGAATAAGAAGACCGAACCTTCAGTTGGAAGAGGAGAGAAGTTGTTATAGGTATTTTCGTTTCAATATCAATCTTTTCTTCGCTTGTCATGATGGTTTTGCAGCAACAGATGATGTTTTTGGTGTTGTAAATGCTGTAGGTTGAAACATTGTCCATCAAGTAGAAATTTCTGCGATCATGAAATCTTCTATTTGAATTTACTTGCTGATTGGTGTTCTTTTGAAAAGTATTCGTGCTGAATTTTCTTGACTTGAACTGCTCATGCTTTACCTGTGAAGAATCTTTATCCCCTTTCTGAGTGGTAGAATGTTGTAGACCAGTTGTAGCTGCTTTTAGATAATTTGGTGCTGAAGCTTGAGAAGATTCTCCAGTATATCCAAGACCTGTCTTTATAAGAGGAGAACGTTGAACCTTGATAATCTCACCTAAGGTTTCAGATCCTTTAGTTCCTTGACTAGAAGTATTTTCTAAGTTTTTCGACAATGTTTATCTACTCGATGCCATTTCTTCAACTGATTAAAGGTTCTATGGTTATTTTACTTTCTTCTAAGCATATTTTGAGTTGATTGTTTTCATCAAGAAAATCATTGTCCTCTAGAGCATCCACAAAAGTATCATTTTCTTCTCTAGATTATTTTTCAAATGCCATGAGAAGTCTAAGATCTTGTTCACATTCTTCCTCACTATCAGATACCCCATCACTGTCTTCATGAGTATAGTAACTTCTTCTAGTGCTAGATTGGTTCTTATTCCTTCTTGCTACTTCCTTTCCTTTTGCAGGTGTTTCTTTGTAAGGACACTTAGCAACATAGTGACCAACTCTTCCACAATAAAAACATTTGAAAGGAAGCTTACCTCTAAACCGTCCTGTACCAAGTTGAAGTTTCTTTACAAAGTTTGCCTCATCTTCTTCTGAAATATATCCCGATCCTTCTGCTTTTTGTACTTCTTTCCCTTTTGTAGAAGCTCTAAAAACAACTTCTTTGACTTCAGATGGTCCTCCTCTTCTCATTTCATATGCAGTTAGTATGCCATGAAGTTGCACCACAGTAAGATTTTGAAGATCCTGTTTTTCTTCAAGAGCAGAAACTTTTGACTCAAATTTTGCCGTTAGTGATCTTAAAATTTTCTCAACCAAAGTAGATTCGGTTATTATTTCTCCCAGATTTCTCATACGATTCAAAACATCATCAAGACGTAAAAAGAAAATGGCAATATTCTCATCACTATGCATTCTTAAATTTTCATATTCAATTATGAGAGTTTGAAGTTTTGCACTTTTTACCTTTGCATCACCTTCATAACTTAGAATGATTTTGTCCCATATCTCCTTTGCTGTATTTAACTGCATAACTTTGACAAATTAAGATTCAGTTAGACTTCCCGTTAGAGCATTGACGACCTTTGCATTTGTTTCATAATTCTTCTTTTCAGTTGAATCTGTTGGTACTGCAGCTGGATATTGATATCCTTGTTCAACAATGGCCCATACGTCTGCTCCCATAGACTGAAGATAAGATCTCATTCTTATTTTCCATAAGATTAAATTGCTTCCATTAAAGAGCGGAGGCTTGATAGATGCTACTCCATCTTGATTGCTCATCTTGCTTGATCTTCCTTCTAGCGGCTAAGCTTTTTCAGAAGGACCTGCTCTGATACCAATTGTTGGGAAATATACTGAGAGGGGGGGTGAATCAGTATCTTGATCTATCAATCAACTTTTTACTTTTCTTTTTCTCAAAAACCCATACGCTACTTTACAGAACAAAACTAGCGTATATACGCGGTTATCCTTAAGGAAACTCGCGTATGCTCAGATCTCTTAATATGCAGATAATTCTTATCTCTGATTATTGCATCATTCATTCATTAGATGTTTATTAAGCAGTAGATATGTGCAGCAGGAACAGAATAAATCAACACACAAGTATCACATATGAACACCAGGATTTTAGGTGGAAACCCAATTCAGGGGAAAACCACCGCTGCCGTCATCTCAGTCTTCAATATTTATTATAAAGAAAACATATTACAACAATCACTAGAAAATTTGGCGGAAATTCCGACGGCCAATTCGTTTCTATTCCGACACATAGTCGTCGCAAGAGCGACAATTCGAGGGCGGACAAAACGTGGTTTGTCATGCCGTCGCCGTTCCGACGCACGTAAAAAGTGTCACACTATCGACACTTCTTCCGTCACTTCCGAACAAGCGTCACTCTTCCGATGTCTCACAAACCGTCGCGCCTCTGATGTTTGTAAACGGTCGCACTTCCGACGCAATGTGGTCCGACGTTTTGAACGTCACTCTTCCGACGTTTGTAAACAGTCGCAATTCTGACGCAACGTGGTCCGACGTTTTGGACGTCGCTCTTCCGACGTCTGTAAGATGTCGCAATTCCGACGAAATGTGGTCCGACGTTTGGAACGTCGTTCTTCCGACGTTTGTAATCTGTCGTAATTCCGACGAAATGTGGTCCGACATTTTTATACTGTCTCTCTTCCGACGTTTCTAGGTTGTCGCAGTTCCGACGTCTACAAGGCGTCGGTAGACCGATGGAGGGTTCAATTTAAAAAAAAAAAATGAAACTTTAAAAGACGAGAAACGTTGTTTTGGATATATTATATGAAGTAAAACAGTCCATGAAGTCATTAAATTTTCACATCTGAAGATTGGAACCCAAATATCCATCCAGAAAAGTGGAAGTCCCACCCCAGACAATGATAGAAAAATACCCCATGTCACCTACAGGGACTTGATATAAAACCCAGTAACGGTCCACATGGAGATTATCGACAAATCTGAGAAAGCATCCAAATATGCCCGAGGCATCTATAAGAAAGTGAAATAGCAGTATGTAGAATAGTAAAACAATAGATAGAGTACCGACGTCCATTGTTCCAAATACAAATTAAAGTACCCAAAATCCTTGAACAGAGAAAAACGCTAATCATGTGAGGAGTGTGATATGTCCAAAATATAAAAAGACCATCGGACCATATCAATAAACCAGCAACATAGACCAGCATCGCTAGTTTTGAAGGCAAAGTGATAAACATTAATCATTTTTTTTTCACAAGAGAAAAAACGTTGTTTTGAATATATTATATGAAGAAAAACAGTCCATGAAGTCATTACATTTTCACATCTGAAGATTGGAACCCAAATATCCATCCAGAAAAGTGGAAGTCCCACCCCAGACAGTGATAGAAAAATACCACATGTCACATACAGGGACTTGATATAAAACCCAGTAACGGTCCACATGGAGATTATCGACAAATCTGAGAAAGCATCCAAATATGCGCGAGGCATCTATAAGAAAGTGAAATAGCAGTATGTAGAATAGTAAAACAATAGATAGAGTACCGACATCCATTGTTCCAAATACAAATTAAAGTACCCAAAATCCTTGAACAGAGAAAAATGCTAATCATGTGAGGAGTGTGATATGTCCAAAATATAGAAAGACCATCAGACCATATCAATAAACCAGCAACATAGACCAGCATCGCTAGTTTTGAAGGCAGAGTGATAAACATTAATCATTTTTTTTTCAGAAGAGAAAAAACGTTGTTTTGAATATATTATATGAAGTAAAACAGTCCATGATTACATTTTCACATCTGAAGATTGGAACCCAAATATCCATCCAGAAAAGTGGAAGTCCCACCCCAGACAATGATAGAAAAATACCCCATGTCACATATAGGGACATGATATAAAACCCAGTAACGGTCCACATGGAGATTATAGACAATCTGAGAAAGCATCCAAATATGCCCGAGGCATCTATAAGAAAGTGAAATAGCAGTATGTAGAATAGTAAAGCAACAGATAGAGTACCGACGTCCATTGTTCCAAATACAAATTAAAGTACCCAAAATCCTTGAACAGAGAAAAACGCTAATGATGTGAGGAGTGTGATATGTCCAAAATATAAAAATACCATCAGACCATATCAATAAACCAGCAACATAGACTAGCATCTCTAGTTTTGAAGGTAGAGTGATAAACATTAATCATTTTTTTCACAAGAGAAAAAACGTTGTTTTGAATATATTATATGAAGTAAAACAGTCCATGAAGTTATTACATTTTCACATCTGAAGATTGGAACCCAAATATCCATCGAGAAAAGTGGAAGTCCCACCCCAGACAGTGATAGAAAAATACCCCATGTCACATACAGGGACTTGATATAAAACCCAGTAACGGTCCACATGGAGATTATCGACAATCTGAGAAAGCATCCAAATATGCACGAGGCATCTATAAGAAAGTGAAATAGCAGTATGTAGAATAGTAAAGCAACAGATAGAGTACCGACGTCCATTGTTCCAAATACAAATTAAAGTACCCAAAATCCTGCAACAGAGAAAAACGATAATCATGTGAGGAGTGTGATATGTCCAAAATATTAAAAGATCATCAGACCATATCAATAAACCAGCAACATAGACCAACATCGCTAGTTTTGAAGGCAGAGTGATAAACATTAATCATTTTTTTTTTCACAAGAGAAATAACGCTGTTTTGAATATATTATATGAATTAAAACAGTCCATGAAGTTATTACATTTTCACATCTGAAGATTGGAACCCAAATATCCATCCAGAAAAGTGGAAGTCCCACCCCAGACAGTGATAGAAAAATACCCCATGTCACATACAGGGACTTGATATAAAACCCAGTAACGGTCCACATGGAGATTATCGACAATCTGAGAAAGCATCAAAATATGCCCAAGGCATCTATAAGAAAGTGAAATAGCAGTATGTAGAATAGTAAAGCAACAGATAGAGTACGTACCGACGTCCATTGTTCCAAATACAAATTAAAGTAACCAAAATCCTTGAACAGAGAAAAACGCTAATCATGTGAGGAGTGTGATATGTCCAAAATATAAAAAGACCATCAGACCATATCAATAAACCAGCAACATAGACCAGCATCACTAGTTTTGAAGGCAGAGTGATAAACATTAATCATTTTTTTTTTCACAAGAGAAAAACCGTTGTTTTGAATATATTATATGAAGTAAAACAGTCCATGAAGTCATTACATTTTCACATCTGAAGATTGGAACCCAAATATCCATCCAGAAAAGTGGAAGTCCCACCCCAGACAGTGAGAGAAAAATACCCCATGTCACATACAGGGACTTGATATAAAACCCGGTAACGGTCCACATGGAGATTATCGACAATCTGAGAAAGCATCCAAATATGCCCGAGGCATCTATAAGAAAGTGAAATAGCAGTATGTAGAATAGTAAAGCAACGGATAGAGTACCGACGTCCATTGTTCCAAATACAAATTAAAGTACCCAAAACCCTGCAACAGAGAAAAACGCTAATCATGTGAGGAGTGTGATATGTCCAAAATATAAAAAGACCATCAGACCATATCAATAAACCAGCAACATAGACCATCATCGCTAGTTTTGAAGGAAGAATGATAAACATTAATCATTTTTTTTTTCAGAAGAGAAAAAACGCTGTTTTGAATATATTATATGAAGTAAAACAGTCCATGAAGTCATTACATTTTCACATCTGAAGATTGGAACCCAAATATCCATCCAGAAAAGTGGAAGTCCCACCCCAGACAATGATAGAAAAATACCCCATGTCACATACGGGGACATGATATAAAATCCAGTAACGGTCCACATGGAGATTATCGACAATCTGAGAAAGCATTCAAATATGCCCGAGGCATCTATAAGAAAGTGAAATAGTAGTATGTAGAACAATAAAGCAACAGATAGAGTACCGACGTCCATTGTTCCAAATACAAATTAAAGTACCCAAAATCCTTGAAAAGATCAAGAAAAATGCTAATCATGTGAGAATTCTAAGTAAAGTTAATCCATTAACATTGCGAATAAAATTACACCGAAGTCAAAAACATTGCCTGGCCATACACATGGCAAATTTGTCATCAAAAAATCAAAATATTAAGAAGACTGCCCTCATACGGGGAAACCAGTCTTGAACGTTTAATTTACAGAATTCAAAAATATTACAAAGGTCCAGCACAGTAAAATAATCTAAAAGCAGCCCAATTAAGTGAACCTGCTAAGCAAGAAAAACAAATTAACCAAACTACTCCTCCGGTGGTTACTCCACGATTCGGCACCATCCTTCGGAAGGTCCAGGATCGCTAGGTGCTACCTCCACATGCATGCCACGGCTCCCCTCCTGAAGGCCCGAATGTTGGCTGGCTTTTTCCGAGCTCAAACCCGTCGGACGGGTGAATTCTTCCTCCGTTTGGGCCTCCTCGCGGAAGACCACAGTGACTAAAGCCGTGATTTGCGGGAGGTTGAGAGAGCAATTAAAGGAAAATTGCACAGTGCGCGTCGTGGGAGAAGGTGAACTAGCGGTGGGGAAGCGAGGAGCAAGGGAATCCATATGGTGGCCAGATCCTACAATCCGACCCCGCCCACTCCTAGTATTTGGATATCGACCTGCGTAATAATCACTGGACTGGCTGGAAGTCGACTCTGTTGAGGGGCTGGAGGGAGCGCGCAGGGGTTGACCTCTAGTGCTCCCCCTGCGGCAACGCATCCTATGACGCACGCGAGGCATGGGTGCAATCTCAGGCGCAATGGGCACAAGAGGAGACGGAGAAGCAGAATTCCAATTAACAGAGAAAGACAGGCAGAGACAGAACCGAGAGAAATGCAAATATGCAGCAAGGTCTAGGCAGCAGTTCAGCTGGCCACTTCTCCTTATCGTCACAATTAGCAGGCAGTGTAATCCAGCAACCGGCTTGTCTGAAAAACCATGGCTAAATGCCATTTTGTCGACCCGACTACAATGCAATCAAAGGACGCCCGTCATAATTAATCTCTGATCATTAATAACGAGAGCCAAAGGCCGGATCAAATTGGAGCGTGCGGAATCGCTAAGAGGAGTGGAGGTCCGATCTTGAACAGTGTTAAAAATTAATTAATGCGGATTTGATGTGAAAAATTAATTGAACAACGTTAAATGTTAATGCGATTGATATGAAATCGCCATATCCATGTCCCATCGCCTTAAACGCCATCGAATGCACCCGCAGCCGGGAGCAGGGCAAGTTTTTATTGAGGACACGTGGCAGAAATTGATTGGAGTGGATCTTTGTTTGGGCCGCTCGCGCAGTGGAAATCCGGACCCAAAAAATATTAGGGCGAATTTGATAAGAAATTCGCGTCACAACTCTCCCTCCATACGCCAGCCCAACTTCGGACCCGAAAAAGATTAGGGCGGAATTCATTTGGTTTTCGCGTCACAAAATTGGCCGACGTCAGCAGGCTATTTTGGAACGCGAATTTGGTTTGAATTATGGTTTATCGCCGTTTGAAGTCCGGCGAGCTCGACTTAAGAACAATTTTGTTTGATCCCATTTTATAAAATTTGTGTTGGTTTTCTTTGATAATACACATATTTATAATAAATCATGGGAATACCACACTAAACATGTGGAAAAGTTATATAAATAATTATTGAGAACAATCATTTTTATGTAAAAATATCCAAGGCGAGGTCTGTGTAGAGAACAGGGGTCGTGAAAAATGTTCAAATATAAAAATCCCGCTTAATAAAGAAAATTGTTGTGCTTTTGGAACCTGACCCGAGGATTGGACATGAGTTAAAAAACAAAAGGATAGCGGAACCAGACTTGCACCCGTGGTCAAGCCCTCTACCAAAACCATGAGCGGAATCACAAAAGCAGGTTGCCCATATCGCACCGCTTTTGCGGAGTAGGTGGTATTTCCTATTCGCGAGCGATTCCATAGGGAATGCGACACGTGGTGAAGTGACCCCCGGAAAACCATCGTTTAACCCGCGCCATTGCACGTTAAAGCCCGACGTTGGAAGCCGAGCGAAATTGCCAAGAGTCGTTGATTTGGAGAAGGGCCATCGGACGGTGGTCGCACGTCGAACTTGCCCGGAGGTTAACTAAGGTGTGCGGAGGATAGCCAGGTACGATACGAGTGTTTTATTGGTTATTGATATATATATAGGTGGGGCCGGAGTATAATGAAATTGTTTAATTAAATGATTGGCGGATAATTAGCATAAGTCTGGAGCGTGATTGTTGTAAGGCTGGGTGGTGAAATATAGAGCCGAAAGTTCATTACAAGTTATTTATTTAAAAAGAAACGTGGAGTATAAATATAAAGTGTTGAAAGTTAAACATTGGTTATAAGGCTTGGAGATAATATAAAGTCGGGAATATAAATTAAAGTCCAACCATTGTGGATAGTATTTATTTATCAAATTCTACGAATTTGATAAATAAACCCTAAGAAAGAAGAAGTCAATTAAGACTCAGGCTGGAGGAAAAGAACGGGGTAAACCAAGGGAAAATGCTGACAGAGCGATTGTAGACACACCAACTCTCCTTAGGGGTCCAATTTCAGTTTTGTTGCGTCACACGATGATCTCTCTTCTCTGGCATTTACTTGTATTGAATATCACTATTCTAGGAATAAGGAGTTATTTTCTCCAAAAATAACCCTAGCCAAACATTGACAATGCATCAAGGATATCTTTCTATGCTTCATAAGCACATTTGTTCTACTTCTAAATCATGTCTTGGAAGTGGTTGTTGTGCAGGAAATTATTCACCAGTTGGTTTCATACCAAAGTCTTTTTCACATTTTCAGCATCCAATACATGAAAAAGATAATGGTTTAAAACAACATAAATATTTGAAATTTTGCAAGAATTGTCCGGCACACTTTGAATATGAATTTTGAAGTCAAGTGCATGATGCTGTATAGGATCAAGTGTCATTTTGAATACCAAATGTTTCACAAGAAACTTCTCAACATGCTACCCCGCAGTAAGGATTAAATGACAATATTGCATCAACTATTTCCATAATAAAAGTGCACCTCGGCCATAAGACTAAACAACTACAAATGTTGTAGATCTAACAAGACCACACAATCAAATGTATTCCACAAGGCCAATACTGTATGAAAAATGAAAAGGAGTTTGCAACCAAAAATACCTTAGGCAACTAATTCAATTAGATACACCAAACCATCAGCAAAAAGGAAAACCATCCTACTCAAAAGGCAAGCATTTACCTCCTTTGACAAAATTTTGAGTTCCGAAACAAGGGCCTTTATTGTCTTGTCAATGCCCCTAGTAATTTGAATGGGGTTTGCACCTGCTGCAACAACCTAAAAAAAAAGTTTTCATTTCAAATTATTTTCCACAAATTTAAGATACAACCATTGTCAGTTTTGTATTTCCTAACAAGCTCATAAATTTTGACAAAAGAACCAAAATTTTTTAATACCTGATAGCAATTTTTTCACTCAATAAGCCCAACCCAAAACTAAAAAACCAAACACCATAAGACCCTACAAAAATGAATAGATGATCTTAATCCAATACTATCGACAAAAAGTTACCTTTACACCCTCACTTATTAAACCCTGTGCTGTTGAATTTTAACTTCAACTGCTGCAGCAGAAGGACGGATGCAACAACAACATTTTTTTTTGGAGGTTGCTTGCACGCCATCCAGAAATTTAATTCAACATTTAAAATTCCTGCAAGTTTTTTTTGTAGACGGCCGCAGCCATATTTCTGTACAGGATTGTATTTAAACACAACAACCAACATTAACGCAATTCACCAACCAGAAATTAAACAAACAGAAATTTACCCCACAGTTTTGTAAATTCAAAAGGAGGACACGTGGAGCATTAATATTGGATCGCATGAAATTGAAGGGAATCTAAAAACCTGAAAACCGGACCCGAATTTTTTATAGGGCACATTGGATTGAGAATTCGAGTTAAAATTAGGCAGACGTCAGCATCCCATTTTGGAATGCGAATTTGGTTTGAAATTAAATCTATTCAGACTTTTGAAGTCTGACGGAAAGGGTTCTTTAATGTTTTGATAGTTTAATATATACATATGTTATATATATATATCATATGCGAAATGAAAGGTGGGCCATAGAATTTAGTTTTAATTTTATTTTTTTAAAAAGAGGGTTTATTATAATATGTTTTATATGTTACGGCATATAAAAATAAAAAGGTCGAAAAATCTTGGTAGTTTTTTTATAGACAGTACGTAAATTTTTTATTACACAGCAGTGTGTAAAAAGTGAAAGACTGAGTGTAACTTTTTAAGTGTGTATGCACAGCAGTGCGAAAGTGAAAAACACAGCAGAGTGTTTTAGAGACATAGTATGTTTGTTTTGAACAGACAGTGAGTTGGTTTTATGCACTGCGTTTTGTAGCAGTCATAATTTTGTAATCCCTTTCAGTGAGGAAGAAGTGTAATAGTTTTTTTTTGAGTTATTGAAGGGAATAGAAGTTTGTTTTCAAAGTATTGAAACTCTGTCTCCTGTCAAAGAAATTTTTATTTTCTCTCTGTTAGAGGAAGGGAGATTTATTCTCCATTCATTGTTCTGGAATTTTTCAATATTCCAACATGTGCAAGAACAACAGATGTTGTGGTTCCATCCCCAGCTAAATCATTTTTCTTTGCCGCAGCTTGCCTTACCAACTTGGCCCCAATATTTTCAACCGGGTCCTCTAATTCAACCAATAAAAAGGCCAAAACCATAGCATTGAGATACATTTCATTACACTGTCAATAACAATAAAATTTGACTCAGCCATAACCCTTTCCTTTTATTGTTTTGAAAAGCTTTATGCATTACTCTAATGTGGCTAGTCCATAGGCCAAGTAGACCACTGGGTAACAAATATGTTTCCTTTCACCTCTGAGTTTTCAAATTATGCCTACCAAATCTAAGACATTTAAGAGGGGGAACTAATACAACGTTAAAAAGAAAACCAGAGCACACATCTACAAATTACCTCCTTAGCTACTGTCACACCATCATTAACTATTTTCGGAGAACCATGCTTGCTCTCCAAGACAACATTTTTCCCTTCGCCCCAAGGGTGACTCCAACAAGATCAGCAAGTTTGTTCACACCGCCCGCAAGACAAATTGACAATGCTTTCAGTAAGTGTGCAATTGAATGCCAGACCATATGCCAAAACAACCCTCCATGAAAAATTAAAATAACACATTAAAATCGAATATAAGTGGACAAGGAAAGATCCACCGCAGTGAAGTTTCACGTGCAGGTGACCTTCCTTTAAACATAATTTTTTCTCTGACCTGCAATTTTTTTGTCACCGAGCCATCCTTGTTGAAGTAAAACTCCTTTTCCATAGCTCTTGTATTAACTACCTTCTCTCTGTCGCGTAATCTCAGAGTCCCTCTTCTGCTTGAGCGATTAAAGGAAATGGGTGAAAAAACCGAAAGAGAAGACAATTGTCTGCCATAATTATCAAACATTGCACCCAACTTCTTCCCCTTTCCATTGTTACCCAATGAGGTAGATGTGGAAATTGTTGTCATACCACCCAAAGCAGAGGCCATCTTCTCTTATGCTGAATATAGAATTACAAGATCTTCATATTAGTATGAACCTTAAAAAACATGACTCCCATTGCTAAAAACCACTTTTAAGTTGTAACAGGCAAACTAAACAACTATCACAACTTTTGGCAAATTCTGGAGCATTAAGAGATAAACAACCAAAGATAAATACAACCACAATCCTCATTTTAATGAGACTGGACTATATATTTGCATTAAGATAATAGAAAGAAATCACGACTATATTAAGGCCAGCACAAAACAATATTTACCCAGTGTCTCTCGCGGCCTTCAGGTTGCCATGCTAGAGGTTGCATATTTTTAATTTAAATTATTGACCTCTCGTGCCCATATATGAATGCATCCAATGGGATATCTACATCAAATTCTCCTTTATATCCCCGAAAACAAATTCCCTACTACAAGAGCACCAGTATTGATGGATCACCCCACACCATCCCACCCACTAGAAACAGTGAAAAAGGAAACCCGAGAAACCTTTTGAAATATCTCAAGATGACTATATGGGTGGTTCTTATGAATCAACCAACCATTCAGAACATGCTCATCAATCCAAACCATAAGTATTATGTGACAATATTCAAGCAGGCACTGAATCGGATTTCTGAAGCTATGTTAGAGAAACCCTAAACTCTCACCGAAAATAGGTGAAATGTGGCACCACTCAGAGATTGACATGTGCCAATTGGTACAAGTGGTAGAAAATTGGCATGCTCAAACAACGAGGTGATGCAGGAATGACATGAGGGAGAAAATATCAGAAAAGCCCCAAATCTGGAGAACTAAAGCTCATCACCAACCCGAGATTGACAACTTTACATGATGTAACCTATGAAATCGTAAATGGAGAAATCATAGTAACAATAAAGTAACCTATGTAACAATAAATTCGGATTCATCCGGGGAGTGGTAATGGGAGAAATCATAGTGAACAACAGGAAACATGCATAGTTGCTTACAATCAAATAGATGAAAAAACACATACAAAAAACCTAGATAATAATCGTGCACAAGCTTAATATTGAATTATGAACCGTAAAGGAACTTACAAAATGTGACATTACGAACCTAGTCAAGCGCACAAGCAAAAATATCCTGGACATGACCCTGGTTGACAAGTTGTATTGCTCATGATGCAAGAGGATTTGTACCTGCACTGCCAAGTCAATCAAAATCTATCATTATCTATACAATAAATACAAGTAATTGATGTAGTATTTTTTACTCTAAGATGTACTCTTATGATAATGTTAGAACATATGTTGAAAATGTCAAAACATACCTGAATAAGCTCCTCTTCGTTTCAAGAATAATTTATTGGAGTCGCATGAACTTGGAACAAGCCTCCCACGATCTGAAAGAGTAGCAACTAAGTCAACAGTGACTTTTTTGTTGCTACGCTGGATCAAGGGAGGTTTGCTCCAAGATTAAATTGCTCCAATAAATTATTCTCTACTAAACATGGCCAACCACGTGAAGGTGGAAGCTCTTATGGCCCCTCCCCCCCCCTCACATCACTCTCAATTCCCCAATACCCAATCTATATTTCATTTTTTACTTTCATGAGCATAAAAAAAATATATTCAATAACTAATAAAAAAACAATTCAACAAAAAGTACGCAATGAAACATTGCAATTAATGCTTGACATAAAAATAGTATGATAAATGAGTTTTTTATATAATGCAAAAAACGTTCCAAGTATGGTAACGTTTGTCTTATAATAATACAATATTTTACATTATCGAATTTTCTTTTTCTTCTTCCTATTTCTAAAGCTCCTAATTATATCATCAATATCATCATGCTCTGCTCCTGTTTCGTGCCTTTCAACCCGCACTGCTGACCTAGTTGCGTAGTCACAATGTCTGGTCTCATCCAGTGACGGGGCATCGCCTACAAAAACAGATAATATTAAATTTTAATTGTCAGTTTTTAAATATCATTGAACTAGTTCGGTAATATTAATAAAAAAAATTTGCAATGAGATTATTTACCTGGTGCACCAGTTGTCGGCGCTGACCTAGTTGCGTAGTCACGATGTCTGGTCTCATCCAGTGACGGGGCATCGCCTACAAAAACATATAATATTAAATTTTAATTGTCATTTTTTAAATATCATTGAACTAGTTCGGTAATATTAATAAAAAAAATTGCAATGAGATTATTTACCTGGTGCACCAGTTGTCGCCGCTGACGTAGTTGCGTTGTCACGATGTCTGGTCTCATCCAGTGACGGGGCATCGCCTACAAAAACAGATAATATTAAATTTTAATTATCAGTTTTTAAATATCATTGAACTAGTTCGGTAATATTAATAAAAAAAACTACAATGATATTATTTACCTGGTGCACCAGTTGTCGCCGTTGAGACTGTTGCCCTGTCTTCCTCTCTGGTGGTAAGATCCTCAAGGGAAACATTCTCTGTCATTTAAACAAAAAATGTTATAAGGACAACCATCAAGGTATAATTAGAAAAAATTATAAGTGGAAATTAATTACCGTCATGGCCCTCACTGATAGCAGCATTGTCGGCCTGGTCCCCACTACAATGATTAGGTTGCACGAGAGGATCATCTACATCTGGCTCTAAAACTGGGTTATTTGCCTCGTTGGTAGTGCTGCTCCCCTGATTTAAACAAAGTTTTTAGACATTAAATTTATGGATGAAAACAAAAATATTGAAAGGTTAATGTTTTACCTTATCAGGCATTCTAGATCTTGGGACTTGCCCCAAGCTTCTGCGACGTTCAACTACAACTTGATAGCCAAAACGGAAACCGATATTTTTATCTTCCTCTGTAGTTTCTGTTACGAAGTCATCACCCTACATTACATATGATTGTGTATTTTTAATCATATCTGATAGGACTACAAAAACGTTGGAAGGCGATACAATTAATTATAAGATGTTTAGCTACTTAATTACAATTCTTGCAGCTAATTTCAAGTAGCCACCCTGGCCGAGCTTGTGATAGCCCTTTTTCTCAATCCTAGCTTTGGTTGCCTTTGAGGTGTCATGCAACCTAGCATCAAAAGATTGAAGTCAGATATGACGTAGCACACTTTTATTTTAGACATAAAGAAAATTAAAGCTATTGAATTAAAGTTGTAATTTACCTTGCGGGTCCAGTTGGCATTTTTCCTTCTTTCTTTGCCCTTTTTTCTTTTCCGTCATGGATGAGTGCTCTCCACTCACTCTCTGAAACTGCGAGAGGACGCTCATATCTAGGGTTAAATTGAAATTGCGTCCTATAGGTGTCCCTGGTATATTTCAAATATTTGCCGGCTACCTGAGCCACCGCTTTTCTGTCAAATGTGCCGACCCCAAAAAGGGCTTCTAGATAATCTAGAAGTTCTTTTTTTAGGTTGGAATTCTGGGAATTCCACCCTGTACGTATGGTTGGGCCAAAAATTACCAACGCATGGCTCTCCAGAATCCTGTAGAACTCATTGTTTCCTACACAAAATAAAACCAAAAGAAAAAGAAGATATTATCATTAATTTAAAAATAAAAATCATGATAAATATGTTTTAGATAAAGTACATGAAATAGTTAAAATATTAAAATTTACCCGGGAGTTGTACATGCTTTATAGGGACACCTTCATCGTTCACCAACAATGTGCCATTAATGGTCCCTGTGGAGCTGACACGTGTAGCTCCAGGAAACGCAATAATGTAGTTGGCCATATCAGCCTCATCATTGCCAACACATTCAGCGGTTGGCTGGGTGTCTGCTTGGGCAGGGTGTGTTTCTTGGCTGGCAACTAAAGGAGTAGAAGGTGTACGAGAGGGTTGTTGGGCAATCTCTTGCCCTTGTGTCCCACTACCACCAACACCGGGTTCAGCAAATGCCAGAAAACGCTACATACAAAAGAACTTTTTGTTAGTTTAGTCAATGTAAAAATTAAAAATCAAACTATCACAATTCATCTCATGCAAAACAAAAAAAATATCCTTTTTACTTTTTATTATTACCTGATATCTTTCTAGCTGCCTCATAAGATGTTGTATCCTCTCTTCTGTTTCAGGTGTTTGAGGCGCGTCTATCAAAGTATTAAATTCCTACCTTGCATCTCGTGCCTTTTTTTGCAACAAGAACACTAGAGATAGGGATGAAGAAAGCTCTTCCTCAAAGAGGGAATCATCAGGCGTACCATGGCTAGGTGTCCGCATATTTGAACAAAATTAATATTATTTCAATTATGTAAATAACTAAAATACCTTAAGATAGAGCAATGCTGGCACTTTACATGTTCTTCCGTTGGCCTCTTTGCGCGATCATCCCGTCTCGGGGTTGTTCCTGCACTGCTCTGATCAGTCTGCTACATTGCAATAAAATTATAAATGTAAAAACTTGAAAACAATATCTAACTTGAAAACACAAAATGAAAACTGAAATAATTTCTAATAAGACACCGAAAGACAGAGTTAGAGTTTCAAATATGCCTTGCATTGAATTCAGTCCTGGAAACATGTCATTGCACATTAAGGCACCCAAACATTCAATCCACGAATGATACATTTAAGTAGGCTTCTCCTATTATGGGAAAACACCATACCTATAATGCATTCACTTCCATGTATAAAGGGAAAGGAAAACATGTTTTCATACAACGGTGACAAAGGCATCTTGGGGAAAGGTATCCTCACTTTTTATTTATGTTGTTCACCCACACCACTCTCGTGTTTTCACTAATCCTGTTTTGTCATTTTTTGATTCAAATTAAGTTAAGGCCTTAAGTATTTTTTGACCTTTCGGTGTAGTTTTTATAAGTGGCATGTATGGATTTTCCATTAATTCTGCACTTTTTCTCTTCATGCGCATGTTTCCCTCGAAATCAAATGCATGATTTAGTCCCATACATTTAACAAGTTGTTGGATCAACTCCATAGGAAATATCATGTTTCCTATTCAATCAAAATTTATCTCAATTAGGGTAGGTAGGAAGGTTTTCCCTTTGTATTAATAGGGCACTTCTAGCTTGCATTTTTATTATATCTTTCAAATTTAGTGTTGTTTCAATTAGGGCATGAATTTTTGCAACTTTCAAGGTGAGAATGAACAAAGACAAATTTTTGTGATGGATGATTGTATATGAATCCATGGCCAGAGGAAAAGGCACTAATATACTTCTTCAAATATCTATAGTTCTCATTCACCTCATATGGAGATGGTCCCTGATTTTGAGCCAAATGTTGCAGCAAAAATTTCTCCCCCTCCATAATTTGATATTCAATGGAAATTTCTTAAATTGATTATGGGGCATGATTATGGAACATTGGCACATACATATGTAATGGAATTCCAAGATCATGATATACGTTTGCATATGTTTATGGCAATGTTCCACCAAGTCCCCTGGAGGTGGGAGCGAGGGGGCGAGGGAGCGGCCTATGCAAAAGCTCCCTACCAATTTTCAGGAAACGTGGGGGGACGTCGGGGTCATAAAAATTATAAAATTTAATATTTAAAATGTAACTATATTTTTGCAAGGAATGTATATACAGTCATCATACACTTGCATCATGAAAGATAAATCATAAATGATAAAATTACAAATCGATGCATGATGAATCATATAATTGAAACAAATTTAAAAGTTAAAAGTTAAAACATACATCATACAATCATGCATGTAAGTTTGTAAGTTTGTAACTATATAATCATTAATGTAACTAATAACAATGTACAATGAAAATAAAGTTTAAGATATCATATGACATATTATATCAAGATTCAAAATAGAGTTTAAACTGAAGTTTACAACTCAAGTCCGAAACATAAAACTTAAACGCAAATAAGTTATGTCTGAAACATAAAACATAAAACATAACATATGAATATCAAATGATATCATCATAATGATAAATGAGCATAAATGCTCAAGTTAATGCCCCACTAGTCTCCGCATCCAACTTCTGCACGAATATATCAAGATCAACCATGTCACCATCTGAATCAGAATCACTTGGATTCTCAAATATGCTAAGTGGCACATCAAATTTTAACACGAAACCATAAACTAAAAGGGGCGGTGAGGGGACGTGAGGGGGCGTGAAGGGGGGTGTGAGGGGGCGTGAGGGGGCGTGAAAGGGGGTGTGTGAGGGCATGAGGGAAACATCCCCTAGAAGTCCCCAAGACCCTGGAGCGCGAGGGGGCGAGGAATCTAGACCCCTAGGTGGGGGGGCGAGACCCCGTGTAACACTGGTTTATGGAGGTGGTGGAGCAAAAAAGAGCTCAAATAGAGCTGAAATTTTTCACATAAAAAGGACTGTGGGCTTGACTAATGGTTCCATTTAAAAATGATATCTAGACAGAGAATAAGTGTAGCATGCAAACATGCATTGAAAATCCATCTGAGTTTGCATTGTATTACTTATGATGGATTCAAATTTGGGTTTCAAAATGCCAGGTTATGGCATGATTTTGTCGAGAAACCCTTAGTTGGATTCTCATGGTGGTTTAATTTATATTTTAAGTTTGTTTTGCAATATTTGGGTGATAGTAACTCATGAACTAGGTTACCAATGTGTAACAATCATATTTCAAGAATAAAGTTGTGATTTTTTTATATTATTATTATTATCTATTAGCTACGAGTCTTGACACCTAATGCCTGGAATTTTGACATCTTGATAGCATGGATAATTTCGAAAATGTTTCTAGTAATGTTAACATAATAACTATGATTACGTGTCTTCACTTTTGTCACCATAATAGACCTGTGATATGGAATCATCACACAACTTCATATGCTATGTCCCAACAAGTTCAAACTGGTTGAACCTACCTCATAGTGTGGTTATTAAGGACAAGTTGCTTGGTATATAACTCGATAGCATAGATCGTGTTGCAGTTCTAAAAAGAATCCTCAAGTGTCAAAAAAACTTCACAATATTTTCTACTATAAAGCCTTTTGGGATACCTGAAATAATATATGTATCATCGATGACTTTTAAAGTATGACAAGATCCAGAGGGAAAGGAAATCAATGGAAGAGTGATCCACCAATGAGAACCTAGAATTTAGCATCAGATGAGTTAGAGTCTAGGAAATTGAAACCCTATACTTTTAATTAGTGATGAAGGACATCACATAGGTAATTATATTTTCATGTAGAATAATCTGTTAATTCAAATTTAAACTACATAATATGAAAGGCATACCATAAATTTTTCCACGTAAGTCAAAACAACCTATAAAAAGGGAAAACCTTCTTTTTCCATGGGAAATAATTTACCTTTCCTTTTTCAAGACAATCTAAATCACAAAAAATATGAACTATACTGCACACATTCTTGGATAATGTGAAAGTGGAAAAGGAATACCCTACACAAGTGATGCACACATCTACATTTGAACACTAATAGATTTTTGTAGTTGAAATGCAATGCTTGTTTTCATTTAAATGTAGGGTTTTTAAAGCAGGGAGAAATAATGGCCGCCAAATTAATAAGCGTTTCTTTGGGAAAAATTTAAATCTTGTATTGGGTGATGAAGATAATAGAGGGTATTGAATCTTGATTCTTGAAATCTAGAGAGAACCATACAGCCTAACACAATCCAATGGAATTGACCAAAAAAACCCAAATAGAGTCAACCCTACTATAGGAGGAAGGGCCTGCAGTAAGAACTTACCATTTTGCAAGAGCTAAGGGCGAATGCTGTTCTGCAAGAGCTGAGGGTGAATGCTATTCTGCAAGAGCTGAGGATGAGGGCGAATGCGGGGCAAATGTTGTTACGAGAGGTGAGGGCGAATCCGGGGCAAATGTTTATTCTATGAGCTTCAGGCGAATGCGTTCTCTGAAGCTCGGGCGAATGCGGGGAAAATCTTTTGTTAAGGCGGCGAATGCGAGAGACGAATGTTGTTAAGAGGAGAGCGAATGTGCGCGTGATATCGGACGTTAATGTAACGCACATGTACATTTGAACACTAATAGATTTTTGTAGTTGAAATGCAATGCTTGTTTTCATTTAAATGTAGGGTTTTTAAAGCGGGGGAGGAAATAATGGCTGCAGAATTAATAAGCGTTTCTTTGGGAAAAATTTCAAATCTTGTATTGGGTGATGAAGATAATAGAGGGTATTGAATCTTGATTCTTGACATCTACAGAGAACCCTACAGCCTAACACAATCCAATGGAATTGACCAAAAAAACCCAAATAGAGTCAACCCTACTATAGGAGGAAGGGCCTGCAGTAAGAACTTACCATTTTGTAAGAGCTGAGGGTGAATGCTGTTATGCAAGAGCGGAGGGCGAATGCGCGCGTCATATCAGACGTTAATGTAGCTATTGCGACGCATACAAAACAATAAAATCATTTTTATGTAGCGCGCATATAAGTTTCAAATTTTTATGTAGCGCGCATATAAGTTTCATATTTTTATGTGGCGCGCATATAAGTGTCGTTATACCGATGGTGGAAAATGCGTCATTATTGCGACGGGTACCTAAACGTCGCAATGGCGACACCTAGACATTGTGTCGCACTTGCGACGATTGGAGTCGTCTCAATAGTGACGCTTTGGGCCATAGTGTCGCAATTGCGACGTCTTCCTCCAAATGTCACAATTGTGACACTTTTTTAAGTGTCGGTATTGCGACACTTTTCTATAAACGTCGGTATAGCGACGGGTTCGGGCAGGATGGAAAAAATTTGGGGAAATTTCCGACATTTGGTCAAAAGCATCGGAACCAAGTGTCGGAATTTCCGCCAAATGTAGTAGTGAATGTACTGGTGCAGACTCATACCAGCACGCAGGCACCCACTTGCAGAAGGCTACAACCTTCTCTCGTTTACCAGCCTCTCCTAGAAGGGAGCTACAACCCCCTGCTCTCGTTTACCAACCTCTCCTGGAAGAGAGCAACTACCCCCTTCTCTCGTTTACCAGCTATTACTGGAAGGGAGCTACTACCCCCTTACTGAAAGCTTCGACCCTCAGCACCACTGCAGACCACGTTTCATCAATTTTCAAACTGGATCAAACTGCTTCAACACAACCCTTCACTTATCAACAATCATACTTTTCCCATTGCTTCCAACAGAACAGTGAAACCACTGTAACCAGAATATTAGAGATAACCCAGACTTCAGAATAGATATGAAGATTCACATTCAACCTTGAGCAACTATAAGTTTAGATACCATACGCGCCTTTAGTTAAACAGATCCGTGTATACACGCGCTTTTCACGAAATGAACCCGCGTATACATCTGTGCATTTTTCAGAATAATTCTAACTGCCCATATGCGCCTTTGTTTAAACAGATCCGCGTATATACGCGCTTTTCACGAAATGAACCTGCGTATAGATCTATAAAAGATAAACTTTGCAGAACAGACCAGATCTATGAACTTACCCAGATTTCTTCAAATTCTTCAACAGATTTGCGCCAGCTCTTCATTACTTCTTTTCAGACCATCCTAGAGATTCATCATTTCCAGATCTAGAGATTTTGGACCTTCATCATATTCATAGGTGCATCATAGATTCAGATCTATCAATTAAGAACAGAGTTCAACCATATAGATAAACTTCAGAGTGAAGTATTCATTAAAGCCTAGACACTTGCACACCCTTGCACAATGATCTTCTTCTCCTTATATACATTTAGCCTTTGTCAATACCATGAGCCAAAACCACACCACTTCCGATGGTATTCTTGGACGGGATCAAATAGGTAATCCCGCGCTCAATACAATGGGTCAATACCATGGTAATTCCCCCTGGTTTTATGAATTAAGAGTGCAATAGGGCATACGCGACTTGGCACGTACTTTTCCGCATACATACGCTACTTCGCCTCAACAAACCCGCGTATGCCTTCTGACATACCTTGTTCAACATTATTCTAGCACTTTCTAAATTTCTTTCTTCTGCTACTTCTGAACTGATCTGTAGATATATCAGATTTACATTATTTTCATCAAGGACAACTTCATCAAAAGTCTGTAGATATATCAGATTTACATTATTTTCATCAAGGACAACTTCATCAAATAGGTTTCCATCAAATTTATCAAGTAGGTTGCCATCAAGGACAACACTCTTCATCATATTGCCAACAAAGAGGGATGGAATTTCTTGAGGTACAAACCTATTTATGGTACTGTAACAGGTCTACCCCAAACACCTTAACTCTTACCAAAATAAATTTATATTTTAACGTTTATATATGAACAATAGTATGAAACAATTGTGAAAAAAGAGAACATATGATTGCAAATGATTAAATTAAACCAAAAAAAAACTATAAAATACTATGTATGGAATTATTTGATGGAGATCGGGTATCTAGCACTCACACAACATGCACATTAATTTATATATTGTATTTAATTGGATCCTACAGTACATATATTGGTTTTGGCGGGGGTTTTCCAATCCCACCCCGGTTGCGACTGTCCCGTATTACACTTGGAATAATGTTTATTGCATTGGATTGATACCCACTAGGCCCGGTTTATTGTTCTTATGGAGACTATTGATGGTAGATGTGAACCATGCAAACCCTTGTATCTCGAGTGGCCGCTTGGATCCATCTACTCCGTCCAATTATCCTAATATTTATCCGACAGTGAGTATGCCAAGGGTGGTTGTGGTAACTAGCAGGTCAGTCCCGCTTTGTGCTCAATTTTCCATTTTTCATTTGAGGGTTAGGGTTTAGAGCGTTTCTCGCTGTCATTCCAACCATGGTTTTTTCAAAAATTCACTACGAATTTTCGAGGTGAGACTGTGACCATTCAAATCTATTGTTTAGTCTTTGATGCAACCCTCTAGCCTTAAATCACACCCTAATCCGATGACTGTCTACAGGTGTTCCTCAAACTAAATTCCGTCGGTCAGCAAGGAGGAATAGGGTTTCGGGTTGCCCTTGAACATGTTACTTTCTTATTTTGGTTTCACCTATGCCAACAGGGTTACGAATTACAATTTTCTTGGTACTTAGTTGGATTTATTATGCTGCAGGTCTTCAACATCACAAGGTCAAATGGGTTCTTCCGATAAAGGTAATACATGTTGTTGAACTTTGTTGGTTTCTGATTCCATCGCTTTCTATTGTTTTTCACGACTGCAAAAATAATTGAATCCTCCAACTCTCAGTTGCAGGTGAGTTTCTCGGTTCTAGTTGTTGGGTTAGAAACTTAATTTTGAACTGATCATCGATACCACTTCTCACAGGCTCCTTCGTTTTCGTTCGCAGGTTCTTCCTGCAAAACTTATTCTCCGATTAGGGTTTCTTCAAAGCCCTCGTTCTGCTTCCAAAAGTTACTAGCCAGGTTATGGAAAATGTAATTCCCTACTTGATCTGATAAGGTTAGTTTTGATTAGTGTCTAATTAAACTGAAAATATTGACTTATAATTATTGAGTAATATTGTTATATATCTACACTTGTGAATTTGTAACTTTATTTTTACTAATATGACTTTTATTACTTATTATTTTTATTCCCAATGTTTCTTCTCAAATCTACTTTTAGATAAGATATGGTATTCTCAAATTTATTTCTAAATCAAATATCTATATTTTATTCCCAATGCGTCTTCTCAAATCTATTTTAGATAAGATATGGGAAAGAAGTCAAGGTTAATAGATTAAAAGGATGAGGGGGTAGTCATGGAATTAATGGTGAGTGGTTGAGGTGGATGAGAAGAAGAGACATAAAGGGAAGGAGGATGAGAGGAGAAGGGGGCGAGGGAGGGAGATCCTTGTTCTTTGTTTTTGGGCATTGGAAGATTTTATTTTGGAGAGGAATGTGGAGAAGGAGAAGAGAGAGAATGGAGAGAAAAATGAGATAACTCAAACTAAGATCTATTGGAGAGGGTTGGTTTTAACTTGGACACACTACAACTGGTTGGACTTGGGTTTGGAGGGCTAGGGAGCCTGTGGAGGTTCCCTGAGCTAGGAAATCATTCCTAGTTAGCTAGGAGGTAAGTCCAGTTGGGTTCCCAAACAGGAACATCTCAACAAAATGAGGAGCATCTCAATAGAATCAGGAGCATCTCAACCAAGCTACTGATACATGTATTCTTCGATTTGTGGATTACTTGTGTAAATTGTTGCAATGAAATATTTTACTTGTTTAATATGTTGTAAATAAATAAATTTTGAGCTATAAATATGTTACTTTTTTTGTATTGTGTTTAAATTAAGAGATAAATTTGATTTAGTTAAAAGATCTAGGCTAGGTCCTCACATATGGTATCAAAGCCCAGTTTCAAAATCTGAGGCCTAAATCCTACCAACCCAAAAAATCCATAGATCAAAATATGAATCCTAAAGAAACTAAGAACAAATCCCCAAAATAAATAAATAAAATAAATAAATGAAAAAACCACATATTTGTTATATAGAAAAATGAGTGAATAAAATGATGATGCATTACAATGATGGCCCAGTACTAAAATCATATTGACATTTCATTATTTTATTATTATTTTTTTTGTAAGCTTGGTAGTTCCTTTCATTTTTCACTTTTTTTATCTCTTTTTTTTTTTTACTCCATTTTCATCAACATGTCCACATACATCACTCAGGGAATTGAACTTGTGATGAGTGCTATAATAGCCCGCCTCATCACCGTTTAACCAAGACCCCACAGACATGTCTTTATTTTATTATTATTTTAGACCTTTAAAAACAATTAAGTATTCAAATACTATGATTTTCTGAGTTGTGAATATCTTTTGAGTTAAGGAGTTGTGAATAGATTTTGAGTCTAAGTATTAAGGAGGTTGGAATTAACTCATGCTATGTAATCATTTCTTGTAGGCAAAGAGGATGATTCTTTTTTTTAATCACTGCTATCCTTTTGCAAGAAGTCATATTGTGCATGGAATCTTGTGTAAATTGATGAAATTATTTTAGTAGTATTTACATTACTTAAATTTCAACAATTTTTTTTTTCTTCTGTAAAATCCATAATCATTATTATAAAAAAAAAAGTATTTCTTTGACTTCAAAATTTGCATAGATATTAATGCCATGAGAAGGGTGTAATTGAAATCGAGGCCAATTGGTATTTTTGACTTGGCTATAGGCCATGCCTATAAATCTCCATGTCTGTGGAATTTTGACATTGGGTCATCTTGCACATATCCAAATTGGAATTTAATGTCTTTGGCTGGATCTTGGGAAACCCAAAAAATAAAAAAACTGTAGGTTGAGTTAAAACAGGGGTATGCTTTGATTGTGGCAATAGAGGATATAGCACAAAGAATGTTGCCAGCCATGAAACAATACCCAATAAAAAAGGATGCTCTTGACTACCCTTCGTCGGTTCCTCAGAACCATTCCTGAAATTGTTTCAATGCAATCCACTCTTGAGGAGCAATAAGACGAAGAAATTGAAGAAGAAGAGGTAAGACTGCAACAAAATCAAGAGAGGCAACGAAGAAAGGTCCTGGAACATGAGCATGAGGTTATTCTTTGTCATCCTTCTTTATCCCCTCTGTCTCCACATCTATCTTCTGTCGGCACTCCATATCTGGGCTCTTCGGTTAAGTTTGGGACCCATACCATCTTTTGTCACAAACCCATTTGCCTCTCATGAATCATATAAATTCCCTGCATCACCATGATTATCATCATTCCAATGGTGGTTTTGAAGCATTTGACGAGGATTTCCGCAAAGAGGTGTACTTGATCCACCATGAAAAGAGAACTTTGAATGATAGGCTGGATTTGATTGCTAACAGATGTTCGTTGTCAACTCTGAGCATAGTAAAATAAAAACTATGCCTACCATTTTATATATGTGTGTGAGTTGACTATGGGAGGACAAGTCCTAAGTTGCATTAATAAGTCTCGTATGATACAGATAATTGAACATTTAAAAATGGCAAAGATGCATGGACATTGAGGTCAAGGAGGATTGTCATAAGGAACCCCTACAAATAACCCAATTCCATCGCCAGAGCTGGCTCTCATATTGTGGTCCCTAGAATCAATTAATTAAAATTTAAGAGGGTGTAAAACAACTGAGGTGGAAGTCGAGCACCTTCCATCATGGTTGGGAAATCTTAAGGGATAAAGAGACTTTGATAGAGGACCTCCAATCGAGGACATTACTAGGGAGCTCCAAAATATTAAGCTCCGAGAGTTTGCTGGAGGTCGTGCCAGTGAACAAGTAGAAGCATGGTTAGAGGGAATGAGAAGGTGCTTCGAACTAAGAGATTATACTTCCAATTTAAAAGCTAAAATAACAATATTCTAAATCAGAGATAGTGCCCTGAACTAGTGGGGTAACTCAGAGTGTGAAATAAAACTCACTCCTGACACAATTACCTGAGAGTTATTTGAGGAGATATTCAGGAAAAAGTACCTACAAACATATTATGAAGAACAACACATAGGAGCCTTCCATGCTTTGGTACAGGGAAACCACATTGTAGGGTAATATGGGATCAAATTCATGGAATTGGTCAAGTATGTCTCCTACATAGAAATTGATCAGTTCCAAGCAGATCGTTTCATTTATGGATTGAACCCTAAGATTAGGGAAATGGTGCAAATGTGGAAACCATCCTCATTTGAAGAAGCTATTGAACATGCTTATTGTGTTGAAGAGCTCTTAGAATTAGAAGGTGGAAACAAAACCGTTTTTCCACAACAACCAAGGTTTATGGGGAGGCCCCTCATACCTTCTCCAGGGGAGGAATTTTGAGGCCACTGCCATATGGAAACAAGGTTGTGCCTAGAATTCCATTAGTGGGGATTTCAATGGTTTCCAGTTCAACTTCACTGATAGCTTCAAGGAATCATGCAAATCACATTCACACACGAGGAGCCACGAGCAAGGGTAGGGGTCTTAGGGGAAGGATATGTTTGCAAAGAAATCCACAACATTCTGTTCGGAGTCTAGCTTGCATCTCTTGTTAGGAATGTGGGGGCCCTCATTACCAGCATGACTGTCCTAAGTTACAAACTGATAAAAACCATAGAGAAGGAAAAACACCAATGGGGGAAGCAAGCAACCACCATCGATTCTATGCAACAGTCGATAACCAACAAGTTGAGCACCAATATGCCATGGTAGAAACCTCAGGTATGATAAAAAATGTAAACATTAAAATTTTTTTTGATTCTAGTGCTACAGATAATTTAATTTCACTAGTTTCATTAGAAAAATGTGGGTTGGAAACCTATGAGCACGATGAATTTAAACAAGTCAAAATGGCTTTTGGGATAAAACAGGTAGTAGGACCTAGTGTTGAACAATTTCAGGTGAATCTCAAGGTGTGTATAACTAAGTTGAATGAATATGTCACAACACTAGGGACGTGTGATGTAATCATCAGAATGGATTGGCCAGAAGCTCATCGAGCTTTAGTAGACTTTTTCAAAAAGAAGGTGATCTATTTAAATGATGAAGGTAGGTCAATTGATATTTGTGGTATCAAGAGAGGATTGTCCCTACGATTCATCTCCACAGTGAAGGTAAAACATTGTATCCGATAAGGTTGTAAAATATATGTGGTTAAGGATGTAAGTTACCAAAAAGGACTCTCCCTAGTTTAGTACCTAGTTTTGTGAGAATGCGAGGAATTGCTTGGATTACCACCTGTGGGGGAGATCGATTTCACAATCAACCTAAAATATGGTGCAAAAATAATCTCCAAGACACCCTACAGGATGACATACCCAGAAATTTGTGAGCTGCATATGTAGTTAAAAGAGCTTTTAGACTTGGGATTTGTTAGACCTAGTATTTCACCTTAGGGTGCAATAGTAATTTTTGTCAAGAAGAAGGATGGTTCCTTAAGGATATGCATAGATTATAGTGACTTGAATTGAGCCACAATAAAGAATTATAGGTACCCGATACCTAGAATAGATGACTTATTTGACCAAATGAAGGGAGCAATGGTTTTCTCAAAGATCAATCTGCAATCTAGATAACACCAATTAAGGATTAAGGAAGGTGACATCCAAAAAAATTAATTTTAGGCTCGGTTTGGGAACTACGAGTTCGTAGTTGTACCATTTGGTTTGACCAATGCACCAACAATATTCATGAGTCTCATGAATGGTGTGTTTAGGAAGTAATTGGATGAATTTGTGCAAGTATTTCTAGACGATATTCTTGTGTATTCCAAGAATGAAAAAGAGCATGAAGAACACCTAAGGGTTGTATTGAACTGCTTAAGGGGAAATCAATTATATGGACTATTGTCAAAATTTTCCTTCTTTCAAAATAAAATTCATTATCTCAGGCACATCATTTCAGGAGAAGTGATTTCAATTGACCCAGAAAAGGTAAAGGCCATAATGGATTGGCTAGTGCTGAAAAATTCTCATGAGGTGCATAGCCTCATGGGGATAGAAGGTTATTATCGCAGATTTGTGGAAGGGTTTTCAAATATTGCAAAACCCATCACCACATTAAAAAAAAATGGGTTAGGTATGAATGGACATATGAATGTGACACTACATTCACCGAACTATGAAGGTTACTAACTAGTGCACCGATCCTTCGAGTGTCTGACATGAAAAATAACTTCATTGTCTGCATAGATGCTTCAAATCAAGGACTGGGAGCAGTGTTGATGCAATAGGGTCGAGTCATAGCTTATGCATCCAAAATGTTGAAGAAACATGAATAATTTTATGCTACCCATGACTTAGAATTAGCAGCAGTGATGTTAGCTTTAAAAATATAGAGACACTAACTCGTTGGGAGAAGCTTTGAGTTAAGAACCAATCATCCAAGCTTAAAGTACCTCTTCACTCAGAGAGATTTGAATGTTAGGAAAAGGCAGTGGAGTGAATTCATGAGTGAGTATAATTTTGGGATCTCATACATTAAGGGAAAGGAGAATGTGGTGGCTGATGCACTAAGAATGATCAGGAGATCATGTCCAAGTTAAGAAAATGCTCAAAAATGGAAGTGCTCAGAAATGGTTGCAATCTGAACGATCGGAAATGTCTCATCATTGCGATTATGACGCCGTGAATGGTTCTCAAAACCGAGGTCGTATGAAAAAGTTATTGAGGTTTGAATCGTCTAGTAAACTCCAAAATTCAGTTGACCAAGTTTAACTTTATAAATTTATGAAAAATTAAAAAAAAATAATATTCTAGGAATATTCCTCAAAATATTCCTCGAAATATTCATTGGAGGGCGTATCAATGGTTGACGAGTGGCATTTGATGATTGTTGGTTGATTTGACTTTTTATGATGTGGCCAATAAGAGGGTGCCATGTGGTAAGCCCGGAGGCCGCCACGTGGCCCCAGGCCGTAGTTGTTTGGCGTTACAAAAAGTTTTTTATAGCCAGCATGACTCGAACCGGAGAATTTTCACCTGTGAGCACAAAGGCCCAACCAACCCGCTTGCGTGTTGGTTCTTAACTCTAATGGATCGCATTACGTATTTGAAGTTTGGTGTAAGTTTGGTTGGCAGAAAATGGGGGCTAGCCCCCACACTACACAGGACCTGTAGTGAGTAACCATGAGCTTAAGTTGCGGGCGGAAACTTGGAAATGGTTAACAACTAACTGTTAACATTAAACTCATAAATGTGACCACTCCAAAGAATTTAATGTGAACGGTTGGGTTGGATAAGCTGCGATTCCGCCGGCAGCTAGGGTGGCGGTCCATGTGAGCTGCCACCCCGGCATTTAATGTAACCATTTTTGGTTCCACCATTTACGGAACGCGACACCAATTCTGGCGGGAAATGCCATTTTAGTCGAGTTAATTGGAGTTCCTATAGTTTTGGAGGAGGATTTTGGGGGACGCTCGGAAAAAATTTGTTTTTTCCATAAATTTCTCAATTTTCGACCAAATAATGTGCAAAAATAGTCAATTTTGGGTTTCTTGAGCATTATGAGCAGTTTGGAATAGGTTTTAGGTCGAACAAAGGTGATCTACATTAGCTTTTTCTTCGAGGAAGATGAAGGAGTCATTAGGGCCATCATGGAGAAGACAATGTATTAGGCTATCTTTACCTGTTTAGTGTAAATGAAAAGCCATTTCTAGCTATTTTCTATCTTCTGAAGCTAAATTTACAATTTTTTTTTCCTATTAAGGCATATTTTTACCTGTACAACCATTTTGAGCAAATTAATAGAGCAAGGACATGCCATTGGGGAGCCTTGGACCAAAATATGTAGCCTAGGAGGGGTGAACTGCCTCAACAATTTGCTGTGTATTGTGTTGGTGAATTTTACTTGCTGTGTATTTCTGTTGTACTATGTTAACTAGTAAAATTACTTAACTGATCCTCACACTGAAAACTCAAATACATAACCAAAAATACTTTGTTTAACTTGCAATTCATGGAGAACACTTTTCACACTTAATTATATCAGTTTGGATACTTTGCATAACGTTACAAATATTTCCATTCAGATAAAAGGAGGCCACAAACCTTCTCCTTAGTACACTTGAGGGTTAATTTGAGGGAACATGCATTGGAAAAATTCTTTGAATATAGTTGGTATCTAAAGGTTATATCATCACTCCAGATTGGGAAGCAGATATAACCAAATTTTGAGGGTTATGTCCTTGAATCATATGAACTATTGAGATTTCAAGGGAGAATGTACATCCCTAAGGAAGGGAGTATAAGAAGAACCATCCTTGAATAGTCAAATAGAGCACTCTATTGTGCACATCCTAGAGTGAAGAAGGTGTATGAAGACATGAATAAAGTCTTATTTTGGGGAGGCATGAAGCACGACATAGTCTAGTTTATCTCCAAATGTCTTGAATGTCAACGATTGAAGAATGATCATCGCCATCAAGCAAGACTCCTACAACCACATGACATCCCTATGTATAAATGGGAGGTAATTTATATGGATTTTTTTGTGGGTTTTACACTCACTTCATAGAGGCACAATGCTATATTGGTTGTAGTTGATAAATTGACCAAAAGTTCCCATTTCATCCCAGTGAGAGGCACTTACAATGTTACTGATGTGGCACAATTTTTTACAAGTGAAGTTATTCGACTACACGGGTTACCCACAAAGATCATTTCTGATAGAGACTCTCGTTTTACATCTAGGTTTTGGAAAAGTTTGCAATCAGCATTAGGGACTCAGTTGAACATGCGCACTATATATCATCCAGAAATAGACAGACAGACTGAAAGAGTAAATCAGGTTATGGAAGACATACTCAGAATCTATGTCATGGATAATCAAGCTCAGTGGGAAATGTACTTACCATTGGTAGAGTTTTCCTATAATAAAAGTTACCACGGTTCCATTGGGATGCCTCCTTATCACGATATATATGGGAGGCCATGCAGGATGCCATTGAGTTGGGAAAAGTTAGAGGATTGAGTAATAGTTGGGCCAAAATTGGTACAATAAATGGAGGAACAGGTAAGACAAATTTGACAAAGGTTAAAGGAAGAAAAAGATAGAAATAAGAGTTATGTCGATGCACATAGCACTGACCGTAGTTATAAAGTAGGAGACCGAGTTTTTATTTGTATTCGACCCAACAAAAGCACCATTCAGTTTGGGAAAGGGACAAAGTTGTCACCTCAGTTTATATGACCTTTTAGAATCAAGGAGAAGATTGGACCAGTTGCCTATCATCTTGTACTGCCACCCCATTTTCATAAAACTCATGAATTTTTTCATGTATCTATTCTATGAAATTATGTTTATGATGAATCTCACAAACTGGATTGGAGGGAATTGCAGGTCTCAGACGTGGGAACTGTAATGGTTAAACCATTACGCATTTTGGAACATAAGGTTAGACAACTCATACGTCACATGGTGGACGAGGTTAAGGTCTAGTGGGACAAGTATATCCTAGAATATACTACCTGGGATCATGACTACCCCTCACTTTTTGAATATCTGTGATGCCTATTTTGATTTAGATAGCTACCTATGCTAAGGCTCTATTTTTAGCTCCATGCTATTTGATTTATGAACGCTATGTAATATTGATGCATTTTAGTTGGATAGATGAAACTAATTATATAAATCATTAGATATATTAGGTATTGTTGTTTAAAATATTTGATGTATGACTTATTTGATGTACGATTTACCTGATGTACGACTTACTTGGTTATGATTTATCTTGTGTATGACTTATCAGAGTTATTGTTGTTTGATGTATGGCTTAAGGGGACATGGCTTATATAATGAATGACTTATAAAAAGTATGACTTAGCTAATGTAATGTTTATTTCTAGCATGTTTTCATGAAGTAAAAAATTGAGACGTGGATACTAGACTTAATAACCTGATGTTTAAGATCACTTATCTATTAGTTTTGGTTGTTATGTATATGCATGAATGAGAACTAACCTACAGATTATAAATAACTATATGATAACCAAGATCTACTCTTCTGATGGGGAAATGTTGACATATCCAACGAGGAATGGTATGGTGTACATTATTCTATTACATTTTGTATCTACTTGATATGCACTATTATGACATGGGTAAAGTGTAAATGACAGGTGACAAGACTACTTGACTGGATTATTCGATGACAAGTATCAAACCAACGTCGTAGTGTGGTCCATATTAGGGTGTTGACCCTAGTTTTAAGGAGGGATGGAGGCATTTACAACCATGCAACCTCCAAGTCTGAAATCGTAGGAGGACAATGATGTACACACTCCCCTAGACGTGTGATGGCGATTACAAGTTTCCTTTTGGGGAATTTAGGTCGATATATTCAACGCTTCCTCCATATTGGTTTTATCAGTGGTTAGATTGATATATCCGTCGCCATATTATATTGCAACAGAGGATGGATAGGATGGGAGTGGAAGTAGGTTAGGAAGGATAGGAGGTTATAAGTTAGATGGAGACTCGTGATGGGAATTGATATCTTTTCTTGACTTACTTAATTTGACTACTATATCTCGCTCTATTTTTTTTGTCTTATTTTCAAACTTCTTTCAAAATCATTGTGTCATTTTCACTCTAATTTTAGGACAATTTTTTTTGAAGCAGGGGGTGTATGTAATGGCCCACTTGATCCTATAAGGATAATTTTGATTAGTGTCTAATTAAATTGCAAATATTGACTTATAATTATTGAGTAATATTGGTATATATCTACACTTGTGTATTTGTAATTTTATTTTTATTGATATGAATTTTATAACTTGTTATTATTTCTATTCCCAATGTGTTTTCTTAAATCTAATTTTAGATACGATACGATCTTCTCCAATTTATTTCTAAATCAAATATCTATATTTTATTCCCAATGTATCTTCTCACGTCTACTTTTAGATAAGATATGGTAAAAAAGTCAAGGTTAATAAATTAAAAGGATGAGGGGGTAGTCATGGAATTAATGGTAAGTGGTTGAGGTGGATGAGAGGAAGAGACATAAAGGGAAGGAGGATGAGAGGAGAATGGGGGGAGGGGGGGGGGGAGATCCTTAGTGTTTGTTTCTGGGAATTGGTGGATTTTATTTTGGGGAGGAATGTGGACAAGGAGAAGGAGAAGATAGGGAATGGAGAGAAAAATGAGATAATGTAAACTAGGATCTATTGTAGAGGGCTGGTTTTAAATTGGACACACTACAATTGGTTGAACTTGGGCTTGAAGGGCTAGGGAGCTTGTGGAGGTTCTCTGGGCTAGGAAAAGTGTTTCTAGTTAGTTGGGAGGTAAATTGAGTCAAGTAGCCCAATAGGAGCACCTCAATAGAATCAGGAACATGTCAACCAAGCTACTGATACATTTATTCTTCAATTTGTGGATTACTTGTGTAAATTGTTGCAATGAAATTTCTTACTTGTTTAATATTTTGTAAATAAATAAATTTTGAGCTATAAATAGTTTATTTTTCTTCGTATTGTGTTTAAAATAAAGGATAAATTTGATTTAGTTAAATATCGAAGCCATGTCCTCACAACAAAAGACTAGGTTATGCCCGACCATGAAGATGAGGCTTACTGTGCCCAGACCCTTCGAGGTTTTTAGAGAAAAGACCCATGTATTTATTGTGATAGGGCCATAATATTACACTTCCATCACAATCTCAGGATTGAATGTGTTTTCTTCAAATAAATAAATACAGAATGTAACCATATGTTTGTAGAGTTTAACAATTCTCTTCCTACGATTTTGGGTTCGATTGTAAAAGAATCTGATCCCTTTTGTCTCAACTGAGACTCTTGCATAACCTCTGCTTTAAAATTAAGTTGCAACGTTGTAAATTTTTGGTTCTGTTCTATTTATATTTGAGAAAATATTAATTTCCCAGTATGGTCTTGAATTCCATCTAAGAAATTCATGCAACTATTATTCAAATTGTTTCTTAAATTTCATGCAATTGTTATTCAAATTGTTTCTCTTGAATGTTATAATTTAATGCAAGGAATTGGTGTTTTTTGTTCCATGTTTCTAATATTATCACTAGATTTAGAGATCTAGTTGGATTCTTTATACAATGAATGAAATAACACAACACCTTCAATGGTTTTACATGAATTCTATTTATTTGTACCTGGAAGTTTAATTTAACATTTCCTGGCCGAAGACAGGTCCTGGGTAATTCTAGGACTATTCTCTCGACCCTTGGTTTTAATTTTTTTTTTCATGGTAACATGAATGCCTAAATGGAGCTCTGACTCAACACATCTAACTAACCCAATTCCCTAAAGTCTCTGTTATAAGTTTATTTTATGTGATAATTAAAAGATATACTATCTTATGCTCCGTCTCTATTTGGCACTTATGATCTATTACTCATCTTCGTAGCATTTTATGCATGTTACATAATAATTGTTTCGTGTTCTAAATATAATATAATATGATAATTGATGTAGGTTATATAATATTATTATGTCCAAATACTTTCATCAACATTCTAGAAAATAAATACTAATTAATCTCTGCTTCTCAACATATAATTTTTCAATATTGCAATTTAAATAGTGGCAATTCTATTACTGAGAGATTTTACTACTATATATATACATATAGAAACCATAAGAAAATTATCTTAAATATTGTACGTCTTGTTCAAATCCTAAGAATAACAAAGTGCCCAACCACGAGTCTGGATATGACATATAGATTCTCCCCTGAGCTTCTTTGCTCCAAAAAATTACAATATTCGGTATTCAACCACTGAGTTAATCCATTATGAACCTTAAGAATTATTAGTCCAACTCATAATTTCCTCTTCTCAAGACTTCCCATTCGAGGGTTTCACTGGCTTGGTGTCCAGCTCAAAAACACCTCAACCTAACAAGGTTCCACCTCTTACAAAAAACTTATGTGGAGACTATAATCCTTCAGTTTTTCCCTTCTCTTCTTCGAATCCCCCTACTAATCACTAGGCCTCCTCAGATCATTTATTTTTCCTTTTCTTAGGAAGTGAGAAGTAATAATTGTTTCTTGAGCGTTTCAATTTTCTGGAGATTTGGAGTTCGTTACTTGGTCTCTCTTTAGATTTTTCCAAACACACACATTTTTATTCCATGTTATTTAAAATTTCCACTAGGCTCTTTCACCGAGCCACAAGTTCCATCCAAAAATTCGTAAAAAAAATGTATTAAAGTAATTCAAAATAAAAGTAACCACATTAATTTTTATGCACCCTGGGGTATTACATCCCCCCCCCTTGTGTGCAACACCGTCCCCGATGTTTAATCCAAACCTTTGGAAGAAGTGAGGGTATTCTTTGAGCATATATTCCTCATCTTCCTAGGTGTCCTCTTTTAGGCTAAAGTGCATCCATTACACCTTAACCTGGGTGATAACTCACCTTCGTAACATTATTTCTCTCTGATTGCAAATACACAAAGGCTCTACTAGGAATTCACCGTCCGACTCGACCTGCAATCATAATGTATTTACTTATCTTTACAATCAAACATAAAATTAATTATAATTTGTTTCACCTGCAAATCCTGCCTACTAATCACATGTCTAGGGTAATACACATTTTTTTGTTTTCTTGTTTTTGTTTTTTTTTTGTTTTGTTTTGTTTATTTTTATTTTTTATGTGTATGACATGTTTAGGGTCATACAGATTTTTTGTTTTTGTTTTTGTTTTTTTGTTTTGATTTTTTGTTTTTTGTTTTTGTTTTGTTTTTTGTTTTTTTGTTTCATTTTTTTGTTTTGTTTTGTTTTGTTTTTTTGTTTTTGTTTTGTTTTTTGTTTTCTATAATAAAACTTGGAGCACATTGTGGACCCGTATGTGACTAGGTAATGCCAATTGATATGCGACTGGCCCAATCATTTCTAGAATTTGAAATGGTCCACAATATCTAGGTGCTATTTTTTCATAACTTCCCCATCGTAATTAAATTCTTTTAGGATTGACTCTGATATAGACATGATCCCCTATTTGGAACTCCCTGTAAGTTCTCTTTTTGTCCACATAGAATTTTTTCCTATCTCGGAAAATTTTTAAATTCTGGTGGACCTTCCTCACTACCTGATTCATTTTAGCTAAGATGTTAGGTCCTAACATTAATTTATCCTTGGGGTTATTCCAATTGGTGGGTATTCGACATATTCTTCCATATATTACCTCAAAGGGAATCATTCCCAAGGGTTCATGGTATCTGTTATTGTAAGAAAATTCAACTAAGTGGATATACTCTTCCCACTTAGTTGGCTGCTTCATTACATACATTCACAACATATCTTCCAACAGCTGGTTAACACGCTCAGTCTTCCCATCAATTTGAGGGTGATATGCAATACTAAACTAAATTTGTGTACTCAAAATCGTAAATAGGGCTTTCCAAAATGATGATGTAAATTTGAGATCTCTCTCTAAAATCACCACTTGAGGTATACCATGCAACCGAAACACCTCCTTCATGAATATTTCTACAACTTCAAAAATTTTGAAAGTATATTTAACTAGTATAAAATGGGTTGTCTTGCTCAATTTTTCCACCACAACTAAGATGTAGTCATTTTTCATTTTTGTTTTAGGTAAATCTATAACAAAATCCAAAGTTATTGTGTCCCATTTCCATTTAGGTATGGGTAATGGATGAAGTAAACCAATAGGATGTTGATGCTCCACCTTCGCTTGCTAGAATTATTTGCACCTTTCCAGATATTCTGTAATATATTTTCTCATTCCTTGCTTGATTGCAGAACACAATTTTTGATAACTCAAGTGAGCAACATAGGGACTTTTATGAAACTCATCTAGCATAAATTTCTTAATAGAGTTTTGGCTAGAAACATATATATTACCTCTAAAGGTTAGCATTACATCCCGATCTATACCATAATCATATTTCTTATTCTAGTTTTGTGCTTGACTTGCTTGTTGCCATAGGAATTTGTATTCAGGGTCTCTATGAGAAGCTTCCTTAATTTCCTCTGAAAAATAGTTTTGATTTGGCTATAAGAAATTTTATACATGCAATGAATTTCCTTCTTAATGCATCCACTAATAGTTTTTTCTTTCCCTTAAGTTGTATTGTATCAAAGTCGAACTCACTCAGAAACACAGTCCATCTAGCTTGGCAAGCATTTAGAGTATGCTGATTAAAAAAAACTTGTTAAACTGCTATGATCAATCATTAGAATAAATTTCTTACCCAACAGATAATGTCGCCATACCTTTAGAGCGTGGCCTACTGTAGTCAAATCTAAATCATAAGAAAAGTATCGTTGTTCATGATCCTTCGACTTACAAGATTAGTAAACTATTGCCCTTCCTTCCTGCATCAATACTCCTCCAACTCCCTCCTGACAAACATAAGTGCACACTATGTACTCTTTTTATGGATCTTCTACCTTCAGCGCATGAGCGATGGTCAATTCCTATTTTAGTTGCTCAAAACTTTGTTGGCATTTAGCAGTCCAATTATAAACTTTTCCTTTTTTTTGAAGTGAAGTTATAGGATACACAGTTCTAGGGAACCCTTATATAAAATGATGGTAATATCTTGCTAAACCCATAAAATACCGTATATCCGCAACATTTTTAGGAACAAACCGTTCCATAAAGGTTTTTATCTTTTCAAGATCCACTGATATACCTTATGATGAAATAATGTGTCCTAAATATTGGATCTGATCCTTGTAAAAATCACATTATCTGCATTTAACATAAAGTTGATGGTCACGCAATATCTGCAACACTATCCTTAAATGTTCCTTATGCTCCTCCATGTTCCTTGAATAAATTAGAATGTCATAATTAAAAATTAAGACAAACTTATCCTAATACGGATGGAATATAACATTCATAAGACTCATAAAGGTGGAGGGGGCATTGGTAAGCCTGAAGGGAAATACCACGAACTCGTAATGACCATAGCAGGCTTGAAACACCTTCTTACAAATATCTTCATGCTTTATACGAATCTGATGGTACCCCAAGCATAGATCTATTTTTTAGAACACACCGGCTTCTCCAACCTAATCAAATAATTCATCATTCGAGGTAGGGGATACTTATTTTAATGGTAAGCTTATTGTCTATAATCAATACATAACTGCAATGTACCATCCTTTTTCCTAACAAATAATGCAAGAGCTCCCCAAGGTGACACACTTGGTAAAATATAACCTTTATTTAGGAGCTCTTATAACTGCAGTTTGAGTTCTATTAATTCAGGTATACTCATATGATAAGGGGTTCTATATACAGGGGATGCTCCTGGAACTAATTCGATGGTGAAATCGATATCCCGTTTAGGTGGCAGACTATAGGTGAAATACATCAATAAATTCTTGTATAATTGGAAGATTTTCAAGCGAATGAGTCTTATCTTTAGAGTTAGTATAGCCCACTTAGAAAACATATATTTGGAAATCCTTTAGAATACATTTTACTAACTAATTAGCTATAATAGGTCTCAATTTAACAACTCTTTTCACCCCTTGAATTTCCCGTCTAAAGCCCCCTTCATCGAGGAAACTACCAATTTTTGCTTTACAATTCACTAGATACCAATGTCTCTCTAACCAATCCATTCCAATTAACAAATCATATGAACCTAGGGGTAGCATATTTAAATCTATTTTAATTTTCTTCTCTACTATTTTAATGAAACAAATTTCAACCTTAGCATTCACTCTTCGCTTAGCTCTTGTCGCTAATTTCACCAGCCAAAGATTTTTAAATTTAATCATATGTAAATGACATGTTTATACTATCTTTGGACTGATGTAACTCATACTTGCACCTGGGTCTACTAAAATAGAAACAGGGTGGCTAGATATATTACCTTCCAGTTCTATCATGGTGGGTTGATATTATGCTTGATTATCGTTTAAGGATACATTTATTCTAGGTATGCTTCTGGCTACCTCCCCCACTGTAGAAGTTTCTTGTACATTAGCAGTATGCTCTGTTAGGATGTGTTAAGGATAATTCTTATAATAATGGGGCTCTTCGCATCACCAAAATTGCAGAGGGGGTTTATGTTGTTGACTAATTTCTAGTTTTCTTTCCACTTCTATCTTCCTGTTATCAGTTTGTAATACATATTTTTGTGGATTCCGTCCAGTGAACTTGGTCTGTTTTTTTTGGTGCATATTTCTCCCACTTATAGTTTTTACATTTTCATTGTTAAGAAAGCCTCTTTGTCCCTTTTTGAAGAGCCCACTCTTGTTGTTCTCCCCTTTTTTCTTCATTTGTTGATAACAGATTCAAGATTTCCGAATCGCCTCATCGATTGTTTTTTGATTGTCAAAATCCATCTTTTCTTACATGAAGGCATGTAGACTGTTGATAAAACATTGCACCTTAGCCTTCTCTTCTTGAATATATGGAACATACCTCAACAAGGATGTGAACCCAGTTACGAATTCATATATTGTTAGTTGAACTAATCTCAAGTCATGAAACTCTTTCGCCTTTTCATCATAGAACCATTCCTTCAAGTATTTATCTTTAAAATTCTTTTGGAAAAAAATCCAAGTTTTTTCATGTTCCTCAATATTTTGAACAATTTTGATTTCTTCCCACCACAGGGTGGCTTTACCCTGTATTTGGTATATCGCCAATCTATATTTAATGTTATCTATGTACTCACAGATATGGAAGTACCCGTTCATATTAATTAGCCAAGATTTAACTGCTTCTTTAGCCTCACCATCAAAGGTTGGGGGTTTTATATTTTTGAACTCCCCTTGTAGTTCAATTTCTGCCTCTTTGTTCTCATATCCCTAGAAATATATCAAATCTCCTCTCATCATCATTTCGAACTCCCTCAAATTCTACATGATCCTCCCTTTGTTGAAACACAACAATCCTATTCCCATCACCAAGACTCAGGTTTGGATCCCAATGATTTTTCTTATCGAATATACTTTTCAAAATTATTTCTTGTTCTTTGCTTAATTTCTCATTATTAACCCTCAAATTAACCATCTCAGCTCACAATTGTTGAACTATTTCCAACAGTGCTACATTAGCTTGGCGTGATTCCTCCCCTAACTGTACCCACATATCTGGATTGAATTCAACATATGATGCCTCTGGCCATGTTGGTGGTCCAATCCCTCTCTGCATCTTATTCCTATTCAGTCTATGTGTACATTAACAAAATAATGTTTTTCTTAGTTTCCCATGTTGGCCACAGTGTAGAAACCTTAGGCTCTGATACCACATGTAACATGTCTACCCGTAACACCTTAACACTTACCAAAACAAATTTATATTTTAACACATTGTGTATATGAACAATAGTATGGGACCATTGTGAAATAAGAGAACATATGATTGCGGATGATTAAATTAAGCCAAACAACAAATATACAATACTATGTACGAAATTATTTGATGGAGAGAGGGTATCTTGCCCTCGCACAACATGCACATTAATTTATATATGGTATTTAATGGGATCCTACAATACAAGTGTTGGTTTCGGAGGGGGTTTTCCAATCCAACCTCGGTTTCAATTGTCTTCCATTACACTTGACATAATTTTTATTGCATTGGATTGGTACCCTTCTAACTCGGTTTATTTTTCTTATGGAGAATTTTTATGGTAGATGTGTACCATGAAAATCATTGTCTCTCAAGTGGCCACTTGGATCCATTTACACCGTCCAAGTTATTAGCCCCCCTATAAATTTTTGACAAGCAAACAGGGGGCTAAATGTTTTTGAGCCTACAAGGAATGCATTTCCTTTGGAAACACATCATCCTTGAAGCCTCCTTGTGCCTTTTGTCCTTTGATAAAGTCCCCTCTACTGATTTCCATTACAAAACCTCTCTGTTTGTGAAGAAATTCCCAAAGGCCTAACCCCTTTTCCCCTTTGTTTCGATTATAATCGCATTGTAAATCCTTTCTAATACAATGTGTTTCATATGCTAACCACTTCCCCTCCATGACCCGAAGGACCTTATAATAAAACTTTATATTATAAGTCCGGCCCTTTATTAAACCACTTCCCCTTTTTCCATACCCTGTAAACTTTATATTATAAAGTTTGCGTTACATATATATATATATATATAATCCCCGCCCCATAACCAAAAGTCCTTAACCCGCAGTGCAATCGCAATCTCAACTGTTTCCCAATCGCAAATTTCTTTGAATCGCCATCGCAAGTCCATGCGACGTGATTAATCACATCGCAATATACTGCGGTTGCGATTGCGATTGATCGCGCCGTTACTCTGCTTCCTCCGATCGCATCATCCTCCGATTGATCGCAAGTCCTATCTTCCGATCCCCGATCACGCCATCTCCCGATATCATCCTAGCTGTTGATCCCCTTGTCTGATCCAACGGCTATCGCTTGTCCCCGCTCATCGCAATCGGAAGTTTGTTAGTGCCATTCCTTCGTGTCCTCGCCGATTGTGATCCCCCGATCCGCATCTCCACCGTCGATTCCTGTGCAAATCCAACCGTCATCGCACTTCCCAATCTCTTCCCCTTCCTCGATCGCAATCTGAAGTTATAAGTGTGTGTCCCTCTCGTCCATCGCGATTACGATTCTCTGACTAAATCTTGACCGATCGTTGGGTTTAAGATCCAACGGTTCAAAGCGAATCGCCCTCTGCCTCCAGCTGGGTCCCACCTCGTACGTCTACGTCCAGGCATTTCGTTACATTTCCTTCACTTTCCTTTGTATTTTGTTTGAAATCCAAGGTTCAAGACTTTACACTAAAGTCTTATATTTCACTGTTGTTCCGCCCAATTTCATATATCACTCCGCCGCTCAATCTTTGCCGTCGATCTTTGTCCCCTGACCATGATCTAATGGTCGGCGCTGCATTCCACCACCAAACCCTATTATTCATAGTTTCCTCCGTTTCATTGCATTTTGTCACCAATTTTTAGTGAAAAACCACCATTACACCGTCGCGCTACCATTTCATCCACCCTTCCATTGCATTGTTCTTCTCAGTCCAGTTGCGTGTTCCGCAGGGTACAGAAGGCAGACATGCCTCCAAAAATACACAGTATGGATACATCGGCAAGGTTTTTACCGAAAGAGGCGTGGAAATTAATATATGACAGGTTTCTCTACATCAACAGAATGTTTTCCTCCCAGAAAGGACGGGTTGCCCATACGGTTTTTATTTCATACCATGCTCTAGAGGAGATCTCCACTCAGAACGCAATCCAAGGATATCAGAGCATTTGTTGCTCAAGTATGGCGGATCATTCCATTTTTTATTGCCATTTTTTTTATTCACCAAAGGTACTACAAAGTACAGCAAACCAGAATGCATCAGAGACATACCTGGAATTAATGAAGCCTGAAGAAGACCATTGTTTTCTCCAAAGAGTGCCAAAAATTAATGCTCAGAGTTTAAAACAGAATGGGCTTCGGCCCTCTCCTTATTTTCTAAGTTTAATGTTATATTTAGTGTTCTACCTACTTCCTTTGCTCTTTTTCAGCTATAAAAACTATGAGAAAATTGTTGTAAAGGTTGTTGATGAGATAGCAGAGAGGTGCAAGCAGTTTCTCTTGAGATAAGTTCTATGTGTATAGTTGTAAGATAGGCTGAGGAAGATGTATTCAGACTGAATGACCAAGCTATTGGCTATGTTGTACCTGATTGGTGTTGATGTTTAATATGATAAGCACATTTCATTGGATCCTGGTCTAAAGCTGCGGTGATGTTTTTCTATCTCTGTGTTTATTTCCATTTCATTTCATTTCATCTGGCTCGCATCAGAAATTTGGCATACGATTCACCCTTGTTAGGTGCCTTATGTTGCTGCTCTCCCAGCCCTTTATGTTTTCTGCTTAATGTGTTTATCTAAAGATTTATTTCAATTGATTTGACCCATGTAGTGGATGTTGTTGCCTACTAGTTGATGTATGAATTAACGGAATCAGTTTTAGATGTTCTTGTTAGGATTTAATGGAATGTGTTGAGAACACTGGGAGGTCTAGAACCCTGTATCTGCCTCACTAGGATCTTTCCATTCTGATTAAGCCTTTCCAAGTTCCCTTGTGCTGTCTATGATTTTGTCCAAGCAGGTCTGGAGTTAAATGACCTCTGACCTGATCTATGGATGGGATTAGTTGGTTCTCCCCCCTTCACTCTCGGTCCTTAATGTCCCATACCACCCTATCACTTTAGGATCCAAGGCTTTAGATGAATAGCCCAACTGAAAGCTTTCATATTGATAGCAAGTAAATCCTTTCTTGACTCCATTACCCAATGGACTTGGTTTTCTTTGGATTATCTCTCCTTTGCCTAAATTCTTCTTTTCCCAGTCCTGTCTCATGATGAACTCTTCCTTCCTGATTCCCAACAACCAAACTCTTAATCAAATAAAAAAACCCTGTGCATATAACTAGCCTAAAATCATAACTTAGAGCCTCAAAGACATACACTTTGACTTATATAGAGATATCCCTCTCTGGACCTACGAGGGATAGATCCTAAGGTCTGAAAGTGGTTCTGATGTTGTTTCATCTTTTGGTCTTGCCAATCTGGCCAAAACATGGGAACCCCAACATAATGGCAACTCCGCTGGGGAGACTGAGTGCATTACACCTTAAGCATCCTTAAGCATTCAAAAGACCTACAAATCTCTAGTTAGGTTGGCAGTTAAACAGATTCTATCCTCACATCAACCTCTACACCATTTTTGTGCTTCCCCATACTCTTGGACAGTGTCTGGAAAGGGCTAGGTAGCCTCCAGATCTCATACTCTCTCTGACGTGACACATCTGGTAAATGCCCTCCCAGTCAATCTCTAGTTAGCATATGGTTAGAGTTTGCTGTGTTGTGAAGATATCCTTGAAAGAGGACATCCCACAAGCACTGTGGTGGACAGTGTACCCTCCCAAAACATCTCAAACCTTCCACTTGGCAACTCTAAGGCTCCATAAACGTTTCAAAGACTCCACTGGTGATCAGTAGGCCTGCTGATTATCTTGGTTTCACATAAGAATCAACTGGGAGACCAGCCTTTTAAACAACATCAACCACAATAGGAAAATCAAGTAGGGTTAGCTCTTGGTTGAAAGGAAACATTCTGGCTTCAAGAAACGTCTATACAAGAGCATATCCTAACCCAAACCCACCTGAAATAGTTGATAACCCTGAGAGAATCATCAAAGGATCTCCTGCACTTGAAGGACCAACTATTTCTAGTCACATTCTGCACCAGAAGACCTAACAACTCTATCACATTTTCTCCTTGACCTAGACCTACCTAATAGACTACCAAGGACTAGGTCATTCAATCATCTAGACCAGCGAGACCCTGAGTTTAACAATTCACCATATCATAGTGGTCAACACACTAGAGACAGAGGAACCCCTCCATCTACACCACCTAATATCCACTTCATTCAAAACTTGGGGCTCTCCCACCCTAGATCTGCTCAACAAACTTCTGCTGGTCCTAATATCCCGGTCATCCATATACCAGCTGCTCAAGTTAACCCTGTACCCCATCAGAACATTATCATGGCAGCTTGGTATGCACCTCTGGTTTTACCTCAACCCTTGTTACCCTTACCCAATGATTATCAGTCAAAAATCCCACAACTCACTGCTAAAGAATCCATCACAGCCCAGCAACATGTAGATAAGATGGAGGATTCTTTTGACTATATGGAAATTGATGATGAAACAATCAAAATGAGAATCTTTGCCCAAAGCTTAGGGGGTGATGTAAATAAATGGTTTAAAATTTTACCTCCTGGCAGTATCCAAGATCTCCCTGTGTTATATCAAACCTTCATAAACAAATGGGAAGTTAGGGAAAACCCTCGCCAGCTCCTAGCAGACTACATGACCCTTAAGAGGAACGTGGGAGAGAGCGTCCATGATTACACCACTAGATTCAGTAGCATTTACAATGCTCTCCCTCCACACATGAAACCTCCTCAAGGTATGGCCCTAGCCAAATACCCTGATGGATTTGATGCTAACATGGCCTATGAGCTTAGAGATAAAGAGTATAACACATTGGAAGACATGCAGAAAGGAGCCATAACTATAGAAGAAAACTTGATGGAAAAGAGGGCAAGATTGAGAGCTGAAAAGAGAGTAACATATAGAGATGACAATGTAGCCTCCACATCTGATCCCAATTATGATAGATTATGTAAGAACGTGGAGAAGTTGCAACAAATGATGGAAAAAATGGTTGTCACAGTCAGCAATCAAAACAGAAACCAAAATCAGAACCAAAAATTTAGGAGAAACAATACCACTCCCAACAGACAAAGAGAGTCAGACCAACAAGTTGTTCCCCCATTCCAAAAATTTCTTGATGAAGATAAGGGAATCATAGAAGAGTCTGAAGGGAATGAAATAAACATGTTTGAAATAGAAAATTTAGTCCATGGATATCCCACAGAGGAAGATCAGCCCTTATCCACATATTGGGATGAGGAGTGGTCAGAGTCTGAGGATTACAGACTTGGATTTGAAAACGCCATCATCCAGGTCAGAGAAAAATATGAACTTAGGAGAAAAAAGAATCTAGACACTTCCAAACCAAAAACTCCTGAGATTACCAATAAGAAAAGACCTGAGAAATCTTCTAAAGCAATTGCTAAGAGTAATAAAACAACAGCTGAAAGTTTTGGAAAAAACAAGGGAAAAGACAACCAAGACACTGAAAAACAAAGCCATCCAACCAGAATCACTAGCACTGCAGTTAGTGCTCCTGATAAAACGATTCCTGACCCTGTACATAGTGAGAAATCAAAAACTGATTCAGCTACTAAGGCACTAGCAAATAAAAAAGAGTTAAGCACTCCAAAGACCCAGTCCACTTTCAATTTAGAGAGTGAGATTGCAAAAATAAAAATCTATGTACCATTATCTGAGCTGGCCACTCAGGATGTATATAAAGGCCAAATTTTGAAAGCGTTGAATCTGGGGGAAAACAACGACACTGTGAATTTGAGTGATGATCAACCTGCCCTCCTGTTTGGGCCAAATATTGAGGGAAAGTTTCAGGAAGGGGTAGTTCCACCTTTTTATATCAGTCTCAACATTCATGACAAAATACTCCACAATGTCATGCATGATTCTGGAGCATCACACAATTTAATGCCTAAGGTGGTGATGGAAAGATTAGGCCTAGAGATAACCCGCCCTTACAAAGATTTGTATTCATTTGACTCTAGCAGAGTAAAATGCCTAGGTCTAATCAAAGACTTGTGTGTAAGCCTCAGCCAGATTCCTGCTAAGTGTATGGTCATGGACGTGGTGGTGGAAGATGTGCCACCTAAATATGGCATGTTACTATCTAGATCATGGGGAGCCAAACTGCAAGGGACAATGCAGATGGATGGCTCATATGCCACTGTCCCTTTATTTGGCCAACTTAGAAGACTGTATAGGGAGTCCCAAATGAAATTCCTAGTCAGTAGCCCCGAGAAGCCTGAAAAATCCCCTTTATACTCTGTGCATACAAATCTGGATTCATTCATCCTGTACAATGACCAATCCGTAGGAGAACCAGAATCAGGAAACGGAAGCGCAAAGGATAGCACCGAGCCCATGAACGTAAACATAATGGCTACTCTGGAGGAATACGATGAAGAAAACCATGGGCAGAGTACTCAAAACGAAACTCAAAGTAAACAGGAAACACAATGCATTCAACCTATCAGTCACTCTCCTCAAACCTACCCACCACGCGAAGAACAAGACGATTCACAACCTAGCACAGACCCCACAACGCAATATAATGGCGAACCCCCGTGGGAAATGAATTTCGATGGATCCTGTACTAGGAAAACTGTCGGAGCAGGGGTGCGGTTATGTAACGTAGAGAGTGATTATGCAGAGAGCCACGCTGTCAATCTGCACTTCAAATGCACAAATAATATTGCAGAGTATGAGGCTCTTATCCTGGGCTTTAATTTTTTGAAAAATTTAGGAGCCCTTAGGGTAACTATGCTAGGAGACTCTGAGTTAGTTATCAAACAAGTGAATGGTGAATACGCAGCAAAACATCCTAGACTGAGGGCATATAGGAATGATGCCATGGATATATTGAAAACTTTCATGGAATATGAATTGGTGTTTGTTCCCAAGAGTCAAAACGTTATTGCTAACGGATTGGCTTGCCTGGCTAGTTCATATCCTAAGACTCCCCCTGACCAACAAATCATCATTCAGACCAAGTTCAGACCTGCAGTGCCAAACAACGAAAAATATTGGCAAGTATTTGAAGGAGACAAATAGATTGAAGATTTTCTGGTGGGCAGAAATGAGTTTGAATTTTCTGATTCCGACTCAAAATCTAATGACAGCTGCCCAAGTGAGGATCCCCCAGATAAACAAGCAAAACCCTATAACATAGAGATAAATACCCTGAATGAAGAAACTGGAAATCCAACCGAAAAATGTGGACACGCAGATAGCGAAGAGATAGAGGTGCTGTAGGCCAAAGACAAGAATATACCTAGAGGCCTAGCACCCTTGGAGGACCTTTTTGACTTTGATGATGTAGCAAAAAATCCCACTATAGAACATGCAGACTCGGATATAGAAGAATGCAACATTGGCACTGAAGATAAGCCCAAACTGATTAAACTGACTAAGTCTGTGCCTGCAGACATGAAGAAGAAATACATTGACCTGTTTAAGGAATTCATTGATGTGTTTGCATGGAGCTATTAAGACTTAAAGGCCTATGACACCAACATCATACAACACAAGATACCCTTAAAGGAAAATCAGAAGCCTTTCAGAAAAAAACTACGCAGAATTAATCCAAAACAATTCCCTGCAGTTGAAAAGAAGATTAAAAATATGTATGAGGCATGCATAATAGTTCCTGTAAGGTTCTCTGATTGGGTATCAAACTTAGTGGCTGTGAGGAAGAAAACAGGGGAGATCAGATTGTGTATAGATTTCCAAAATCTCAACAGAGCCTCACTAAAAGAAAATTATCCTTTGCCTAGAATGGAACATATCCTACAGAAGGTAGTGGGCTCAAAGAGAATCTCCATGCTAGATGGATTTTTGGGTTATAACCAAGTGTTCGTACTCCCAGAAGATCAACTCAAAACAACTTTTACCACTCCATGGGGCACCTTCATTTATGTGAAAATGCCTTTTGGATTGATGAATGCTGGAGCCACCTTCCAAAGAGCAATGGACATAGCATTCTCAGATGAGATAGGACACTTCATAGTTATCTACTTGGATGACTTGACAGTATATTCCAAAACTGGGGAAGAACATCTCAAACATCTGAGGAAAGTTTTCGAAAAGTGTAGAAGGTACGGTCTGTTCTTAAATCCTAAGAAAACTGTTTTTGGGCTGCAAGAAGGTAAACTTCTTGGTCACATTATATCTGAGAAAGGGATTAGGATAGACCCACAAAGAGTTGAGGGGATACTTAAAATCACACACCCGAGAAACATCAAATAATTAAAGTCCTTCATTGGGAAGATCAATTTCCTTAGGAGATTCATTCCCAACCTAGCTGAGCACCTTAGGAAAATGAATAACATGCTAAAGAAAGGTGCAGGAATTAAGTGGACTATTGAAGCCAAGAAATATTTTGAGTCAGTAAAACTTGCACTCACACAAGCCCCTGTCCTGATCAGCCCAGATTTCTCAAAAGATTTTCTTATCTTTTCATTCGCCTCCCAGCATACCGTGGCTGCAGTCTTATTGCAGAAAAATTCAGAAGGTAATGAACAGCCAATTGCCTTTTTCAGTAAGGCCTTAAGGGATGCACCCTTGAAGTAAAACATTATGGAAAAGCAGGCCTATGCCCTGGTAAAGGCCTTAAAAGACTTTAGGGTGTACATTCTGCATTCTCACACCATTGCTTATGTGCCAAATATAGTGGTCAAAGATATCTTGTCCCAAGACCTTGATGGGAAAAGGGGCAAATGGATTGCTACTATCTTAGAATATGACCTTGAGATAAAGCCCACCAAACTGATCAAAGGTCAAGGCCTGGCCCAATTAATGGTTGAATCTAATCTGCAGGCCCTTGACATTAACATGGTAAATGCCTTAGATGAGCAGGAAGGATTTCCCCACCCAACTATTGAGGAGAATTTTCAGAACTCTCCTTGGTATTCTGATATCCTTTATGTGCTCACCAATCTCAATGCCCCTCCAGAACTGTCCAAAACTAAGGCCAGATTCATAAAACTCAAAGCTAGAAACTACTTCATTTTGAATGAAAACGTATATTGGAAAAACCCGAATGGCCTATTGCTGAAATGTTTGCCTGAACCTGAAGCTGAAAGAATTAAACAAGAATTCCATGCTGGGGAGTGTGGAGGCCACTTGAGTTGGAAAGCCACTGCTAACAAGATACTCAGGGCTGGCTATTATTGGCCCACTCTCTTCAATGATGTCCATAAAATGGTAACTGCCTATCATAAATGCCAAATCTTTGAAGGCAGAAGAAAGCTCCTCCCCCTCCCTTTACAACCCATCACTGTAGAAGGTCCCTTCATGCAATGGGGCCTAGAATTTATTGGAGAAATATACCCTGCTTCTTCTGGACAACACAAATGGATCCTAACAGCCACAGACTACTTCACCAAATGGATAGAGGCTATACCCACTAGGAATGCCATTGATTCTATCATCATTAGGTTCCTAGAAGACTTCATCCTATCTTGGTTTGGCTGTCCAAGAAAAATAATCACTGACAATGCTGCTGCTTTTGGATCCAAGAGAATGGTTGATTTTTGTCACAGGTATGGAATAGCACTTGGTCATTCAACTTCCTATTACCCTCAAGGTAATGGACTAGCTGAATCTTCAAACAAAAGCCTAGTGAATATCATCAAGAAGTTGTTAGAAGAGAACAAGAAGTCATGGCATAAGAAGTTGGTGCACGCCTTGTGGGCTGACAGGCTTACAACGAAGAAGTCCATTGGTATGTCACCATCCTAGCTCGTTTATGGAGCATAAGCAGTTTTTCCTACCAGCCTTGGAGTGCCATTGATTAAGCTTGTTCAGGAGATTCAGACAGAGGAAGACAGTATGGTGAGAAGAATTAATGAAACAATCCATCTTCAGCAAACGAGGGAGCAGGTTTATAGCAGAGCTGTTATAGTTCAGGAAAACATAAAGAGGTAGTTTAACAAAAGAGCCAAAGCTTCAGATTTCAAAGTTGGGGACAAGGTTCTGAAATGGGATTCAAGGAGAGAGGACAAAGGTAAACATGGCAAGTTTGATAGTTTGTGGCAAGGTCCATATATTATCCAAGCCACTGTGGGTCCTAATGCATTTTTCTTACAAGAACTTAATGGTACAGAGCTGTTTGGGGGTCCTGTCAATGGCAGGATGCTTAAGCATTACTTCTGCTAAATTTTAGTTTCCAGTTTCCAGTTTCTATTTCATTGTACATACCATTGCAGTGTTTATGTTCTTTAAAAAAAAAAAAGAAAAAAAAAAGGAGAGGTTCAGACATGCCCAAAACATGAACCTCAGAGACACAAAGGAGCTAGTCCTAACATGCTCAAAATCTGGACCAGCCATGAAGAAAAGAAATCGGCTCTAACATGCCCAAAACCAGAGCTGAGACAGAAAAGGAAGTGACTCTAATATGCTTAAAAACCTGAGTCACAAAGAAAGAAGGATGCTTCAAGAGTTCAGATTTCGAGCCTTCAAAGTTTTGCTTCAAATTTCCTACAAGTTTCAGTCCATGAGTAGTTTTGTCTTCATGTCATGGTCCACAGCAGGCCAGACAGTCTAATCCTGCCCTGGCTATTTTTTAATTTCTGTCTTAGAATGTAGAGAAGAAATCTGCTGGATAGTCTAATCCCAGCAGGTATTAGAATAGGTAGAGAAACATATGAGACCGACAGTCTAATCTGGTCTCATGGAGCAGTAAGGGTATATTTAGAATAGGTTTATTTTCTGTTGTAAAAATAAATGATGTAAAGGGTCTGCTAGTTCAAATGCACCCTAGAAGAAAAAATGCTAGGATTGTAGGATGGGTAGGTAGACTGTTAGAGAATGTTTCTGCTGATCTATCATATTTGTGGCAGCTAAAAATCAAAGAAGAAAGGTGGCTTGGGCAGCGTGCATCTGGCCTACACCAAAGATCAATTTCTGAATTCTTGACTCCTTCAAGAAGAAGCCATCCCCATTTGGAGCCACTGTTAGCCCCCCTATAAATTTTTGACAAGCAAAAATGGGGCTAAATGCTTTTGAGCCTACAAGGAATGCATTTCCTTTGGAAACACATCATCCTTGAAGCCTCCTTGTGCCTTTTGTCCTTTGATAAAGTCCCCTCTGCTGATTTCCATTATAAAACCTCTCTGTTTGTGAAGAAATGCCCAAAGGCCTAACCCCTTTTCCCCTTTTTTCGATTGTAATCGCATTGTAAATCCTTTCTAATACAATGCGTTTCATATGCTAACCACTTCCCCTCCATGACCTGAAGGACCTTATAATAAAACTTTATATTATAAGTCCCGCCCTTTATTAAACCACTTCCCCTTTTTCCATACCCCGTAAACTTTATATTATAAAGTTTGCATTACATATATATATATAATCCTTGCCGCATAACCCAAAGTCCTTAACCTGCAGTGCAATCACAATCGCAACTGTTTCCCAATCGCAAGTTTCTTTGAAGCGCCATCGCAAGTCTGTGCGACGTGATTAATCACATCGCAATATACTGTGATTGCGATTAATCGCATTGTAATATATTGTGATTGCGATTGATCGCCCTGTTCCTCCGCTTCCTCTGATCGCGTCATCCTCCGATTGATCGCAAGTCCTGTCTTCTGATCCCCGATCACGCCATCTCCCAATATCATCCCAGCCGTTGATCCCCTTGTATGATCCAACGGCTATCGCTTGTCCCTGCTCATCACAATCGAAAGTTTGTTAGTGTCGTTCCTTTGTGTCCTCGCCGATTGCGATCCCCCGATCCGCATCTCCACCGTCGATTACCATGCGAATCCAATTGTCATCGCACTTTCCAATCGCTTCCCCTACCTCGATCGCAATCTGAAGTTATAAGTGTGCATCCCTCTCGTCCATCGCGATTGCGATTATCCGACTAAATCTTGATCGATCGTTGGGTTTAAGATCCAACGGTTCAAAGCAAATCGCCCTCCGCCTCCAGCTGGGTCCCACCTCATACGTCTACGTCCACGCATTTCGTTATGTTTCCTTCGCTTTCCTTTGTATTTTGTTCAAAATCCAAGGTTCAAGACTTTACACTAAAGTATTATATTTCACTATTGTTCCACCCAATTTCATATATCACTCCGCCGCTCGATCTCTGCCGTCGATCTTTGTCCCCTGACCATGATCTAACGGTCTGCGCTGCATTCCACCACCAAACCCTATTATTCATAGTTTCCTCCGTTTCATTTCATTTTGTCACCAATTTTTAGTGAAAAACCACCATTCCGCCGTCGCGCTACCATTTCATCCACCCTTCCATTGCATTGTTCTTCTCAGTCCAGTTGCGTGTTTCGCAGGGTACAGAAGGCGGACACGCCTCCAAAAATACGTAGTATGGATACAGCGGCAAGGTTTTTACTGACAGAGGCGTGGAAATTAATATATGACAGGTTTCTCTACATCAGCAAAATGTTTTCCTCCTAGAAAGGACGGGTTGCCCATATGGTTTTTATTTCATACCGTGCTCCAGAGGAGATCTCCGCTCAGAACGCAGTCCAAGGATATCAGAGCATTTGTTGCTCAAGTATGGTGGATCATTCCATTTTTTATTTCCATTTTGTTTATTCACCAAAGGTACTACAAAGTACAGCAAACCAGAATGCATCAGAGACATACCTGGAATTAATGAAGCTTGACGAAGACCATTCCTTTCTCCAAAGAGTGCCAAAAATTAATGCTCAGAGTTTAAAATAGAACGGGCTTCAGCCCTCTCCTTATTTTCTAAGTTTAATGTTATATTTAGTGTTCTGCCTACTTCCTCTGCTCTTTTTCAGCTATAAAAACTATGAGAAAATTGTTGTAAAGGTTTTTTTGATGAGATAGCAGAGATGTGCAAGCAGTTTCTCTTGAGATAAGTTCTATGTGTATAGTTGTAAGATAGGCTGAGGAAGATGTATTCAGACTGAATGACCAAGCTATTGGCTATGTTGTACCTGATTGGTGTTGATTTTTAATATGATAAGCACATTTCATTGGATCCTGATATAAAGCTGCGGTGATGTTTTTCTATCTCTGTGTTTATTTCCATTTCATTTCATTTCATCTGGCTCGCATCAGAAATTTGGCATAAGATTCACCCTTGTTAGGTGCCTTATGTTGCTTCTCTCCCAACCCTTTATGTTTTCTGCTTAATGTGTTTATCTAAAGATTGATTTCAATTGATTTGACCCGTGTAGTGGATGTTGTTTCCTACTAGCTGATGTATGAATTAACGGAATCAGCTTTAGATGTTCTTGTTAGGATTTAATGGAATGTGTTGAGAACACTGGGAGGTCTAGAACCCTGTATCTGCCTCACTAGGATCTTTCCATTCTGATTAAGCCTTTCCAAGTTCCCTTGTGCTGCCTCTGATTTTGTCCAAGCAGGTATGGAGTTAAATGACCTCTGACGTGATCTATAGATGGGATTAGTTGGTTCTCCCCCCTTCACTCTCGGTCCTTAATGTCCCATACCACCCTATCACTTTAGGATCCAAGGCTTTAGATGACTAGCCCAACTGAAAGCTTGCATATTTATAGAAAATAAATCCTTTCTTGACTCCATTACCCAATGGACTTGGTTTTTTCTGGATTATCTCTCCTTTGCCTAAATTCTTCTTTGCCTAGTCCTGTCTCATGATGAACTCTTCCTTCCTGATTCCCAACAACCAAACTCTTAATCAAGTAAACAAACCCTGTGCATATAACTAGCCTAAAATCATAACTTAGAGCCTCAAAGACATACACTTTGACTCATATAGAGAGATCCCTCTCTGGACCTAGGAGGGCTAGATCCTAAGGTCTGAAAGTGGTTCTGATGTTGTCTCGTCTTTTGGTCTTGCCAATCTGGCCAAAACACGGGAACCCCAACACAAGTATCCTAATATTGATCCGATGGTCAGTATGTCAAGGGTAGTTATGGTAACTAACATGTCAACACCCACTCTATGCTCGATTTTCCATTCTACATTTGAGGGTTAGGGTTTGGAGCTTTGATCCCTATCCTTCCAGCCATGGTTTTTTCATGATTTCACCGCGGCCTTTCTAGGTGATACTGTGACCATTTAGCTCTATTTTCTAGTCTTAGATGCAACCATGTAGCCTCAAATCACAACCTAATCCGATGACTATCTACAAGTGTTCCTCAAACTAAATTCACTAGTCAGCAAGGAGGAAAAGGGTTTTGGGCTGTGCCCGAACAAGTTAATTTCTTCTTTCGGTTTCAACTATGCCAGCAGGGTTACGAATTAAAAATTTTCTTGGTACTCAGTCGGAATTATTACGCTACTGGTCTTCGACATCACAAGGTCAAATGGGTTCTTCCGCTACAGGTAATCCATGTTGCTGAATGTTGTTGGTTTTTGATTCCATCGCTTTCTATTGTTTTTCGTGACTACAAAAATAATTGAATCCTCCACCTCTCGGTTGTAGGTGAGTTTATCAGTTCTAGTTGCTAGGTTGGAAGATTAAGCTTGAACTGGTCATTGATACCACTTCTCACTGTTTCCTTCATTTTTGTTCCCACGTTATTCCTTCAAAACTTATTCTCTGGTTAGGGTTTCTTCAAAGTCCTCATTCCTCTCGCAAAATTTACTAGCTAGGTTACGGAAAAAGACTAGGTTATGTGTGACCATGAAGATGAGGCTTACTGTGCCCAGACCCTATGAGGTTTTTAGAGAAAATACCCATGTATTTATTGTGATAGGACCATAATATTACACTTCCATCATATTTTGGGGACCGAGTGTGTTTTAATCGAATTAATAAATACAGAATGTAACCAAACCTCTTCTTTTATGTTTGTATAGTTTAAAATTTCTCTTTCTACGTTTTTTAATTTGATTGTAAAAGAAATCGAGCCCTTTTGACTCGATCGAGACTCTTGAATAACCTCTACTTTGAACTTAAGTTATGATGTTGTAAATTTTTGGTTCTGTTATATTTATATTTGAGAAAATATTAATTTCACAGTATGGTCTCGACTTCCATCTGAGATATTCATGCAACTATTATTGAGATTGTTTTTTGAATTTCATGCAACTATTATTCGAATTGTTTCTCTTGAATGTTATCATTTCATGCAAGGAATGGGTGTTATTCGGTTTCATGTTTCTAATATTATCACTAGATTTATAGCTCTAGCTGGCTTCCTTATACAATGAATGAATTAACACAATACCTACAAGGGTTTTACATGAATTATGTTTTTGTGTACCTGGAAGTTTAATTTAACATTTCCTGGTTGAAGACAGGTCCTGTGTAATTACGGGACTAGTCTCTCAACCCTAGGTTTTTAAATTAGTTTTCATGGTAATGAGACTACTTAGGTGGAGCTCTGACTCGAAACCTCTAGATAACCCATTTCCCTAAATTATATGTTACAAGTTTATTTTCTGTGAGAATTAAAAGATGTACTATCTTCTACTCTATCTCTGTTTGGAACTTAAATTCGTTACTCCTCTTCATAACATTTTATGCATGTTACAAAATAATTGTTTCATGCTCCAAATATAATATAATATGATAATTGATGTAGGTTATGTTATCACTCTCCCCAACTTCCCAAGGCTAACAATAGGATTGGAGAAAGGTAACCATAGACCAAATTTTAGGTCAGATAGCTAGCCCTACCTAGTCTAGAAAGGGATCTCTCGTTGTCACTTTTAGTATTCAAATGAATGGCTGAGTATCTAATGATTTTAGGCTAGGTATGTAAGCTTAATAAATATAATTTGTTTGATGTTTTGAATGCTGGATAGAAAAGTCAGTGAATGGACTATATATAAGGTTTTTAGGTCTGAACTTCAAGGTGAAATTGCAGAGAATATGTGAGGCAAGATAGGTATTTTGAAAGCATATTAATCAATCATTGAGTATAGGATGAAAACGGAGGAGAGTTTGAATGAGCACTGAGGTGAATTCATTCATTTTAGAAGCAAATAAACATAATATGGTGAATCTTGTCTAAAACAGAGCACACATAAACATGAATTATGCTCTCAAGCTTACAAGATAAACATATATGAAGAAGAAGAAATTGTATTAAGCATAAAACTATAAACATACATGAGAAACAAAAAATCTCCAAAGCATACCACAAGTATCTCAACACAATTCCTACAAATCTATCTCTGATTTCATTCCACAAGCTAATTACAAGAGCTCCACTGCAATATGAGTCTACTTATAGAAAATATGGACTATGAAACCTCATAAGGTCTAAATCCTATCCAAAATGGATCATAAATGCAAAATATGAGTCATTTCATAGTTTCTAGGGAGGTTAGAAACCGTTCCTTGAATTTTCGTTATAAACTAGGAGTGTTTGTCCCTTACACTAATTACATATTCCTTCATGATAGGAAGCCAAAACCAACCCAATAACTCTAATGAAAACTCATAGGACAACATTGCCTCGAATTTGTGATCATTTCTGAGCTTGACAAGTGTCTTGAGGAATCCAATGCTGATTTGTGACAATTCTGATAGAAGATTTTAAAAACAATTTCCAGAAGTGTAATAGAATAGTTTTGGAGGCTCTTTTGAGGCACTTTAAGAAGTCCAAATCCACTTTTGAAAGAATGGTCAACTATATATGTGTGCATAGTTTACAAAAGATCCTTAATTTTTAAATATGGATCATGGGAATTCCTTCAAAAATCTATTCTCCCAGGGTCACTCAAAAGCATACTAGAGGGTCCAAAAAGGAGGCAGAAACATGAAAAATGAGAGGTTTTTGAGTTTTTTCTCCCAAATTATAGCATGTCATGCCATGACGGTTCCTTATATGTGATTTAATCATCAAAATACATCCATCACCATTTGGATGCCTCCACAATAAAAGTACAAAAGTCCAATACCCTTCTGTAATGGGAAATTTCCAAAATTCTGCCAAAAATAATATAAAAATACCAAAATTGATCAAAAGTTTTCAAAGTTGGTTCTTTGGAACCTGTAAGAAATATAGTAGATATCCAAGGAATATTCAGCCAATAAATCCAAGATATCCTTCTCCTTGAGCTTCATTTGTGCCTCTTTAAGCCTTTTCTTCACTTGTTTTAGCCTTATTTGAGAAATGGTGTCCCTGGTCTGATAATGGTTTGCCATTTGTCTTTGCACCTTGTTATCCCTTTTTTCCTTCTTCAATAGCTTCTCCAAATGCTCATTAACTCTTGATAACTAAAGCTCTCTGTCCTCATTGATCTCTATGGAAAAAATCTCATCAAATGTCAACTCTTTAGATTGATGAATTGACTATGTCTTCCCCCTCTCATAGGTGTGAGAAAATTCCACAATCCTAGGAACATATGAAGGCTAAATAGGCATGCTAGAAGAGCCAATCTCCATTGGTTTTGCTGATGATGTAATAGGCAAGACAGAAAGCGTTGTTGATAATATCTCCAAGAAGTTTTCCCAGGTCATGTTTATGAAGGATAAGTGATGCAACACAATGAGCTTGAATAGGCCATGATGAAAAAGATTAGTGTGATGATCTTCTCTTCTACTCTGAACCTTCTCAGAAATCTTAATAAATCTCTTGTACAAATGATGAGGCAAATCAATTTTTTTGACTGAGGTAAAATGCATCAAAAGCTGATGTGATACCTATATAACCTAGAGAATCTTCCTTCACATGTGAAGTAATTAATTATGAACATCATCAGAGGAGAATACTTTTTTTTGAGGTGTCTAAAAGTAAAAATAAATTCTAGCTCCTCTATAGCATGAGGCTTGAGGAATTGTTTGTAGTTTTCAATGCCTAGGTCCATGCCTTTGAACCACTACTCCCCATGAGAAGGGATACATGTAGCTGAAGTAATTAGGTCAGATGATAGGCTGATCTCCATACCTACAAGAGTGATCTTTCCCATACTGTAGCATGTTGCAAATAGGCTAGAAAAATGAAGATGATACTCTCCTTCCATAAGCCTTTCACAAAATTTCAAACACTGAGTTCTTTCAAAACTACTTCTGGCCAATGGCGAAACATTAATCTTATGCATGGTGAATGGTTCAAGCATGAGGTGGCACCTTCCCTTGAAGCTTTTCTTGTCACTTTGTATGGTTTTTGTCACAGGAATGATGAAAATCCTAGGGTGTTAATGAAATGAGTGAATGAATAGAAACCTGGAAAAACAAAGTGTAGGAAGGTGTGAGTTTCATGGATGAAATGAAGGGTCTTGAAGTTGAGAAAAATTCTAGAAAATATTTATTAGGTTGTGTTGTGTGTTAGCCTCAAGTTGTAGGCGGAAGGTTTCAAAATGTCTAAAATACATGAAATTCCCAATCTTGACTGTGAGGATAGCTTGTGCAATAGTAGGGTAAATTGTTAAGATGACATGGGGGTGATGGGGTTAAGTAAAAAATCTGAGAAACATTGAGTGGATAGGGTAGTGTCTTAACTCCACAATGAAAGTGGAAATGGATAATTTTAGGATGGTCAAAACATCAAAACATAGGAAATTCCCAATTTAGACCACGAGAAAAACTTGTGAAAAAGTGTTTTTAATGTTTGAGGGCAATGGCGTTAATTAAAAATTTTGATAAAATTTCAGTGAGGAGTATGGCACCTTAGCTCCACAGTGCAAGTGGAAAGAGGGAAAATGGATAATTTTAGGGTGGTCAAAAGCATAAAACACAGTCAACCTCCTAGGTTTTCACTGTTTTCATTGTGTAAAACAACTTAGAATTAGGGTTTGATTGTATAAGCATGTTTAGGATGGTAGTGTAGATGATAGGAGTGTATAGATGAAGCATGGGGGATGTAGGTCATGATTTAAATGATGGGTTAGGGTTTTAGATTAAAAGGATACGTTAGGGTTTGTTAAAATAAAACTTTTATATGGAGACAGTGAACATATGGAAACAACATAAAATGAGCATGAAATGTTTGAAATCCTTATCATTCAACCAAACACCAACATTTAGGATGAAACCTTACCTTGTATGGAGGCTACACCAAAGATGAGAGCACGAGCTTTGAAAGGTTTGAGGTTATCCAAGCTTCAAACACCGAAAATTGCACTCTACAAGAGCGTAACAATGATGTACAAGAGCGTAACAACGCTCTACAGGAGCGTAAAAATGCTCTACAGGAGCGTAACAACAAAGTTACATGAGCGTAACAACTAAGGCAAGAGCGTAACAATTATTGTGTGTAGCACTTGCGTAGTGCTCCAGAAAGGTAACAATGCCTGTGTAGCGCTCCCAGAAGTGTAACAAAGCAATCGAGCAGTGTAATAAGATGCCAAGAAGCGTAAAACAAGTGGTTTTGGAGGGTAATAAGAGGGTTTTAATGAGATTTGACGATTATACTTTGGAGTTTAGAGAGTATGGAGGGTAAGTGAAGTGAAGAGTTTTTCTATCATACGTGGAAAGTGTAACAATGAATTAGATGGGGGTTGCTTTTTCCTTTATAATCTTTGAAATGCCCCTTACCTTTTGACACTTGCAAATGACCTTTTTGACCCTTTGTGCACTTTGACAATGACTTGTTGCCCCTTCAAATGACATGAGAAAGCAGATTGACCTCGTTTTCATTCTTTGACACTTTAGGTGTTTTTATGACATTTGAAATGAGACATGAAGACACAATTTTCCTTTTTATGAAACAAAACTTCTTCCTTTAAATAAGACAACAAGACAGATTTTCAAAAACTTTGAAATATTTCACATTTTGGATATGACCCTTTTCAAAAGAAGATGAGGTATCTTTAAGATTGGAAATTACTCCCTTTGCATTTGACTAGAAAAATAGGTCAGATTGACCTCCTTTGAAGCTCTGATAGTCAATGATGACTTTTTGGTCCTTCCATGAGACAATGAGACATAAATGAGATGCTTTGAACTTTTTTGGAACTTGAGCCATATGAAACAATATAGGTGGCTTTATTTCATCTTCTAAACAAGATAAATATGTCATTAGGGTTTTATGAATGGAGTGGAGGGTTGCTGCCTTATTTTAGGTGAAAATTTGAAGATTTTTCAAAGGCAGAAATGAACCTAGACAGTGACCTATATGAAATGGAGTGACCTAACCCTAGAAATATTTAGTGATGATTATAGATATGGTGACCTTGAAACTGATGATGGTGATGAATGAAATGAAGGAGAAACATAAATGATTTAGACCTCTTAAGTGACCAAAATTATTTTCTGAGAACTGGTTCGAAAAAGTAAAATTTTTTGAACTATGACTTTATGGAAAACAATTGAAAGAGTCAATTGATCACTGCCATACCTTAGCTAACATTGGCTCCAGCTGGGGATGGAATCTCCTTCAAGAGGTTTCAAGAACACAATAGATCAGGTATCCTTAGCATTGGGCGATGGAGTCAAAATGGACTTTGAAAAACTGGAAATGATGAACTAAATTTGGGAATGACTTTTACTAGAAAACAATGATTTGACTCTAACTTGACAACTCACTAAGAATTTTTAAATTTTTTGAAAGAAAATATGAGCTGAATGTAGAATTATCATGGCCTTCTCCTCGGGCTTCAAAATTCTGCAACAACTTCCTTATTTCTTGGACATCAAATTGAAAATGATATGTACAATGACAGTGAATTTCTTCTTCAATGATGAAGTTAGATAGTGTTCGAGGAACCTACGATTGATTGGTCCTCCCAACACTTCTTTCCCTTAAATATCCTCTAGTATAAATTCTTTGTTACCTCTGAATGTAGTGATCTTTTAAGGTCCTTTCCATATATTTTAAAACTTTCCATGCTTACTCTTGTCTTCATTCCAGGCATCCCAAAGAAGAAAAGCATCTCCAAGCTTGAAATCATTCGCTTTGGTCTTTCTATCATAAATATTTTTTATTTTCTCATGAAGTTTTGAATTATGACTGAAGACTTCGTCTCTTGATTGGTGTAGATGGATCATTTGGTTGATTCTTCGCTGAATGTCATTAGGCTCACCATTGATCTCTTACAGAATTTTCATCAGTAGTACATCTAGAGAAGAAGGGAACACCATGTCAACACCATACACGAGCTGGAATGGCGACATGCTGATTGATCTCTTCATCATAACTCTATCCTCCCATAGAGCATTGGTGAGCTTTATGTGCCAATTCCTCTTGTTTTCTTGCATTATCTTCTTGATTATAATCACCAAAGATTTATTTGACAATTCATCAAGCCTGTTGCCCTGAGGATAGTATGTTGTTTAATGACAAGGCCTAATGTGATAATTTTCACAAAATTCAATCATTTTATTGGATTTGAAGGCAGCTGCATTATCAATGATGATCTTGTGTGGACAGCCAAAACGAGTCAGAATATTTTTCTCAAGAAACTGAATGATAATATTGTTAGTAGCTTGCCTCGTGGGGATGGATTCAATCCATTTAGTGAAATAATCTATGGAAATGAGTATCCATTTGTGCTGAGCTAATGATGGAGGATGGATCTCGTCAATGAAGTCAAGTCCCCACTGTTGGAAGGGCACTTTCACTTCAATTGGTTTTAAAGGCAATGAAAAGAGATTCCTCTTTCCCTAAAATATTTGACATTCATGAAAAATCATGACTATTTTATGAAAATCAGAAAATAAAATTGGCCAATAGACGCTCACCCTCAGGATCTTGTTAGTTGTAGTCTTCCAATAAATATGACTGCCATAGTCACCTTTATGAAAATTTGTCATGACTTTTTCAACTTCTCGTTCAACCAAACAATTCAACAATACTCCACTCAGATCTTTCCAATACAATACACCAATAAGAATGCAGTACTTAAGAGCTCTTAACTTCAAAGATCTAGCATTACTACTTGGCAAGCTGGGAGGAGGATTCAAGTGTTGCAAAACATGCAGTATATCAACATACCAAGGCGATAGAGATAATTTAAGATACCTCAGGTAATGTTTCGGCATATTATTCTTCAGATAATGCAAAAATAAATTTGATGTCCAAGGCATGGAGATTTGAATCTGCCATAAGCTTCGTTAGGCCTTGTCCTTTGATCAACTTTGTGGGCTTGATCTCCAAGTCATATTCTAACATAGAAATGATCCATTTACCTCGTTGCCCTTCACGATCATTCTGTGTAAGCACATCTTTGACATCATCGTTTAAAACATATGCAATGAAATGAAAATGTAGAATGTTGACCCGGAAGTACTTCAATGCTTTGAATAATGCCGAGGCCTATTTCTCAATGATGTTGTACTTCAAGGTTCTGTCTCTTATGGTTCTACTAAAGAAGGTGATGGGCTGCTCCATATTCTGATTTTTCTTTTGAATGAGGACAAGAGCCAAAGAATGCTCTGAGGCAAATGAAAAATGATAAAATCAAGTGTATAATCCAGACTAATAAGGATAGTAACATGAGATAAAACCAACTTAACTTGATTTGATTATTTATTTGCCTCTTCATACCATTTTACTTCACTATATTTCTTCAACATGTCAGTAATTTGCCTTAAGTGTTAAACAAGATTGGGAACAAACCTTCTCAAAAAATTGATTTTTCCATTGAATGAATGAATTTCCTTTTTGCTCCTAGGATATTCCAAGGCCTAAATTTCTTCAATCCTTGAAGGATCTATCCTAATTCCATATTTTGATATGATATGGCCCAAAAATTTACCTCCCTCCATAGTGAAAAGGCTCTTCTTTCGGTTTAACGATATGCCAAACTTTCTACATCTCTGAAAAGTTGTTTTCAAGTGCTGCTCATCTGTCTTGGAAAAAAAAGTGATATCATCAAGATAAATGACCAAAAATACATCCTTTTAATTGGCGAAAGAATTTTCCATTGTTCGCAGAAAATTAGCCCCTACATGCTTCAATCCGAAAAGCATTTTAGCATACTTGAAGGTACCCCAAGGTGTTGTGAAGGCTGTATTTTATTAATCATCTCAATGAATAAGAGTATGATTATAGCCAAAGTATGCATCCAACAATGAAAGTATAGAATATTCAACTACCCTTTGCAGAATATGGTCCATCTTCGGTAGTGGGTAATTGTCCTTCAATGACACTTTGTTCAGATTTCCGAAATCAATGCACAAGTGAACTCTCCTATCTTGTTCCTCACTGGCACTAGATTAGACATCCAATTTGAAAAGCGAAGAGGCACTATGATACCAACTATAAATAATCTATTTACCTCCTTCTGAATAGAGGGCATAAACTTATGATTCATTCTTCTTAGCTTCTGGTGGAAAGGTTTCTAATCCCACTTCAAGGGAATGGTATGTTGAATTATATTATTTTCATAGACTTTCAAATAAAAATATTCCCAAGAAAATACATTAAAAAACTAAGAAATAAGTGCTGCATATTTTCCTTTCATTTCTACACTAAAATATCTTTAAATTTTTACCATCTTTGGCTTTTCCGGAGTGCCAACATTGAGATATTCCATTCCCACTTCTATCGGTAACATGGTCGGTTTGTGTGCAACATCATCTTGATCAAAAAAATCTTCCAAATGTACCAAACCTCTTGGAATAGAGTTATATTTTAGTTGAAGCACTTGCATCTCTGAGGCATGGATTTCTTGGTCATCTTCATAGCACTGGTTGTCCATTTGAGAATTCACAAACTCCTCTTCTGTCTGAAAGAAGTTGCTGATCTATTTATCTTCTTGAAATACTTGTCAATACTGAACATTATCTGGGGGAGAAGGGAATTTTTTTAAAATCATCTCATACTTCTTATTAGGATAAAATGGAATTTGAACATGCTATCCGAAGTAGCAAGAGAATCAACAATAACATTGCTGTCCCTTGGGATCAATGATAAAGTGTACTAAGAGAATCTCTTGATGATGTCTAGCACTGCATTTAGGAAAGATATCATCCTTGGATTCTTGGCTTGGTATTCCCCTTTGACTTGATTTATTCCTAACTCAGAGTCGCCATATACAAAAATATTCTTTGCACCTAGCTTCTTGAGAATTTTCAGATCGGCTATCAAAGCCTCATACTCAGCATCATTGTTTGAGCATTAGAAAGCCAACTTGTAGGAAGAAATTCGAATTGGGAGGAATGTTTAATGACTAATTTACATGGCTATGAATCCACACTCTGATACCAACCCCTTCTTTGCCCAAAGCTACATCGAAGTCCATAGTCCACAAACTACTTTCCTCATTCGGAAACTGCAAATCGGATGACTGGAATTTTCTTACTGTTTGAGAGACTTCTGTTGTACCAAAAAATTCTATTTATTTCGTTGTTTCATCACTTTTTTGAGGTGATGTACTTGTTTCCAAATAATTTGGCACCTTTTTACAAATTTCTTCATTTTCCAATTCTAAAACAAAGTTTTAAAATTTATAATTTTATGCATTTTCTTCAATCCAAACTTCGGAAGACATTGAAAATTCATCATTGAACAAGATAAAGGACTCTAAATATGTATGAACAACATGTATAGGATGGCTATTTGGCTTTTTTCATCTACTGATCATGTACTTCATCTTAATTTCCTATATAGTTTCCTAAGTTGTCCAAAGACGGGAATGGTAGCATATGAAAAACCAAGCTGCAACGTACCTCTAAGCTTCGTTCCCCATGACTAAGAAAGAAACATTCCATATCTGGGAGGGATATCAGCCACAACAACGTCCATGAGGAAATTATTGGCTGGGAATTTCTCTAATGACACCACTTAGTCCTTGATGAGGCCAAAAAATTTCACCCTCCCTGAATCAAATGAGTAAAGATCATGATAAGGTCTTGTGATGTCCAGTCCTAATCTGTTCATAATTTCCTTGGGCATGAGGTTGTGAGAGGCTTTGGAATCAAGCATGGAATTATGAAGGATAAAGTCATGGATTTTGACGCTTAGATAAAACAAAGGGACTTCAGTATCTTCTAGATTGCCATCAATAGCAGGACCAAAAAGAAGCTCAGGGTGATCATCACTCACATTAACCATGTTAGAAATTTGATCAAATATAAGTAACTTAGTAACTTGAAATTTGTACTGATCATTCTTAACTATTTAAGTTAGAGGAATGGAGACTTTCAGTTTTGAAATTTCATTTTCAAGAGAAAAAAGAGCAGAATGTTTTTCTACCTCTTTCAATGGTGCATCTTTCTTCTCGGGATGACCTTTGTGTGAAGAATCTTTCCTATGTCCTCCTTCTTGGACTTATTTATCTTTTCTTTGACCACTGGAAGAAGCTTCATTTCATTTAGCATTATTAAGAACAACATGTCCCTTGTCTTTACTTTGAATTGGGGGGACAACTTATTTGTGATGAGCATCTACTCGAGTGTTCTGTTTTTTCTTCTTGGAGGTTATAGGAACATTCCTATTCCTCAAGATGTACTGTCTCTACACTTGAGAAATATAATTATGGTATCCCCTCTGATAATCTTCCATGTGTACTAAGAATATGTCATCATTTGACAAGACAAATTGTTGATCATCCGATGCACAAATTTATACAGAAAACTGATCTTCTTCAGTGAGGAAAATACATTGATGATTTTCTTCAAATAAATGGTTCTCACCAGAATTCTCTTCATCATCATATTCATCAGGGCCTTAAATATATTTATTCTGAAATGGAGTACAAATTTGATGCTGACTTTGTGGATCTTGACCCCTCTGTTCCCTTTGTTTGATCCTGTATTGAGGCTGCTGATTTTGACCCTTGAAATTGGGATTTATAATGGAGGGTTCAACTTGTAGATCAATGATGGACATTTTATCCATCATCTTCTCCATATTCTTGATCAAGGTATTTAATTTTCCTTCTAATGAAGTGGATGTTTCTTATTTGACAGCGAATCTTTTTTCTGTCTTGATTTTAGACTTCTCGATGATCAAATTGGCTTCCACGCTCACTGTGTTTCTCTGCATTTCTTTAAGAGTGATGGGTTTCTTTCCCTCAACTGATAGGCCATTTTGGGATCGAAACCATCAAGATAATGAAGTAAATCAAGGCCTAGAGGAGGCTTAATATTTTTAGGAATTGAATCATATATTTTATTGAATCTAGCTGTAAGTCTTGGACATACTCATTGGGATTGGTTTTCAGGTCGTTATACTTAGCTAAAATCTGCAATGGATTTTTCTTCTCTTCCCATTTCGCCATAAAAAAATCAATCAGTTACTGTGAAGTACCTATTGAACTAGCTGTGAGAGAGCGAAACCATTTCTTTAACTCTCCAGAGAAACTTTGTGCAATGATGCACATCTTGGCATCATCATTGTTGATCTCTTCAATATCTATGAAGTCAATCACTTTGGCAACATGCTGATAAGCGGTAACCTTTGATGTTTCATCAAAAAGAGGAGGCCTTTGACCATCGTTATGAGGTAGTGGAGTGAGATGAAGCGGTAGGATCAACAGAGAAAATCTGGCCATGACTAATGGAGGAGGTGGTGGAGGCGCTGATGGAGTGAAAACTGGCAGAGGTAATTATGGAATGAAATGAGGGATTGATGATGTTGCTGTATGAGAAGGTGTAATGACAGGTGCAACAAAATCTTGCTGCTAATATTGAAAATAAGCCTTCTCTAAAGTTTCTTGAAATTTCTCTACCAATCCTTTGAGTTTATGAAAATTAGACCAGAATTTACTATCGAATTTGGAATGAAAAGAATCAGAAAATGGTGCCAATGACTCGAAATTGAAAGGATCAAATGTGGCTTTTGAAAGAAAATTTCCAGACTTAGTTCTAAACATAGATTTTTCAAATTATGAAATATAGAGCAAATATTCTAGAACAAATCTTGTAGGCACATAATTTTATTTGACAAGTGGGGGGACAACTCTTCCAACCTTTAGAGACTTGCTTTTATGTTTTATAAAAATACTCTTAGGGTCATACACAATTGGTGAGGGTTTTGGTTCTGGATTTGACCTGGTATGTATTTTTTAGCCAGCTTAAGATAGGAATTTTGGACTTTGACTCAAATTTAAGAATTCAACCTATTTTGAATGCTAGAGCTTATCACTTACAAGTCTAACTTTCATAGGATCAAAGAAATATTCCCAGGGAATGTTTAGCAATCGTTCCCCGGAAATGCCACCAAGAATTTTATCACTCTCCCCAACTTCCCAAGGCTGACAATAGGATTGGAGAAAGGTAACTAAAAACCAAACTTTAGATTAGGTAGCTAGCCCTACCTAGGCTAGAGAGGGCTCTCTCATTGTCACTTTTAGTAGTCAAATGAATGGATCCGTATCTAATGATTTTAGGCTAGGTATGTAAGCTTAATAAATATAAATTTTTTGATGTTTTTAATGCTGGATAGAAAAGTTAGTGAATGGAATGTATTTAAGGTTTTTAGGTTTTAACTTCAAGGTGAAATTGTAAAGAATATGTGAGGCAATATAGGTAGTTTGAAAGCATATTAACCAGTCATCGAGTAAAGGATGAAAATGGAGGAGATTTTGAATGAGCACCGAGGTGAATTCATTCAATTTAGAAGCAAATAAACATAATGTGGTGAATCTTGTCTAAAACAAAGCATGCATAAACATGAATTCTGCTTTCAAACTTACAAGATAAACATATCAGAAGATGAAGACATGGTATTAAGCATAAAATTATAAACATACATGAGAAACACAGATGCTCCAAATCATACCACAAATATCTCAATTCCTGCAAATCTGTATAATATGATTTCATTCCACAAGCTGATTACAAGAGATCCACTGCAATATGAGACTATCCAACCCCAAAAAATACTAAAGAGAGTAAACTTGTAGAAAATATGGACTATGACACCTCATCAGGTTGAAATCCCATCCAAAATGGATCATAAATGCAAAAGATGAGTCATTTCTTCGTTTCTAGGGAGGTTAGAAACTACTCTTTGAATTTTAGCTATAAACTAGGAGTGTTGTCCCTTACATTAATTACATATTCCTTCATGATAGGAAGCCAAAACCAACCCAATAACTCTAATGAAAACTCATAGGACAACATTGCCTCGAATTTGTGACCATTTTTGAGCTTGAAAAGTATCTTGAGGAATCCAATGCTGATCTGTGACAATTCTAATAGAAGATTTTAAAATCAATTTGCAGAAGCGTAACAGAACTTTGGAGGCACTTTTGAGGCACTTTAAGAAGTACAAATCTACTTCTAAAAGAACATTCAACTATCCCTATGTGTCTAGTTTCCATAACATCTTTAATTTTTCAAAATGGATCATGGGAAGGCCTTCAAAAAACCATTTTCCGAGGGTCACTCAAAAGCGTAATAGAGGGTCCAAAAAGGAGGCAGAAACATGAAAAATGAGAGGTTTTTGATCATTTTCTCCCAAATTGAAACTTGTCATGCCATGAGGGTTCCTGATCTGTGATGTAATCATCAAATACATCCATCCATGTAAATAAATCACCATTTGGATGCCTCCAAAATAAAAGTGTCAAAGTTTGTTACCCTTCTGCAATGGGAAATTTCTAGAATTTTGCCAAAAATAATATAAAATACCAAAATTGATCAGAAGTTCTCAAAATTGGTTCTTTGGCACCTATAAGAGATAGGCTACATAGCTAAGGAATCTTCAGCCAATAAATTCAAGCTATCCTTCTCCTTGAGCTTCATTTGCACCTCTTTAAGCCTTTTCTTCACTTGTTTCAGCCTTATTTGAGAAATGGTGTCCCTAGTGCGATAATGGTTTGCCATGTGTCTTTGAAGCTTGTTATCCCTTTTAGAATTCTTCAATAGATTCTCCAAATGCTCATTAACTCTTGATAACCAAAGCTCTCTATCCTCATTGATCTCTATGGAAATAAGCTCATCAAATGTCAACTCTTCGTATTGATGAATTGACTATCTTTCTTGCTCCAACGCCCTTTTGAGGCCTCTTGTTCTTGGTCTTCTTGTTTGTGTTTTAGCCTCCATGTCCTACGTTTGGTCAACAAAAATAATCTTCTTTCCTTTACCACTGTTTTCCTCCATGTCTGATTTGTACTTGCCTTATAGGAGCCGATTCACTTGCAATTGAAAATTTTCCCGCTGAAGGAAAGTAATTTGGGATTGGGAAATGGAGAAGGCTTCTTTCAATTTTGCTATCTCTTTATCTTTCTATTTGATGATTTCTTCAACTGATATAAATTCCTCATGCTTTGATACCTCAACCTCCAATGGAACTGAATCATTATGCTGATTCAAGAGAGTTATCTCCTCTATCTGACATTGTTCAACATGGGTGCCAAGTGTAAGAAAAATCATGGTAGACTTAGGAAAAAATATTTGTCTCTTCCCCCTATCATAGGTGTGAGAAAATTACACAACCCTAGGAACATCCGAAGGATGAATAAGCATGATAGAAGAGACAATCTCCATTGGCTGTGCTGATGATGTAATATGACAGACATAAAGCGCTGCTGACAACCTCTCCAAGAAGCTTTCCCAGGTCATGTTTATGGAGGATAAGTGATGCAACACAATGAGCTTGATTAGGCCATGATGAAAAAGACTAGTGTGATTATCTTCTCTTCTACTCTAAACCTTCTCAGCCATCTTAATAAAGCTCCTGTACAAATAATGAGGAAAATCAAGTGTTTTGACTAAGGTGAAATGCATCAAAATCCTGATGTGATACCTATATAACTCGGAGAATATTCCTTCACATGTGAAGTACTTCATTATGAACATCATCAGAGGAGAATACTTGTTTATGAGGTGTCAGAAAGGAAAAAGAAATTATGGCTCCTCTTTGACATGACGCTTGAGGAATTTCTTGTAGTTTTCAATGTCTAGGTCCATGCCTTTGAACCACTTCTCTCCATGAGAAGGGATACCTGTAGATAAATCATTTAGGTCAGATGATAGGTTGATCTCCATACCTACAAGAGTGGCCTTTCCCATACTATAGCTTGTTGCAAATAGGCTGGACAATTGAAGATTATACCCCCCTTCCATAAGCCTTTCACAAAATTCCAAACACTGAGTTCTTTCAAAACACCTTCTAGCCAATGAAGAAGCATTAATCTCATGTATGGTGAATGGTTCAAGCCTGAGGTGGAACCATCCCTTGAAGCTTTTCTTGTCACTTTCCATGGTGTTTGTCACTGTAATGATGAAAACACTAGGGTGTTAATGAAATGAGTGAATCAATAGAAATATGGAAAAACAGAGTGTAGGAAGGTGTGGGTTTGGTGGATTAAATGAAGGGTCTTGAAGCTGAGAAAATTATAGAAAACATTGAGTAGGTTGTGTTGTGTGTTAGCTTTAGGTTTTAGGTGGAATGAGAGAAAATGAATGTGAGGAAGCTGTCAAAATGTCTAAAACACAGGAAATTCCCAATTTTGACTGTGAAAATAGCTTGTGCAATAGTAGGGTAAATTGGTAAGATTAAATAGGGGTGATGGGGTCAAGTAAAAATTCTGAGAAAATTTGAGTGGATAGGGTAGTGTCTTAACTCCACAATGAAAGTAGAATGAAGGGAAATGGATAAATTTAGCATGGTTAAAACCTCAAAACATAGGAAATTCCCAATTTAGACTATGAGAAAAACTTGTGAAAAAGTGTTTTTGATGTTTGAGGGCCATGGAGCTAATTAAAAATTTTGATAAAATTTTAGCGAGTATTATGGAACCTTAGCTCCATAATTCAAGTGGAATGAGGGAAAATGGATAAGTTTAGGGTGGTTAAAATCCTAAAACATAGTAAACGCCTAGGTTTTCAATGTGTAAAATAGCTTAGAATTAGGGTTTGATTGTATTAGGCATGTTTGGGATGGTAGTGTAGATGATAGGAGTGTATATATGGAGCATGGGGGATGTATGAATCATGGTTTAAATGATGGGTCAGGGTTTTAGGTTAAAAGGATAGGTTAGGGTTTGTTAAAATAAAACTTTTATATGTAGATAGTGAACATATGGAGATAGCAATGAAATGTTTGAAATCCTTAGCATCCAACCAAACACCAACATTCAGGATGAAATCGTACCTTGTATGAAGGCTACATCAATGATGAGAGCACGAGATTTGAAAGGTTTGAGGTTATCTGAGCTTCAAACACTAGAAATTGCACTCTACAAGAGTGTAACAACACTCTACACGAGCGTAACAACAATGTTACAGGAGTGTAACAACTAAGGCAAGAGCGTAACAACTACTGTGCGTAGCGCTTGTGCAACGCTCCAGAAAAGTAACAATCCCTGCGTAGTGCTCCCAAAAACTTAACAAAGCAATTCAATAGTGTAATAAGATGCCTAGAAGCGTAACACAAGTGGTTTTGGAGAGTTATAAGTGGGTTTTAATGAGATTTGAGGGTTATGCTTTGAAGTTTAGAGAGTATGGAGGGTAAGTGAAGTGAAGAGTTGATCTCTCATACGTGGAAAGGGTAAAAATTAATTAGATGAGGGTTTCTTTTCCCTTTATAAACTTTGAAATGCCCCTTACCTTTTGACACTTGCAAATGACCTTTTTGACCCTTTGTGCACTTTGACAATGACTAGTTGCCCCTTCAAATGAGATGAGAAGGCATATTGAACTCCTTTGGATTATTTGACACTTGAGGTGTTTTTATGACACTTGAAATGAGACATGAAGACACAGTTTGCCTTTTTATGAAACAAAACTTCTCCCTTTAAATAATACATTAATACTGATTTTCTAAAACTCTGAAATCTTTCACATTTTGGATATGACCCTTTTCAAAACAAGATGAGGTATCTTTAAGATTGGAAATGACTCCATTTGCATTTAACTGGAACAATAGGTCAGGTTGACCTCCTTTGAAGCTTTGACAGTCAATGATGAATTTTTGGTCCTTACATGAGATAGTGAGACAAAATTCTTATTTTTCATGAGACAATGAGACAAAAATGAGATTCTTTGAAATTTTTTGGAACTTGAGCCATATGAAACAAGAGAGGTGGTTTTATTTCATCTTCTAAACAAGCTGACTCCTTCATTAGGGTTTTATGAATGGAATGGAGGGTTTTTGCCTTATTTTAGGTGAAAATTTGAATATTTTTCAAAGGCAAAAATGAACCTAGACAGTGACCTAAATGAAATGGAGTGACCTAACCCCAGAACTCTTCAGTGATTATGATGGAGATGGTGACAATGAAACTGATGACGACAATGAATGAAATGAAGGAGCAACATACATGATTTAGACCTCTTCAGTGACCAAAATAATGTTCTGAGAACTGGTTCGAAAAAGTAAAAAATTTTGACCTATGACTTTATGGAAAACAACTGAAAGGTTCATTTGATCACTGACATACTTGAGCTAACAGGTTATATAATATTATTTTGTCTATATACTTTCATCAGCATTCCAGAAAATAAATACTGATTAATCTCTGCTTATCAGCGTGTAATTTTTCAAGATTTCAATTTAACTAGAAGCAGTGTTATTACTCAGATATTCTACTACTATATATACATATAGGACCCATAAGAAACTTATCTTGATTGTTGTGTCACTTGTTCAACTCCTAAGAAGATGAAATCGCCCAACCACGAGTCTGGTTATGACGTCCAGACTCTCCTCCGAGCTTCCTTGCTATAGACAATTACAATATTTGGTATTCAACCATTGAGTTAATCCATTTTGAACCTCAAGACTTACTAGTCTAACTCAGGATTTCCTCTTCTCAGAGACTTCGTGTTCGAGGGTTTCACTGGCTTGGTGTCGAACTCAAAAACACCTCAACTTAACAAGACTCCGCCTCTTACAAAATAATTTTATGAGACTCTAATCCTTCAGTGTTACCCTTCTCTTCTTCTGATCATCGAGCTAATCACCAACCCTCTTCATATCCTTTCTTTTTCCTTTTCTCAAGAAGTGAGAAGTAATAATTGTTTCTTAACTATTAAAACTCTCTAGAGATTTGGAGTTCGTTATTTGGTCTCTCTTAAAAATTTTCCATACGCACACATTTTTACGGAGTACAACTAGGTATGTCCTCACTCATGGGCTAAACCCATAGCTCACACTTGGGTCACGTGTTTTCATCCCACTTATGTTCTGTAAAGTGATGTTTCGATATCCTGCTTTTCCCACTTAATAGAAAGCCATGCCCAACTTAAAATAAGAAGTCTTAAGGTTGTATTCAATCCAAAAGGGTTGTTATAGCACTCATCATAGGTTCAATTCCCTTCCCCGATCGGGGTGATGTATGTGGACATGTTATGAAGATGGAGTAAAAAAATAAAAAAAATGAAAAAAGTGAAAAATGAAAGGTACTACCAAACTTACAAAAAAAATAAAAATAAAAATAAAAAAAATCCAAAAGGATTGGTTATGAACACGACTGGTATTAATCAAGTGGGGCACACAGTATCAAATTTATTTAGAAGTTCCACCAGGCTCACGCAGTATCAAAGTTATTTAGAAGTTCCACCAGGCTCTTTCACAGAGCCACAAGTTCCAACAAAACATTCCTTAAACAATAGTATTAAAGTAATTCAAAATAAAAGTAATCATAGTAATTTTCAAATGCACCTAGGAAGTAATCACAGTAATTTTTATACACCTCGAGTATTACAGGTACAAAATTTGGAAAAGAGTTTCATCTTTAAAGATTTGATTCTTATTATTATTTGATATATTCAACACTTTGAAGATCTTCTTTGGCATTTGAATTGTGTATACTAAATACTTAGTGGTGATATACTTCAGTGAAATATTTTTACAAAATTTTTTTCATATCAACAAAATTATATATATATATATATATATATATATATATATATATATATATATATATATATATATATATATAAAAGAAATTATACGATTTCAAAAATATTTTTTAATATAATTATGAAAACATTTATTTTCCATTAAATTTTCTTCTCAATAAGCTTACACAAAAGACAACGATTTATTTAAAAAAAAATTATTTTCATCTAAAATAAATAAATTATATATATATATATATATATATATATATATATATATATATATATATATATATATATATATATATATATATTTTAACAATTATTTTCCAAATAAACTCTCCAAAATTGCAAGAAGAATGAATCATTTATAAAATAAAAACATTAAACCTTTAAAAAAATTATATTAGCACATTTATTTTCCATTAAATTTTCTTCTCAATAAACTTACACAAAAGACAACTAGTTATTTAAAAAAAAAACTTACTATCTTCATTAAGAATATTAAATTAATTAAAAAATTAAAATTAAAAAAATATTTTTAACATTTATTTGCTAAATAAACCCTCCAAAAACTGCAAGAAGAATGAATCATTTATAAATTAAAAACATTAAACCTTAAAAAAATCATAATCTTTAATATTTTTTAACGGAAATTCTCTCCTAATACCTTTTATGATGATTAAATAAAAAACGATTATCATATTATAAATGCAAAAAATATTAATTTTCAATTAATTCTAAATATTAAATAGAGAAAATAATTTTTTTTTTTTTTTTTCTAAATTGTGCTAATTCTATTTATGTAAACATTATAGTACAAAACTGCCTCAGTTCAGCTGTGATATCCTGAAACTGGGCTTGAAAGTCAAGCTTAATCCCGTAAATGAACTGCCCATATAGGGAAACCAGCTCTATAAAGACAGTCTCACCGCCCTTGTATAGGGAAACCGGTGGAATAGTTATAACAGTTGTTATGAGAAAACAACAAAAAGATAACACTATCGATAACAAAAACCAGTATGCTGCTGTGGATAATAAAAGACCAGTAACTCTATCAAAGTAAACTAGTTCAGAGACCATACTGCGCCATGTCATAGCAGAGTCAATTGGAGTTGACGGGAGAGGGTTGTTCCTCCTCAATTGGGGATCTGAAGTCATCCCCAGGGTCTTCAGCATCAGCGTCCACGTGTTGAGCCCCTGTGCCTTGAACAGAATCCGCATTCACCTGCATGGAGAAGAGGCCTAGGGAGGGAGTTGCACTGACTGGTGGTTCACCCATGTCAGCTCAAGGCGTTGCAGCAGAGGTGGACCGAGGTTCGACGGAGCCGGGATAGGGGTCAAGAGAAGCAGGAGTGGAATCACGCCAGGGAGGAGAGCGAAGTGTGGCATCCTCGCGCAGGGTAATTGTGATATAAGCCGTTATGGAGGGGCGATTGAAAGCACTATCAAAATGCAGCTCCGCTCTCTGCGTGGTCTGTCGAATGAAGTGGCTACCAGAGGGCTGAGGGACAGAAGTGGAAAATTGATGAGGAGCTTCATGTGGAGGGGAGGCGGGTGGTTGACCAAGGGCAGAACCAGATGGACATTCAGAGAATTTCCTCCTGGAGGAAGGGCGGTCTCCTACAGAGCCTCCGCGAGTGCCTCCTCGATGGCAAGTCATGCGCTGTCTAAGTCTAGGCATGGCGGCCTCGACCTCTTGAACCTCGTGAACCTGGAGAAGAGACGGAGCAACGAGAGAGCCAGAAGGAAGCTGAGGAACAATGTGCGCACTAGGAAGAGCCGGAGCAACGAACAAGCCAGGAGGAAGCTGAGGAACAATGAGCGCATCAGGGCAGAAGGCGCTGTTAGAGAAATGCGCACCAGGAATAGGCTCAATGCAACTGTAGAGTGAGCAACGCCGGCCTGTATTTGTGTGAGCACTGGGCTCAGCACAGTGCACAGTGCAAGCACCACCCAGGGGAGCCAAACAACCGCGCGAGGAGTCGGAGAGCTCAGCGAAAATTGAACTGGCGTCCATAGTGCAATTACCAGGCGGGCCAGGGATGTTGTAACGCCGTCGCGGGGGAGAGTTAATATTGCGGTCAGGTGGATTGAATGCAAACATAATGGCGCCGTGGAGGGCCATTTGGCCACCACACGCCATGCGCCTTGGGAAATGGCCGGGGCCGGTTGTCCCATCGTGCCTAACAACCATCCGCATCCGGAAAATAGAGAAAATAAAATTGAAAAACACTTAAAATGTAATAAAAAAAGAAAACATATAAATTCATAACTTCAAATAAAACATAATTTTTAATAAGTATTCTCTATTTTTTTTAAAATAGCGATAATTAAATCAAAAGAAAAAGAGTGTAATGGTATTATATAATAATTTTTAATTAATTTTAATTTTAATTAAAATAAAAAGTTAAAAAATCTAAATAATAAGTATTTAGAAAACATAAATTATAATTTTTTTTTAATTAGAGTTGAAAATATTATATAAAGTTTTTTCATTCAATATTGTTACCCTACTCTTTTTGGAGCCCATATTTAGCTTCACATAACGTTAATCATCACTTCTCGGGCTTGCACCCGCTAACTAGGACTTCTCGGGAGGTCACGATCGCCTCTCGCTCAAGCTCGCTTAAATGTGGTATTTTCCCCACAATCAAGCCCACTTAGCTTGCTAACCCATTTGCAAAAGCTTTGCAAGTATTGTGCCTCATGAACCATTCAAGTAGAGATCCCTTCACTCTTTGTATTTAAGTATTGAGGGGTTTTCACATTTGTCAATGTGTCATATTAGTCAACAAACTTTAATATGTTTGTTAGATCTTGAAGGCACCACTGTACTTGACGATCACTATGATAACCCAACTAGCCATCTATCTACAAACAAATAACACTCGATTGTTAAGTACCAAACAATATTTTACAAGCCCTACGATCGCTAGTGCTTGTCAAGTGTGCAAGCCATGTAGAGAACTTACCAAGCTATATCATTGTTATATCAAATCTCATGTTGCTAGCCTGTTGCAAAATTCTAGCAAAAGTATTTCAGTTACCAACTCCGCAATAGAAGCACAATTCAAATGGAATTAAAAGCTGTGAAATGTTTTGATCCTATAAACAAAGAACTTAACACATCCAAGCACACATAAACAACCCAAGATTAAATAAGAAGATCAGTTGAAAAGTGAACTTAGAACTTTGTCATTGAGGAAACAAGCATTCAAATTTCATTTATAGAGAACAATCAAAGCTTGCTTCTTTCTCTGTCCTTGAAATTCAGGGTTTGTTCTATGCTCCAAAATCCAAACAATAGTTGATATGACAAGGAAAAATGCACCAGCCTTACACCACATCTCTACTGTGAATGGTTGCAGAAAATCCCAAGTGCCATCGGAATTTTTCTCTTGCAGCGGAGCCACCACAACAAGGCCAACTTCTATGTAAGGTTGCATGAAGTCCACAAACCTTGACTAGATTGTCACAATCGTAATGTCCCCAACTACTGCATCAAATTTCTACAGAATTCTAGCTATAAATAGTTGCACTACATATGCATATGTAATATAACTATTATGTAGTGACCCAAGTTGTTCAAGTAGTACATGCAAGGACTATGTTAGGGCTAGGGGGTTATGATATTCTGTAGAAATTTAATACAAATTATGTATTTCCTGGATTCTCCTAATCTAACAATTATATGCCACTGTTAAATACAAAATCACTTCTACAAAAATCTTGCGGAATTTAAAACACGATTGCCAATTGCAATATCAAGAAGAAAGATCAATCACACATAACACAAATGTTTTCACTGGGAAAGCATAAAGCTAAAAACCCCACTATCATATATTATGTATATATCATGGATCATGAAACAATCTCATACAAAGCTCCAATCCAAGAGCTCTCAGTACAATATACAATCGTCTCACACTGTCATACAAAAATTGGCAAATTCATGTGCTAATTTATTGCCTCCAGACAACCTGCCTCCACTGCGTAATCCCAGCTGATAGCAATCCCTGAATGAATGGAATCCTTCTTTCCTTGACTGCGCAATCCTCATGGACATATCCAATGTGTGTGTGGTTATATGAGTGCACCCACTAATGTCACAACTGATAGTAAAACTATCCCTTTCACCTACATCTCAACTGAGTCTCCACTGGATCTGACATGCATGTAGTTAACAGTAGTAAATCTTCAGTTGCATGTGAGACCACTAATTGTGAATTAATTAATAATTAAGTCATTGATCTCTCACGAGTGTATCTTCAGCTACAATTAGCATAACTGAGTTTAACTCACTTAACTGAGTTAAACTACTTTACAACTCACATAACTACACATCCAACTCTGTTACAACTTCGTCCCACCAACCAACCTCTGAACTCGAATTTCCTATAGCTAACTGATTTTCCACTTCAGTTAACTATTTCCAAGTGCTCATTAAGAATAGAGTATTGTTTATTATCCAACTAATATTAAGGGATAATAAAAGCCGACATGCATCTATAAATAGACATGCGATTTATAAATAGAACTCGCACATACATCTATAAATAGAATTTTCTCATGCATCCATAAATATACATCATCTATAGATAGAATTTTGCATCTATGAATAGACCTCCACCTAAAAATAGCCTGAAGCTCCATGCTAGTGTAGGTGCATAATTTTCACTAGGATATTCTTGTTGAATCTCAACACTCCCTCTTGACAAGAAATAGATTATCTTTCACCCCGATCATGTCTCTATGGTATTCAAATTTTCTCCTGGTGAGCGCCTTCGTCAGAATATCTGCATCCTAATCTTCCGTAGGAATGTATTGAAGCAACATGATCTTCCGCTGCACGCAATCTGTGATATGATGATACCGGATATCTATATGCTTAGATATATCATGAAACACAATATTAATCGAGATTTTAATGCAACTCTGATTATCACAATGAATCACTGTCGGATCTAAATGAGAACCAAACAAACCAACCAAGATCTTTCTCATCCAGACAGCCTCACATGTAGCTCAGGAATCTTTACCATGTATTCCGCTTTCACTGAACTAAGTTCCACGGATCTTTTCTTCCTGCTATACCAAGAAAAAACTGTAGATCCGATACTAAAGATCCCCCCTGATGTTCTCTTTCTGTCCATTGGGCTTCCCGCCCAATCTGCATCCATGAAGCCATGCAACTTCACCTCATTTGTCTGTCTGTACCATAAGCCATACTCAGATGTGCCCCTTAGGTATCTCAGGACATGCTTGCCTGCCTTCCAAAATATCTTGGTAGGCTTAACCATCGCTTGACTCAGCTGGTTAACCGCATAGAAAATGTCTGGTCTCGTGATCACTAGATACATTAGTAAACCCACTAACTGTCGATAGACAATAGCATACACTACCTCTCCAGATGTAGCATCCTCTTTCCTCTAGTTTCCTGGAAGAGGAGTATCCATGGGTTTGCAACCCTCCATGTGAAACTTACCCAGTATCTCCCTTGCATACTTGCCTTGAGACACAAAAATTTCACCATCTCGCTGCCATATTTTCAATCCAAGGAAATAATGAAGGAGGCCCATATCCTTCATCTCTAACTCCTTTGCAAAGTCCTCCTTGCATGAGTGCATCAACTTCTCATCACCAGTCAATATTAAATCATCAACATAGAGAACAATGATTAAAAACTTACCCTCCACCACAATTTGGTATAGGTTTGAATCTGCCTCACTTTTGGTGAAGCCCAGTCTGGTGAAATAGTTTTCTATCCGAGCGTACTAAGAACGGGGTGCTTGCTTCGGCCCATACATCACTCTTTTGAGTTGACACACATGCGACTTGCTGCTAAAGATCACAAATCCTTCAAGCTACTTTATGTACACCTCTTCCTCAATGATCCCATTGAGAAACATAGTCTTCAAATCCATCTAATGAATGCGCCAACCCATCTGCGCTGAGAGAGCAAGGATGGTCCTTATGGAAGAATACCTTGCAACAGGTGAAAAGGTTTCTTCATAATCAATCCCCTCGATCTATGAAAAGCCTCGGGCCACAAATCTGGCCTTGTATTTCTCAACACTCCCATCAGCAGCTTGCTTTACCCTGTAGATCCATCTCAAACCTACCACTGATTTATCAACCAGCCTTAGAACAATTTCCCAAGCACTATTTCTGACAATGGAGTCATACTCCTCCACCATTGCATCTACCCATGTGGGCTCGTGCACTGCTTCCTAAAAGGAATATGGCTCAGTCACAATACATTTTCTCATGAGAGCCATGTATCGAGTAAATCAGTTAGGAGGTTGTCTTCGTCTGCATTGTGAAGTAGGGGTTCCTACATTATGCGCAGAATCAAGTTTCAGCCTATCAGCTTTTGTGGTACGCCTTCTGCTAGTTTTGATGTTTGGCTTTGCGTGAGTGGAATCCTCCACTCCATGAACCTCCTCCTATGGTTGATCCACATCTAGAAACTCATCTTTAGGAACCAACAATTCCTTCTCCGCATGCAAGTCTAGCTCCCTCTCAAGCGACACCTACATGGCTTTCCCCTCATCAAATTTTATATCTCGTCGCATAACAACCATCTTACTATTAGGAAAATACACACGATAATTATGGGGTGTTTCACTGTACCCAAAAAATATCCAAACTTCAGCAGTCGGCTCTAGCTTCTTCTTGGTGTTCTTGATCACATGCACATAAACATATGAGCCAAAAATCTTGAAGTGTGAAACATCCAGTTTCTTACTAATGAAAGCTTCTTTAGGTGTACTCATGCCAAGTACTCTATGAGGACAACGGTTTTGCATATAAACTGTAGTGTTGCATGCTTCCACCCACAAATGCATTGGTAGGCCCTGATCATGCAACATCGCTCGTGCTGCACCCACGATCATTCTGTTCTTCCTCTCCACGACCCCATTTTGTTGTGGGTTATGAGGCGCTATGAGTTCTCTTCGAATTCCTTCTTTGCTATAGAAGTCTTTGAATTCATTAGAGATGTATTCTCCACCATTATCGCTCCTCAGAGCCTTCACTTTATTCCCCAACTCTTTCTCCACCAATGCCTTAAACTTACATAACTTTGAGAATGTTTGATCCATCTTCTACATGAAGAATATCTAGCATTTACGAGAAAAGTCATCAACAAAAATAACATAATACTTATGTTTTTCTATTGAAGCAACCGAGGATGGTCCACACACGTTTGTGTGAACTCTCTCTAAGATCATCAAAGCATGGTTCTCCTTTTCATGAAAGGTGGACTTTACATACTTCCCCATGGCGCAACCCTTGCACTAATCTAACTGAGCAAGTGTTCCCATTGGAAGTATAGTAGATATTTGCTGCATGACTTTCAAGGCTCCATGATGAAGATGGCCCAATCGCTTGTGCCATAATTTTCCCTCATCCCGGCTCACCACTTTTTCTGCCTTTCCCATCATGGCAGCACAACCATCTACCTCCAACTTGTAGAGATTCTTAACTCGAATCCCTATCCTCTTGGCTTGACTTGTTTTTTTGTGTCGGAGGAAATATTTTCCATCGCTGAAAATGACATCATAGCCTCTGTCCTCCAACATTGCGACTGAGACCAAGTTTTTCTTCAGACCTGGAACATGCATAACATCTTTCAATTGAAATGGTTTACCTGGATCCTTTTTAAAGGTAATGGTACCAATTCTAGTCGCACTATATCGTCCATCATCGCCCATCTCTATATGCATTTGGAGATATTTCTCCTTCAAATCACTGAAAATCTCCTTATCTCCCGTCATGTGGAAGGAAGCGCCACTATCCAAATACCACACCGATCCAAATGCACTTGACACCATGCATGTGATCAAGGATAAGTCACGTTCAAATTGCGAGGCAAGGGCCTAACCAGCTGCAGCTCCAGCAACCTTCTTGTTCTTCTTCTTCCGCGGACAGTTAGTAGCAAGATGTCCATGTTCGTGATAGTGAAAACACTTCACCTTGGACAAATCCAACTTCTTACCTTCAGACTTGGATTTATAATGGAATTTCTTCCCCTTCCCCTTCCTTGTCTTGGCAGCCAAAGCATAATCCTCTTCATCATCATGATTTGATGAAGATCCATCTCTGGTGTTCCACCCGAACTCCTCTTACACTAGATCCAACCACAGTCGTTCCCAATCTGACAGTTTTTCTCATCCATTGACAAATTATTCATAAATGTGCCAACTCTTAGGAAGTCCCAAGAGAGCCAAGCTCACCAAATCATCATCGGCAACAATTATTCCCACACTCCCTAGTTCATCTTAACATTGGATAAAATTTGTGAGATACTTTGGAATGTTGTCACCCTTTTCCATTTTTATCTTCCTGAGTTTATCTTTGAGTGCCAATTTCCTATGGTCGCTGCTGCTTTGGAAAATATTCGTCAAAGCCTTCCACATAGCATATGGTGTGGCTTTCCCATGAAGGCTTGAGACAATGTGGTCTCGCACACCTTCCAACAGAATCCTACTCGCCTTTGCCACTTTCTTTTGCCATGCATCAAGTAATGCATCATCTGTCGAAGTAGGCTTAGGAACATCACTGTCGATGAATTCATTCAAGTCATTATCTTCAAGAACCACCTCCATCCCGTCCTTCCAGGAAATGTAGTTTGATCTGCCCTTAAGTGCATACTCTAGCCGCAAGCCATTGAAAGCCATTTCGAAGTTTACTCATCTGTAGCACCAATAAAATCTTTCTGCAAATTCGAATTCTTTCCACCAACAAACTCAGCTCCTGCTTCAAAATTGCAATCTTTTGTGCTCCGATACCATGTAGAAATTTAATACAAATTATGTATTGCCTGGATTCTCCTGATCTAACAATTATATGCCACTGTTAAATATAGAATCGCTTCTACAAAAAGCTTGCAGAATTAAAACATGATCGCTAATTGCAATATCAAGAATAAAGATCAATCACACATAACATATATGTTTTTACTTGGAAAGCATAAAGCTAAAAACACCACTATCATATATTATGTATATATCATGGATCATGAAACAATCTCATACAAAGTTCCAATCCAAGAGCTCTAAATACAATATACAATCGTCTCACACTATCATACAAAAATTGGCAAATTCATGATGTGCCAATTTACTGCCTCCAGAAAGCCTGCCTCCACTGTGAAATCCTAGCTAATAGAATTCCTTGAATGAATGGAATCTTGCTTTCCTTGACTGCGTAATCCTCATGGGCACATCCAATGTGTGTGTGGTTGCATGAGTGCACCCACTAATGTCACAACTGATAGTCAAACGATCCCTTTCACCTACATCTCAACTGGGTCTCCACTAGATCTAACATGCATGTAGTTAACAATAGTAAATCTTCAGTTGAATGTGAGACCACTGATTGTGAATTAATTAATAATTAATTCACTGATCTCTCACTAGTGTATCTTTGATTACAACTAGCACAACTAATTTTAACTCACTTAACTGAGTTAAACTACTTTACAACTCACATAACTACACATCCAACTCTGTTACAACTTCGAATCACTCAGTTACAACTAATTCCACTTGCATGTCCCACCAACCAACCTATGAAATCGAATTTCCTATAGCTAACTGATTTTCCACTTCAATTAACTATTTCCAAGTGCTCATTGAGAATAGATTATTGCTTATTGTCCAACTAATATTAAGGGATAATAATAGTCAACATACATCTATAAATAGACATGTGATCTATAAATAGAACTCGCACATACATCTATAAATAAAATTCATCTATAAATATCCATAAATAGACATCATCTATAAATAGAATTTTCTCATGCATCTATAAATAGACCTCCACCAAAAAATAGCCAGAGGCTCCATCCTAGTGTAGGTGCATAATTTTCACTAGGATCTTCTTGTTGAATCTCAACATATTCAACTATATTATAAATTATTGTATTAGTAAAAGGTTTATCATATATGAATATTTAAGGCAACCTGTTGCACAAGGTCGTCGTAGTTGGGATTTGTATGGCCATTTCCAAAATCTACAAATGTGTAGGGAATAACATAAGGTAATAAGCTCACTGCAACAAAAAATGCATCAATGCAAAAGCCATCAAACATGTTGTTATCTTCTACTTGCACAAACTCTTGAAATCCAAACTTTCTGGGCACACCTATGACTAAATGTTTACCATTATTTGGGAGTGCCCACCCTTGGGGCACGAGTTTGTTTTCACCTAACCATATTACATCATACAGTTTTTGACCTACACTATGTATGGAGTGTGATTTGGAACCTCTTATTTCTAGAGGGGTAACAAATAGACTTGATTGATTTTCTGAATAACCCACCTTGGGATACCCCGTGCCAACAATATTGATGATCTCAAAACTACAAACAATTAAGTCCCCTTTGTTATCAAATTTCACTAGACCAGTTAATCTTGTAAAATCAGTTTGTGACAATATCTTCAACAATTTTGGACTTTCGTCAAAGACCTTAAGTTTTGCTAGATTTGTTTTGTTTCTGCTTGCACTGGATACCCAAGGATACTCTGTAAAAGACACAATTCCCCCTTCGATTATTGAAATATGAATAGAGTGAGCAATTTCCTAGACACCATCGTAAGCATAGTATCCAAATGCATTTAAACCAACATCAACTCTCTTAAATTTGTGTAGATTGTTCCATCTAAGAGTGAAATCATGCTCCTTATTTGAAACTAGAATATGCCGACATAAACTGATGACTCCTTGGAGTGAGTTCATGGTATCATAATTGAGTATGGCATAATCCAAAGCAGCAGAAATCCAATCTGTAGCTATCCAAACATAGCCACTGTTCAACATTCCAAGGTACAATGCTTCAGATAAAAGATGCAGACCTGCATCAGGATTCATATGTAATGCTTGGGTTTGTATAAACACTAGCAAGGCATATGAAAATGCCATGAAAAAATTAATGAAACTATTCTTAGATATATTATTCATTTATTGTTTCATTGTCAAAATATATTTCTATTATTTTTAATAATAAAATAAAAGAGTGGTATCATAATGCTGTTAATTATAAATGCTGGCATATACTTCATAATGTTGTTAATTATAAATGGCATATACTTCATAATGTTGTTAATTATAAATGCTGCATATATTTCAATTAAGGTAAGTGACGTTTCACAATCAGTATAACACAAAATATCTGGGACATCAATTGACTAGCCACATGCACGTAGTTCCGCTATCCCTCTGTCATCATGCATGTGTTACACTTGTGGTTAGTATTCAAATTTCTATGTTACAACATTATCTTACATGGAGAATATTTATCCTCAGTAGATTCCATTGCTAGCATCATCCCCTTTTAGTTCTAGGGGCATATCTCGTTACAGTTCTTGAAGCATATGAAAATATGTTTCGTCCAAAAGCGCTTATTGTTTAAGAGATTGTTCAATACAATGCAAAGGAACCTGCGATATAAAATTGGGTTTAAAAAATTTTTACTGGCAATTTTAATGCTCCAAATTTCAAGAGGGATTTAAAGTATATTTGTAAGAGGCCTTCAATAGACAGAATACATAGTCGATATAGTACAAGGGAGCCTGCGATATAAAACTGGTTTTAACAAATTTTTTCTCACAATTTTAATGCTTGAAGTTTCAAAAGGGATTTGAAGTATATTTATAAGATGCCTTCAACAGACAAAATACATGGCCGCGAGGTTTTAGATATAAAATTGAGGCTTTTTTTACCGTGAGGTTTTAGATATAAAATTGGATTTTTTATTTTTTTTTCACAAGCCTCAAAGGCTTCATTGGATTTTGTCAAGAAGGCTTTGAAGTAGGTTTGTAAGAAGCCTTTAGTAGACAAAATCCATTGCCATGGGGCTTTAGATATACAACTGTGTTTAAATTTTTTTTCTTGCGAATTCAAGCTTCGAAGACTTTGTTGAATCGTGAAGATTCAAGAGGGCTTTAGAGTAGGTTAGCAAGAAGTATTATTCATAATAGAAAATCCATGGTGCAAGGCTATATATATGCACCATTTGAAAGGTATTTCTTGTGTAATGTCTATGTTTCTTGCATTGCATTGAATTGAATTATATTGATTTTAGAATCTATTCTTTCATGTTTGTGCAACTCAGAATGCTGCTTAAACCATAACAACACTAGGGCAACCATGTTACTAAAACCTTATGTTTTATTTTCCCACCAAGATTTAGTAGCCTAATATATATGTTTATATTATGAATAACATATTGTAATTCAGTGTCTCTGGGGATTAAAATTTTACACAACATTGACCATCAACTTGAACTTACTTTTTCGGTGTGAAGTTATATCTTAATTGATACAAAAGATTTATTCCAAATATGACACAAGGGAGGAGAATAGTTACCCTAGAGAGGGATTTGATTTCGTGGTATTTCTTAAACTCTGGAGGGATGTCGTCAAATTTTCACCACAAAAAATGGTTAAACTGAGTAATTTGACCACATAAAATGGTGAGTAAGGGAAAGCAAGGTTGGAAAATTAGTTCCAAGAGGGTCAGCGATTTACCTTTATGAAACTAGGTCGGGCAGAAAATATCAAAACTACGATCTTTACTCCTGCTACCACTGTCAAAAAATAAAAAGAAAAAGAAAATCCAGTTTTACAAACACCTATCTATAACTCTTTTAGCAGAATTTTGTAACTTTACAGAATATTACCCAGCTTTATATGTTACACCAGAATTCGCAATAATGCACCTGAATTCATTAACTCATTATTGAATAGTTCATTATTTAATAGCTATTAAAAGTGCTGAAATGTTAAAAGTGCTTAAAATGTTAGAAGTGTGAAGCTTATTAATATAAAAATAGAAAAACATTCTAATAAATAGAAAAACATTGTAATATAAATGGGCTTGACTCATTAACTAATGTTAATGAATAAATTCTTACCTTAGTGTATTGCACTTTCAGCTAAAGAGTGTTGAGTTCTTGTGGTCGAAAGAACATGACTATTCAACTATTTTGTAGGACGCAAGATGAGTTCATGTGGTTGAAAGAACAAGACCAACCATCCAAATTGTAGCACATCCCCATGGAGTAATTGCCGCATATTTACATGAAGTGTGTAATGTCCCCTAATAATAATAAAAATAATAAATAATATAATATAATATAATTAATTAAATAGTAAATAAATAATAAGTCAATAATAGTAAATACAAAATAAATAATAAAGAGAATAAAAATAATAAATAAAATTGTAATAATAAATTGGAGTTCTAAATAAAAATATATAAAAGTAAACTATATTGATAGTAAAAATAAGTGAAGTTAACAAAAGTAAAAAGGAATAAAATAAGAAAGAGTTAAACTAAGAAAAACATTAAATTAAGTAAAACTTAAAATAAAGAAATAAAAATGGCATGTTGACACAGTGAATGTGTGCATGTGGTTCCATTTCCATTGTTTGGTCTATTTAATAGACATTGATGAAGATGTGATTTATCATTCCTTCATCCATTCTCTTGGAAGAAAAGTGTTGTGAAGGCAAAGGATTCCCTGGCAATAGTACGTTGATTGAGGGCTCAAGGGTGACCAGTTGTAGAAAGATTATGTGCAGTTGAGCCTATGGTTGGGTGGGGAGTTGTCCCCAAAACTTTGTTGCAGTTAGCAGGATTCAAATAGATTTCAACTCTGTAAGAAAAAGTAAGGAATATCGTCACTACAGGTAAGTCGTCTTTGCTCAATTTTTTCTGAAAATTCTATGCTAATTAGTTGAACAATTTTTGTGTTGATTATTAATTTCATATTTAATATAATTAGTTGCATGTTAAATTTTGGAATTGTTACATATGGTATCAAAGCAAGGTTTCAATTCTATTGGACCCTTAGCTTTTTTATCTTCTCACAATTTATTAAAATTAAAAATATATGAATTTAAAAAGATTATGAGTAGTTACTTGTTTTGAATGAGATTTTTCTAAACACTTTCTTACATAGGCTAAAACTAAACCACTATCTCAACAAAAATTTAAATTATAATTAAAAGACTCCATGTCAAATAATGTATTTCTTAAAAGAATATAACTTTGCATTTTAAGTTCCAATTTAATTATAATTTTATAATTATATAATTGTGAACCCGATTTTGAATTCTAAATATATTTATATTTAAATTTTAGTATTTGGATTTAAAATTCTAATATAAGATTGGAGAATTATGGATTATTATGACGTCGTGAATTTTTCAATAAGAAAAACCTTAAATCTTAAATTTTAAATATAAGATTATATGTGTTGGGTTATGTTTGCGGTTACTTGCTTATATAATTAATTAAAACCATACCGATTTGAACTTGCCTAAGTAATTGATTAAAATCTAGAACCATACTATGCTGATGGAATTGTATATTATATTCCAAAATTTGGAAATATTAGTACCATTCAAATATAGTGTATTATTTTAATGGGTAAAGAGGAGATAAAAGATCGTAAGAGTTGTGAACAACTTCCGTGTGTCATCGACGGTTTTGGGATTTTGCCCAAGCTGTAGTGGACTATATTATGTTAATCTTCCCTATATACATATTTTACTATGTTAATGCTAATCCATGTTCAAATTCACAACCTATTTACATATTTTACATATTTCATAGCATAAACGTAGATCCATGTTCAAATTCATAAATGTAATTCTGAGGTAATGTAAGGAATAAATATCTATTGGGTTAGGTATGTAAACAAAAACATATTAATATATGTTTTCTAAATGTTTGTTGGTGTAATAATTCCCGGTGAATTAATGTTATAATTATTATTTCCTTTTTATATTATTAAAAGCAAATTGTAAATTTCATTTTTGAAGATCATTATTTATATTATAGTATAAAAGTTAAGTTATGAAGTGGCTGAAAAGTATTTATTCAATGTAACGTTGAAACCTCAACTCAATTTAGTCATAATATTGAATGGTTATGAATGTATGGGAAAACACGAAGTATAACATTTTAATATAAATCTTCTGGGAAATCACATAAGAATTTTCGGAACCTTACAAAAAAGACGCGTTTCGAACTACAAACTGTTGTTTATCATCAGGATAATGAAAATTGGCTGATCTGACATACACTTTTATACCAAGACGAGAGAAGCAACGGTCAAAACCCAATAGTAAAAAATAAGAAAAATATAAAAACCAAAAATAAAATTAACCCCAACATTAAAATTACAAAAGTTAAACGGTCAACAAAAAACTATAAAAATATAAAAAATATATATAAAAAATTAAACGGTCCACTAAAAAAGCTATATATCAAAATATAAAAAGAAAAAACCAAAAACCTAACTACCCCCACCTTAAAAACACAATTTAAAACTAAAAATAATAAAAAATTAATAAAAATCAGAACTAAAATTTTTAATTAACACCCCTTTCAAAAACATGATAAATATGAATAAAGTTAAAAGTCATAAAAAATCAACGTCAAAGTAAAAAAATATAACTAAATCAAAATTATAAATACATAAAATAATAAAATAAAAATAACGGATCTAATCAATAAATAAATTAATAAACAAATAAATAAAATTAAAAAAAAATTAGAGTTAAAATACAAATAACACATATTAAAAAAATAATAATAATAACAGTAACTAAAACTACAAATAAATTAGTTATATCTTAATTTTATAATATACTTAAATATAAATAAAATTCTTCTGTGATTTCCTGGAAGATTTATATGAAAATGTTATGGATCACAGAAGCTTGCACTCTCAAGAAGTATAACGTTTTGTTAGGCTCTCAATTCAGATTTTTTGGGATTAATAATTGGATTTATAGGGTTTAGGTCCTTGTATTGTAGGGGTTAATTTTTGTTTAATTGGATTTATAGGGTTTAGGGTCCTTGTATTGTAGGGGTTAATTTTTGATATATATATATAAAATTAATTTTATTTAGAGAGATATAATAATAAGGTAATAATGTTTTGTAAATAAAATTGATAACATTGTTAAAGATATATAAAATAAGTACAAGTTTTATAAATTTTATTGTGAATAGAAATATGGTTTTATTTGTAATTATTATTGAAAAATTATACATATATAAAATTAATTTAGTTGATAAAATTGTTAATTTTTTTGGAAATTTTGAAATCGAAATGACATATAAAGTGAAGTATGAATTTTAATGTTTTTATGAAAATTTAGTGTAAAGAAAATTTAGTATAAAAGATATAAGCATAAATCAAGGAATGTAAATGGATTATAATGATGATTTTCCTATGAAATAAGGATTGTGTAAGGGAAATTTTTGGAATTTTGTCTTGCAAGTATCTAAATCGTGTCTAATAGCTTAAATTATATTCATAATCTATGGTACTATGTATAAGGTTATGGGTTCAATTATTTGTTATGTCAACATAGGAGTGTTGAAGTATAATGTTGGGATAAAGTTTCGTGATATAATGGTATGTGGTAATTAGACATAGTTATGATGTGAGGATAATGATGCACACATGGTTCTTATTTATTTTGTTATGATAATGATGTTTTATGCTCATGATGGATATGATATGCATAGGGATCATGATGCTATGATATGATATATATTGACATGTAGTTCATTTATTATGTGATGTTATGATATATCTTTGATACAAATATATTGATGTTATAACTAATGATGATATTTCATGATGTGTAGCATGTGGATTTGCATACAGATTTTATGACATGCATGAGCGTGCAATTTTTACTATTCAAATTGCTATGATAACAATGATGTTATGTTATCATGATGGCATGCAAGTGTTGGCATGAAGATTATTTTTTTATTATTTTATAATTATAATTAATGCATTGGATGCATGTTGAGATGTGGTGATTGACAACAACTCCGAAAATGGGCCGAGAGGGCCGAGTTATTTGAGGATATCGTGGGAGCCCATACATACAAGGGAGAATAAGTAACACCATATGAGTTGGGGACATACTTAATCAACACTACATATGTCAGTGGTTCCTTTTTCTTGTATAGATCTTAATGGATAGCTCTTGAGGGGCTATGGGACCATCTTGAGGAGGCCAAGTGCCTGGTATTGGATTGAGATTCCAAAGTCTGGAAGGGGTGTAAGGATTTCGATGCCTGGGGCTATGCACCTTAGTGAGGGTAGAGAGAGTGGGTTAGCCTTGTGAGATTCTTGGATTACTACTGCATGGATTACTAATCCAGGTGCTTGCCTTGGGGCAGATGTGGTCTGAGCTAGGTGCGAGCCTTGGAGCCAGCCTTGGGCTATGGTACAAATCGATGGGGCTTATGCCTGGTTCCAAAAGTGGGAAAAAGGACAAAGATTCCTTGAGACCCGGATGTTGTGGAAACTTTCGATGCCTGCTCGTTATACTAGTTCAGCAGAGGGTGTTGGGAAAACATGAAGTAATAAATAAATAAATAAATAAATAAATAAATAAATAAATAAAATGTTAAATTACTCAACTTAACTTTAGGACGAAGTTCCTTAAAGAGGGGGAGTATGTAATGTCCCCTAATAATAATAAAAATAATAAATAATAAATAATATAGTTAAATATAATTAAATAAATAGTAAATAAATAATAAGTCAATAACAATAAATACAAAATAAATAATAAAGAGAATAAAAATAATAAATAAAATAGTAAATAATAAACTAGAGTTTTAAATAAAAATATATAAAAGTAAACTATAATAATAGTAAAAATAAGTGAAGTTAACAAAAGTAAAAATGAATAAAATAAGAAAGACTTGAACTAAGAAAAACATCGAAGTAAGTAAAACTTAAAATAAAGAAATAAAAGTTGCATGTTGACACAGTGAATGTGTGCATGCGGTTCCCTTTCTATTGTTTGGTCTATTTAATAGGCATTGACGAAGAGGAGATTCATCATTCTTTCATCCATTCTCTTGGGAGAAAATTTTTGTGAAGACAAAAGATTCCCCAGTAGTAGTACGTTGATTGAGACATTGGTGTGGGCGCAACAATAGAAATATTATGTGCAGTTGAGCCTAAGATTGGGTGGAGAGTCGTCCCCAAAAATTTCTTGCAGTTAGAAGGATTCAAATAGAGTTCAAATCTGAAAGAAAAAGTAAAGAATGTTGTCACTACAGGTATGTCGTGTCTGCTTAGTTTTTTTGAAAATTTTATGCTAATTAGTTGAAAAATTCTTGTGTTGATTATTAATTGCATATTTGATATAATTAGTTGCATGTTAAATTTTGGGGTTGTTACAAAGTTCTTAACATAATAAATCGATTTGAAATTACTCTATTTAGAGAGTCAGGAAGAAATATTCAAAGCGGTGGGATGAGACCGAGAGTTAGGTGTTGAGGCTGTGTGGCTACACCTGAAAAATCGTGGCTACACTTAACAACTACAAATGTGTGTGAAAAAATCACTTCATTCGCACGAAGTGCTTAACAGAATAGGTCGATCAGAAATTATTCTATTCAGACAACGTGGAAGAAATCTTCAAGGTGGTGGGATGAGACTGAGAGTTAGGTGTTGAGGTTATGTGGCTACACCTGACAACTCGTGGCTACACTTGACAGCTATGGAGGTGCATGAAAAAATCACTACTGCAGTGCAAGGACTTTGGATATAAAAAAAATGGATATAAAATGCAGTGTATTTTGGGTATAATATTTCTGCATCGGGCCATGTCAAGCCGTGAAGCATGTAATAAGAGGTCAAATATTTTCTTAACATAAAACTTTGGGTAAAATTTCAGTGAATGACATTACTAGTATTAAAATTCAGTTAAAATGCTAGAGATTAGAAAAAAATTCTGTCAAAAGACGAATTAATAAGCATTGAACAATCAAATGGTCATTATAGTCCTACTGAAGGCATGACCAATAATATTTGTTTGATTATATATCAAAATAAGTTTTCAAATTAGAAAAATATACATGTTGGTGCATGACATGCTATAGTACAATTTGGACTTAGAAATTTATGATTGACTTTGAGATTCAGAAAAATGAAAATTAAATGGTTGTTTTGTATATTAATTTTTTAAAGATTTATTTTATAAATATCAATTAACAAACTTTTAGTCATATGTTTTTAGTCCGTTTCATTACCATTTACTATAAAGAAAACATGTAAGTTCATTTAAGTTTACAAAATGACAAATTCATATCATCGAAATTTTGATATTTGTGGATTCTATCAAAATTACTTAAAAATGAGAGATATTTGTTAAAAAATAGATTACTATATAAATGTTAATTTAACTCTAGCTTCAAAGTTGTACCAATGAAATCCTTGCAAAGTGCATACTTGACTCACCATTATAGTACTTTAGCTAGTCTAAACCTCACATATAATCTTTTCATAATATATATAATGGTAATGTAAATAGGCTTCCACTTTTATATGGTTTTGGAGGTATTTAACTCTATAACAATTTTAAATTAATCTATGTCTTAGTCAATGAATTAAAAACTTCATATTCTTATTTTATTCACATTAATATATTCTTATAGTATTCAACATTAATTAGGAAAGCTATACATTCTAAGTTTATCTTAAACTAGGGTTTATGATTGACATGTAACATATGGCGTACAATTAATATATAACAATTTAGCCATAAGAAAAGTTATAAATCTCCATGATACCTTAAATTGGGTTTTATGATTACTTTGTAGCTACTTTATATATAGATACCTTAAACTAGGATATGATTATCCATTAGCATATTTTGTAAAATTAATATATAACAATTTAACTAAAAAAAATTAAAATCCACAATTACCTTAAATTGGAGTTTATGATTACTATATAACCTGGGAGATTTTAAACTCTATAACCATTTCTAACCATTTCAATTAATGTAAATAATTTACTTTTGCTTAAGCCTATTCTCTTAGATTCTTAGTAAGCAATAGTATAGAGAGGATTATAATAAAGAAATAGAAAGGATTGTAATAAAGAGATTCTCATGGAAGGGTCACAATTAGTGAAAAATGTTAAAAACACTATCTACCTTAAAAAAAAACATCTATGTCATAGTGCATGGTCCACATATTATAATTGCCACACCATGTGCAAGAACACACTCCAATCCAAACGTGTACATTAACTCTTTTTAGGATAAAAAACACAATAGTAAAACATTTCCCCATCCAAGTGAAAAGAAAAAGCACACATGCTATACTAAGTAATTCTCTTCATATCCCATGGTAGCTACCAGAGACATTCGACATCATTACTAAAAAAATGCTCCATAGAGGATAAATCCTTCTAGTTCCTTTCTTGTCAGATAGAAATCCATTTAGGTCATTTCTTGTCAATTACGGACTCAATGAAAGATTAGGGACTCAATGGAAGATTAAAAGTAATTCTCTTCATATCCCATGGTAGCTACAAGAGACATTCGACATCATTACTAAAAAATGCTCCATAGAGGATAAATCCATCTAGTTCCTTACTGGTCAGATAGAAATCCATTTAGGTCATTTCTTGTCAATTAGGGACTCAATTGGAGGTTAACTTTTAAGGTTACATTTTGAAAGCATATTTTAGTAAATTTAAGTAGTAACATGTTAAGGAAGGTTTTCAATCTATGGCTTCGTGACTGCTTATTAATGGTAAGACCTATAAAGAAAAATTCATAAAAGAGAAAATCCAAGCATTTGATCATGTTGAAATAAAATTTATAACTATTACCGTTGGCAAGAATCTTGAAATAAAATTCAGTACTATTACTCGTGGCAGGAATTTTGAAATATCAAATATGACTCAAAAGAATTTAGATTTTTAATTAGTTTTTGTTTTTTTCTTAAACTAAACCATATACTTTTCCAAGTTAAAGTTAAAATAGTGGCACAAATTATTATTCACTCCTTTTTAAATAGAGGTACAAATTATTCACTCTTTTTTAGATGGTATTTTTCTAATAAAATTATATTTTTAGCTAATGAGGTAAAACACATTTTTTAGTAAGTGTTCTAAAATGGATATATAGGTATTATAGGAATATAATAAATTTATAAATTGGGTAGATTGAAAGTGGAACATTTCAAAGATATGTTTTTTTTTGTTGTTGTTGTTATTGTTGTTGTTGTTATTAAGTTTGGGTTATTAAGTTTTGATACAATTTTGATTTCTAAAAAATAATTTTTGAGCTTAGTGATGAATAAGTATTTTTTTTTTTTTAGGTTTTTTTTTATTAGAAGTTGGTTTTTTTTTTTTTTTTTCATTGTGATCTTTCTAATGAGTTATCATGCATTTAAAATGGAGTTCATGTGCAATAGTTATGATTCTTATAAGGCAATGGTTCAAATGTTCTCCACATGTTCAATGATCTTGGTAGGGTTGAACGGATTATGCCCTCCTACTAGTTACTTTTCTTAAAAACGTAATTACCACATGCTATGGTGGTTCTTCAACCAGTGTGGGTCCTAGTACTAATGTTGTTTTAACTACTACTACTTATGATGTCAAGTCATCAACTATAGAATATAAAATGGGATATGGACCTGAATATATAAGGAATGAATATGGAACCTTTCGCTGGGTAAAATTGAACTCCAACTCCTACAACCCTTGCCTTTGATACTTCCCATGCTTTGATGCCCTCTACCTTAGCATCCTTTTACTTCCTTTTTGTGGGAGGTTCCAAACCTCAATGGTACCATTTCAACTCACCATAATTGGAATATGGATAGTTAGTAATTTGTGAGAATCTAGTAGAGACTTTTAAAAGCATCATGGAGGTTCTAATGGAGATTCAAAACCATATACCTAAGCTTAATTTTATTTATCGAAAGCTTCACAAAATGAAGGAAAAGGGTTCAATTTTTTACTAATATTTAGTTACTCCACAATATGAGTAGTAGTATTTGAGAGAGGCTAGTAGCACATGGAGAATGTTACAACAAAATCTATTATATGTGTAAAGCCTCACTAGGTGACCTAGACAATGTGGAATATGTGGGAGTGTCACCAGTGTCACCTTAAAAACCACTCACATATATTTAATGAAGGACAAAATCCAACATAAGGTAGGCTTCCCTAGTACTTCTTATGGATTAATAAACCAAATGATATCAAGCTAAATTCCCCTTAAGTATATTATATGAAAAATCTATTGATAAGTGTATATCAAAATCAGATTCGCGGTGGATGAAGGCATAAATTTAGGCCCTTAAGGTTCGAAGGACCTATGGGTCAATATAAAGGCTGGGGTTAGGCTAAGGAGTCTCAATTAGGTTACCCAAATACACTAAATCAAGAAAAATTCAAGGCTTCTATAAATTAAGGTTTTATACCAACAAATTCCTACAAAACAATAGTTTATGACAACAACAAATTTAACCGTTAAAAATGTGAAAATTATATGGAATGAAGGTTAAATTTAATAGTAAAATAAGGAAAAAATTACAATAAATTTTGATGGCTAATAAATCATATGAAAAAAAATAAAGCATGATGTTAGCCCTAGAAAATGGTTTAAAATGCATGAAAAAATTTGAATTAGCTTCTCTAATAAACTCTTCAAGAAAACCTAACCTTAGGGCATATATCAATAAGTCATTAAATGTTAAAAAAATAAAATTTTGATACAATTTAACCTTAATTTAACATAAAAAATAAAATTAAAATGATTTTAGAGTTTTAAAAGAATGCCACAAATGAGAAAGACTAGTGCCTTCTAGGATACAAACCTATTCTAGGCTTTCATTTAGAGTGATCCAAAATCCAATGAAAGCTAAGGAAAATAAATTAATTTACCCTAGGGCTTTCAATTTAGGTTCTCAATTTTTTGGATGATTAAGGGGAAAACCTATCTCTATTCCTCAAATACTTGGAGGAAGGGCTTATCTCAACAATGTATAATTAATTAAATATTAAATAAAATAGTTAGCATAGGAATGTACATCTTATGGAACATAAAACCAAGATTAAAAAAATAAAATAAAAAAAAATCTAACTTTATTCACCATGCATCATCCAAGGTCTACCATAAGTATCAATGAATAGATATTACATCACATCTCAATATCCATCTAATAAAGTTACTCAAATAAGCATCCATTGCACAGTAGAGAGAAATATCACTAATTAAAAAAGGCTATGATACAAATGTGACAATGAACAAATCAGGAAATTGACTCCCCTATATATATTGGGTAACCAAGTCAATTTACTTTAATTTAGACTAAAAATCCCTAAAAATTAGTAAATATATGATACAATTTGCATATGTCACAAGCCAACCCAAAAATATAGCCAAATCAATGAAATAACATGAAAATACAACTCAATTATCCCACATATGTGAGTCTATTGTGTCATCATCCAAAAGGAATGTCTCTTCATGAAAAGTTGCAATAAATAACCCAAGGGATTTATCTTATCCCATAAGTCATGGATCTCCATCCAAATGAGGTGCCACATCACAAGCATAGCTCTCCAAAGGCAACACCATCCACCAAAAGGCTCATGTCATCATCATTTAATGAAGAAATAGGACGGTGTCATTAAGATAGGCATGGCTTCATCAAGGTAGAAGGTGCATCTACCCCTCCAAAGGGGTCCCAAGTGATCAACAACATCAATCCCTATCAAGAGAAGTGCAACATCCATAAGGAAGGTACAGTTCCAACTTGGGGGTGTCTTGTCATCTCAAGGGTACACCATCTCTCTAAATAAATTTCATAGCATCAAATATCAATGTCCAAGGTGTCAGGGCTAGAGGAGGGTCACATCATTAGTGCTAAGTGATCATCAAGGACAATGCTCCTTAAATGGGCTTCAATGTCCATCATCATATGTCTCATATTAACAAGGAATGCAGCTAGACAACCTCTTGAAAGTGTTGGAGAAGCATTACTTCATCCCTTAAAGGATTCTAGTTTCACTTGCAAGAATCATCTAAGACATACTCTAGGAATCAAGTGAGATCAACATCATGATTACAAGAACCATAAAAGCATCAAGGTGGACCATATTTTATGTTGAAGCCATCAAAGTACTTTGCATGAGTATAATATTCAAATGTCTTATTAGCTTATGATTACGCACAAGCTACTTCACTTAGGTATGGGAGAGCTAGCACATTGACCTTATTCGGTGCTTCCAATCCTGATGGGAGGAAAAATCCCTAGGTTGAACCTTTCAAATGATAGGTGCAAGTGATATGTGTCATGGCTTGGAATTTACTTTATGTAAGGTGTCATGTAGTCTTATACTAGGTTATGTAAACCATCATCCATGGATGCCTTGTAGGGGGAGTGCTTAGTAGCATGAGTTAACTTCTCTTGCCTTTGTTTTTTCCAAGTCCCAATATTACCTTTTTATTTCTTGTTTTGATATGACTTGTTTAACTAGATTTATTGATTTATCAAGTAATAATACTAATGTAATCCCCCTTAACGAAGGGTATTTTATCGCTTCATCAAGGTTAAGATGTTTACTGAGATTTCCTTTTAATTTAATGGGCATGATATGCATGGATATTCTTAGGGACAAGTAGTTATATAAAAGGGGATAAAGCTCAATCTATATTTGGAATTTTCTTACTTTACATCCCTTGCCATTATTTTTCTTTTTTACATTTGGCTTATGCTTTTTCTTTTCTGATAGTTGCATCAACCTCAATTATATTGAACCCCTTCTTCTCATACGTTAAATCTAACAGGGAAATGATATGAGCGACTCAAAAGAAATATTCAAAACATGGGATACTAGACATTAGGAATAATGCGAAGTGTTAAGTATGAGTAAAATGGAGTGCTATCATAATCAAAGCCTCCTATTTGTGTCCCTACTAGAAAATGAAATAAAGACCCTAAGGAAGGTCACATTGGACTAGAGACTCATGATAACCACTAAGGTGAAGTAAGGGAACAAGTACACAACCAATTCAATTTCAATCTATGATTCTTACTAGAATGCCTTAAACATTAAATAAAACCACTTGAAAGAAAAAACAATTAAAGTACCTCACAATAGATGACCCATCTTCATCAGACAGGTAGGCTAGATCAATGAGTGCACTAACTGGAAAATGGGTGACAAACATTTGAGGTTGGATATTTATAGATCATACTAGGGCTATTGGCTAGCAAGTTGCAATTTAGGAGAAAAATTTTCCCCTAGACTTACCCATATTTATATTTATGGATGGGTAATAGAGATATAAACATAATATAAAGTATACAAATCATAACATCTCATACCTTCACAATGAACTTAAAACAATTATAAATTATTATAATTTATATTGTATACTCCATAAAATAAAAAATGAAATACAACATTTTTTTTTCTAAATAAGGCTACTTCTATTATATCATACAGGTCCAAAAGTTACATTTCTTGTCCTCCGTAGTTGGTAGGCCGATTCCGGAGGGAAATTTCAGAAGAAAAAACTCAAAAAAGGGACTGACCCAAACGGGGAAACCAACTCGAGAGAAGAGTTGATGATGAGCTGCCCATAGTGGGAAACCAACTTGACGAGTTATAAGTTTAGGATAGAACCATAATAGTGGACAAAACCAGAACATTAGAAAACTAGAAATAAATAAAATATAATTGGAAAAATAGATGAGCACCCAACCTTTAAGTTGAAGGAGAGTTATCATTCTTCTCTGGAGGAAGGGGTGGCTCTTCCACAATCCTGCATGCATAGTCTGATTTGTCCTCCTCCTTCTTGGAAATGTGGGCTGTTGACGGAGGGATAAGAAACACTTGGACGTCAGGCGAAATGGAGGAGGCCGCTTGAGTGTTGGTGATCACATCAGTTCCTTCCTCGTACGAGCTTGGACCTGCATCACTGCTTGAATCCTCTTCGATGCTTGAACTGATATGCACCGGCAAGGATTTCATTTTGCGAGGAGAGAAGGCTGGAGTAGACAGAATGGTAGATTTACGAGGTCTTTTTCTATGGTGGAGGTCGGAGCCAGAGGGTTCAGAGGGAAGGCTCGGACGGTGGAGGAATAGATGGGTAGTGAGGTTGACGGGGTCGAGGACGTCCGGCTGTGTCCAATCCACATTGAAATTCACCGCCCTGCTCGCAGAGGCCGAGGTGGGAGGCCTGAAAGAGAGGCCCTGCCCTCCTGCTCTTCAAAAATGAATCCTATGTCTTCTGGGTAGGGCAGAGGCAAGGGAATGAGAGGAAGTCCGAGGAGAAGGAGAGTCCTCTAGTGCAACCGAGGTGCCGAATTTCAAAGAGAGGTGACCATAGGGGAGGGGGACATAACAGAGGAACCAAGGTGCAACAGAGAAAGCACAGGCATCTGCGCAGAGCCGAAGGGATAGGCGTATGGAGAAAGATCGAGCTGGGGTGGCGGATTTAAGGGCCATGGGAGGTGGCCAAGGTAGGACAGACATAATAAAAGAGCAGCAGTCGGAGGTAAATTCAGAGGACAACAATGGGAGGCTAGATGGGGTGGCGAATACATGCCCCATGCTCCGTCATTTAAAATAAAAAGGGTGTCCATGTGCAGGCGTGTGGGGTGGACATGTGCCCTTCCACCTAGCACCCAAGTGGTGCCCTCTCTCCTCAGCAATCACCTGCATCCGGGAAAATACAACATTTTATTCAATATTGTGCTTTTATGAATTTTCAAGGAAAATATTTATGCCTCATTTGTAGAAATTTTTTATTATTATTTATTTCATGTATTGTATAATTAAATGATTGAAATAATAATAATAATAATAATTATAAATTAATCATATAGTTAAACATATATTTATTATAATTATTAAATAATTAAATACCAAATTAGTGTAAACATCATTAATTATACATTAAATTTCTTAATATTAAAAATATAATATGACATACATACGAATTTTCAAAATATTTGTTTGTTTGCTAGGTTATTTGAGTTGTGAGATGACTGACTCTCTTAACCTGTCACTTGAGTAGCGACGATCGAGGGGAATTCAAGCTGTCAAAATCATCCTGGGATCACACCCAACCTTGGCCACACCAGTCCTTAGGATGGCTGAATTTTTTCCCATGAAGTTTCAAACCGATTACCTTTATGCCACATAGTGCCTTGATAGAAAACCCTATCACCATCAACTCTACACCCAATGGGAATTTTCAATCTATTAATATAATTATTAAAATTATATCGAATTTTTTAAAATATATTTAAAATGTCATGGGTTTAAGCAAATTTGCTATTAAAAAGTCATGGGTTCAAATTCTATCAACACTCTCGGGTATCTTTAAGCCAAACCTTTAAGCTTTATTTTAAATCGAGTTGTCTTTAATGAGACTTTTTGGAAACATTTTTGGTAGATTTTTCCGATCTAATTTGTCTAAAATCTGGCAAGAATTCATTGAAATCACAAGAATCCATATATGCAGTAAAAAAACTAGTTTTGAATAACAAAAAGATTTCACCTCAAATTTTTTAGTCGACCAAAAATTCCAAAAAATCACATTAAAAACAACTCCATTTTAGATATCTAATAATTCAACTATACAAATACTTGACTTTATTATTAAAGAACAATAAAAATCATAAAATCTATAGCATTTGTTGTCAAATAATTTGTCTATACCATAAAAATTACAAATTATATGAAGAGTAACCACATGTATTTTGAGAGTTAGAAAATTAATTAAATTTGTATAATGTATCATTCAAAGAGTAAGTTTGTCATTACATATTTTTATTAAAGATGAAGATCGATGACACCAATTTTAAACTATAAAGATGTCAGTCGATTAAATATGGTATTTTTATATGAATAAATATTATTTATATATATTTATTGAAAATTAGTATATTCATATAATTAAAATTAAAAAAAATAAAATAAAAATATTGTAGAATTTTAGTCAATACAACTATTGAAGGCAATATATAAATGAAGAAATAATTATATTTAAGAGTTTCTTAAGGCAATATATAAATGAAGAAATAAATTATATTTAAGAGTTTCTTACTATTAGTTTTCAAAATGACTTTCCATGCTCTTTAAATAAAGACGATAAAATCAATAAGATGTTAAAACACATATCAATACAGTCATTGGTATTGAAAAGATTACACAGTGTTGGATCACTTGATGTCTAAAACATATCATTAATGTTGAATTGCATAACTACGAGTGCAAAGTAATGCACACTAAAGAAACACACGTTTACCTAAAGAAACATTAAACTAAATATTTAAATATTCTAACATCCACTATTAAGAACAACTTGTAATTGGATTGAAGAATCCATAAAGGTAGGCTGTAGCACAATAGGAGAAGGGATGAGGCATTAGAGCCTATCACCCCATAATGACAACTTTCTGAAATCTTAACATAGATTAAAGTTTGGAAAATTTCACTCTTATAAAAGTCTTTGTGAAATAATCACAACTTGAGCCCTTGTTATGATAATTGATTTTCCGGAAGAGTTTTATGAATAATTATGGATCACAGAGGTTTTCAATCAGAAATGAATGAGCTTTCTGATGAAGTGCATGTGTATCTCAATGTGTTTGCTACATTGATGTTGAATTGAATCATTGATAAGCTTGATGGAACTTTTATTATCACACTAGAGTGTGGTTGGATGATACTACTGGAATCAAAACTTTGAAACAATTAGTTGAATCCATAAGAATTCTTGACTTGCATTAATAACTACTTGATACTCTAATTTTGCTAAGGGCATAGTAAGAGCTTGTTATTTCATACAATTCCAAGAGATAGGTCTCAAATAAGGAATGAAAATATAACTTTCAATAATTAAATATCCCTGGCTCCTAGTCGAACACCATCACTCCATCGAAAACTACATGCCCATAAAATAAATTAACCACGGAAGCATATGACTCAAATTTGGCATAATTTTTACCTGGTGCCTCGTAATTAAAATTGACATGGATGCAACATTACATGCCATGAATGCATTATTTTCACACATAATTATAAGATCATAATAACACAACGGAATTAAAAGCACATTAACTGCAATAGGCTTGAACCCAGAAGAGAGGGTTTAAATTTAAAAATATTAACTGAACACAACACATAAATAAATTTCCATACATAATAACATGTTTACTTATATGAGAAATAAGATTCAACTGGTTACGATATCTCCACATTCCTCCCAGCCATAGATCGTGTGGTTCATAATATCAACCACAGGTCACTCTTGGGCTGGGACAACAACTCCATGCAATATTTTTCAAACTAATAATGAAACTGTAGCCATATACCAACCCTAGTAGCCTCATTCTCAAGCCATAGGCTCACATCCCCTTGACGGACAACCAAGTGGCGAAACCCAAGCCTTGCAACGTTCACCACCTTCGAGGGAAACTTACATTTCGCCAAGGCGGTCTCAGCTTGTGGCTCCAGAAGCTATGTTGTTGTATAGGTTTCTAAGAACCAACAACCAAAACTGAAATAACCCCACAGCCGGCGACAAAGAATAACCAAGACTCTCTGACTATCTCTGAATCGAGTTTCCCAACCAAAACTCCATGACCACCAAGGCATAAACAGGGACAACAAGCCCTTAGAGCCACCAGGGCCCGCGTAAAAATTGGATGCGTCCCAACAGTAGGATTAATTGAATAACTACACCTCATCTACTTTTACAATCCACCGCAGGAATCACTGACTAATTATTAACCAGTTGAATTATTAACTAAATAGGTCCCCCTTTTCACACAATAAACTTCCACTTTATATATGCATGGCCCTAACTTGCCATCAATGACACTCTATAGAGCCCACATGGGCCCCATGCTGCACTTTTAACTGAAAGACACCCAATTGTTGCCTTTTCCATGGAGTTGTACCCCCCATACTCTTTTGTGAAATGGGATTCACAACCAACCTCATTTTATTAAGATAAAAATATGTACCAATTTACAATATTTACATCTTAGCCAAAAATAGACATATCAATAGCTTGGCATGCTGGCCCCAAAACATACCTTGATAACTACATGGGCATGTAGTTCACATAAAAGTATCTGGATCACCAGCCTAATATAAAAACTACATATGTTTACAACGATAAAATAAGTAGAGGTATAACACCCCCCCTATTTTATGCATTGTCCTTAGTGCATCATATATACAAATATGCACATCATATCAGTAAAAGAGATGGTGGTATTCTGCTCTCATGACTTCTTCCTTCCTAGGACGCATCTTCAAGACGTAGCATGGTCCACTTTTCCTTTACCATGCCAATGGCTCGATTCCGGAGAACCTTGACCTTGTTGTCCAAAATGTGCACTAGCTAAACTTGGAAGTCTCTGTTGGGTTCCACTTGAATCATTTTCTAATAAATAATATGATTAGTTCCAGGAACACATTTCTTAAGAAATGATATGTGAAATATATCATGAATATCCAATGATGAAGGAAATGCAATCCTATATGCAACTAAGTTGATCCTTTCCAGGATATTAAATGGCATGCAATATCTAGCTACTAACTGAACAATTTACCAATTTTATTGAGTTCTTCGTGGTTTTCACTTTCAAAAATATGTGGTTCCATAATTTAAATTCCCTTTTTGTCCTATTCTTGTCTCTATAGCTTTTCTTCCTATCCCGGCCAGTAGGGGAAATTTTAAGGATGGAAAATTATGTTGAAGTTTAAAAACATTGGCGAATCTCACTAGTCCCTAATACACAAACTATAAAAATTTTATTGATATATTTGTAAAATTATTCAAATGTATAATGATTTTATATATATTATCTATATAATGGAGTTGATTTTTAAGGTAAAATAATTTTATATTGTAAAATTTGGGCGAATAATTTTTATAAAAAATGGAAATTGGCGAATCTTTTTTGTGGAAAAATCATGGAAAATTAGCCCACGTGCGAATATTAGCCCCTATATTTTTCCATGCCTGGAAGCTTTCAAATTCTACTTTGTTTTTTCCACCCATTCTTCCATATCCCAGAGAATTTATGGAACCATCATGATTATGTTCACCAGATTACTCCAACTCGTAGGAGTATTACATTTTCTGCCATTCAAGGCCTCAAATGGGCTCATTTTTAATGAGGCCTAATATCCATTATTGTATGGAAATTCTAGTAGGTGTAGTTAGTCTTCCCATTTGGATGGTTTATCCATCACGTATATTCGTAGCATATCTTAAATTATTTTATTTACTCACTCATTCTATCCATCAGACTCCATATGACACATTGTGCTAAAATTTAGACTGGTATCCAATCCTTTAAATAAACCCATCTAGAAATTGGATGTGAATTTTGGATCTATGTCTGAAATTATTTCCTTAGGCACCCCATGAAGCCTGCCAATTTCATGCATGTAAATATATACAATATTAGCTACTTATCCACTGCTTTTACAAGAAAAAAATGAGTAGCCTTGGTGAGTTCTTCCACTACTGCCATTATAGAGTCATGTCCTCTCGCTATTTTAGGAAACTTGGTAATAAAATCAACTGAAACCACCTCCCACTTCCACTCAGGAATGGGAATTGGTTGAAGAAAAAATGTTGGGTGCTTGTGCTTAGCCTTAAACCTATGGCATTCCAAACATATGGATATATAATTAGCCACTTACTTCTTTATACCTGGGCAATAAAATTTATTTTTAAATGTTGTCAAGGTTTCCTAGTACCCTGGATGACCAACATACAATACTATGTGCATTTCTTGAAAAATTAATTCTTTTATTGTTGGTACATCTGACACATAGACCTGACCTTTATATAAAATAAATTCATCGTAGTCCCTTTCAAAATCTTGATAATTTGACTGTATTGGGCCTTGTTGTAAATTATTTTTACTCAAAACATATCAATGGTCTGAATTTCTAGCTTGTAATATTTCACTAATTATATCTTCCCTGTAACTATTGATTGTCACAACATACATATTGTGCACTCTACGACTGAGTCCATAAACCACCCGATTTTATTTCCCCTTGATATACTTAATTTCGAAGTCATGTTATGCTAGCAATTCTTGCCACCTAATTTTCCGTGCATTTAAATTTGGTTGTTCAAATAAATGTTGCATCCCATAATTATTGGTTTGCAATTCAAATATCTGGCCCATGAGATGATTCCTCCACATTTTAAGTGCATGAATAATAACTGCAAGCTCCAATTCATGGGAAACATAATTCTTCTCATGGTAGATTACTTGCACATTTTTCATGAGCACTTTGCACAATCATTTCTTTCATGCCTTTGTGCACTTCCAAAAAATATCTTTTGGATTGACAATTTTTAATACTCGAGCTTTAGTTAATAAAACTTTTTAATGTTGAAAATATACTTTACACTCATGTGTCTAATCAAATTTTACACCCTTTTTCTACAATGACGTAATTGGATATGCTATTCTAGAAAAACTTTTGATGAATATCCTATAATTACCCAGCTAAGCCCATAAAAGACCTATCTTTTGTAACATTTTTTGGAGTTGGCCATTTTGTGATAGCCTTAATTTTCTCCAAGTCCACAACTACTCCATCATATGAAATATTGTGACAAAAATAATGGAGCTTTCTTTGGTAAAATGGATATTTACTCAACTTAGCATACAATTGATGCTCCTTGATTACCCATAGAACCAATTTCAAAGGTTGGTAATTCTCCTCTTAAAATTTAAAATATATTAAAATTTCATCAAGAAAAAAATTCTTAATTTATCTAAATATTCCCTACAGACACCATTCATTAAACACATAAAAAATCCCGGTGCATTAGATAATAAGAAAGGTACTACAACAAAATCGTAATACTCGTAACTAGTTTGAAATTTGTTTTACTGATTTATTCTTCTTTGATCCACAACTGGTGATATCCTGATATTAAATCAATTTTAGAAAATATTTTTGCCCCACAAAGTTGATGAAACAAATCATCAACTCTTGGAAATGGGTATTTATATTTAATAGTAACTTTATTTAATTTTCAGAAATCAATACACAACTGTAGTGTACCGTCTTTATTTTTAATGAAAAGAACCATAACACCCCCACACTGATACATTGGGGCATATATATTCCTTCTTTAATAATTCTTCTAACTATGCCATCTGTAATTATTTAAGTTTTAGAGTACTTATCCTATACGCTATCTTAGATACCATAATATCTCCTAGCACCAGGTCAATAAAAAAATCAATATCCCTCCTTGGAGGTAATCCAAGTATTTCTGCAAATAGATTAACAAATTCATGTGGCACTTGGTAATTTTCTATATGAAATTCCTGGTCCATATTTGTTTCCTCCAAATGAGCTCCAAGAATCTAACATCCTTTCCTAAAATTCATTTTCAATTGCACGACTGGTATCTCTTTGATATATATAAGCCTTGGAATCCCTTGGACTTGTCTATGCTATCCCTCATCATCCATAGAAACAAACAATTTGTTGTAACAATAAAGTAGTGCATGGTGGTTCTCCAACTAATCAGTGCCAATCAAACCGTCATAAGATCTAAATGAAATCACATTCAATTTAGATTTTTTACTCAACCCATTCATATCAATTGAACAATCCTTGCACAACTTTGGATTTTTTATTTTTACACTTGTAGCAATCCATACTAACCATGCTTGGGAATGTTTATTTTTCTTTAAATTAAACTTTTCAACCAATTTTTCGTCAATATAACCGTGACTAGCTCTTGAGTTAATTAAAATAATAATGCACTAGTTATTAAGCTTACCTTCGACCTCAATCATATGTGCTTGATGCTTTGTTTTCTTGTTATACAAAGCTGCATAGATTATAGGAATGACCGTACCCACATCTTCCGCAATAGTTGTTGCTTGTAGGGTGAAAATGTGAAGCTAGGTAACACTTCTGTGAGAATTTCCTACGAAAAATAAAATTCATAATCGTAATTTTTTTTTTTTGCCAAATGACATAAATTTTTGGTCGAATTATTTAAAAATTTTTAGCTGAACTATTATACTAATGTTCGGTCAAAAAATTGGTTGTTTAGATTAACTCCAACGGTTTAATGAATTTTTTTCTGGAGGGAAAAAACGACAATAAATTTGTTCAACCGAAAAAAAAATCAGTTAAATATTTTTTTTCAGCTGAAAAAGTTATTTGGGTGAAATTTTGTTTTGGCCAAAAAAGTGTTTATATATATGACGACCGTGAGGCCATTGTAGAATTTTCTGCAATTTTTGGTTCATTGTTGGTCTGATAGTTTGTAGTTGTTGGCTTGTTAACCGAGTGGCTCGTCGGTGCGCTGGAGGAATCGATTTGCAAGGAACCGTATAAGTGAATTCTCATCTTGGACATTTCATGATGGAATTTTTGGAGTCTTTGACATAGTCTGCAGTTTCTATGCATGACTGGTTTGTAAACAATTGTAGTGGGAAATTTCTAATATAACCAATGAAGCATTTACTCCATAATAATGCCAAGGTTGAAGCATTTGATTTGCTGTTCCATAGTTTTTAGTTTTCTTCTTAGAATTTGAAATTTCATCTTCATTTCCTATTGCTTGGATTTCCAATCTATGTTTATAGGCCTATGAACACACGAAATTTGTTTTAAGGAAAGTGGAGAAATAATAAAATGTAGCATTTTATGGTTACTCGATGTTTTTTGAAATGGTCTATTTCTGTTTGTGAAATGGTCTAGTTTTGTTTCGTCTGGCTAGACTTGTTAGACCCCGAGTGCCGAATCATAGTATAAGTCATTTGCTGTAGTTGTTGTAATTTAATTTGTTTTCACAGTTGTTGTAGTTTATTTTTTTTTCAAATGCACAGGGATTCAACCTCCACAATATTTAATTGCTTGCTTTAATTTAAGTCACGTGGATAACCATAAATTTATAAGCCTTGACAATTCTTGTAGTTAAATATTTGTAGTGTGCAGGGATTAAGGAAAGACATGCTAGGAGAAATAAATTATTATGCAAATATTTCTCACAAAAAAATTAGAATATTGCAGTGTAATAGGATCGATTTGCTTGCAAAGCTTTTGTGTATTTGTGAAATGAAACTATTTGATCTTTGAGAGATGGATTCCCCTTGGCAAAATTGATTTTATTTTACTCATTTTAGTGTTTAATTGATTGTTTGTGTGACACTCTCGAGTCATTAGCATGAAAACAATCGACATCATTGTAAAATACTATTTTATGGATTTATTCCAAGAATTTATACACAACAAAAACATTGTAATGAGATTAATTTTGTATTTTAACTGATAAATATGTATGATATAAATTTATGCTTAAAGGTTAAATACAACATTTCAAATTAAACTTTGTTTTTAAAACTGAAAAATACATGGAAAACATTAATTCGAATTCCTGAAAATTTATGCATTTACAACAATATTTTTAGATATTGCCTTTTCCAATAAAAAATAAATTATCATAGTTTGAAAAAAATCATCAAATAAAGCCTTATAATAATTTCAGCCTTGTGACTTAGATTCAATGTTTGCTTGACAATAAATTGAATGTTTAAAAGAAGTTATCAGTCCTTTCAATATGTCTCTTATTAGATATTCTTTCGACCTCCCTTTTGAAAGTATGAATTGCATCTAACATAAATGTTTCAGTCCTGCATTTCCAAGCTTTCAACATAATTGAGCATCCTTTACAACTTTTCAACCTTATTGATTGCATTAGTAGCCCCTTGTGCAGATTCTGGAACTGACATAACCAGATAAGAATATTATCCTTGAAACTACCATAAGGGATTTCTCAGGAAAATTGGAAGGATCTAATTGTGAGGAAAACAAGGGGGGAGAGATTTTCCAAAGCTTCACTTCACATACCTACCATTGTAATGTTGCAGTCCAGCATTGCTAGGATTTTAGCATAATTAGGTGTCCTTTACAGCTTTGCAACCTTCTTGATTGCATCAGTAGCCCCTTGTGCATATTTTGGAACCGACATAGTTAAAGTTCAAAGTTAAAGATAATAAAGATAATATTGCATATATGTACAATATATTTTATAGTTTTGGGTCAAGTGAAGTCCTTACGATTCAATAGTTGGTAGCGAAGTTCCTAATTTCATACCTAGTTGAGTTTTATATTTAGAAAAAGCATATCATATTCCAATTGATAGAGTCATCTGTTGACCTCCCTATTCCAGAAACAATGGTCTCCCTTCCAGGCCAAAAACCATAGCTCGTTCTAAGGCACAAAACAAGCTAAGTGCACAACAAAATGAAAAGTGACCCACACAAGAGCAAATAATGTAAGGAAAAGAACAACTGCAGGATATGAGCTAGGTGCATATCCATATGGGTTGGTGAATATAACCTTTACTGTTCAGGAGCCATCAATCATACCAGGTTTGTTTACCGCGCCAATCCTTTAGTGGCCAATAGTTCTGTAACAGGGAAGTAGTTCAATGGGGATTCAACCAAAGAAGCGTGCATCTTGATTGATGGAGAGTATGAAAATTTTCATGGTCTTTTATGAATTATACAAATTGATTATTAAATTGAAGTTTCTCATTTTTATGGGGCTTTCATTAAAGTATATTTGTATTTCATTTTATTATAATTTATAAATTAAATTTGAAATTAAGAAATATTTTTGATATGTTTTTATGTAATTTAAGCTATTATTTATTTTATCAGAGTTTTCTTTTATTATTAATATAACATAATAAATACAAAATAATGTATATGGCTTTAGTACAAGAAGGAGAGTTGTCTACTATATTACCATGTAATCACTATTAAATTTTTAAAAAATATTTAAACACATAATTTGTGGTTTAAAAAAATGCCAAAGCTAACAAAATAACAAGGAGAGTATTGCATTATTGATTCTAGTTATATTTTAGGTTTAAAATTTATTCTTTGTTTTAATGTTTAGCATTTTAACTAGTTGATGTATTTAACTTAAAAGGAAGGAGATAAAAGTTGAAATTACTTGGTATGATTTAAAATTATATTTCACAGTCAAAGGGATCTAAGAGAAGCATGCCTTAAAAATAATAGTTTTGACGGGTAAAAAGGTTGGAAACATTAATATAATAAAAAAGATTTATAACACGTATTTTAAAATTGAGTCTTAAGGTGGGTGTACAAATGATATTTACCTTAAAAAAAATTAAGGTTCAGTTTAGAGGTGTAAAATATTTTCTTACCTTTAGTTTATATGGTATCATTTTTTTTTAATTAACCCTTTATACATATATTTCTTATTATATTTTTAGAAATTATTTACAAGAATTAAACTTAAATGCTCCCAATTATCTTCCACACATTTTTTGTATTCTTCCTCTAATAACCATAAGTGATTAAATTTTAATAGGGATTCTAAATTAACATCTTCATGGGCCATCTAAAAGAGAAGGTGACCAAAGATGCCTTCGAACATCACTTTAGATTTAAGCAAGAAGAGATCCTCTACCCGTGCCTTTGAGACCAAAAAATGACCGAGAATTTTAGATATAACATCTTCATTCCATTAGTACTACTTTTAGATTGGTATTTTGAGCTAGTTTCCATGTAATAAATTTTTTTATAGGAAAATGACTATGTAATTCCTTGTAACTTAATAGAATTTAGTTTTTCTTTGTTGAAAAAAAAACTTATGTTGATAATGGAAACAATGTTTGCACACTTCTATTTAGCTTGAGAATTTTTTATGAGAATTTTGTGTGTAATAATTAGATGTATTTGTTTTACATTTTATCATCCTACAAGGACTCAAATGATAGTATGGATCCATTAATTATCTGGATCTAAGTGAAAAATGTAATTTCTTTATAGAAAATTAATAGAAATATGTTTTTTTTTTCTTCTTCTGATTGAAAAAAAAAGTCAAGCCATTGAACATAATTGTTGAAATCTCTACTGATATATAAATAGTCAAATTATTCACATAAAAAAAAAACTATGTGTGCAGGAAAATTCGTTTGAAATACACATCCATCCATCCCTGCACTCAAGCCACATATCACATCTGTAACCATTGAATTGAAAAAATCATTTTCAAAATGGTACGTTTCCTTTCCATTTGAATTTTAAGAGGGAGATTAGAGCATTGTGCTTTCATTCCTGAATATCATTTAATTACCTCCTATTTGGATTTATTCAAGTGAGAATTCATCATATGTAAGTATGTAAGTAAAGAAATTCCAATTATTTCAATAACATACCTCTTTGGGGTGGCTCTTCAAGTAGTTACCCCTTAGGAGGTAATATATCACACTTTATATGCTTTCCTATAACGAGTAACCTTCTACATATAGAACTATCAACACTAGAAAATCAATTATGACTCAACATATACACATTAGGATCTGATATGCATCTAAGGAAACCTTTGGAAAGAGGTCCTAACGATCCATTTTTCATACCAAACTCGATGCACCCACATAAGTCCATATAATTATTTCTTCCTCATCATGTTTTGACCTCATCATATTCCTTTGTTGGTGTTGATAATCATATCCAAGTGTCAGATATAAAATTCTAGGCTAAATCCTTCTTGTAATATACCATCATTCAATCACAATAGATATTTATTTTTCATCATTCTACCATAAACTAAGGCATTTGCAATAAATAAATATATTATTAATTTTATTGAATTTACCTTTTATAGGGATCATAAAACCCATTAAACATGGCTAAAAAATGGACATTATGCATAGAATTTTCTAGTTATCCCAATCTAGGGCAAGCAATGATTACTTATGTGCTATGCAATATTGCAACGAAGAAAGTCCTCCAAAGGAAAATGAATGTAACTAAAATAACAACAAATAATGAAGCATATTATATTGAATTGATAGAAGGCTTAGGAACAACTAGGGAGTATGGATCCAATGGAATTGTATTCTTCACAATTCTGAACTTGTGTGCAACGAGATGAAAGACATGTACCAAGTAAAAAAGGAGAGGTTAAAACAATTGCATGGAGAAGAAAAAATATTATTAGTCAATTTAAATCATTTAGCATAAGACATTATGCAAATGTTAATAGGATGTCTAGTGATCTATTGTATGGGGCAATGGAAATTCAAGATTTTTGCGTGAAAGATGAATTGGTGTCAAGAAGCTCTCCATCAAAATTGATTAATGGACATTGCAAGATATCTTTGATATGTGTGTGATTTTAGTTATAAATGCAGTGTTTTTAATAACCATGTGTTTTATTAAATAATATACTAAATGTGCCCCCACTATGTAAGCACAACTTAGTGAACCTGACATGTTTTAGAAAATTTTGTATTTAATTATCAAAATGTGCACTTCAACATTTGTGTTTTTATTCTTGAGTATATTTTAAATGAATAATTTACACCAAATAATTTTGAATAAATGTAATATTCCAAATCAGAACAGCTAGCAAGGCATGTCTGGAAAACACATTTTCCAATAATGGTTGCTATAGGATTTGAAACCAAGACCTGGATCCCTTATAAAAATGTGTCGAAGTGCTAAATCCAAGAGGAGGCTCCAAAGAAATCCTTATAAGTGGGTTAAATAGATCTCCCACACTTAGATGTCCTCTGAAAATGCCCGATGAGGGACTGCAACAAATGTAAGCATATATGATGGAATGACAGCGTCATTATTATAGCTGTGAGCACATGAAGATATATATATATAGCCAACAAATATATGATATAGCAGCAAATGTATAAAATTCTTGGAGGAATCAATCACTCCAGCTAGGCATTGGAAGCCTCAACAGATATGTACATGACAATAGATAAACATTGCTATGCAAGAATGTCATATGGCCAAAATAACACAGTTTATTGGAGACACTACAACATACAAAATGGAAATATAATGATATGACAATATCAGCTCAAATAAATGAGAGGGAGCAAGCTGTCAACCCATAGAAACACTGATACAACAATAATACACAATCCTTAGAAGGATTGGATACCATACATGTACAAATGGAAATTATGCAGAAATGCTGGAGTTGTTGGGTAGCAGCTGCAACTCAGAAAATAGAAATGGATGAAGATAGCTGAAGATGCTACATATGGTGCATAAATATCATCCAATGGATCTCTCAGGAGAAAGGCTGATCCAATCCCTGAAGATCTTTCCCTCCAAAGTAGTGGTGCAGTCCCCACTTCAAATATGCTCAGAAATAACGCAGTCAAGGAGCTAGACTGCGCTTTAGGAGATAACGAATGCTCGGCCTGGTGCAAAATATGTGAAATCAGCTTAGAAACCTCCTTCACTAACCTCCCGGAGGAATGGGAGCTCCCTCCTTTGAAACATGAGCCAAGGAAAGGTGTTGTGGAACCCTCCACTGCAACACCCAGTAACACTACGTTATACTTTAGCAGAAATAATGCGGTGACTGAAAGGAGTGGCTTTGGCCTTGAGCCAAGATGTGGAGAAAATGAAGTGCAATCCTTCAAGTGGCCTCTCAAGAAGGAGAGGAAATCCTAAGCAGGAATCCCTCGTGCTAAACAACACTGCAACTTAGCTGAACAGCCGAAGACTGCAAATAGTTTAATCAGACAAATGATCAAATGCTCAAAGATGTCCCACTATGGCTGCATCTTCCTCCTTTTATGCAAGTGCATGCCTTTTTTCCCTGGGCCCCACACATTAGGGTTTCTTCCACAAAGAATATTCCTCCCTCTCAAGCTGTGTTGTCTTCTCATGCAAGCTACACCTCTTACACAACGCTGTTGACTTGGTCAAAATTGACCTTGTCCTCATGCATTTGCCCCTTTTCACACTGGAAGGTACAAAATCAAGCTACTCCATAGATCCATTTCACACTATGAGGGATTTTATTCCTACTCATGGGCCTTTTACCCATTTTATTCACCTCCTAGATGATATAGGCAAAAATTAATATTCCAATTTGCTGCTTGCAAATTTTGGAATATTACAATCCTCCCCTCTCAAAGATTGCTCATCCTCAGGCAAGTGCAAGGATAGACTGAATTATTTTCTCCTCTCCCTATAGCATCCCTGTATGATGATCTCCTCCAAGGAAAGTGATGCTATCTCATCAATCAAGCCTCCACATTGCCCCTCCTTAGCATGCAAGTTAACTATCAAGCCATCATCATGTAAAGGTGAAATACTCAATAGGATAACAAAGTGATGTCTAGAGGTCCCCTTAAGGAATAATATCTGAAATATTATGGTAATTATCTCTCCCATATGGATCCTCCATCCCCAAGCTATAAGCCATGCAAAATGAGTCACCTTCCAACTAGGCAACTTCTGGAAACTGTCCTCCACCTTTGGCTCCGACAAAGTAGGTTGGTTGAAATTCTGCACATGGTAGACAATGTAGCCTACCCCACGCTGTCCATATCCCCACTTAAGATAAGTGTAGAGTGTCTGTTGATCCTGGGCTGCAATAAGGTTGCCCTCAAGTGGTAAGATGAGGACTAGATCTCCAAAGATCTCTCCTCCAATGCTGCAAATCATGCTGGCCCAAATATCCCCATATATGATGAGTTGGAAGTCATCATCATATGGCATCTCATCCATCATATGGCTCACCTCAGAAAGTGAAAAATGTGTTGTTAAGGTAACCATATCATGTCCCATGTTCCCCTTAAAACATGTAGTGCAAAAGGTGTGGGAGGATTCTCCCTCAAAGGACACATTCACCCAATGTGCCTCTCTCCCAAACATGCTCCTCATAAAGACACAAACAATAGACCCATAGGGAGAAAAAATGAGAATCATACTTGTTTCCATATGCAACAAATGAGAAGGAAAATGGTCCCTTAAGTGCAACCAGCCCAGCTTGACCCTCAACTGCAATAGAGACTGATAAAATAAGTGGCTTCTCAACCACTTTCCTGCTGCTCCAATCTCCTCACAAGTATGGAGGAAGTGAATAATGTAAGGTGTGCAATGAGCATGTCCTCCATAACATGTCTCTTCCCCAAGTCCTCCTAGGGAATGGCCATCAATCATGCTTATGGCCTCATCTAAACCATGTGGTTTGGAAAAAATAATGCTCCTCCTTGGAGCATCATCCTGCACATGTATGGTTAAGGGATGCATACATATATCATACAAATAATCATGTAAACAATAATAATACCCTTACCCTATCTCCTGCTCATACAAGTGGAGTGGCTCATAAGTGAGTCTCCTCTCATCTTCAAAGAGAATAGAGGTGGTTGTACTAACTCCTCCATCTCTATGTAATCCATGCATATACTCATATGCTGGTATATCTCCTCCTTAAAGCCCATCCAGAAATACCTTTCCATGATGGTGTGGTATGCTCTCATAGAACAAGTGGGATTGAAAAGAAAATACTCATGAGCTTCTTGTAGAAAATTCTCCTTGATCTTGGAAGCTCCAGATAAGAAGATCCTACCCCGATAGAAGATGACCCCATCTGTGACTAAATAATCCTCCGAGTGCAATTGGCCATCCAATATCCTGCAAGTATGAAGATCCTTAGAGTATTCCATCAACAGCTGGGAGTTCCACTATGGATCTATCTTCCATAGTGACAGTGCTGATGATCTCTCATGAAGAGCACCTGTCATATGGTCACTATATTCTCTGACATTCCTTATGCCAAAGATGCAAGTTGGAAGGCTGCTATCCTTCCCCCACTGCTTCTGCCACAACGCAGAGCCTGAAATGGAAGTGGGTACTGATGATGTTGAGGGAATTCTCCCTCTCTCCTTGAGTCTACCCAAGAATCCCAGCGCTGTATCAAGCTCTCCCAAGGTTTCCACCCTCCTAAAATCAATGAGTGGTGCCTCAACATGCAAAGCATCCATCCTCCTATGCTGATCCAGTGGTCTCCTCGGCAAAATGTCTCCATGAAATGAGACATCATCATTAAGAGATGACTGAATATATGAATGGAGAAAGCTCTCCATGCTTCCACTGCGCAATCCAATCACCTTCTTAGGTGCATCGACCTCCATAGATGAATAGGGATGTGTAATCCTCATCTCATGATGTTGGGCCTTATCCCTACCTCCTCCTTGTGTCTCCATGGTTCCACACCTCCTCAACAATGGCACATGTAGAACATGAGTTGTGCCTTGATATTCACACATGAGATCCTAGGGACTTCCTTGCAAAGATGAAAGCATCCCTCTATTCGGAGCAAGAGCTCCTCCTTCCTCTACATGAGGCACTAGACACTCTCTAGACATGAAAACACTGTTTCCCTCAATCTCTGCAACATGAACGAGCAACCCTCCAATGATTGGATCCCTTTTCGAAAAAGAGATCTCCATGCTCCTTTGCTCAAAGGTGTGAGATGGAATTTTCTCTTCCGACAAAGTATGGTGCAAGTTTTCAGCCTCCTCCATGGTTTTCAGAAATGGAATTGTGTTTTCATGCAAGGGTTTTGCTTAATTTTTCTTGTTTACCTCCACCATGTGTGTCTCATGAATCCTTCTATCAAATATTTTCACTAATGCCTTAGTGAAACTTGAATAAGATGCAATGTTTACATTTTTCAAAGAAAAGGATTCAAAGATCCACCAGGCATAAGCCTTACCTCTCAAATGCAGCGCTGCAACTTTAATGGCTTCATCTTCAAAATGTGATGCTGCTACAAGAAGGTCTCTAACTCTTCCACCCAAGCCTTGGCTGAACATGTAGGTGAACCCTTAAAGGTAGATAGATGAAATCTATCCTGCTGCTTCCTTTCCTTTACCTTCATCTTGAAAAACTCTAAAAAACTGAGATGATCTCGGAATTTATGAGTCTAAAACTCATACTCTTTCAAGAAATCACTAAGGGTTTCCCTCCTAGCAACCTCTTCTTGTCTTTCCATATCTCTTCTGGAAATCCTGGGCATGTGATTGCACTGAGTATTAGGATGTGTAGCTGCTTGCTCACACTCCTCAAATCTAGAGTTTGCTTTAGATTCAAAATCTTCCAGAGATTCTCCATACTTCTCCCTCTAGATATTCTTGAAATCTTCATGAATAATATGTACAGCTTTAGGAAGAAGCCTTGTAAGCTTATCCCCTTTTTATTCTCCAGAAGATGAAGTCTTTTTCCTGCTCATCTCTCTGTCTCCTTATCGATGAGAATAGGAAGTGCAGGGTTCTTCCTCTTCTTTCTGCTTATCCTCCTTGGGGAGGTTCTTCATGGATCTGAAATATGATGAGATAAATCTCATCCTCTTCAATCTTCTGATCTCTTGGGCTTAGACTCACAGGCTGAGCTAGATATCATGCTCTCATACCACTGTAATATTCCAAATATGGAACAACTAGCAAGGCATGACTGGAAAACGCATTTTCCAGTAATGGATGCTACAAGAATTGAAACCAAGACCTGGATCCCTTAGAAAAATGTGTCTAAGTTCTAAATCCAAGAGGAGGCTCCAAATAAATCCTTCTAAGTGGGTTAAACAGATCTCCCACACTTAGATGTCCTCTGAAAATGCCCGATGAGGGACTGCAACAAATGTAAGCACATATGATGGAATGAAAACGTTATTCTTATAGTTGTCAGCACATGAAGATATATATAGCCAACAAATATATGATATAGCAGCAAATGTATACAATACTTAGAGGAATCAATCACTCCAACTAGGCAATGGAAGCCTCAATAGACATGTACATGACAATAGATAAACACTGCTATGCAAGAATGTCATATGGCCAAAATAACGCAGTTTATTGGAGACACTACAACATACAAAATGGAAATATAATGATATTAAAATATTAGCTCAAATAAATGAGGGGGAGAAAGCTCTCAACCCCTAAAAACACTAATACAACAATAATACACAATCCTTAGAAGGATTGGCTGCCATACATGTACAAATGGAAATTCTGCAGAAATGCCGGAGTTGTAGGGTAGCAGCTGCAACTCAGAAAATATAAATGGATGAAGATATCTGAAGATGTTGCATATGGTGCATAAATCTCATCCAATGGATCTCTCAGGAGAAAGGCTGATCCAATCCCTGAAGATCTTGCCCTCCAAAGTAGTGGTGCAACCCCCACTGCAAATATGCTCAGAAATAATGCAGTCAAGGAGCTGGACTGCGCTATAGGAGATAAAGAATGCTTGGCCTGGTGCCAAGGATGTGAAATCAGCTTAGAAACCTCCTTCAATAACCTCCCGGAGGAATGGGATCTCCCTCCATTGAAATATGAGCCAAGGAAAGGTGTTATGGAACCCTCCACTGCAACACCCAACAACACTACGTTATACTTCAGCAGAAATAACGTAGTGAATGAAAGGAGTGGCTTTGGCCTTGAGCCAAGATGTGGAGAAAATGAAGTGCAATCCTTCAAGTGGCCCCTCAAGAAGGAGAGGAAATCCTAAGCAGGAATCCCTCGTGCTAAACAACACTGCAACTCAGCTGAACAGTTGGAGACTGCAAATAGTCTAATCAGACAAATGATCAAATGCTCAAAGATGTCCCACTATGGCTGCCTCTTCCTCATTTTATGCAAGTGAATGCCTCTTTTCCCTAGACCCCACACATTAGGGTTTCTTCCACAAAGAATATTCCTCCCTCTCAAACTGTGCTGTCTTCTCATGCAAGCTACACCTCTTAGGCAGCGCTGTTGACTTGGTCAAACTTGACCTTGTCCTCATGCATTTGCCCCTTTTCACACTAGAAGGTGCAAAATCAAGCTACTCCATAGATCCCTTTCACACTATGAGGGATTTTATTCCTATTCATGGGCCTTTTACCCCTTTTATTCACCTCCTAGATGATATAGGCAAAAAATAATATTCCAATTTGTTGCTTGCAAATTTTGGAATATTACAAGAAACCCTTGGATAGTTACATTAATGTTCTGAATTCTTGATATTTTTAAATATTTTTAAATGCATGAGGTAAATTCAAGGGTTACATTAGTTTTTTGAATTCTTCATCTTTTTAAATAAAAATTTTAAACATTTTTAATTGCACGAGGTAAATTCAAGGTTTTTTTTTAAGATCATATATCTATATATGTATATATAGATATCCATCCATGAATATGGATCGAGGGCTTGGATCATCACATGAGTATTTTACACTTGATTCTTCGAGGCATACATGATATAGAGCATCAACTGAGTCTCATGCATCGACTAGAGGGCGAATTTCTATGCATGCTGACGAGATTGGTCATGGATCGAGGAGATTATCAAATGAAAAGGGGGAGGACCATCATTCATTACATCATGATCGTGGTATATATATGTTTATGTGCAAGTTTTTAAATGATATTTGAATAATCATATGTACATACATATGAAATTGATTGTTTTTCAATTTAGCTTTATTAATTTATCTAAATTTCATCTATTTTAGGAGCATCTCTCACTACGTCGAAGAGAGTATCAAATAAATTAATGGAGGGCCATCGTTCACATCATCGTGGTATGGTATATATATGTTTATGTACATTTACTTTAATGATAAATATGTAGAATCATATGTACATACATATATTGAATATATCTTTGTCAATTTAACTTAATTAATTTATTATAATTTCTAATTTTTTTAGAAGCTTCTTTCACTATGTCGTCACGTGAGGGTGGTCAACAAGCTCAATAAACTCATGTACTTGGGGGCGATGGTTCTCAACCATCTCTGAGTGGTCATCAATCTCAATCATATCATCATGATTCTCATCATTTTGGTAAATTATATCTATATATATATATATATATATATATATATATATATATATATATATATATTTATATATATGTATATATATGTATATATATGTATATATATATATGTATATATATGTATATATATGTATATATATATATATATGTATATATATGTATATATATATATATATATATAGTGTTAAAACAAAATTGTACATATAAATGAATTGTATGTACACATACATGTACATGTCTATATTGCACGTATATAAATACATTTGAACATGTTTTTATATTTATGTAATTATATTGATGCAGGGGGTGAAAATGTTGATCGAAGTAAATGTAGGCGAAGCAGGGAAATTCAAGAAGAAGACCATACACCAACTACCACCTATCCATCTGATATTCCTGATGAGCTTCCCTGGGAAACAAACATACAACAATGTACGTTATAAAGGTGCATATTTCATTATTCAAAATTGAAGAAATATCTTGTGAGTTTGGAGCTCCCTGCAGAGAGTCGACAAAGATTAGAAGTAAGTGTGGGCTCTCTAAGCTCATTTCTTGATATTTACATGAACCTTGGGCCAACAATTGATTACTTTGTAGATATGATGAGGCGTAGAAAGGAACCAGTAATGGGTCCTGATAAATGGGCGAGGTAAGTAGAAGGGTTACAAAAGCACATGTAAAATCTATGCTTAATTTCAAATAAGGGTTGAACAGAAAGATGCTCAAGGAGAAATATTTAAATTACCCTGAAATAACCCACCATTTGTATGATATGTTCCTTGTAGCATATGGAAATATTCCATGGAATGACAAGTTTCCACATTATTTTGAAAAATTAATTTTGGTTATGAGACCTGATTATACTAACTGTCCATATGAATTTTATAGTACTGGGAGAGGTCATACATATGAACGTAAGGGTTCATTAAGGGATATTACATTGCCTCGCCCTACACCACCTTTGATACCTCAACCTCCTCATTTGGAAAATTTGCGGTCGAGGATGGATTCCGCTTCTCAGATTGGTCGAGATGCAGGGGATGCCATTATAGACAACATCTAGACTTCATTGACTGGAATAGATGTTGGTCTAAATCAACAAAAGAGTGCAACCTCGTGCATGTGATAATTTTGTATATAAAACAAATGAGGAGATAGATAATATGAATATTGAAGAGGTTAAAGCATATGCAAAGGGTTTCCATGATGGTTGGAAAGACCTAATTGGTCATGAGGAAGAGGGCATGGGATCAATATGTGTTAATGGTTAGGGTGGATATTTTAATGTAACGTAATGTATGTGTTAATGTTGATTCACATACATTTTGTTAATTTTTTTCAGATATAATCTAACACAAATGTATCATATGTTCACCATTTGTAGTTAAATTGTTTGTTTAATGAAAATTTTAATATTATCACGGTCCCAAGTTCAGGTTCCAATCAAGATACGTTGAGAGATGTTATTTTTTTTTGAAGAGTTCATGTTGATACTATTATTCTACTTTTATTATATCAGTATTGTGAAGACATATTTTAAAAATAAATAATTACATATATAAGTAAATGTTAATAAATTCTGATTACATCTCACATTTTCAACATAGTTCCACACTCTTCCTCCCTATTAGGAGACGTGTCAAATATTCGCTTATCACAATTATTGAATATTTCACTTTTGTTTTGTTATAAATTGAAGAAAGTTTCATTAAAAAATGAGATATATATCATATGGTTTTAAAATTTTTGAATTTTAGGTTTGTGGAGATGGTTTCCGTTCTCTAGGGTATTTAGTGATGGAGTTAGCGATGGGAACATGATCGTATAAAAAAATTGAAAAAGTTGTTTAACAATTTTTTTAATATTGCGAGTTTATGCATTTTCTTGTGAAATTTTAAAATTTTAATATATACATGTACATTTATTGTACAAGGCATCCATGAGGGCGAAATGCAGGGGGAACACCATGAGGTATTGCATGGAATTTGAAACTTGAGTTGGTTATAGGGATTGAATTGTCTAGACAATTTGAAGAAGTCGATGCTTGATTTTTTTAATATTGCAAGTTTATGCATTTTCATGTGAAATTTAAAATTTTTAATAAATACATGTACATGTGTTGTATAGGATATCCATGAGGGAACAATGCATAGTGAACACCAACATGGCGCAATGGAGAGAGAACACCATGTGGTATTGCATGGAATTTGAAACCTTTTATAATTTTGTTTTGATTATTACATTCTCATTAACTTTTAAAACATTAAAATTTAATTTTAAAGTATAAAATATTATGTATATATGCATATTACACATGTTATGCAGGGCACCCATGATTCTGATGAGAGAAAAAGGATGTTGATAGATCATATATTTCTGTTGACACCTAATCCTAAGGGATTGGGCAAAATTGTACATTAGTGTAAAATAGGAAATAAGGAAGTCTAGGAGACATTGGGAAATGAATCCCAATAGTCTCACCTCCATGTATATATTCATGAGTACCCTCAATCAAATCTCTTGGTTTATTTTGTGGAGTTACCTCCTGGCCTGACATGGTATCAGAGCCAGCTCTTTTTTGGCTTCCCTGCCCTTGTAACTCCCTCCATTTTGCAAAATTGTCTCTGTTCTGCATTTTTTTTGCAGACTGATACCTCTGTCATATTCCTGCAAAATTCTATACATTGTTTTGCTATGTTGAGAATTGTTTTGTGTTGACGAATTGTTTTGCTGCATTCTGCTGGTGCTACATCCCATACTCCTGCATCCCATACTATGGAGTAACTGAATACAACTTCAGCTCCCACTTGCAGGCTGTTGCCAACTCCTCCTTTCGGCTCCCACCTATGCGCTGTCACCCACTCCTCCCCAATGCTCTCACTCTGCGCAGGTCCCAAATCTCTTCTCCCTCTTGTTGCTCTCTCCTACCTCTCACAATGCTCCCTCCCATCACTACTTCTCCCTCCTACCTCCCACAATTCTCCCTCCCATCGCTATTGCTCCCTATTACCTCCTGCAACGCTCCCTCCTGTCACTGCTCCCTCCTACCTCCCACTGCTCTCCTCCCCGCTCCCTGATCCCACCTCTCACAACCCCTCCCTCTGCCAGCCTATGGGCTCTCCTCTTCCACCCTCCCCTTGCTCCCTCCTCCACCCTCTCACATCCCCCTCCCTATGCCGTCACCTCCCCCTATCTGACCTCCCCAGGTACAAACTTCGTGAGGTCCCACCTCCCCCAGGTCTGACCTTCCCCAATTATGACCTCCCCCAGGTACGAACTCCTCGAGGTTCGACCTCCCCTCTACAAAAAAATAATATTTTATTACAATTTTCTTTTTTACACTAGAATTGAGTTTTTTGCAACATAATACATTTTTTACACCATAATTGAGTCTTTGTCTAGCATACTACAATTTTTTACAGTACATATTTACAATGCATTCTCTCATATATATTGTGGGAGTAATTCTCTCTGGCAAGGAGAACTATCCTAAGTGGTCTTAGAAAATCAAGCACCAACAAAGCCCGCTTAAGACAAGGAGATCTCCATTTGGGAAAACACGAATTGCAAGGCCTATGTCTTGATTGCAGCTTCTGTAAATGAAGAGGTGAGTCACCATATTACACCATTTTCAAATGCCTATGAAGCCTTGAGGATATTAAAATAACTCTATGACTCACATTCAGAACTTTAAATTGTTCAATTAATGATTAAGCTATTTAGCCTTGAATTGAAAAATGATGACCCTCTTGCTTTAACAATAGAAGTAAGATCTATCACGCATGACATTAAAAATACTGGTGTAGAAGTTGACATACCTCTCATAGCTTATGTTAAGGCATTGTATCCCAATTACTTACACTACCTTTAGTCATTGCAAGAAAGTGTAAACCTCATGAAGATCACCTTTGATTCCCTTGAGAAAAATTTTGCAGAAAGAAAGAAGGATTTTGGAAAGAAGACAACCCCTCTGTCTTCTAAAGAAGCTGTATGTTTCACATATTGAGAGAATAATAATGCTCAATATTATTCCAGAGGAAGAGGTGGCTGGAGAGGAAGAAAAAGAAGAGATTTAAGAGAAAGGGGGGGAAAAGAAGCTCAAAATGAAAAATATGATATTCATTGCATACGCTAAAATAAATATTAGCATGAGCATCTACATGTAAGTTGTTGTTGGGAAACCAACTCCAAAAATAGAATAAAAGAGATATCAACGCCTTAGAAATAAGCCAATTCGAGGGGGCAACCTCTAATACATTACATGAATGAACAATTCTTGGATGATACAAATTACAAAACCGCCTTTCTATATATAGGAGTCCATGGGGCCACAATGTAATCCTAATGGGACCACAATGTAATCCTAGCTGACTTAACAATTTCACGCAGGCACAATAATAACAATAAGGGGTTACAATAACAATAAGGGACTATATAGTAATATAGGGACCTAACATGCCCCTCTCCTTCAAAAAAAGTGTTGTCCTCAACGCTTGAGTAGCTCTGGGTGCTTCTGTATAAAATTCTCATCCTCCCATGTAGAATCTTCAGTGGGCAAGTTCTTCCACTTGATGAGATACTCTGAAATTGATCGATTCCGTAGTTGTCGAGTTCTTGTTTCCGTGACCGCTTCAGGTTCCAATATGATTTTTCCTTCCTCATCGAGTTCTAGAAATATTGTTTGAACTGGAAGATTTTCACCTATAACCTTCTTAAGCATGAAACATGGAAAACTGGATGTACTCGCGAAGAAGCAGGAAGCTCCAATTTGTATGCCATAGTACCAATCTTTTGCAACACCTTGTAAGGACCATAGTACTTTGGCGATAATTTATTATCCTTCTTTGCTTGCTTGAGGGACATTTGCTTGTATGGTTGTAGTCGTAAAAATACCCAATCTCCTACATCAAAACTTCTCTCGCTACGATGTTGATCTGCCTGTTGTTTCATTCGATTTTGTGCCAAATTCAGGTTATATTTTAAGAGTTGGAGAACTTCTTGCTGATGCTCGATGTGATCTTCCACTGCTTGAACCTTCGAATTTTCCCTTAAAGATGATGTGATGGATGGTGGATGATATCCATAAAGTGCCATAAATGGGGTCATTTTTGCTGCAGTATGGAAGGAAGTGTTATACCACCATTCAGCGAGAGGTAACCACTTGACCTATTGTGTTTGTTTATCAGATACAAAAAAATGAAGATATCCTTCCAAACATTTATTTACTATCTCAGTTTGACCATCGGATTGAGGATGATAAGATGAGCTATGAGCTAATTGAGTACCCAAACAAGAAAATAACTCCATCCAAAAAATTCCAGTAAAAATGGGATCTTTGTCGCTCACAATAACCCTTGGGTTCCCATGTAGCTTTGGAATTGTGTCCATAAATGTAGGCGAATCAGATTATCAACCACCACCATGATGACTCCTTTCCTTCTGGATCTAGGCTAAAATATGGTAAAATCCATTGAAATCTCCTCCCAACGTTGACTTGGAATGGATAAAGTTTGTAGAAGTCCCGGGGTCTTAATTGTCTCAACTTTATTCTGATAGAAAACCAAACATTTTGCCACAAATTTTTGAATATGAGATTTAAGGCCATCCCAAAAAAAATTCTTTCTTCACCCTGTGGTAAGTTTTTAAAAATCCTGAGGGTCCTCCTAAAGGAGAAGTGTGCAATTCCAAAAGAATATTTTGTTTTAGTTGGGAATTCTTACAAAGATATAAGTGATCTTTGTACCATAAAGAATCATTTTTCCAACTAAATGTATCAAATGTACTAGGATCTTGCTGCAACTTTTGAATGAGTATCCACACTTCTTCGTCCTTCTTCCATTCATCTCTTGCTTCGGTTATCCAATCTGGTTGGATAATAGAAATGGCACAAAGCAATGCTTCCACCTCTTCATTCTTTCTTGAGAGTGCATCTGCAACAACATTAAGCTTTCCTTTTTTGTAGATTCTTTCAAAGTCATAACCCAACATCTTTGTGACCCATTTTTGCTGCTCTTTTGAAGATATTCTTCGTTCCAAAAAGTGTTTAAGACTATCATGATCAGTTTTTACATTGAAGTGTCTTCCCATTAGGCAAGTTCTCCATTTCTTTAGTGCATGCAGTATTGCTAACATTTCCTTCTCATAAATGGGTTTTTGTAAATACTTTCCTTTGATTGGACGACTGTCAAAAGCAATGGGTCTTCCTTCTTGCATTAAAACAACACCAATTCCATTTCCTAAGGCATCACATTCCACAATAAAGGTTTTTGTGAAGTCTGGCGTAGCTAAGACCGGTGCTAGGCACATTGCCTCTTTAAGATGTTCAAAGGCCTTAGTTGCTTCAGGAGTCCATGAAAATACATCTTTCTTCAATAATGTTGTTATAGGTGCTGCTATTCTCCCATAATTCTTAACAAACTTGCGATAATACCCTGTTAACCCGAGAAATCCTCGCAACTACTTTATGGTTGTGGGGACTTTCCATTCCCTAATGGCTTTAATTTTGTTAGGGTCTACCTTAACACCCTCGTGAGATACAATATGACCCAGATATTCCACCTCTTGTACTCCAAAGAAACATTTGGATGTTTTTGCATATAATTGTTTCTCCTGCAATAGTTTGAGCACCCCGTCAACATGTTGAACATGATCCTTCCAAGACCTACTGTAGATTAGTATATCATCAAAAAATACTAGCACAAATTTTCTAAGGAAGGGTTTGAAAATGGAATTCATCAACCCTTGAAATGTAGAAGGTGCATCGGTAAGGCCAAAAGGCATGACCAAAAATTCATAATGACCCTCATGAGTTCGAAATGTTGTTTTTGGAATATCTTCAGTCTTCATTCTAATTTGATGATATCCTGAACGAAGATCCAACTTGGAAAAATAAATTGCTCCATGTAATTCATCCAATAATTCATCAATCACAGGAATGGGAAATTTATCTTTAATGGTGAGCTTATTGAGCTCCCTATAATCCGGAAACATGCGCCATGATCCATCCTTCTTGTGTACCAATACTACAGGAGTAGAGAAAGAACTTTGACTAGGTTGAATTATACCCGCCTCTAACATTTTTGCAATCATACGTTCAATTTCGCTCTTTTGGACATAAGGATATCTATAAGGCCCGATGTTTGGAGGAACACTTCCTGGAATCAAATGAATAGCATGATTATGATCACGAATAGGTGGGAGCCCTTTGGGAGTTTCAAACACCTTGGAATGATTGTCAAAGGCTTTTTGGAGATCTGCAGAAATAGATGATTTTGATGTTGGAACTTCTAGTGAGCATAATTGTGGAATTACACCTCGTTGTTCTTTCTTTAGAAGCTTTGTCATGACATTAGATCTTATTATCTTTCCCGGCTTCCCTGTAATACCCCATAATTTGACTTCCTTTCCTTCTGAAAATTTTTTCAAGAAAATTTCTTGAAAATTAAAAGCTACTGTCCCCAAAGATTGTAACCATTGTACTCCTAGTACAACATCAGCACCTCCCATAGGAATGGAAAGCATTGGACTATTCAATACATATTCCCCCATGGTTAGCTTGATATTATGGCATTTTCCAGAGCAATTTATAGTTCCTCCATTTGCAACCATCACTTCACATTCTGGTGTTGGGTATAGGAAACAATTTAATTCCTTGGCTACCTTACAATGAATAAAATTATGGGTGCTACCTGAATCAATCAACACTATTACCTTTTTCTTCTTGATTTGTCCTTGTATCTTGAGAGTTTGAGGAGTGGTAATTCCCGCCAGTGCATTACACGATATGGTCGGATTCATTTCTTCCTCTTCTAGGGTTGGTTCCCGGTGTATATCCTCTTCTTGTTCATTTTCTTCTTCCTCTTCACAATCTATGTAAAATAATTTCTTCTCAGCACACTTATGACCTTTAGTGTATTTGCTATCACAACTATAGAAAAGCCCTTTTGCTCTTTTTTCTTCCAATTTTTGTGGTGTCAACCTTGTAGGTTGTGGAAATCTAGGTGTAGCAACACTTCCTTCTTTATAGAATTGAGTGGTAGGCTTCTTTGTCGCCATAATTTTACATTCAACTTTTCTTGCCAACCTGAATGCCTTCTCCAATGAATCAGGTTCCAAAACGCGAACTTCATGTTGGATGTTATCCTTTAAAGTAACTATGAAGAGATCAATCCTGTGTTCCTCTGGAATATCAGTTACCCTTATATTCAATTTTTGGAAGTCCTCAATGTGCTGCCCCACTAAACCCTTTTGTTTGAGATTTATCAATTGGCTAAAGAAGGTGTTGATTTTTGTATCCTCATAATGTGCTATCATTTCTTCCGTAAAAATTGACCAAGTGACAATTTTTTTACGGGAGAAAAGCCATCGATACCATACAAATGTATTTTGTTCTAAATGTAAAGTTGAAATGCGTACCTTTTGTGTGTTTTGTGCATTATTGAGATCAAAATATTGCTCCATCTGTAGTATCCATGTTACAGGATCCTTGCCATCAAACTTCCTCATATCCATCTTTGGAATATGGTGGTTCTTTTATCCAACATTAGAGTTTATGAAATCATGATTAACATTTATTTTGTTCTCATCATGATTTTCATCTATTATCTTTTCGCCATTAGGAATCATTTCTTGTATCAACTTTGACAAACCTTCCTTCAAACCTTCCATTTTTTCTTCCATACCATCCATTTTATATTCCATACCATTCTTCAAACCATCCATCGTAGCTTCCATGCCTTTCTTCAAACCATCCATCTTAGCTTCCATGCTTTTCTTCAAAACATCCATTTCATTTTTTGTTGCTCTTTGAGAGAGAAAATTTTGGTGCACTTGCTCTTGTAATTTTGATAGATCATGTTGCAATTCTTCATCTTCATGAGTCATAGTAGAGTACTTTGAGGGCTTAATGGGTGTTGAATTCTTTTTAGGAGGAATTTTAGAACCCAATAATGATATCTATGCTCAATAGGCCTTTGGAATCACTTAAAACTGATTTTTCAAACAAGACTTATGCAATTTGAAAAAAAAATACACACATTTTTCTTGATTTTGAGGAGCTCGATATTGAAACTGAATTATCTCTGTGATTTTAGATCTTCAATATCTGAAATTCAGACGTAGCCCCCTGAATATTCTTGTAATTTCCACATGTCTGACTTGATTTGGATTCTTCAAGACAAAGTTATTTCCAATCTCCCACAATGACCTAATTATGGACTGGTTCAGTAGAGCGAACTTGTACGGCTTGCCACGTGTCATTTTTTCTCCTTTGGCTCTGAAATTTAGACATAGACAACTACGGTCCGTGTACTTCTAGTCGCTTTTTACAGAATTCCAATCCGATGCTCAGAGAGAGAGTTATGAATATTTTCCCATGATCACCTCTTTGAGATGAAATTCAGGAGCCTGAAAAAGACCTAACTTCCACAAATCATATCTCCAAAACTATTGCGAACCAAGATCTAAAATTTTGTGAAAATTTTCCTCAGGATTTTAGTTTCGCACTCTCAAAATTTCAACTTCTGAACCTTCGTGGAAAAAAATTTATAGCAAAAATTCCGCGATGACTTTTTTAAGTGAAATTTAGAAGCCTGCAAAAAGACCTAACTTCCACAGGTCATATCTCCGAAAATATTGCGAACCAAGCTTTGAAATTTTGCAAAGATGTTCCTCAGGATGTCAGATTCGCACACTAAAAATTTCAGCTTTGGAGCATTCGTAGAAAAAACGTTATAGCAAAAATGGCACAATGACCTGTTTGGAGCAGCAAAACCCTAGAATCCAAAACTCTAATACCAAATGTTGGGAAACCAGCTCCAAAAATAGAAGAAAAGAGATATCAACGCCTTATAAATAAGCCACTTCGAGGAGGCAACCTCCAATACATTACATGAATGAAAAATTCTTGGATGATACAAATTACAAAACCTCCTTTCTATATATAGGAGTCCATGGGGCCACAATATAATCCTAGTGGGACCACAATGTAATCCTAGCCGACCTAACAATAATAATTTAAGGGCACAATAATAACAAGATGGGGGTTACAGGGGTACAATAATAACAATAAGGGGGTTACAATAACAACAATAAGGGACTATAATAGTAATATAGGGACCTAAAAGCTGCCTTGGGACAGAATTAAGAAGTAAATAAATCAAGAAAAAGGTAAAAATCATGACAAAGAAAAGGTAAAGCACCTGATTCCGCTCATTATGTTGTAGCACATTGTAACATTGTAGTAACTGAAGACTTGTTTAATGCTTTAATTACTTCTTGGAAAAATGATTGGTTGCTAGATTCAGGAGCAACATGTCACATGACTTTTAGAAAATATTTTTTTGAAGAATTTACTGACAAAGTTGATGGAGCAGTATAATTTGCAGACAAATCTAAACTCAAACCATCAGGGCTTGGCACAATCAAGCTTAAGTTTCCTGGTATTCCAAACCATCTTATACATGAGGTTCTATACCTCCTTGAGTTGAGGAGAAACTTGTTGTCCTTGCTCCATATATGCCAGAAAGGAAACTCCATTCACATGTTTGATGGAAAGGTTGAGGTTAGAAAAACATCAGACCACTCACTTGTCATGAGAGGAATAGAAGAAGCAAGACTCCTGAAGCTGAAAGGTACCTCTTCTCATGAACAAAAATTTGCATTTAGTTCACACTATGATGAAGGTACATTCCCATCAAGTCTTTTATGGCATGCTATATTTGGACACTTAAACTATGACAACCTTCGATTGTTGAAGAAAAATGGTGTTATTGGATTGCCTAAAATTCCTATGAAACTTAAGAAATGTGATGCTTTTATTCTAGGAAAGAATAGCAAACATTCCTTTCATGATTCACATTCTAGAGCACATAGAAAACTTGAGCTTATTCACTCAGATTTATGTGGCCCCATGCTTGTTGCTTCTGCAAATGGAAATAAATATACGATGACATTTATTGATGATTACATCAGAATGTGTTGGGTTTAATTATTGAAGAACAAATCTAATGATTTTCAAACATTCAAGAATTTTCATGCATGGATTGAAAATGATGCACAAACTCATATTGGATATTTGTGCATTGATAATGGAAAATAAGAAACTTCAAATGAATTTGAAAAATATCTTCGTCAACATGGGATCAAACATCAAACAATCGTGCCCTATAATCCCCAATAGAACGATGTAGCTGAAATAATGAACATGAAAATTTTAAATATGGTTTGCTCCATGATGTTTTTCAAGAATGTAAAATTGATGTTTTGGGCTGATGCAGTTCTATGTGTTGTGTACATAAATAATAGGTGTCCTTTTAGTAAAATCAGAAATAAAACTCCTTATGAAATGTGGCATGGCCACATTCCTTCGGTAAAACATTTTAGCGTCTTTGGTTCCACCTGTTATTTTTTGATACCTAAGGTACAAAGAAATAAACTTGGTGCTAGAAGTCGAAAATGTATCTTCTTGGGGTATTCCAATACCTCCAAAGGATATAATCTCTATGATGAAGTCAATAAGAATTTTGTAGTATCTGGAGATGTCATATTCCTTGAATCTTCCAATATTGATGATGTTGTTGAGTGATAACTTGATCGCTTGGATAAATTAACACATGCAAAATCATTTCAAGTATTTGATAATCAGATTCCACATATTCAAGGGGGGATTCCTATACTGAATCAATCTATGGAATCATCTTCCGAAGCACTCTCTTCCCCACATGAAGAACCAACCAACCATGAATGACACCTTGAATGATGTGATTGACATAATTGGGAACTAAATATTGATTCAATCTCAACGCAGTCAAATGATTAGCTTGGGCCATCTCAGAAAGGTCCCCGAAAATGGCTGACAAAGAGACTGGAAAATGTTCGTCCCGATGAGGTTGGAAAGACAAGAACAAGAAGTTCCACCAAGAAAAATGGAGGCGATGTAGATGATTCTGATTCACCTATTGATATGGATGTTGCTTATTTTGAATTGAATTTTTCTACAAATCTTGAACCAAATTCCTTCAAAGAAGTTGCTTCTCATGATGAATGGAGTGAAGCAATGCAAAAGGAGTATGATGCCTTGATAAATAATGGCACTTGGAAGCTGCTTGATCCTCCATTGGAAACCAAACCAATTGGTTGCAAGTGGGTCTACAAGAACAAGTACAAAGCGGATGGCTCACTTGACAAGCACAAAGCCAGGCTTGTGGCAAAAGGTTTTGCACAGAAAGAAGGGGTTGATTATGAGGAAAATTCCCCCCCAAAACAAAATGGGAAACTTGTAGGTTTTAACCCTGTATAGAAATTATCTGCAAACGAATCATAAAAATAGAAAATTGACAATAGCGAGAGCATAAAACATAAAACATATACACATAGAGATTTTCCCCTGGATCCCAAATCGGGATGACCAGCTTGATTTTTCATTATAGTCCTTTTAGTGCTATACATGCCGAAGCATACATAAACCCCAATCCATTAACCCTGATTAGAACATAACTGTAGTTCCCTTGACCAGATCTACAAAATACCAAGGGTCGAAAACCATCATGCACCAAAACCATGTGCAAACCCATGCAAAAAACCATGGGCGGGTCTGCCCACCGAAAAATAAGGACCAATTTTTTTTTTCCCAGGGCGTTGCCGCCTCCCCTATGACCCCCCTGTTGTGCCTGGCACAACGTATAGGGGGGGCTATCGCCCCCCCTGTGACCTCCCTGCGCGTGATTAGTTGTGGAAAGAATATAACACATACCCAACATTCTCCCACTTGTTGTTTTCTTTTCGCAGGGGGCCATAGGAGAGCTTAGTCATTAGCCCAGCTCTGCAACACCCATTGTTTCTCTACACCAAGAGAACTTCTGAGTGCTTACAGACTTCATCAATGCATTTGCAACATTCTTCAAGGTGTCCACCTTTACCAGCAACACCCTTTTAGCCTCAACCATATCTCTCACAAAGTGATATTGAACATCAATGTGCTTTGTCTTTGAATGATAAGCAGGGTTCTTAGCCAAGAAAATTACACTTTGGCTATCACAGTCTATCCTTATAGCTTGCTACACCAACCCCATACTTGAACACAATATCTGCAACCAAAATTCTTCTTTTCTTGCATGAGTGGCTGCTATGTATTCTGCCTTTGTAGTTGAAAGAGCCACTACAGACTATCTTTTACTCATCCAACTGACTGCATCTCCAAATAGGCTTAACACATACCCACTTGTAGATCTTATTTGGTCTAGATCTCCAGCCCAGTTTGCATCAAAAAACCACGAATGTCCAACACTCTTTCCAATCCTAGTCTTCCTTGGTAGCAAAATCCATAATCACTAGTACCACGTAAATATCTGAAAATGTGCTTCACTGTTGTCCAATGCTCCTTCCCTAGGTTTGACATAAACCTGGTCAATACTCCATTACATACATCAGGCTACCCACTACACTTGCATATGGAACATGGGACATATCCTCCTCTTCTTCTTGTGTCTTGGGACACTGTTCAGCAGACAGCTTTGTACCTATAGAAATCAGAACATTGACCGGTTTACTATCCTACATACTGAACCTTTGCAATATAGTCTCGACATACTTCCTCTGGTTTAACCAGAGCTTCCTCTTTACCAGATCTCTCTTAATTTCCATGCCCAAAATATAGTTTGCAGCGCCAAGATCCTTCATGTCGAATTTGGAGAACAGTTGGGTCTTCAAATCTTGGATAATTTCTTTGTCATTTCCAATCAAAAACATATCATCCACATACAAGACCAAATAAATAACACGGTCGCCAATTAATTTAAAATAAATATAGTGATCCTCCTTACTTCTGGTGAAGCCAAGTTCCCGTATATAGGTATCAAATTTCTGATACCACATCCTTGGTGACTGTTTTAACCCATACGGAGACTTCTTTAATCTGCATACCAGTTCTTTCTTCCTCTTCACCATAAATCCTTCAGGTTTTTTCATGTAGATATCCTCTTCTAGGTCCCCGTGAAGAAATTTTGTCTTCACATCCATCTTTTATACCTCAAAATCAAATGCAGAAGCAACAGATAAAAGTAATCTAATAGAAGTAACTTTGGCAACAGGAGAAAAAATATCACCAAAATCAATTCCCGGCACCTGGGAATAACCTTTTGCTACCAACCGAGATTTGTATTTCTCCACCTTGCCTTCTACATTCATCTTCTTCTTAAACACCCATTTTGTCCCTATGGGCTTCCTTCCAGCCGGAAAATCCACCAGATCCCATGCCTCATTTTTATGTAAGGATTCCATTTCATCAACCATGGCCTCCTTCCAGAGTTTTCCATCCTCTGAATCTACTGCCTCCCTGGCGGTTTTGGGATAATCATAAGTTATTGTTAAAGAAAAATTTGAATAGAAAGCAGATGGACTATACCTTTCTGGTTGTCTTCTTTCCCGAACTGATCTTCTCACAACTGGAGTTTGTGGCTTTTCCTCTTCTGAGTATTCTTCTGTTGTAGAGTCTGATTCATCCTCCTTTAGCTCAAACTCTATCTTCTCAAGTTCCTTTGGTGGGAATTCATGTTTAACAAAATTTTTCACCTCTCTAAACACCACATCTTGGTTGTACACAACCTTCCTTGTTTCCAGGTTCCAAAGCTTGTAACCCTTTAAACCATCCTTATACCCGATAAAGATGCACCTTTCAGATTTATTATCCAACTTGGTCCTTTTCTCCTTTGGAACATGTACATATGCATCACATCCAAATACCCTCAGATGTGAAAGAGAGGGTTTCTTACCAGTCCATACCTCATGTGGAGTCTTATCATCCAACGTTGATGAAGGTGATCTGTTAACCAAGTAACATGCAGTCTCCACTACCTCTGCCTAGAATTCTTGTCCTAACCCGGTACCACTGAGCATGCTTCTTGCCTTTTCCATCAGCGTTCTGTTTATTCTTTCCGCAACTCCATTTTACTGAGGTTTGTATGGAGTAGTCTTCTGCCATGATATACCGCACTTCTTACAGAACTCTTCAAATTCCTTCTTGCAGAACTCCCCACCATTATCTATCCTCAACACCTTTATCTTCTTCTCTGTCTGGTTTTCCACTAGAGCCTTAAATTATTTAAATTTTTCAAAGACTTCAGATTTCTTCCTCAAGAAATGTATCCATGTATTCCTTGAGAAGTCATCTATGAATGAAACATAGTACAAAGACTTACCCAGTGATGGAACCAAAACAGGTTCAAACACATCACTGTGCACAAGCTCTAATATCTTGTTTGCCCTCTTAGCACCAGAAGGAAAGCTCACCTGATTCTGCTTCCCATATACACAATGTTCACAGAAATAGAAATTAAAAGAGCTATTAGACATACCTTCTACCATACCATTTCCATGCAATATCCGAAGGCCCTTCTCTCCAATATGTCCAAGACTTTGATGCCATAGCATGGTATTTTCTCTAGAGACTGCTAGGCTTTCCGCTCCATTTTCGGGAACCACAAAACTGTTGCACCCATCAATAATAGTGTTGCCCTGAAGCTTGTACAGAGTTCCAATCTGAACTCCCTGCATTAATACCAGTTCTCCCCAAACCATCTTACAGGCATCTTTCTCGAACACTGTTTTTACACTTGCATCATCCATCTTGCTTACAGAAATCAGATTTCTGGCCAATGCAGGAATGTGTAGAACACCAGGAAGTGTTCTAATCCTTTCACCTTGCAGCTTCAACTTGAATTTTCCACGTCCGATGATTTTGGCCTTCCTATCATCACCTAAGAAGACATCAGTGCCATCATATTTCTCATACTCGCAGAACCACTCCCTATGGGGAGTGAAGTGAAAGGATGCACCCGAGTCAATCAGCCATGACTCATGATCTACATGTGTATTTGAAGAAGAAGCCAAATACACATCCCCACCTTCATCTAAGGTGGTTTTTTCCTCTGCAGAAGGAGCATCATCAGATCCCTTTCCTTTCTCAGGAGCTTTAGATCTGAAGTCCTTTTTGTAGTGTCCTTCCTTTCCACATTTCCAGCACACCTTTACAAAATTTCCAGGAGATTTAGATCTCCCTCTAGATTTAGATCTCCCACTCGAAACCTTATTCTTATTTCTGTTCTGGGACCTTCCTCGTACGGATAAGGAATATCCATTCTAACCCTCCATATTTCTCCGTCTCATTTCCTCTGACAGTAAGGTTGAGACAATGTCATCAAAATTCAAGGTAGTTGTATTGCTACCTATTGCAATAACCAGACTGTCCCACGAATCTGGTAGATAACAAAACAAATTGATGCACTTATCTTCATCTGAGATTTTAACATCAATAGATGATAGCTGGCTTACCATAGTATTGAAGGCGTTCAGATGCTCTGTCACCGAGTCTCCATCTTTCATCCTTAGGTTATACAAATTTTTCCGCAGGAACAATTTATTTGCCAGAGACTTAGATTGGTACAAAGTCCCTAGCTTGTACCACAAGGTATTCGCCGTAGCTTCCCCAGATACATTCAACAATATTGAATCTGAGACACACAACCGTATTGTGCCCTTAGCCTTCCGATCCAGCTTCTTCCAGTCTTCATCTGACATTGCTGTTGGTTTAGTACCTGAATCTACTGCGATCCAATTATCCTTATCCACCATCAGATCTTCCATCTTGAGCTTCCAAAACTCAAAACTCTAACCATTAAATCTATCGATCTCTATCTTCCCGCCGCTCGCCATCTTCTTTCACTACAAGAATTGATCCCGCAGATCTCCCACTGAACAGGGTCTACCTCAGGCCTGAGAAAAAAACCCCTCAATAGAAAATTTGATACCAAATGTAGGTTTGAACCCTGTAGAGAAGTTATCTGCAAACGAATCTTAAAAACAGAAAATCAACAATAGCGAGAGAATAAAACATAAAAAAGATATACACAGAGATTTTCCCCTGGATCCCAAATCAGGATGACTAGCTTGATTTTTCATTATATTCCTTTTAGTGTTACAACACATATATATACATGTGCGTGACTAGTCGTGGAAAGAATATAACACATACCCAACACAACCATTCAGACACTCTTTTCCTTAGTAGCTCAGAGTGGTTGGAAAGTCCATTAGATGGATGTTAAAACTGCCTTTTTGAATGGAGATATAAAGAAGGTTTTTATGTCCCAGCCAGAAGGATTTGTTGTGAAGGTCCAAGAACACAAAGTATGCAAGCTTATAAAATCCTTGTATGACCTCAAGCAAGCACCGCGAGCCTTGTATGATAAATTGACTTAGCATATTCTGAAACTTAACTTCAAACATTTTGATCTTAATGATGCAACTTTGTTTGTTAAGAAAGTTGGAAAAATAATTATATATCTTTTGGTGTATGTAGATGTTATTTCAATGATAGGGACCAATGAGAGTTATATTGGATCCGTAAATAATGAATTGAAGAAAGATTTTAAAATGACTGATTTTGGCTATGCTCACTACTATCTTGGTATTGAAGTAAATCAACATCCTAAATTTATATTCCTTTCTCAGAAGAAGTATATTGGAGATCTATTGAACAAGTTTGGCATGGATGAATGCAATAATTTTACCACTCCAACGGAACAAAAATTGAAGCTCACATCCATTGAAGGGAAGGAATTTGAGGATGCAATGAAGTATAGACAACTTGTAGGAAGTCTCATCTACCTAAATACTACCAGACCAAACAAATCATTTGTTGTTGGAATCCTCTGCAGGTTTATGCAAAAACTTTGTGAAGGACATTGGTCTGTTGCAAAAAGAGTTCTAAAGTACTTGAAAGGGACCCAAGACTTTGGACTCAAATATACACAAGTGGGCGACTTCAACTTGATTGGATACTCTGATTTAGACTTTGATGGAGACAAAGAAACTGGGGTATCTACTTCAGGTATACAATGAGTCTTGGATCAGGAGCTATCTCCAGGAGATCACGCAAACAATCAGTTCTAGCAGATTCCATAACTGAGGCAGAATATGTGGTAGCAGTTGAAGCGAAAATGAATTTGTGTGGCTCAGGAGAATCCTAGAAGATTTGCAGATGAAACAAATGCATTCAACTCCACTCATGATTGACAACACTTCTGCAATAAAGTTGGCCAAGAACCCAAAGTTCCATGATTGAACGAAGCACATCAATACAAAATACCATCTGATTCGACATCATGTCAGAGGCGAAAAATATTCATCTACATCATTGTTCCACAAATGAGCAAACTGCAGACATCTTCACCAAAGTGCTTTGAAGAGAAAAGTTTGAAAAATTCAGAACGATGCCCAGACTCACCAACATCCCTTCAGATTAAGGGGGGGAATATTGACACCTAATTCTAAGGGATCGGGTGAAATTGTACATTAGTGCAAAATAGAAAATAAGAAAGTCTAAGAGACATTGGGAAATGGATCCCAACAATATCACCTCCATGTGTATATTCATGAGCACCCTCAATCAAATGTCATGGTTCATTTTGTGGAGTTACCTTCTGGCCTGGCAATTTCAACTATATTCTCTTTGATGAAATTTTTTATTTGACAATGCTTTTATTATATTTACTTTTATCATGATATAGATTTTGGACATATTTAAAGTAAAACTCTTTCTTATGAATTGATCTCTTTGATGCATATCTTTATTTGAATTTTTTTTATTATATATTTACTTTTATATTGATATAAATTTTGGACATATTTTAAATAGAACTCTTTATTATGAATTGATCTTTAATATGCTAATTTTGGAGTTTATGTACATTCTGCAAGATGATTCTTATAATTGCATTATAAAACATGGTACAATTTGCATGATGCATGGTTTGATGCTTAAACATTTTACATATTTAAGTTCATGAACATGAAGTAATGAAATTAAATTTTCATTTAGTTGGTACATTTTGCATGATGATTTCTATAATGTAGTGATGATTCTTAGATTTTTTTCAAAGTAGTTTTTTCAAACTATTTAATGAATCTTAAAATTGCAAATTACAAAACATAGTACATTTTGCATTTGAATGAATCTTATAATGGTGTAGATGTCTAAACCAATCATAACTTAAAATTGCATTATAAAATATGGTATACATTTTGCATTCACGAGTAGATCATCATCTTGTATAGAATAGCTACTATGGATGTGGGTTGATACCTAACTTTTAATATAAAGTTATTGATGCAAACATACTATAAAATTGCATTATAAAACGTGGTACAATTTGTATGATTCATGGCTTGATGGTTAAATGTTTTACATATTTAAGTTCATGAATATGAAGCATTGAAAGTAAATTTGCATTTAGTTGGTACATTTTGCATAATGGTTCTTATAATAATGTTAGCGGATGATATTTAGGTTTTGTTCAAATTTGTTTTTTCAAGTTATTTAATGAATAGTAAAATTTCATATTACAAAACATGGTACATTTTGAATTTGAATGAATCTTATAATGGTGTAGATGTCTAAAAGAATCATAAATTAAAATTGCATTATAAAATATTGTATACATTTTTCATTTATGAATAGATCATCATCTTGTATAGAAGGGCTACTATGGATGTGGGTTGATAGTTAACTTTTAATATAAACTTGTTCACGCAAACATACTATAAATTTGCATTATAAAACTTGGTACAATTTGCATGATTCATTGTTTGATGCTTAAAGGTTTTACATATTTAAGTTCATGAATATGAAGCAATGAAAATAAATTTGCATTTAGTTGGTACATTTTGCATGATGATTCTTAGAATGTTAGTAGATGATTCTTAGGTTTTGTTCAAAGTTGGTTTGTCAAGTTATTTAATGAATTGTAAAATTGCAAATTATAAAACATGGTACATTTTGCATTTGAGTAAATCTTATAATCGTGTAGATGTATAAAAAAATCATAACTTAAAATTGCATTATAAAATATGGTATACATTTTTCATTCATGAATAGATCATGAATAGATAATATGGATGTGGGTTGAAACTTAACTTTTAATATAAAGTTGCTACCCAACTTTTGATACCCTTTGTAATAGGTACAATTTCCCCATACCATCTTTTCAAGTGATTTATGTTTCAAATTAAATGATAAGAAGAATGCATGCCATTTTGGATTTCATTATTACCCATGAAAGTTCTCATGGATCAACCTTTGCTTGGTTGTTCTAGTTAACTTCCAACTTTTTGTTTGATGTAAGGTTTCAAGTCATGATTTGTGATTTTAGTCAACAATAAAAATTATTTAAAACATGTTAAATTTTGCATGATGCATGGTTTGATGCTTAAAGGTTTTACATTTAAGTTCATGAATATGGAGCTGCAATGTTTGTAAATTTTCAAAATTACAAATTACAAAACATGGTACATTTTTCATTCATGAATCTTATAGTGGTGTAGATGTCTAAAACAATCATATAACTTAAAATTGTATTATAAAACTTCTCTAGTACATTTATACATTTTGAATTCATGAATATATCATCATCTTGTGTAGAAAGTATATTGATACTTAGAGTTTTAGAACCCAACTTTTGATATGTTTTAAATTACCTTTTTTTTTCTTAAAGTCGACTTTTAGATACTAAATTGTATTTTTCATAAAATTTGAATTAACAATTGCAATGTTGAATCACTTGAAGTTGCATTAATCTCAAAAGTTGCATTAAAATAAATGGAATTTTTAAATATTAAATACTATGTGTGAAGCATGCATCGTTAGTTTTAATAGGTTTTTTATGGACTGCATGTATAGAACAAACACAATAAAATGAATATTTTTTAAAAATGCATTTTTTATGGTAACACGATTTTAATAAAGTAAATAATGTTACTAAGATAACAATAAAAATATTTGAAAAGATAAAATGATGGTCCATAAAAAAATGAAATGAAAACATGATAGTTGTACAATCAACAACAAAAAAGAAGATTGTGATATGCTACATCCTTACATTATAGTAGTATTTGGGATCTTTGAATTTCTTTTTAACTAAACAAAAAATCCACCATATTAATGAAAACAACTTTGTAATACTTAGTACTAGCTAGAATGGACAACTTAAGAGTGCACAAAAAGAAAGGCTAACAATCTACTTGAACTCTTTCTCAAATATGAATACAATGAGAAGATATTGTTGGGAAGTTCAATTAAAAAAATTCTAATGGAATGATATCCTCAATGATTTGTTCATGGTCAAATTTTGAGATTATCCATTTTTTAACTTTCGATTTTTTTCTTGATTGAACTTCTATCAACTTTGTGTGTGTTGCACACACCAAGAGACTCTATTGACAACTTATGGCATCAGGTTGATAACCTTGAAAGTAAACATGACTCTTTGTTTGACGAGTTTATTAGAAAAATAACCTTTCAGTATAATAGACCCTCTTTCATTTATAAAATTGTTATCATCATAGTCTTCCAAGAACTTCATCTTTCGTTCAATGCACCACATCAAATAATACTTAACATTTTCTATGTTGTTAATGGGTGCAACTATAGAAAAAACATCTCCTGCACAATAAAAAAAGTGTAAATTCATACCATAATTAACAAGAAATTAGTTATCAACATGTATTTGATTTTATTATTTATTTATATCTATATTTTAACTATTATCTAGATACTTATACATAATGATTTTAAAAACATAAAACACATACACAGACACACACACACACATATATCCTTTTAAAGCAATTGAAATGTTACCTTCTATAACAAGATCAAAAATTCGATCACCTTCAAATGACACTATAATATCCTTTGATTCCATCTCTTTGAAGCTTGCAACTGACATTTTCCTCTTTGTATTAAGTTTTGTATGTTTCCAAACTTTTACATACATATTGTTTTCACAAACATCATTGAATTGCATGTCCTCTATGAAAGCAAGGCAACAACAAGTTTCTTTTCTTTTATCAAATGCAAACACATTTTGATACTCTTTTGTTTTAATTGAATACAATTTTCGAGTCCCTTTTATTGTTTCAACTTCATATGTAATCGATCTATCTACCTCTTGGACTCAAATATGCCAAAAAGACCTATAGTAAATTCAAACAAGAATTTAAATTTGTTATTTAAAATAAAATTTATATATCAAAGATAATCATCGATCAATTATTTACACTATATAATATATAAATGTTTAAAATTAGAAAATGATTAAAAATTATCATATATTAAATGTATATACAAATTAATGTATATGTACATACCTACGTACCTTCCTTGATGAGTTAGTCCCATGGCTTAGTGGAGTAATGCACCATTGAATAAATTTTTCAGCTGAGATAAGTCGGTTTCTAGAGTGGTCCATTTGATATCTTCAAATTTCTCGTTTTATATAAGCACCTGCACCATCATATTCTCCTTTTCCATGACCAATCTCAAAGAAATTCTGACAATGTTTAATGTTGGTTTTCATTTGAAGGCGACACAACCAAAATGATGATCGTGAATATTTGAATTGACCCGTGCATCCATGTGACCATATATAATTTGAATTTTATTTCATGACCTTTCAACGAGTCATAAATATTATCAAATCTATGTTGTACAAAATGTGTATCATGTGTATGATCATCACTGATATAAAAATGATATTCTTTAATAACATGTTAATTCCCATTGATGATTTATATATGATCAAAATTTTGTTCAACATGTCTATATAGAATGTGGACAAGCATAGAGATTTGGTTAGAATGATAATATTCACTTTGTATTTCATTTTGTGCAACAAATGTGTAATTTTCTGCAAAATCAACTATTGACAAAATGGTCCCTAGTTGAAAATTTTCATAGGATTTTTTGAATTGAAGGTCCTGCCATCAAACTCTATTTAATTTTATTGTAAATCAATCCTTCTGTCTCTTGTACTACTAATTGAACCAATCAATATATGGATATATTCATATCTCTTCCATTTCACTTTTATGTTGGACAATGATTGATCATTCATATCAATAGGATATTTGTTGTGAAATAAAGTCAAATTTCCACAATGATCACATTTTTTACCACCAACGCATTTCTTTTGGTAAAATAATTCATGATTTTCTCTTCCACATAGAATTTGGGATATGAAATCATGGATAGTGGAAGGAGGATGTGATTTTTTCCAAAATGTTTTACCAAAATTAAGGAATGTGTCATAATATAATTGAAATTACACATGATAACGACCACAAGAAGTGTAACGTACAATGATAGGTTTAACATACCATGGTTTTTGTTGCACAAAAGTATTGATTGAGAAATTAATTCCATGATTCTCTTCTATGAAATTATTGAAAAACTCTATCTGAGTGGTGTCAAAGATATGTTTTGATGTTCGTCATACTGATTTCGTACTATTATTCACCGCATCACAACCCATACTTTCGGTGAAACACATGAATTTTTTATACAATATTCATATATTATTTTTTTAACATTTTCTCCAATCATATATTTGTATGGTTGCTTAAAAATAACTATCCAACAAGCAAGCTCATCATTTACATCTATTTGAAATCAAAAATCCCTATGCTTATGCAATGTTTTTTTCACGAGGTCCCTAATGATTTTGCCATAGATTTTACCAAACGATCTTCCTTAGTTCTTGATGAAACCACTTCCATTTGCATTGCTCTATGTGCATCTACATCACTTTTCTTTCTATATATTCCAATTTATTTTAGGGCAATATTTATATTTTGAATCACATTTTCCTACACCTTTCTATATTTTGTGGATTTTTCGAATACCCAATAGTGTTGTAGCTTCTTTTAATTTATTTGATGTTAAGATACCTCTCAAAAATTGAGCTTGAACTGTCACATTTTCATCTTTGAAGAAATTATCAATAATGAGATTAACATGATATCATATAACATGGTCAAATTTTTTATCTCCATATGTGCGAGTGTCGACATTTTCTAACATCCCATCATCAATATTGATTTCATCTATACATATGAGAATTTAATGTAAATGAATACAAATATAATTTAAATAATTAAATTAAAAAATAGAGTTCATGAAATTGAAATTGATAAATATGCATAATTTCAATAATACATGACATATATATACAAACCTAAGGGTGATTTAACTTCTTCACTTGAATTTCTTTCAACGTCTTCAGCAACATCATCAATCATTGGTTCATTTTATTTTTCACTTTGTATTTTAACGTTTTCAATCTCATCATAAATGTTATGAGGAAAATCTCTCTCTCGTTACATTGCAAAATATTTTTCAAATTAGTTCATCAAATAAAAATTAAATTCCAAAATACACTATTAAATTTTAAATATCATTTATAATATTTACATTTACATACCTGATTCAACTTTTTGTTGAGCTTGATTTTTCCTTTCAATATTTAAGAAAAAAAAATCACTTTCTCAATTCAGCCTAAAAAACTCACTTTCAAAATTTAGCCCAAAAGACTTACTTTCAAAATTCAGCACAAAAAACTCACTTTAAAATTCCAGCCATTTTTTTTGTCCAAAAGTTATATGCAAAGAAGTTTGGAATTCAAAAGCTACACATGAGGAATGTGAGTGCAAAAATTATATTTCGGCCGAGTTTATTTATAACGTTCGATAGAAACATGTATATCGAAGGGTCACACCATTTTAATTTTGTAGCCGATGGAAAATATTGATGGGTTTTTCAGCTGAACTTTTAAAAATGTTCGGATGAAAATTTTTTCCCTTTTATTTTAACATCCATTTGCGGCAAAAAAAAAATTGACTGAACTTACTTTTTTTTATTTTTCTTTCTTTCTTTCTTCTTCTTCTTCTTCTTTTTTCTTTCTTTCTTCTTCTTCTTCTTCTTCTTTTTTCTTTTTCTTTTTTTTTTTTTTTTTTTTTTTTTTTTTTAATTTTTTTATTTTTTATTTTATTTTTTTTGTTTTCGGCCGAAAACCTGCAACTCTGCAACTACTCGGCTATGATCACCTTTCTCCAAGTTCAGAATGGTTAAACTCCATCAAATATGGTGAATTTACTTTCAGAACCAATATCAGCATTTGCAGAATTGGATCTACTTTCAGTAGATATAAGTTTTATTAGATTTCATAGGTATTTGCTAATTTTAACTAATTTTATAGTAAAATGTATGCAAAATTTCTGAAGGTCATTATGATTCAGTGAAACTAAAATTTTGTATCTTCCGAAATACAGTGTGAAAAAATATGGAAAATTTATGGTGCATTTTGTTGGTCCGTATTCTTTAATGGGTAGTTTTTAATTGATATGTTGAGAAACATGGTGCTATGTTAAACATCTTCAAAATCTATAATTTTTTCATATTGGTTGAATTCAAAAAATTGTAGTAATTATGATGTGCATATTTTTGTTTCATAAATATAGCCATATCTAAGTAAAGTTTGTGTAGGCTGTTGCAACATATTTTTTTTCAAAAATGAAATGTTAACAAAGAATACACTAGTGCCAAAAAAACATGACTATTTATGAATTCATTGATTTTTAAAGAACACACAGTCAAACAATTGCTAAGTTGACATATCAAATGTGAATAAAAAATTCCTAAAAAATAACAATAGAAAACTAATAAAATTTTTGACAAGTTTTATCTTTACTGTAAAATGAAATTCTATACGGAAAAATTGCTTTGGCTTGCCGAAAGTTGGGAAAATTCTAAAAATGATATTTTTTCTCAAAAAAGGGCAAAATGTGTAACCTAACTTCACATTTCTACCCTAATTTCTTACTCTCCATTGCAAGGCCTTTGGGCATCTTCTGGCCTCTTATTTACCATTATGTCAATTTTTCTTGTAAATTGCATGTACCTTTTCTTGTGAAATTCTCCCAGAATTCTTGCCAAATTATAAGCTCTAAGTCTTTTAGTGCGTTCTCCTCGTCCATAGATTTCTATAAATTATCCTTTGTGTTATTTTGATATCCGGGTTGAAAGTTATTCCTTCTGGAAGTTAGTAACTTGTTAAGTTGTTCTTGCCCCTTAAAAAATCATGTAGGTTACTTTTAAAATTTCGTTGAATTTTCGACCTCAGACCAAAATTATGGGTGGATGGTTGTATTCTTCTTGGAATTATCTTTCCAAAAACTAGTCATATGCTAAATTATGATTTACGGGCTGAGAATTATGGCCCAGTGAACGTCAACTTCTTTTTCCCAATTTCTTCTATAAATGGAAATTCAAATTCTGCATGTTGTCAACAAGTCTATAACTATTCTCCTCTACTAATAACTACTTGTACTTTAGCATTCCCCCTTCTGTTCCAATATATTTGTGATTATCTTCTGTCTTAAGGCTTCCTCCAGTTCCTCATTAGAGGCAAATTGACTTTCTCGCCTCCTTCTCCATGTGGCCAACATGTTCACTCCCTTCTAACCATAGGCCCCCAAATCTCTCTCTCTCTCTCTCTCTCTCTCTCTCTCTCTCTCTCTATATATATATATATATATATATATATATATATATATATATATATATATATATATATATATATATATATATATATAGATATGTATACATATATTAAAATATAATTAAATATATTTATTATTAATTGAATTATATATATATATATATATATATATATATATATATATATATATATATATATATATATATATATTATTTGAATGAATGAATTATATTTGTATTTCTATTAATATAATTTAAAATTCATAATTTATATGAGGTGCATCCCAAGTCTCTCGGCGGTGCCCACTTTCTAGGGCGACTTACAGTCAGCGAGGACAATCTTAGCATGTATCTCCATGTGCTCTATTGTTGTCCAGGTGTCCAAGCACCAACAATCAAAATAGAAATAACCCCACAACCAATGCTAGAGCCCAACTAGGACTCTTCGAATATCTCTGAACTGAGTTATCTAACCAAAAATCCATAGTTACCAAACCATAAATAGGGGCAATAAGCCCGCAGAGCCACTTGGGCCCGCATAAAAACTGGATGCATCCCAATGGTATAGTTAAATCAATAACCACACCTCATCTAGTTTCAGGGTACACCCCTGACTCATTGACTAATCAATAACCAATGGAATAATTAACTGATTGATACCCCCCTTTCAAGAAAAGTGTTTCTACTTTAAATATGCATGGCCCTCTAGCGCCTAACTTTCCATGTGGCACTCTCTAGAGCCCACATGGCTCGAGGTTGCACTTTTCACCGAAAGACACCCAATTGTTGCCTTATATTTGGAGTTTCACCTCCCCCCCCCCCCATACTCTTTCCATGGAATGGGCTCCACAAAAAGCCTCATTTTATTAATATAAAAATATGTACCAACTTACAATATTTACATCTTGGCCAAAAATATAAATATCAGTGTCTAGTCACGGTGGCCCCAAAACCACAGGAGCTTCACTCAATCAACCTCTATCCTATCATGTGCATTCGTGGCATATTAAACAATACCTCAATTTGACTACATATTGGAAAATACCCCTAAAAATCACATTATTTAACCCCCTACCAATATAAACCCAACACACCTTCCCAATTTAAAAAATCCCTACTGCCACTAGATATTGTAGGTATCCATTTTTTCATTAACATTTTTTATACCGCTTTATATTTTTTCATTAACTTTGAGCTCCATTTTTTATACGTTTCAATATAAAAACCCTTTACCCCCTATATATCCCCCAATATATTATGCCATTTTTTCCTCAATATAAATCACCCAATGTGAACCCAAGTGGTATGGTATTTCTCCCCCAGTGCAACCCCCGTGCCCAAAACATACCTAGATAACTACATGGGCACACAGGCCGCTTAAAGGTATATGAATCACTGACCTAATACCAAAAATACATATATTTATAGTGTCAAAACATGTGGCGGTATTACAAATGGAATTTTGATCATCAGGATTGTCAACCCAATTATAATTAGTGAAACCAACCAATAAATGAGTTCCCCTTGAATTGTGATCTATTCCAAACTGAATTGTACCTTGAATATACCAAAGTGTTTTTTTTCTGCTTTCCAATGGCACGCATGGGTCGTTTACAAATATTAGGAAATAAGGCCAACTACAAAGGTAATATTATGATGAGTTTAAGTCAAATATAAGAGACTACCAACTAACTTACAAAACAAAGTGACATCTACTTTAGGTGTAGCATAGATGGCAATGAGTTTGACCCCAAATTGAAAGGAATAAGGGGTTGATTTACAAACTTCCATTTGGATGTGATGAAGATAAACATACTTAGACTATGAAAGATAAATTTCTTCCTTGGTTTACAATACTTGGAGGCCAAAGAAATAATTCACATTACCTAAGTTTACCATTTCAAATATCTTCTTATGGATGGATTTCACATAGAGATATCTTCTTAAGGTCATTATCAATGAGGATAAAGTATACAAAAGGAACACATATTATGTGATGGTTTTCTAGTTTCCAGGTATATATATTGGGGGCATAATGACATCTAGAAAATCCAATCTCAAGAAGAAATATATCTATTTTAGCATACCAAGCTTGAGGAACTTGCTTAATACCATAGAGATATTTTTCAAGACGATAAAAAAGGCTAGAGTCATTTTGAACATGTCCAAGTGGTTGTTCCATATAAAATTCTTCTTTCAGATGTTATCACAAAATCAGACCTGATAGGCTGCTCATCAAACCAATCTTGTGCAACTATTTCAAACCAATATTTTGGTTGAGGCTTAGCCTCCTCAACCTGAGAGGGCTCTCTCAAGGGTTTATGATTTTTGATAAATATGTAGATGGCTAACTCTATACAAGATAAAAACAGATAAATGATGTAAACTAGTTTTAAATCACATTAGCAAGTGTACATTGGGCTTATGGAGTCATGATAGCTTCAAAAAAACCAAAATAATCTACCTAGCATGGAAGTCAAGGCATATCAAAGTTCAAGTCAAGGAATAAACATGTGGAATAATGAAAAACACAGTCAACTTGTCTATGAAGGAAGTCAGAGAATCATTGATGAATTTTGAGTAACATAAGCAAACACCACTGCAATAGAATATTGAAAAGATGCCATCAGAACAAGAACATACAAGAACTCCTTATGAATCTTGATTTGTCTAAGTAGAAATTCTGTATTAGGCTGAAAATAGTCACTTACATAAAACAGAGTCTTTTTGCTAAAAAATTTCCAACCCTTAGCATTTCGAATTATTCCTCTTTATAGATCATTTACAGCATAGGATAACCTTATCCTCAACTAGATACCTCAAAATCCTACTATTTGACACATTTTCTAACCATAGACATGGTCTTTATTACAAAATGACAGCTGCAAACCTAATGAGTAGTCCTATTTCAAATAGGACTAAAACTCTTTGAATTTACTCCTAACAACCTTATCTAAATTTAATTACATCAAATGACACTTTTATTTTCATGAAGTATAATTCTGATGATGAGCTCCAACCTGTTGTGACCATAAAGCTGATGATGTTGTTCTCCTAAAACCTAGGAAACTATCTCCCTGTTTTTTAGGCCTTCGATTTCTTTGACTCCTTGGGACATTCTGACCATTTATGAACCATGATTTAGACACCATTTGTTGTAAATAACTAAAACCATATGTCTTCAATCACTTCCCTGTGCCAGCTGTGCAACATTGACTTCGAATTATCCAAAAATATTGAAAACAGACCTGCGCTACGAAAGCAGCAAAATTTCGTAGTGTAGTGTTTTAGCCCATTTCTTTTAATATTTTGGTCTTTTCCCTTCAAGGTGGCTTTCATCTACACTTGACGTAAAAAAACCTTTAAAATGGATTTGTTTAACACTAAGGAAGGTTCAAACCTAAAAATCTAATACTCCCTTTTGGTCAAATTCATGAAATGACTCCTAAGACCCTATTTTGACCCATGATAAAAAAAAAACTTGAAACAATGATGTTTTGAGAATTTTTGAGTGATAACAACAGATACACAAGAAGAATTTTTATTTAACATCCATCTGATGGACCCCCCATTTTTGTGAGGCAACAAGGGATAAAACAAATAAAATGGAATTGATTTTGGCTACAAGGAAAAATATTTCATTATAGTCTTTCAACATCTCAAATGTGATTGTGTTTACTAAATATGACTTATAGCTTTGTCCAAGCTTTATCCGGGTCATCAAGGTAATTTGGTATAGTCCTTTACTTCAAAGTACATCATAAGAATGATATTTCCATAAGAAGAGTTGGTATTGGTAAGTAAGAGATCACTTAGATATTAACATTTGTATGTAATATGGATTCAAAAATGAAATCAACTATCTATATGGAAAACTCTTGAAAAAATAGACAATTTAAAAAAACAATATTGAAAATGAACTTTAAACATTAAATTTATGCCCTTTTAAAGAAAGACTTAAATGTATCTAAAGTACTATGTGGTAAGTAGAGGTTAGCCCATGTGGTGATGGATGCACAATGATATTGTTGAGTAAACAAAAGTTCATTCATTCTCTAACCTTACTTATAAACTCATTTTTTCAAATAAGCTACTTATGAAGTGACTCACTTTTATAAAAGTGATAATTTTTATAGTAAAACTAATTTATAAATTAAAGTTGAATTTACAAATTAACTTAAAAATTAATACTAAAGTTACTTTGCAGTAATTCATTTTTATAAATTAAGTAAGATGCACTTTATAATAAGGTTATGTAGTAAGCCTTGAGGGTTAACTCAATTAGTTGAGTCCCCATCGTTAAATAAGTAAGATGCACTTTACAATAAAGTTATGTAATAAGCCTCGAGGGTTAGCTCAATTGGTCGATTCCCCTTCGTTAAAGAAACTTTGCTATTGAGAGTTCATGAGTTCAATTCTCTCGACACCCTTGGGATCAGGCTCTATGATTGAGCCACTAGGAAGTGGTTCCTTTAGGTGGATATGATGGATACAAATATTCCATGGATGTAGCGGTTGTTAATATTTGTGTTCCATGCATTAGAGAAATTTTGAGGTCTAAAATGGGCCTCCTAAGAAAAATGTACAACCAAAATAAACTTTATAAGAGCCAGTAAGATTCAAAATGATGATGTCAAATATGGGGGATGATTTACCATTTTTGGGGTAAAAAAGTAAAAAGATTAAAAAATAATAAAAGTATTTTTTCAACTTGTATTTTCAACTTATTTCCTTAAGGTTTTACTCCAATTTCCAGAAGGATTAATCTTTGGATGAAAAATTAAATTCCTCATCCAAGGAGTACCCATGTTGCATACTTTCAATGGACCTTGCTACATGAAAAACGATAAATACATGAAAAAACGTGATTGTAATCACATTTTTCATGTATTTCTCACTTTTCTTGTAGTGGGGCCCATCGAAAGTATGCAACATGGATACTCGGATGAAGAATCAAATTCTGCATCAACGAGTGTTCTCACTTGAAATTTGAGTAAACCCATAGGGAGATAAGTTAAAAATACAAGTTGAAAAAATAGTTTTTTCTTTTTTCCCTCTCAAATTTAATGATGTAATATAATATTAATTTATTATTTACACTATTATTTTATAATTTCCTTAGGAGGCCCATTTTAGGCCTCAAAATTCCACTAATGAACCAAACATAAAAAAATAAAAATAAAGTTATGTGATAATATAAAGTTGTTCAAAATTTTTGCAAGTATAACTTAATAAAAAAGATAAACTTGAACTCAAGAATTTTATTTAATACGATAATTTTCAATCAAGTGAGGTAATGATAAATGTTTATCAAATGTGATGAAAAATATGAGGACTTACCCTAAAAAAACCATTTATTTTTCATTACAAAAAATTTACTATGGTCAAATATAAAAGAAAATAATTTTTTTTGGAAAATTTACAATAATGAGGTGAAATATCGGTTAGTTTACCCACAAAATGAAATTTTCTCTAACTTTTATTTGTTGAGTTTGCAAAATCATGAAGTAAATAATAGATGTTGAAAAAGGAAATAAAAACACTTCGCACTTTATTTCTCATTTTTCGTTTTTCTACTGAGCATTGATAAAGTGCATACATAGATTGAAAAAAGTAGTAAACTAATAATATACTATATAAAAACTTAAATATTAAGTTAGTAAAAAAAAATTGGATAGCAAATGAAACTTCACACCATTGGAATTGACACAAAATGGTCATTTCTGAAGGAAATGGAATTTTTTGAGTGAAATGAAAACATTTCCGACTTAAAACCACATTCCAAACACAATGAAATAACCTACTCATCCCATAAATGAGTAGAAATAACATAACCAATAAATACTTTGATGCGTGTGGCAATATAGGTCCATGATCTTGATCAACACGTAGAGTGGGTCTTCAAATGTGCTTTGATACCATGTTCAGAAAAACATGATATTTCAATATAATATGACCATATTTAAGGTTGCTCACACAACCGAATTCAATATAAATACACTAGTACTGGAAAGCATGGAATAGGGTATGCCTCCAACTAATATGACTACTAGATGCAATATAATAATGCAAAAAAAAAAAAATTGTACATAAATTTTGGTGACAATTGATTGCGTCAAGAAGCACTCTACAACATAGTATGAGGAGATGTTCTAGTGGTTGTAAATGAGTGCAAACATTTAAATGTCATCTCAATATGGGAGATATATTGTAGTGTCCATAAAAATGAAGCATTAAATCAAATAATAATAATAATAATAATACATAATTGTTGAGATTCAACAAGAAGTTTAATCACCCATGCCTAGTGCATTAAGCACCCAAACTAGGGTGGGGCCCTTAGTGCTATTTTTGGGTGCATGTATATTTTTATTATCCCTTAATTAAGATGGACATTAAACTATAATTTATTCTCAATTTGGACTTGAATGAGTTAACTGAAAGTGATGAGTTCAGTTAGCTAGTGGATTTCGAGTTAGAGGTTGTGATCCGGATATTGGGGGGAGGCCCCCAAGATCTAAAAATTTGAAATGGATCTGAACAGATCTCCAAAAGTACAATGCTAGAAAAAAAGAGAGAGAACACACAGAAAATAAAACCATAAAGAAACCTTTTTTATTAAAATAGAGAATAAGTGTAGAAGCTACATTGTGGTGGACAATCTATCATTTTACAAAGTGAGGCTTGTTATTTATAGCCTTCTTTTGAGTTACAATACCATGGGTAGATACCATGGGTCAATACCATGGGTAGATACCACTTATGATACCATGGGTAAATTCCATGTGTGGATGAATACCATGGGTGGATACATACCATGGGTGAATGAATATCATGGATAGATGTCATTTACAATACCATAGGTGAATAAATACCATGGGTCGATGTGATTTACAATAATACCATGGGTAAATTCCATGGGTGGATGGATAACATGGGTGGATGAATACCATGGGTGGATGCCATTTTCCATTCGGATCAGGTTGTTGGTGAGGCATGCAGAGTAATACTAGTTGTAACAAAGTTCGAAGTGTAGTGGTGCATGAGTTGGTGCAAGTTGTAAATCAGTTTAACTCAGTTAAGTGAGCTAAACTCAGTTGTGCTAGTTGTAGCTGAAGACACACTAGTGAGAGATTCAGTGAATTAAATATTAATTAATTCACAATCAGTGATCTCACATGCAACTGAGGATTTACTATTATTAGCTGCATGCATGTCAGATCCAGTAGAGACCCAATTGAGTTCTAGGTGAAAGGGAGGTTGACTATCAGTTGTAGGATTATATGCTTGCACACACGCAGGGAAACACCCGTTGGAGTGCCCATGATACTTACGTAATCAAGGAGGGAAAGAATTCATATATTTTAGGGATCATTACCATCAAGGATTACACAAGCAAGACAGACTGTCTAGAGGCTGAGAATTGGCTATGTGTTGGTCATTTTTACTTATGACAGTGTGAGACAATTAGCTGAGTACTGGAGCGCTCTTGTGAAAATATTTTTGTATGTAATTGTTTCATGATCCATGCTTAATATACAATAGAAGATAGTGGTGTTTTTAGCTGTAAGCTTTCCCCGGGAAATTATATGTGTTGTGTGTGATTGATCTTTCTTCATGTTCATGTGATTAACGATTATGTTTTTAATTCCGCAAAAGATTTGTAGAAGTGATCTAGTATTTAACTTTAGTACAATGTTAGATCAGGTGAGTCCAAGATATACATGCTTGTTGTATAATTTATACATGGTATCAGAGCACAGGAAATTTTAGAAGTGAAGCAGGAGCTGAGTTTGTGACTGGATAGAATTCAAATTTGCATAAATACTTTCTTGGCGCTTTAACTGATTCAAGATAGAAATGGCTTTCAATGACTTGAGGTTAGAGTATGCACTCGAGGGTAGCTCGAACTACATTGCTTTGAAGGACAGGAAGTACTCGAAGACAATGGGTTGAAGGAATTCATTGACAAAGATGTTCCTAAACCTGATGTTGCATATGTTGCAAATCTCGATGCATGGAAAAAGAAAGTGGCAAAGGAGAGGAGGATCTTGTTGGAGGGAGTATGAGCCCACATTGTCTCAAGCCTCCATGGGAAAGCCACACCATATGCAATGTGGAAGGCTTTGATGGATCTATTCCAAAGCAGAAACAACCATAGGAAATTGGCGCTCAAATATAAAGTTAGGAAGATTAAGATGGAAAAGGGCGACACCATTCCAAAATATCTAACAAAGTTTGTCCAATGTCGGGATGAACTGGGGAGCATTGGAATAATAGTTGTTGATGATGATTTTGTGAGCTTGGATCTCCTAGGACTTCCCAAGAATTGGCACAATTATCAAGACTCTGTCAATGGAAGGGAAAAATTTCTAGATTGGGAACGACTGTGGTCAGATTTTGTGTCGGAGGAGTTTAGACGGAACACCAGAGATGGATCTTTATATAAGAATGAGGATGAAGAGGATTGTGCTTTTGATGCAAAGGCAAGGAAAGAGAAGGGGAAGAAATTCCATTCTAGATCCGAGTCCAAGAATGGCAAGATGTAAGACATGTCCAAGGTGAAGTGTTTTCACTGTCATGAGCATGGGAATTTTTCTAATAACTGTCCACAAAAGAAGAAGAACAAGAAGGATGGTTGATCTGTAGCTAGTGAGGCCCTTGCCTCGCAATTTGAGCTTGAATTCTCATTTATTGCATGCATGGTGTTCAGTGAATTGGGATTTGTGTGGTATTTGGATAGTGGAGCTTACTTTCACATGATGGGAGATAAGGAAATTTTCAGTGACTTGGAGGAGAAAGATCTCCAGATGCATATTGAGATGGGCGACAAAGGACGGTACAGTGTTACCGGGATTGGAACCATTACCTTTCATAGGGATTCAGGTCAACCATTTCATTTAAAAGATGTAATGCATGTACCGGGTTTGAAGAAAAATTTGGTCATAGTTGCAATGTTGGAGGATAGAGGCTATGACGTTGTTTTTAGTGATGGAAAAGCTTTCCTGCGACATAAAACAACGGGTCAAGCCAAGAGGATAGGGATTCGAGTTAAGAATCTCTAAAAGTTATAGGTAGATGGCTACGCAACAATGATGGGCAAGGAAAATCAAGTGGTGAGATGGGATGAGGGAAAATTATGCCACAAATGATTGGGCCACCTTCACCATGGAGCCTTGAAAGTCATGCAATAGATTTCTACTGGTCTTCCCAGGGGTACACTTGCACAGTCAGACACATGCAAGGGATTTACTATGGGAAAATATGTAAAGGCCACCTTTCATGAGAAAGAAAACCGAGCTTCGGGGATCCTTAAGAGAGTTCACACAGATGTGTGTGGTCCTTTCTCAGTTTCTTCAACAACAAAACATAAGTACTATGTAATATTTGTTGATGAATTTTCTCGTAAGTGTTGGATCTTCTTCATGCAGAAGAAAGATAAAACATTCTCTAAGTTCTGTGAGTTTAAGGCATTGGTGGAGAAAGAGTCGAGGAAGCATGTGAATTCTCTTAGGAGTGATAACGGTGGAGAATACATCTCCAACGAATTAAAAAACTTCTGCAGCAAAGAAGGAATTCGAAGAGAACTCATAGTGCCTCATAACCCACAATAGAATTGGGTTGCAGAGAGGAAAAACATAACTATTGTGGGTGCAGCACGAGCGATGTTGCATGATCAAGGCCTACCGATGCATCTGTGGGCGGAAGCATGCAATACAACGATACATGTGCAAAACTATTTTCCTCATAGAGTACTTGGCATGAGTACACCTGAAGAGGCTTTCACTGGTAAGAAACCTGATGTTTCACACTTTAAGATTTTTGGCTCATATTTTTATGTGCATGTGACTAAGGACGCCAGGAAGAAGCTGGAACCGACTGTTGAGGTTGGGATTTTTGTGGGGTACACTGAAACACCCCATAATTATCGTGTGTATTTTCCAAATAGTAGAATGGTTGTTGTGTGATGGGATATCAAATTTGATGAGGAGAAATCCATGTGGTTGTCCTTTGGGAGGGAGTTGGAATTGCATGTAGAGGAGGAACTGTTGGTTCCCAAGGATGAGTCTCAAGATGTGGATCAACCACATGAGGAGGTTCATGGAGTGGAGGAAAACACTCATGCAGATCTATCCATCAAAAATGGTAGAAGGCGCACCACGGAAGCTGATAGGATGAGATTTGATGTTGCACAAAATGTAGGAGCCCCTACTTCACATTGCAGACAGAGAGAGTCTCCTGGCCGATTTACTGGATACATGGATCTTATAAGAAAATGTATTGTCACTGAACCATATTCATTTCAGGAAGCAGTGCAATAGCCTATTTGGGTTGATGCAATGGTAGAGGAGTATGAATCCATTGTCAAGAACAGTGCATGGGAGATAGTCCCAAGACCGGTCAACAAATCAATGGTTGGATCGAGATGGATCTACAAGGTAAAGCAAGCTGCTGATGGGAGTGTGGAGAAATACAAGGCCATATTTGTGGCCCGGGGTTTCTCATAGATGGAGGGGATAGGTTATTATGAGAATTTTGTGCCAGTCGCAAGGTACTATTCCATAAGATCCATCCTTGCACTCTTAGTGCAGATGGGCTAGCGCATTCATTAGATGGATGTGAAAATTGTGTTTCTCAATAATATCATTGAGGAAGAGGTGTAAATAGAGCATCCTGAAGGTTTCGAGATCTTCAACAGTGAGTCGCATGTGTGCAGACTCAAAAGAGCACTATATAGGCTAAAGCAAGCACCCCATGCTTGGTACACTTGGATAGACAACTATTTCACAGGACTGGGCTTCGCCAAAAGTGAAGCAGATGCAAACCTATACCAAATTGTGGTTGATCGTAAGCTATTGATCATTGTTCTTTATGTTGATGATCTAATTTTGACTGGTGATGAGAAGATGATACACTCATGCAAGGAGGACCTTGCAAGGGAGTTTGAAATGAAGGACATGGGACTCCTTCATTATTTCCTTGGGTTGGAAATATAGTAGTGGGATGGTGAAATTTTTGTGTCTCAAGGCAAGTATGCAAAGGATATACTGGGTAAGTTTAAAATGGAGAGATGCAAACCCATGGATACTCCTCTTCCAGTAAATTGGAGGAAAGAGGATACTACTTCTAGAGATGTAGTGGATGCTACTGTCTATTGACAATTAGTAAGTTCGCTAATGTATTTGGTGAACACAAGACCGTACATTTGCTATGTAGTTAACCAGATGAGTCAAGCTATGGTTAAGCCTACCAAGCTCTTTTGGAAGGTGGGGAAGCATGTCTTGAGATACCTGAGGGGCACATTAGAGTATGGTCTATGGTATAGATGGACAGATGGAGTGAAGTTGCATGGCTTCATGGATGCATATTGGGTTGTCAGTGCATCGGACAGAAATAGCACATCGGGGGGGATATTTAGCATTGGATTGAAATCGGTTTCCTGGTACAGCGGAAAACAACGATCTGTGGCACTCATTTCAACGGAAGCAGAATACATGGCAGCAAGCCAAGCTACATGTGAGGCTATCTGGATGAGAAAGATCTTGGTTGGTTTATTTGGTTCTCAGATGGATCCGACAATGATTCATTGTGGTAATCAGAGTTACATTAAACTCTCGATTAATCCTGTGTACACTAGTGAGAGGTTCAGTGAATTAAATATTAATTAATTCACAATCAGTGATCTCACATGCAACTGAGGATTTACTATTATTAGCAGCATGCATGTCAGATCTAGTGTAGACCCAATTTAGTTCTAGGTGAAAGGGAGGTTGGCTATCAGTTGTAGGATTACCTGCTTGCACACATGCAGGAAAACACCCATTGGAGTGCCCACGATATTTACGCAGTCAAGGCAGACAATAATTCCTATATTTTAGGGATCTTTACCATCAGGTATTACACAAGCAAGGAAGGTTGTCTGGAGGCTGAGAATTGGTTGTGTTGGTCAGTTTTGCATACAACAGTGTGAGAGAATTAGCTGAGTAGTGAGCTGCTCTTGTGAGAATAGTTTTATATGTAATTTTTTCATGATCCATGCATAATATACAATAGAAGATAGTGGGATTTTTAGCTGTAAGCTTTCCCCAGGAAATTATCCGTGTTGTGTGTGATTTATCTTTCTTCATGTTCATGTGATTAGCGATTGTGTTTTAAATTCTGCAAAAGATTTGTAGAAGTGATTCAATATTTAACTTTAGTATATTGTTAGAACGAGTGAATCCAAGATATACATGCTTGTTGTATAATTTCTACAATAATGTCGACCCAATTAAAAAAAAAAAACAAAAAATAATAAATCGATTCAATTCAATTTGTTATATTGTAATTTTGATTTTATTAATAAATTTAAAAACTTAAAAAAATAAAACATAATATACATATCACAATAAAATAAATTTAAATAATAATAATAATTCATTTTTGTAACCATAATATTTCAGAACATATAATTAATAAATATATAGAAATTCGTGTGTGTAGGTTTATTTGATTATATAAATTAAAATAATGATTCATACTTGTAATAATCAAAATTTCATCTTTAAATTTAATTAATAAATGTATAAAAATTCAATATTCACAACAATTTTTATTCTTTCTAAATTATATATTTTCAGTGCTATGTATTAAAAAAATAAATTAAAAAATTAAACATGTAAATAAATGTTGCGTATACATGTAATTATGTGTATTATCAGGTTTTAATAAAAAAAATATAAAAATATTTTCATGTATAGAGATGTGAAATTTATATAATTATAAATAATATTATTAAGAATCAATGTAGATCCATTTTAGTTTAGGATATACTAAGTGTCAAGAAGAATCAAATCTCTCGAGGAGCAAACCTTTTCTCAAGTTTTACTCTCAAAAAGAGGTTTGCATCTTGAGAGATTTGATCCCTCATGGTGCTTGGTACGTTTGGAGTTAAGATGGATCTATGTTGGTTTTTAATAAACGATCTTCCATGCTTTTTAAATAAAGATTATGAACCAATCAAATTTAAACCATGTATCAATATATCCATAAATAACAAAGAGAATATGAATTGTCGAATCACCTTTATGTATAAAACATATAGTAACTTTTAAATTATATAACTATAAAAATACACTAATATATATTAAATAAGCACATTTCTACAGAAAAATTATTTAATCAAGTTGAGTTTAATCAACTCTCAAAGACCTAAATATTTTAACAAATATTGATAAATAAATAAAAATAATCGAACATAACATTATATGCACCTTAAGAGGATGGATTTTTGTTTTGTTTTTGAGACATGAACAATTAAATGTTGAAACATGAAACTAGTTTCAGTCTTCATAATTGTACCATTATGTATTTTACGTAAAAAACAAAAGAAGAAAAAGAAAAATTATTTTTCAAAGCATATGTTTCATGCTCAAAAGATTATTATTATTATTATTATTAGATAAGCATGTTCTTCATGCTTCTATGTTTTTTTGAGTCAAAGTATTTTTTGGACCTCTTGAAAGGAAAAAGGAAAAAATGATTTTTTGTTATGTAATTTTGGGTCAAAAAACCCCTCTAGATGCCAAGTCGACCATGCCCCAATGGAGATGTATGTTCGCACCCCTCAAGACAACATAAATAGAAGACGATATGAGCTCATTTGGACACACACTTGGATGTGTTTTCAGTCTAAAATTTCACAGAAGAAGAAAGATGAAGTCTAAAAATGAAAGAAGAGTTTCTTCTTGATATGGAATATGTTGAAATTATGCCTTGGTAATTCTCTTGCTATTGATATCTTGATGATGAATTTGTTGAGCATAATGGAAGGTTTGAATTGGCATATAGAGGTGGAAATTATTCCGCGGTCATGGATCTTGGATGTTTCACTTTGATATGAATTATAAGAAGATATTTTGACTGGGTTTTCCCCTAGGATAGGGGCTCTTCCCTCAATGAGAACCTATATTATGTGTTATTTTGTTTCTATGATATTCATGTTTTTCATTTTTTTATGCAGAATCCACGAATACAGACATAAGAATATTTCCTAGACTAGGTGGCCTACCCTAGAGCAACAAAAATATAAATAAGCTAATGTGTCCCTTGAAGTAAATATATAATGGGATGAAGCCTACCTATGATCTGTAGTAAGGTTCACACCTCTATTGGCTTGAATGTTCCAATCCTAGCTCCAGTCACAAGAATTAGAATCTACACAATCAAACAACACAAGCCAATGATCTATGACATATATGTAGCATCATCTAATCAATTCTTTCAATGGATCAACATGGCATTAGAATACATGAAATCACAACACCATATATAGTAAAACAAAGAATTTTTTGCATTAATAGAAATGGAGTGAGTTACAAACAAATATAGGAGTTGATCTTGTGGAAGGGCTCCTCCAAATTGATGTGTCCTTCTTTTCCCCAAAGTGTACCTCGATGTCACCCTAATGCATGGAATAATGACTCTTCATAGAAGCAACATGAGGGTAGAATCTATCTCCAAAAGCCAACCCCTAGCTTGTGTATGACCAAAAATATATAGAAGAGGATGGTAAGTTGTGATTTCTTATCCATTTCTTGAGATCCACTTTTGATGGGAGGATGGGATCAAAGGATAAGGGATGGAAAATCCAAGGTAGGCCCAAGATAGGATTCAAGATTTTTATCTGAGGTAAATAGTTGTAACAAATCTTGGAAGCTTCAGAAATATTTTTATTTTTCCTAAATTTCTAGAATCAATGCACCCCAACACAGGGAAACTTGCTAGTGATCAACCTTGCCCAACATGGAGCAACCTGCTGGTGAACATAGGTCCATAGTGTTAGAGAATTAGAAAGGCAGAAATATCCTTTTTTTCTTTATTATTTACTTGTGATCTTCTTTAGTCATTATTATGTTATTCTTATCTTTCTTATTATTAGTTCATCAAGAAAATATCAAAACAAATACACATAGATTGAGGACACTAGATGTAGGCCAACAGCCAGGAAAAACCCCACTATTGGGGAAATCTGAGTCAATAATTCTTCCTTCAATAGTGATTCTTGAGACTCTAGACCTTGACCTAGACTTCCTCCACACCAAGTCAGCCTTCCTTGTGATCCTTCCTGAATCTAGCAACAGTAGAAACACCATGATGTAGTTTCTTTGACATGGAACTTTGACCTTGCTTCCTGATACTTCGATCTTGAGGTAGACACTTTGATCTAGCTTCAAATACTTCGATTTAGGCCCAATAAAACTTCTCTAAGCAGCAACATTCAACAAAACAAACTTCGAATTTCTCTTCTCTTGGCAGTAGCACCTTGGTAGCACCTGATGCAACAACTGTTGTAGTAAAATTTTGAGAACTTCGATCTCCAAAAATATAGCTCAAAATGCACAGAGAGTGGTGCCAAAAATTCGATTTTCTTTGAATCTAAAAGTGTACCCAAAACCGAATCCAGAAATTCCTTCTCTTTCACTTTGCAAATTTCTCTTGTTACATCTTCCAGATCAAATTTTTGTGTTGCAGTGATATAGTTCCAAGTGAGTTCGATTCCACTGTATATATAGGTTTGAGATGAGCTTGAATTCCTGGGCTTGAGGCCGACTTGATCACCTTAAGGCCGAATTGATGTGGAGGCTTCATAAATCATATTTTACTCAATGCTTGACCTATTTGCATGATTCAAAAGCCCAATATGGATAAATTTAAATATGGAATAATCATATAGACTCAAAATAAAACCTAGAAGTCCACAATAGGGACTTTTACCTAAAATACATATGACACAAGCATGAAACCCATGCTTGAATAAGTCATTTAATAATAATATAAAATTATTTTCTTTATTCTTTTGACAAGTACAATAAGTATTGACTCAAGTATAATTTATGAAGACCGAACCTAGTTAGATTCTTCAACACACATGCTTACAGACTGTGTTGGTCTTTAAAATGACTGATATGAGGCAATTTCAGGCAGAAAATATGTGATTAAGGAGAGTCATTCTTAATGCTTTGTGCAGTGATGATGTCAAGGGGTAAAATAATGTTGATTGATACACTTTGTAGGTCGATTGAACAAATGTGAAAAAATGGACTATAACACATTTGCTAATTATTTGATGAAGAATAATATAATTAATTTAAAATATGCCAAAAAAATTCACAAATAATTATTAATGAAAGAGAAATCTAATAATTATTAGAAGCCTCCTGATTTCTCAAAATGGAATCAGAGCTAAGCTCTGGAATAGGAGGTTGATCAATATCACATTATTGTTGGCATATGATATATTTTTGAAGGATATCTCTATTGGAAAAATTCTTGCAAAACTTTAATAGATTGAACGAAGTCCCAGATCTTGTGTGGATACAATGTTTCTATGGAAAGAGGCTCACACCTGTAGATAATTGTATTAACCTGTATCACATTGGTCTTGTGATTGGTTCAAAGATCTTATGAAGTGGATCACATTATTTCTTGATCATACCTTTGTGATTTCACATATGTATTATGGCTCAATATATATACACTACCATAATTTTTATCTTCAAAAAAAGGTCCACATTTGGCAATAATTCATATGACACAAAGTTGACTTTTCTCTAACTTGTATTCTTTGAAGACATCTACTATGGTTCGATGATATTTTCTGGCATAATTTCCATTTATGGGAAGTATCACATGAATTAGATGATATCTCTTATAGCTCGCTTATGGTTATGTCTGGATCATATTTCTTATGGTTAGATGTATATCTGTATCTCTCTTACTCGCACTACTTGTTAACCTATAATGGCTCAGTCTATGGAAAGTTGCGGCTTGTCCAAATATTGCACAGTTTTGGACCTTGCATTGGAATTAATGGTTTATATATATATATATATATATATATATATATATATATATATATATATATATATATATATACATTGTTTCTATGGGACACGACGAAAATCTAGAAACATTATCAATCTATGACAAGTTCAGTAATTTGTTGATGACTCACACTCTAGCACTGAAACATCATTTTCATGCCACGTATCACATACAAATTATTTATGGATCATATAACATACTTCCAATATGAAACTTCAATTAGATGATTCACTTCATAAAGCTTTCATATATTCTCTCGCACTTTGTGGAAGCATTATCATAAGATTCACATTTTATATGACATCGCAAAATGACATTGGATCTCTTATCGTTAGAGATGGATTGTTTATATATGGTATGACATCACATGAATTATGAAGCTTGATATTATGAGTTTTGTCTTCTATGATCTATATTGTGACTTAGTGATTCAATTGTGGCTCAACGATATATCTTATATTGCAATGGATTGCATACCCTCTACATTTGAAGACTTAGTTCAAACTCCGAGTAATGGAAGTTGCAGAATTGGCAGTAATCTCTTGTGGAAAATAAAAAGTATGATGATGATTTATACAACAATCAGACATAACTATGACCTGCAGTATATTTAATAATAAGTCAAAGTTTCAAATGGAAGAAATTAAATGACATAATCTTCGATGTATGATGACGATCTTGGCATAAAACTTCAATGGCACCTATACAGTAACCATATGTGGCTATGATCTTAATATAGTAGTAATTTTCATGTGGCAATAAATTGGATCTTGATAAATGACAATAACATGATGGATCATTGACAATATTGAGATATTTTGAAGAAGTTTGAGTCATATTGTTATGACATAAGAAAGGATCTATAATCCTGAGAACCCCATGAAGAAACAAGGACTTTGTAACATGAAGGACAAAAATATGGATTACCTGTGTTGAAATATGATTTTCCCTTAACAATTAAAGAAGGATCAAATCATTGCAAAGAAGAAGGCGTGGTTAGAGGTATGTACATTCTATGTGCATTTAATGTTATATGATCATTAGAAAGGGTCTATTAAGTAATTAGTTTTTTAACAACTTATTTTCATGATAAGAAGCTAGGATTTGTAGATTTTAAATTTTTAAAGTATTTTGGTATCTAGGGTTTGTAAACCCTAGATGGGACTTAGATTAGAAAACCATAGAAAAGTGAAAAACCATAACCCTTATCACTTGTTCCCTCTTATGAAGTTGTAGCTCTTATCTAGCCATAGGGTTTTCAGAAAGAATCTAGGGTATGTGGTACAACCCTAGAAAGGATTGAATTGGATAATAATTTAGGACTTGAAACCCTATGGCTAGATGTTTTTGCTAAAAACCCTAATAAGGGTTAGGTCATGGTATATCTAGGGTTTTTAACCAAAACACTAGAAGCACACTCTAGAGAAATCATGGAAACCCTAGATTGATAGAATTTACATCATGTTTTTTCTTATTTGTACTTGCTATTAGAGATTGCAGGTAAAAAAATAAAAGAAATGCCATGGTGAGGAAAAGAGCTGCTCACTTTGAGTAAAGAACACTATATGGCTACATGAATGAAAATTCATGTTTGTTTCTGGTATTAGAGAGAAGATTTAATGTCTTCAATCTAGCAAAAATAATTCGATCACTAAGATGAACTCCAATATTATATGCAAGGGGATGCTGGTCTCTATAAAGAGCATGTTGATGAAGGGACACCATGATGAGGTAATTATGATATTATGATTCAGTTATCTAGTTGGATATGATTGTGCTACTTGGAAGGATGTTGCAAAAATTTACATTGGTAGTAAAGATATTATATCGCCAATTGGTTTCGGTTTGAATTCAATCTAGGACATACTTGGATTAAGTGGATAACTTTGGGAACCCTCTAAGGAGGATATGGAAAAATATGTTTACATTTTTTTTTGCAAGAAAGAGGTAGTAGAAAGAAGGATGACCAAATTATGAAAAAGAAATATCACTTTTCAAATTAGAGGACGCTATGGGTATTTATACATTGATTGGTACAACACTAAGTCATTGTTAGATAAGAAGGAAATTGATGTGGAAAGTCGATGGCCAAAACCCTGTCCAAGATTGAAGGAAGAAGTTTTACTCTATGAAATGAAGAAATTCAACTAGATTTGAATATCTCCACAGAATCACTGATATCTAATGCATTAATGAGACAAGATAAGGGCTTGTGGTTTTGTCTCCCTAAGTTGAGAACGAGTATTTGATCTCCTTATTCTTGATAGGGAGCTTGGATTTATTCTTTGAATGAAGAGTGGTGGATATCTTCCCTAATTAGGAGGGAGAGATGATCACAAATATGACATTCTCTTCTACCATGTGTCATGCACTAGCCCAGGACTAACAACTGTATGTCTAGTGAAGTCCACGAGGAGAGAATGGGGACCAGAGGACTCGGTAAGCATCTGAGACTAGTATTCCTTGAAGATAGATGTTCCTAGAAGTTTTACCTTGACGATGAAGAATATGTACTAATAGTTATACCATAAGGTTAAGGCACCGACCATATCATGCTGATGAGTTATTGTACCTTATGTTGAATAGCCCGTATGATGGTACTATTAGGGTTGGTATCTTGGAAAGTAGCCTAAATGATACCTTGATCTCTGGTTGGGTTGGTACCTTGGCATGTAGCTTAGATGGTAACTAGATCCATATTGGTATCTTGGAATGCAACTTAAATTATACCTAGATGTTTTTTGCGTTGGTAACTTGGTAGATAGCCTATATTGTACCTAGATCCATGTTGGTGTCTTGGTAGGTAGCCTAGATGACACCTGGATCCCTGTTGAGTTGGTGCCTTGGAAGGTACCATAGATGTAGACACTTGGATCCCCGTTGATTTAGTGTCTTGGAAGGTAGCCTGGATGACACCTAGATCCCTGTTGGGTTGGTGCCTTGGCAGGTATCCTAGATGGTACCTAGATCCCTTGATGGGTTGATACCTTGGTAGTTAGCATAGATGGTATCTAGATCTATAACATTAAATATGATGATTGTGATACTCTTCTTAGAAAATTTCAACTTTAGGTCCTCCTTGTACATTTTTTACAATTATGAATACATCCTTAGTTAAGAGGGAGTGTTGAAAGATGTAACTAGTTTCAGTATTCATAATTGTACATTATGTATTTTATGTAAAAGAAGAAGAAGAAGAAGAAAAATAAAAAGAAAAATTAATTTTCAAAGCATGGGTTTCATGCTCAAAATAAATTATTATTATTGTTACTATTATTTATTAGATAAGCATGTTCTTCACACTTCTATATTTTGTTGAGTCAAAGAGTCAAAGTCTTATTTGGACCTCTTGAAAGGAAAAAGAAGAAATAATTTTTTATTATGTAATTTTGGGTCGAAAAACCCCTCTAGATGCATAGTTGGCCTACATGACAAGTCGACCCTGTCCCAATGGACATGTTTGTTCACACGCCTCTAGACAATATAAATAGAATATGATAAGAGATCATTTGGGCACACACTTGGATGTGTTTTTGATCTGAAATTTCACAGAAGAAGAAAAATGAAGTGAAGGGACAAAATCTGAAAATAAAAGAAGAGTTTCTTCTCGAGATGGAATATGTGGAAATTCTGCCTTGGTACCTCTCTTGTTGTTGATGTCTTGATGATGAATTTTTTGACCAGAATGGAAGGGTTGACTTGGCATCTATAGGTGGGAATTATTTTGTGCTTATGGGTCTTGGATGTCTCACTTTGGAAAGTCCCAAAAATAATTTTTGTATAAATTTTCTTCATAAAATGAAGCTGTCAATTTAAATAACAATTTGCATACATTCAACCATAAATTTAATGACAAACTGGAAAATATAATTATGCAACTAAAGAATAGAAAATAATACATGCAGAAGAACTCAAACTTATTTTATTAATATGGAAATATGATGGTATAAGAAACAAACTATGCTTGAGGAAATGGCCCCAAAAATATATACAATAATGCAGCAATGACCTCTACACGATTGATCTCATGAAAGTACTTGTGAATTATGAATGAATTCACTAAGGGGAGAGATGAGTTGTCGTCCACTCTCACTGAATCCCACGAGGGTTTCCATCTTGGGGTTACTGTTGAAGCTGGAAACTCCCGGTTCTCAAAACCTCTCCAGAAGAAAAATTATCAACTCAAGGATGTCCCAAATTATCTCTTCCTCCTCCTTTTAAAGACTCCAAAGATAGATCCCCAAGCCTATGGAAGCATCTTATTTTATTATTTTATTATTATTTTAGAAGATCCTCCCTTGAATTAATGGTAAGTGACTTTTTAATTTTATTTTATTTCACTTAAGTCAGTTTTATCCCTTTCCTCAAATTAATTATTTTCCTCTTTTTAATTAAAGCCATTTTAATCTAGGAAAATGGTAAATTACCTAACATACTCTTTCTAGCCATTGGAAGTCTCTTCTCAGCACCCCATATTATAAATATTCTCATTTCGGTCTAATGAACTATTACATTGAGGTATTCCATGAAAAATTCCTCCCGGAATGTCACCTCAAGCACCTTGTTCTATGAAATTTGTGAGAATGCAATGGAACAAAACGAAAGTTGTGCAGATGATGGAATATGCCAAGGAAATGCCATCGTATCCCATAAAAACTCCTCAAAAATCCTCTAAAACCCCTGATGATGTAATCTCGCTCCTGTGGCTTGGCCATCACATACCCTGGAAACCCATCCTAGCTATACTATAGAGGAAAATAAAACGAGGACATGACAAATCCTCCCACCCCAAGATTGCTTTCCCTTAAGAAATCTGTACCTTTCCATTGCAGAGGCATATTCAAACTGATACCAAGATCCCATGTGAACCACCATATCTCTACACTAACTAGTCATGAATGGATCCCTCAAAACCCAGATCCTAAACTAATCTCGGTCTCATCATGACATCAACATATACTCCTAGATATTAATGCCACCATGAAAAATAAAAAACACCCCTATAACATGGCTCTAGATGTGCTCTGTCTCCAACTATAGTTGTTACTCCATCAATAAAATACCAAATCATCACTTCTCTCTAATCCAACCTTTGACATAAATCGAGGTCAACCCCACTTTGCTAATGTTGGGCTAGTGCTACTAGAATGTTAATGAACTGTCAATACACATCCCACTACCCATTGAAACATGCAATAACCCTCATATATAAGGGGTATTGTTGTATTGTGCTCTTGACTAATAATGATACTCCATCAATATGATACCAACTCATGATCTCTTGCCAATCCAAAGCATGGACACCTGTGTAAAAAACAAGTCTATTATGCCGATTGTAACACCACCTCCCATATTTACCTGATTTCATCGGCTTGCCCAAGGTAAACATGAGTTGATGGCTACTATGACACGACTCAACATCCTAGATAACCTTAAGGAAATGGAGCCGACAAAACAAGACCTTACCAACTTCACTCAGGTGCAACAAGACCCCCAAGGGCTAAACCACCCTTCCAGGTACCCAAACCTTGAGTTAACTTTCCTTTTCACTGATATAGACTCCAAGACGCTGGGAAAACACTACCTTGACTTGAATGTAACCCTACAGTCGCATGCATGATGCCTACAAGGGAGAAATTGCAGTATTTTCACCCTATTTTGTTTCTACGACCACAAAATTTAAGCCAATTTTTCAGGGCTAGTCTCCAGACCACTGCCCAAAAATTGAAAAATATTTCCATAATGATAACTGAAACAAGAAAAAAACCTCTAACAAAAAACTTAATCAAGGATGTGACCTAGATCAATCTAACCATGACACTCATTCCGTCAAACACACGGTGAATATCAATTCTATAGGTCATGAATGCATATCTGAACATAGAGATATGAAACTTATCTAAGAAACATCAAGAAGCTCTAATTCCCTCTCACAATGGTTGCAATAACATATTTTAGGGAATGCATTAATTAACTAGTATTTTACAAGTAAAACCATGATAAGAGCCATAACTTGAATCTCTCATAAAACCATGCTTATAACCAATATATAACTAGATAAATAACAATAGCAGAACAACCATTAAAGCCAAATAATAAAAAGTATAATTACTCATGAATTACAAGGGGAAAGAGCTCTTATAATTCATATGAAAAATCCAACCAAGTCAGGGATTTCTACATCCGACTCGACCTTAGGTTGAGTTGAACCAAATATTTCTTTCATCCAATCACCCCTGTGCAATATTCAAAGCGAGAATGTGGGATCTCATGGGAAAACCAAAACATAAAAAACCAAGGGAATCCAGAGGTTAAACGAGCTCCACCCTCACACTACCGCGATCTCACCTAGATCGATCCCAAGATCACAAAACCAAACCGAGCTTGGATGCCTAATAATTCCTTCACCAACCCTTGAGGAATTTCCTCTCTTAACCCACCTGTTTAGGGATTCCCTAAGAAAACCATCTCCACCCCCAACCCTTGGGATTTTCCTAAGACCACCTCACCCAGATCTAAAAATCTTACGACAATCCAAAGCTCAACCAAGAATGAATCCCATCAGACCATGGCTTTTCGAAAATGACAAGGAAAGGTTGAAACCACTGTCAAACCAGAAAAAATCCATGCCAACGATAACAAGTGAACTAAATACATGCATGCATATACCATGCATGCGAAAACCAACTAGGAAATCATACATGCAACATGTTACCTACAAGTATTCCTACTGAAGCCACTTGATCCAACCTTTCCTTGCTTGATCCTTTCTTTCCTTGTCCTTATTTTTATTTCCCCAACCTTCTTGTGATTTCCTTATTTATTTCTCCTCTCTAAAACCAATTCCAAAACGAAACTGAAAAAAGGCTCCAAACTCATGCTTTAAATCCTTTTTATTATTGATGCCTCTAATTTCTTCCTTTTTCCTCTATTTTCCTTCAATTCCCCCCCGCATGCAACATGTGACCTTTCATCTCACTTTTATCCTAATTTCCTTTATATTCATAAATAAAGTACCAATTAATGCATATTTTTCTTTTCAATGCATTTTCTAATGTCTTCACCAATTTCCTTAGCCATAATAAATAATAATGAACACCCACTAGGATGTTTTTCCCAACATTCAGCTTGGAATACATGTCTCATGATCTTGGTCTTATTTTTCCTTTATTATTCTTTATTACATGAAATTTTAACTCAGGACTATTACAAACCCCTCCCCCTTAGGGGAACACTGTCCTCAGTGTTGTATGACACCTACAACCAACAAAACTGCTAAAACCAAAATATATTTCCCATGGAGCTTTATAAATTAGTTTGATGTAGTATTCAAAATAACCACTACTAAAAACCATGACCATCATGACAAAAACACCACTTAATGGAGCTTTATAACACAAATCATTATGAATTTACAATAACAACCACATATATTTATGCACATTTTATTCGACCAAAAAAGAAAAGGATACGATGCTTGCATCCACAATAAGGGAGTCCAAAGGCTCACACCTCCACCCTCAAAGTAATACCAAGATTTACCTCCTTCCCAGGAACTCTAGAATCCACTGCCAAACTCAAACCTGTATCTAATGCCCAACAATATGATCCTTGTGCTACCATTTCCCTCGGTGAACAATTACCAACTCATTGTTCTAGGGCACACTCCCAATGTGCATCTGATTCCATACAGAAATATTAATTACCAAAAAAATTCATTCCCTAACCTTCCCTTCTCTGCTACACAGTCCCTTGGGAAATATGGTCACCCCCTTCCATGTAGTCACTCATCTTCCAAGTTCCCCCAAAACCCCTTTCCCTGTCAATCCATCCCTTGGAAAGGTTTCCTTGCATCATAAGTTCCAAAATCTAGGCATATCCCTGCCTCAAAATTCACCATACCAGTCATAACATGCTCATGGAAATAAATGGACACTATTTTTATATTAGACTAATCCCTCTAGCGGAAAAGAGAGATCTCCCTCGATTTCAAACAAAAATTAGTAACAAGAAGACAATAAAACTTCTCTTTCCCCGAATTATATTTCTTGAATCATAAAGCTAAAAGGAAAGGAAATGAGATTTGTACCTTATTGTGAAATGCTTGATGAATATCCTCGCTATGCCTCAATGCAATTCTTCAATGCATGAAAGAGACCTGCACACATAGAAACCAAATGATCAAAGGCATATGCAACACAGATAATTCAAATAGTCAAACTAATGATCAAGGAGATTAGGAACCAACATCATTTCAATGGATAAACTAACAATAACACAAATCATTCATCAAATACATAAAACAATGTACTGAGAAAAAGAGATCAATTGTATTAATTCAGAAATATAGAAGAGTCTTACAACCTTTTCCTTAATGTTGTGAATCTCCTCTCATAAGTATACAATAATTTCCCTGGATGATAATATCTCAAGCCTAATTTTATTAGCATAAGTCTACCTTCAACAACCTCTCTCAACTCTCTAGACTGCAGTTAATTTATAGGCCAAGAGGAGGAAGTTTCAGATCCACATCAAAAGGATGAGATCCACTTAAGGTGGGATTAGGGTTCCATGAAGAATGGGAGTTATCTCCATGATGGGAGGGGTTATGATCGAATAGGCATGACCTCGAAACTTTCAGTTGGGATATATTTTACCATCAAGGCTTCTAGAATTAAATTCTTATTTTTACATTTTGTTGAGTCATGTGCGCAGTCCATAGTGTAATACATAGTGCAGTTCTACATGGGTACCAATGGTAGGAACTGCACATGTGCATAAACTGGCTAGGAAAGCATGCAAGTCACTAAAAAGAAGGTTTTTAGCCTTATAACCTAGAACTCTTTCTTTCTTCAAGGTAATTAAGCTTTTAACTTGGAAGGGAGTGCTTTGGAACACATGAATTGGATGGTGAAAGATCCATTCTAACGGCCAGTTGTCATGGTGACAAAATGATGTGTAACAACTATTTGATACCAGTGTCCCACAATGGCCTTGCTCCTAAAGTGTTTTACCAGCATACTTCTTCTTGTTCCAATTCCTTTTTCCGCTACTGCTAATTCTTACTGTCAATTTCAACCCACCCCAAACTGGGCATTTTCCTTGCTTTCCTGTACCAAGCACATAACTTCCATTAGAATAAAAAGGAATTGAAATGAATTCAAATCATATCTCATTGGTGGTTGGTTAATAAGGTAAAATTGCAATTATTTTCACTTCCTATCACTTGCAAACCAAATTAGCTCTTGATCAAATAATCATATATAAAAATATCACATACGATTAGCTAAAAACATAACCATCATAAATCAAAATCATAGATCACATGTAACCATTATAAATGAGAGTCATAGATTACATGCATAATTAAACTAAAATAAAAAAAATATTTAAAATTGTACGTTGTTTTTGCCTTTGTTAGTTATCTTTTCCATGCACACACTGAAGTGGTTTCCAAACCCATCAAGCACCTAGTGCCTTCACTTTAAGAAACAAGGGAATCTATAGACTAAACCGCCTCCTCCCTCAAAACCAAAAATAAGGGTATCCTAAGACTAAAATACCTCTACACTCAATAACAACAACAAGGGCATCCAAAGACTAAACCACCTCAACCCTCAACAGCAACAACAAGGGCATCTAGAGACTAAATTGGCTCAAACATCAATAGAAACAACAAGGGCATACAAAGACTAAACTGACTCAACCCTCAATATCAATAATAAGGGAATCCAAAGAATAAACCACCTCAACTCTCAATAGAAACAAGGGTATCCAGAGACTAAACCAGTTGAACCCTCAATAGAAACCAAGGCCCAGAAAATCCCATACCTTCCCATCCCATCACATTGTACACCACATACACATACACATACACATTGTACAACAAAACACATACACCTACACCCGGTGTACAACATGACACATACACCAACACCTGAAGTAAAAAAAAAAATACAAACACCTACACACGATGTACAACATGACACATACACCTACACCCGGTGTATAACACGACACATATACATACACACCATACAATACCACAAATACACATGTCACGATATAATGATTGCACAATACCCATAACAAAGTACCACATGTACATAACACTACATGCACAACGTGCCCACAATACCTCATGTACATAACACCACCTGTACGATGTGTACACAACACCACATGCATGCAACACCACATGTACCACATGTAAAACATGCACACATCACCATATGTACACATCACCACATATACAACATGTACATAATACCAATACTGCACATATGGAGACCACATCGTCTCTACCAACAACTTTTATTCTAGAGTCTTTCCACTATCCATGCTTATCCTAGCATTTCACAAATCACAGTACTTTCACTCTACTGATGCATCCCTCAACATATCCTGTCCATTATATAAGCATGGGAATAGTAGAAGAAAATAATATCAAATCATATCCAGATGATACTAACCTCATAAGTTTTTCAGGTCTACTCTTCCCATTTTATTCCACATGAAACTAGGAACCTCTTCATGCCATTCAATTGCATAAGCAATCATTCCTCCACAAGAATGATTCCTGGCAACCCTGACAGACAACGACATACATACATACATATAAACATCAACATAAAATAATCATGATCCCTGACAACCTTGTTAGAAAATGGCATACATACATATGTATACATGTAATCATCAACATAATCATGATCACCACATAATTAGCAGATGTCATAAGGTTAAGGTTAAAAGAACTTCCTTTATCCATGCAAACCATGCACAACATAGAGAAAAAAAATTCCCAACATAGCCAAGGCATCCAACATCTCAAATCCATTTAATTTACCTTTCCTGTTACCTTTCTCATGACTATCTTGCCACCACCCATTTACACCAATGGACCCAACCAATCCAACTTATTGTTATATTCTTTCCTTTAGTTTCCCTTTACTCAAGCACTGAGCTTCATTTGGGTCTTACATTACCTGTTGGGTCTCATTCAGATCTCCCAAAGCTCTATTAAATTTCATATTTCCCTAACCAATTCCCTAGACCCTCAAAATATAGAAGGAAAGAACAAGAAACAATCAAGAATAAAACCATGAAAACCAATAAAAATATGACACCACAAACAAAGTGGCATGTTCATGCACCAGACGTAAAAAAAACTAAAAATCAAGCACAAACAAATCACAAAGCACCGAAATAACAAGACTAGCAACACACACCATGAATCAACCCTATGGTTCCCAAGGAAAGCTCAAACTGAGCCTTCTTCAAGAATTCATGGCAATATATTTTGCCATGCAACCCACTGCATCATACTGCCAAATACACACAACTACCAATGCATAAATAAACATAACAATATATCAATTACCTTACGTTATTGTGCCAAACATGCTTCCTTGTAACTGAACACATCCATGCCATCTCTCAAGGGACTCCAATCCCCTTGAAAAATATAGCTATAACTAGAACTAACTAATATGCCTATCAAATACATGTTCATGAATATAATACATATTTTCATAATGTCATATGAAATCGAGGTTAAGATGACTTTCTGTATTCATGTGAAGCACTCATTCGTTTGGAATTGCGGTCTCCAAACATAGTCCAATCAATTCTCAACCAATTCGTTTATGTTACCTTTTACCTTACTACAATTGAGTCTTATTATGTTCTATCACATCAACCAGCTGTTAGTTATATAAACATATAAACTGTTACCTTGTCACGCTAATGCCAATCATGTTTCCCTGCAACTGCTCACACATGTTAGTCACATGTTCCAAGTATCAAGACATCATATTTATTGACTGAAATAAACCTTTATCAAAACCAAAAACCATATCATAATCAACAATAAACTCACAATAATAAGTCATAATACTACAACTAGCAACCATTGACACTCAAGTACATATTAGTTGTCTCAACACATAAATGTGTTAGTACAACCATCTTAAAACAATATAATTCCTTCATGTAATATTATAGACACATACTCATATCATGAAATTAATCAAACATTCAATCAAACTATAAACATACCATGTTAGATAAACCAAATAAGAAACATAATCAACTCATACCTCAATGTATCTTAGGGGAGGATATCAAATTTGCACAAGTCAATCCAGATTACTACGACACAATATCAAAAATATGTGAACTCATACCTAAATATCATAACAATAACCATCTGCACAGGCTAATCCAAATTAGCACGATACATATATCATCAATATATTAAATGCAATGACGCTAATTATCATGTATATGATGGGTGGACCAGCCCATGGTTTTGTGCATGGGTTTGCACATGGTTTTGGGGCATGATGGTTTTTGGCCCCTGGTATTTTGTAGATCTGGTCAAGGGAACTATAGTTATGTTATAATATAGGGTTAATGGAGTGGGGTTTGTATATGCTTCGGCATGTATATAATGAAAAATCAAGCTGGTCGTCCCGATTTGGGATCCAAGGGAAAATCTCTGTGTATATCTATTTTATGTTTTATGCTCTCGCTATTGTTTATATTCTATTTTTAAGATTCGTTTGCAGATAATTTCTATACAGGGTTAAAACCTACATAACCATCATACCTGTATTCAAAACAAAAAACCTTCAAGACAATTTATTGTCACCATGAGGTCCAATGCTGCAACCTCGCTTTGATAATCTGCTTCTCCTGCTCTATCTCAGCCAACATATCAACATCATAACATGATAAAGTAAACTATGACACTAACTATATACATGACAACCATAGCCACTACCATGCACGCACATGACTGACATGCATGGATAACAATCACATTCTTCCTATCCTGTCCAAGTATTTGAACCATGCTCTGTTACCACTCTGTAATGCCTCCTTCCATATCTATCCACTTTAATAGGTCTGGCACTGCAAACATAAGTTGAGGGCTACTATGACATGAATCAACCACCTAGATAACCTTAAGGAAATGGACCCGACAAAATAATACCTTACCAACTTCCCTCAGGTGCTACAGGACACCCAAGAGCTAAACCACCCTTCTGGGTACCCAAACCCTGAGTTAACTTGATTTTTCACTGATCTAGGCTCCTAGACAGTGACAAAACACAACCTGAATTCGACTGTAACCCTCCAGGCACATGCATGATGTTATGAAACTAGATCCAAAAATATAAGAAAAGAGAGATCAACACCTTATAAATCAGCCACTTCCAGGGGGCAACCTCTTTTACATTACATAAATGAAAAATTCTTAGATAATACAAATGACAAAACCTCCTTCTATATATAGGAGTCCATGGGGTCACAATATAATCCTATCCGACCCATTAATAATAATTTAAGGGCACAATAATAAAAATATTGGGGTTACAGGGGTACAAAAATAACAATAAGGGGGCTGCACTAACAATAATAAGGGACTACACTAGTAATATAGGCACCTAACATGCTCCTCTCCTTCAAAAAAGTGTTGTCCTCAATGCTTGAGTAGCTCTGGGTGCTTCTGTATAAAATTCTCATCCTCCCATGTAGAATCTTTAGTGGGTAAGTTCTTCCACTTGATGAGATACTCTGAAATCGATCGATTTCGTAGCTGTCGAGATCTTGTTTTCGTGACTTCTTTAGGTTCCAATATGATTTTTCCTTCCGCATCAAGTTTTGGCAATATTTTTTGAACTGGAATTTTTTGACCTATAACCTTCTTTAAGCATGAAACATGGAAAACTGGATGCACTCGCGAAGAAGCAGGAAGCTACAATTTGTATGCCATAGTACCAATCTTTTGCAACACCTTGTAAGGACCATAGTACTTTGGCGATAATTTATTATCCTTCTAAGCTTGCTTGAGGGAAATTTTTTTGTATGGTTGTAGTCGTAAAAATACCCAGTCTCATACATCAAAACTTCTCTCGCTACGATGTTGATCTACCTGTTGTTTCATTAGATTTTGTGCCAAATTTAGGTTATCCTTTAAGAGTTGGAGAACTTCTTTTGATGCTCGATGTGATCTTCCACTGCTTGAACCTTAGAATTTTCTCTTAAATATGATGTGATGGGAGGAGGATTATATCCATAAAGTTCCATAAATGGGGTCATTTTTGCTGCAGTATGGAAGGAAGTGTTATACCACCATTCAGCGAGAGGTAACCACTTGACCCAATGTATTTGTTTACCAGATATAAAACAATGAAGATATCCTTCCAAACATTTATTCTTTATCTCAGTTTGACCATCGGATTGAGGATGATAAGATGAGCTATGCGCTAGTTGAGTACCCAAACAATAAAATAATTCCGTCCAAAATTTTCGAGTAAAAATGGGATCTCTGTCGCTTACAATAATATTTGGGTATCCATGTAGCTTTTGAATTGTTTCCATAAATGTAGTAGCAACTGTACTTGCCTTAAATGGATGAGATAATGCACAAAAGTGTGCATACTTGGTAAGTCTATCAACTACCACCATGATGACACTCTTTCCTTGGACTTAGGTAAACCTGTGATAAAATCCATTGAAATCTCCTCCCAACGTTGACTTGGAATGGATAAAGGTTGTAGAAGACCTGGTGTCTTAATTGTCTCAACTTTATTTTGTTGGAAAATAAAACATTCTGCCACAAAATTTTTAATATTAGATTTAAGGCCATCCCAAAAAAATTCTTTCTTCATCTTGTGGTAATTTTTAAAAAATCTCGAGTGTCCTCCTAAAGGAGAAGTGTGCAATTCCAAAAGAATCTTTTGTTTTAATTGGGAATTCTTACAAAGATATAAGCGATCTTTGTACCATAAGGAATCATTTTTCCAATTAAATGTATCAGATGTACAAGGATCTTGCTGCAAATTTTGAATGAGTGTCCACACTTCTTCATCTTTCTTCCTTTCATCCCTTGCTTCAGTTATCCAGTCTGGTTGGATAATAGAAATGGCACAAAGAAATGCTTCCACCTCTTCATTCTTTCTTGAGAGTGCATCTGCAACAACATTTAGCTTCCCTTTTTTGTAGATGATTTCAAAGTCATAACCCAACATCTTTGTGACCCATTTTTTCTTCTCTTCTGAAGATAGTCTTTGTTCCAAAAATTTCTTAAGACTATCATGATCGATTTTTACCTTGAAGTGTCTTCCCATTAGGTAAGCTCACCATTTCTTTAGTGCCTGTAGTATTTCCAGCATTTCCTTCTCATAAATAGATTTCTGTAAATACTTTCCTTTGATTGGACGACTTTCAAAAGCAATGGGTCTTCCTTTTTTCATTAAAATAGCACCAATTCCATTTCCTGAGGCATCACATTACATAATAAAGGTTTTTGTGAATTCTGGCATAGCTAAGACCAATGCTAGGCACATTGCCTCTTTAAGATGTTCAAAGGCCTTAGTTGCTTCAGGAGTCCATGAAAATGCATCTTTCTTCAATAATGTTGATAGAGGTGTCGCTATTCTCCCATTATTCTTAACGAACTTTCAATAATACCATTTTAACCCGAGAAATACTCACAACTACTTTATGGTTGTGGGGAATTTCCATTCCTTAATGGATTTAATTTTGTTAGGGTCTACCTTAACACCCTCGTGAGATACAATATGACCCAGATCTGCCACCTCTTGTACTCCAAAGAAACATTTGGATTTTTTTTGCATATAATTGTTTCTCCTCCAATAATTTGAGCACCCTGTCAACATGTTGAACATGATCCTCCCAAGACTTGTTGTAGATTAGTATATCATCAAAAAATACTAGCACAAATTTTCTAAGGAAGGGCTTTAAAATTGAATTCATCAACCCTTGAAATGTAGAATGTGCATTGGTAAGGCCAAAAAACATGACCAAAAACTCATAATGACCCTCATGAGTTTGAAATGTTGTTTTCAGAATATCTTCAGTCTTCATTCTAATTTGATGATATGCTGAACGAAGATCCAACTTGGTAAAACAAAATTCTCCATGTAATTCATCCAATAATTCATAAATCACGGGAATGGGAAATTTATCTTTAATAATGAGCTTATAATCTCCCTATAAGCCGGACACATGCGCCATGATCCATCCTTCTTGTGCACCAATACTACTAGAGTAGATAAAGAAATTTGACTAGGTTGAAGTATACTAGCCTCTAACATTTTTGCAATCATACATTCAATTTTTCTCTTTTGAACTAGCCTCTATCCATTTTTTCATCGACCTTAGCTTCAATGTCATCCATCTTAGCTCCCATGCCAGCTTTCATGCCATCTATCTTAGCTTCCATGCCTTTCTTCAAACCATCCATCTTAGCTTCCACACCTTTCTTCAAAACTTCCATTTCATTTTTTGTTGCTCTTTGCGAGAGCGAAATTTGGTGCACTTGCTCGTGTAATTTTGATATGTCATGTTGCACTTCTCCATGTTCATGATTTATAGTACAACCTTTTGAAGGCCTAATGGGTGTTGAATTATTTTTACGGGGGAATTTTAAAACCCATTACTGATATCTATTATACAATATGCCCTTGGAATCAATTCAAACTGATTCTTCAAACAAGGCTTATGCAATTTGAAAAAAAAATACACACCTTTTTCTTTCTTTTACGGAGCTCGATATTAAACTGAATTATCTTTGTGATTTAGGATCTTAAATATCTGAAATTTGGTGTTGTAGTAGCCCTATGAATATTCTTTCTAATGCCACAGGTTTGACTTGATTTGGATTCTTCAAGGAAAAGTTATGCCCAATCTCCTACAATGAAATAATTATAGATTAGTTTAATAGAGCGAACTTGTACAACATGCCACGTGTGACTATTTCCTCCTTCGGCTTTGAAATTGATACACAAGAAACCATAGTCCATGTACTTGCAGTCAGTTTTTACATAATTCCAATTTGATGCTCAGAGAGAGAGATGACAATTTTCCCACGTTCACCTCTTTAAGATGAAATTCAGGAGCTTGAAAAAACCCTAACTTACACAGATCATATTTCAAAAAATATTATGAACCAAGATCTGAAATTTTTACACGATTTTACTCAGGGTGTCGGCTTCACTTTGTAAAAATTTCAGCTTCTGAAACTTCATAGAAAAATTGTTATAGCGAAAATTCCATGATGACCTGTTTAGGTGAAATTCGGGAGCCTGAAAAAACCCTAAATTCCACAAATTATGTCTCCAAAAATATTGCAAACCAAGATCTGAAATTTTTACATGATGTTCCTCAGGATTTCGGCTTCGCTCTGTATAAATTTCAGCTTCTAAACCTTTGTAGAAAAAAATTTATGGTGAAAATTCCATGATGACCGGTTTGGAGTAGAGAAACCATAGAATCCAAAGCTCTGATACCAAATGTTATGAAACCAGCTCCAAAAATAGAAGAAAAGAGATATCAACACCTTATAATTCAACCACTTTGAGGAGGAAACCTCCTTTACATTACATAAATTAACAATTCTTGGATGATACAAATGAAAAAACCTCCTTCTATATATAGGAGTTCATGGGGTCACAATATAATCCTAGCCGACCTAACAATAATAATGTAAGGGCACAATAATAAAAATATTGGGGTTACAGGGGTACAACAATAACAATAAGGGGGCTACACTAACAACAATAAGGGATTACACTAGTACTATAGGGACCTAACACATGATGACTACAAGGGAGAGACTATAGTCTTTTCACCTAGTTCCCTGCTTGTGACCACTATATTTAAGCCACTTTTTCAGGGCTAATCTCCATACCATTGCCCATAACTTGAAAAAATTTCCAGAATGATAATGGACACAAGGAAAAATCCTCTAACACAAAACTTAATAAAGGAATTGACCTAAGCCGGTCTAACCATGTCAGTCTTTTCGTTAAACACACGATGAATATGAAATCTACCGGTCATGAATGCATATCTGAACATAGAGATTTGAAACTTATATCAAAAACTTGAAGAAGGTCTAATGTCATCTCACAATGGCTACAATAACATATTTTAGGTCATGCATTCATTATTAACCAACCATTTAAAGCATGATAAGATCCATAACTTAAATCTGTCATAAAACCATGCTTATAACCAACATATAACAAAATAAATAACAATAACATAACAACCATTATCGGACAGTACATAATAACAAGTATAATTACTCTTGAATTACAAGGGGAAAGAGCTCTCATCATTCATATGAAAAATCCAACCAAGTTAGGGACTTCCACATACAACCTGACCATAGATTGAGCTGAACCAAATCTTTCTTCCAGTCAATCACCCCCATGCCATATTCCAATAATGAATATGGGATATCATGGGAAAACAAAAGCATAAACAACCAAGGGAATCCAGAGGTTAAACCACCTCCACCTTCACAATACTGTGATATCACCTAGATTGGTCCCAAGATCAGAAAACCAAACCGACCTTGGATGCCTCAAAATTATTTCGCTATCCCTGATGGAAATTTCTCATCTCCACCTACCTGTTGAGGGCTTCCCGGAGAAAAAAAACTCCACTCCCAACCCTTGGTATTTTTCTGAGACCACCTCACCCAGATCTAAAAACCTTATGACAATCCAAAGTTTAACCAAGAATGAATCCTATCACACCATGGCTATCTGGAAATGGAAAGGCAAGGCTGAAACCACTTTAAAACTAGGAAAAACCCATGCCAACTATAACAAAGGAACAAAATACGCACATGCATATACCATGCATGCCAAAACCAACTAAGAAATCATACACACAACCTATTACCTACAATTATTCCAGTTGAAGCCATTTGATCCAACCTTTCATTGCTTGATCCTTCCTTTCCTTATCCTTCCTTTGATTTCCTTTTCTTTCCTTGACCATCCTCTGCTTGCTTTCTTACTTTCTCCTCTCCAAAACCAATTCCAAACTAAACTAACAAAAGGCTCCAAAATCATGCTCTAAATTCTTTTTATTATTGATGCCTCTAATTTCTTCATTTTACTTCAATTTTCCTTCAATTTCCTCCTCACATGAAATCTGTGACTTTTCATCCCCCTTTTCTCCTAATTTCCTTTATTTTCATAGATAAAATATAAATTAATTCCTATTTTAATTTTCAACGCCTTTACCAATTTGCTTAGCCATAATAAACTGAAATGAACACTCACTAGAATGTTTTTCCAAACATTCAACTTGGAGTACATGTCCCATGACCTTGGTCTTATTTTTCCTTTATTATCCTTTATTACATGAAATTTTAACCCGGAGATGTTACTTTGATGATGGTTAATTCTCAACTCATGCTCCTCTACTCGTTTAATCAACAAGATTTTTCTATGAGATCTTTCCCCTCTCTATAATGGGAAAAGGTGGGCAAGCTATGTTGCAAGCCCTACCTATGTACTCATGGAAAGGGTTTCTTCCTGGAAGTACTACAACTCTGCTAGTTGCTTGTGCATATTTCAACTCCTCATCAATGGCTGGTCAAAAAGGTAGTTGCTAATCCTCCTCTATCTTGAGCTCAACATGAACCTACAACTAGCTCTCTACAAGCGACTCATCATGCATACTATGCATATCATCTTCCTGAGTGGACTCATGCTCCTCTATGTGTTGTCCATACTGAATCACCAGTCCCTCATCTCAATAGTATTCTCCCTTATCATTTTCCCCCATGGGAACAATTTGTTGCTCGTCATACTCATCCATCTCACATAGATGCATATCGAGGTTGTTGTTAACAACTCCATATGACTTCTCATTCTCCTTAGAGGTATCCTCATAAAAACCCATGGACTCAATTATAAAAGAATAATCCTCATCCTAAAAGTCAAAAGGGATCTCGTCTTGATCTACCCCTATAATCTCCTTTGTGTCACCCAAACATGAGTGGTCATATCCCCAAGGTTCCTTACAGATGAATAAAATGACCTTCCTCCTTATCTCATTCTTGTTGCATGATCCACCAAACCTGAGCAACGCCTCCCTGGTCAACTGTTTTATGAACAACCCAATGTTTTCTCAACCAACCTTTTAGCTAGTTCATAAGTGGCAGATGAGACCAATTGTTACCTCTTCAAAATGGTCAGTAATCTAGACTGCAACTCCCTGTAAATGTCATCACGACCACCCATACATGAAGACAAAATGAAATGCATATGTGTTTTTACTATGTCAGGATGATGTTTCCTAATGCTGAAAAAGCATTGGAACATTTGGAGAATCATGTCATCACACTCCAGATGAAACATGAGGTCATAAGATCTAACTAAGTCTGTTACTTCCAAAATATCAAGCTTCTTCCCAAAGGTGGGACCCTTAATTTTATCCAAATCTTGAAAGGTCTCTACTATCATTTTGAACACTCTCCTCATTATGTCATCATTGTAAGGAGGTATAGGTGCAGTCAACATCATGATTCTATTGAGACAAGAGGAAACTGGAAGTTTGAACCCTACACAAGGGTGCTCCATATACTTGTGTTGTACTAAGGAAATCATGGCTGGTTTTAGAGCCTAAATCAGGCTCTTTCCATGTAATTGATACACCTTGGAGAGGAGTGAAGCAAGTTCTTCTAATCTGAGAAGGGATTTTATTGAAAATTCCATGAATATCAAATCTGTCCCAAATGTAAATATTTTGTATCCCAACTCATGCTCTTTCTGTGGCTGCTCTTGTTGTAGCATAGTAAGTATCCCTTGGAACAATATCTGTTAATTGTTGTTGCTAGTTTACTAAGGGAGTTTATGAAGTTTTGATCCATGTTTTAGTTGAAGAATGATAAGTACATAAAGCAAGGATTTGAATGATAGCCCAATAGAAGTACATAATAATATCTAACTCAATACATAAAGTACACACATTCAAGACACATGAAACCCCTAGCAACCTACTGATATGATTATGAATGTTAGTTTTGTTGTGATAATTTCAACCTCATATTTAAAATTTACTTATTGATCTAATGCTTGAAGTGCATATGTTCCTTTGTTGCTTATGTGTGTCAAACATGTAATTTAATTGGGTTTCTATGAGTGAATTAAAGAGCATAAAGTATGAATTTAAAATTATAAACAAAAAAAAACTTAAAGAACAACAAACCATCACAATTGATCCATTAAAACAGAGTTTTGATGAAGGAGTTCACCCCCACTCGGCTACATCTCCTTGGTCCAGCTTCCATGGCTTGGGCCTCTGTATTAGCTCAATAGTGCTCAAATTTCTGTTTACATGCATCAAATGCTCTTGGAAAATACTCCAATGAGTTCAAAATGTTGAAATATATCAGAAATGACTATTCATTTACTCAATTTGGCCTTCAGATGCTCTAGGCATGGCCTTCCTTCCTAGTGGCCCTAGGCTTAAAATTTATTCAAGGTGAAAAAAACCTCTATAAAATTGCTCCTCTACCTCTGCAACCTATTCCAATGTGTTCAGAGCATGTCAATCTACTAAGAATGACTCTTCCTGAGCCAAAATTGGTCGAAAATTGTTGAAGATATGACATATTCAATTTTTACCTAGTTCCTCCTCCAAATCTAGAGAAGACTCAAGATAGCTTTGACAAATTTGGAAATCCTGCCGAAAATGGTGGCACTCCTAAAAATTCACTAAGTTAAACTACAGTTAAAATTAATTAAGTGAGGATTAATAGGGATAAGCGCGGATTAATTGATGCAGGAGCATCAAGGCCAATTTTCATTATTTAATTATGTAATAAAGGGGGGTGTGACATTTTGATTGTTTTATTAATTAATTTGTTATTTTTAAATAAATTAGGAGAGAAATTATAAAAGTGAGGATTTTGTATATATTCTTTCAAAAATTAAAAGGATATGAGAGAAAATAGAATTAGGTAGCAAATTTAGGGAGTAGGAATTCTATGTACGGGACTTTATTGAGTCCACACCTAAAATGAATTTAAATTAGATTTAGTTGAGGATTAGGTGGAGAGATTTTTGGAATGAATTAAATTCATTATTTATGTATAAATGTGAGTGTTTTTGTGAGGAAGATACATTGGGGAAGAGTTGAGTGAGTGAGAAGTGGTTTGAAGGGCCAAGAGCCAGAGGCCGCCCAATGTAATAGTTGGCAAAGGAATTTTGTTATAATTATCTGTAGTTGGTTTGTATGGATCTTTTCGCCTTCATGTAAATTTGAGCTGAATGTTTTTCATGGTTTTATTTTATAGAAAATTTGAGCATTGTTCTATTTGATTGAGCTAGTGAGTTTCTTATATGCCAAGATCTGCTTTCGAGTAGAACCCTGACATCATTTGGTATCAAAGCCGGGAAAGATGCCTGTTTGAATTTGCAGTTATTTATGTTGTATATGGTTTTTTATTACAGGAACGAGCTTGTATGTTAGTTATGCAACCAGACGTGTGATGTGAATGCATACAGCAATTTCATCCGAAATGAAGGGCGCACTTGCAAGAGGGCAATGATGTTAAAGTGTTGCTCCAAATAGGATAAAAAAATCAAAGTTAAAAGCTGGAACAGAGTGACACGATGCAATGTAGCAGCTTTACTTCTTCTTTTGGTGCGCTAGTGAGTCCTGCATAAAGATCGATGATATTTAATTGAAATTGCCATAGACTTTTAATTGAGGAAATAGTTTGCGGATGTATCTCACATTGGAATTTACATCGCATGCGCTATTCCAAAGAGGAATGGGATACACTGTTGTGTATACACAGTGAGAGAGACTCGAATTTGAAGTCGCAGTCAATATTTTGATAGTCAAAGGAAGGAATACCAATACTGAACGTTGAAGAGGATAAGCACTAATGAAACTCTACATGGAAAGAATACTGTAATGGGTTGAAGTCAGATTCGGGGTTTGGAGATAGAGGAACCTGGCCTGTTCGAAATATTGAATTAATATATCCTGGAACTAGAGTGATGGCTTACTATTGGAAGTGGAATGTAGATCGGAATTTGAGTTAATGAAAGCCGAGGTCTAAGGCGTATGGCGGAACCATGGAACTAGCCAATAGAAAACAAGAGAATGATACCAGCAAGGAATCGACATGACTGTGTTGAATCCGTGAGGATGTAGTGTAATGGAAACTGAGTTGATGAAACTGAATTGAAGTGCAGAGACGCTGTGGTAAAGAGTTATGGTGCAGAGACGTTGTGGCAGCATTGTAGAGAACGATGAGGAATGGTAATAGCATAGCGAAATATGAATCGAAGGATTATTCGATTGCAGAGATGCTAAGATGTCGAAATGCGTTGGAGATGGTTTAATTGCATAGAGCCGTATTGAACGAAATAACGCTGAGATCGTGAACAATAGCGTAATGGAATCCAAATTCCATGAAACTTCGAGTCGAAGGCGCAGAGTTGAAAGCAAAATTGTGAAGTGAAATAGTGAGAGTGGATTGTTGAACAAGTATGCAGAGTGTGTGTTGAAATTGAAGTCGCAACCGTGAGAAATAGTGCAATGATGGCTTGTTTAAGCGTGGAGGGGTCTTAGAAAACAATAATGGTCTTCGCGTGAGTTTCAACTGAAATGCTGGAGATCCAATGGAGGACATGCATCAAGCTGCCTGGGAATTAATGAAAAGGTGAGTGTTATATTTGCTATGGGCCCAAACAATTGTTATTTGGGTTTTAAAACCAAGTTGGAATGTTAACATGGAAAACATATATATTATGGAATGGTGGCCAAAGTTATTTGAATGGATGTGCATATAAGCATTATTCATATATGTGTTGGTGCATTTGGTCTATGTTTTAATCCAAAGTCAAATTTTGTATGAAATGAGATGATAAAGCTGTGAGATATATATGCATTCAGATAATTATAAGGTGAAAGAAAAGTTTACTACTTTGGGTTATTTCATTATTCGAATATGCATGAGATGTGTTAAAGAAATGGTTTTGACCTTAGAGTTAAGAATTGAAATGAAAACTTCCGCATTGAAGTTTGATTTTTGGCTATGGTTATAGCCATCCCAATAAAAGGTAGTTTCCACATAAGCATTGAAATATCAGTTATATTGGTGCTTTTATTAATCATCAAATTTGTAGAAGAAGCTTCCGCATATATTTTTTAAGTTTGCCCAGATTGTGAATTTATTTGGGGCTAAAATTTGAGATGCACTTTAATATTCTTGTGAATGAGAACGTGGGTTTAGAAGCACTCAACTTGGAATGCTATCAAGTGGTATAATGGTGGGTAGACTGTGGTGATTTGTGAACTATGGTAAGTCATGAAGTATAGCCGCAGCATACAGCATTCGGGTTTGAGTTTGTGGTATTCACTCACTAGAAAATTTGGCAGAAATTCCGACGGCCAATTTGTCACTATTCCAACACATAGTTGTCGCAAGAGCGACAGTTCGAGGGCGGACAAAACGTGGTTTGTCATGCCGTCGCAGTTCCAACGCACTTAAAAAGTGTCGCACTATCGACACTTCTTCCGTCGCTTCCGAACAAGCGTCGCTCTTCCGACGTCTCACGAAACGTCGCGCTTCCGACGTTTGTAAACTGTCGCACTTCCGACGAAATGTAGTCCGACGTTTTGAACGTCGCTCTTCCGACGTTTGTAAATGGTCGAAATTCCGACGTAATGTGGTCCGACGTTTTTGACGTTGTTCTTCCGACGTTTGTAAGCTGTCGCAATTCCGACGAAATGTGGTTCGACGTTTTGAACGTCGCTCTTCCGACGTTTGTAAGCTGTCGCAATTCCGATGAAATGTGGTCCGACGTTTTGAACGTCGCTCTTCCGACGTTTTTATACTGTCTCTCTTCCGACGTTTATGAGTTTTCGCAATTCCGACGCTTACAAGGCGTTTCTGAAGATAATTTGACGGCGGTCTAATTTAAAAAAATGAAACTTTAAAAGAGAAAAAACGTTGTTTTGAATATATTATATGAATTAAAACAGTCTATGAAGTCATTACATTTTCACATCCGAAGATTGGAACCCAAATATCCATCCAGAAAAGTGGAAGTCCCACCCCAGACAATGATAGAAAAACACCCCATGTCACATATAGGGACATGATATAAAACCCAGTAACGGTCCACATGGAGATTATTGACAATCTGAGAAAGCATCCAAATATGCCCGAGGCATCTATAAGAAAGTGAAATAGCAGTATGTAGAATAGTAAAGCAACAGATAGAGTACTGACGTCCATTGTTCCAAATACAAATTAAAGTACCCAAAATCCTTGAAAAGAGAAAAACGCTAATCATGTGAGGAGTGTGATATGTCCAAAATATAAAAAGACCATCAGACCATATCAATAAACCAGCAACATAGACCAGCATCGCTAGTTTTGAAGGCAGAGTGATAAACATTAATCATTTTTTTCTACAAAACGTTATTTCAGATATATTATGATAAAATAGTCCATAGAGACAATACATTTTCACATGCGAGAAGATTAGATTTATTATCCATCGAATAGTGGAAGTCCCACCCAGAATAGGTGATGAAAAATACTATGTCACATCTGAAGGACTTGATATAAAACCTAATGTGGTCCACTGGAAGTGCTCGACAATCTGACTTGTCGATATGCAGAGGCATACAATAAGTGAAATAGCGGTATGTAGAATAGCAAAGCAACATATAGAATACGACGTCCATTGTTCCAAATACAAATTAAATGCAAAATCACATAGCAGAAGAAAAGCGTAGTCGGATTTATGCGGAACCCTGTGAGAATACGGAGATATAACCATAGATACAGAGATGCAGCGGAAATAATGCTTCATTTTATTAATAAAATAATGACTGCAATAAGCTTACAAACATAATGGAAATAAGCTAGGGCGCTGGTAGCGTATCTCTGAGAAGAGATGTAGCGTACGCAGGCCTCTGAACTGTGTTACATTGAGGCTCACAGGCCTATTACAGACATAATGGAAATATATGAGCTAGGGTACTGGCAGCGTATCCCTGAGAAGAGATGTGGCGGCTACCAGCCCCTGAACTGTGTTACAATGCAGACATGATAGAGATGTGGCGAGCTAGGGCACTGGTCGCGCTTATCTCTGAGAAGAGATGTATCGGCTCCCAGCCCCCTGAACTGTGTTACAATGAGGCTCGAGGGCCTATTTATTGTTGAGAAACAATGTAGAATCCAAAACGTCCAAAACCCTAACCGTAGGAGATGAAGTGCCAAAACTGTGGGTCCCGTTTGGGTAAATTGGTGGTTCAACTTCCCGGGGGCGTAACTTTGGCATCCGATCTCCGTTTGACGCGCTCAATAGCTTGTTAGAAAGATCTATCCGAGGAGTACAACTTTTGAATGAGCAACATCGGTCCATGGACCCATGTTGCTCTCCGTTTTCCCAAAAAACGTCGTTTAGGGCCTCAAAACAGCTTCGGAAGTTTAAGACCCGAAAAACTGCTAAAAATAGTAAGTTGTGCCGAAACTTACAAACTGAAAGAACTGATGGTGGGGGTTCAAATGGACTCGATGAGTGGCCACCAATATCCACCTGGATTATTAATGCCCCAAAACGGCTCCGAGTGTGCAGGACCCGAAAACCTGCTATAAATAGTAAGCTGTGTTGAATCTGAAAAACTGAAAGAATTGCTACTGTGGGTCCAAATGGAATAGGTTGGAGGCCACCGATATCCACCTGGATCATTCCTCCCTCCTTAGGAAGCAATGGTCTCCATTGCGTTAAGTTCCTCCATGGGGGGGGGGGAATTTTGCTGAACTTGGTGTTGGATTTGTCCAGGATGTCGCGGACCTATTGGCAGACGTGCTGGATGTAGATGTGCCACTGGTGGGCAGCCATTGAAGGATCTGAAAAAAATTGTCCATCATCGCGTTCCTCTGTTTCTCGAGGGCATCCTCGAGCAAGATTTTGATAGGATCTCCTGCTCCCTCGTCTTTCTTTCCTTCCGCCATGGGGGGTCGTCGGGGTTGCGAGGTTGAACTCCTTATACCCTGGCCACGTTGGGGATATGAAACAAAAAACAGAGAAAAAGCAAACCCGCTCTGATATCGGTGGATCTCGGTGGCCTCCCACCTATTCCATTTGGACCCGCAGCATCAATTCTTTCAGTTTTTCAGCTTCAGCACAACTTACTATTTATAGAAGGTTTTCGGGTCCTGCACACTCGGAGCCGGTTTGGGGCATTAATAATCCAGGTGGATATTGGTGGCCACCCATCGAGTCCATTTGAACCCCCACCATCAGTTATTTCAGTTTGTAAGTTTCGGCACAACTTACTATTTTTAGCAGTTTTTCAGGTCTTAAACTTTGGCATCCGATCTCCGTTTGATGCACTCAATAGCTCATTAGAAAGATCTTTCTGAGGAGTACAACTTTTGAACGAGTAATATCGGTCCATGGACCCATGTTGCTCTCCGTTTTCCCAAAAAGCGTCGTTTAGGGCCTCAAAACGGCTTCAGAAGTTTAAGAC